>OU830620.1:4219683-5626244 GCA_917563865.1 Phyllotreta cruciferae | reverse complement strand
TTCGAAGAATTCCAAATATCCAAGATTTTTTGCTCTACGATTAAAAATAAGCGAGTTACGAGCAAACAAAATAAAAATTTGGAATTATTTGCATTTTACAATTATTAAGGAAACGATACGGTTAACAAAATTTTCAACAACGCCACTATAGGTAATAAATTCGAAGAATTCCAAATATCCAAGATTTTTTGCTCTACGATTAAAAATAAGCGAGTTACGAGCAAACAAAATAAAAATATGGAATTATTTGCATTTTACAATTATTAAGGAAACGAAACGGTTAACAAAATTTTCAATAACGCCACTATAGGTAATAAATTCGAAGAATTCCAAATATCCAAGATTTTTTGCTCTACGATTAAAAATAAGCGAGTTACGAGCAAACCAAATAAAAATTTGGAATTATTTGCATTTTACAATTATTAAGGAAACGAAACGGTTAACAAAATTTTCAATAACGCCACTATAGGTAATAAATTCGAAGAATTCCAAATATCCAAGATTTTTTGCTCTACGATTAAAAATAAGCGAGTTACGAGCAAACAAAATAAAAATTTGGAATTATTTGCATTTTACAATTATTAAGGAAACGAAACGGTTAACAAAATTTTCAATAACGCCACTATAGGTAATAAATTCGAAGAATTCCAAATATCCAAGATTTTTTGCTCTACGATTAAAAATAAGCGAGTTACGAGCAAACCAAATAAAAATTTGGAATTATTTGCATTTTACAATTATTAAGGAAACGAAACGGTTAACAAAATTTTCAATAACGCCACTATAGGTAATAAATTCGAAGAATTCCAAATATCCAAGATTTTTTGCTCTACGATTAAAAATAAGCGAGTTACGAGCAAACCAAATAAAAATTTGGAATTATTTGCATTTTACAATTATTAAGGAAACGAAACGGTTAACCAAATTTTCAATAACGCCACTATAGGTAATAAATTCGAAGAATTCCAAATATCCAAGATTTTTTGCTCTACGATTAAAAATAAGCGAGTTACGAGCAAACAAAATAAAAATATGGAATTATTTGCATTTTACAATTATTAAGGAAACGAAACGGTTAACCAAATTTTCAATAACGCCACTATAGGTAATAAATTCGAAGAATTCCAAATATCCAAGATTTTTTGCTCTACGATTAAAAATAAGCGAGTTACGAGCAAACCAAATAAAAATTTGGAATTATTTGCATTTTACAATTATTAAGGAAACGAAACGGTTAACAAAATTTTCAATGACGCCACTATAGGTAATAAATTCGAAGAATTCCAAATATCCAAGATTTTTTGCTCTACGATTAAAAATAAGCGAGTTACGAGCAAACAAAATAAAAATATGGAATTATTTGCATTTTACAATTATTAAGGAAACGAAACGGTTAACCAAATTTTCAATAACGCCACTATAGGTAATAAATTCGAAGAATTCCAAATATCCAAGATTTTTTTGCTCTACGATTAAAAATAAGCGAGTTACGAGCAAACAAAATAAAAATTTGGAATTATTTGCATTTTACAATTATTAAGGAAACGAAACGGTTAACAAAATTTTCAATAACGCCACTATAGGTAATAAATTCGAAGAATTCTAAATATCCAAGATTTTTTGCTCTACGATTAAAAATAAGCGAGTTACGAGCAAACAAAATAAAAATATTTAATTATTTGCATTTTACAATTATTAAGGAAACGAAACGGTTAACAAAATTTTCAACAACGCCACTATAGGTAATAAATTCGAAGAATTCCAAATACCCAAGATTTTTTGCTCTACGATTAAAAATAAGCTAGTTACGAGCAAAAGATAAAAATATGGAATTATTTGCATTTTACAATTATTAAGGAAACGAAACGGTTAACAAAATTTTCAATAACGCCACTATAGGTAATGAATTCGAAGAATTCCAAATATCCAAGGTGTTTTGCTCTACGATTAAAAATAAGCGAGTTACGAGCAAACAAAATAAAAATTTGGAATTATTTGCATTTTACAATTATTAAGGAAACGAAACGGTTAACAAAATTTTCAATAACGCCACTATAGGTAATAAATTCGAAGAATTCCAAATATCCAAGATTTTTTGCTCTACGATTAAAAATAAGCGAGTTACGAGCAAACAAAATAAAAATTTGGAATTATTTGCATTTTACAATTATTAAGGGAACGAAACGGTTAACAAAATTTTCAATAACGCCACTATAGGTAATAAATTCGAAGAATTCCAAATATCCAAGATTTTTTGCTCTACGATTAAAAATAAGCGAGTTACGAGCAAACAAAATAAAAATATTTAATTATTTGCATTTTACAATTATTAAGGAAACGAAACGGTTAACAAAATTTTCAATAACGCCACTATAGGTAATGAATTCGAAGAATTCCAAATATCCAAGGTGTTTTGCTCTACGATTAAAAATAAGCGAGTTACGAGCAAACAAAATAAAAATTTGGAATTATTTGCATTTTACAATTATTAAGGAAACGAAACGGTTAACAAAATTTTCAATAACGCCACTATAGGTAATAAATTCGAAGAATTCCAAATATCCAAGATTTTTTGCTCTACGATTAAAAATAAGCGAGTTACGAGCAAACAAAATAAAAATTTGGAATTATTTGCATTTTACAATTATTAAGGAAACGAAAACGGTTAACAAAATTTTCAATAACGCCACTATAGGTAATAAATTCGAAGAATTCCAAATATCCAAGATTTTTTGCTCTACGATTAAAAATAAGCGAGTTACGAGCAAACAAAATAAAAATATGGAATTATTTGCATTTTACAATTATTAAGGAAACGAAACGGTTAACCAAATTTTCAATAACACCACTATAGGTAATAAATTCGAAGAATTCCAAATATCCAAGATTTTTTGCTCTACGATTAAAAATAAGCGAGTTACGAGCAAACAAAATAAAAATTTGGAATTATTTGCATTTTACAATTATTAAGGAAACGAAACGGTTAAAAAAATTTTCAATAACGCCACTATAGGTAATAAATTCGAAGAATTCCAAATATCCAAGATTTTTTGCTCTACGATTAAAAATAAGAGAGTTACGAGCAAACAAAATAAAAATATTTAATTATTTGCATTTCACAATTATTAAGGAAACGAAACGGTTAACAACATTTTCAACAACGCCACTATAGGTAATAAATTCGAAGAATTCCAAATATCCAAGATTTTTTGCTCTACGATTAAAAATAAGCGAGTTACGAGCAACCAAAATAAAAATATGGAATTATTTGCATTTTACAATTATTAAGGAAACGAAACGGTTAACAAAATTTTCAATAACGCCACTATAGGTAATAAATGCGAAGAATTCCAAATATCCAAGATTTTTTGCTCTACGATTAAAAATAAGCGAGTTACGAGCAACCAAAATAAAAATATGGAATTATTTGCATTTTACAATTATTAAGGAAACGAAACGGTTAACAAAATTTTCAACAACGCCACTATAGGTAATAAATTCGAAGAATTCCAAATACCCAAGATTTTTTGCTCTACGATTAAAAATAAGCGAGTTACGAGCAAAAGATAAAAATATGGAATTATTTGCATTTTACAATTATTAAGGAAACGAAACGGTTAACAAAATTTTCAATAACGCCACTATAGGTAATAAATTCGAACAATTCTAAATATCCAAGATTTTTTGCTCTACGATTAAAAATAAGCGAGTTACGAGCAACCAAAATAAAAATATGGAATTATTTGCATTTTACAATTATTAAGGAAACGAAACGGTTAACCAAATTTTCAATAACGCCACTATAGGTAATAAATTCGAAGAATTCCAAATATCCAAGATTTTTTGCTCTAAGATTAAAAATAAGCGAGTTACGAGCAAACAAAGTAAAAATATGGAATTATTTGCATTTTACAATTATTAAGGAAACGAAACGGTTAACCAAATTTTCAATAACGCCACTATAGGTAATAAATTCGAAGAATTCTAAATATCCAAGATTTTTTGCTCTACGATTAAAAATAAGCGAGTTACGAGCAAACCAAATAAAAATTTGGAATTATTTGCATTTCACAATTATTAAGGAAACGAAACGGTTAACAAAATTTCCAATAACGCCACTATAGGTAATAAATTCGAAGAATTCCAAATATCCAAGATTTTTTGCTCTACGATTAAAAATAAGCGAGTTACGAGCAAACAAAATAAAAATATGGAATTATTTGCATTTTACAATTATTATGGAAACGGGTTAACCAAATTTTCAATAACGCCACTATAAGTAATAAATTCGAAGAATTCCAAATATCCAAGATTTTTTGCTCTACGATTAAAAATAAGCGAGTTACGAGCAAACAAAATAAAAATTTGGAATTATTTGCATTTTACAATTATTAAGGAAACGAAACGGTTAACAAAATTTTCAACAACGCCACTATAGGTAATAAATTCGAAGAATTCTAAATATCCAAGATTTTTTGCTCTACGATTAAAAATAAGCGAGTTACGAGCAAACAAAATAAAAATATTTAATTATTTGCATTTTACAATTATTAAGGAAACGAAACGGTTAACAAAATTTTCAACAACGCCACTATAGGTAATAAATTCGAAGAATTCCAAATACCCAAGATTTTTTGCTCTACGATTAAAAATAAGCGAGTTACGAGCAAAAGATAAAAATATGGAATTATTTGCATTTTACAATTATTAAGGAAACGAAACGGTTTACAAAATTTTCAATAACGCCACTATAGGTAATGAATTCGAGGAATTCCAAATATCCAAGGTGTTTTGCTCTACGATTAAAAATAAGCGAGTTACGAGCAACCAAAATAAAAATATGGAATTATTTGCATTTTACAATTATTAAGGAAACGAAACGGTTAACCAAATTTTCAATAACGCCACTATAGGTAATAAATTCGAAGAATTCCAAATATCCAAGATTTTTTGCTCTACGATTAAAAATAAGCGAGTTACGAGCAAACAAAATAAAAATATGGAATTATTTGCATTTTACAATTATTAAGGAAACGAAACGGTTAACCAAATTTTCAATAACGCCACTATAGGTAATAAATTCGAAGAATTCTAAATATCCATGATTTTTTGCTCTACGATTAAAAATAAGCGAGTTACGAGCAAACCAAATAAAAATTTGGAATTATTTGCATTTCACAATTATTAAGGAAACGAAACGGTTAACAAAATTTTCAATAACGCCACTATAGGTAATAAATTCGAAGAATTCCAAATATCCAAGATTTTTTGCTCTACGATTAAAAATAAGCGAGTTACGAGCAAACAAAATAAAAATATGGAATTATTTGCATTTTACAATTATTAAGGAAACGAAACGGTTAACAAAATTTTCAACAACGCCACTATAGGTAATAAATTCGAAGAATTCTAAATATCCAAGATTTTTTGCTCTACGATTAAAAATAAGCGAGTTACGAGCAAACAAAATAAAAATATTTAATTATTTGCATTTTACAATTATTAAGGAAACGAAACGGTTAACAAAATTTTCAACAACGCCACTATAGGTAATAAATTCGAAGAATTCCAAATACCCAAGATTTTTTGCTCTACGATTAAAAATAAGCGAGTTACGAGCAAAAGATAAAAATATGGAATTATTTGCATTTTACAATTATTAAGGAAACGAAACGGTTAACAAAATTTTCAATAACGCCACTATAGGTAATAAATTCGAAGAATTCTAAATATCCAAGATTTTTTGCTCTACGATTAAAAATAAGCGAGTTACGAGCAAACCAAATAAAAATTTGGAATTATTTGCATTTCACAATTATTAAGGAAACGAAACGGTTAACAAAATTTTCAATAACGCCACTATAGGTAATAAATTCGAAGAATTCCAAATATCCAAGATTTTTTGCTCTACGATTAAAAATAAGCGAGTTACGAGCAAACAAAATAAAAATATGGAATTATTTGCATTTTACAATTATTAAGGAAACGAAACGGTTAACCAAATTTTCAATAACGCCACTATAGGTAATAAATTCGAAGAATTCCAAATATCCAAGATTTTTTGCTCTACGATTAAAAATAAGCGAGTTACAAGCAAACAAAATAAAAATTTGGAATTATTTGCATTTTACAATTATTAAGGAAACGAAACGGTTAACAAAATTTTCAATAACGCCACTATAGGTAATAAATTCGAAGAATTCCAAATACCCAAGATTTTTTGCTCTACGATTAAAAATAAGCGAGTTACGAGCAAAAGATAAAAATATGGAATTATTTGCATTTTACAATTATTAAGGAAACGAAACGGTTAACAAAATTTTCATTAACGCCACTATAGGTAATGAATTCGAAGAATTCCAAATATCCAAGGTGTTTTGCTCTACGATTAAAAATAAGCGAGTTACGAGCAACCAAAATAAAAATATGGAATTATTTGCATTTTACAATTATTAAGGAAACGAAACGGTTAACCAAATTTTCAATAACGCCACTATAGGTAATAAATTCGAAGAATTCCAAATATCCAAGATTTTTTGCTCTACGATTAAAAATAAGCGAGTTACGAGCAAACAAAATAAAAATATGGAATTATTTGCATTTTACAATTATTAAGGAAACGAAACGGTTAACCAAATTTTCAATAACGCCACTATAGGTAATAAATTCGAAGAATTCTAAATATCCAAGATTTTTTGCTCTACGATTAAAAATAAGCGAGTTACGAGCAAACCAAATAAAAATTTGGAATTATTTGCATTTCACAATTATTAAGGAAACGAAACGGTTAACAAAATTTTCAATAACGCCACTATAGGTAATAAATTCGAAGAATTCCAAATATCCAAGATTTTTTGCTCTACGATTAAAAATAAGCGAGTTACGAGCAAACAAAATAAAAATATGGAATTATTTGCATTTTACAATTATTAAGGAAACGAAACGGTTAACAAAATTTTCAACAACGCCACTATAGGTAATAAATTCGAAGAATTCTAAATATCCAAGATTTTTTGCTCTACGATTAAAAATAAGCGAGTTACGAGCAAACAAAATAAAAATATTTAATTATTTGCATTTTACAATTATTAAGGAAACGAAACGGTTAACAAAATTTTCAACAACGCCACTATAGGTAATAAATTCGAAGAATTCCAAATACCCAAGATTTTTTGCTCTACGATTAAAAATAAGCGAGTTACGAGCAAAAGATAAAAATATGGAATTATTTGCATTTTACAATTATTAAGGAAACGAAACGGTTAACAAAATTTTCAATAACGCCACTATAGGTAATAAATTCGAAGAATTCTAAATATCCAAGATTTTTTGCTCTACGATTAAAAATAAGCGAGTTACGAGCAAACCAAATAAAAATTTGGAATTATTTGCATTTCACAATTATTAAGGAAACGAAACGGTTAACAAAATTTTCAATAACGCCACTATAGGTAATAAATTCGAAGAATTCCAAATATCCAAGATTTTTTGCTCTACGATTAAAAATAAGCGAGTTACGAGCAAACAAAATAAAAATATGGAATTATTTGCATTTTACAATTATTAAGGAAACGAAACGGTTAACCAAATTTTCAATAACGCCACTATAGGTAATAAGTTCGAAGAATTCCAAATATCCAAGATTTTTTGCTCTACGATTAAAAATAAGCGAGTTACGAGCAAACAAAATAAAAATTTGGAATTATTTGCATTTTACAATTATTAAGGAAACGAAACGGTTAACAAAATTTTCAACAACGCCACTATAGGTAATAAATTCGAAGAATTCTAAATATCCAAGATTTTTTGCTCTACGATTAAAAATAAGCGAGTTACGAGCAAACAAAATAAAAATATGGAATTATTTGCATTTTACAATTATTAAGGAAACGAAACGGTTAACAAAATTTTCAACAACGCCACTATAGGTAATAAATTCGAAGAATTCCAAATACCCAAGATTTTTTGCTCTACGATTAAAAATAAGCGAGTTACAAGCAAAAGATAAAAATATGGAATTATTTGCATTTTGCAATTATTAAGGAAACGAAACGGTTAACAAAATTTTCAACAACGCCACTATAGGTAATAAATTCGAAGAATTCCAAATACCCAAGATTTTTTGCTCTACGATTAAAAATAAGCGAGTTACGAGCAAAAGATAAAAATATGGAATTATTTGCATTTTACAATTATTAAGGAAACGAAACGGTTAACAAAATTTTCAACAACGCCACTATAGGTAATAAATTCGAAGAATTCCAAATACCCAAGATTTTTTGCTCTACGATTAAAAATAAGCGAGTTACGAGCAAACAAAATAAAAATATGGAATTATTTGCATTTTACAATTATTAAGGAAACGAAACGGTTAACCAAATTTTCAATAACGCCACTATAGGTAATAAATTCGAAGAATTCCAAATATCCAAGATTTTTTGCTCTACGATTAAAAATAAGCGAGTTACGAGCAAACAAAATAAAAATTTGGAATTATTTGCATTTTACAATTATTAAGGAAACGAAACGGTTAACAAAATTTTCAACAACGCCACTATAGGTAATAAATTCGAAGAATTCTAAATATCCAAGATTTTTTGCTCTACGATTAAAAATAAGCGAGTTACGAGCAAACAAAATAAAAATATTTAATTATTTGCATTTTACAATTATTAAGGAAACGAAACGGTTAACAAAATTTTCAACAACGCCACTATAGGTAATAAATTCGAAGAATTCCAAATACCCAAGATTTTTTGCTCTACGATTAAAAATAAGCGAGTTACGAGGAAAAGATAAAAATATGGAATTATTTGCATTTTACAATTATTAAGGAAACGAAACGGTTAACAAAATTTTCAATAACGCCACTATAGGTAATGAATTCGAGGAATTCCAAATATCCAAGGTGTTTTGCTCTACGATTAAAAATAAGCGAGTTACGAGCAACCAAAATAAAAATATGGAATTATTTGCATTTTACAATTATTAAGGAAACGAAACGGTTAACCAAATTTTCAATAACGCCACTATAGGTAATAAATTCGAAGAATTCCAAATATCCAAGATTTTTTGCTCTACGATTAAAAATAAGCGAGTTACGAGCAAACAAAATAAAAATATGGAATTATTTGCATTTTACAATTATTAAGGAAACGAAACGGTTAACCAAATTTTCAATAACGCCACTATAGGTAATAAATTCGAAGAATTCTAAATATCCAAGATTTTTTGCTCTACGATTAAAAATAAGCGAGTTACGAGCAAACCAAATAAAAATTTGGAATTATTTGCATTTCACAATTATTAAGGAAACGAAACGGTTAACAAAATTTTCAATAACGCCACTATAGGTAATAAATTCGAAGAATTCCAAATATCCAAGATTTTTTGCTCTACGATTAAAAATAAGCGAGTTACGAGCGAACAAAGTAAAAATATGGAATTATTTGCATTTTACAATTATTAAGGAAACGAAATGGTTAACAAAATTTTCAACAACGCCACTATAGGTAATAAATTCGAAGAATTCCAAATACCCAAGATTTTTTGCTCTACGATTAAAAATAAGCGAGTTACGAGCAAACAAAATAAAAATATGGAATTATTTGCATTTTACAATTATTAAGGAAACGAAACGGTTAACCAAATTTTCAATAACGCCACTATAGGTAATAAATTCGAAGAATTCCAAATATCCAAGATTTTTTGCTCTACGATTAAAAATAAGCGAGTTACGAGCAAACAAAATAAAAATTTGGAATTATTTGCATTTTACAATTATTAAGGAAACGAAACGGTTAACAAAATTTTCAACAACGCCACTATAGGTAATAAATTCGAAGAATTCTAAATATCCAAGATTTTTTGCTCTACGATTAAAAATAAGCGAGTTACGAGCAAACAAAATAAAAATATTTAATTATTTGCATTTTACAATTATTAAGGAAACGAAACGGTTAACAAAATTTTCAACAACGCCACTATAGGTAATAAATTCGAAGAATTCCAAATACCCAAGATTTTTTGCTCTACGATTAAAAATAAGCGAGTTACGAGGAAAAGATAGAAATATGGAATTATTTGCATTTTACAATTATTAAGGAAACGAAACGGTTAACAAAATTTTCAATAACGCCACTATAGGTAATGAATTCGAGGAATTCCAAATATCCAAGGTGTTTTGCTCTACGATTAAAAATAAGCGAGTTACGAGCAACCAAAATAAAAATATGGAATTATTTGCATTTTACAATTATTAAGGAAACGAATCGGTTAACCAAATTTTCAATAACGCCACTATAGGTAATAAATTCGAAGAATTCCAAATATCCAAGATTTTTTGCTCTACGATTAAAAATAAGCGAGTTACGAGCAAACAAAATAAAAATATGGAATTATTTGCATTTTACAATTATTAAGGAAACGAAACGGTTAACCAAATTTTCAATAACGCCACTATAGGTAATAAATTCGAAGAATTCTAAATATCCAAGATTTTTTGCTCTACGATTAAAAATAAGCGAGTTACGAGCAACCAAAATAAAAATATGGAATTATTTGCATTTTACAATTATTAAGGAAACGAAACGGTTAACCAAATTTTCAATAACGCCACTATAGGTAATAAATTCGAAGAATTCCAAATACCCAAGATTTTTTGCTCTACGATTAAAAATAAGCGAGTTACGAGCAAAAGATAAAAATATGGAATTATTTGCATTTTACAATTATTAAGGAAACGAAATGGTTAACAAAATTTTCAATAACGCCACTATAGGTAATAAATTCGAAGAATTCCAAATATCCAAGATTTTTTGCTCTACGATTAAAAATAAGCGAGTTACGAGCAACCAAAATAAAAATATGGAATTATTTGCATTTTACAATTATTAAGGAAACGAAACGGTTAACAAAATTTTCAACAACGCCACTATAGGTAATAAATTCGAAGAATTCTAAATATCCAAGATTTTTTGCTCTACGATTAAAAATAAGCGAGTTACGAGCAAACAAAATAAAAATATTTAATTATTTGCATTTTACAATTATTAAGGAAACGAAACGGTTAACAAAATTTTCAACAACGCCACTATAGGTAATAAATTCGAAGAATTCCAAATACCCAAGATTTTTTGCTCTACGATTAAAAATAAGCGAGTTACGAGCAAAAGATAAAAATATGGAATTATTTGCATTTTACAATTATTAAGGAAACGAAACGGTTAACAAAATTTTCAATAACGCCACTATAGGTAATAAATTCGAAGAATTCCAAATATCCAAGATTTTTTGCTCTACGATTAAAAATAAGCGAGTTACGAGCAAACAAAATAAAAATTTGGAATTATTTACATTTTACAATTATTAAGGAAACGAAACGGTTAACAAAATTTTCAATAACGCCACTATAGGTAATAAATTCG
Organism: Phyllotreta cruciferae; assembly: GCA_917563865.1. Taxonomy (NCBI): domain Eukaryota; kingdom Metazoa; phylum Arthropoda; class Insecta; order Coleoptera; family Chrysomelidae; genus Phyllotreta; species Phyllotreta cruciferae. The sequence continues at coordinate 5,614,818 of OU830620.1, read as the reverse complement.
AAGAATTCTAAATATCCAAGATTTTTTGCTCTACGATTAAAAATAAGCGAGTTACGAGCAAACAAAATAAAAATATTTAATTATTTGCATTTTACAATTATTAAGGAAACGAAACGGTTAACAAAATTTTCAACAACGCCACTATAGGTAATAAATTCGAAGAATTCCAAATACCCAAGATTTTTTGCTCTACGATTAAAAATAAGCGAGTTACGAGCAAAAGATAAAAATATGGAATTATTTGCATTTTACAATTATTAAGGAAACGAAATGGTTAACAAAATTTTCAATAACGCCACTATAGGTAATAAATGCGAAGAATTCCAAATATCCAAGATTTTTTGCTCTACGATTAAAAATAAGCGAGTTACGAGCAACCAAAATAAAAATATGGAATTATTTGCATTTTACAATTATTAAGGAAACGAAACGGTTAACAAAATTTTCAACAACGCCACTATAGGTAATAAATTCGAAGAATTCTAAATATCCAAGATTTTTTGCTCTACGATTAAAAATAAGCGAGTTACGAGCAAACAAAATAAAAATATTTAATTATTTGCATTTTACAATTATTAAGGAAACGAAACGGTTAACAAAATTTTCAACAACGCCACTATAGGTAATAAATTCGAAGAATTCCAAATACCCAAGATTTTTTGCTCTACGATTAAAAATAAGCGAGTTACGAGCAAAAGATAAAAATATGGAATTATTTGCATTTTACAATTATTAAGGAAACGAAATGGTTAACAAAATTTTCAATAACGCCACTATAGGTAATAAATGCGAAGAATTCCAAATATCCAAGATTTTTTGCTCTACGATTAAAAATAAGCGAGTTACGAGCAAACAAAATAAAAATATGGAATTATTTGCATTTCACAATTATTAAGGAAACGAAACGGTTAACAAAATTTTCAACAACGCCACTATAGGTAATAAATTCGAAGAATTCTAAATATCCAAGATTTTTTGCTCTACGATTAAAAATAAGCGAGTTACGAGCAAACAAAATAAAAATATTTAATTATTTGCATTTTACAATTATTAAGGAAACGAAACGGTTAACAAAATTTTCAACAACGCCACTATAGGTAATAAATTCGAAGAATTCCAAATACCCAAGATTTTTTGCTCTACGATTAAAAATAAGCGAGTTACGAGCAACCAAAATAAAAATATGGAATTATTTGCATTTTACAATTATTAAGGAAACGAAACGGTTAACCAAATTTTCAATAACGCCACTATAGGTAATAAATTCGAAGAATTCCAAATATCCAAGATTTTTTGCTCTACGATTAAAAATAAGCGAGTTACGAGCAAACAAAATAAAAATTTGGAATTATTTGCATTTTACAATTATTAAGGAAACGAAACGGTTAACAAAATTTTCAATAACGCCACTATAGGTAATAAATTCGAAGAATTCCAAATATCCAAGATTTTTTGCTCTACGATTAAAAATAAGCGAGTTACGAGCAAACAAAATAAAAATATTTAATTATTTGCATTTCACAATTATTAAGGAAACGAAACGGTTAACAAAATTTTCAACAACGCCACTATAGGTAATAAATTCGAAGAATTCCAAATATCCAAGATTTTTTGCTCTACGATTAAAAATAAGCGAGTTACGAGCAACCAAAATAAAAATATGGAATTATTTGCATTTTACAATTATTAAGGAAACGAAACGGTTAACAAAATTTTCAATAACGCCACTATAGGTAATAGATGCGAAGAATTCCAAATATCCAAGATTTTTTGCTCTACGATTAAAAATAAGCGAGTTACGAGCAACCAAAATAAAAATATGGAATTATTTGCATTTTACAATTATTAAGGAAACGAAACGGTTAACAAAATTTTCAATAACGCCACAATAGGTAATAAATTCGAAGAATTCCAAATATCCAAGATTTTTTGCTCTACGATTAAAAATAAGCGAGTTACGAGCAAACAAAATAAAAATATGGAATTATTTGCATTTTACAATTATTAAGGAAACGAAACGGTTAACCAAATTTTCAATAACGCCACTATAGGTAATAAATTCGAAGAATTCCAAATATCCAAGATTTTTTGCTCTACGATTAAAAATAAGCGAGTTACGAGCAAACCAAAATAAAAATTTGGAATTATTTGCATTTTACTATTATTAAGGAAACGAAATGGTTAACAAAATTTTCAATAACTCCACTATAGGTAATAAATTCGAAGAATTCCAAATATCCAAGATTTTTTGCTCTACGATTAAAAATAAGCGAGTTACGAGCAAAAGATAAAAATATGGAATTATTTGCATTTTACAATTATTAAGGAAACGAAACGGTTAACAAAATTTTCAATAACGCCACTATAGGTAATGAATTCGAAGAATTCCATATATCCAAGGTGTTTTGCTCTACGATTAAAAATAAGCGAGTTACGAGCAGAAGATAAAAATAAGCAATTATTTGCATTTTACAATTATTAAGGAAACGAAACGGTTAACAAAATTTTCAATAACGCCACTATAGGTAATAAATGCGAAGAATTCCAAATATCCAAGATTTTTTGCTCTACGACTAAAAATAAGCGAGTTACGAGCAAACAAAATAAAAATATGGAATTATTTGCATTTTACAATTATTAAGGAAACGAAACGGTTAACAAAACTTTCAACAACGCCACTATAGGTAATAAATTCGAAGAATTCCAAATATCCAAGACTTTTTGCTCTACGATTAAAAATAAGCGAGTTACGAGCAAACAAAATAAAAATATGGAATTATTTGCATTTTACAATTATTAAGGAAACGAAACGGTTAACAAAATTTTCAGTAACGCCACTATAGGTAATGAATTCGAAGAATTCCAAATATCCAAGATTTTTTGCTCTACGATTAAAAATAAGCGAGTTACGAGCATACAAAATAAAAATATGGAATTATTTGCATTTTACAATTATTAAGGAAACGAAACGGTTAACCAAATTTTCAATAACGCCACTATAGGTAATAAATTCGAAGAATTCCAAATATCCAAGATTTTTTGCTCTACGATTAAAAATAAGCGAGTTACGAGCAAACAAAATAAAAATTTGGAATTATTTGCATTTTACAATTATTAAGGAAACGAAACGGTTAACAAAATTTTCAATAAAGCCACTATAGGTAATAAATTCGAAGAATTCCAAATATCCAAGATTTTTTGCTCTACGATTAAAAATAAGCGAGTTACGAGCAAACAAAATAAAAATTTGGAATTATTTGCATTTTACAATTATTAAGGAAACGAAACGGTTAACAAAATTTTCAATAACGCCACTATAGGTAATAAATTCGAAGAATTCCAAATATCCAAGATTTTTTGCTCTGCGATTAAAAATAAGCGAGTTACGAGCAAACCAAATAAAAACTTGGAATTATTTGCATTTTACAATTATTAAGGAAACGAAACGGTTAACAAAATTTTCAATAACGCCACTATAGGTATTGAATTCGAAGAATTCCAAATATCCAAGATTTTTTGCTCTACGATTAAAAATAAGCGAGTTACGAGCATACAAAATAAAAATATGGAATTATTTGCATTTTACAATTATTAAGGAAACGAAACGGTTAACCAAATTTTCAATAACGCCACTATAGGTAATAAATTCGAAGAATTCCAAATATCCAAGATTTTTTGCTCTACGATTAAAAATAAGCGAGTTACGAGCAAACAAAATAAAAATTTGGAATTATTTGCATTTTACAATTATTAAGGAAACGAAACGGTTAACAAAATTTTCAATAACACCACTATAGGTAATAAATTCGAAGAATTCCAAATATCCAAGATTTTTTGCTCTACGATTAAAAATAAGCGAGTTACGAGCAAACAAAATAAAAATTTGGAATTATTTGCATTTTACAATTATTAAGGAAACGAAACGGTTAACAAAATTTTCAATAACGCCACTATAGGTAATAAGTTCGAAGAATTCTAAATATCCAAGATTTTTTGCTCTACGATTAAAATAAGCGAGTTACGAGCAAACAAAATAAAAATATTTAATTATTTGCATTTTACAATTATTAAGGAAACGAAACGGTTAACAAAATTTTCAACAACGCCACTATAGGTAATAAATTCGAAGAATTCCAAATACCCAAGATTTTTTGCTCTACGATTAAAAATAAGCGAGTTACGAGCAAAAGATAAAAATATGGAATTATTTGCATTTTATAATTATTAAGGAAACGAAACGGTTAACAAAATTTTCAATAACGCCACTATAGGTAATGAATTCGATGAATTCCAAATATCCAAGGTGTTTTGCTCTACGATTAAAAATAAGCGAGTTACGAGCAAACAAAATAAAAATTTGGAATTATTTGCATTTTACAATTATTAAGGAAACGAAACGGTTAACAAAATTTTCAATAACGCCACTATAGGTAATAAATTCGAAGAACTCTAAATATCCAAGATTTTTTGCTCTACGATTAAAAATAAGCGAGTTACGAGCAACCAAAATAAAAATATGGAATTATTTGCATTTTACAATTATTAAGGAAACGAAACGGTTAACCAAATTTTCAATAACGCCACTATAGGTAATAAATTCGAAGAATTCCAAATATCCAAGATTTTTTGCTCTACGATTAAAAATAAGCGAGTTACGAGCAACCAAAATAAAAATATGGAATTATTTGCATTTTACAATTATTAAGGTAACGAAACGGTTAACAAAATTTTCAATAACGCCACTATAGGTAATAAATTCGAAGAATTCCAAATATCCAAGATTTTTTGCTCTACGATTAAAAATAAGCGAGTTACGAGCAAACCAAATAAAAATTTGGAATTATTTGCATTTTACAATTATTAAGGAAACGAAACGGTTAACAAAATTTTCAATAACGCCACTATAGGTAATAAATTCGAAGAATTCCAAATATCCAAGATTTTTTGCTCTACGATTAAAAATAAGCGAGTTACGAGCAAACAAAATAAAAATATGGAATTATTTGCATTTTACAATTATTAAGGAAACGAAACGGTTAACCAAATTTTCAATAACGCCACTATAGGTAATAAATTCGAAGAATTCCAAATATCCAAGATTTTTTGCTCTACGATTAAAAATAAGCGAGTTACGAGCAAACAAAATAAAAATTTGGAATTATTTGCATTTTACAATTATTAAGGAAACGAAACGGTTAACAAAATTTTCAATAACGCCACTATAGGTAATAAATTCGAAGAATTCTAAATATCCAAGATTTTTTGCTCTACGATTAAAAATAAGCGAGTTACGAGCAAACAAAATAAAAATATTTAATTATTTGCATTTTACAATTATTAAGGAAACGAAACGGTTAACAAAATTTTTAACAACGCCACTATAGGTAATAAATTCGAAGAATTCCAAATACCCAACATTTTTTGCTCTACGATTAAAAATAAGCGAGTTACGAGCAAAAGATAAAAATATGGAATTATTTGCATTTTACAATTATTAAGGAAACGAAACGGTTAACAAAATTTTCAATAACGCCACTATAGGTAATAAATTCGAAGAATTCTAAATATCCAAGATTTTTTGCTCTACGATTAAAAATAAGCGAGTTACGAGCAACCAAAATAAAAATATGGAATTATTTGCATTTTACAATTATTAAGGAAACGAAACGGTTAACCAAATTTTCAATAACGCCACTATAGGTAATAAATTCGAAGAATTCCAAATATCCAAGATTTTTTGCTCTACGATTAAAAATAAGCGAGTTACGAGCAAACAAAATAAAAATTTGGAATTATTTGCATTTTACAATTATTAAGGAAACGAAACGGTTAACAAAATTTTCAATAACGCCACTATAGGTAATAAATTCGAAGAATTCCAAATATCCAAGATTTTTTGCTCTACGATTAAAAATAAGCGAGTTACGAGCAAACAAAATAAAAATATTTAATTATTTGCATTTCACAATTATTAAGGAAACGAAACGGTTAACAAAATTTTCAACAACGCCACTATAGGTAATAAATTCGAAGAATTCCAAATATCCAAGATTTTTTGCTCTACGATTAAAAATAAGCGAGTTACGAGCAACCAAAATAAAAATATGGAATTATTTGCATTTTACAATTATTAAGGAAACGAAACGGTTAACAAAATTTTCAATAACGCCACTATAGGTAATGGATGCGAAGAATTCCAAATATCCAAGATTTTTTGCTCTACGATTAAAAATAAGCGAGTTACGAGCAACCAAAATAAAAATATGGAATTATTTGCATTTTACAATTATTAAGGAAACGAAACGGTTAACAAAATTTTCAATAACGCCACTATAGGTAATAAATGCGAAGAATTCCAAATATCCAAGATTTTTTGCTCTACGATTAAAAATAAGCGAGTTACGAGCAACCAAAATAAAAATATGGAATTATTTGCATTTTACAATTATTAAGGAAACGAAACGGTTAACAAAATTTTCAATAACGCCACAATAGGTAATAAATTCGAAGAATTCCAAATATCCAAGATTTTGTGCTCTACGATTAAAAATAAGCGAGTTACGAGCAAACAAAATAAAAATTTGGAATTATTTGCATTTTACAATTATTAAGGAAACGAAACGGTTAACAAAATTTTCAACAACGCCACTATAGGTAATAAATTCGAAGAATTCCAAATACCCAACATTTTTTGCTCTACGATTAAAAATAAGCGAGTTACGAGCAAAAGATAAAAATATGGAATTATTTGCATTTTACAATTATTAAGGAAACGAAACGGTTAACAAAATTTTCAATAACGCCACTATAGGTAATAAATTCGAAGAATTCTAAATATCCAAGATTTTTTGCTCTACGATTAAAAATAAGCGAGTTACGAGCAAACAAAATAAAAATATTTAATTATTTGCATTTTACAATTATTAAGGAAACGAAACGGTTAACAAAATTTTCAACAACGCCACTATAGGTAATAAATTCGAAGAATTCCAAATATCCAAGATTTTTTGCTCTACGATTAAAAATAAGCGAGTTACGAGCAAACAAAATAAAAATTTGGAATTATTTGCATTTTACAATTATTAAGGAAACGAAACGGTTAACAAAATTTTCAATAACGCCACTATAGGTAATAAATTCGAAGAATTCCAAATATCCAAGATTTTTTGCTCTACGATTAAAAATAAGCGAGTTACGAGCAAACAAAATAAAAATATTTAATTATTTGCATTTCACAATTATTAAGGAAACGAAACGGTTAACAAAATTTTCAACAACGCCACTATAGGTAATAAATTCGAAGAATTCCAAATATCCAAGATTTTTTGCTCTACGATTAAAAATAAGCGAGTTACGAGCAACCAAAATAAAAATATGGAATTATTTGCATTTTACAATTATTAAGGAAACGAAACGGTTAACAAAATTTTCAATAACGCCACTATAGGTAATAAATGCGAAGAATTCCAAATATCCAAGATTTTTTGCTCTACGATTAAAAATAAGCGAGTTACGAGCAACCAAAATAAAAATATGGAATTATTTTCATTTTACAATTATTAAGGAAACGAAACGGTTAACAAAATTTTCAATAACGCCACTATAGGTAATAAATGCGAAGAATTCCAAATATCCAAGATTTTTTGCTCTACGATTAAAAATAAGCGAGTTACGAGCAACCAAAATAAAAATATGGAATTATTTGCATTTTACAATTATTAAGGAAACGAAACGGTTAACAAAATTTTCAATAACGCCACAATAGGTAATAAATTCGAAGAATTCCAAATATCCAAGATTTTGTGCTCTACGATTAAAAATAAGCGAGTTACGAGCAAACAAAATAAAAATTTGGAATTATTTGCATTTTACAATTATTAAGGAAACGAAACGGTTAACAAAATTTTCAATAACGCCACTATAGGTAATAAATTCGAAGAATTCTAAATATCCAAGATTTTTTGCTGTACGATTAAAAATAAGCGAGTTACGAGCAACCAAAATAAAATATGGAATTAATTGCATTTTACAATTATTATGGAAACGAAACGGTTAACCAAATTTTCAATAACGCTACTATAGGTAATAAATTCGAAGAATTCCAAATATCCAAGATTTTTTGCTCTACGATTAAAAATAAGCGAGTTACGAGCAAACAAAATAAAAATTTGGAATTATTTGCATTTTACAATTATTAAGGAAACGAAACGGTTAACAAAATTTTCAATAACGCCACTATAGGTAATAAATTCGAAGAATTCCAAATATCCAAGATTTTTTGCTCTACGATTAAAAATAAGCGAGTTACGAGCAAACAAAATAAAAATATTTAATTATTTGCATTTCACAATTATTAAGGAAACGAAACGGTTAACAAAATTTTCAACAACGCCACTATAGGTAATAAATTCGAAGAATTCCAAATATCTAAGATTTTTTGCTCTACGATTAAAAATAAGCGAGTTACGAGCAACCAAAATAAAAATATGGAATTATTTGAATTTTACAATTATTAAGGAAACGAAACGGTTAACAAAATTTTCAATAACGCCACTATAGGTAATAAATACGAAGAATTCCAAATATCCAAGATTTTTTGCTCTACGATTAAAAATAAGCGAGTTACGAGCAACCAAAATAAAAATATGGAATTATTTGCATTTTACAATTATTAAGGAAACGAAACGGTTAACAAAATTTTCAATAACGCCACAATAGGTAATAAATTCGAAGAATTTCAAATATCCAAGATTTTGTGCTCTACGATTAAAAATAAGCGAGTTACGAGCAAAAGATAAAAATATGGAATTAATTGCATTTTACAATTATTAAGGAAACGAAACGGTTAACAAAATTTTCAATAACGCCACTATAGGTAATAAATTCGAAGAATTCCAAATATCCAAGATTTTTTGCTCTACGATTAAAAATAAGCGAGTTACGAGCAAACCAAATAAAAATTTGGAATTATTTGCATTTTACAATTATTAAGGAAACGAAACGGTTAACAAAATTTTCAATAACGCCACTATAGGTAATAAATTCGAAGAATTCCAAATATCCAAGATTTTTTGCTCTACGATTAAAAATAAGCGAGTTACGAGCAAACAAAATAAAAATATTTAATTATTTGCATTTTACAATTATTAAGGAAACGAAACGGTAAACAAAATTTTCAACAACGCCACTGTAGGTAATAAATTCGAAGAATTCCAAATACCCAAGATTTTTTGCTCTACGATTAAAAATAAGCGAGTTACGAGCAAAAGATAAAAATATGGAATTATTTGCATTTTACAATTATTAAGGAAACGAAACGGTTAACAAAATTTTCAATAACGCCACTATAGGTAATGAATTCGAAGATTTCCAAATATCCAAGGTGTTTTGCTCTACGATTAAAAATAAGCGAGTTACGAGCAGAAGATAAAAATAAGCAATTATTTGCATTTTACAATTATTAAGGAAACGAAACGGTTAACAAAATTTTCAATAACGCCACTATAGGTAATAAATTCGAAGAATTCCAAATATCCAAGATTTTTTGCTCTACGATTAAAAATAAGCGAGTTACGAGCAAACCAAATAAAAATTTGGAATTATTTGCATTTTACAATTATTAAGGAAACGAAACGGTTAACAAAATTTTCAATAACGCCACTATAGGTAATAAATTCGAAGAATTCCAAATATCCAAGATTTTTTGCTCTACGATTAAAAATAAGCGAGTTACGAGCAGAAGATAAAAATAAGCAATTATTTGCATTTTACAATTATTAAGGAAACGAAACGGTTAACAAAATTTTCAATAACGCCACTATAGGTAATAAATTCGAAGAATTCCAAATATCCAAGATTTTTTGCTCTACGATTAAAAATAAGCGAGTTACGAGCAAACCAAATAAAAATTTGGAATTATTTGCATTTTACAATTATTAAGGAAACGAAACGGTTAACAAAATTTTCAATAACGCCACTATAGGTAATAAATTCGAAGAATTCCAAATATCCAAGATTTTTTGCTCTACGATTAAAAATAAGCGAGTTACGAGCAACCAAAATAAAAATATGGAATTATTTGCATTTTACAATTATTAAGGAAACGAAACGGTTAACAAAATTTTCAATAACGCCACAATAGGTAATAAATTCGAAGAATTCCAAATATCCAAGATTTTGTGCTCTACGATTAAAAATAAGCGAGTTACGAGCAAACAAAATAAAAATTTGGAATTATTTGCATTTTACAATTATTAAGGAAACGAAACGGTTAACAAAATTTTCAATAACGCCACTATAGGTAATAAATTCGAAGAATTCTAAATATCCAAGATTTTTTGCTCTACGATTAAAAATAAGCGAGTTACGAGCAACCAAAATAAAAATATGGAATTATTTGCATTTTACAATTATTATGGAAACGAAACGGTTAACAAAATTTTCAATAACGCCACTATAGGTAATAAATTCAAAGAATTCCAAATATCCAAGATTTTTTGCTCTACGATTAAAAATAAGCGAGTTACGAGCAAACAAAATAAAAATATTTAATTATTTGCATTTCACAATTATTAAGGAAACGAAACGGTTAACAAAATTTTCAACAACGCCACTATAGGTAATAAATTCGAAGAATTCCAAATATCCAAGATTTTTTGCTCTACGATTAAAAATAAGCGAGTTACGAGCAAACAAAATAAAAATTTGGAATTATTTGCATTTTACAATTATTAAGGAAACGAAACGGCTAACAAAATTTTCAATAACGCCACTATAGGTAATAAATTCGAAGAATTCCAAATATCCAAGATTTTTTGCTCTACGATTAAAAATAAGCGAGTTACGAGCAAACAAAATAAAAATATTTAATTATTTGCATTTCACAATTATTAAGGAAACGAAACGGTTAACAAAATTTTCAACAACGCCACTATAGGTAATAAATTCGAAGAATTCCAAATATCCAAGATTTTTTGCTCTACGATTAAAAATAAGCGAGTTACGAGCAACCAAAATAAAAATATGGAATTATTTGCATTTTACAATTATTAAGGAAACGAAACGGTTAACAAAAATTTTCAATAACGCCACAATAGGTAATAAATTCGAAGAATTCCAAATATCCAAGATTTTGTGCTCTACGATTAAAAATAAGCGAGTTACGAGCAAAAGATAAAAATATGGAATTAATTGCATTTTACAATTATTAAGGAAACGAAACGGTTAACAAAATTTTCAATAACGCCACTATAGGTAATAAATTCGAAGAATTCCAAATATCCAAGATTTTCTGCTCTACGATTAAAAATAAGCGAGTTACGAGCAAACAAAATAAAAATATTTAATTATTTGCATTTTACAATTATTAAGGAAACGAAACGGTTAACAAAATTTTCAACAACGCCACTATAGGTAATAAATTCGAAGAATTCCAAATACCCAAGATTTTTTGCTCTACGATTAAAAATAAGCGAGTTACGAGCAAAAGATAAAAATATGGAATTATTTGCATTTTACAATTATTAAGGAAACGAAACGGTTAACAAAATTTTCAATAACGCCACTATAGGTAATGAATTCGAAGATTTCCAAATATCCAAGGTGTTTTGCTCTACGATTAAAAATAAGCGAGTTACGAGCAGAAGATAAAAATAAGCAATTATTTGCATTTTACAATTATTAAGGAAACGAAACGGTTAACAAAATTTTCAATAACGCCACTATAGGTAATAAATTCGAAGAATTCCAAATATCCAAGATTTTTTGCTCTACGATTAAAAATAAGCGAGTTACGAGCAAACAAAATAAAAATATTTAATTATTTGCATTTCACAATTATTAAGGAAACGAAACGGTTAACAAAATTTTCAACAACGCCACTATAGGTAATAAATTCGAAGAATTCCAAATATCCAAGATTTTTTGCTCTACGATTAAAAATAAGCGAGTTACGAGCAACCAAAATAAAAATATGGAATTATTTGCATTTTACAATTATTAAGGAAACGAAACGGTTAACAAAAATTTTCAATAACGCCACAATAGGTAATAAATTCGAAGAATTCCAAATATCCAAGATTTTGTGCTCTACGATTAAAAATAAGCGAGTTACGAGCAAAAGATAAAAATATGGAATTAATTGCATTTTACAATTATTAAGGAAACGAAACAGTTAACAAAATTTTCAATAACGCCACTATAAGTAATAAATTCGAAGAATTCCAAATATCCAAGATTTTTTGCTCTACGATTAAAAATAAGCGAGTTACGAGCAAACAAAATAAAAATATTTAATTATTTGCATTTTACAATTATTAAGGAAACGAAACGGTTAACAAAATTTTCAACAACGCCACTATAGGTAATAAATTCGAAGAATTCCAAATACCCAAGATTTTTTGCTCTACGATTAAAAATAAGCGAGTTACGAGCAAAAGATAAAAATATGGAATTATTTGCATTTTACAATTATTAAGGAAACGAAACGGTTAACAAAATTTTCAATAACGCCACTATAGGTAATGAATTCGAAGATTTCCAAATATCCAAGGTGTTTTGCTCTACGATTAAAAATAAGCGAGTTACGAGCAGAAGATAAAAATAAGCAATTATTTGCATTTTACAATTATTAAGGAAACGAAACGGTTAACAAAATTTTCAATAACGCCACTATAGGTAATAAATTCGAAGTATTCCAAATATCCAAGATTTTTTGCTCTACGATTAAAAATAAGCGAGTTACGAGCAAACCAAATAAACATTTGGAATTATTTGCATTTTACAATTATTAAGGAAACGAAACGGTTAACAAAATTTTCAATAACGCCACTATAGGTAATAAATTCGAAGAATTCCAAATATCCAAGATTTTTTGCTCTACGATTAAAAATAAGCGAGTTACGAGCAACCAAAATAAAAATATGGAATTATTTGCATTTTACAATTATTAAGGAAACGAAACGGTTAACAAAATTTTCAATAACGCCACTATAGGTAATAAATGCGAAGAATTCCAAATATCCAAGATTTTTTGCTCTACGATTAAAAATAAGCGAGTTACGAGCAACCAAAATAAAAATATGGAATTATTTGCATTTTACAATTATTAAGGAAACGAAACGGTTAACAAAATTTTCAATAACGCCACTATAGGTAATAAATGCGAAGAATTCCAAATATCCAAGATTTTTTGCTCTACGATTAAAAATAAGCGAGTTACGAGCAACCAAAATAAAAATATGGAATTATTTGCATTTTACAATTATTAAGGAAACGAAACGGTTAACAAAATTTTCAATAACGCCACAATAGGTAATAAATTCGAAGAATTCCAAATATCCAAGATTTTGTGCTCTACGATTAAAAATAAGCGAGTTACGAGCAAACAAAATATAAATTTGGAATTATTTGCATTTTACAATTATTAAGGAAACGAAACGGTTAACAAAATTTTCAATAACGCCACTATAGGTAATAAATTCGAAGAATTCTAAATATCCAAGATTTTTTGCTCTACGATTAAAAATAAGCGAGTTACGAGCAACCAAAATAAAAATATGGAATTATTTGCATTTTACAATTATTATGGAAACGAAACGGTTAACCAAATTTTCAATAACGCCACTATAGGTAATAAATTCGAAGAATTCCAAATATCCAAGATTTTTTGCTCTACGATTAAAAATAAGCGAGTTACGAGCAAACAAAATAAAAATTTGGAATTATTTGCATTTTACAATTATTAAGGAAACGAAACGGTTAACAAAATTTTCAATAACGCCACTATAGGTAATAAATTCGAAGAATTCCAAATATCCAAGATTTTTTGCTCTACGATTAAAAATAAGCGAGTTACGAGCAAACAAAATAAAAATATTTAATTATTTGCATTTCACAATTATTAAGGAAACGAAACGGTTAACAAAATTTTCAACAACGCCACTATAGGTAATAAATTCGAAGAATTCCAAATATCCAAGATTTTTTGCTCTACGATTAAAAATAAGCGAGTTACGAGCAACCAAAATAAAAATATGGAATTATTTGCATTTTACAATTATTAAGGAAACGAAACGGTTAACAAAAATTTTCAATAACGCCACAATAGGTAATAAATTCGAAGAATTCCAAATATCCAAGATTTTGTGCTCTACGATTAAAAATAAGCGAGTTACGAGCAAAAGATAAAAATATGGAATTAATTGCATTTTACAATTATTAAGGAAACGAAACGGTTAACAAAATTTTCAATAACGCCACTATAGGTAATAAATTCGAAGAATTCCAAATATCCAAGATTTTTTGCTCTACGATTAAAAATAAGCGAGTTACGAGCAAACAAAATAAAAATATTTAATTATTTACATTTTACAATTATTAAGGAGACGAAACGGTTAACAAAATTTTCAACAACGCCACTATAGGTAATAAATTCGAAGAATTCCAAATACCCAAGATTTTTTGCTCTACGATTAAAAATAAGCGAGTTACGAGCAAAAGATAAAAATATGGAATTATATGCATTTTACAATTATTAAGGAAATGAAACGGTTAACAAAATTTTCAATAACGCCACTATAGGTAATGAATTCGAAGATTTCCAAATATCCAAGGTGTTTTGCTCTACGATTAAAAATAAGCGAGTTACGAGCAGAAGATAAAAATAAGCAATTATTTGCATTTTACAATTATTAAGGAAACGAAACGGTTAACAAAATTTTCAATAACGCCACTATAGGTAATGAATTCGAAGATTTCCAAATATCCAAGGTGTTTTGCTCTACGATTAAAAATAAGCGAGTTACGAGCAAACCAAATAAAAATATGGAATTATTTGCATTTTACAATTATTAAGGAAACGAAACGGTTAACAAAATTTTCAATAACGCCACTATAGGTAATAAATTCGAAGAATTCCAAATATCCAAGATTTTTTGCTCTACGATTAAAAATAAGCGAGTTACGAGCAAAAGATAAAAATATGGAATTATTTGCATTTTACAATTATTAAGGAAACGAAACGGTTAACAAAATTTTCAATAACGCCACTATAGGTAATAAATTCGAAGAATTCCAAATATCCAAGATTTTTTGCTCTACGATTAAAAATAAGCGAGTTACGAGCA
The DNA here is from genome assembly GCA_917563865.1 of Phyllotreta cruciferae. Classification (NCBI taxonomy): domain Eukaryota; kingdom Metazoa; phylum Arthropoda; class Insecta; order Coleoptera; family Chrysomelidae; genus Phyllotreta; species Phyllotreta cruciferae. The sequence continues at coordinate 5,599,693 of OU830620.1, read as the reverse complement.
AACAAAATAAAAATATTTAATTATTTGCATTTCACAATTATTAAGGAAACGAAACGGTTAACAAAATTTTCAACCACGCCACTATAGGTAATAAATTCGAAGAATTCCAAATATCCAAGATTTTTTGCTCTACGATTAAAAATAAGCGAGTTACGAGCAACCAAAATAAAAATATGGAATTATTTGCATTTTACAATTATTAAGGAAACGAAACGGTTAACAAAAATTTTCAATAACGCCACAATAGGTAATAAATTCGAAGAATTCCAAATATCCAAGATTTTGTGCTCTACGATTAAAAATAAGCGAGTTACGAGCAAAAGATAAAAATATGGAATTAATTGCATTTTACAATTATTAAGGAAACGAAACGGTTAACAAAATTTTCAATAACGCCACTATAGGTAATAAATTCGAAGAATTCCAAATATCCAAGATTTTTTGCTCTACGATTAAAAATAAGCGAGTTACGAGCAAACAAAATAAAAATATTTAATTATTTGCATTTTACAATTATTAAGGAAACGAAACGGTTAACAAAATTTTCAACAACGCCACTATAGGTAATAAATTCGAAGAATTCCAAATACCCAAGATTTTTTGCTCTACGATTAAAAATAAGCGAGTTACGAGCAAAAGATAAAAATATGGAATTATTTGCATTTTACAATTATTAAGGAAACGAAACGGTTAACAAAATTTTCAATAACGCCACTATAGGTAATGAATTCGAAGATTTCCAAATATCCAAGGTGTTTTGCTCTACGATTAAAAATAAGCGAGTTACGAGCAGAAGATAAAAATAAGCAATTATTTGCATTTTACAATTATTAAGGAAACGAAACGGTTAACAAAATTTTCAATAACGCCACTATAGGTAATAAATTCGAAGAATTCCAAATATCCAAGATTTTTTGCTCTACGATTAAAAATAAGCGAGTTACGAGCAAACCAAATAAAAATTTGGAATTATTTGCATTTTACAATTATTAAGGAAACGAAACGGTTAACAAAATTTTCAATAACGCCACTATAGGTAATAAATTCGAAGAATTCCAAATATCCAAGATTTTTTGCTCTACGATTAAAAATAAGCGAGTTACGAGCAAACCAAATAAAAATTTGGAATTATTTGCATTTTACAATTATTAAGGAAACGAAACGGTTAACAAAATTTTCAATAACGCCACTATAGGTAATAAATTCGAAGAATTCCAAATATCCAAGATTTTTTGCTCTACGATTAAAAATAAGCGAGTTACGAGCAACCAAAATAAAAATATGGAATTATTTGCATTTTACAATTATTAAGGAAACGAAACGGTTAACAAAATTTTCAATAACGCCACTATAGGTAATAAATGCGAAGAATTCCAAATATCCAAGATTTTTTGCTCTACGATTAAAAATAAGCGAGTTACGAGCAACCAAAATAAAAATATGGAATTATTTGCATTTTACAATTATTAAGGAAACGAAACGGTTAACAAAATTTTCAATAACGCCACAATAGGTAATAAATTCGAAGAATTCCAAATATCCAAGATTTTGTGCTCTACGATTAAAAATAAGCGAGTTACGAGCAAACAAAATAAAAATATGGAATTATTTGCATTTTACAATTATTAAGGAAACGAAACGGTTAACAAAATTTTCAATAACGCCACTATAGGTAATAAATTCGAAGAATTCCAAATATCCAAGATTTTTTGCTCTACGATTAAAAATAAGCGAGTTACGAGCAAACAAAATAAAAATATTTAATTATTTGCATTTCACAATTATTAAGGAAACGAAACGGTTAACAAAATTTTCAACCACGCCACTATAGGTAATAAATTCGAAGAATTCCAAATATCCAAGATTTTTTGCTCTACGATTAAAAATAAGCGAGTTACGAGCAACCAAAATAAAAATATGGAATTATTTGCATTTTACAATTATTAAGGAAACGAAACGGTTAACAAAAATTTTCAATAACGCCACAATAGGTAATAAATTCGAAGAATTCCAAATATCCAAGATTTTGTGCTCTACGATTAAAAATAAGCGAGTTACGAGCAAAAGATAAAAATATGGAATTAATTGCATTTTACAATTATTAAGGAAACGAAACGGTTAACAAAATTTTCAATAACGCCACTATAGGTAATAAATTCGAAGAATTCCAAATATCCAAGATTTTTTGCTCTACGATTAAAAATAAGCGAGTTACGAGCAAACAAAATAAAAATATTTAATTATTTGCATTTTACAATTATTAAGGAAACGAAACGGTTAACAAAATTTTCAATAACGCCACTATAGGTAATAAATGCGAAGAATTCCAAATATCCAAGATTTTTTGCTCTACGATTAAAAATAAGCGAGTTACGAGCAACCAAAATAAAAATATGGAATTATTTGCATTTTACAATTATTAAGGAAACGAAACGGTTAACAAAATTTTCAATAACGCCACTATAGGTAATAAATGCGAAGAATTCCAAATATCCAAGATTTTTTGCTCTACGATTAAAAATAAGCGAGTTACGAGCAACCAAAATAAAAATATGGAATTATTTGCATTTTACAATTATTAAGGAAACGAAACGGTTAACAAAATTTTCAATAACGCCACAATAGGTAATAAATTCGAAGAATTCCAAATATCCAAGATTTTGTGCTCTACGATTAAAAATAAGCGAGTTACGAGCAAACAAAATAAAAATTTGGAATTATTTGCATTTTACAATTATTAAGGAAACGAAACGGTTAACAAAATTTTCAATAACGCCACTATAGGTAATAAATTCGAAGAATTCTAAATATCCAAGATTTTTTTGCTCTACGATTAAAAATAAGCGAGTTACGAGCAACCAAAATAAAAATATGGAATTATTTGCATTTTACAATTATTAAGGAAACGAAACGGTTAACAAAATTTTCAATAACGCCACTATAGGTAATAAATTCGAAGAATTCCAAATATCCAAGATTTTTTGCTCTACGATTAAAAATAAGCGAGTTATGAGCAAACAAAATAAAAATATTTAATTATTTGCATTTCACAATTATTAAGGAAACGAAACGGTTAACAAAATTTTCAACAACGCCACTATAGGTAATAAAATTCGAAGAATTCCAAATATCCAAGATTTTTTGCTCTACGATTAAAAATAAGCGAGTTACGAGCAACCAAAATAAAAATATGGAATTATTTGCATTTTACAATTATTAAGGAAACGAAACGGTTAACAAAATTTTCAATAACGCCACTATAGGTAATAAATGCGAAGAATTCCAAATATCCAAGATTTTTTGCTCTACTATTAAAAATAAGCGAGTTACGAGCAACCAAAATAAAAATATGGAATTATTTGCATTTTACAATTATTAAGGAAACGAAACGGTTAACAAAATTTTCAATAACGCCACAATAGGTAATAAATTCGATGAATTCCAAATATCCAAGATTTTGTGCTCTACGATTAAAAATAAGCGAGTTACGAGCAAAAGATAAAAATATGGAATTAATTGCATTTTACAATTATTAAGGAAACGAAACGGTTAACAAAATTTTCAATAACGCCACTATAGGTAATAAATTCGAAGAATTCCAAATATCCAAGATTTTTTGCTCTACGATTAAAAATAAGTGAGTTACGAGCAAACAAAATAAAAATATTTAATTATTTGCATTTTACAATTATTAAGGAAACGAAACGGTTAACAAAATTTTCAACAACGCCACTATAGGTAATAAATTCGAAGAATTCCAAATACCCAAGATTTTTTGCTCTACGATTAAAAATAAGCGAGTTACGAGCAAAAGATAAAAATATGGAATTATTTGCATTTTACAATTATTAAGGAAACGAAACGGTTAACAAAATTTTCAATAACGCCACTATAGGTAATGAATTCGAAGATTTCCAAATATCCAAGGTGTTTTGCTCTACGATTAAAAATAAGCGAGTTACGAGCAGAAGATAAAAATAAGCAATTATTTGCATTTTACAATTATTAAGGAAACGAAACGGTTAACAAAATTTTCAATAACGCCACTATAGGTAATAAATTCGAAGAATTCCAAATATCCAAGATTTTTTGCTCTACGATTAAAAATAAGCGAGTTACGAGCAAACAAAATAAAAATATTTAATTATTTGCATTTCACAATTATTAAGGAAACGAAAAGGTTAACAAAATTTTCAACAACGCCACTATAGGTAATAAATTCGAAGAATTCCAAATATCCAAGATTTTTTGCTCTACGATTAAAAATAAGCGAGTTACGAGCAACCAAAATAAAAATATGGAATTATTTGCATTTTACAATTATTAAGGAAACGAAACGGTTAACAAAAATTTTCAATAACGCCACAATAGGTAATAAATTCGAAGAATTCCAAATATCCAAGATTTTGTGCTCTACGATTAAAAATAAGCGAGTTACGAGCAAAAGATAAAAATATGGAATTAATTGCATTTTACAATTATTAAGGAAACGAAACGGTTAACAAAATTTTCAATAACGCCACTATAGGTAATAAATTCGAAGAATTCCAAATATCCAAGATTTTTTGCTCAACGATTAAAAATAAGCGAGTTACGAGCAAACAAAATAAAAATATTTAATTATTTGCATTTTACAATTATTAAGGAAACGAAACGGTTAACAAAATTTTCAACAACGCCACTATAGGTAATAAATTCGAAGAATTCCAAATACCCAAGATTTTTTGCTCTACGATTAAAAATAAGCGAGTTACGAGCAAAAGATAAAAATATGGAATTATTTGCATTTTACAATTATTAAGGAAACGAAACGGTTAACAAAATTTTCAATAACGCCACTATAGGTAATAAATGCGAAGAATTCCAAATATCCAAGATTTTTTGCTCTACTATTAAAAATAAGCGAGTTACGAGCAACCAAAATAAAAATATGGAATTATTTGCATTTTACAATTATTAAGGAAACGAAACGGTTAACAAAATTTTCAATAACGCCACAATAGGTAATAAATTCGATGAATTCCAAATATCCAAGATTTTGTGCTCTACGATTAAAAATAAGCGAGTTACGAGCAAAAGATAAAAATATGGAATTAATTGCATTTTACAATTATTAAGGAAACGAAACGGTTAACAAAATTTTCAATAACGCCACTATAGGTAATAAATTCGAAGAATTCCAAATATCCAAGATTTTTTGCTCTACGATTAAAAATAAGCGAGTTACGAGCAAACAAAATAAAAATATTTAATTATTTGCATTTTACAATTATTAAGGAAACGAAACGGTTAACAAAATTTTCAACAACGCCACTATAGGTAATAAATTCGAAGAATTCCAAATACCCAAGATTTTTTGCTCTACGATTAAAAATAAGCGAGTTACGAGCAAAAGATAAAAATATGGAATTACTTGCATTTTACAATTATTAAGGAAACGAAACGGTTAACAAAATTTTCAATAACGCCACTATAGGTAATGAATTCGAAGATTTCCAAATATCCAAGGTGTTTTGCTCTACGATTAAAAATAAGCGAGTTACGAGCAGAAGATAAAAATAAGCAATTATTTGCATTTTACAATTATTAAGGAAACGAAACGGTTAACAAAATTTTCAATAACGCCACTATAGGTAATAAATTCGAAGAATTCCAAATATCCAAGATTTTTTGCTCTACGATTAAAAATAAGCGAGTTACGAGCAAACCAAATAAAAATTTGGAATTATTTGCATTTTACAACTCGCAGAATGGTTGGAAAGGGCGCTAACGCGCCCTTTCTTGGGACACTGACCCGTTGCCAGGTCGTCAATTGTCGCAACTAAATCTTTTGGTAGTCTTGTCACTTAGTCAGGCAATCACTACCACTATTATACACTCTACTATACAGCCATACACTACTGCTTCATTATCACAAATCACTAATTGTAAGCTCAAAAGTTTATTAGCCGTAATTGTTAATAAAAATTTGATAATAGCGTCCAAATCCAAAAATTTGTTCGCTTCAAGTCAAATAAGGTTTATAAACGCACCCCGAAAAATAAATAATTGTAAGTCTTTCTTTATTAACACCCAAGAACAAAATAACAAAGTAATACATCATCCGATTCCACCTTATCAACCTAAAAACTAGTCCCTCCGTGAATCATACATTTTCGATACAATTCTTTCGTTTTAAATAAATATCCATCGCAGTGCCGTCCCCATTTCAAACATATGCTAATGCTAATAATCGCTCGGCCAAAATCCAAAATGCCAAAATATTAATGCACATTACACACCCCTCTCTCGACCGCTACAAGCTAACGTTTCAAAGTAAAATGCCCTCGCACGGTTCAAGTTAAAAATATGCGGTTTGCTTTGTTAGTTAGAGAAAACTACGCTTAACAAATTTGTATTCTTGTAATATTTTTGTAAACCTAATAGTTTTCGATATTTGAGCGTGATAATTTTAATTATGACTAATTAAAATTAAACCTTTTCTAATAACTCAAAAACTAATTGTCGAATAAAAATTTGTAAATTACTATTCGATGTAAAATAATATTCCGTACAAATCACCTAGCACCAAAAATTTCGTAAATCTAACGGTTTAGGAGATATTTGATTTTGAATTTTCCGGAAAAAACGATTTTTGTTACGGCTTATTCGCGAGGTTCGGAAAATATACCATTCGATAGAAAAATCAATTCTAAACAATTTCTGTATCTTGTAAAATTTTCGTAAACCTTCCGTTTCGGAGATATTAATGTATTTATTCACAAAGTAATTCCTTCTCGATCCGTCCCTGTTCTCTACGGAGAGAACGGTTTCGGGAATCCCTTTGCTGCGTGAATTTGAACCATAAATCCGTCGCTCGAGTCTCATGATCGCGACTTAGATTTATCCCTATAACTTTTGAACTGTTCAAGATAAACATATGCAGTTTGTTTTGTTAGTTGGAAAAAACTACGCTTAACAAATTTGTATTCCTCTAAAATGATCGTAAACCTAATAGTTTTCGAGATTTGAGCGTGTAAATAATAAAGAATTTAATTATAATTAAATTATTTTTCCCATAACTCCGAGAAGGAAATTTTGATTTTCCCGCGGTTTGCGTGAGATAATCGATATTAATTTGACGAATATTTTAGGAGAGATTGAGAAAAATCGATCTCTTCGTTTCCGATAAAATCGCAAAAAACCCTAAAAATACCCTAAAAATCCGGAATTTTTCACCCGGAAGGAAACTTTTCCGGGTTTCGAAATGTCGATTTTCCGATAGATCTCGTCAAAATTCGTAAAGATGGCGTTTTTTCCCGCGACGATTTTCCTTCGCGTACGGCCGTAAGAAAGAAACACGCCAATCAGCTCGGTTTTACCCAGCAATATCGCAGGTTTTTCGTCGTAACTCAACAACCGTTAAAGTTGGAACCACCCCGTAAACTTTTTATTATGTAAAAAAATATCCTCCACAATTTTCAAAGAATAAATTTTTTTTCGAAATCGCATCTTTTTTCGAGTTATTTCGACTTTTTGTCAATTGCGTTTATTTTAAAAAATCGATATCGCGCTATAAATCGGAAACCGCTCAAAATCAAATCACCCCATCCACATATATTATACAAAATACTATTCTTTACAAATTTCGATTCTTGAGAAATTTTCAAAAAACGGCTAGTTTTTGAGTAATTGTAAAATATAAATTTTTCGTTCGCGAAGGAAAGTTTGTTTTTTATCGTTATAACTCAAAAACGGTTCAAAATAGAATAACCCCTTATATGTCCTATTATAGAGAAAAACGTTCTCTACAATTTTCGAAGAATAAAATTTTTTTCGAAATCGCATCTTTTTTCGAGATATTTCAATTTTTTTGCCGAAATTGCGAAAATGACAATTTGTTTTTCCTATAACTCCGGTAAATGGATTTTCCCCGATATGCGGTTTGCGTGAGGTGATTGGTAATATATTAAAGAATATTTTGGAAAATTTTAAAGAAAATCGTTGGAAGATTTTCGGAGAAAATCCCGAAAAACCTCAAAAATACCCCAAAAATCCGGTTTTTCACCCGGAAGGAAACTTTTCCGGGTTTCGAAATATCGATTTTCCGATAGATCTCGTCGAGTTAGGTCGGATAGCGTTTTTTCCGCGACGATTTTCCTTCGCGTTTGGCCGTAAAAAAAAAACACGCCAATGAGTCAGTGAATGAATGGATTCTTTCGGTTTCCTACTAACTATAAAGCTGAAACCGAAAGAATCCATTCATTCACTGACTCATTGACGTGTTTTTTTTTTTACGGCCAAACGCGAAGGAAAATCGTCGCGGAAAAAACGCTATCCGACGTAACTCGACGAGATCTATCGGAAAATCGATATTTCGAAACCCGGAAAAGTTTCCTTCCGGGTAAAAAACCGGATTTTTGGGGTATTTTTGAGGTTTTTCGGGATTTTCTCCGAAAATCTTCCAACGATTTTCTTTAAAATTTTCCAAAATATTCTTTAATATATTACCAATCACCTCACGCAAACCGCATATCGGGGAAAATCCATTTACCGGAGTTATAGGAAAAACAAATTGTCATTTTCGCAATTTCGGCAAAAAAATTGAAATATCTCGAAAAAAGATGCGATTTCGAAAAAAAATTTATTCTTCGAAAATTGTAGAGAACGTTTTTCTCTATAATAGGACATGTAAGGGGTTATTCTCTTTTGAACCGTTTTTGAGTTATAACGATAAAAAACAAACTTTCCTTCGCGAACGATAAATTTATATTTTACAATTACTCCAAAACTAGCCGTTTTTTGAAAATTTCTCAAGAATCGAAATTTGTAAAGAATAGTATTTTGTATAATATATGTAGATGGGGTGATTCGATTTTGAACGGTTTCCGATTTATAGCGCGATATCGATTTTTTAAAATAAACGCGATTGACAAAAAGTCGAAATAACTCGAAAAAAGATGCGATTTCGAAAAAAAATTTATTCTTTGAAAATTGTAGAGGATGTTTTTTTACATAATAAAAAGTTTACGGGGTGGTTCCAACTTTAACGGTTGTTGAGTTACGACGAAAAACCTGCGATATTTCTGGGTAAAACCAAGCTGATTGGCTTGTTTTTTTCTTACGGCCGTACGCGAAGGAAAATCGTCGCGGGAAAAACGCCATCTTTACGAATTTTGACGAGATCTATCGGAAAATCGACATTTCGAAACCCGGAAAAGTTTCCTTCCGGGTGAAAAATTCCGGATTTTTAGGGTACTTTTAGGGTTTTTTGCGATTTTATCAGAAACGAAGAGATCGATTTTTCTCAATCTTTCCTAAAATATTCGTCAAATTAATATCGATTATCTCACGCAAACCGCAGGAAAATGAAAATTTCCTTCGCGGAGTTATGGCAAAAATAATTTAATTATAATTAAATTCATTATTATTTACACGTTCAAATCTCGAAAACTATTAGGTTTACGATAATTTTACAAGAATACAAATTTGTTAAGCGTAGTTTTTCCCAACTAACAAAACAAACTGCATATGTTTATCTTGAACAGTTCAAAAGTTATAGGGGTAAATCTAAGTCGCGAACATGAGACTCGAGCGACGGATTTATGGTTCAAATTCGCGCAGCAAAGGGATTCCCGAAACCGTTCTCTCCGTAGAGAACAGGGACGGATCGAGAAGGAATTACATTATGAATAAATACATTAATATCTCCGAAACGGAAGGTTTACGAAAATTTTACAAGATACAGAAATTGTTTAGAATTGATTTTTCTATCGAAAGGTATATTTTCCGAACCTCGCGAACAAGCCGTAATAAAAATCGTTTTTTCCGGAAAATTCAAAATCAAATATCTCCTAAACCGTTAGATTTACGAAATTTTTTCAGACTAGGTGATTTGTAGGGAATATTTTTTTACATCGAATAGTAATTTACAAATTTTTATTCGACAATTAGTTTTTGAGTTATTAGAAAAGAATTAATTTTAATTAGTCATAATTAAAATTATCACGCTCAAATATCGAAAACTATTAGGTGTGCGAAAATATTACAAGAATACAAATTTGTTAAGCGTAGTTTTTTCTAACTAACAAAACAAACCGCATATTTTTAACTTGAACCGTGCGAGGGCATTTTACTTTGAAACGTTAGCTTGTAGCGGTCGAGAGAGGGGTGTGCATTGTGCATTAATATTTTGCCATTTTGGATTTTGGCCGAGCGATTATTAGCATTAGCATATGTTAGAAATGGGGACGGCACTGCGATGGATATTTATTTAAAACGAAAGAATTGTATCGAAAATGTCTGATTCACGGAGGGACTAGTTTTTAGGTTGATAAGGTGGAATCGGATGACTTTACTTTGTTATTTTGTTCTTGGGTGTTAATAAAGAAAGACTTATAATTATTTATTTTTCGGGGTGCGTTTATAAACCTTATTTGATTTGAAGCGAACAAATTTTTGGATTTTGACGCTATTATCAAAGTTTTATTAACAAATACGGCTAATAAACTTTTGAGCTTACAATTAGCGATTTGTGATAGTGAAGCAATAGTGTATGGTTGTATAGTAGAGTGTATATAGTGGTAGTGATTGTCTGACTAAGTGACAAGACCACCAAAAGATTTAATTGCAACAATTGACGACCTGGCAACGTCCGTGTCCTGGGTCAGTGACCCAAGAAAGGGCGCGTTAGCGCCCTTTCCAACCATTCTGCGAGTCAGCTTTATAGTTAGTAGGACTCGCACAAAGGTTGGAAAGGGCGCTAACGCGCCCTTTCTTGGGACACTTACCCGTTGCCAGGTCGTCAATTGTTGCAATTAAATCTTTTGGTGGTCTTGTCACTTAGTCAGGCAATCACTGCCTCTATATATACTCTACTATACAACCAAACACTACTGCTTCACTATCACAAATCACTAATTGTAAGCTCAAAAGTTTATTAGCCGTATTTGTTAATAAAACTTTGATAATAGCGTCCAAATCCAAAAATTTGTTCGCTTTCAATCACATAAGGTTTAAAAACGCACCCCGAAAAATAAATAATTGTAAGTCTTTCTTTATTAACACCCAAGAACAAAATAACAAAGTAATAAATCATCCGATTCCACCTTATCAACCTAAAAACTAGTCCCTCCGTGAATCATACATTTTCGATACAATTCTTTCGTTTTAAATAAATATCCATCGCAGTGCCGTCCCCATTTCTAACATATGCTAATGCTAATAATCGCTCGGCCAAAATCCAAAATGCCAAAATATTAATGCACGTTGCACACCCCTCTCTCGACCGCTACAAGCTAACGTTTCAAAGTAAAATGCCCTCGCACGGTTCAAGTTAAAAATATGCGGTTTGTTTTGTTAGTTAGAGAAAACTACGCTTAACAAATTTGTATTCTTGTAATATTTTTGTAAAGCTAATAGTTTTCGATATTTGAGCGTGATAATTTTAATTATGACTAATTAAAATTAAACCTTTTCTAAAAACTCAAAAACTAATTGTCGAATAAAAATTTGTAAATTACTATTCGATGTGTAAAAAAATATTCTCTACAAATCACGTAGTACGAAAAAAATTTCGTAAATCTAACGGTTTAGGAGATATTTGATTTTGAATTTTCCGGAAAAAACGATTTTTGTTACGGCTTGTTCGCGAGGTTCGGAAAATATACCGTTCGATAGAAAAATCAATTCTAAACAATTTCTGTATCTTGTAAAATTTTCGTAAACATTCCGTTTCGGAGATATTAATGTATTTATTCACAAAGTAATTCCTTCTCGATCCGTCGCTGTTCTCAACGGAGAGAACGGTTTCGGGAATCCCTTTGCTGCGCGAATTTGAACCATAAATCCGTCGCTCGTGTCTCATGATCGCGACTTAGATTTACCCCTGTAACTTTTGAACTGTTCAAGATAAACATATGCAGTTTGTTTTGTTAGTTGGAAAAAACTACGCTTAACAAATTTGTATTCTTGTAAAATTATCGTAAACCTAATAGTTTTCGAGATTTGAGCGTGTAAATAATAAAGAATTTAATTATAATTAAATTATTTTTGCCATAACTCCGCGAAGGAAATTTTGATTTTCCCGCGGTTTGCGTGAGATAATCGATATTAATTTGACGAATATTTTAGGAGAGATTGAGAAAAATCGATATCTTCGTTTCCGATAAAATCGCAAAAAAACCCTAAAAATACCCTAAAAATCCGGAATTTTTCACCCGAAAGGACACTTTTCCGGGTTTCGAAATGTCGATTTTCCGATAGATCTCGTCAAAATTCGTAAAGATGGCGTTTTTCCCGCGACGATTTTCCTTCGCGTACGGCCGTAAGAAAAAAACACGCCAATCAGCTCGGTTTTACCCAGCAATATCGCAGTTTTTTCCTCGTAACTCAACAACCGTTAAAGTTGGAACCACCCCGTAAACTTTTTATTATGTAAAAAAACATCCTCTACAATTTTCAAAGAATAAATTTTTTTTCGAAATCGCATCTTTTTTCGAGTTATTTCGACTTTTTGTCAATCGCGTTTATTTTAAAAAATCGATATCGCGCTATAAATCGGAAACCGCTCAAAATCGAATCACCCCATCTACATATATTATACAAAATACTATTCTTTACAAATTTCGATACTTGAGAAATTTTCAAAAAACGGCTAGTTTTGGAGTAATTGTAAATTATAAATTTTTCGTTCGCTAAGGAAAGTTTGTTTTTTTATCGTTATAGCTCAAAAACGGTTCAAAAGAGAATAACCCCTTATATGTCCTATTATAGAGAAAAACGTTCTCTACAATTTTCGAAGAATAAATTTTTTTTCGAAATCGCATCTTTTTTCGAGATATTTCAATTTTTTTGCCGAAATTGCGAAAATGACAATTTGTTTTTCCTATAACTCCGGTAAATGGATTTTCCCGGATATGCGGTTTGCGTGAGGTGATTGGTAATATATTAAAGAATATTTTGGGAAATTTTAAAGAAAATCGTTGGAAGATTTTCCGAGAAAATCCCGAAAAACCTCAAAAATACCCAAAAAATCCGGTTTTTCACCCGGAAGGAAACTTTTCCGGGTTTCGAAATGTCGATTTTCCGATAGATCTCGTCGAGTTACGTCGGATAGCGTTTTTTCCGCGACGATTTTCCTTCGCGTTTGGCCGTAAAAAAAAAAACACGCCAATGAGTCAGTGAATGAATGAATGAATGGATTCTTTCGGTTTCAGCTGTATAGTTAGTAGGACTCGCAGAATGGTTGGAAAGGGCGCTAACGCGCCCTTTCTTGGGACACTGACCCGTTGCCAGGTCGTCAATTGTCGCAACTAAATCTTTTGGTAGTCTTGTCACTTAGTCAGGCAATCACTACCACTATTATACACTCTACTATACAACCATACACTACTGCTTCATTATCACAAATCACTAATTGTAAGCTCAAAAGATTATTAGCCGTAATTGTTAATAAAAATTTGATAATAGCGTCCAAATCCAAAAATTTGTTCGCTTCAAGTCAAATAAGGTTTATAAACGCACCCCGAAAAATAAATAATTGTAAGTCTTTCTTTATTAACACCCAAGAACAAAATAACAAAGTAATACATCATCCGATTCCACCTTATCAACCTAAAAACTAGTCCCTCCGTGAATCATACATTTTCGATACAATTCTTTCGTTTTAAATAAATATCCATCGCAGTGCCGTCCCCATTTCAAACATATGCTAATGCTAATAATCGCTCGGCCAAAATCCAAAATGCCAAAATATTAATGCACATTACACACCCCTCTCTCGACCGCTACAAGCTAACGTTTCAAAGTAAAATGCCCTCGCACGGTTCAAGTTAAAAATATGCGGTTTGTTTTGTTAGTTAGAGAAAACTACGCTTAACAAATTTGTATTCTTGTAATATTTTTGTAAACCTAATAGTTTTCGATATTTGAGCGTGATAATTTTAATTATGACTAATTAAAATTAAACCTTTTCTAATAACTCAAAAACTAATTGTCGAATAAAAATTTGTAAATTACTATTCGATGTAAAATAATATTCCGTACAAATCACCTAGCACCAAAAATTTTCCTTCTCGATCCGTCCCTGTTCTCTACGGAGAGAACGGTTTCGGGAATCCCTTTGCTGCGCGAATTTGAACCATAAATCCGTCGCTCGAGTCTCATGATTGCGACTTAGATTTATCCCTATAACTTTTGAACTGTTCAAGATAAACATATGCAGTTTGTTTTGTTAGTTGGAAAAAACTACGCTTAACAAATTTGTATTCCTCTAAAATTATCGTAAACCTAATAGTTTTCGAGATTTGAGCGTGTAAATAATAAAGAATTTAATTATAATTAAATTATTTTTCCCATAACTCCGAGAAGGAAATTTTGATTTTCCCGCGGTTTGCGTGAGATAATCGATATTAATTTGACGAATATTTTAGGAGAGATTGAGAAAAATCGATTTCTTCGTTTCCGATAAAATCGCAAAAAACCCTAAAAATACCCTAAAAATCCGGAATTTTTCACCCGGAAGGAAACTTTTCCGGGTTTCGAAATGTCGATTTTCCGATAGATCTCGTCAAAATTCGTAAATATGGCGTTTTTTCCCGCGACGATTTTCCTTCGCGTACGGCCGTAAGAAAAAAACACTCCAATCAGCTCGGTTTTACCCAGCAATATCGCAGGTTTTTCGTCGTAACTCAACAACCGTTAAAGTTGGAACCACCCCGTAAACTTTTTATTATGTAAAAAAACATCCTCTACAATTTTCAAAGAATAATTTTTTTTTCGAAATCGCATCTTTTTTCGAGTTATTTCGACTTTTTGTCAATCGCGTTTATATTAAAAAATCGATATCGCGCTATAAATCAGAAACCGCTCAAAATCGAATCACCCCATCCACATATATTATAGAAAATACTATTCTTTACAAATTTCGATTCTTGAGGAAGGAAACTTTTCCGGGTTTCGAAATGTCGATTTTCCGATAGATCTCGTCGAGTTACGTCGGATAGCGTTTTTTCCGCGACGATTTTCCTTCGCGTTTGGCCGTAAAAAAAAAAACACGCCAATGAGTCAGTGAATGAATGAATGAATGGATTCTTTCGGTTTCAGCTGTATAGTTAGTAGGACTCGCAGAATGGTTGGAAAGGGCGCTAACGCGCCCTTTCTTGGGACACTGACCCGTTGCCAGGTCGTCAATTGTCGCAACTAAATCTTTTGGTAGTCTTGTCACTTAGTCAGGCAATCACTACCACTATTATACACTCTACTATACAACCATACACTACTGCTTCATTATCACAAATCACTAATTGTAAGCTCAAAAGATTATTAGCCGTAATTGTTAATAAAAATTTGATAATAGCGTCCAAATCCAAAAATTTGTTCGCTTCAAGTCAAATAAGGTTTATAAACGCACCCCGAAAAATAAATAATTGTAAGTCTTTCTTTATTAACACCCAAGAACAAAATAACAAAGTAATACATCATCCGATTCCACCTTATCAACCTAAAAACTAGTCCCTCCGTGAATCATACATTTTCGATACAATTCTTTCGTTTTAAATAAATATCCATCGCAGTGCCGTCCCCATTTCAAACATATGCTAATGCTAATAATCGCTCGGCCAAAATCCAAAATGCCAAAATATTAATGCACATTACACACCCCTCTCTCGACCGCTACAAGCTAACGTTTCAAAGTAAAATGCCCTCGCACGGTTCAAGTTAAAAATATGCGGTTTGTTTTGTTAGTTAGAGAAAACTACGCTTAACAAATTTGTATTCTTGTAATATTTTTGTAAACCTAATAGTTTTCGATATTTGAGCGTGATAATTTTAATTATGACTAATTAAAATTAAACCTTTTCTAATAACTCAAAAACTAATTGTCGAATAAAAATTTGTAAATTACTATTCGATGTAAAATAATATTCCGTACAAATCACCTAGCACCAAAAATTTTCCTTCTCGATCCGTCCCTGTTCTCTACGGAGAGAACGGTTTCGGGAATCCCTTTGCTGCGCGAATTTGAACCATAAATCCGTCGCTCGAGTCTCATGATTGCGACTTAGATTTATCCCTATAACTTTTGAACTGTTCAAGATAAACATATGCAGTTTGTTTTGTTAGTTGGAAAAAACTACGCTTAACAAATTTGTATTCCTCTAAAATTATCGTAAACCTAATAGTTTTCGAGATTTGAGCGTGTAAATAATAAAGAATTTAATTTTAATTAAATTATTTTTCCCATAACTCCGAGAAGGAAATTTTGATTTTCCCGCGGTTTGCGTGAGATAATCGATATTAATTTGACGAATATTTTAGGAGAGATTGAGAAAAATCGATTTCTTCGTTTCCGATAAAATCGCAAAAAACCCTAAAAATACCCTAAAAATCCGGAATTTTTCACCCGGAAGGAAACTTTTCCGGGTTTCGAAATGTCGATTTTCCGATAGATCTCGTCAAAATTCGTAAATATGGCGTTTTTTTCCCGCGACGATTTTCCTTCGCGTACGGCCGTAAGAAAAAAACACTCCAATCAGCTCGGTTTTACCCAGCAATATCGCAGGTTTTTCGTCGTAACTCAACAACCGTTAAAGTTGGAACCACCCCGTAAACTTTTTATTATGTAAAAAAACATCCTCTACAATTTTCAAAGAATAATTTTTTTTTCGAAATCGCATCTTTTTTCGAGTTATTTCGACTTTTTGTCAATCGCGTTTATATTAAAAAATCGATATCGCGCTATAAATCAGAAACCGCTCAAAATCGAATCACCCCATCCACATATATTATAGAAAATACTATTCTTTACAAATTTCGATTCTTGAGAAATTTTCAAAAAACGGCTAGTTTTTGAGTAATTGTAAAATATAAATTTTTCGTTCGCGAAGGAAATTTTGATTTTCCCGCGGTTTGCGTGAGATAATCGATATTAATTTGACGAATATTTTAGGAGAGATTGAGAAAAATCGATCTCTTCGTTTCCGATAAAATCGCAAAAAACCCTAAAAATATCCGGAATTTTTCACCCGGAAGGAAACTTTTCCGGGTTTCGAAATGTCGATTTTCCTATAGATCTCGTCAAAATTCGTAAATATGGCGTTTTTTCCCGCGACGATTTTCCTTCGCGTACGGCCGTAAGAAAAAAACACTCCAATCAGCTCGGTTTTACCCAGCAATATCGCAGGTTTTTCGTCGTAACTCAACAACCGTTAAAGTTGGAACCACCCCGTAAACTTTTTATTATGTAAAAAAATATCCTCTACAATTTTCAAAGAATAATTTTTTTTTCGAAATCGCATCTTTTTTCGAGTTATTTCGACTTTTTGTCAATCGCGTTTATTTTAAAAAATCGATATCGTGCTATAAATCGGAAACCGCTCAAAATCGAATCACCCCATCTACATATATTATACAAAATACTATTCTTTACAAATTTCGATTCTTGACAAATTTTCAAAAAACGGCTAGTTTTGGAGTAATTGTAAAATACAAATTTTCCGTTCGCGAAGGAAAGTTTGTTTTTTGTCGTTATAACTCAAAAACGATTCAAAAGAGAACAACCCCTTATATATCCTATTATAGAGAAAAACGTTCTCTACAATTTTCGAAGAATAATTTTTTTTTCGAAATCGCATCTTTTTTCGAGATATTTCAATTTTTTTGCCGAAAATGCGAAAATGAAAATTTATTTTTACTATAACTCCGGTATATGGATTTTCCTGGATATGCGGTTTGCTTGAGATGATTGGTAATATATTGAAGAATGTTTTGGGAAATTTTAAAGAAAATCGTTGGAAGATTTTCCAAGAAAATCCCGAAAAACCACAAAAATCCCCAAAAATCGCCCAAAAATCCGGTTTTTCACCCGGAAGGAAAAGTTTCCGGGTTTCGAAATATGGATTTTCCGATAGATCTCGTCGAGTTACGTCGGATAGCGTTTTTTCCGCGACGATTTTCCTTCGCGTTTGGCCGTAAAAAATAAAACACGCCAATGAGTCAGTGAATGAATGAATGAATGAATGGATTCTTTCGGTTTCAGCTGTATAGTTAGTAGGACTCGCACAAAGGTTGGAAAGGGCGCTAACGCGCCCTTTCTTGGGACACTTACCCGTTGCCAGGTCGTCAATTGTTGCAATTAAATGTTTTGGTGGTCTTGCTTGTCACTTAGTCAGGCAATCACTACCACCATATCCTACTAACTATACAACTGAAACCGAAAGAATCCATTCATTCATTCACTGACTCATTGGCGTGTTTTTTTTTTTACGGCCAAACGCGAAGGAAAATCGTCGCGGAAAAAAACGCTATCCGACGTAACTCGACGAGATCTATCGGAAAATCGATATTTCGAAACCCGGAAAAGTTTCCTTCCGGGTGAAAAACCGGATTTTTGGGGTATTTTTGAGGTTTTTCGGGATTTTCTCCGAAAATCTTCCGACGATTTTCTTTAAAATTTTCCAAAATATTCTTTAATATATTACCAATCACCTCACGCAAACCGCATATCGGGGAAAATCCATTTACCGGAGTTATAGGAAAAACAAATTGTCATTTTCGCAATTTCGGCAAAAAAATTGAAATATCTCGAAAAAAGATGCGATTTCGAAAAAAAATTTATTCTTCGAAAATTGTAGAGAACGCTTTTCTCTATAATAGGACATATAAGGGGTTATTCTATTTTGAACCGTTTTTGAGTTATAACGATAAAAAACAAACATTCCTTCGCGAACGAAAAATTTATATTTTACAATTACTCAAAAACTAGCCGTTTTTTGAAAATTTCTCAAGAATCGAAATTTGTAAAGAATAGTATTTTGTATAATATATGTGGATGGGGTGATTCGATTTTGAGCGGTTTCCGATTTATAGCGCGATATCGATTTTTTAAAATAAACGCGATTGACAAAAAGTCGAAATAACTCGAAAAAAGATGCGATTTCGAAAAAAAATTTATTCTTTGAAAATTGTAGAGGATGTTTTTTTACATAATAAAAATTTTACGGGGTGGTTCCAACTTTAACGGTTGTTGAGTTACGACGAAAAACCTGCGATATTACTGGGTAAAACCGAGCTGATTGGCGCGTTTTTTTCTTACGGCCGTACGCGAAGGAAAATCGTCGCGGGAAAAAACGCCATCTTTACGAATTTTGACGAGATCTATCGGAAAATCGACATTTCGAAACCCGGAAAAGTTTCCTTCCGGGTGAAAAATTCCGGATTTTTAGGGTTTTTTGCGATTTTATCGGAAACGAAGAGATCGATTTTTCTCAATCTCTCCTAAAATATTCGTCAAATTAATATCGATTATCTCACGCAAACCGCGGGAAAATCAAATTTTCTTTCGTGGAGTTATGGCAAAAATAATTTAATTATAATTAAATTCATTATTATTTACACGCTCAAATCTCGAAAACTATTAGGTGTACGATAATTTTACAAGAATACAAATTTGTTAAGCGTAGTTTTTTCCAACTAACAAAACAAATTGCATATGTTTATCTTGAACAGTTCAAAAGTTATAGGGGTAAATCTAAGTCGTGAACATGAGACTCGAGCGACTGATTTATGGTTCAAATTCGCGCAGCAAAGGGATTCCCGAAACCGTTCTCTCCGTAGAGAACAGGGACGGATCGAGAAGGAATTACTTTATGAATAAATACATTAATATCTCCGAAACGGAAGGTTTACGAAAATATTACAAAAATACAAATTTGTTAAGCGTAGTTTTTTCTAACTAACAAAACAAACCGCATATTTTTAAATTGAACTGTGCGAGGGTATTTTACTTTGAAAAGTTAGCTTGTAGCGGTCGAGAGAGGGGTGTGCAATGTGCATTAATATTTTGGCATTTTGGATTTTGGCCGAGCGACTATTAGCATTAGCATATGTTAGAAAATGGGACGGCACTGCGATGGATATTTATTTAAACCGAAAGAATTGTATCGAAAATGTATGATTCACGGAGGGACTAGTTTTTAGGTTGATAAGGTGGAATCGGATGATGTATTACTTTACTTTGTTATTTTGTTATTGGGTGTTAATAAAGAAAGACTTACAATTATTTATTTTTCGGGGTGCGCTTATAAACCTTATTTGATTTCAAGCGAACAAATTTTTGGATTTGGACGCTATTATCAAAGTTTTATTAACAATTACGGCTAATAAACTTTTGAGCTTACAATTAGTGATTTGTGATAATGAAGCAGTAGTGTATGGTTGTATAGTAGAGTGTATAATAGTGGTAGTGATTGCCTGACTAACTGACAAGACCACCAAAAGATTTAATTGCAACAATTGACGACCTGGCAACGGGTAAGTGTCCCAAGAAAGGGCGAAATCGAAATAACTCGAAAAAAGATGCGATTTCGAAAAAAAAATTATTCTTTGAAAATTGTAGAGGATGTTTTTTTACATAATAAAAAGTTTACGGGGTGGTTCCAACTTTAACGGTTGTTGAGTTACGACGAAAAACCTGCGATATTGCTGGGTAAAACCGAGCTGATTGGCGTGTTTCTTTCTTACGGCCGTACGCGAAGGAAAATCGTCGCGGGAAAAAACGCCATCTTTACGAATTTTGACGAGATCTATCGGAAAATCGACATTTCGAAACCCGGAAAAGTTTCCTTCCGGGTGAAAAATTCCGGATTTTTAGAGTATTTTTAGGGTTTTTTGCGATTTTATCGGAAACGAAGAGATCGATTTTTCTCAATCTCTCCTAAAATATTCGTCAAATTAATATCGATTATCTCACGCAAACCGCGGGAAAATCAAAATTTCCTTCGCGGAGTTATGGCAAAAATAATTTAATTATAATTAAATTCTTTATTATTTACACGCTCAAATCTCGAAAACTATTAGGTTTACGATAATTTTACAAGAATACAAATTTGTTAAGCGTAGTTTTTTCCAACTAACAAAACAAACTGCATATGTTTATCTTGAACAGTTCAAAAGTTTTAGGGGTAAATCTATGTCGCGAACATGAGACTCGAGCGACGGATTAATGGTTCAAATTCGCGCAGCAAAGGGATTCCCGAAACCGGTCTCTCCGTAGAGTACAGGGACGGATCGAGAAGGAATTACTTTATGAATAAATACATTATTATCTTCGAAACGGAAGGTTTACGAAAATTTTACAAGATACAGAAATTGTTTAGAAATGATTTTTCTATCGAACGGTATATTTTCCGAACCTCGCCAACAAGCCGTAACAAAAATCGTTTTTCCGGAAAATTCAAAATCAAATATCTCCTAAGCCGTTAGATTTACGAAATTTTTTCAAACTAGGTGATTTGTAGGGATTATTTTTTTACATCGAATAGTAATTTACAAATTTTTATTCGACAATTAGTTTTTGAGTTATTAGAAAAGGTTTAATTTTAATTAGTCATAATTAAAATTATCACGCTCAAATATCGAAAACTATTAGGTTTACGAAAATATTACAAAATACAAATTTGTTAAGCGTAGTTTTTTCAAACTAACAAAACAAACCGCATATTTTTAACTTGAACCGTGAGAGGGCATTTTACTTTGAAACGTTAACTTGAAGCGGTCGAGAGTGGGGTGTGCAATGTGCATTAATATTTTGGCATTTTGGATTTTGGCCGAGCGATTATTAGCATTAGCATATGTTAGAAATGGGGACGGCACTGCGATGGATATTTATTTAAAACGAAAGAATTGTATCGAAAATGTATGATTCACGGAGGGACTAGTTTTTATGTTGATAAGGTGGAATCGGATGATGTATTACTTTACTTTGTTATTTTGTTCTTGGGTGTTAATAAAGAAAGACTTACAATTATTTATTTTTTGGGGTGCGTTTATAAACCTTATTTCATTTGAAGCGAACAAATTTTTGGATTTGGACGCTATTATCAAAGTTTTATTAACAATTACGGCTAATAAACTTTTGAGCTTACAATTAGTGATTTGTGATAATGAAGCAGTAGTGTATAGTTGTATGGTAGAGTGTATAATAGTGGTAGTAATTGCCTGACTAAGTGACAAGACCACCAAAAGATTTAATTGCAACAATTGACGACCTGGCAACGGGTCAGTGTCCCAAGAAAGGGCGCGTTAGCGCCCTTTCCAACCATTCTGCGAGTCCTACTAACTATACAACTGAAACCGAAAGAATCCATTCATTCATTCACTGACTCATTGGCGTGTTTTTTTTTTTACGGCCAAACGCGAAGGAAAATCGTCGCGGAAAAAACGCTATCCGACGTAACTCGACGAGATCTATCGGAAAATCGATATTTCGAAACCCGGAAAAGTTTCCTTCCGGGTGAAAAACCGGATTTTTGGGGTATTTTTGAGGTTTTTCGGGATTTTCTCCGAAAATCTTCCGACGATTTTCTTTAAAATTTTCCAAAATATTCTTTAATATATTACCAATCACCTCACGCAAACCGCATATCGGGGAAAATCCATTTACCGGAGTTATAGGAAAAACAAATTGTCATTTTCGCAATTTCGGCAAAAAAATTGAAATATCTCGAAAAAAGATGCGATTTCGAAAAAAAATTTATTCTTCGAAAATTGTAGAGAACGCTTTTCTCTATAATAGGACATATAAGGGGTTATTCTATTTTGAACCGTTTTTGAGTTATAACGATAAAAAACAAACATTCCTTCGCGAACGAAAAATTTATATTTTACAATTACTCAAAAACTAGCCGTTTTTTGAAAATTTCTCAAGAATCGAAATTTGTAAAGAATAGTATTTTGTATAATATATGTGGATGGGGTGATTCGATTTTGAGCGGTTTCCGATTTATAGCGCGATATCGATTTTTTAAAATAAACGCGATTGACAAAAAGTCGAAATAACTCGAAAAAAGATGCGATTTCGAAAAAAAATTTATTCTTTGAAAATTGTAGAGGATGTTTTTTTACATAATAAAAATTTTACGGGGTGGTTCCAACTTTAACGGTTGTTGAGTTACGACGAAAAACCTGCGATATTACTGGGTAAAACCGAGCTGATTGGCGCGTTTTTTTCTTACGGCCGTACGCGAAGGAAAATCGTCGCGGGAAAAACGCCATCTTTACGAATTTTGACGAGATCTATCGGAAAATCGACATTTCGAAACCCGGAAAAGTTTCCTTCCGGGTGAAAAATTCCGGATTTTTAGGGTTTTTTGCGATTTTATCGGAAACGAAGAGATCGATTTTTCTCAATCTCTCCTAAAATATTCGTCAAATTAATATCGATTATCTCACGCAAACCGCGGGAAAATCAAATTTTCTTTCGTGGAGTTATGGCAAAAATAATTTAATTATAATTAAATTCATTATTATTTACACGCTCAAATCTCGAAAACTATTAGGTGTACGATAATTTTACAAGAATACAAATTTGTTAAGCGTAGTTTTTTCCAACTAACAAAACAAATTGCATATGTTTATCTTGAACAGTTCAAAAGTTTTAGGGGTAAATCTAAGTCGTGAACATGAGACTCGAGCGACTGATTTATGGTTCAAATTCGCGCAGCAAAGGGATTCCCGAAACCGTTCTCTCCGTAGAGAACAGGGACGGATCGAGAAGGAATTACTTTATGAATAAATACATTAATATCTCCGAAACGGAAGGTTTACGAAAATATTACAAAAATACAAATTTGTTAAGCGTAGTTTTTTCTAACTAACAAAACAAACCGCATATTTTTAAATTGAACTGTGCGAGGGTATTTTACTTTGAAAAGTTAGCTTGTAGCGGTCGAGAGAGGGGTGTGCAATGTGCATTAATATTTTGGCATTTTGGATTTTGGCCGAGCGACTATTAGCATTAGCATATGTTAGAAATGGGGACGGCACTGCGATGGATATTTATTTAAACCGAAAGAATTGTATCGAAAATGTATGATTCACGGAGGGACTAGTTTTTAGGTTGATAAGGTGGAATCGGATGATGTATTACTTTACTTTGTTATTTTGTTATTGGGTGTTAATAAAGAAAGACTTACAATTATTTATTTTTCGGGGTGCGCTTATAAACCTTATTTGATTTCAAGCGAACAAATTTTTGGATTTGGACGCTATTATCAAAGTTTTATTAACAATTACGGCTAATAAACTTTTGAGCTTACAATTAGTGATTTGTGATAATGAAGCAGTAGTGTATGGTTGTATAGTAGAGTGTATAATAGTGGTAGTGATTGCCTGACTAACTGACAAGACCACCAAAAGATTTAATTGCAACAATTGACGACCTGGCAACGGGTAAGTGTCCCAAGAAAGGGCGAAATCGAAATAACTCGAAAAAAGATGCGATTTCGAAAAAAAAATTATTCTTTGAAAATTGTAGAGGATGTTTTTTTACATAATAAAAAGTTTACGGGGTGGTTCCAACTTTAACGGTTGTTGAGTTACGACGAAAAACTTGCGATATTGCTAGGTAAAACCGAGCTGATTGGCGTATTTTTTTCTTACGTCCGTACGCGAAGGAAAATCGTCGCGGGAAAAACGCCATCTTTACGAATTTTGACGAGATCTATCGGAAAATCGACATTTCGAAACTCGGAAAAGTTTCCTTCCGGGTGAAAAATTCCGGATTTTTAGGGTATTTTTAGGGTTTTTTGCGATTTTATCGGAAACGAAGAGATCGATTTTTCTCAATCTCTCCTAAAATATTCGTCAAATTAATATCGATTATCTCACGCAAACCGCGGGAAAATCAAAATTTCTTTCGCGGAGTTATGGCAAAAATAATTTAATTATAATTAAATTCATTATTATTTACACGCTCAAATCTCGAAAACTAAGGTTTACGAAAGTTTTAGAAATTTGTTAAGCGTAGTTTTTTCTAACTAACAAAACAAACCGCATATATTTAACTTGATGAACCGTTCAAAAGTTATGGAGGTAAATCTTAGTCGCGTATAAATTAATCGGATAATGTAACGCGAACGGTGTCGAAGCGGGCGAGAAAGGGGTGTGCATTAGTATTTAGGCATTTTGGATTTTGGCCCAGCGATTATTAGCATTAACTAATATGTTAGAAATTGGGACGGCACTGGGATGGATATTTATTTAAAACGAAAGAATTGTATCGAAAATGTATGATTCACGGAGGGACTAGTTTTTAGGTTGATAAGGTGGAATCGGATGATGTATTACTTTACTTTGTTCTTGGGTGTTAATAAAGTAACACTTAGGTATAATTATTTATTTTTCGGGTGCGTTTATAAATAGCTTTCATTTTTCGAACTCGGATCGTGTTCTTTGGACGTATTTTTTGAAAATACGCTTTAACGTAGCGCGACTCAGTGGAGTTTCGAAAGTACCCACTCGTTTGGTAAAAAACTGTGATATTAACTTTTGAAATTGTGATAGTGATACAGTGATTGGTAATCATCATTATTTAACTAAACAGACGGTGGCCCAATTAGAAGGTAAGTTGTTTTTCATTATTTTTTTGTCTATATCGCGCACCGTTAATTGCAAAGCATTCAAGTATGTACTGGAAACGGTTAGGAGAGTGTACCTTGTTTAAATTCATCGTCCTTTTAATACATAAATACAGTAAACGGTAAAGAGGTGACAAGAGGGTATATTGACAATTAAACTTATTCGATGAATAATTTGACGTTAATGGTACCACGTGGTACAAAATTGCGTATTTTTATTTGACAATTAAATTTATTCATCGAATAAATTTTTGTTTGTCGTTGGTGAAACCGGACATAAATAATTTAAAAATAAATGATTAAATACTTTTGTAAGGTGTTATTTTCATAAATATGTATGACGAACTTTTCAGTACTTCGATGACTTTTTTTTGATTGTGTGTGAAACTGGTTTGTCTTTATTTATCCAGTTAAGTAGTAGTTATTTATTAGATTAAATAAATATATTGTAGTACATAAATTCGAAATTCGATAAAATATCTATGATGACATTTTCAAGTTTACTTTTTTTTGTATTCACAATACCAATCTACTAATCCCTAATATTATTAGGTTTTGCACCGGAAATCGGCTCCGATTATTATAAATTAATTTAAAATATTCATTTCTTGAATCTATATACCATATTATCTGCAATTCATTATGAGAAAAATTAGATAGCACCCTCAAAATATTGTCCCAATGGCTCGATAATTGTAGATTGAAAGTTATCTAGGGTAAGGGCCTATATCGAGGTACCATCAAATAATCTATTACTGACCATTATCACAACAGGTGTATATGACTGTCAGCTGTAGTCCGGTCGTTCACGGTACAAAAATTGTCTACTTTACCCACTATAATCTAATATTTGTAAATAATCGCACATAAAATTAGATAATAAAATATATTCCAAATAGTATAACAAAAAATAAAATCAAAATATTTTCTGAAAATAAATGTACGTGTTAAATTATGTACCATGTTAAATTACAAATCATTAGTTAAATTATATACCGTTGTGGCCCGGACTAAAGCCGACGATCTTAATAATTTATTTTTACGATATCATTTTGACAACACTTTTGTCAGATTTTTAAGTAGTTCGACAAATTCATTTTATTGCTTTTTCATTATTTGATCCATTTTATAGAGGCACGCAAAAATATAATTTTTCATGACTTATATCATTTTTTTGGAAATTCACGCAGGCCAGGCCGGCGCAGGCCGGCGCGAAAATATACCCGCCGCGATTTTTTAGTGTTTCGACAGTTTTCTTTCGTTGTAATTTCTTAATTCATTTACTATTTTAGTAATAAAGGTCCGTTTTATAATCAAAGATAGTCGTTCAAATGATTGTCTATTTCCTGTATTTTATGCTTCATGACTTTAATCACTTTTTCGAATTAAGCATTTTTATTTTGTTGTGTTAGTGGATTGCTTTCCGTGGATAAATATTTTTCTAAATGTTTTCAACATAATATAGCAATCTCATTAATAATGTTCTAAAATGTTAAATTAATTATGCCATCGTTGTAAATCGTGGGCATTGTTACCAGAAGTAATACAATATTGTGTTTATTTACAAAAAAACTAATTTAAATTTTCATTCACAAGGAAATGAACCAAATGTTAATATTAGATAATAAATGTTAAGATATAATCCAATAACACAAACAAGAATAACATAATACCTATAGCAATAAATAAACATTTAAGCCGACAATTACGTTGTATAGAATTACAAATTTTCTTAATAAATGTGGCGAATGAAATAATGAAATAACGCAATATGTAATATCAAGAATGCTCTACAGTAACAATAAACCTTTAAGCAGGTAATTACCGCTCAATAGAATCTAAACCAATCTAATACTTTATGTTCATGATTACACAAATAATAGACAACCATGTATACCAAAAGTATTGCGTAGTAAGAAATACATTGTAACTACAGAAAATTGGTGACTGTCCGGCGCCGGAGAGGTAACAAACAATATAGTCTTAAAAACAGATGTGCTTTATTGTTCTTATACAATAAACACATTTTTGTTTTGAAAAAAAATTATTGGGAATCTTGGGGAAAACGTTTCCTAACACATTTACTCGTATAATTAAAAATTTAATTTAATTTTAGTTAATTCATTTTAAATTAATCAATTAATTTAATTTTAGTTCACATTTTTTAGCACCGTCGAAACCAAAAAAAAATTAATATCAAATTGATTATTTAAATGTTTTCTGTGTCATTTTAAGCAAATTTGTATGAGAACATTTTTCGGTTTTTAATAACTTTTTTTTATTGTGCATGAAGAAATTTGCCTTTTTGCAATCAGTAAAAGGTATTTAATCGGTTAAATAAATTTAGTCAAATTATGTTAAATTAGATAAGATGTCAACGAGGGGATTTTTGAGTTGTTAGATATTTTTTGTTTGTCGTACTCTTTCAGTACTTACTAATCTCTAATTTGATTGCCATTTAATGAGCCTCTCTCGAGCATGTGCTCTGGTTCTGAATGGTTTTCTATTAATTAACGGTATTACAAAGATTCAAAAAATTCTTATTAACTATTCAACGTGATTTTCTTATAGAAATATTTGCGTTATTCAAATCAATTTTTAAAAACGACAAATGAAAAGAATCTGCGCCATTTTTTTTGCTTTAACGGGCATTGATTAATTATTTTTTAAATAATCTATTATGCTGAATAGCACAGTAAAAATTGTATTCTCGTATTTTATTAAATTATTTTTTTGCAGATATTTTTTGCAGATTTTAAAAATGATTTGTTTGGCGTGTGCTGATTTTCATCAGGGAGATTTGTCTATTTTTCCGGAGGAAACAGCAAATGTGCAATGCGTCGCTAATGCTGCCACAGCTTTAGCTTTTCGTTTCCTGGAGGTTCCAATTCTTGGCTCAACACTCAATCAAATATTGATGGTTGGAAATGACCTTTATGGAAAATGTAAACCGGTGTGTATACTATTATTATTGAGTGCACTACACGGCTTTTTTTAGTAAAACTATAACTTGTAAAACCTTACTCTTTTTTTATTGAAGAAGGAATTTTAATACTTGAATGGAATTTACTTTTTTTCTGGTGGATGCGCCCTTTTATACTTCGCTGATTTTACTAGAACTTTGTTTATATTTCATTGTTTTTTGTTTGCAAAAGAATATTTATTTGACGACATAGTTTCTTCAGTTTTTCGTTTACTTTATAACTAATCAATTAAGTAATTGACATAGTAAAAATGTTGATTTTGTATTTCCAAGTTTACTTAGGAAATCAATTGTCCTTTTATCTTATTGTATCTTAATAATGACTTTCTGACGATCTGAACTTTCATAATTAACAATATTTTTTTCATTATTGATGTTGTTGGCAACATTTTAATTATGTTCTATTATCTATCTATTTGTTTTATTATTTTCAGTATTTCAATAATTTAATTCGTAGCTTATTTGGTACATCCAATTACATTATTGATTATATTTCTTAGAACTTATACTCTACAAATATTCTTATGTAATAATATTTTTTTGTAGGAAGTTCCACCATACATTGAGCCTGAAGAATTACCAGGAGAAATTCAAATTTTGGGCCAAACCCTAGTAATTGCAGAATTGGACCTGGTTGAAAGTAACTTCTTTCCGCGTTGCATAGAAGAATGGCCCCAGATGTTATACAATTTAATCGGAATCCTTCAAAGGCGATTTGGGGCAGATAGTTTGACCTACGGATATTTATTTACCGGTGAATATTTACCTCATTTTTTAATTCTTAATTTTAAAATGGCATCTATTATTATCAAGTAGGTACAATATTTACCAAAATTATTTCATGTCCTATAAAATGATTTATTTTTCTACTAAGAGACAAAACTATCTCTGTCATACTTTATACAGCAATCATACATAATAACCTAATTATATGTTATACCAAAGATTTTTGGAAAGGAAATAACGTTCTTTTTATTTACCAACAGGTCAAAACCGAACTGTCAGCTTCTGGAGAGAAGGAAATGGCGAATTGTACTTGTTCGATTCACATGCTGTTAACGAACAAGGCATTTACGACTTGGACCATCCAGAAAACAACAAGGCAAGACTGTTTAGCTGCCAGAATCTGGATCATCTGGCTTACCAGCTGCTGATTCATTCGACGGCTGCGTTTATTGGTGAGAATGGACCGCAGAGCCCTTACAACATCCATCGAATTCGCTTCGAACTTCAACCGGTTGCGACTACTGCATCTACAGTTATTAATGAGGTAACTCCGGTATCCCCAATACAGTATGAAAATGCGGAAAATGTAAGTACAGTAGATATTAGACCTATTAATAAGGGTGTAGGTTCGACAAAAAAAGCCAGTAGACCGAAGAAAAAACTTGATAAGTTATTGAACTTTAAAAAGAAAAAGGAGCGACCGGTTATTTCAGCAGTAGTTGCCCCGCAATATCCGAAGATAATAGTTCATTCAAATATCTTAATTCCTAAGAATACTGGCGAAGAACTCAACTTTAAAAAGAAAAAGGGGCAGCTGGTTATTTCATCAGCAGTTGCCCCGCAATCTCCGAAGATAATAGTTCATTCAAACATCTTAATTCCTAAGAATACTGGCGAAGGAGAGGAAATAGAAGAAATTAATGTTGACGAATCGAATGAATTAGAGAAAGACATTTCTAACGACAGTTGCGAAATGGAAAATGAAAACAGAAAAAGAGGACGAAAACTCTCTGATATTCCGCTTGCAAAACGTCGAAAGATATACGATCAGAGGTATCGTGAAAAAAATGCAGCAATCCGAACAAAAGCTGCTAAGAATTACCAATCGGAGAATCCTGAAATTAACCAAAAAGCAGTGAAGAGGTACAATGAAAACAATGCTAATGTTCACAGGGAAGCGTCACAAAAATACCAACAAAACCACCCTGAAGTGAACAAAAAGGCTGTTCGAACATATCAAGAAAAAAATCCTGAGGTGAACAAAAAGGCTGTTCGAACATATCAAGAAAAAAATCCTGAGGTGAACAAAAAGGCTGTTCGAACATATCAAGAAAAAAATCCTGAGGTGAACAAGAAGGCCGTTCAAACTTATCGAGAAAAAAATCCTGAAGTGACCAAGAAGGCCGCTCGCACTTATAAGGGAGCACATCCTGATGAAAATAAAGAAGCGATGAAACATTACAGAGAGACTCATTCTGGATCGCATCTTCCAGCGCCATTACGCCGTCGTAAAAATCCGTTAATTGGCGAATTTACGAAAAACGACGACTATGAGAAAATTAAGCGATTCGCATTAAAAAATCCTTCTTTACTAGATAGCGATAATTGTTATAAATGTCCGCATTGTAAAGCACCATTATTTGAGGAAGAAAAGCAAAGGACTAAATGGTGTTGCGGACAAAACGTAAACAACGTTCAAAATTTTGAACCTTTAGATGCGAATTTCTACAAAAATTCATTGTTTTTGGCACATCCGAGACATTACAATGATTTATTCGCTTTCTGTGCCACAGTTACTAGATGGAAACACCCACAAGGATTAAGTTTTATGAAGATCCAAGGACGCACGTACCATAAAGTGCACGATTTAAATATGAAAAATCGTTCGTATCCTAACCAAAGTTATATGTATATTGATGATGGTCAGGCACGGCAAATGGAAGCAAGTAAATATAATTATTTGAAAAATGATATAATTAAAGCAATTACATATTACTTGGATAGGGTAAATCCATATATTAATCATTTTAAGCGACTCGCATTGGAACCCAGCGATAAAGCCCATTTAATATTTGAAACTAGAACTAGGAGACAAGCTGGTCCCGTATTAGGAGAACAGCCTCAGTCGATGGAAGTAGCGGCTGTTATTAGCACGACTGATGAACCTTACGATCCCAGAAAAATATGTATCTGGAAGAATGGAGAAAATTCGAGGGAATTGTACGCGTACCATCCTTTAATGGAACCATTCCAATATCCTCTTTTATATCCGAGAGGCGAGAAGGGCTGGCACATGGGCATGTTAAATAAAAGAGGCGAAAAGTTATCGCAACTTAAATATATAAGATGTCTCTTGTTATCGTGCGAAAGATTTTCTGCCCTAAATAGATTATCCGAAACGTGGTTAGTCGACATGTATTGTCGAATCGAAGAAGAGCGTTTAAGTTTCATTACGCGTTGCCAAAAAAGAACACCGATTTCAAATGGAATGCGAACGGCAACGTTAGCTGAATTAAGAGAAGTAGAACAACAGATAAACGATGATGAGACGGCCGTTGGTGAAGGAGTAGTTGCTGGAAAAGTATATTTGCCATATACTTTTACGGGTGGACCGAGATATATGAAGATTAAATATATGAATGCGATGACGGTAGTCGAAAGATTAGGTACTCCCGATTACTTTCTAACGTTCACCGCTAATGGACAATGGCCGGAGATTAAAGCGTCTACACACAAATCATCAAAAATGGGCGAACCACAAGTAATTAATCGCGTATTTAAATTATATTTAGATCAACTATTGAAAGATTTACGATGTGGACGATGGTTTGGCGAATGTATATATATAATTTATGTGATAGAATTTCAGATGCGTGGATTGCCCCATGCTCATATTATATTTAAAGTGAAAAACGGACCGGCTCAAACTACAGACGTCGAGAAATTCATAAGAGCCGATATTCCCTCGGAAACCGAAGCAAACGGCGAATTGAGGAGATTAGTATTGAAACACATGATCCACGGGCCGCATTGCTCGCGACCACGATACGGCGACAAGTATCCAGCGTGTTTCGATAGAACTCTAAATAAATGTAGTAAATTCTTTCCGAAAAAAGCTACACCTCTAACATTTGTGGACGATAGTGGATTTTACAATTATAAACGTGACGAAACCAATAAAGTACCCATTCGATTTGGAGATGGAGATACAGAAATCGACGATACGTGGGTGGTGCCTTATAATGCGTCGCTCTTATTGAAATATAATTGTCACGTGAATTTGGATAAGTGTTCGGCCCGTAGAGTCGTTCACTATTTATTCAAATACATAACCAAAGGGGAACAATTGAGAAGAATGTCGGTCGAACCGAATCAAGTTGATGAAGTCGAAGAATACGTCACCAAACGATACATTGGCGCAACTGATGCGGCTTGGCGTATTCTTGAATTTGATACAACGGGAATGGAACCTTCTGTAACAATGTTACCTGTTCATATGGAAGGACTGCAAAATGTTTATTTTAGGCAAGGGGATGAGTTGAATGCTGCGAAAACGTCTACTTCTATGTTAATTTTGTATTTTACAAGACCGATAAATCAATTAGATGAATTGAAAAATATGACATATGTTGAATTCAACGAGAAATTTATAATTCATAGTAAACGCCCATCGACGAAAAATGTACAAATTTATTCGTATGCGGACGGTAAGCATTTTCTAACACAACGACAACGTCGTAAAGTCGTTGTTAGAATGTACTGGATTGCTCCGAATAGAGGTGAAGTATATTATTTACGGATACTGTTAACTAAATTTCCAGCAACATGTTATAAGGATTTATATAAATTAGGCGGAAACGATTGTAAAACGTTTCAAGAAGCTGCCAGATATGTTGGATTAGTTAACGATGATACCGAATATCGAGATGCAATTCGAGAGGCTGCTCAATTTATGTACGGATTTCGATTAAGATCATTTTTCGCACTTTTAATTACTATTGGTGCGAAAGGAAAATTAATTTGGGATGATCTCAAAGATACTATATGTTTAGATTTACTCGACAGATACCCCAATAACGAAAATAAAGCTCATCGACAAGGACTAAGAGAAATCGACAGAGCATTGAGGCGACACGGAACTTCCATAAAAAAGCAAGGATTTGATCAAATTGACGATTACGATACTGAGTTAATTCGAGAATTAACTGAATATAATACAGTTGAATTAAAATCATTCGTTAATCAATGGTTACCGTTGTTATCGCATGATCAACGGACCATTTTCAAATATGTGGAATCTATTCATTTAACCAACGTTCCCACAATTTTTGGAACTCGAAGCAATGTCATTTTTATCGATGCACCTGGAGGATATGGAAAAAGTAAATTATTGGAAGTTATTGCAGCTGATGTAAGATCGAAAAACGAAGTTGTTTTATGCGTAGCTTCGTCGGGTATCGCTGCTTTGAACCTTCCAGGCGGTATAACTGCGCATTCGATGTTCAAACTACCACTTTCCGTATTAAAAGATTCAACAGACTATTGGGATATAAGAGCGCAAAGCCAAAGAGCGGAATTAATCAAACGGTCAAAATTGATTATTTATGACGAAGCTCCTATGACAAGTAAATACCTTATCGAAATGATCGATAGATCATTAAAAGATTTAATGCGAAATGAACTACCATTCGGTGGAAAAATTGTAATATTTTCGGGCGATTTTAGACAAGTTGCTCCGATTGTGAGAAATGCCGTTTCATCGTCTGATATTGCAGCAGTTTCGATGAGGTTTTCGTACATTTGGCAGTACGTCAAAGTTTTCAAATTAACTACTCCTCAACGTGTCACCAACAATCCGCAATTCTCGAAATTTTTGTTAAATGTTGGTGACGGTAGTATTTCATCTTTATCTGTAGGTACCGATAGTCGTTTAATAATTCCACTGTTACATCAGGTGGAATACGTAAATGAGTTAAACGAATTAATAGATTTTGTCTTTCCTGCAGGTATCTTACAAGATTCGGACGCATGCGCTACGCGTGCTCTTCTGTCAACGTTGAATCATAACGTTCAAGTAATCAACGCTACGGTAATGGATCGATTACAGGGTGATGTAGTCACACTGTTCAGTGCCGATTATTTAGACGAGGATCAAATTCAATTAGCGGCCACAATAACCGATGAAGTGATGCATCAGGCGACAGACAGCGGCGTACCGGATCACAAGTTGAAATTAAAAGTCGGTGCGGTCTGTCTGATAACAAGAAATTTAAACTTCGACGATCGATTAGTCAACGGATCTAAAGTAATCGTCACATCAATAAGTAAGCGAATTATTACTGTTAAAAGGCCTAATGATCCAAACAACCTACAATATGCAATTCCGAGAATTAATTTCAAATTCAAAATACATAAAAAATGCGATTTTGAAATGAATAGACGTCAATTTCCTTTACAATTAGCTTACAGTATGTCTATTCATAAATCGCAAGGGCAAACATTAGATATTGTAGGTGTTGATCTTCGATCTCCTTGCTTTACTCATGGGCAATTATATGTTGCTCTAAGTAGAGTGAGATCGCCAAAAGATATGCGTGTTTTAATTAATGCTGAAAATGTTATTAAAAATGTTGCTTATACGCCTAATATAGTAATTAAAGATTTAGTGAAATGATTTGTAACAGGATTAAACTTAACACGCATAATAATAATTACGCAAACATGTTTCGAATTGTCCAATTGTTTGTTTAGAAATGTAAAATTTTCATAAATGATAAATATTTAACGATTCAACTGTACGTCTTGTTTCTACTTAGCTTAGACTGGCGCAAAAAACTAAATAGAGTTAGCCGTATACCATTAGCCATTAAACAAAAATGGTCTTACAAAAATGTAGAATATTGTTGAACGTTTTTTCTATAAATAAAAAGATTAGACGATTATGTATGTCTATAAAATATCTAAACAAGTATTGGTAATTTTCGACTTAAAATATGAATATTATGCTAAACATTTGTTTGAAGTAATTCATTTTGATATAAAAATATTAACGATTCAACTGTAAATCTGTCTATTTTCTACTGGGCTAGGCGTTACACTGTTTAGAGTTAGCCGTTATGCCACTATAAGTGAATGGGGTAGAATACTGTTGAACGTTTTTTTTTACTAAATTGCAATTTGAATATGTACTCATTAAAACTACATACAAATGTTTAGAAACATGTCGTAGGGCTCTTGGCGAGAGACATGTATAAAATAAACACAACGCGCCATGGTTTTACCTCGTAATGTTTAATTTCATAACGAATAATGTAATGGCAATTTTTAATTTACATTCGTTATGAAATTATACCATTAAAGGTGGTGTGGAAACAAACTGTATAATGGTATTTTCCCATTTTGTATACCGTAATTTGTTAAATTTTTTAAAGACCTAAAAATTTCCTGTTTCGTAAATTGAATAAATTTGTGTAAATTTTATAATAATTTATATAATGTTTGTATAAATTGTATATGTAAATTGTACATACGCACTATTAATTTTAAAAATAAAGTTTATTACAAATTCGTTATATTTTATTTTACAATTATTATCATCAATTATTAATATTATTAATATTAATACAATTATTAATATTATTATTATATATTTTAACTCAAAGTATGTAAAAGTATCACAAATTATGATTGAATCATTAAGAGGTTTAACATTCAAGTCGTTAAAAAACAATCACCTCATAAGCTAAGAAAACAGTATTTTCAATATCCACTGTATTGCTATGTATAACAAAAATATATTAGCTTTTTGAAAATTTGTGATTTCTAAAAAAACAGTAGATACGGAAATTTCTCATTAAAATTCTGATTATAAGAATTTAGATTGTAAAAAGTTGTCGTACACGTTGAATGCCACGGCAATTTTCAGAAATCTGACCAAAAATTATAATTTGATTTAATTACATTATATTGTTAAAAACTATAATTCTAATGCATAGTTATTATCAAGAAACATACAAAACGTGTATTTTGCAAAAAATGGCAAGTAAACACAATACGAGATAACTCGTAGAAAAGGCGTCCTAGAAAAGACATCAATCTACGAGTTATCTCGTAGTTGGCAGTCAACATGTTAAGGAAATATTGGGGATAATAAAACAATATAATGAATTAATTTTTATAAATTATATTTTTTAAATTTTTTATATAATATATCATCGTATTTCCTCCCCTTCCCCTTCCTCTTTTTCCTCGTCCTCGTCCTCCTCCTCCTACTCCTCCTCCTCCTCCTCTTCCTCCTCCTCCTCTTCCTCCTCCTCCTCTTCCTCTTTCTCCTCCTCTTCCTCGTCCTCCTCTTCCTCTTTCTCCTTCTCCTTCTCCTTCTCCTTCTCCTTCTCCTTCTCCTTCTCCTTCTCCTCTGCTCCCTGTTTCTGGTGACCCTCTTTGGCCACACTCGATATTGTCTTCGGAGTCTAAAAGAAATAAAAATAGTTAATTATGGTACAAATCGGTATGATTTTAATGTTTAACTTACTCATTGTGACCGAAGGGGAGGGTGGCTCCTCCGACGTCACCATAGGCTCCTCGGTTCGCTTCTCTTCGCCCATCTTGTTCACCGTTCACCGTTCACCGGTCTTGTTTTAGCTTTTCCTACCGCGTACTTTTGTACGTTAACGTTGTGGCGACATCTCTTGGGCATCGCGGCTGGTGTGTCACGATGGGGGCCCATTAGAAGTATCTGGAAAAGTAGTGGTAATTAAAATTTGAAAATTTGTATACAAGTATTTGTCGATACGCTTGATTCAATGAAAATATTTTCAACTGTTTCTTACTTCCGGTTATACCGGAAGTGGACAGCAACTTTCTTATTTTAAATGGGACACCCTGTATATTTTTGCATTTTTAGATTCTACTCGATGAGCTGATTACAAAAAGGTATTACACTTGGTATCTTGGTCTCATAATAAAGGATATACAGCCACTCAAAAATCACAAAATTTTGAATTTAGGCGGCTCTGGAAACCAAACAGTTCAAAATCAAGAAAAACGGCTTACATGGTCCTATCCTAAGTATGTAATATCTAATGTTACAAAAAAAAAATTGATAAAAATTTTGAAATTTTTGGTTATCCTGTATACATTTTATATTATGTCATTAGACATAAACTCCCACACAGAAACAGTTGAAAATATTTTCATTGATTCGAGTGTATCGACAAATATTTGTACACAATTTTCAAATTTTAATTACCACTACTTTTCCAGATACTTCTAATGGGCCCTCGTCGTGACACACCCTGTATATGTTTGTTGTAAGTATATTTGATGCAAAATAAGCTCTAATTGTAATAGGAGATTTACTTTTTTTTCTAATAAAGAAATAAAGTAAAAATAATCCTCCATTTATTCATTTATGTTGTGTGAATCTTCGGGTGGAGTTCAATTGGTCCCCGCGGTCAAATTTACCCAAATATAATCCTTTTTCGACTCGAAAGCTATCAGTCAATTGGTCCCCAATACCGGATTAAGGGTTTCTAGGAAGGACCGATGGGAATATTTATAATTTCAAAATTCTCTGGCAAATTTCGATTATGTATTTTCATTTCGTAGTACAATTTAATGAGGATTTTATGATTAGGGGACATTTTTTGACTTCTGTCTTTTTTTTCTATGTCAATATAGGGAAAATCCCATCCCATCCAGTATACTTTTAGAAAATAAGGTATAATAACAAATTTCGATATTGTAAAAATATGAAGGTACATACTTTACTCTTGAGCAAAATTCACATTTTTTGACATACCTCGTATAAGATAAAATTTGATTTTTGATGGTTGCATCTTGGATTTTAGATCATACAGAACTTTTTGTGAAGAATAACTATTTCGTAAGTTTCCCATATGTTGCCAACTATTTTTTGTATTCCGTTCGTATATTAAAACTAAAATAAGTCTTTTTCTGTACAGAATTTTTCTTTTAATATATATTGTACCAATTGTATATATTTTAAATTACTAATGCTTAGATATTAAATATTTTTTAACACTATTGCGAAGCAAGCCAGAAGGCCTTCAGTGCCTGGATTTTGAAAGGGGCGCAGCCCCCTTTCCGAGCTTAAATTTTAAAATAAACGTCAATGCCACTGTGGATCGAAAACGGGGATTCGAAAGGGGGATTTTTTCCAGAGATTATTCTCCGGTAATTAGTTTTTGAATTATTACAAAAATTTTAATCTCAATTAATTTCATTATAATTATCACGCTCAAATTTCGAAAATTATTGGGTTTATGAAAATTTTATAAGAATACAAATTTGTTAAGCGTACTTTTTATAACTAACAAAACAAACCGCATATTTTTAACTTGAACCGTTTAAAAGTTATGGGGATAAATCTTAGTCGCGTATAAATTAATCTGATAATGTAATGCGACCGGTGTCGAAGCGGGCGAGAGAGGGTGTGCATTTGTATTTTGGCATTTTGGATTTTCGCCCAGCGATTATTAATTAGCATTAGCTAATATGTTAGAAATGGGGACGGCACTGCGATGGATATTTATTTAAAACGAAAAAGAATTGTATCGAAAATGTATATGATTAACGTATGGACTAGTTTTTAGGTTGATGAGGTGGAATCGAATGATGTATTACTTTACTTTGTTCCTTTGCTCTTGGGTGTTAATAAAGAAAGTCTTACAATTATTTATTTTTCGCGGTGTGTTTATAAACTTTATTTGATTTGAAGCGGACAAATTTTTGGATTTGGACGCTATTATCAAAGTTTTATTAACAATTATGACTAATAAACTTTTGAGCTTAGTGATTTGTGATAGTGAAACAGTAGTGTATGGTTGTATATAGTAGTGTAAATAGTGGTAGTGATTGTCTGACTAAGTGACAAGACCACCAAAAGATTTAATTGCAACAATTGACGACCTATTTAATATTTTTTCACAGGTAAAGTATATGTGCAACATTAAAAATGAGTGGTCAACGAGGTAATAATAAGATTAAAATTAAAGTTCAAGATTTATTTGATTTATCCTCTAAATATTCGTTGGCTCATTGTGTGGCGGCTGATTTCCAAATGAGAAGAGGTATTGCTGTCCATTTTAAATCAACATTCAAATCTATTGATAAGTTACTTAAACAAAAACAACAAGCTGGCGGACTTGCCATTTTAAAGCAACGAACGAGCCATGGTCATCGTTATATTTATTATTTAGTGACCAAAAATGAATCTCATGGAAAGCCTACATATCAAAGCTTTGAACAGTCTGCTAAGTTACTCCGAGACCATGTAAAAAAACACCAAATTAAATACTTAGGCATTCCAATGCTGGGTTGTGGTTTGGACAGATTAAAATGGACCAAAGTCAAAGGTATTTTAGAGTCTTTATTTCGTAATGTTGACACTGAAATAGTATGTTGTACGTTGGATAGGAAATAGTAAAAAAACATATGTAGATACATATTAAATGCTGGACATTCAATTTTTTATGGTCCAATTTTTTTTATTCGACACTGCTATATCTTCAACAATTACTTCAACAATTACTTCAACAATTATATCTATTCAACAATTACTTTTACTCACTTAGATAATACAATTAAAAGTTGCTAAGTATACAGGAGCCTAAATAGTAATTAAAGATTTCGTGAAATGATTTGTAACAGGATTAAACTTAACACGCATAATAATAATTACGCAAACATGTTTCGAATTGTCCAATTGTTTGTTTAGAAATGTAAAATTTTCATAAATGATAAATATTTAACGATTCAACTGTACGTCTTGTTTCTACTTAGCTTAGACTGGCGCAAAAAACTAAATAGAGTTAGCCGTATACCATTAGCCATTAAACAAAAATGGTCTTACAAAAATGTAGAATATTGTTGAACGTTTTTTCTATAAATAAAAAGATTAGACGATTATGTATGTCTATAAAATATCTAAACAAGTATTGGTAATTTTCGACTTAAAATATGAATATTATGCTAAACATTTGTTTGAAGTAATTCATTTTGATATAAAAATATTAACGATTCAACTGTAAATCTGTCTATTTTCTACTGGGCTAGGCGTTACACTGTTTAGAGTTAGCCGTTATGCCACTATAAGTGAATGGGGTAGAATACTGTTGAACGTTTTTTTTTACTAAATTGCAATTTGAATATGTACTCATTAAAACTACATACAAATGTTTAGAAACATGTCGTAGGGCTCTTGGCGAGAGACATGTATAAAATAAACACAACGCGCCATGGTTTTACCTCGTAATGTTTAATTTCATAACGAATAATGTAATGGCAATTTTTAATTTACATTCGTTATGAAATTATACCATTAAAGGTGGTGTGGAAACAAACTGTATAATGGTATTTTCCCATTTTGTATACCGTAATTTGTTAAATTTTTTAAAGACCTAAAAATTTCCTGTTTCGTAAATTGAATAAATTTGTGTAAATTTTATAATAATTTATATAATGTTTGTATAAATTGTATATGTAAATTGTACATACGCACTATTAATTTTAAAAATAAAGTTTATTATAAATTCGTTATATTTTATTCTACAATTAATATTCGTTTATCGTTTATAATAATTATAAAAAAAATTAAAATTATTTGAAAAATTCCT
This sequence comes from Phyllotreta cruciferae, assembly GCA_917563865.1. Taxonomy (NCBI): domain Eukaryota; kingdom Metazoa; phylum Arthropoda; class Insecta; order Coleoptera; family Chrysomelidae; genus Phyllotreta; species Phyllotreta cruciferae. The sequence goes on along the minus strand of OU830620.1, from coordinate 5,558,951 downwards.
TGAACAGTCATTCCGAAGAAATAATCCGACACTATCTCAAAATTCGAGCTTGTGAGAAGAGAGAGTAAGGCACTGAAGGCCGCCAGGCCTTCAGTGCCGGGGGGTTGAAGGGGGGCGCAGCCCCCCTTCCGAGCGAAAAGCGAGTTTCCTTAATAATTGTAAAATGCAAATAATTCCATATTTTTATTTTGTTTGCTCGTAACTCGCTTATTTTTAATCGTAGAGCAAAAAATCTTGGATATTTGGAATTCTTCGAATTTATTACCTATAGTGGCGTTATTGAAAATTTTGTTAACCGTTTCGTTTCCTTAATAATTGTAAAATGCAAATAATTCCAATTTTTTATTTTGTTTGCTCGTAACTCGCTTATTTTTAATCGTAGAACAAAAAATCTTGGATATTAGGAATTCTTCGAATTTATTACGTATAGTGGCGTTATTGAAAATTTTGTTAACCGTTTCGTTTCCTTAATAATTGTAAAATGCAAATAATTCCATATTTTTATTTTGTTTGCTCTTAACTCGCTTATTTTTAATCGTAGAACAAAAAATCTAGGATATTTGGAATTCTTCGAATTTATTACCTATAGTGGCGTTATTGAAAATTTTGTTAACCGTTTCGTTTCCTTAATAATTGTAAAATGCAAATAATTCCAATTTTTTATTTTGTTTGCTCGTAACTCGCTTATTTTTAATCGTAGAACAAAAAATCTTGGATATTTGGAATTCTTCGAATTTATTACCTATAGTGGCGTTATTGAAAATTTTGTTAACCGTTTCGTTTCCTTAATAATTGTAAAATGCAAATTTCCATATTTTTATTTTGTTTGCTCGTAACTCGCTTATTTTTAATCGTAGATCAAAAAATCTTGGATATTTGGAATTCTTCGAATTTATTACCTATAGTGGCGTTATTGAAAATTTTGTTAACCGTTTAGTTTTCTTAATAATTGTAAAATGCAAATAATTCCATATTTTTATCTTTTGCTCGTAACTCGCTTATTTTTAATCGTAGAGCAAAAAATCTTGGATATTTGGAATTCTTCGAATTTATTACCTATAGTGGCTTTATTGAAAATTTTGTTAACCGTTTCGTTTCCTTAATAATTGTAAAATGCAAATAATTCCATATTTTTATTTTGTTTGCTCGTAACTCGCTTATTTTTAATCGTAGAGCAAAAAATCTTGGATATTTGGAATTCTTCGAATTTATTACCTATAGTGGCATTATTGAAAATTTTGTTAACCGTTTCGTTTCCTTAAAAATTGTAAAATGCAAATAATTCCAATTTTTTATTTTGTTTGCTCGTAACTCGCTTATTTTTAATCGTAGAACAAAAAATCTTGGATATTTGGAATTCTTCGAATTTATTACCTATAGTGGCGTTATTGAAAATTTTGTTAACCGTTTCGTTTCCTTAATAATTGTAAAATGCAAATAATTCCATATTTTTATTTTGTTTGCTCGTAACTCGCTTATTTTTAATCGTAGAGCAAAAAATCTTGGATATTTGGAATTCTTCGAATTTATTACGTATAGTGGCGTTATTGAAAATTTTGTTAACCGTTTCGTTTCCTTAATAATTGTAAAATGCAAATAATTCCATATTTTTATTTTGTTTGCTCGTAACTCGCTTATTTTTAATCGTAGAGCAAAAAATCTTGGATATTTGGAATTCTTCGAATTTATTACCTATAGTGGCGTTATTGAAAATTTTATTAACCGTTTCGTTTCCTTAATAATTGTAAAATGCAAATAATTCCAATTTTTTATTTTGTTTGCTCGTAACTCGCTTATTTTTAATCGTAGAACAAAAAATCTTGGATATTTGGAATTCTTCGAATTTATTACCTATAGTGGCATTATTGAAAATTTTGTTAACCGTTTCGTTTTCTTAATAATTGTAAAATGCAAATAATTCCATATTTTTATCTTTTGTTCGTAACTCGCTTATTTTTAATCGTAGAGCAAAAAATCTTGGATATTTGGAATTCTTCGAATTTATTACCTATAGTGGCGTTATTGAAAATTTTGTTAACCGTTTCGTTTCCTTAATAATTGTAAAATGCAAATAATTCCATATTTTTATTTTGTTTGCTCGTAACTCGCTTATTTTTAATCGTAGAGCAAAAAATCTTGGATATTTGGAATTCTTCGAATTTATTACCTATAGTGGCATTATTGAAAATTTTGTTAACCGTTTCGTTTCCTTAATAATTGTAAAATGCAAATAATTCCAATTTTTCATTTTGTTTGCTCGTAACTCGCTTATTTTTAATCTTAGAACAAAAAATCATGGATATTTGGAATTCTTCGAATTTATTACCTATAGTGGCGTTATTGAAAATTTTGTTAACCGTTTCGTTTCCTTAATAATTGTAAAATGCAAATAATTCCACATTTTTATTTTGTTTGCTCGTAACTCGCTTATTTTTAATCGTAGAACAAAAAATCTTGGATATTTGGAATTCTTCGAATTTATTACCTATAGTGGCGTTATTGAAAATTTTGTTAACCGTTTCGTTTCCTTAATAATTGTAAAATGCAAATATTCCATATTTTTATTTTGTTTGCTCGTAACTCGCTTATTTTAATCGTAGAGCAAAAAATCTTGGATATTTGGAATTCTTCGAATTTATTACGTATAGTGGCGTTATTGAAAATTTTGTTAACCGTTTCGTTTCCTTAATAATTGTAAAATGCAAATAATTCCATATTTTTATTTTGTTTGCTCGTAACTCGCTTATTTTTAATCGTAGAGCAAAAAATCTAGGATATTTGGAATTCTTCGAATTTATTACCTATAGTGGCGTTATTGAAAATTTTGTTAACCGTTTCGTTTCCTTAATAATTGTAAAATGCAAATAATTCCAATTTTTTATTTTGTTTGCTCGTAACTCGCTTATTTTTAATCGTAGAACAAAAAATCTTGGATATTTGGAATTCTTCGAATTTATTACCTATAGTGGCGTTATTGAAAATTTTGTTAACCGTTTAGTTTTCTTAATAATTGTAAAATGCAAATAATTCCATATTTTTATTTTGTTTGCTCGTAACTCGCTTATTTTTAATCGTAGAGCAAAAAATCTTGGATATTTGGAATTCTTCGAATTTATTACCTATAGTGGCTTTATTGAAAATTTTGTTAACCGTTTCGTTTCCTTAATAATTGTAAAATGCAAATAATTCCATATTTTTATCTTTTGCTCGTAACTCGCTTATTTTTAATCGTAGAGCAAAAAATCTTGGATATTTGGAATTCATCGAATGTATTACCTATAGTGGCGTTATTGAAAATTTTGTTAACCGTTTCGTTTCCTTAATAATTGTAAAATGCAAATAATTCCATATTTTTATTTTGTTTACTCGTAACTCGCTTATTTTTAATCGTAGAGCAAAAAATCTTGGATATTTGGAATTGTTCGTATTTATTACCTATAGTGGCGTTATTGAAAATTTTGTTAACCGTTTCGTTTCCTTAATAATTGTAAAATGCAAATAATTCCATATTTTTATCTTTTGCTCGTAACTCGCTTATTTTTAATCGTAGAGCAAAAAATCTTGGATATTTGGAATTGTTCGTATTTATTACCTATAGTGGCGTTATTGAAAATTTTGTTAACTGTTTCGTTTCCTTAATAATTGTAAAATGCAAATAATTCCATATTTTTATTTTGTTTGCTCGTAACTCGCTTATTTTTAATCGTAGAGCAAAAAATCTTGGATATTTGGAATGCTTCGAATTTATTACCTATAGTGGCGTTATTGAAAATTTTGTTAACCGTTTCGTTTCCTTAATAATTGTAAAATGCAAATAATTCCATATTTTTATTTTGTTTGCTCGTAACTCGCTTATTTTTAAACGTAGAGCAAAAAATCTTGGATATTTGGAATTCTTCGAATTTATTACCTATAGTGGCGTTATTGAAAATGTTGTTAACCGTTTCGTTTCCTTAATAATTGTAAAATGCAAATAATTCCATATTTTTATTTTGTTTGCTCGTAACTCGCTTATTTTTAATCGTAGAGCAAAAAATCTTGGATATTTGGAATTCTTCGAATTTATTACCTATAGTGGCTTTATTGAAAATTTTGTTAACCGTTTCGTTTCCTTAATAATTGTAAAATGCAAATAATTCCATATTTTTATTTTGTTTGCTCGTAACTCGCTTATTTTTAATCGTAGAACAAAAAATCTTGGATATTTGGAATTCTTCGAATTTATTACCTATAGTGGCGTTATTGAAAATGTTGTTAACCGTTTCGTTTCCTTAATAATTGTAAAATGCAAATAATTCCATATTTTTATTTTGTTTGCTCGTAACTCGCTTATTTTTAATCGTAGAGCAAAAAATCTTGGATATTTGGAATTCTTCGAATTTATTACCTATAGTGGCTTTATTGAAAATTTTGTTAACCGTTTCGTTTCCTTAATAATTGTAAAATGCAAATAATTCCATATTTTTATTTTGTTTGCTCGTAACTCGCTTATTTTTAATCGTAGAGCAAAAAATCTTGGATATTTGGAATTCTTCGAATTTATTACGTATAGTGGCGTTATTGAAAATTTTGTTAACCGTTTCGTTTCCTTAATAATTGTAAAATGCAAATAATTCCATATTTTTATTTTGTTTGCTCGTAACTCGCTTATTTTTAATCGTAGAGCAAAAAATCTTGGATATTTGTAATTCTTCGAATTTATTACCTATATTGGCGTTATTGAAAATTTTGTTAACCGTTTCGTTTCCTTAATAATTGTAAAATGCAAATAATTCCATATTTTTATTTTGTTTGCTCGTAACTTAGATCGACCCGTGATAACGCGCCTGAAGGCTACAGTCCGAGAAATTTTAGAGCAAATTGAAGAAGAAATTCTTAATCCTTCCAACAGGAATTTGAATCGTGCTATTTCTCCTCTACAAAAATTATTAATAACACTGAGGTTTCTAGCAACTGGTAGTTTTTATATAACAATCGGAGACTTTAGTGGAATTCATAAGACAACTGTTAGAAGAGCTATCATTTCAGTTTTATTAGCAATCTGCAATTTGAGAGAGCAACATATATTTATACCACACGATGAAGAAGAACGGTTAAATATTCAGAGAAAGTTTTACGAAATAGCTCGCTTTCCCAAAATTATAGGTGCTATTGACTGTACCCATGTCAAAATAGAATCACGTGGCGGAGGAAATGCAGAGCTATATCGAAATCGTAAAGGATTTTTCTCTTTAAATTGCCAGATGGTTTGTGATGCATGAAGTATGAAGATTAGGGATATAGTTTGCAGATGGCCAGGTTCAGCCCACGATAATCACACTTTTAACAATTCTTTTTTAAAACAAAGATTTGAAAATAGGGAGCTAACAAATTGTGTACTAATAGGTGACCGTGGTTATGCTTCTAAAAATTACATGCAGACTCCCATTGACAATCCTAGAAATGAAATTGAAACACTGTATAATGAGTCATTAATAAGAACCAGAAATATAATAGAAAGGACATTTGGCGTATTAAAAAGAAGATATCCAATTTTGTCCACCGGGATTCGAAGCAAAGGAAACTTGCCGTAAATGATAATAGTAGTATGTTGTGTACTACACAATATTGCGAGGGATTTTAATGAAGAAACTTTTGACGAAAATCTTGAAGAACAGGAGAATGTAGAAGTAAATGAAAATCTAGATCCTGATGACGAAGATACAAGATCTCACGCTTTGGATTACTTCAGAGATTTAATTAATATTAATTAATTATTAGGCATTAAACAACTTCTTTTTTATTAAAATGTCTATATCTAAAAGTTCCACTTCTTTTTTGTGTTTTTCTTCTGTGCTCCTTTCCTGATTTCTGATCTGCTCGATCTAGATTTTTTCTAAGTTTTTCGCGCTTGCTTAGAACATCTTCCAATTGTTTGCAATGGTCATCCTTCTTTTTTTATAGGGGTTGATTTCAAAATGGACGTCTTTCGTGTTTTTAGGCTGGATGGAGTCCAACTTGCCCATGTTCTTTTTACCTTTAAATAAAAAACAATATTAAATGAATTCAAATTCAAAATCGAATTTCATTCAAAGGGGCGCTGAATACGGACAATGGTCTCTATATTACCTCTACAGAAGTGGAAGTACATGGTGGTTCTGCAGGAACCTGTTTTTTTGCAGATACTTCTTTAGCGGCTTCTAACGTTGAGTCCTCTAGAGGACTGTTACTTTGCACAGCTGCAACAGCTGTTACTTTTTCGAACTCCTCAATACTTTCATCTAGTATACCAATAAAAGATTGATTTTGTTGACTTGTAGAAGGTCCACAGTCCAATCCACAAAAATCAATGCTGATGCTATCCTCAATTTCGTCTTGCGAATTTTCGGTAGCTTCCCTTTCGCCAGTAATTGCTACTAATAAAAAAAAATATTTACACTATTTACGATGAAAAAATAGTAACTGTATGGAAAAATTTTTCCTTAAATGTATATACTGGACATAGACAAAAAAATCAAACTGTCTTTTTTATATCATTATTCTATACTACTTTTATAAACAAATATTTTTACGCTTATAATGAAAAAATATTGTAAAAATGGGTTCTTACTTGTTTTTATTAAGTTGCTGTTACTGTCCAAAATCAGATTCAAGTCCATGCACCTGCGTTTTAATAACCTCCAGTAGGGGCTTTTCGAAATCTTCGATTTCGATATATTTAGCTTGTCCACCACCAGTTTTGAAGGTTTCCTGCCTGTTGTGGCTAACTTTTTGTTATGGATTTCTTCATACCCTCGTACCGGTTTTTTAAAGTATCCAGTGATCTATAGCTTCCTAAAATTATAATATGCCTTAAGATAATATTAAAAATTCTGTCTCAGACTTCACATGATATATGTCATGAGTTAACAAGTCTTGGCATAAATTATAAGTTTTCAAATATATTAAATTTTGACTTACCGCTAGCAGTATTGAATTGATTTGATATTTGTTCCCATGTCTCATTTTTTTGTCCGGTGGTCATATGGTCCGTTTTTTTATTCTCGATGATATGCTTGTTTTGTAATGCCAGCCTTACGAGGAGTTTTACTTCTTCCCGAGTGACTTAGCAGACCTTTTCTCTTGCCTTTTTGATTCTCCTTATCTGCCATATTAGTTCCTAATAATATGGCCTAATATAAGGGAAAAAGAAAGAGCGAAGATAGAAACTAAAATCGACTTTATATTTATGCAATGAAATCTACATGTTAACTACAATTTCAAACATTTTCAAAAATAACCTTATAATTCTTCCTCTTTTTTCTCATAAAAGGGCCTCACCTACTAGGCTATTCGGCATCGGTGGGCTTTTACGAGGTGGAAGAACGATAGACGATACATGAATTCTCGGGGTTGCCATGTTGACTATCCGAAAACAGAGAAATAACTAACCGCGCGCTGAAAGTCGATAAAAAAACTCAATCGGTCTAACAAGCTGTTAACTGGGCGGCTAAAATTATTCTTCGGTTACATATTCCCCTATTTAACCGGAGATGAAAAAACCGACCCTTATTAATCCTCTTTTGCTAAGTTTACTTGGGCGAGAATAGATTCTAAGTTTGTTTATATCTTCGGATAACAAATCAATATCTCTCTGATATATATTTGCTAATGACAATGCTTTATCGTTCAATCGACTTGTAATATGAATTTGATTTAAAATTAACTTACTGTATGCATTTTCGATATCCTCGATACTAATAGTAAAACAAATTTTATGATAATTAGCTTCATATTTCACTAATCCTAAGTTGTCTAAAATGTATCCTGGGGATTCAATGGGATTTACTTGAAGTGCCTGGCTGGCAATCTTCATGGTTAACCTGAAAAGATTTAGTATTCTTAATAATATGTTTACTGATTTTCTTTGCTTTCTTCGAAATTAATTTGTTTTTTGATTTTGATTTATCTAATATTACTTTCTTGTATTTGGGCTCAATTTTATTTCTGAGATCCATATTTAAATAAACGACGTCTGAGGAACTTCGTCATTGCGGTCAGAATTTAATTTTGTTAATTGATCGGTTCTTTTAAGAAGTTGTTTTTAGTATAAATCATTGACCAAATGTTTATTCGGATCGACCTCGTGAAGGCTAAGATTTTCATAAGGACTATAAAGAATAGAAAATGGGGTCAAATTTGTCACGGAGTGAACAGATTGGTTATATAGTAAATAAGAATTGCTGTAGTAATTAAATCTGTTGTACTTTCTTTAGATTTTTGTCGTAGTATTCGTAATTTTACGATTAGTGTTGAATGATCCCTTTCAATAGGTGAATTACCTGTATGAGATTGAGGAGTATGAATGGATAATGAAGGATAATGAATATTAATTTGGAAGAGCGACATAAATTCTTTAAAAGATTCACTTGTGAATTCTCTAGCATTATTACAAGTAATTTGGGGGAAATTATGGTGAGAAAAGTAATTTTCCTATCGTAATTTAGGGATATCGGGATGTAGTGATGTCGTAATTTATTGAGAATGGTTATGGAATTCGAATCATTTAATTCATATGCCTGGAGATAACTTGAGAATAAATCTAATATAGTTAAATATAGTTTCTTTTCTATATGAAAAATATCGATATGCAAAATTTCGAACGGTCTTTTTGCAATAAGGGGTCCTGAAAACGGTATTTTTCTGGGATTTCTATCGTATTTTGATGTCAAACATAATTCACATTTATTAATATGGTTGGTAAATATTTCTTGAATGTTTGGAAAATAGTACATAAATAATTCTAACATTTGATTCTAAAACTTTTGAGCATTCCTTAGAAGCAAGATTAATAAGATCATCATCTTTACAATATACAGGGTGGCCCAGAACTCACGCCCCACCGGTAAAGGCCTTATGGAACCGACAATGGAGATGCCAAAACTGCAGCCGAAGACACGAAATAGTTATTCCTTTGGTAAATAAAGAGGTTTAAAATCGACCAATCCCAGTAGCAGTTACCATATGCGAAAATGACGTGAATTAGCTATACACCAATTTGACATTATTGAAAGGTTCTATGTCCTTTTCACATTCAAGGTTAACAAAAGCTGCCAAAATCAGCTGTGACTATTAATCAACGACTTACTTTCAGATCGATCAAAAACTCGATCATTCAATTTGAGCCAATTTTGAATCAATAGCTGATTGAACTGTAACAATTTAAAATTATTGTAAATCATTAAATCGTCATTAAATAGTAAATCGTTGATTAATAGTTGATTAAATGGTGTCAGCGACCGAGTCTGCTGTGATGTCTCTGAGCGGTGCAGATTCGGGCCATCTAGTGAAACGGTCGATGCAGGTTAGGTAGTAACGATACCCTTGTGATGGCGGGAGTGGTCCCACGATGTCGATGTTGATGTGCCTAAACCGCTCATCCGGGATGGCGATGTTACCACCACCGGGAGGTCTATGGTGTTGATCCTTGACAGGTCGTCGGCGACGCAGTTGTAGTTTCCGGCGATGTGGCGTATCTTGGTTGTGTGTTGTCCGATGAAGTCCAAATGGCGAGGTTGCCTGGGGGACGCTTTTTCGGGATTTTGGCTGAAAGCGATCAAAAGTGGCTTGTGATCGATCAAGATGGTGGTGTCTCTGCATTCTACCATGTGCCTGAAAAATTTTATCGCTTCATAAATGCCCAGCAGTTCTCGGTCGTACGTGCTATAGCGGAACTGCGTGGGTGTCAGCTTCCTGGAGAAAAAAAGCGAGTGTATGGGTTTGCCCGTTCGTCATTTGATCCAGTGCTGCTCCGATTGCGGTGTCGGACGCGTCCGTGGCCGGAATGAGTTGAGCGCCCTCCGCTGGGTGTGCGAGGAGTGTTGTCTCGGCGAGCTGGCGTTTGCATTTCTCGAATGCTCTTTCGGTCGTTGGAGTCCAGTTTACAGGTCGTTTGTCCTTTTTTCGGGCGTCGCTTGTCAGGTTGTGTAGGGTTACATGCGGTTGGGCTGCATGTGGGATGAAACGCCTGTACAAATTCAACATCTCGAGAAATCTCCGGAGCTCTGCGATGGTGTTCGGCTTCGGGTATTCCTTGATCGCATCGATTCGTTCTTGGATCGGCGTTATCCCCAACTCCTTTATCGTGTGGCCCAAATACTTCACCTCTGCTTTGCCTAGAACGCACTTGTCTGGGTTCAGAGTGAGCCCGTGGAGTTTGAGGCACGTGATCACTTGGTTGAGGTGGTCCAGGTGTTCCTCTTCCGATCTCGATGCTATGAGGATGTCGTCGATGTAACAGAACGAGAAATCCAATCCTCTCAAAACCGAGTCCATTAACCTCTGGAAGGATTGTCCTGTGTTGGACAAACCGAATGGCATGACATTGAACTCGTAGGGTCCAAAAGGGGTGATTATTGCAGTTTTCTCCTTGTCTTCGTCTGCCATGGTGATGTTGAAATACGCTCGTTCCAGGTCTAGGGTTGAGAAAATCGTGCAACCTCGCAGTCTGTGGCCAAAGTCCTGTATGTGACGTAACGGGTACTTATCTGGAACAATTATTTTGTTGAGGTTCCTGTAGTCCCCGCAGATCCTCCAACTGCCATCCTTTTTCTTCCGGAGAAGTATCGCGCTCGCGTAGGGGCTTTTTGAGGGGCGAACGATGCCGTCTTGTAACCAGTGGTTGATTTCGTATTTCGCTGCGGTGTACCTCCCTGGCGATAGGCGGCGCGCTTTTGTGGTGCACGGTGGTCCTTTTGTTATGATGTGGTGCCTTGTGTGATGCTTCGCCTCGTGGTGTCGTGTCGGTCGACTTACCTCGGTGTTTCCCGAGTATCCCGTGGAAATCGATCGCGTCGTCAGATTCATCGTTTTGTTCGCCGCCAGAATGGACTGCGCCTGTTCAGGTAGCTGTTCCAGGAAGATGGGCTTCAGTATGGCGTCGTTGCACTGGCCCCGGCTAGGCTGCGCATGCGCTGGAGATGGCCGCTAGGCTTCGCGTCACCCAACGTTTGACCATGCAGCAATTTTTTGATTTTCGTCTCGCTCGAATCTGCCAGAATGAATCAGTCTGGCTTTTACCGCGTCGTATCTCCCAGGCGGGGGTGGTTCGTCGATGATGTCTCCTACCGAATCTATTAGGTCCGGTTCCAGGTTGCTGATCAGGTGCCGCTACCTTGCCACATCAGCGTTTACCTTATGCAATGCGAAGGTGTTCTCGACGACCGTGAAATAGCGTGCCGGAGTTAGTATACAGGGTGTATTGTAAGTTGATACTTTTTTTTCAACTGTGTATGAATCTCTTAAATCTAAGCAACTTTTTCAAATAAACTTTTTGAATATTCTGAATAACAAAGAAGATAGAAAATTTTAAAATTTCGAATATTTTCCAATACGTACCTGCTTTATTAAATAAGAAATTTATTTATGGCAGTCATCTGTCAAATAAATGCCGAAAAAAAAATAAATTTCATATTTAAAGAAGCAGGTACGTATTGGGAAATATTCGAAATTCAAAAAAAAAGGTAAAAATTATTAAAAAATTTATCTTTGTTTTTCAGAATATTCAAAAAGTTTATTTGAAAAAGTTGCTTAGAATTAAGAGATTCGTACACAGTTAAAAAAGAAGTATCAACTTACTATACACCTTGTATAATATGGTTATAGATAGGCAACTCCCGTCAGAACAAAAAATCACTGCGAGGAGGAACGGCGTAGGAAGAACTAAGAAAGGAAGGCGGGTATTTTGAATCCTTATAAAATGTTTTCTGTTTGAAATATATCTTTTCCAAAAGGGAATAATAAAAACGTTTTTCTATATGTTAGAACAAATGATTTTTATTTAAAAGACAAAAGTATATTTAATTTGTATGACAAACGGTTTACGACTATTCTAACGAATGAACCTAACAGTGTTCCATTTTGGTTCTCGATCAAGACGTTCCCACTACTTATCTTAATATTTTGCAGAACAATCCCTTCTCAAATAAATTATAGTGTTTCAAAAGCAAGTCGATCGTTTTACATTACTGTTTTATTTAAAATCCAGCTTAAAATTATGACCTGTTAACGAATATTTCTTTAGGTTCCCGATCGAATTGTTCCCACACTGCTTATCTTAACATTTTGCAGAACCATCCCTTTTCAAGTTAGGGTGTTTTAAAAACAAGTCGATCGTTTTACATTACTATTTTACTTAATAACTAGCTTAAAATTATGACCTGATAACGGGTTCGGATAATCGAACTGTATTGATTCGCACATATATTATACATATTTATTTATGTACAGGTCAATAAAAAGCACATGTATTTATTTATACACATATCTTTAAGAACACATAGAACAAATATAACAAATAGAACAAATATGTAGATAGAACAAATAGAACAAATGAAACAGTTACTAGAAATAATTAAAGTTTAAAAAAAAATCTTCAATAACAGTTTGCCGAAGTAAGCCTACCCGCTTGCGAGCAGCTAGGTCACGCACTTTTTTTAGGACAGCTATTTGATACTGGTCGCTTTCAGCTTGTGTTTCAAACCAATGTAAAGCAGTATCTAAGCACGTAAACGTTTCAGAAGCGCTTTGATGAAGCGCTATCGGTGGCGTCAACCTTATTTGTCATGAGGTCCAAAATTTCGCTATCCAGCATAATTTGGAACCCAGGATCTTCATTGTCGATATCCATCCATTGTTGTACTTCTTCTTGATCACATTCATGGCAATTGAGTTGTTTTAAAATATTTGCCATTTCAGAAGTATCTTCCTGTTTCTCCTTTGTACCACTTTCTGTATTTTCCATCAAACACAAAATTTTATTCCATTTTTTCAAGTTCTGTCCCATACTGCTTCTTTATCCAAAAGTAACTTGCGTAACAATTCTTTTCTATAATACCGTTTGAAAATCTCAATGACGCCTTGATCCATAGGCTGTAATAATGCCGTCACATTAGGTGGAAGAAACATAACTTTTGTAAACTCGTCTTTTTCATTTAAGATGTCACATGATGGATGCGTTGGGGCGTTATCGAGAAGCAATAATGTTTTCTCTCTTTTACCATTTTTTAATTGATGGGCTTTTACAGAGGGTATAAAAGTTTCTGAAAACCATTCCATGAAAATTTTGCTATCCATCCAAGCACTCTTTTTCGAAGTGTAAACGATAGGCATCGCAGACATGTTAAAGTGTTTAAAACAACGTGGTTTCTTGCTTTTACCAATGACTAACATGGGTAACCGGTGGCTGCCACTAGCATTGGCACAAGCTAAGGCAGTGATACGATCCTTGCTTATTTTAGGACCAGGAGCTGCTAATTCAGTATGTCCCTTAGTTTGATTTTAAATGAATGAGCTGCTGATGAATCAGCAGACAGTTTTACTCCTTGTATTTGAGGCTCACGAATTCCATGTCTTGATTTAAATCGTTTTAACCAGCCCGAACTTGCTTGAAAATTTACAGGCTCTCCAAGTTTTTCGTGGAATTGAAATGCTTTTTCACACAGAATTGGACCAGACCAGACCAGGCCAGACCAGACCAGAAATAGGTTCTCCCTGAGATCTTTTTTGAGTAAACCACTTAAATACAGCATCACCTAAATTCGAATTTTAGGCAAGTGTCACCGTTTTACGACTTGTGGACCCGTCAGAAGAATCAAGCTGAGATATAAAGTTACTTATGCTCGTCTTTGTTTTTTTTATATCCGTAATGGTAGATTCGCCAACTTCGTATTCTTTGGATAACTTGGTGGCAGATTCGCCTTCCTCTAACCGTTTATTAATCTCGTATTTTTCTTTCATAGAAAGGACAATACGTTTACGTTTAGGCATTTTAAACGGAGAACTTAATTATAGGCGTAAAAAAATCGGCTAGCGTCTACTTTGAAGGAAAATAGCTAACAAGTCGAGACAAGTGCGCGGGGATTGTAGAGCGCGAGGAAGTAGGCACGCGCGAATTAGGCGAGGGTAGCAGTCCGGTTAAGCGGTCGTTCGGTTGATCGACGTTCGGATAATCGACGCTCTACTGTATTTACAAGGAAACATTAATATAATTACTACTATATATTCTAGTTATAACTAACTTTAGTTAATAACGTAATATTTATTCTGTTATTTTTTTATTTTAAAATGTAATTGAAATAAATAATATATTGTCTACAAATTGGTACTAACAGTAGAATTGCTTTTAAACAAAATATTTTACTGGACACAATATTAAGAAAGGGAATAAACAAATAAATTAATATTATTTACTATTTTATATTAATAGAAAATTATCCAGTTTGCAAATTTTTCACACTTCCCACTTTTTCCAAATATTTTTTCTGTTTTCGTGTTTTTGACGAGCTTGTATTTTAATAAAATCTCTGCAATCATTGCTTACTTTTAGTTTTCCTTTTAAAATTTTTGTTATATTTTTTGTCCACACAAATGAATGAAATGATATAACGTAGGAAATTATTAATTGAAGACTGTCATGAATTTCACAATTAAAAATAAAAATCTTACATTCCGTTTTAAAATTGAAAATAATTTTTTTTAAGGTATTTTTCGTGGCTTACCTGTGGCAATACTTCGCATAAAAGATTTATTAAAAAATTGTATAATTTAGCAAAATTATCGAAGTGGTCAAAAGTGCATTTCTTGAAAAGGCTTTTGCATCAATAACAAAATTTTCCACATGGTCTCTATCGTCTATCAAATCTCTATAACAATTTTTACATGATTTTACTTTGGTTAAAATTTTTTTAGCTGCAAACTCTGCTATATAACGTAAACACCCTTTTTGGATTTGGTTATTAATTGGATAATTTGTAATAATTACATCAGGGAACGTGGTTGCTATTTTTGTATTTCGAACAGGGTTAGTCAAGAAACTTATTAAATTATCTAACGATTTTAAATGTTCTTCTTCAAAGTTGAATCCAGGAGTGTGGCTTGAAAAAAAGTCTGATAAAATTATAGATTTAAAGGAAGAGGAAAAATTTTAAGTAGAAGGGTTTATATTTCTTGCTCCATGGCTTCTTATTCGGCCGAAAAAAAATTTCTGAAGGGTGTTGATTAATATTTCTGGGTCATAAAAATTTTATATTTACTTTTCTAAATTGGTTCCATAAATATTGGTAAGTTTTAATAGTATGTATCCAATTTGTTATTGACGGTGGAACTTTCTCTTTACTATTAACTAAAAATTTCATGCTATTAATGGCAACATTCCAAAATTCATGAGCTGAATTTTTGGTAATAGCACATTTTAAATTACCTCTGTTGTTATTAGTACTTGCGCCGTTGATGCTGTGAAATACTTTGTCAATAAATAACACAAATTCGCCAGTGTCTTCTGCTTCTGGAGGAAGATAATTTAGAGGAGGCCTAGCCATTTTTTTAACATACTTGCCACATTACAGCTCAAAGTTTCTGCTGCTATTGACACATTTTTTATATGCGCCTCGGTTAATTTTTTACAGGTCTTGTAATCAAAATCCTCATCCTCCAATTCATACATTTGGGTAATGTGTTTCCAACTGGCTACTTCATACTTATTTTTGCGCCATTTAAATTTAACATCGTTGTTAAAAAAATTGTTTCTGATGCCTTTCAAGAGATGAGGACCGTCATAAAATTTCCTGTCCACCTATTAAGACACCAAAAAGTCTATTTTCTTCATTTTTTGATGCAAATATATTGTGTGTTTCGGTATATTAACATACTTATTGCTTTTTCATTAATTGAATACTGGTCACATACCATAGAAACAGGTATGAGACCACTATTTTGGCACGCTCTTATTACTTTCTTAATTTTAACAAAAAGTGTTTCACTTTTCATAGCACCTTCAACGAAAAAATAATCTAAAGGCTGTTTCCACTTTTTAAATATACCTCTTGCCATAAACACTATAGCTTTATCAGCAATTGACTTACTTCTATTTTTTAGATTCCCCAAATCCTTGAAACCCATTATAAGTTCTTCACTTTTACTACACTGAAGACCTGGCGAAATAGACATTTCATCAAAAAATATACTGCAATACTTTTCATTCGTCTTCATTTTGAGAGTGTGCGCCTTTAATATATCCACGATCCTTTAGTTGATCCCTGGTTCAAATTCAATATTGTGCAATAAATCGGTTAGTTTTCCTTGATAGGACATAGGGACAAAAATTTTTCGAAATAATTTGTATCCCTTGGGACTCGTCTTGAAAAATGATCTACATCTAATGTATATCGGCGTCCTTTTGGGCGTAGTGATCGGCATCTTAATTGGGACTGGATAAAATCACATGTGGCTTTATTAGCCCTTAGCATCATAAAATCACCATCTAGCATTTTTTTTTGGG
This sequence comes from Phyllotreta cruciferae, assembly GCA_917563865.1. Taxonomy (NCBI): domain Eukaryota; kingdom Metazoa; phylum Arthropoda; class Insecta; order Coleoptera; family Chrysomelidae; genus Phyllotreta; species Phyllotreta cruciferae. Next base: position 5,542,657 of record OU830620.1, on the reverse strand, counting down.
TTATTTTCAATTGCTTTTTCAAATTTAGACATTTGAAATCCAATCTTTTCGCAGTTTTTCTTAAATCTCTAGCAATTGAATAGAATTTCTTGGCTTTAGGAGTTAGCTCGGATGTTTTATTGTAACCACTGTAAGCCAGTAACCTTAGAGACCTTCTCAAACCTGCAAATGGAAAGAAATTGAAACATTTTTAAGACATGTGATTTTGAGAAAATGCATGCGAATCAAAAAAGAAAATTAATAATGAAAGCTGTACTTTTTCTCAATTGTGTTACATACCTATTATATCTCAATAAGATGAGATATATGTGTATACAGGGTGTTATTTAATAAGTCAAACTTCAGGGGGTGATGCTGCATGAAAAAATAATATTTTGATATCATTATGATATCATGATGATACTATATAAACATATGTCCGCAAATGCTTCGTTTTCGAGATACGGGGTGTTAAATTTTTTTCTTAAAAACAAAGATAAAAAAAAGATGTAGTTAATTTACACATTAATTTACCTAATTTTAGAATATGAAAAAAGGTAATTTGATCAGTTATTTGATCATAATTTTGACAGGAGCCTACTACCGTCTAACGTCACTACCAGATAACGATAGAGGAAATGAAAAATACACGTCAAGATGTTTTATTTTATTATTCAAAAACGGCGGCTCGTACGAAATAAACACAGAAGAGCATTTTTGTCACAAATTGAATGAGGAATTGCTCAGTGGCACCAACATAATTTTTTTCTTTAAAAAATATTTATTATTACCCGTATGCGCGCCAATGATAAACATAAAATTTTTAATTTTATATAAAAAAAATGCATAATAGTTACCTCTCAAACCTAACTAAATTTCATTTGAATATCTTGTCTGGTTTCAGAGAAATACATAAATCTTTGGTTTTTAAGAAGAAACTTTAACACCCCGTATCTCGAAAATTAAGCATTTCCGGACATATGTTTATACAGGGTGTTAAAATTAATAAGTGCGACAAACTTCAGGGTGTGATTCTGCATGAAAAAATAATGATATTTTGCTATATCATATGTGGCGTACCAACATATTTTTTTTCTTTAAAAAATATTTATTATTACTGTTGTAATCTGGTAGCTATTAGGTATTATATTTAATTATGTATTTCAACCCTTTTTATCTTTCGATATATAAATCCGTTTCTTATCAGTTTCTTTTAGCTTCTTAAAAGCACAAACTGAATTTAATATTTCTTTTAATAAAATAATTCTTAAGTGAATTTTGCTAAGCGAAGCTTGATTCGCAGAATGCACTTTCAGGGCTTGTAAAAGGGAAATAAGTTCTGTTTTACTTTTAACAATTATATGTTCTCCAGGGCTCGATCATAGGGCCGCTTCTTTTTCTCTTATAAATGACTTGCCATCACGCCTATCAGATAAAAACACTATGATTTTATATGCAGATGACACGACTGCAATAAAGTCTGGTAAAGATGAAATTACATTATCAATTGAGATGGGAGAGACAGAATTGATTTTATCTTCGTGGTTTGTTTACAACAGATTAGCGTTAAATATCGATAAAACGAACACAATATTTTTCTCCCAAAGGCGGCTGTGTTCCTCTCTTGAAAACCCCCCATATGTTAAGTTTCTGGGAATTCTTTTTGACCCTAAACTTACATGGGAAATCCATGTTGAACATATTTGTAACAAACTTGCAAAAAATGTGTTTGTAATTAGAAATTTGGTCTCTGCAGTATCCAATAGTACTTTAAAAACGGCTTATTTTGCCCTTTTTGAGTCGATTTACTGTTAGGCAATGTTGGCATGGGGTCATAGCGTGCATGTCAAAAATATTTTTTCACCCCACGTAAGAAGCATGCCTTTGACAACTTTTAAAAATACGTTAAGACGATTTTACATTTCGATTCATAAAAGATTTTTCTAAGATCGCTAAACCGCTGAAAAATTTATTAAAGAATGATAACGCTTATATTTGGACTCCGGAATGTCAGTCAGCTTTTGAAAATTGGAAAACAAAATTAGTTAATCCACCGGTACTACAGTATCCATATTTTAGTAAACCGTTTATAGTTACCGCGGATGCTTCAGGCGGAACGTTATCGCAAGGAGAGATAGGTAAAGATAGGCCTATTGCTTTCGCTTCACGAACTTTAAACTCAGCGGAAAGAAATTACAATACGACCGAGAAAGAACTATTAGCAATAGTTTGGCTTTGTAATCATTTCAGACCATATCTTTTTGGTACTAAATTTTTTGTGGTAAGCGACCATAAAAGCTTGTTATACACTACTCAACAATTGATAAGGATCATAATTATTTTTTGACTATTTTTAATTTAAATTGATGATACAGCTTTTTATTTTTGGTTGTTGCTAGAAAAATAATTTTTCTGTGGAATAGGAACAATGCAACAAACAGAAAAAATGATCAAAATGAACAAAATCTAGCAACTATAATTAAAGATCAAAGTCACGTAATTAAAACGACAATATCAATATCAATATCAATCAAATTTCAATAGCACCATTTCTTCATTGAATAATAACGAAAGAATTTTGAAAGAAAATTTAGATAAAATAGAAAAGTTAGTGGGTACGGAGTTACAGGATATCACTTTGTTAGAAACTAGACAAAAAATGATGAACATTTTTCGAATTTCATTATGATTTACGTACAATATCAATTAGAAACTCAATCTTTAATTAATGCGGTATTAGCAGCAAAAACAGGAGAGTTATTTACCCTTTTATTTTAACACCCGAAAAATTGGTTTTAGAATTACAAAACATTTCGTCACAAAGTTATTTACATTTTCCAATCATGCCAACGTTGGAGAATGCTCATGTTTTCTTAAATTTTATAAAACTTAATGTATATTTATCTTGGAGGAAAATTGGTATAGGTATTGGCCGTACCTATGACTGATAATCAATTTTATGACATTTATAAACTTACCCCATTACCAGTACACATTAGTGAAAATAAATATATGTTTATAGCCCCCTCAAACACGTATTTGGCTATTAATAGCGTGAAACAAAAATACCACAAAATTTAACGTCAGAAGGACAATTTTCGACATGTGTAGAATTTAGCAAGGACAATTATATTTGTAAGCAGGAAACTCCTTTATTATTAACTCTTGAAAATGAGAGTTGCGAAGTAAAGTTATTTCATGTAAGGAGTTCGGTCCCAGAAAATTGCGATAAAAGAGTTGTTTCTTTGAACCAAAATATTTGGCATCAACTTTCAAAAAAAAAATATTTCGATTTATGTATTAGTTTCTCCAGAAAGAGTCACAATAAATTGTAAAAATCAAATTTCGACATTATTATTAAAAAACATAGGAAACATCTGAAAATTGTAAAGCATTTACACACAGTGCACTTTTGATACCTCAACGAATTCATTCAAGTACGTTGAATCAAAATCAAAATTTTATTCCCTCTGTTGATTTACTAGATGATTGCTGTGAAATAGATGAAAAGACTTTAATCCACTTTAATCCAAATTTTAAAACAGTAAACATGCATTTAGATGATTTAAATTTGGCTGGTAAGAAATTATCAGAACTCGATGATCAAATTGATCATATGAATTGGTTACCCAGCTCGTCCACGCTCGAAAACGAAGCATTTGCGGACATATTATGTCGATATAGCAAAATATCATTATTTTTTCATGCAGAATCACCCACTGAAGTTTGTTGCACTTATTAAATAACACCCTGTATAATTGAGAGAAAGTATTAAAGAAAAAGTATTAAAGTAAAGCAAATAGTAAGGTAGCAAAGTAGTAAAGTATTAAAAGTATTAAAGACAGTATTTAGGACATTTGAATTTTAAAATATTAAAAATAAACATACATTTCTGTTTAGCAGGAGTGGTGAATGTTGGCATTAATTTTTAGTGTCCGACCGAAACTGGGTTTTCAGCCGAAACCGAAACCGAAACTTAGGGATAGGGTGAGGCCAAACGAGCGTAATTTAATTTTTAATATGTTAAATAATATGACAAAGACTGATAAACGTTTATTCAAAATAATCATTATATTCTCTTAAATTCTCAGTCTCAGGTCTCAGGTCTCAGTCTTAACAAAGATAGACTACTTACAATAACTTGTACAACAATTTATTATATCTACTTACACTCAGTAAGTACAATTATATTTCGGCGTCCAGTCCTCGATATCACTTAAGAAAACTGTGTAGTACGTATTCTCGGTACTCCAGCGCACAAGTTTAAAGATCCAAAATTTCCTCTTGGAAACTATCTCGCACCCGCTAGCCGTGTCGCCCTTGGCATATCATTGTGAATCTTGTGCTCACAGCGTACATATCGTAGTTCGCAGTTAGTCGAATCTATTCGTATTCATGTAAATAAATTACTAATTATTTCTATTCTAAAAATTATATTATTTTTACGGACCTAGTCCGACCAAACCACATTAACTATTTGGAACTTTTAGCGATTCCAAACGTTATCGCAGGCAACTATGAAACAATATGATACGTCTCTAAAGCTTTGGTGGGAATTTTGCGTCGAAAGGCAGCTAAGTCCGTTCGAAGGCGAAGCATCGCACGTCATTAGCTTCTTTCAGCACCTGCTGGAAAACGCAGCCAACGCTTATGGTTCATTCAATTCCCACAGAGCCGCAATTTCATTGATATCCTCGGAGAGAATCGGCAACAGTCAGTTGCTGAAACGCTTTATGAGGGGGATTTTTAGGCAAAGGCCACCAAAATCTAGATACGAGGTTACCTGGGATCCCCAGCAGGTGCTGAAGTTCCTACAGGACTCTACAGACTCTCATCTTAGAGCTTTATCGGCGAAAGTGGTTACGCTCATGGCTTTGGCCACGGGACAAAGGATTCAAACACTTTCCCTTATTATATGCAGCAATATTCACGAATCGTCGGAGGGAATTCGCATCTTTGTGCCGGTGTTTGTTAAATCGTCGGGCCCAAGGAAGCCACAACCATGTATGTTTTTTCCCTTCTTCACCAGCAACCCTAGGCTTTGTGTAGCCAGTGCCGTTAAGGAGTACTTGGAAAGGTCGAAAGGGCTCAGAAGAGAGGACAATGATAGTCTTTTTGTGACCTCAACCAAACCCCATGGGCCAGCCACCAAGCAAACGCTTAGCCGTTGGGTCAAAGATACTCTTGAGAAGGCGGGAGTGGACTGTTCACAATTCAAGGCTCATTCGGTCAGACATTCGTCGACATTAGCGGCCTTTAGGAAAGAAGTACCTTGGATACTATTCGGAAAACAGCGGGATGGTCAGGGACTTTATCCGTTTTTGGTAGGTTCTATAACAGACCTTTAGTTGAATGTCGTAGCCTGATGGAGGCTATTTTTGATATTTAAGTTACTGTTTGTTATTTGGAGTTCTTTTGTTCGAGTTAGTAAATGAAATGTGCACTGTTATTTTGCTGTTGTCTTTAAACATCTACACATTTTTCTTAAGTGATATCGAGGACTGGACGCCGAACCTTCCCACCCATCGTCAGGCCCATACCCGTAATTGGGCAAAACAGAGTTCATCTTTAAAATAATGATATGCCAAGGGCGACGCGGCTAGCGGGTGCGAGATGGTTGGGCGAGCAGGGAAGGAAGGAAAATTTGGATCTTTAAACTTGTGCGCTGGAGTACCGGGAACACGTACTACATAGTTTTCTTAAGTGATATCTTCGGAGTGGACGCCTCATATAATTAAGATCGAACTTCAGGTAAGTTCTTTTGATTTTACAATTTTAACTACTAAAAATCAAAACAATTTTAAATTAAAAAAAAAAACAAATGAAATATATTACTATTAATTAGTATTCGTAATTGAAAAGCCTTATATTATACGCTAAGAAAAGCAGTTTTTCCACGTTTTCACCCAACAGATTATTTCGACGATCTGAGTATATTTGTCCGGCTGCACTAAAAAGTTGTTCACTTGGAACACCAGTAGGCGGAGCAGAAAGGTACTATAAAACTGCTTTTCTCAGGGTAGGATATGGACTGCTGTTCCAGTATATGTCGGCATTGCATTGCAGTAATGGCTCCGATAGGTAAGATTGGATTGTTTCCTTCAAAACTGTTTTTTTATCTTGGGATCCAGGTGATCTGTCGGATTAGGACTATCATCATGGACGTCCTAAAGGCTCTCCTTTTCTGGGTTTACGGTAGAGGCTTGCGAGATTAGTTCCGTTGAAGTTGAAATCAAAGAATTCTCTTCGTTGTGGCTCCGTTGAGCATTATCATGCTGTCAAAAAAGATATAATTTCTGTCACTGCAACATCCACTTCATTGGAATGGAGGTATTTAGATTTAAATATTGGATCTAGCATCGTAGCAACCATCAAGGAAGTATTCTTTTTTAAAATAGAGAATTTGATGTTCATAGACTCGTATAATGAGTTCTTCATATTAGTCATCACTTCATCGTCGTTTGAGCATCGAACTTGTAATTTGCGGTTTAATAATGATATTAAAGGAATTATTATTGATAAACATGCGTCACCAAATAATAATTCAAGCGTGGCTTCATAAAAGAACTTCAAAATGTAAAGTGTTACAAGATGTAATGTTCTTTATAACATACCATTCATTAGACAGAAGAATATCTATCTTACCGTGCTCAACACTGTACAAGTTTTTTTGCTCCAAAAGTTTTTGTAACATCAAGTACGTGCTGTTCCATCTTACTTCCACATCTTGCACCAAAGCGTGTTCTGGCAGACCACACTGTTTTTGGCATTCTGTCAGTTTTCTGCATTTTTTTAACAAGTCTTTGGTTTCTTCGTCTGAAAATAGTGCCTGTTTTTTCTGCAACTGCAGCGTGTGTGCGACACAACCTATAGATTCATATTTACGCATCGCGCATTATCAAGCAGGACCAGAAAAATCTTTTCGTTTAAATTCCATTCGTTCACCATCTCTGTAAATTTTTGCTCAATATATTGACCGGTATGATCTTTTTCCAGCACGCGTGCACCCAATATAACTTTAAGGCGTTTATTGTCTACGATAAAATGAGCTGTAAAGCTAAGATGTGAACATGTTTTACATGCATTGGTCCAGATATCGGTGGTAGCACTCACCCACTCGCTCTTTGCAATCAAACACTTTACTTTCGATTTCATTGTTTCAAATGTTTTCGGCATTAGTGAGGTTCTAAAATATTTCTCAGACTTCATGCAGTATTTATGAACTGCAAGAGAATCGGTGAAATTAAGTCGCCGAAATGCTTCCTCATCCACCAATGCATTGGGCAACATATCCACAATTATAAGGTCCATTATTGCTTTGTCAATCCTTTTTGTGATTTCATTTGAGCTCAAACTTGGGATTGTAGTCTGAACAAGATTCGGTTGATCTATATTCAACAATTCTAGTGAGATTTTTGAATCGTTTCGCCTTAATTTAGTTTCTTTTTTTTTAAATCATCGATTTCTGACTGTCATTTTAACACTATATTCTTCTTCATGAAACTTTGATAAATGTTGCTTTAATCCGTGTAATGTTTGTTTTTTCGGTATGTCGCTTCCTAATGAAAACGTTTTATTACATAGTTTGCACAATTATTTTGATGCGTCGCTAATGCTTTTTTCAAAAAACTGCCAAATCGGATTTATTTGTTTTTGAGAAATTTTTCGCTGAAACAATATTAAAGTATAGTACGACCAGAGATATAAGAAAATGACTTTTCAGTCCTAAGCTGTCATCCCAATAAACTGATTAGGATTTACCACCTATTAATGCAGGGGGTACTTTCTACCTGAAATAGTCCGTATGACTGGAAATTATTTTATTCATTGTACCAAAGTAAATGCTATTTTCAATAAAATTTTGTTAGAAATAGTAAAACCAGAAAATTATAAAAATAAGGCATACATAAAATATATTATAATGATGCAATGATAACAAAATAATGTAGTACCTAATACGTAGGTAACCGTATTATTAACATGTTTACACTTATTAATTAAAAAACTCTATAAATCGTCATGAACAATGCAAGCTACCACAGTAGAATAATGCGAACCACTCCAACAGCAGCTAGTAGGAAACAAGAAATCCAAGATATTCTTGTGCAAGATTTGTATTTTGAGGAAGGATACACAAAGAAACAATTATTGGAAGTTCTGAAAACACAAAATTTTGAAAAGGAATACTTTGTCGACACTATGGCAGAAGAAGCAGGACATGTAGTCTTAAGGTTGCCTCCATATCATTGTATTTTAAATCCGATAGAATTAATTTGGGGGCAACTTAAGACGAACATAAGAAGAAACAACAAGCAACCAAAACTATCGAATTCGGTAATAGCAATAATCGAAGAAGTTGCAAATATTACGATTTCTTTTTGGAGAAATTCTATTCGCCATGTTATTGGAATAGAAGAAAATTTAAAATCAGTGTGGAAACATATTGATACTATTGTCATAAATCCTAACGAAGATTCGGAATCTTCCGATTCAATGGAGTAATTCCATTTTTTCGCGGTGCATTATTTTTGTTAAAACTATTTTTATTTACTACATACTACTCTTCTATTTAATCAATGTTACCTTGTTTAATTGTTTAATATTTTTACCTTTTTTTTACATTAATTAATTAAAATAATTTATTTATTATGTATTAGGTATATTATATATTTGTGACCACTAATATATTGCATATGTTCACGTTCACTAATTATATTAAAATTTTATAATTAAAACTAATTTTATTTTGTTCATAAACATCTAGTAACATTTAAGGGAAATTATTTAATTACGGATCTGCGTTTGTAATGATCCGTGTACCTGCTCACAGTTGGGTACTTGTTAAGCTGCAGATTATTTCCCAATTTTGAAGAGGTTTGGCCATTAGCATTATAAAGTCATTTTCTTATATCTCTGGTTGTACTTTACCTAATTATAATTTATTTATTACTTGATATTCTAGATAAAAAAGAAATAAACAGCTAGTATAAAATACAAGACAAAAAGATTAAAATCTGAATCTAAAAAAAACAAAAGACACTCACCTAATTCACCTAATTGACCTTTCATCCCGATGATTACACCACACGGCAGCAACCTGAGCCGAACGACCTCAATAATTCGCAAACACACGAGTTTCGGCTCGCGCGCCGCGCGTTCTCTGCACGTTGCATTTCTTGTTTCAACGAACCTCCTACGATCCATAGGAAACCCGCGAACAGCGAACACGCAAAATTTACACGAACAGAATAAGACCGCGCGCGGAAAGCAACAAACGCCTCGTATTGCTGTCCCAACTGAACCACGAACCATCAAAGGGGCGCGTTGAAAAAACCGACAGAAAACGGATCGTGGTGAGCGGTATGTGCGCGGCTCGCGCGCTCTTGAAAAACCGTATAAACTGAGGAGAATCGGAAAACCGTATAAACTGAGCGCGTTCGCGGCGCAGCGCGCTAATGTATACGCACTTTTAGAGTACACTGTCGTCATAAACGTAAACAAATGTGTTTTCGCGAGTGCAGAGTTCGTGTTCTTGGGACACGTAGTGTCAGGATACAGGACGCGTGCATTGCCGGAAAAGGTGCGGGCCATTACGGAATACCCGAAACCAGGCACGCCAAAATCCCTACAATAAGACAATTCCTGGGTCTGATAAACTTTTACCGGAGATTCGTACCCGGAGTGGCGCAAACGCAGGCATCACTAAATGCGTTACTTTCGGGTTATAAAAAAGGACACGCGCCAATACAATGGAAGTGACCGAGGCATTCGAAAAGTGCAAAGAAAGTTTGGCCGATGCGACTTTACTAGCCCACCCGAAACACGATTCCCCATTGGCATTGATTTGCTATGCTTCGAACACTGCGGTCGGGGCCGTTTTACAACAGCGCGTCAGGAACATCTGGGAACCATTAGATTTCTTATCGAAGAAACTAACGGATACCGAACAGAAATACAGTGCGTACGACCGCCAATTGCTAGCGATATACCAGGCCGTCAAGTATTTCAATTACATGGTGGAAGCCATAGAGTGCGTGATATTTACAGACCATAAACCGCTAACCTTTGCCTTTCAAAAAACGGACATCCGTCATATTTTGGGGAAAGACAATACGGAAGCCGACGCGTTCAAATAGCGTCTCAAATAGAAGCGACAGGGGGTTTGAGTTACGCAAAAGTAACTGAGGAACAGAAACAGGACGAGGAACTCCGGACGTTGTTGCAGGGAAGTTCCTCGCTTCAACTGAAGAAAATGGCGTCGTGGAACCTAACGTGGAAGTGTGGAGCGATGTGTCCACCGACCGAGTCCGGCCGTACATCGCAAGGGAATGCCGAAAATTAGCGTTCGACACGGTACATAGTCTGGCACATCCAGGTGCAAATGCAACCGTGCGACACGTAACGGAACTGTTCGTATGGCCATCCATTAAGGCCGATTGTCAGAGGTGGGGGCGATGTTGCACAGAATGTCAACAGGCTAAAATCAGCCGACACGTTTCAGAGCCGCGTCAAGATTTCCGAAAACCAACAGGGTCAAGATTCGAGGGTATAAAGGATATAAAAACCCAGAATCTTGACCGGTCAAAAAAAGATCCTGAACACTGTAATAATCGCTCCGCGTAATAAAATACTAATTGCAAGTAACTACCGAGTTTATTATACCGTATATCCGATTGCCCCAGATTCCCCAAATAGTTTCAGACAATAATTAAAATCATACTTGGATTAAAAGCCAAGTAATTGTGGTGGCTCTAATAGGTTTTGTCATTACCTACAGTTACTTAAAATTTATTAATCAGCCTATAGGGTGTCGCAAAAAGGTTGGGACATGGCTTAATCACAGACTCCTGGGACAACAATAAGACGATTTAACAGAACTTACCTATATCCAAAGTTGCTTAGTAAAGAAGTTATAGGGTTATGAAGTTAAGAATTAAAAAGAGATTTTTTGATATTGTGGCAGAATGGCTTAACTTTTTTTCGTGGAAATTTGTACAGAATATCTCTGTTTGGTGACACATTTATGTGCAAGTTTATTTTTTTTAAATTGTCCATCCCCCTCCGATTTAAGGGGGGTGGCCAACCCCCTTAAAGCCCGAATTGTTCCGCCCATGTAATTCATCTAATTTTTGAATTGAAACTAGATTTATTGGTTTATTTATAATGATTTTTTACAGTACAAGAATTAAAAGACAGAATTACGGAAGCGGCTCAAATTTTTTCGAACAAACCATTAATATTCCAAAAAATTCGTTTTTCAATGTTAAAACGTTGCAGAATGTGTGTGCAAGAAAACGGTGGTCATATCGAACATCTAATGTGAATATTATTACCTCGTGTTGTAGTTATTTGTGGTTTATACGCTTCCTCATTCTTTTAATAGAAACATATTTTTAATTTTTTTATCGAAACAATACAATTTAGTCCGTTGTTTTGTAATTAAAATTATCAAATTTTGTAAGTTCCAAAGCCACCTAAGCATTTTATTGCTTAAAATTTATTACCTGTATTTGTTTGCATTAAAATTGTTCTTACAGAAACTCGCAATAACTCGAAAAATATTAATTTTTCGAAAAAAAAATTAAGAGTAAAAAAATGTTCAAAATGAATTCATTAAGCTAGTGGACATAAAAAAATAACTTAAATCTAAAGTGCAAAAAAAATAGGGGGGGATTAAAAGTGCATGAACCCCTTAAATATTTAATGGGTGGTCCGATTTTATTAATTTTTCGTTGATAAAATGCTCTTGCTATAAAAATAATACGTGCCAAATTTCATGAAGATTCATTGAATACTTTTGGAGTTATCGAAAAAAATCGATTTTCAATTTGCACTTTAAACAGGCTCTAACTTGTTTTGTATGGCACTTTGGATATAGGTAAATATGAACCAATCGACATAATTTGGACCCCAGAATATGTGGTTTAATTTATGATCCACCTTTTTGTTACACCCTGTATACATATAATCTATTATTGATTTTTCGTTACGGCTTCTGACTTCTCTTGTATATGTGTTGTTTTTCTTTATGTTGGAAAAAGGTATTTTACTATTAGTTCGTTTTCTATGGCAAAAATTAATTAACCTGTTGCCATTGTTGTTTCTATGTTCTTCTCCGAATTTCCCTATTACTTCTGTTTGTCTATTTTTATTAGTACCTACTCTACTGTTTAGATCTCCCATTATTATCAATCTGCCGTTTATTTTCTCTATTTGTTCATTGAGTGACTCCCAGAATTCCATTTTTTTTTCAGTTTTTCGTCTTCGCTGGGTCCGTATACAATCATTAAACTAGTGTTTTCACCATTATCTATTTCTATTTCTATGTTTAATACTCTTTCAGAGATGTATTCCCAGCTTTTTATAAGTTGCTTACATTGTTGGTGTATGATGCAGCCTACTCCCTCTCGCGCTCTTGTTTCGTTGCTAACTCCGCTATATATCTACATGTGTCCATTTTCTGTCTGTATTATTCCTGTTCCTTTTTTCTTTGTTTCAAGTATCAAAGAGCAAGTATCTGCAATTTTGCTTTTTCGAATTCGCATTCTATCCTTACCATTTAGGCTTCTAATTAATTGTCTCGGTTTTCCGTTTTCGTTGCCTTGTCCGTCATCGTCTTCTGCAAGTTTATCTTTGGTTACTAGTTTTTTGCTGCAGTTCCAGTTATTTTCTTTACTTGTTCTTCGAATTTATTTAGTTGGGGAGATCTATCATTTACAGTTCTTTTTTGTCCACTTGTTTCTGCCTTTGTTTCAATGTTCCTTCCCTCCACCCATTTCTCATCATTGACCGTGTATATCTTGTTGTTTATTATTAATTTATTGTACCTTAGCTGTGCTTTGAGTCCCTTGCTTCTTGCTTCTTTTAGTTTTGGTATTAGCTTTCTTCTTTCTTCTTGTACTTCGATCCTTTGGGTAGTCCTCGTCAATCCATATTTCTGTTCCCTTGAGATTCCTGGTGTGCTGCATAATTTCTGCTCTGGTACTTTCCCTGGTTAGCTTCAATATTATTGGCCTTTTCTTCTCTTTGTTGTATTTCCCAATTCTTCTTGCTTCATCTACGTCCTTCTTTATATCTGCTTTTATTCCCATCTCTTGTATGATTGTGCATATTTTATCTTTTGTGTTCTTCTCATTTTCTTGTTCGTCGTCTTCTATTCCCTTTATAACAATCTTTTTCCTTCTGATCTCTCTCTCTAGTTTATGTATTCTATCCTCCTGGTTGTCCAGTTTTTCTTTTAGTTTTCTATTCTCTTCTCTAATCTGCTTATTGTCTGCAACAATCATATCTATTTTTTCGTTGAATTGCTTCATATTTCCTTCAATCTGCTGAAACATTTTTTCTATTCTGCTGATGTCACTCATATTTTGGTATTGCTGTTTTTTCTCCTTACGATTTTGTATCTTAATTCAATTTATTTGTATACAAGGAAAATTATTATTTTACCTGCTTTATCACAATCCACACCCCGTAAAAGCCGCAAACCGGTCGACCCGTCGGATCCGTTTGGCTTTTATCGGTACTTTTTGACTTTTCGATTTCTCACTATTGAATACACGAAATCACTTTTCTAAGTTATTATTATACATACATTAGTTTTCATACACTTTTGATTCACACTTTACAAGTTTACTACGTAGTCGCTTTGTTATGATTTATTTGCTCGTAGTTCCCCTTAACTTTGGAGTTTACCACGGAGCGAATATTTATCACAACCTAGTACTCGCACTGATCAAAGTGTATCCTGTAACTTTTTTTTGGTGCGCAATTGTACTAAGGTAAGTTAGCTCCAATCGAGATATTTTTGGCCCCAGAATATGTGGTTTAATTTATGGCCTATAATTTTGATACACCCTGTATATAAATTAATACACCCTATACAGGGTGGCCCAGAACTCACGGCCCACCGGGAAAGATATTGTGGAACCGACAATGGAGATGCCAAAACTGCAGCCGAAGACATGAAAAAGTTATTCTTTGGTGTCACACGGTTTCACAGTTACTTTTATACAGTTTCGAGTTATATGTTTTCAGTTAAATAAAGTTTTCATTTCTGATAATTACACAGTGCTATTACTTGTACAATAATACTACATTTTGGCGACGAGGATTCTTTTTGTGCAGTGACAGTTTTCAAACAGTTTTCTAAGAAATTTTCAAACAGTTTTCTAAGAAATTTTCAAACAGTTTTCAGTGTTCAAACGGTTTTCAAACAGTTTTCAGTGTTCAAACGGTTTTCAAACAGTTTTCAGTGTTCAAACGGTTTTCAAACAGTTTTCAGTGTTCAAACAGTTGCAAGTTTAAGTGCAAATTTTACGTTATTGTAACAGTAACCATGACGGACGAACATTCTTCGAGCAGTTTTGTTGGTGGTGAATTTCAAAAGCGTTTTCACTTCGAAAAATTTGAGCCAGGCAAGGAGCAGTGGGAGTACTATATTGAACGTTTTGAGTTGGAGTTGGAGATACATGGATTGTCAGACGAACGGAACGTTGAGGTGAGACGAAACTTGCTGTTATCCAAGGTAGGCCCAAACGTTTTTAAAATTTTAACAGATCATTTTAAACCTTCGAAGTTGACGACGAAATCTTATTCCGAAATTAAAATAGCATTACAGAGATTTTATGGGAAAAAGGTATATATTTTTGCGGAAAGAATTAACTTTGCAAGTTGTTTCCGGAAAGAGACTGAGTCAGTAACGGAATATGTAAACAGATTACGTACAGTAGCAGGGGACTGTTGTTTCGGGAGTGATTTAAACGAACGTATGCGCGACCAAGTGATTTTCGGTATTAATAATCGCGATTGGCAAGAAAAGATTATATATAAACATCCTTCTCGCGAAACGACGTTAGACGAAATCGAGGCAACCGCAGTCTTGTTGGAACAAGCCTCCATACAAGCAACGAAATTGACTATTTTAAACTCTTCGGTGAGTGATAAATCGGTAAATCGGGTAAATAGAAAGAGTAAATCTAATGCGGGAATAAAAACGAAAATGCGCGAATTGTACCCGTACACAGACTGTCTCTATTGTGGTGATAAAAAGCATAAACAAAGGGACTTCCAGGCTTTCGGGAAAGTGTGCAGTAGCTGCGGAGAGGAAAACCATTTTTCGCGCGTATGCATAAGTTCGGGTAATGCGGTTATTAAACAGACTTTTAAAAACAGACAATATGTAAAATCGAAGAGCTGCTTTATGTGTCCAGGAACAACAAAGGGAGGATGACGCGGATTCCACGAGCGATAGCTCGGAAGCAGATGAGAACTATTCTGATCTCTCCGTGATGAATATTAGAAATATAAATTCAGCCACTAAAGTAATGGTACCAGTGCGCGTAAACAACATGGAGGTGGATATGTTATACGATCCAGGTTCTGTACACGCAGTAGTCGGTAAAACGTTGTGGAAAAAAAATTGGGAAGCCGACAGTTACGAAAACGTTGAATTTGATCGCGTACGGGGATAAACCGATAAACACTGTAGGAAAATCGTTAATAGAGGTTGAGGCGTTCGAAAAAAAATGACTTTGCCGCTTTTCATAACGGAGGTCGACGATATACCCTTATTCGGTCTGGATTGGTGCTTAGCTTTTAGATTACCCTTACCTCCTGGTGCTCGCGTTTGCCACACTAAAGAAATTATTAATGAAGGGGAAAAAGTTGGGGGAATACATGAGGTTCTCAGGGAGTTTTCAGATCTTTTTGAGGACGGTTTAGGAAAAATAATTGGACTTCTGGCAAGAATACACATTCCTGAGGGTGTGACACCCAAAAGTTTTAGACCAAGATGTGTACCTTTGGCATTACAAGAGCAGGTTTCGGCCGAATTAAATAGATTAGTGGTGGAGGGCGTTTTAGAACCAGTGGATACAACCGACACGCCTATATCTTGGGCTTCCCCGATCGTGGTCGCCATGAAATCAAGTGGCAAGGTCCGTATCTGTGCGGATTTTAAAGTAACCATAAATCAGCACGTACAGATTGATAACTACCAATTACCTCGATTTGAAGACATCACAGCTAAATTATCGGGTGGAAGATATTTTCCAAAGATCGATCTTAAGGATGCATACCTCCAGTTAGAGGTGCATCCGGATTCTAGGAAGTACCTAGTCATTGCAACCCACAAGGGCTATTTCACATACAAACGGTTACCTTTTGGTATTTGTTTTGCACCTGCGCTGTTCCAGAGTACCATGGACCAGATACTGTCTGGTATGGAGGGAGTCGTCTGTTATCTGGATGACATCCTCATCACAGCCCAAAGTTTCACGTTGCACCTACAGCGCTTAAGAGAGGTTTTGAAGCGTTTGAGGGCTGCAGGGATCAAGACGCAGAAATCCAAGTGTGACTTACTACGCAGTAGCGTCACCTATTTGGGTCATACCATCGATGAAAATGGATTGCATCCGACCGAGGAACGTATTGAAGCCATTAAAAGTATGCCATTGTCAGGTAACACCACACAATTGCGTTCATTCTTAGGAACGATCACGTATTACGGCCGTTTTATACAAAATCTGCATGTAAAATGTATACCATTACACCGACATTTAAAGAAAAACGCTAGATGGGAATGGACAAATAGGGATACGGAGATATTCAACCAATTGAGAGAGACGTTGACTTCTAGTGATACTTTGGTTCACTATGATGCAGGCCGGCTTTTGGTGGTCTCTGGCGATGCGAGCAACGATGGGACTGGAGCCGTTCTCTCTCACAAGTTTTCGGATGGTACCTTAAAACCAATAGCGTTTGCGTCTCGTTCATTTAGCGATGTGGAAAAGCGTTACTCAACCATTGACAAGGAGGCGTTGGGGTTGGTTTATGCCGTTACCAAGTTTCACCAGTATTTATATGGCCGACGATTTGTTCTACAAACAGACCACAAGCCTCTGGAACGTATTTTTGGAGAACAACGTCAGACTCTTAAAATTGCTAGTAATCGATTGCTTCGTTGGGCCATGACGTTAAACAGCTATAACTTCGAGGTATCGTATTGCCCTGGGAGGGAAAATTGTCCCGCGGATTTGTTGTCGCGATTGCCTTTGATGATGACCAGTACTTCAAAATTCCCAGGAGACCAGACACGATTGTTGCAGTTAAGAGTGAGGAAATTGCATGTACAAAGGAGTACTCTAAAGTCGGAAACAATCACAGACTCGACGTTGTCGAAGGTAATTAAACACTTGAGGACGTATTGGCCTGACAAGCGCACGCTGGAGAGGGATGTTATGTCTTTCTACGAGAAGCGTGATGAATTATCATACGAAGAAGATATTCTTCTATGGAGAGGACGAATATGCATCCCAACATCCTTGAGGAGTGAAATATTGGAAATGTTACACGATGGACACCCGGGAATAACTGCCATGCAATCCTTGGCAAAGCTACATGTGTACTGGCCAAACTTGAATGCGGATATTGTAAAGAAAGCGGAAGGCTGTAGTTCTTGTCAGCAGTCGAGACAAAACGATCGGAAAGCACCATTATACCCTTGGGGAATTTCGGCGGAACCCTGGGCACGAGTTCATTTGGATTTTGCCGGACCATTAGAGGGGAAAATGTGGATGATTATTATTGACGCTTATACACACTGGTTGGAGGTGATACCTATGAATAATATCACCACCAAAGCTACCATCGACGCTTTGAGGGGAACTTTCGCTCGTTTTGGATTGCCTAAGTTTTTGGTAACGGATAACGGGCCCCAATTGACATCAAACGAGTTTGAAGAATTTTGCACCGATAACGGTATTAGCCACGTAAAGGTAACACCCTATATCATAAGCTTCCAAATTTTTTACTTTCATATCGGAACACCATACGAAGATCTACGAACAGAACTCCCAGTCAACTGATGTTTGGTCGTCATCTACGGTCGCGGTTCGATTTGCTTAAGCCAGATCCGGTCAGGAACATGGAACATGAGAAATTTGTTCAAAAGCAAAACCACGATAAATCCGCTGCATCTCCTCGAGTTTTTGATGAGGGGGAGATGGTGTGGGTATATAAACCACTAGAAAAAGGATCAGTTCCCGGTCAGATAATTAAACAAACGGGACCCTTGTCTTATGACGTTATGATTGGCGGGATTAGGCGTCGAAAACACTGCGACCAAATGCGAAAACGCTTCTCTGATGTGGATACTCACGGGGATCCACAACAATCCAACGGAAGAGAAGTTAAACAACAGATGCCACCTGCGCCCGATGGGGTGGATCCATCTAAAGAGGAAGTTGTCGAGGAGGGTGAGGTCGATAAGCCCAGTCAACTCAATGGGGGAACTTGCTTAAGCCAGGAAGACCAGGCGGAGATTCCTGAGGATAAAGCTTCGACTTCACGTTCCGAATTTGATCAGTTGCCGAGAAGAAATCCACTACGGGAACGGAAACTTCCGGCCCGTTATAGGGATTAGGTTTCTAAATTTTAGTGGGGGAGGAATGTGGCAACTTAGCCACAGCCTGGAATGTATGTCGTCTAGACGGCCGTGGTGGGGGAGCGAGAATGGGATTCGAGAGGAGACACGTCGAATAGCGGGCGATCGACAGGGATCGCACTTACATATCCCACAGGGTTTCACAGTTACTTTTATACAGTTTCGAGTTATATGTTTTCAGTTAAATAAAGTTTTCATTTCTGATAATTACACAGTGCTATTACTTGTACAATAATACTACATTTGGTAAATAAGGAGGTTTAAAATCGGCCAATCCCAGTAGCAGTTCACATATGCGAAAATGACGTGAATTAGATATACACCAATTTGACATTATTGAAAGATTCTATATCCTTTTCACATTTAAGGTTAACAAAAGCTATCAAAATCAGCTGCTACTGTTAATCAAGGATTTACTATTTAATGACGATTTAATGATTTACAATAATTTCAAATTGTTACAGCTCAATCAATTATTGAGTCAAAAGTGGTTCAAATCGAATGATCGATTTTTTGTTCGATTTTTCAGTAAATCGTTGATTAATAGTCGCAGCTGTTTTTGGCAGATTTTGTTAACCTTCAACGTGAAATGGACATAGAATCTTTCAATAATGTCAAATTGGTGTATATCTAATTCACGTCATTTTCGCATTTGTGAACTGCTACTGGGATTGGTAGATTTTAAACCTCCTTATTTACCAAAGGAATAACTTTTTGGCGGGGCGTGAGTTCTGGGCCACCCTGTATATGTTAAACAAAAACACAATAAAGTATATAAAAAACACAACAAAACCTTACAAAAACACAAATGAAAAGCTTATTTTCTGCGCGTTTGACATTATACGAAAATGAAATTCGAATGAATCGAACACAGAACACATTAGTGTACCGGGTGTCCAAATAAGAAAGGTCGCCGGTGTTAAAGTACAGCTGTCATGTCAATGTCTACTGTCAAGTCAGTTGTCATACTTGTCACTTTAAGTTGTTGTCAAGGACGCTCTTTGTTCTTAATAAGACGCAATGTTTATGTTATGCTAAAATTTATTATTTCGCTTTGTTTCTTTTCGTTTGTTTAGTTTATTACTTAATATAAACTACTTCTCGTTATTAACGGGTTTTAATAGCCGGCTGTATCTCGGAAACTAATAGTCATAAAGACTTGCGGCAATAAATATTATAACTAAATTGGCCAAGAAAAATTATCATGCCATGGAAAATAAGGCACAAACAATTCTGCACTTACTAGACCATATCAAATGTTGAGAGACCAACGACCTTGGTTCTGCATCTTCTGCATTCAGTTTGGATTTTGTGGTGACCAATATTGCATATTGTGCCTTATTTTTCATGGCATGATAATTTTTTTTGAAGATCGCATTCAGTGAGAACGGAGTTGATGATTCAATATTATTATTGAATGAATATTAATTAAGATTTTAAATATATGATTTGGAGATTAATAAAAAACCAAACAATTTTGTGCATAAAACAACGATAATTAGAGGCTTTTATAATAATAGGTGTGGCGAAAATAACCCCGTAATCCAATTTTTTTACCGTTTTTTAACAATTTTTTCGTATATTTTAGGTTAGGTAAGAGATATCGATATGCAGTGTTCAAAGGCTTGTCGGGCAATTCCCTGACTATCTATTGCTAAATAAAAAGTTATATTGTCGCATTTAAATTTTTTTAGTAAATGAGTAAATCGATGTTATTTGAGGCAATGTCGGAAAACGCCCTCTTGCGGCAAAGTAAGCACTGAAAAAAATATTTTACATAGTGTAAATGATTTTCCTGGATATGCGGTTTGCGTGAGGTGATTGGTAATTTATTAAAGAATATTTTAGGAAATTTCAAAGAAAATCGTCAAGAAGATTTTCGGAGAAAATCCCGAAAAACCCTAAAAAAAACGAAAAATACCCTAAAAATCCTGTTTTTCACCCGGAAGGAAAAGTTTCCGGGTTTCGAAATGTCGATTTTCCGATAGATCTCGTCGAGTTACAGAGGATGGCGTTTTTTCCGCGACGATTTTCCTTCGCGTTTGGCCGTAAAAAAAACACGCCAGTGAGTCCGTGAATTATGTCGGTTTCAGCTGTATAGTTAGTAGGACACGCAGAAAGGTTGGAAAGGGCGCTAACGCGCCCTTTCTTGGGACACTGACCCGTTGCCAGGTCGTCAATTGTTGCAATCTTTTGGTGGTCTTTTCACTTAGTCGGACAATCACTACCACTATATAAACTACTACTCGCACAAAGGTTGGAAAGGGCGCTAACGCGCCCTTTCTTGGGACACTTACCCGTTGCCAGGTCGTCAATTGTTGCAATTAAATCTTTTGGTGGTCTTGTCACTTAGTCAGGCAATCACTGCCTCTATATATACTCTACTATACAACCAAACACTACTGCTTCACTATCACAAATCACTAATTGTAAGCTCAAAAGTTTATTAGCCGTATTTGTTAATAAAACTTTGATAATAGCGTCCAAATCCAAAAATTTGTTCGCTTTCAATCACATAAGGTTTAAAAACGCATCCCGAAAAATAAATAATTGCAAGTCTTTCTTTATTAACACCCAAGAACAAAATAACAAAGTAATAAATCATCCGATTCCACCTTATCAACCTAAAAACTAGTCCCTCCGTGAATTATACATTTTCGATACAATTCTTTCGTTTTAAATAAATATCCATCGCAGTGCCGTCCCCATTTCTAACATATGCTAATGCTAATAATCGCTCGGCCAAAATCCAAAATGCCAAAATATTAATGCACATTGCACACCCCTCTCTCGACCGCTACAAGCTAACGTTTCAAAGTAAAATGCCCTCGCACGGTTCAAGTTAAAAATATGCGGTTTGTTTTGTTAGTTAGAGAAAACTACGCTTAACAAATTTGTATCCTACTAACTATACAGCTAAAACCGAAAGAATCCATTCATTCATTCATTCACTGACTCATTGGCGTGTTTTTTTTTTACGGCCAAACGCGAAGGAAAATCGTCGCGGAAAAAACGCTATCCGACGTAACTCGACGAGATCTATCGGAAAATCGATATTTCGAAACCCGGAAAAGTTTCCTTCCGGGTGAAAAACCGGATTTTTGGGGTATTTTTGAGGTTTTTCGGGATTTTCTCCGAAAATCTTCCGACGATTTTCTTTAAAATTTTCCAAAATATTCTTTAATATATTACCAATCACCTCACGCAAACCGCATATCGGGGAAAATCCATTTACCGGAGTTATAGGAAAAACAAATTGTCATTTTCGCAATTTCGGCAAAAAAATTGAAATATCTCGAAAAAAGATGCGATTTCGAAAAAAATTTTATTCTTCGAAAATTGTAGAGAACGTTTTTCTCTATAATAGGACATATAAGGGGTTATTCTATTTTGAACCGTTTTTGAGTTATAACGATAAAAAACAAAGTTTCCTTCGCGAACGAAAAATTTATATTTTACAATTACTCAAAAACTAGCCGTTTTTTGAAAATTTCTCAAGAATCGAAATTTGTAAAGAATGGTATTTTGTATAATATATGTGGATGGGGTGATTTGATTTTGAGCGGTTTCCGATTTATAGCGCGATATCGATTTTTTAAAATAAACGCAATTGACAAAAAGTCGAAATAACTCGAAAAAAGATGCGATTTCGAAAAAAAATTTATTCTTTGAAAATTGTAGAGGATATTTTTTTACATAATAAAAAGTTTACGGGGTGGTTCCAACTTTAACGGTTGTTGAGTTACGACGAAAAACCTGCGATATTGCTGGGTAAAACCGAGCTGATTGGCGTGTTTCTTTCTTACGGCCGTACGCGAAGGAAAATCGTCGCGGGAAAAACGCCATCTTTACGAATTTTGACGAGATCTATCGGAAAATCGACATTTCGAAACCCGGAAAAGTTTCCTTCCGGGTGAAAAATTCCGGATTTTTAGGGTATTTTTAGGGTTTTTTGCGATTTTATCGGAAACGAAGAGATCGATTTTTCTCAATCTCTCCTAAAATATTCGTCAAATTAATATCGATTATCTCACGCAAACCGCGGGAAAATCAAAATTTCCTTCGCGGAGTTATGGCAAAAATAATTTAATTATAATTAAATTCTTTATTATTTACACGCTCAAATCTCGAAAACTATTAGGTTTACGATAATTTTACAAGAATACAAATTTGTTAAGCGTAGTTTTTTCCAACTAACAAAACAAACTGCATATGTTTATCTTGAACAGTTCAAAAGTTTTAGGGGTAAATCTAAGTCGCGAACATGAGACTCGAGCGACGGATTAATGGTTCAAATTCGCGCAGCAAAGGGATTCCCGAAACCGGTCTCTCCGTAGAGTACAGGGACGGATCGAGAAGGAATTACTTTATGAATAAATACATTATTATCTTCGAAACGGAAGGTTTACGAAAATTTTACAAGATACAGAAATTGTTTAGAAATGATTTTTCTATCGAACGGTATATTTTCCGAACCTCGCGAACAAGCCGTAACAAAAATCGTTTTTCCGGAAAATTCAAAATCAAATATCTCCTAAGCCGTTAGATTTACGAAATTTTTTCAAACTAGGTGATTTGTAGGGATTATTTTTTTACATCGAATAGTAATTTACAAATTTTTATTCGACAATTAGTTTTTGAGTTATTAGAAAAGGTTTAATTTTAATTAGTCATAATTAAAATTATCACGCTCAAATATCGAAAACTATTAGGTTTACGAAAATATTACAAAATACAAATTTGTTAAGCGTAGTTTTTTCAAACTAACAAAACAAACCGCATATTTTTAACTTGAACCGTGAGAGGGCATTTTACTTTGAAACGTTAACTTGAAGCGGTCGAGAGTGGGGTGTGCAATGTGCATTAATATTTTGGCATTTTGGATTTTGGCCGAGCGATTATTAGCATTAGCATATGTTAGAAATGGGGACGGCACTGCGATGGATATTTATTTAAAACGAAAGAATTGTATCGAAAATGTATGATTCACGGAGGGACTAGTTTTTATGTTGATAAGGTGGAATCGGATGATGTATTACTTTACTTTGTTATTTTGTTCTTGGGTGTTAATAAAGAAAGACTTACAATTATTTATTTTTTGGGGTGCGTTTATAAACCTTATTTCATTTGAAGCGAACAAATTTTTGGATTTGGACGCTATTATCAAAGTTTTATTAACAATTACGGCTAATAAACTTTTGAGCTTACAATTAGTGATTTGTGATAATGAAGCAGTAGTGTATAGTTGTATGGTAGAGTGTATAATAGTGGTAGTAATTGCCTGACTAAGTGACAAGACCACCAAAAGATTTAATTGCAACAATTGACGACCTGGCAACGGGTCAGTGTCTCAAGAAAGGGCGCGTTAGCGCCCTTTCCAACCATTCTGCGAGTTCTTGTAATATTTTTGTAAAGCTAATAGTCTTCGATATTTGAGCGTGATAATTTTAATTATGACTAATTAAAATTAAACCTTTTCTAATAACTCAAAAACTAATTGTCGAATAAAAATTTGTAAATTACTATTCGATGTGTAAAAAAATATTCTCTACAAATCACCTAGTATGAAAAAATTTCGTAAATCTAACGGCTTAGGAGATATTTGATTTTGAATTTTCCGGAAAAAACGATTTTTGTTACGGCTTGTTCGCGAGGTTCGGAAAATATACCGTTCGATAGAAAAATCAATTCTAAACAATTTCTGTATCTTGTAAAATTTTCGTAAACCTTCCGTTTCGAAGATAATAATGTATTTATTCATAAAGTAATTCCTTCTCGATCCGTCCCTGTACTCTACGGAGAGACCGGTTTCGGGAATCCCTTTGCTGCGCGAATTTGAACCATTAATCCGTCGCTCGAGTCTCATGTTCGCGACTTAGATTTACCCCTAAAACTTTTGAACTGTTCAAGATAAACATATGCAGTTTGTTTTGTTAGTTGGAAAAAACTACGCTTAACAAATTTGTATTCTTGTAAAATTATCGTAAACCTAATAGTTTTCGAGATTTGAGCGTGTAAATAATAAAGAATTTAATTATAATTAAATTATTTTTGCCATAACTCCGCGAAGGAAATTTTGATTTTCCCGCGGTTTGCGTGAGATAATCGATATTAATTTGACGAATATTTTAGGAGAGATTGAGAAAAATCGATCTCTTCGTTTCCGATAAAATCGCAAAAAACCCTAAAAATACCCTAAAAATCCGGAATTTTTCACCCGGAAGGAAACTTTTCCGGGTTTCGAAATGTCGATTTTCCGATAGATCTCGTCAAAATTCGTAAAGATGGCGTTTTTCCCGCGACGATTTTCCTTCGCGTACGGCCGTAAGAAAGAAACACGCCAATCAGCTCGGTTTTACCCAGCAATATCGCAGGTTTTTCGTCGTAACTCAACAACCGTTAAAGTTGGAACCACCCCGTAAACTTTTTATTATGTAAAAAAATATCCTCTACAATTTTCAAAGAATAAATTTTTTTTCGAAATCGCATCTTTTTTCGAGTTATTTCGACTTTTTGTCAATTGCGTTTATTTTAAAAAATCGATATCGCGCTATAAATCGGAAACCGCTCAAAATCAAATCACCCCATCCACATATATTATACAAAATACCATTCTTTACAAATTTCGATTCTTGAGAAATTTTCAAAAAACGGCTAGTTTTTGAGTAATTGTAAAATATAAATTTTTCGTTCGCGAAGGAAACTTTGTTTTTTATCGTTATAACTCAAAAACGGTTCAAAATAGAATAACCCCTTATATGTCCTATTATAGAGAAAAACGTTCTCTACAATTTTCGAAGAATAAAATTTTTTTCGAAATCGCATCTTTTTTCGAGATATTTCAATTTTTTTGCCGAAATTGCGAAAATGACAATTTGTTTTTCCTATAACTCCGGTAAATGGATTTTCCCCGATATACGGTTTGCGTGAGGTGATTGGTAATATATTAAAGAATATTTTGGAAAATTTTAAAGAAAATCGTTGGAAGATTTTCGGAGAAAATCCCGAAAAACCTCAAAAATACCCCAAAAATCCGGTTTTTCAGCCGGAAGGAAACTTTTCCGGGTTTCGAAATATCGATTTTCCGATAGATCTCGTCGAGTTACGTCGGATAGCGTTTTTTCCGCGACGATTTTCCTTCGCGTTTGGCCGTAAAAAAAAAACACGCCAATGAGTCAGTGAATGAATGGATTCTTTCGGTTTCAGCTTTATAGTTAGTAGGACTCGCAGAATGGTTGGAAAGGGCGCTAACGCGCCCTTTCTTGGGACACTGACCCGTTGCCAGGTCGTCAATTGTTGCAATTAAATCTTTTGGTGGTCTTGTCACTTAGTCAGGCAATTACTACCACTATTATACACTCTACCATACAACTATACACTACTGCTTCATTATCACAAATCACTAATTGTAAGCTCAAAAGTTTATTAGCCGTAATTGTTAATAAAACTTTGATAATAGCGTCCAAATCCAAAAATTTGTTCGCTTCAAATGAAATAAGGTTTATAAACGCACCCCAAAAAATAAATAATTGTAAGTCTTTCTTTATTAACACCCAAGAACAAAATAACAAAGTAAAGTAATACATCATCCGATTCCACCTTATCAACATAAAAACTAGTCCCTCCGTGAATCATACATTTTCGATACAATTCTTTCGTTTTAAATAAATATCCATCGCAGTGCCGTCCCCATTTCTAACATATGCTAATGCTAATAATCGCTCGGCCAAAATCCAAAATGCCAAAATATTAATGCACATTGCACACCCCACTCTCGACCGCTTCAAGTTAACGTTTCAAAGTAAAATGCCCTCTCACGGTTCAAGTTAAAAATATGCGGTTTGTTTTGTTAGTTTGAAAAAACTACGCTTAACAAATTTGTATTTTGTAATATTTTCGTAAACCTAATAGTTTTCGATATTTGAGCGTGATAATTTTAATTATGACTAATTAAAATTAAACCTTTTCTAATAACTCAAAAACTAATTGTCGAATAAAAATTTGTAAATTACTATTCGATGTAAAAAAATAATCCCTACAAATCACCTAGTTTGAAAAAATTTCGTAAATCTAACGGCTTAGGAGATATTTGATTTTGAATTTTCCGGAAAAACGATTTTTGTTACGGCTTGTTCGCGAGGTTCGGAAAATATACCGTTCGATAGAAAAATCAATTCTAAACAATTTCTGTATCTTGTAAAATTTTCGTAAACCTTCCGTTTCGAAGATAATAATGTATTTATTCATAAAGTAATTCCTTCTCGATCCGTCCCTGTACTCTACGGAGAGACCGGTTTCGGGAATCCCTTTGCTGCGCGAATTTGAACCATTAATCCGTCGCTCGAGTCTCATGTTCGCGACTTAGATTTACCCCTAAAACTTTTGAACTGTTCAAGATAAACATATGCAGTTTGTTTTGTTAGTTGGAAAAAACTACGCTTAACAAATTTGTATTCTTGTAAAATTATCGTAAACCTAATAGTTTTCGAGATTTGAGCGTGTAAATAATAAAGAATTTAATTATAATTAAATTATTTTTGCCATAACTCCGCGAAGGAAATTTTGATTTTCCCGCGGTTTGCGTGAGATAATCGATATTAATTTGACGAATATTTTAGGAGAGATTGAGAAAAATCGATCTCTTCGTTTCCGATAAAATCGCAAAAAACCCTAAAAATACCCTAAAAATCCGGAATTTTTCACCCGGAAGGAAACTTTTCCGGGTTTCGAAATGTCGATTTTCCGATAGATCTCGTCAAAATTCGTAAAGATGGCGTTTTTCCCGCGACGATTTTCCTTCGCGTACGGCCGTAAGAAAGAAACACGCCAATCAGCTCGGTTTTACCCAGCAATATCGCAGGTTTTTCGTCGTAACTCAACAACCGTTAAAGTTGGAACCACCCCGTAAACTTTTTATTATGTAAAAAAATATCCTCTACAATTTTCAAAGAATAAATTTTTTTTCGAAATCGCATCTTTTTTCGAGTTATTTCGACTTTTTGTCAATTGCGTTTATTTTAAAAAATCGATATCGCGCTATAAATCGGAAACCGCTCAAAATCAAATCACCCCATCCACATATATTATACAAAATACTATTCTTTACAAATTTCGATTCTTGAGAAATTTTCAAAAAACGGCTAGTTTTTGAGTAATTGTAAAATATAAATTTTTCGTTCGCGAAGGAAAGTTTGTTTTTTATCGTTATAACTCAAAAACGGTTCAAAATAGAATAACCCCTTATATGTCCTATTATAGAGAAAAACGTTCTCTACAATTTTCGAAGAATAAAATTTTTTTCGAAATCGCATCTTTTTTCGAGATATTTCAATTTTTTTGCCGAAATTGCGAAAATGACAATTTGTTTTTCCTATAACTCCGGTAAATGGATTTTCCCCGATATGCGGTTTGCGTGAGGTGATTGGTAATATATTAAAGAATATTTTGGAAAATTTTAAAGAAAATCGTTGGAAGATTTTCGGAGAAAATCCCGAAAAACCTCAAAAATACCCCAAAAATCCGGTTTTTCACCCGGAAGGAAACTTTTCCGGGTTTCGAAATATCGATTTTCCGATAGATCTCGTCGAGTTACGTCGGATAGCGTTTTTTCCGCGACGATTTTCCTTCGCGTTTGGCCGTAAAAAAAAAACACGCCAATGAGTCAGTGAATGAATGGATTCTTTCGGTTTCAGCTTTATAGTTAGTAGGACTCGCAGAATGGTTGGAAAGGGCGCTAACGCGCCCTTTCTTGGGACACTGACCCGTTGACAGGTCGTCAATTGTTGCAATTAAATGTTTTGGTGGTCTTGCTTGTCACTTAGTCAGGCAATCACTACCACCATATACACTCTACTATACAACCATACACTACTGCTTCACTATCACAAATCACTAATTGTAAGCTCAAAAGTTTATTAGCTATATTTGTTAATAAAACTTTGATAATAGCGTCCAAATCCAAAAATTTGTTCGCTTTCAATCACATAAGGTTTAAAAACGCATCCCGAAAAATAAATAATTGTAAGTCTTTCTTTATTAACACCCAAGAACAAAATAACAAAGTAATAAATCATCCGATTCCACCTTATCAACCTAAAAACTAGTCCCTCCGTGAATCATACATTTTCGATACAATTCTTTCGTTTTAAATAAATATCCATCGCAGTGCCGTCCCCATTTCTAACATATGCTAATGCTAATAATCGCTCGGCCAAAATCCAAAATGCCAAAATATTAATGCACATTGCACACCCCTCTCTCGACCGCTACAAGCTAACGTTTCAAAGTAAAATGCCCTCGCACGGTTCAAGTTAAAAATATGCGGTTTGTTTTGTTAGTTAGAGAAAACTACGCTTAACAAATTTGTATTCTTGTAATATTTTTGTAAAGCTAATAGTTTTCGATATTTGAGCGTGATAATTTTAATTATGACTAATTAAAATTAAACCTTTTCTAATAACTCAAAAACTAATTGTCGAATAAAAATTTGTAAATTACTATTCGATGTGTAAAAAAATATTCTCTACAAATCACCTAGTTTGAAAAAATTTCGTAAATCTAACGGCTTAGGAGATATTTGATTTTGAATTTTCCGGAAAAAACGATTTTTGTTACGGCTTGTTCGCGAGGTTCGGAAAATATACCGTTCGATAGAAAAATCAATTCTAAACAATTTCTGTATCTTGTAAAATTTTCGTAAACCTTCCGTTTCGAAGATAATAATGTATTTATTCATAAAGTAATTCCTTCTCGATCCGTCCCTGTACTCTACGGAGAGACCGGTTTCGGGAATCCCTTTGCTGCGCGAATTTGAACCATTAATCCGTCGCTCGAGTCTCATGTTCGCGACTTAGATTTACCCCTAAAACTTTTGAACTGTTCAAGATAAACATATGCAGTTTGTTTTGTTAGTTGGAAAAAACTACGCTTAACAAATTTGTATTCTTGTAAAATTATCGTAAACCTAATAGTTTTCGAGATTTGAGCGTGTAAATAATAAAGAATTTAATTATAATTAAATTATTTTTGCCATAACTCCGCGAAGGAAATTTTGATTTTCCCGCGGTTTGCGTGAGATAATCGATATTAATTTGACGAATATTTTAGGAGAGATTGAGAAAAATCGATCTCTTCGTTTCCGATAAAATCGCAAAAAACCCTAAAAATACCCTAAAAATCCGGAATTTTTCACCCGGAAGGAAACTTTTCCGGGTTTCGAAATGTCGATTTTCCGATAGATCTCGTCAAAATTCGTAAAGATGGCGTTTTTTCCCGCGACGATTTTCCTTCGCGTACGGCCGTAAGAAAGAAACACGCCAATCAGCTCGGTTTTACCCAGCAATATCGCAGGTTTTTCGTCGTAACTCAACAACCGTTAAAGTTGGAACCACCCCGTAAACTTTTTATTATGTAAAAAAATATCCTCTACAATTTTCAAAGAATAAATTTTTTTTCGAAATCGCATCTTTTTTCGAGTTATTTCGACTTTTTGTCAATTGCGTTTATTTTAAAAAATCGATATCGCGCTATAAATCGGAAACCGCTCAAAATCAAATCACCCCATCCATATATATTATACAAAATACTATTCTTTACAAATTTCGATTCTTGAGAAATTTTCAAAAAACGGCTAGTTTTTGAGTAATTGTAAAATATAAATTTTTCGTTCGCGAAGGAAAGTTTGTTTTTTATCGTTATAACTCAAAAACGGTTCAAAATAGAATAACCCCTTATATGTCCTATTATAGAGAAAAACGTTCTCTACAATTTTCGAAGAATAAATTTTTTTTCGAAATCGCATCTTTTTTCGAGATATTTCAATTTTTTTGCCGAAATTGCGAAAATGACAATTTGTTTTTCCTATAACTCCGGTAAATGGATTTTCCCCGATATGCGGTTTGCGTGAGGTGATTGGTAATATATTAAAGAATATTTTGGAAAATTTTAAAGAAAATCGTTGGAAGATTTTCGGAGAAAATCCCGAAAAACCTCAAAAATACCCCAAAAATCCGGTTTTTCACCCGGAAGGAAACTTTTCCGGGTTTCGAAATATCGATTTTCCGATAGATCTCGTCGAGTTACGTCGGATAGCGTTTTTTCCGCGACGATTTTCCTTCGCGTTTGGCCGTAAAAAAAAAAACACGCCAATGAGTCAGTGAATGAATGGATTCTTTCGGTTTCAGCTTTATAGTTAGTAGGACTCGCAGAATGGTTGGAAAGGGCGCTAACGCGCCCTTTCTTGGGACACTGACCCGTTGCCAGGTCATCAATTGTTGCAATTAAATCTTTTGGTGGTCTTGTCAGTTAGTCAGGCAATCACTACCACTATATACACTCTACTATACAACCATACCCTACTGCTTCACTATCACAAATCACTAATTGTAAGCTCAAAAGTTTATTAGCCGTAATTGTTAATAAAACTTTGATAATAGCGTCCAAATCCAAAAATTTGTTCGCTTCAAATCAAATAAGGTTTATTATAAACGCACCCCGAAAAATAAATAATTGTAAGTCTTTCTTTATTAACACCCAAGAACAAAGCAACAAAGTAAAGTAATACATCATCCGATTCCACCTTATCAACCTAAAAACTAGTCCCTCCGTGAATCATACATTTTCGATACAATTCTTTCGGTTTAAATAAATATCCATCGCAGTGCCGTCCCCATTTCTAACATATGCTAATGCTAATAATCGCTCGGCCAAAATCCAAAATACCAAAATATTAATGCACATTGCACACCCCCTCTCTCGACCGCTACAAGCTAACGTTTCAAAGTAAAATGCCCTCGCACGGTTCAAGTTAAAAATATGCGGGTTGTTTTGTTAGTTAGAAAAAACTACGCTTAACAAATTTGTATTCTTGTAATATTTTCGTAAACCTAATAGTTTTCGATATTTGAGCGTGATAATTTTTATTATGACTAATTAAAATTAAACCCTAGTTTCACCTAGTTTGAAAAAATTTCGTAAATCTAACGGTTTAGGAGATATTTGATTTTGAATTTTCCGGAAAAAACGATTTTTGTTACGGCTTGTTCGCGAGGTTCGGAAAATATACCGTTCGATAGAAAAATCAATTCTAAACAATTTCTGTATCTTGTAAAATTTTCGTAAACCTTCCGTTTCGGAGATATTAATGTATTTATTCACAAAGTAATTCCTTCTCGATCCGTCCCTGTTCTCTACGGAGAGAACGGTTTCGGGAATCCCTGTGCTGCGCGAATTTGAACCATAAATCCGTCGCTCGAGTCTCATGTTCGCGACTTAGATTTACCCCTATAACTTTTGAACTGTTCAAGATAAACATATGCAGTTTGTTTTGTTAGTTGGAAAAAACTACGCTTAACATATTTGTATTCTTGTAAAATTATCGTAAACCTAATAGTTTTCGAGATTTGAGCGTGTAAATAATAATGAATTTAATTATAATTAAATTATTTTTGCCATAACTCCGCGAAAGAAATTTTGATTTTCCCGCGGTTTGCGTGAGATAATCGATATTAATTTGACGAATATTTTAGGAGAGATTGAGAAAAATCGATCTCTTCGTTTCCGATAAAATCGCAAAAAACCCTAAAAATACCCTAAAAATCCGGAATTTTTCACCCGGAAGGAAACTTTTCCGGGTTTCGAAATGTCGATTTTCCGATAGATCTCGTCAAAATTCGTAAAGATGGCGTTTTTTCCCGCGACGATTTTCCTTCGCGTACGGACGTAAGAAAAAAATACGCCAATCAGCTCGGTTTTACCTAGCAATATCGCAAGTTTTTCGTCGTAACTCAACAACCGTTAAAGTTGGAACCACCCCGTAAACTTTTTATTATGTAAAAAAACATCCTCTACAATTTTCAAAGAATAATTTTTTTTTCGAAATCGCATCTTTTTTCGAGTTATTTCGATTTCGCCCTTTCTTGGGACACTTACCCGTTGCCAGGTCGTCAATTGTTGCAATTAAATCTTTTGGTGGTCTTGTCAGTTAGTCAGGCAATCACTACCACTATTATACACTCTACTATACAACCATACACTACTGCTTCATTATCACAAATCACTAATTGTAAGCTCAAAAGTTTATTAGCCGTAATTGTTAATAAAACTTTGATAATAGCGTCCAAATCCAAAAATTTGTTCGCTTGAAATCAAATAAGGTTTATAAGCGCACCCCGAAAAATAAATAATTGTAAGTCTTTCTTTATTAACACCCAATAACAAAATAACAAAGTAAAGTAATACATCATCCGATTCCACCTTATCAACCTAAAAACTAGTCCCTCCGTGAATCATACATTTTCGATACAATTCTTTCGGTTTAAATAAATATCCATCGCAGTGCCGTCCCCATTTCTAACATATGCTAATGCTAATAGTCGCTCGGCCAAAATCCAAAATGCCAAAATATTAATGCACATTGCACACCCCTCTCTCGACCGCTACAAGCTAACTTTTCAAAGTAAAATACCCTCGCACAGTTCAATTTAAAAATATGCGGTTTGTTTTGTTAGTTAGAAAAAACTACGCTTAACAAATTTGTATTTTTGTAATATTTTCGTAAACCTTCCGTTTCGGAGATATTAATGTATTTATTCATAAAGTAATTCCTTCTCGATCCGTCCCTGTTCTCTACGGAGAGAACGGTTTCGGGAATCCCTTTGCTGCGCGAATTTGAACCATAAATCAGTCGCTCGAGTCTCATGTTCACGACTTAGATTTACCCCTATAACTTTTGAACTGTTCAAGATAAACATATGCAATTTGTTTTGTTAGTTGGAAAAAACTACGCTTAACAAATTTGTATTCTTGTAAAATTATCGTACACCTAATAGTTTTCGAGATTTGAGCGTGTAAATAATAATGAATTTAATTATAATTAAATTATTTTTGCCATAACTCCGCGAAGGAAATTTTGATTTTCCCGCGGTTTGCGTGAGATAATCGATATTAATTTGACGAATATTTTAGGAGAGATTGAGAAAAATCGATCTCTTCGTTTCCGATAAAATCGCAAAAAACCCTAAAAATACCCTAAAAATCCGGAATTTTTCACCCGGAAGGAAACTTTTCCGGGTTTCGAAATGTCGATTTTCCGATAGATCTCGTCAAAATTCGTAAAGATGGCGTTTTTTCCCGCGACGATTTTCCTTCGCGTACGGCCGTAAGAAAAAAACGCGCCAATCAGCTCGGTTTTACCCAGTAATATCGCAGGTTTTTCGTCGTAACTCAACAACCGTTAAAGTTGGAACCACCCCGTAAAATTTTTATTATGTAAAAAAACATCCTCTACAATTTTCAAAGAATAAATTTTTTTTCGAAATCGCATCTTTTTTCGAGTTATTTCGACTTTTTGTCAATCGCGTTTATTTTAAAAAATCGATATCGCGCTATAAATCGGAAACCGCTCAAAATCGAATCACCCCATCCACATATATTATACAAAATACTATTCTTTACAAATTTCGATTCTTGAGAAATTTTCAAAAAACGGCTAGTTTTTGAGTAATTGTAAAATATAAATTTTTCGTTCGCGAAGGAATGTTTGTTTTTTATCGTTATAACTCAAAAACGGTTCAAAATAGAATAACCCCTTATATGTCCTATTATAGAGAAAAGCGTTCTCTACAATTTTCGAAGAATAAATTTTTTTTCGAAATCGCATCTTTTTTCGAGATATTTCAATTTTTTTGCCGAAATTGCGAAAATGACAATTTGTTTTTCCTATAACTCCGGTAAATGGATTTTCCCCGATATGCGGTTTGCGTGAGGTGATTGGTAATATATTAAAGAATATTTTGGGAAATTTTAAAGAAAATCGTCGGAAGATTTTCGGAGAAAATCCCGAAAAACCTCAAAAATACCCCAAAAATCCGGTTTTTCACCCGGAAGGAAACTTTTCCGGGTTTCGAAATATCGATTTTCCGATAGATCTCGTCGAGTTACGTCGGATAGCGTTTTTTCCGCGACGATTTTCCTTCGCGTTTGGCCGTAAAAAAAAAAACACGCCAATGAGTCAGTGAATGAATGAATGAATGAATGAATGGATTCTTTCGGTTTCAGTTGTATAGTTAGTAGGATACAACCATTATACAACCATATACTACTACTTACTACTACTTATGCGCTTAGCCGAGCAATGTTCAAGCCAAGGTTCCGGCACTGAGGCCACCGGCGGGCCCATTGTGCCATTCCTGCTGCTTATGCATCCATGATGCCGAGTCCTTCGATGAAGGTCTCGATCTTCCTCAGTGGATGCCTGTTTATGTCCCCAGGGGCCATAGCAGGGACTTCGAAGGTTCGCCTGCGCAACACAGCCCAATAGGGACACACTAGGAAAACATGGTCCGACGTTTCATCAGCCATTCCGCAACCCCTACATAGGGGATTCTCCTCTAAACCTAGGTTATAGAGGTGTTTTCTCAGACAGCAGTGCCCCCTTGATTCCTCAGCCAATCTTTCGCCTCCCTACGGATTGTCTGTCTTGTAAGGCCGAAGGTCGAGCCCGGTCCGCTGAAAGGAGCCAGTGCATCCGCCCTATCGTTGCCCTCAAAACCGGAGTGGGCCGGAATCCACTCTAGCCACACTACATTCCGTCTTGCTAGGTTAGCGAGTCGTTCCCGACATTCAGCAGCAAGCCCTGAGTTGATGGTATATCCACTCAGTGCCTTGATTGCCGCCTGGCTGTCATACAACCATATACTACTGTTTCACTATCACAAATCACTAAGCTCAAAAGTTTATTAGCCGTAATTGTTTTCAAAAAAGTCATCTTCAAATCAAGTAAGGTTTATAAACGCACCCCGAAAAATAAATAATTGTAAGTCTTTCTTTATTAGCACCCAAGAACAAAATAACAAAGTAAAGTAATACATCATCCAATTCCACCTCATCAACCTAAAAACTAGTCCTTCCGTGAATCATAAATTTTCGATACAATTCTTTAGTTTTAAATAAATATCCATCGCAGTGCCGTCCCCATTTCTAACATATTAGCTAATGCTAATAAATCGCTTGGTCAAAATCCAAAATGCCAAAATACTAATGCACATTGCACACCCCTCTCTCTCCGTTTCAAAGTAAAATGCCCTCGCACGGTTCAAGTTAAAAATATGCGGTTTGTTTTGTTAGTTAGAAAAAACTACGCTTAACAAATTTGTATTCTTGTAAAAATTTCGTAAACCTAATAGTTTTCGATATTTGAGCGTGATAATTTTAATTATAATTAATTACAATTAAACTTTTTCTAATAACTCAAAACTAATTGCCGGATAATTTACTATATATTTACTCGTAATTTACTATTCGATGTAAAAAAAAATTCTCTATAAATGACCTATGAAAAATTCGTATGAAAAATTCACGTACGAAAAAATCACGTATGAAAAAATTTCGTAAATCTAACAGTTTAGGAGATATTTCCTCTCCCAACTCGTAGAGGACACTGCCCGCGCACGAACGAATTTCGTATTCGTTTGAATCAGCTGAGGCGGAGCTTACAGTTGGCGAAATTAATTATGCTCTATATTCCCTTAAATTTTTTCGGATAAGTTCTGAATCACCCTGTATAGGGTGTCGCAAAAAGGTTGGTACATGGCTTAACCACAGACTCCTGGGACAAAAATAAGGCGATTTAGCTGAATTTACCTATATCCAAAATTGCTTAGTAAAGAAGTTATAGGGTTTTGAAATTAATAATAAAAAAGAGATTTTTTTGATATTGTGCCAGAATGGCTTAACTTTTTTTTGTGAAAATTTGTACAGAATATCTCTGTTTGGTGACATATTTATGTGTAAATTTCTTTTTTTAGGTAATTCACCTAATTTTTTAAACGAAACTATATTTATTGGTTTATTTATAATGATTTTTTACTATTTGTAAATTTCTATAAAACCCATATTTTTGGAGATAAATCACATTTTTGGCATTCATACGATTTTTCAAATCCACATTTTCAGCAAGTTATTATTAAAAAAAAATTCATAACACATTTTTTACAGATTTCGGCATCTGGCACCAACATTTATATGCAAAGGTAAGCTATTTACTTAATAAACCATTTTTTGTTAAAATTTCCCTATACCTAACTATCACCGTTTCAGAGATATTTTTAGTTTTATACAAAAAAAAAATCCATTTTTCGATGTTAGGCTTCACGTTAATTTCACGTTAAACGGTTAACGAAAATATACAAAAATTAGATAACATAGGTACTACAAAATAGTATACCTAATTACAATAGTTCGGTACCCTATCCTACCCTACCCTAGCTCACCTACGACCACTGAAAAACCTTGAAATATATTTGAAATAAATTTGTACTCAAAATTAGAACTTTTAATGACTTGTAATGAACATACTTGATAATAACCAAGAAACAGTAAAGAATTGAGGAAAAAACGGTATCATTTTATAACTAATTTCGTTCAATAAAATTCATGTTAATCGATAATAAATGTGTTCCTAAATTATAAACGTCATTATGTAGGTATCCCTAATTTATTATTTATGTAATAATGTGCTTTCATCGAACATAGAAATTTATTATTAGTTGAATAAATATATGATAAGAATATAAAACAATCACTCCTCTATGCATATCTATTATTGCATATACAGGGTGATTCTTAACTTATATGCATAAACTTGGGAAATGACAGCTGAGGACAAATAATGATTATTAGCGAAAAAAAAGTTTAACAAACATTTTTTGTTTCGGAAATTATTACAAATAAAAAAAAAATTATCAGAATTTCCTAAAATTTAAAATGAATTATCAAAAGTAAGTAATTAAATAATTAATAAGTATTAAAAACCACGGAAAAAAACTCCGAACTGGCACTATAATAAATTAATTACATTTTTAATTTTTTGAAATTCATGAGTATTTATTTTATTTGAAATAAATTGGTCTCCTAAACTAAAAATATATTATTAACTTTTTCTCGCTATTAACCAATATTCAATTCTCACTTCTCAAGTATATGAGCATTGGTTAAGAATCACCCTGTATTAGTAATTTTTATTATTAATGAAATTATATCCTCCTGTCGTTTATCCTTTATCGTTTATCGTATAAGTAGGTCATATTGGTCGTATTTATCAGTTATTATCGTGCATTTTATAAGAAAAGTTGATATGAAGTTACCAATTCAACTTATGAATAAGGAAACGGAACAAAAGTGGACTCATAAAGATAAATCGTTGTACTGTGTTTGCAAATTATTCGCTCCTATGTTTACATTCATAAGAATTTTCGGAGCGTTTCCTATTACGTGGAGTCACAGAGATGGCATTTGTGTTTATAGAAAATCCTATTTTTGGTTGATTTACAGCGGTTTGGTGTTGGTTTTGGAGGTATACTTAATATTAATCAATGCAAATTACGAGACGATATTAAACGCAAAGTTGTTGATGATACTGGATAATTTAACTCATTTAATATACAGCCATTATGTAATTTTAGTAATGGTAATTAGTATTTGGAAATACCCTATGTATGTCCAAAGTCTAAATAGATTTGTATCGACAATAATAAATGGAGTGTTTTGCCAATCCGCAATGCGAAAAGCGTTTTTGATCCAATTTGTTATATTCGGATTTTTTCTTCTAATAATAGCATTAGAAATCTGCATACTTATATGGCTGAATCAGACTTATCAAGAACACTTTACTTTACTAAACCTGATATACAGGATGTTCGCAAATTTCTCCTTCGGTCTATATTCCGCGGTATTCGTTATAACTGCAGTTTTGATGGGCTGCTTGGGGTGTTTCGAAAAATTTGCTTTGAATTCTATAAGATTCGTTCCTTTTCACCCCTTGAAGGAAATTGACGAAACGAATAATTTAAGAGACTTAATGGGTTTAATGCAGTATGAACTTTGCAGTGAAAATCACTTGATTTGCGATAATTTAGCAACTCAGAAGCCTGCTAGAATTGTCGAAATTTTAAGGATACAGCACGAAGAAATCTGTGGTAGTATATATGATTTTAATAAATGCTTGGATATAATTTTTTTGTTCCACACCATTATTGAACTGGGCATTTTGATCGTCGACTGGTACGCAGTTATTGCGTTTTTGGTCTACAGTTTTCAAGAAGAAGAAGCATTTGGGGTGAATATATTGAACATATTTCTCGTGCTCATTCATACTTACGCGTTGTTCTTGTTTCTGAAAAATTTCCAGCAGCTCAAAAATTTGGTGAGTATTAAATAAAGTTGTTTCGTGTTTTACGCTGTAGAAAGCACTGTATACTCGTACAATACTGCAATTGATATAAACGTTAAGTAAATCCCTTATTATCGAATTAATAGTATAAGGGGACAGTAATATTGGCATAGTTCAGGGAGTTTTGTTTAACAGAGCACGAAGCTGACGTTGACAGTGAAGTAGACGTTAATGACATGATATTAATGTGAAAGTTAGAATTTATATGATTAAGTTATAATATAAGAGATTTGAATTGTTTGTAAAAAATTAAATATTGTGAAAAAAGGAAAAGAATAGGGATAAGAGCGAAATTGGATCCTTTAGATCCATTTGCAGAAAACGCGGAAAACGCAATACAATATATACAGAGTGACTCATTGGGAAAGGACAACATTTTAACTTCACAAGGGATCTCAATATTATCATATATTTTAAAAAGGTACGAAAACGAGAAAAGTTATGACATGTTAAATCACTTTTAGATACATGGACTGGTTACCTTCTTATTAGAATATTCGACGAGGATTGATGAGCCAGAAGAGCACCAGCAAGTCAGACTTTTTATCGAAAAGATTAACAACCACAGACCATTTACAGCATGTGGAGTTTTCACTATTGATTTAGGAATCGCTGGACCTGTGAGTAGAATGAGTGATAAGCTTTGTTCGCGGGTCGCGTTCGGAACGTGAACCGAACTGCCAAGCACACGCAATAGAAAAATGAGCGTTTGCGAGTCCAAAGTTCTAGAACGGAACCGAACGGATAGTTCCAGTCCAGCGTTCGCGGGTCGAAAAGATCCGATTCTTTATCATGCCGAACGGTTCAACGAGTTCCAGCTGAGAGACAAGAACTGCAAGAACTCGACCTGCGCAATACATTAAATCGGAACGATCGACACGATCGACACTGGATTTACTGTCTGTGTCGGTCCGTTCTATTTGTTTTCTTTACTGTCGCCGCCATATTTTTTATTTCGGATATTTCAATAGAATGAGAAAAAATAAAGTGTTACGATATTTGTTGGCTATATGTAATTTCTGATCATTTATCTTTCAGCGATGAAAATTCGGATAAAAAATTTAGTAACTATTGAAGTATGTACCTAGTGTGAAATATAGGATTTATTTAAAAAGAAATAAAAAGGCAAAGTTTAACGAAATTCACAACGTATTCTTCAGCCGTTTGGCAAGTGATAATTAAATTCTTCTCCATACGAATGGTACCGAATGTTAGTTAACTTTACAGTTAGTTTTACAAATGTGTTTTAACACCTAGAAGCTCTCATTATTTCTAAAACATTGGTTCGCAAATTTATTCAATTGTCTCCGTGAAAAGGTCTTCTCAATATCCAAATTTCTGAATTAGAAAGCGTGTTTTGTTCAGCATTGGAAAGCGATTATTATTGGAATCCCCGACAAGATCCCGATTGACGGACGCACACTTGAACGCAGTTTTCAAAAATTATTTCCACTGATTAATTCAGCCACAAATAAAGAACGTAATTAAAGACAAAAGATGTCAAATATCTGGCGAAAGAAATTAATGTTAGTATTTTTTGTAATGTTCTTTTTATTGGAAAATTTAATCAATATACGTATCCTATAATAGTACTTTTTTACTTTACTTTTTGACTTTGAGTATGACATGGCTGATGTCGAGCTATTCGATGCTTTTAATAAGCTGTGCTACATCAGAATTTTCAACTTCCAACATGTAGGGCCGGTTACTTAAAAGCGGATCAAATTCGGTTTCACTTGACACCGAATCAAAGTTAGCACGGTGCTAACTCTCCTCTCGCGTTGCACAAAACTTTTTTAGTCTAGTGTCAACGAACACGAGTTTAATCCCGTTTTGATCTAGTGTTCTATTATTTTGTTACTAATAGCTGTTTTCGCGGAGC
Source organism: Phyllotreta cruciferae (assembly GCA_917563865.1). NCBI lineage: Eukaryota > Metazoa > Arthropoda > Insecta > Coleoptera > Chrysomelidae > Phyllotreta > Phyllotreta cruciferae. The sequence goes on along the minus strand of OU830620.1, from coordinate 5,502,127 downwards.
AAATCCTGAACCTATTTGTAGGGAATGCGCATACGCACGATGCGTTTAAGATAAAATCCTGTGTTCGCGGAGGACTTTTGTTGTAGATCTCGAACACATAAAAAATAAGTTTTACAACACAAAGTATACAAGCTTGTTTCCTTGAACGTTGAACAATTGATAATCAACAAAAATCAACAAAACTCCCTTTCAACAATTATTTCCACAGCCATCCCAAAACGTCCTTGACGGTTGGCAGATGACGGATGATTACTATTCTCGCCTGTGATCTCTTACTCATTTCTACCAAACGGCCGTCCTGAAATTCTTTTGACCGAAAAACAATACTCAAATCAACTGTAAACAAATCTTTAAACTGAACATTAATTATATAAAAAAAACGTATAAAACAAGTATTTTTACTCGATTTAATTTGTTAAATCGTAGTCCTCCAGTCTCCTCTCTTCTCTCTTCATAAATTTAATTATCTTCCCAATGCTCGGGTAAGTAAGTAGGATCATCGTATTCTTCATCATTCGAATCCACCAGATTGTACCTATTCATTTTAAACTGATTGTGAGCATTCTTCCTTTACTTTGTAATCATCTTCCTCCTCTTCTTCGCTAAAATCTTCATCTTCCGTTGCATTGGTATAAACCTTTAGATGAAAAACATGAGCGTTTATGCAATAACTGTGTCCATCTTGCTCACTATTTAACTTTTCAATTTTATAAATATCCTTGTCCATATCCTTGATAATTACTAAAGGTCCTCTATATTTCTCTTGAACCTTTGTGGGGTTACCTGTCTTCTCTGCTACTTTTTCAAAACAACGATATCACCCACGTTAAGTTTCTTCCGAAATTTGCTTTTATCATATAGCTTTTTATATTCTTCTTGGATTTTTTACAACTCGATCTCTAATCTTCTGTTGGACTTCACTTTTCATAATTATCGTCTGCTATTTCATTGGCTAGTCTTGCATCTTCGAACCTTGGGGTAAAACCGTAAAGACATCTAAAAGGCTATTTTCCTGTTGTCCCATTCTCTGTTGTACTTATAAATCTTTCCACGTCTTTTATTTTCTCATCCCAAACAGACTCTTCATTCATGATAGTTACTATCAGAGGTACAATGGTCCTATTGATTATTTCTGCCTGGTCATTCGCTTGTGTCCATCTGACTGCTACAAAATTGTGTCGAATATTCTTATCCTCGCAATATTTTTTGAAATCATCTGAAGTAAATGCGGAACCTCTATCCGTTACCACCATTCTAGGTATTCCGATTTTGTTTACAAAACCTTTTGACTGCATATCAGTATCTTACTAGTTGTCGTTTTTACCGCAAAAAGTTGAACAAACTTTGTCAACGAATCTATTACGAGAAATTACGATAAATGTCCCATTCGATCAAGGTATTTGACCACAACTGACTTTCTTATATTATCTGAAAAACCTGAAAAAGCACTATAAAATGACGCCAATAACACTTTAATCCCACACCGACCACGGATCAGTTGATCCTGTATTAACACCGTGTCAAGCAGAGATTTTTCTTTTATGCAACGCAAAGTATGCCTTAGCACGGGATATTAACACAGGACACAGGATCAAATGATACTTGATTAATCTCGCACTTCGAGACGATCGAGGCGTTCTACGAGTGTCATGTTTGATCTCATAGTTAATCGAGCAATCGGCCCGTACAGTATTCAAGGAATGATATCCTGATCTGCCACCAGTGACAAAAGATGTATACTAGAATAGAACAAAGGTTTTTTGGTTCTGGAAATATTAACCATATTAACAATTAACAAATTAACAATTAACAAATTAACAATTAACAAATTAACAATTAACAATTAACAAATTAACAATTAACAAATTAACAATTAACAAATTAACAATTAACAAATTAACAATTAACAAATTAACAATTAACAAATTAACAATTAACAAATTAACAATTAACAAATTAACAATTAACAAATTAACAATTAACAAATTAACAATTAACAAATTAACAATTAACAATTAACAATTAACAAATTAACAATTAACAAATTAACAAATTAACAATTAACAAATTAACAATTAACAAATTAACAAATTAACAAATTAACAAATTAACAAATTAACAAATTAACAAATTAACAAATTAACAAATTAACAAATTAACAAATTAACAAATTAACAAATTAACAAATTAACAAATTAACAAATTAACAAATTAACAAATTAACAAATTAACAAATTAACAAATTAACAAATTAACAAATTAACAAATTAACAAATTAACAAATTAACAAATTAACAAATTAACAAATTAACAAATTAACAAATTAACAAATTAACAAATTAACAAATTAACAAATTAACAAATTAACAAATTAACAAATTAACAAATTAACAAATTAACAAATTAACAAATTAACAAATTAACAAATTAACAAATTAACAAATTAACAAATTAACAAATTAACAAATTAACAAATTAACAAATTAACAAATTAACAAATTAACAAATTAACAAATTAACAAATTAACAAATTAACAAATTAACAAATTAACAAATTAACAAATTAACAAATTAACAAATTAACAAATTAACAAATTAACAAATTAACAAATTAACAAATTAACAAATTAACAAATTAACAAATTAACAAATTAACAAATTAACAAATTAACAAATTAACAAATTAACAAATTAACAAATTAACAAATTAACAAATTAACAAATTAACAAATTAACAAATTAACAAATTAACAAATTAACAAATTAACAAATTAACAAATTAACAAATTAACAAATTAACAAATTAACAAATTAACAAATTAACAAATTAACAAATTAACAAATTAACAAATTAACAAATTAACAAATTAACAAATTAACAAATTAACAAATTAACAAATTAACAAATTAACAAATTAACAAATTAACAAATTAACAAATTAACAAATTAACAAATTAACAAATTAACAAATTAACAAATTAACAAATTAACAAATTAACAAATTAACAAATTAACAAATTAACAAATTAACAAATTAACAAATTAACAAATTAACAAATTAACAAATTAACAAATTAACAAATTAACAAATTAACAAATTAACAAATTAACAAATTAACAAATTAACAAATTAACAAATTAACAAATTAACAAATTAACAAATTAACAAATTAACAAATTAACAAATTAACAAATTAACAAATTAACAAATTAACAAATTAACAAATTAACAAATTAACAAATTAACAAATTAACAAATTAACAAATTAACAAATTAACAAATTAACAAATTAACAAATTAACAAATTAACAAATTAACAAATTAACAAATTAACAAATTAACAAATTAACAAATTAACAAATTAACAAATTAACAAATTAACAAATTAACAAATTAACAAATTAACAAATTAACAAATTAACAAATTAACAAATTAACAAATTAACAAATTAACAAATTAACAAATTAACAAATTAACAAATTAACAAATTAACAAATTAACAAATTAACAAATTAACAAATTAACAAATTAACAAATTAACAAATTAACAAATTAACAAATTAACAAATTAACAAATTAACAATTAACAATTAACAATTAACAATTAACAATTAACAATTAACAATTAACAATTAACAATTAACAATTAACAATTAACAATTAACAATTAACAATTAACAATTAACAATTAACAATTAACAATTAACAATTAACAATTAACAATTAACAATTAACAATTAACAATTAACAATTAACAATTAACAATTAACAATTAACAATTAACAATTAACAATTAACAATTAACAATTAACAATTAACAATTAACAATTAACAATTAACAATTAACAATTAACAATTAACAATTAACAATTAACAATTAACAATTAACAATTAACAATTAACAATTAACAATTAACAATTAACAATTAACAATTAACAATTAACAATTAACAATTAACAATTAACAATTAACAATTAACAATTAACAATTAACACAATTAACAATTAACAATTAACAATTAACAATTAACAATTAACAATTAACAATTAACAATTAACAATTAACAATTAACAATTAACAATTAACAATTAACAATTAACAATTAACAATTAACAATTAACAATTAACAATTAACAATTAACAATTAACAATTAACAATTAACAATTAACAATTAACAATTAACAATTAACAATTAACAATTAACAATTAACAATTAACAATTAACAATTAACAATTAACAATTAACAATTAACAATTAACAATTAACAATTAACAATTAACAATTAACAATTAACAATTAACAATTAACAATTAACAATTAACAATTAACAATTAACAATTAACAATTAACAATTAACAATTAACAATTAACAATTAACAATTAACAATTAACAATTAACAATTAACAATTAACAATTAACAATTAACAATTAACAATTAACAATTAACAATTAACAATTAACAATTAACAATTAACAATTAACAATTAACAATTAACAATTAACAATTAACAATTAACAATTAACAATTAACAATTAACAATTAACAATTAACAATTAACAATTAACAATTAACAATTAACAATTAACAATTAACAATTAACAATTAACAATTAACAATTAACAATTAACAATTAACAATTAACAATTAACAATTAACAATTAACAATTAACAATTAACAATTAACAATTAACAATTAACAATTAACAATTAACAATTAACAATTAACAATTAACAATTAACAATTAACAATTAACAATTAACAATTAACAATTAACAATTAACAATTAACAATTAACAATTAACAATTAACAATTAACAATTAACAATTAACAATTAACAATTAACAATTAACAATTAACAATTAACAATTAACAATTAACAATTAACAATTAACAAATTAACAATTAACAAATTAACAATTAACAAATTAACAATTAACAAATTAACAATTAACAAATTAACAATTAACAAATTAACAATTAACAAATTAACAATTAACAAATTAACAATTAACAAATTAACAATTAACAAATTAACAATTAACAAATTAACAATTAACAAATTAACAATTAACAAATTAACAATTAACAAATTAACAATTAACAAATTAACAATTAACAAATTAACAATTAACAAATTAACAATTAACAAATTAACAATTAACAAATTAACAATTAACAAATTAACAATTAACAAATTAACAATTAACAATTAACAAATTAACAATTAACAAATTAACAATTAACAAATTAACAATTAACAAATTAACAATTAACAAATTAACAATTAACAAATTAACAATTAACAAATTAACAATTAACAAATTAACAATTAACAAATTAACAATTAACAAATTAACAATTAACAAATTAACAATTAACAAATTAACAATTAACAATTAACAAATTAACAATTAACAAATTAACAATTAACAAATTAACAATTAACAAATTAACAATTAACAAATTAACAATTAACAAATTAACAATTAACAAATTAACAATTAACAAATTAACAATTAACAAATTAACAATTAACAAATTAACAATTAACAAATTAACAATTAACAAATTAACAATTAACAAATTAACAAATTAACAAATTAACAATTTAACAAATTAACAAATTAACAAATTAACAAATTAACAAATTAACAAATTAACAAATTAACAAATTAACAAATTAACAAATTAACAAATTAACAAATTAACAAATTAACAAATTAACAAATTAACAAATTAACAAATTAACAAATTAACAAATTAACAAATTAACAAATTAACAAATTAACAAATTAACAAATTAACAAATTAACAAATTAACAAATTAACAAATTAACAAATTAACAAATTAACAAATTAACAAATTAACAAATTAACAAATTAACAAATTAACAAATTAACAAATTAACAAATTAACAAATTAACAAATTAACAAATTAACAAATTAACAAATTAACAAATTAACAAATTAACAAATTAACAAATTAACAAATTAACAAATTAACAAATTAACAAATTAACAAATTAACAAATTAACAAATTAACAAATTAACAAATTAACAAATTAACAAATTAACAAATTAACAAATTAACAAATTAACAAATTAACAAATTAACAAATTAACAAATTAACAAATTAACAAATTAACAAATTAACAAATTAACAAATTAACAAATTAACAAATTAACAAATTAACAAATTAACAAATTAACAAATTAACAAATTAACAAATTAACAAATTAACAAATTAACAAATTAACAAATTAACAAATTAACAAATTAACAAATTAACAAATTAACAAATTAACAAATTAACAAATTAACAAATTAACAAATTAACAAATTAACAAATTAACAAATTAACAAATTAACAAATTAACAAATTAACAAATTAACAAATTAACAAATTAACAAATTAACAAATTAACAAATTAACAAATTAACAAATTAACAAATTAACAAATTAACAAATTAACAAATTAACAAATTAACAAATTAACAAATTAACAAATTAACAAATTAACAAATTAACAAATTAACAAATTAACAAATTAACAAATTAACAAATTAACAAATTAACAAATTAACAAATTAACAAATTAACAAATTAACAAATTAACAAATTAACAAATTAACAAATTAACAAATTAACAAATTAACAAATTAACAAATTAACAAATTAACAAATTAACAAATTAACAAATTAACAAATTAACAAATTAACAAATTAACAAATTAACAAATTAACAAATTAACAAATTAACAAATTAACAAATTAACAAATTAACAAATTAACAAATTAACAAATTAACAAATTAACAAATTAACAAATTAACAAATTAACAAATTAACAAATTAACAATTAACAATTAACAATTAACAATTAACAAATTAACAAATTAACAAATTAACAAATTAACAAATTAACAAATTAACAAATTAACAAATTAACAAATTAACAAATTAACAAATTAACAAATTAACAAATTAACAAATTAACAAATTAACAAATTAACAAATTAACAAATTAACAAATTAACAAATTAACAAATTAACAAATTAACAAATTAACAAATTAACAAATTAACAAATTAACAATTAACAATTAACAATTAACAATTAACAATTAACAATTAACAATTAACAATTAACAATTAACAATTAACAATTAACAATTAACAATTAACAATTAACAATTAACAATTAACAATTAACAATTAACAATTAACAATTAACAATTAACAATTAACAATTAACAATTAACAATTAACAATTAACAATTAACAATTAACAATTAACAATTAACAATTAACAATTAACAATTAACAATTAACAATTAACAATTAACAATTAACAATTAACAATTAACAATTAACAATTAACAATTAACAATTAACAATTAACAATTAACAATTAACAATTAACAATTAACAATTAACAATTAACAATTAACAATTAACAATTAACAATTAACAATTAACAATTAACAATTAACAATTAACAATTAACAATTAACAATTAACAATTAACAATTAACAATTAACAATTAACAATTAACAATTAACAATTAACAATTAACAATTAACAATTAACAATTAACAATTAACAATTAACAATTAACAATTAACAATTAACAATTAACAATTAACAATTAACAATTAACAATTAACAATTAACAATTAACAATTAACAATTAACAATTAACAATTAACAATTAACAATTAACAATTAACAATTAACAATTAACAATTAACAATTAACAATTAACAATTAACAATTAACAATTAACAATTAACAATTAACAATTAACAATTAACAATTAACAATTAACAATTAACAATTAACAATTAACAATTAACAATTAACAATTAACAATTAACAATTAACAATTAACAATTAACAATTAACAATTAACAATTAACAATTAACAATTAACAATTAACAATTAACAATTAACAATTAACAATTAACAATTAACAATTAACAATTAACAATTAACAATTAACAATTAACAATTAACAATTAACAATTAACAATTAACAATTAACAATTAACAATTAACAATTAACAATTAACAATTAACAATTAACAATTAACAATTAACAATTAACAATTAACAATTAACAATTAACAATTAACAATTAACAATTAACAATTAACAATTAACAATTAACAATTAACAATTAACAAATTAACAATTAACAAATTAACAATTAACAAATTAACAATTAACAAATTAACAAATTAACAAATTAACAAATTAACAAATTAACAAATTAACAAATTAACAAATTAACAATTAACAAATTAACAATTAACAAATTAACAATTAACAAATTAACAATTAACAAATTAACAATTAACAAATTAACAATTAACAAATTAACAATTAACAAATTAACAATTAACAAATTAACAATTAACAAATTAACAATTAACAAATTAACAATTAACAAATTAACAATTAACAAATTAACAAATTAACAATTAACAAATTAACAATTAACAAATTAACAATTAACAAATTAACAATTAACAAATTAACAATTAACAAATTAACAATTAACAAATTAACAATTAACAAATTAACAATTAACAAATTAACAATTAACAAATTAACAATTAACAATTAACAAATTAACAATTAACAAATTAACAATTAACAAATTAACAATTAACAAATTAACAATTAACAAATTAACAATTAACAAATTAACAATTAACAAATTAACAATTAACAATTAACAATTAACAAATTAACAATTAACAAATTAACAATTAACAAATTAACAATTAACAAATTAACAATTAACAAATTAACAATTAACAAATTAACAATTAACAAATTAACAATTAACAAATTAACAATTAACAAATTAACAATTAACAAATTAACAATTAACAAATTAACAATTAACAAATTAACAATTAACAAATTAACAATTAACAAATTAACAATTAACAAATTAACAATTAACAAATTAACAATTAACAAATTAACAATTAACAAATTAACAATTAACAAATTAACAATTAACAAATTAACAATTAACAAATTAACAATTAACAAATTAACAATCAACAAATTAACAATTAACAAATTAACAATTAACAATTAACAAATTAACAATTAACAAATTAACAATTAACAAATTAACAATTAACAAATTAACAATTAACAATTAACAAATTAACAATTAACAAATTAACAATTAACAAATTAACAATTAACAAATTAACAATTAACAAATTAACAATTAACAAATTAACAATTAACAAATTAACAATTAACAAATTAACAATTAACAAATTAACAATTAACAAATTAACAATTAACAAATTAACAATTAACAAATTAACAATTAACAAATTAACAATTAACAAATTAACAATTAACAAATTAACAATTAACAAATTAACAATTAACAAATTAACAATTAACCATATTAACAAATGTCAAAGTTGGAATATGGATAAAACAAGAAAAGCCCAAATGTTTTGTTAATGAAATTCATATTGCACTCATTAATAAGTATTTATTTTTTTTAGATAGCTGCAAATATACTGACTTATGTTTTGGTGGCACTGCAATTTGAAGTTCCTAATGAATAATTTGAATTAGATTCAAATAATTGGCTTATTTTGCTTAATGGATTAAAATGAAGTAGTCATCTCGTGAAATAAAGTGTTTAAAGTTAAAAAAAAATTCTTATTAATCTTTTTCATCGAATCCATTTGTCAATTTAATATTAAAAAAATAAATATACAGGGTTTTTTGATATTTAATACAGGAATCTCGGAAACTGGAGCAGATAGAAAAAAGTTTAAATGGACAAACATTAGCAGTTTTGTGAGACATGTACAATTCCGCTCCCCTTAAAGTCGCAGGGCAATAAACGCTTCCTTGTTTAACCCGCCCTACCACCTATTTAGGTTACGTTCCGTAAATCAACCGATGTTACCGATGTTTTCAGGACTGGTAATGACAATTTTGACAGTGGTTACATGTTGGTGATCTTGGTTCGGGTTTATTTACGGAACACCAGTCACTGCCATTTCTCAAATTTGCATTAGCGTCAAAGTTGATGTTATCACAAACCGAAGTTACCAAAGCAAATCGACGGTTATTCTGGTGACAGAAAATCTACCGCTTTTTCAGCTACCGAGTACCGTAAATAACATTTTTTCAGGAACTAACCAAATATTTTATATTTACGGAGCAGAAAACTAGTAACCAAAATAACCAAGTTGATTTACGGAACGCAACCTTAGATGGTCAGCGTCTTGAGAGCGCATTGTAAAGCTGGCAACATTGCCAAGGCCAGGCTAGTCGATGTCGGACTTGCATCGAAGGTATAAACAAAATGGATACCCGATTTATGGAGACAGGATCCGAAACAACAGTACCCAGTCCGAGTTCGACTGGCCTGGTCATAGCAATGTTGCCAGCTTTACAATGTGCTCTCAAGACGCTGGCCATCTAAATAGGTGGTAGGGCGAGTTAAACCAGGAAGCATTTATTGCCCGGCAATTTTAACGAGAGCGGAATTGTACATAACCAGTTTCAGTTTTGCAAAATACGATACTGTAACATTCTAAAATTTCCCACCCAACATACTTTACTAATTTATTCCACACTTCAAAAATCGTTCAATATTTACATCGTAAACGACGTCCAAACTAGGATTCAACCGAAGATTCAACATGATACCTCTATTGCCAAAACCATTTTTCAGAAGCTAGGATATGAAACAGAGGTTAAGGCAATAGTCAAAGTTATTCGAGTTGGTCATAAGATGGATGGGAAGAAAAGGCCTTTAAAAATTATCTGCGACAGCTCAGAAATTGTCCAGAAAGTTCTGCGTTCAAACAGCAAGCTACTAACCCAATCATGTAGCTATAAAATTGCTAACGACTCAATGCAGCAGGATAAAGCAGCTAAAGAAGAACTTAACCGCAGAATCCAAAGGGTTGAAAACCTTGTAATAAGGTATATTAAAGGTGTTCCGTCCATTGTTCCTAAAAAACCAGTGGAGTCGTCGCAGGAAAACTTAAGGCTTATTAAGGCGGTTAATAAGTGAAATTAGGAAAAGCTCCCAGAGGAAATGCTAGCGGTATACAACGAAATTCTCAAAGTAGAAAGATTTCCCGAAAAATGGAGGAGAGCGAAGGCTATTTTTATACCCAAAGGTGACCAAAAGGAACAGAAATTTAAACCAATTTGCTTGGTAGATACGCTTGGAAAGCGCCTCGAGCAACTTATCAAAGCTCGCTTAGAGGACGAGATAACTCTTTCTCCAAACCAATACGGTTTTCGAAAGGGAAGGTCGACGGTGGAAGCAGTGGAGGCGATTTTAAAAACGAGAGGGGATGACTGGGCAATACTAATTTGTATAGATATACAGAATGCATTCAATACTGCAAAGTGGGAGGTTATTCTAGAAGCTCTTGAAAGGAGAAAGATATCGACATATCAACATATCGACATATCAACCTGATAAGGAGTTATTTCGATAATAGAAGCGTAGGTATAGGTAACCATAGCATCAAAGCAGAGCAGGGCGTTCCGCAGGGCTCGGTCCTTGGGCCAGTCCTGTGGAATGTAATGTACGATGATATTTTGGAGTTGGAGCTTCCAGACGGATGCAGTACGATAGCTTACGCCGACGACCTGAGCTTGATAGTAGAAGAAAGGACAAAAGAAGATCTGGTAAACAATCAGCGCTTATCGTACCATATCATTTGAAGCAACAAACGTAATATCTGGAGTACGTCCAACCGAACTTTTAATAGCCGAGAGAGTGAGACTATTCGAAAGAAGGAAAACGGAAGAAATAACGGAAGCTGTGAGAAGGGAGGAACGGGATAAGACTTTAGATGAATGGCAGATAAAATGGAATAATACGACCGAAGTGTCACAGATAACGAAAAAATTGATTCCAGACATTAAGAAATGGGTAAAGTGTAAATATAGGACAACGAATTATTATATGACCCAAGTATTGAGTGGACACGGATCGTTTAGAACTTTTACTAAATGAATAGGAAAGGATATGACAGAAGAGGAATGTGCGTATTGCGGAACGAGGGATACAGTGGAACATACTGTTTATGTGTGCAATAGATGGGAAGCGGAAAGACAGGAATTAAATGTAGGGATAGGGGAAAATATAAATGAAGAAAACCTGATGATAGACGTAATGGAGAGCCTCGAAAATTTTAAACGGTTTGTGCAATTTGTGAATGCGGTTATGAGTGCGAAAGAGGCTGAAGAAAGAATGAGAGAGGATGAAGAGAGAAGAAATGCTGTAGAATAGTTTAGTGGGTATGAATGTATCTATTTGGTTGAAAGAATATGAAGAAAGAATCAGGGGCACTAAAGATGGATACTGTAGAATTGTAGAAGAAGAAAGGATCAGGATATAGATGGAAGGGTATAGGATATATTTAGGATGGGCCCCATGATCTTCTGAAGAGGTACCTTGTTTAAGATTGTACCGGAAGATCATAACGCGAAGACTTTATAGCTGGCCCCACCAGGAGTTTTTTGTGGGTAACTGCATAGACAGATTCCCACACTACCCAACCGACCATCTGTTGGGAGTGCATAAAGCATTTTCTCCTGGAAAAAAAAGACCTGGGGGTACAAAAGGTTTGTACCTGTAAAGATTATATCTAGCACGTATCCAAAATGGTTTTCACCTGAGCTAAAACACCTTACTTTACTAAAAAAAAGGCTCATTTCGATTATAGAGAGTTCTCAAGATTACGCTCAGAGTGTAGGAGAGTTCGTGAGATATGTTGGTCACAATACTTAGCTCTGTTTAACAGTGAATTCAGAACAAACCCCAAATATATTTTTGGAAATGGGATATAAAATCAAATCATTCCCTGCCCCAATTCATGTTTTACGGTGAGGAGTTAGCCAATAATCCCCAGGATTTTGTTGGTTTATTTAAAAAATACTTTGAGACGGTATGTACTCCAGGAAATGATAGGATAGATTTGATCCTTCGATTCCCAAGCTTTTTGATAGTCTGGTCAGCGACCAGCTAAAATGGTTGTGTTCTGGTTTAATCAATAAAAATCAGCATGTAGTCGAGCGCCTGGGGCTTTTTACCTAAGAATACGCATACAGTGAATGAAATTTTACGGTTGAAGTGGGATTTTGTTTTTTATACTATAAATTACAAAGTTTACCAAAAATTTTTGTGTGCTTACGATTTTTTGATTATTTAAACAAAAATCTAAAAAAAATAATATTTGAGCATATAACTTTGTTAAAAAACAGATTTTTTTATGTATACTTTGAACTTTACCCGAAAAGGTATAGAAGAACATCTTACCAAGATACCTGTGTGTATTTAGGGTCGTATACAGGGTCATTCACGGTAGCCATGCATTAAAACTTTTAGGAGTTCCTGAATACGAATCGGAGCCAGTTAAAATCGATGTTGTGAGTTTTTCTAAAATATTTTCAACCATGTGTGACTTCCAGTTATACCGGAAGTAGAAGTCAACTTCGTTATTTTAAAAGGAAAGTACCATTTTTGACTTCATTTTTGGATTCAGTGGCCCTTTTTAACTAGGCTTTGATAATAACTCCATAGGCCAAAAATGCACCATTTTTAAATTATTTAATTTTTTCCGATAGGTATATTTTTTAAAACGGTCTAGTCTAGTGCATTTTCTATGATATCTCTATTAATAATGCACATTCAAGTTTGAAATTTGGTATCGATAATGTCCAGACATAGTACCAAATGGTATTAGACTGTGTTTTCATGGTTCATTTAATTAAAGGGTGTTTAAAATTGGGCAACTGACATAAAATGACAATAACTTTATTATTTCAAATGGATCACTCTCTATTTTATGGCTTTGAGCTGTGGGTATAGTTAAGCCATTTCGATTCATATGGGTATTCCCTATACCGAAATCCAGTCGTTTTTTGAAATAATCAAACTTTTATAAATTATGCTATGATAATTATAATTTTCATCTTCAATAACCATTCAATAACGAAATAGTTGAATGTTAATTTTGAGTCAAAGTCTACTAAAATTTTACTTTAAGAAAACATACAAAACTTAGAGAATATTGGAGAGGAATATACAAATTAAGTTTATTTAAATTTATTTTTCGTTCACGGCAAATGCAATAAAATTGTGAGATGAGAGTATTCAATGAACGATATCTATCATCGATGACGAGAAGTAAAATTATTAGAACAGAAAAACGATTTCTTGGTTCTGGAAGTATCCATATTAAGAAAAATATATCAAAACTTGTCACAGAAAGTGAAAAAACTAAATAAATGTTTTAGCATACTTTGAAGCCCATCCCAGATATAATTCCAAAAGCTTCTCGAGATTTGGATATTTCTTTCTCGTCAGGGCAAAGAATTCTGAAAACTCACAAAATGTATCCATATTCAGAAATACATGTCAATTGTTTTCGAGATGGTCATGAAATCAGAAGACTTGAATTAGCATAGTGCATTAAAGGCATCGCATAGACATCTAGATAACTAAAGAAGAAAATTTTTCATAGCTTAATTTATAAAAGGTCGATTATTTCAAAAAGCGACTGGATTTCGGTATAGGGAGTGCCCATGTGGATGGAAAGGCCCTAAAAACCCACATCAGCTCATTGCCCTAAAATACAGGATGATCCATTTGAAATAACAAAGTTATGGCCATTGGATTTAAGGTTGGATAAGTTGCCCAAGTTAGTAAGACAAATTTAAACACCCCGTAAATTAATAATGAAAACACAGTTTAATACTATTTAGTGCTATGTCTGGACATTATCGATACCAAATTTCAAACTTAAAAGTGCATTATTAATAGAGATATCATAGAAAATACACTAGACCATTTTTAAAAAATATATCGAAAAATGGTGCATTTTTGGCATAAGGTGTTATTATCAAAGCCTAGTTAAAAAGGGCCACAGAATCCAAAAATGAAGTCAAAAATGGTACTTTCCATTTAAAATAATGAAATTTATTTCTACTTCCGGTATTTTTTTTCAAAATTAAGAGCACAATTTTTCAATAGGTAAACTTTTTTACATATATTTTTAGCTACACCTTGCATATATTTTTTTTAAATTCCATTCACTATATGAGAAGTCCTAGGTTTTTATGTTTTTAACGTTCTGGGAACGCTCTGTCAATACGATTAGAGGCATTTATTGTGCGCTAGTAAGGTCTAAACTTGAGTATGGTGCAGTTGTTTGGTCTCCTTACTACGCTATTCATGCTTGTACGGTGGAAAGGGTTTAACATAAGTTTCTCCGTTTTTGTGCATATAAATTGAATGTGGTAATCGATGATAATAATTACTGTACCATAGAGAATCAACTTCAATTGTGGTCTTTGTCAGATCGGAGAACTTTTGCTGGACTCACTTTTCTCTATGGTATTATCAATAGTACAATTGACTGTTCAGACTTGGTAGAACTAGTTAATATGGAAATTGTCACTAGGCATAGAAGAGAGAACTTTAGATCTTTTTATATACCTTTTCACCGATCAAATTATGGCTTCAATGAACCTATGGATAGATACGCTAGGGCTGTTAATGATCATCAGCCTGAGATATTTGGTTTAAGCATACGTGAATTCAAGAGGCAATTTAATAGAATGTATTTTTAGTTTAGTTTTTGTACTTGACACTATTGTTTAGGCGTTGCTTTATATTATTTTGAGTTTACTTGCTGTACTATTTTCGTAACCTTTGCATTAACTCTGTAATTTTCAAACCGTTTATGGGGTTTTCCCGTAAATAAAAAAAAAACTATTTAGACTAATTTGCCGATACTAATGCCGATACGATGTTGCCGTGCCTCACACAAATTCTACTCGTTGTAGTTAGAACGTTTGGACTAAATACAATTTGAATTTTGCGGCTTTCTCTGGCGATTTTGGGCGATTTACCGAATTGTTTTATTAATATTTTTATTATTAGGCTTTGCGTTTTATTTCTGTACGTTTACCGACAGTTTTTGTGTTCAAATGACCATAACCTGAAAATCTGCAAAATATAGTGAGGGTTTGTCTGCGGGTGTATGAATTGTCAAATTAAATTAACTTCACAAATACTGTTTTAACTCATTTATTAATTTCCTCGTTAATAAGCCCGGGAACCTACGAAAGCGTATAGCTGCCATGCCAATACAAAAAAAATATTTTTATGTAAATTTACACTTTTTCTGTAAATTTACACTTTTTATGTAAATTTACACTTTTTCTGTAAATTTACACTTTTTCTGTAAATTTATACTTTTTGTGCCTTAGTGACAACAGTGGCAACACTTGTTAGTTATTCTACGAGTGGAAAGGGGAATCCCCGATTTGATTGTTAAACAATTCTTAGACGAAAATGTAAGTTCTATCGGATTCACTTATACTATTTGAGGGCTAAAACGCTTTATTGCAACCAAAATTAACAAATTTTCTATAAAAATTAGTTGATATCTTTATACAGATGTTTTTGTATCAATCTAGCTGCGGATATGGTTGTTTTTTTGCCTTAGTAGGTAAACAAATAAAAATGAAAATTCCAACTTTTTGTGACCGTTCGTGCAAATTTTTCTGGTATTTATTTTGCCTAAAACATTTGCCAAACCCGAACAAAGCTATTAGGTTTGTTGGGACTTAGTTCAGAATCAGTTCTGAACTGATCTGCGCTTGCGCATTTGTTTATTTATGTTTGATATACAGTGTGACAGCTTAAAAACTTACAATAGCTATATCTCACAAACGAAAGATTATATCAAAAAATGCAAAAAATCGTTTCCTACTAACTATACAGCTGAAACCGAAAGAATCCATTCATTCATTCATTCACTGACTCATTGGCGTGTTTTTTTTTTTTACGGCCAAACGCGAAGGAAAATCGTCGCGGAAAAAACGCTATCCGACGTAACTCGACGAGATCTATCGGAAAATCGACATTTCGAAACCCGGAAAAGTTTCCTTCCGGGTGAAAAACCGGATTTTTTGGGTATTTTTGAGGTTTTTCGGGATTTTCTCGGAAAATCTTCCAACGATTTTCTTTAAAATTTCCCAAAATATTCTTTAATATATTACCAATCACCTCACGCAAACCGCATATCCGGGAAAATCCATTTACCGGAGTTATAGGAAAAACAAATTGTCATTTTCGCAATTTCGGCAAAAAAATTGAAATATCTCGAAAAAAGATGCGATTTCGAAAAAAAATTTATTCTTCGAAAATTGTAGAGAACGTTTTTCTCTATAATAGGACATATAAGGGGTTATTCTCTTTTGAACCGTTTTTGAGCTATAACGATAAAAAACAAACTTTCCTTAGCGAACGAAAAATTTATAATTTACAATTACTCCAAAACTAGCCGTTTTTTGAAAATTTCTCAAGTATCGAAATTTGTAAAGAATAGTATTTTGTATAATATATGTAGATGGGGTGATTCGATTTTGAGCGGTTTCCGATTTATAGCGCGATATCGATTTTTTAAAATAAACGCGATTGACAAAAAGTCGAAATAACTCGAAAAAAGATGCGATTTCGAAAAAAAATTTATTCTTTGAAAATTGTAGAGGATGTTTTTTTACATAATAAAAAGTTTACGGGGTGGTTCCAACTTTAACGGTTGTTGAGTTACGAGGAAAAAACTGCGATATTGCTGGGTAAAACCGAGCTGATTGGCGTGCTTTTTTCTTACGGCCGTACGCGAAGGAAAATCGTCGCGGGAAAAACGCCATCTTTACGAATTTTGACGAGATCTATCGGAAAATCGACATTTCGAAACCCGGAAAAGTTTCCTTCCGGGTGAAAAATTCCGGATTTTTAGGGTATTTTTAGGGTTTTTTGCGATTTTATCGGAAACGAAGAGATCGATTTTTCTTAATCTCTCCTAAAATATTCGTCAAATTAATATCGATTATCTCACGCAAACCGCGGGAAAATCAAAATTTCCTTCGCGGAGTTATGGCAAAAATAATTTAATTGTAATTAAATTCTTTATTATTTACACGCTCAAATCTCGAAAACTATTAGGTTTACGATAATTTTACAAGAATACAAATATGTTAAGCGTAGTTTTTTCCAACTAACAAAACAAACTGCATATGTTTATCTTGAACAGTTCAAAAGTTATAGGGGTAAATCTAAGTCGCGAACATGAGACTCGAGCGACGGATTTATGGTTCAAATTCGCGCAGCACAGGGATTCCCGAAACCGTTCTCTCCGTAGAGAACAGGGACGGATCGAGAAGGAATTACTTTGTGAATAAATACATTAATATCTCCGAAACGGAAGGTTTACGAAAATTTTACAAGATACAGAAATTGTTTAGAATTGATTTTTCTATCGAACGGTATATTTTCCGAACCTCGCGAACAAGCCGTAACAAAAATCGTTTTTTCCGGAAAATTCAAAATCCAATATCTCCTAAACCGTTAGATTTACGAAATTTTTTCAAACTAGGTGATTTGTAGGGAATATTTTTTTACATCGAATAGTAATTTACAAGTTTTTATTCGACAATTAGTTTTTGAGTTATTAGAAAAGGTTTAATTTTAATTAGTCATAATAAAAATTATCACGCTCAAATATCGAAAACTATTAGGTTTACGAAAATATTACAAGAATACAAATTTGTTAAGCGTAGTTTTTTCTAACTAACAAAACAACCCGCATATTTTTAACTTGAACCGTGCGAGGGCATTTTACTTTGAAACGTTAGCTTGTAGCGGTCGAGAGAGGGGTGTGCAATGTGCATTAATATTTTGGTATTTTGGATTTTGGCCGAGCGATTATTAGCATTAGCATATGTTAGAAATGGGGACGGCACTGCGATGGATATTTATTTAAACCGAAAGAATTGTATCGAAAATGTATGATTCACGGAGGGACTAGTTTTTAGGTTGATAAGGTGGAATCGGATGATGTATTACTTTACTTTGTTGCTTTGTTCTTGGGTGTTAATAAAGAAAGACTTACAATTATTTATTTTTCGGGGTGCGTTTATAATAAACCTTATTTGATTTGAAGCGAACAAATTTTTGGATTTGGACGCTATTATCAAAGTTTTATTAACAATTACGGCTAATAAACTTTTGAGCTTACAATTAGTGATTTGTGATAGTGAAGCAGTAGGGTATGGTTGTATAGTAGAGTGTATATAGTGGTAGTGATTGCCTGACTAACTGACAAGACCACCAAAAGATTTAATTGCAACAATTGATGACCTGGCAACGGGTCAGTGTCCCAAGAAAGGGCGCGTTAGCGCCCTTTCCAACCGTTCTGCGAGTCTAGCTTATAAAGCTTATAAAAAATGCTATCCATTGGTATAAAAATAATAGCACAGGGTGTATCAATAATTACCAAATTAATATCTACAAATTTTAAAAACAATCAAACCCTACCTGTTATACGATATTAGAAGCTCTAAATGCCAACAAAACCTTATTTCTTAATGTAAGTGTCCGTAAGTAAATTTTTTTGTTAAATAAAAACTTTAAGCTTTGTTCCAACCAACACGATACATAACAGTACGCAAACGGTCATCGTCATGCGCAGTACATAAAAACCATTCGACTTTGGGTTTTATTGACAGGTTTTTATTTACTGCGCATGACGATGGCCGGTTTTCTGTACGTGTTGGAACGAAGCTTTAATTTACCGTTTTTGCCGAACCCGAAAAACAGATGTTTACAGCTTGTTTTGAAAATCATTGAAAACAAGGTTTTATTAGCTTTTAGATCTTTATAACACTGTATCACAGGAGGGTTTTGTTGTTTTTAAAATTGTCAAATATTAATTTGTTAATTATTATTGATACGTCCTGTACGAGTACTATTAATATTTATACCAATGGATAACTTTTTAATGACGTACTTATCACAAGTAGGGGTTTGCTATTTAATTTTTTTTTTTTTAGTTGGGGTAGGTGGGGCCTAGGAGATTAATAGGGGTGACTTCTCTTCTATGTCATTTTAGTTCCCCCTTCCTATCCTAGAAACGTTTTTTTGCATTTTTTTATATTATTTTTCGTTTGTGAGATATAAGTAGCCATTGTAAGTTTTTAAATTGCCACACTTATGTATGTTTGTATGTTTGATATAAACAAATGCGCAAGCGCAGTTCAATTCAGAACTAATTCTGAACTATGTCCGAACAAACCTAATGTAACATAATTAATTTGAAATAACCGAGAAATTAATACTGTGCGACGTTCTTATTCCTCCAAATTTTATCTATTATTAAGTAATAAGCGGGCGTGATACATATTGTTTGTCCGTAGATTGATCCGGCAACCATCATGGTTATGTCCGATGATAACTTGAAGACGTTGATACCAAAATTAGGCGATAGGATTGCCATTAAAGCGTACTGCAAAAAAAGAGTTGGCACCCAAAAAACAGACCCTAATTGATCGACTAAAATTAAAAATCTCGACTCCGGCGAACAATTACACCGCACACAAAGCAAATTCCAATAAAAAAGTAAAAACAACGAGGCTGATTGAAGCGGGTTGGGTTTGTTCTATGGACGGAGAAACCTTTACTCAGGTGCGTAAGCTGCAAGGAGGTGGCACCCGGCAAATTGAAATTGAAAAGTCTGCAACGGTAGAAACTGTACGTCAACGCGCCATTGAACTTTTCTTCCCTGCTGGCAAATCGACAAAAGGATATCTAGAAGATTTCGAAACAAGAATGGTGGATTTTTCGCTACAACAATTAGATAATCAGCTAACTGTCGAGGATTATTTCTCTCGCACCGCTTTGACAAAGTTAAGGTTTTATTTGGCTTCTAAATTTATCAAAAATGCATCTCCTCTAGCAAAACGCACCAGGATGCGTACGGCTGCTGTATCAATGCCTAGAAATGGAATTTTGTCATCAGATTATATAAAATACGTCAGATGCGGGTGATGAAGAGTCTGGATCGCTTTCGAACGAGGCAGACATTGAACTAATTTCCAATCGGACAACCAATGAAAACCTTAAACCGTTTCTGGGTTTAAAAACAGATGACTATGCAGATATTTTCAATCAAGACGTAATGTATTCTTTCACATTGGTATTTTATTATTTTCTCCTCATCATTTTTAGCTCCACCTAACGACAATCAGCTGTGACCGGAATAATTATCCTTCCTGTCGTCAATCGCCTGAACTTGCGATGCAGACAGAAACATTCAAACCACAAATTGCCAAAGAAGATCTAAATTTATTAGTAAATTCAATTCTTGGCAGTTTTGAGGTTCAGTCGTTACCGAACACTACCATTATTGAAATTTGTGAGCCTGAGCCTCAAACGATTTCTTCACTTTTGAAACCCATACAACAAAATATCAACACCCAAAAAACATCACAATTCAACGTATACAGGGAAAACATATTTGGATGTTGCGTTCGAGCAATGAGAAGAACCGGATTTGATCCATTCAATAAAATTTCAGTGAAGTTTAGTGATGCCGAGGGTACAAGCGAAGGTGCAGTTGATGAGGGTGGTCCTTGCAGAGAAATGTTCAGATTATCTCTCAACTGGTTGAAAGACAGCGGGATGTTCTGTGGTACCCACAAGAAAAATTTGAATCTTTGCGGAAATGCTTTGCACAAAAACATGTATTTCGAAGCAGATCGATTAATAGTATTATCGCTGATTCATGGGGGGGCAGGGCCTCATTTTTTCTCTGAAACACTATTCACTCTCTTAAACGGCCAGGTTGCAATCCCAACACTTGATGATATTGATCGAGACACAAAAGAAAAAATTACGCAATTTCAGAATGCCTTGAGAATCTTGATGAACTACAAACAATAATAGCAGACAGCGATGTTTTTTCTCTTGCCGGATTTCCAATTATTATCAAAGTAGAAGAGCAAGAAAAAATTGTCCAAGGTACATACTTAATATGTATATCTAATGACAGAACTAGTACTGAATCCGTTGAATTGTTACATTATTACTTTTAGGAACGCTACGATTTTTCGCTGTTGACAGAATTAGAGAACCATTGCGACAATTAATTGAAGGATTGAAGACATGCGGTCTATATGAAAAGTTTGAGTAATATCCCAGTTTATTCAAAGATATTTTTTGTTCTGAAATTACCCTCTCTTCAAAAATACTTGAAGAACTATTCCTCATCGACTATACGGAACCTGGGACTAACACTCGTAGTACGGAAAATCGGGTGATTTCTTATTTCAGAGATTATGTACTCGATTTGGAATGTATGTGGTGTAACAAAATATATGTATTTCTTTGTTTAATATGTAAGTTTTAGGTGACCCGATCAGTACTGTTACATTTTCCGATATTTTAGTATTCGCAACAGGATCTGATTGTCCTCCTCCTCTAGGATTTCCTTCAAAACCCCAAATTTTGTTTTTGCATGGAGAGCCTTCACGATTTCCTATGGCAAATACATGCTGTCTTTATTTAAAATTGCCAGTCGTTCATTACAGTTACGAAGCATTCAAAACAGATATAGATTTCGCTATCGGTAACGCTAAAACATCCGGATTCGCCTAGTATAGTTCTATTTAAAATTGATTTGCGTTGCTTAACAATTAGAATTCAGTATTATCTGTTCGGCACCACTTATAAAGCAAAAAGTGCCGCCGAACTGATAATACTGAAACCTAATTGTGAAAAAATATATGAATTCTCTAAAATAACTTTTACAACCAATGAAACAAAAATTTTTCCTTTCATTAAAAAAGGAATAATATATGTAAACAATGAATTTATTTTATCTCCCCATAAAAATAATAAATGGTTATTAACGAAAGAAAATGAAATATTTCAAGGATGAGGTAATTTTTTGGTTTTTGTCAAGAGTTTGTCATTTGAGTTATTATTTTTCAAATTCCGCGGAGTTTGAGTTTGAGAGTGATTTTGAAATGGATCGAAAAAGGGAAAGAAGGATACAAACAATACAAATACACTTAGAAAAATCCGGATAGATATTTCAATTCCTATTCCTATTCCTATTCCTCAAGTATCTATTTGAGGTTAGATATCAAACATCAAATAAAATTGTCTAAATTTCGCTGGTATAATTAATGTCAATTTAATCTATCGAATCTATCTATTTGACGTATTTTACCAGCCACATAAAATTTATCGGTCTACTAAATTGGATGGATGTTTATATAGTGTGTGCCAATTGCAATGATTCCCACTGTACCTATTTGGTAACAACCAGACACTTATCAGTTGGTGCATAATTTGGCCGTCCTGTTAGGTTAAGGGTTCTTGGTTCGTTGTAAAGTTTTCTAATGGGTTTCCTTGATTTATTCTTTGACAGCAGCTACTGATTAGCATTGCAAAATCCTCTGTCAACTGTGTCATATGACAAGTGGAAACAATACGACGCGAATGAATATTGATACACTGGGTTATTAAAACAAAAACCGACTTACCTTTATAATATCTAAGAAGCAAAATTGTATTAGTGTATTATCCATTAGGCTTCCCGAGAATGAGCCCTCATCCTTCAAAGTATGAAACACATTCATCCAAAATTGGGACTGATGCTTTCTTAAGCATCCATTGACCACCACGCCTCTATGCGTTGATTTGCATGACTTGCATTTGCCCTTCCGGTCCATTCAGTTTTAAATTTGTCTGTATTCGTTCAATGGTGACATTTTCAGTACCCAATCGGCGCGTAAAGTCTGTGGCCATCCACCCAAAGTTTTAACTGCTCGCATAAAATGATAAGCAATTACCGAGGGGTCGTTGGTGTTTGGTCCAACTTTCAACCAGATAATATAACGAGAAAATCCGTCTATGCAGCCTGTTATACAAATTCCAAATGGCTTCAGTTTGTCGTAACAATCGGTATGCCAGAGAAAATTTGGCCCTTTATTGTAGTATAGTCTCCTTCGTAGACGACGCCGTTGACGTAGCATAACTCCATCAGGATCCAAAATGCGTAACAGTTCTCTGACTATATTTTGAGTCACAATGAATCCGTGCTGAAGACACTTAAGGTGCATCCACCTGTAGCCATGTAGCTGACCGTGTGTCGATATTTGTGTTTCCAAAAATCTCACCAGAATATTAATATCCGTGTAAATCTTTCTCCGAAATAAACGAAGTCGTCTTAGATGCCTTCGCAAATGACGTAAACTTAGAATACAACCGTCTTCTAGAAGACATCTCAAGATTTCTTTGTGACTTAATCCGATTTGAAAGTAGGTTTCAATATATTCGTCCATATTAACTCACGAGTGTACTGCGTCGGTACAATGGCAACTTAACCAGTGTAAAACAAGGCTCGCTTCTCACTACTGAATACGAACACGTAAATGCCGTAACGTTATATTGTCGAATTTCGCGTGATTTACAGAAAAAGTGTAAATTTACATAAAAAGTGTAAATTTACAGAAAAAGTGTAAATTTACAGAAAAAGTGTAAAATAGCTATACGCTTTCGTAGGAACCATCTAACCATAGACAAAATATAAGAGACTGTTTAAAGCATAGGGAAAATTTGACCTCGCTACAGTTTCCAGCTATCCTATAAGAGGCGCTACTATCGAAAAATGAAATATATTTAAATTTTTTTGATTAGTCAATTTCACATAGAGGACCGAACGCAAAACGATACCGAATTTCGGTTTAAATCGTTCGGTGGTCTTGAGTAGAGTCGGTAGTCGGTTGCCATAGGAAAGGAAATGGCCGGTGTTTTTCGTTATTATAAATTTTATATAAGGATAAGTTTTTCGCAAGAAGTGAAGACACCATTTGTGTAGTCACACAAAAATCTGGTTTGCTTCGTCGTGGTGCTTTCTGAATAAACGGTGAAGGGCTATTTCTTTCGTTTATATCGGTGTTGTTATTGTTCAATGATGACCAATTTTCCATTGTATATTAAAAAATTGACGTGCAACAAAACAACTGATTTGTCTACATTTTTGTAACTATGTTCTGTAAATCATTAATTAAGGATGTACTAATTGAATTGTGTATAATTTTTTAACAAATAAATTGCTAATTAATAAGTTTTAATTACTTATTTTTATATATTTTTTAAACTTAAATTTAATTTTTGTTAATTGTGTATTCATTTGACAGCCGTTTTTCATTCTTGAGAAACGTCTATTGAATGACTCAAATAGCTGATTGAATGAATCAAAAATAAGCTTGAGTAAAGGATTATAAAAATTTAGGAATATTAAAGAAATCTGCATTATCCACATTCCTTGCTTAGTTCACATAAAAAGTTGCTATCGGTCGAGAGACAGCACCATCGACGTTATACGTTTTTTTTATGTGTAGCCTTTTGCAAGTCAGGGTGAACAAAAGCCGCCCGGGATGAGTGGTTACTCATAGGAATAGGCCGAAATGCTCCCATAGTCTCACGGAGTCGTTGGATAAATTGATGCTCATCAGGTACGGCTGCAGTGAGAACCAGTAACTGTCCAGGTAATCGTACTGGTGACACACGAGCTCTGAAGCTGTACATGAAATATCCTTCTTGTAGGTATTACGCAGACTCAGCATAACCAGTGGAAGAGCCTCAGTCCACGACACCACGTCCGCTGCGATTAAAGCTGCCTTGATTCTATGGAACCTTTCAATGCATCTATTTGACTGTGGGTGGTACGCCTTAGTTTTTATATGTTGTACCCCCAATATCGCGTTAAGTTGACGAAACAGTTGGCTCTCAAATTGTCTCCCTCGGTCGGTGGTTATAGTTAGTGGCACACCAAAACGGGATATCCAATATCTTCTAGAAGTCTACCGGCTACTGCATCGGTGGTTATCTCTGGAATAGGGAAGGCCTCCGGCCACCTTGTAAATCAGTCCATAACAGTCAGGAGATAGCGAAAGTTATGGCTGGACGGAAGAGGTCCCACAATGTCAAGATGAATATGGGCAAACCGCTCATCTGGCATCCCAAGCGATCCCACCGGTGTGGCATTATGCCGGCTAACTTTGGCTCGTTGACACTCAATGCATTCCCTTGACCACTGCTTAATTTGCCGGTTCATATAACGCCACACAAAGCGTTCTGCAATTAGTCGCAATGTGGCAGCGTGTGCAGTTGTAGGAATACATCTCGCTGGAACGCCTCTGGTACATAAACCCGTACACGGCCGTCTTCAATCGCGCAGTAAAGCGATCGTTCGCTGCCAGGTAAAGCAACACGTTGAAGATGTAGGGAGCTGCTAGGATCCTGCAACACTTGCTGAAGGTCCTCATCTGTATCCTGAGCTTCGGCTAACCGGTTGAAGTCGATAGTGATTGCTGCTACAACGGCATCTACCCCCGGTCGCGAGAGGCAATCAGCCACGATGTTTGCTGTTCCCTGAACATGTCGGATATCAGTCGAGAACTGGCCAATAAATTCGAGTTGACGGACTTGCCGCGGAGATTGGCGATCATGACGTTGCTGGAAGCATACGTTAAGGGCTTATGATCAGTATAGATTTTAAATTAAATATGCGAACCTTATTCGGTAACGGCCTGATACCTGTCTGAGATATCGTAACACTCAAGAATTTGGCTTCTCGATTCCGAAATTTGGATTTCTCGTCATTAATTTGGGGACCGTTTGTCTTCAAGATCTGTAGCACTGTCGCCAAATGTTGCTCATGCTCTCCTTCGGATCCTGAAGCTACTAAAATATCGTCTATGTAAATATAAACAAAGGAGCATCCTCGGAAAAGCTGGTCCAGATACCGTTGGAGCGTTTGGGCTGCATTTCGAAGGCCAAAGGGCATGCGGCGAAATTCATACAGCCCAAAGGATGTAGTTATAGCCGTTTTCTGCACATCCTGGGGTCGAACTGGGATCTGATAGAACGCCCGTACCAGGTCGATGGTAGAAAAAAACTTTTTGTTGTGTAGTTGGTTAGCGAAATCCTGTATATGCGGTACAGGATACCGGTCGGGTTTCAATCGGCGGAAGTCTCCCGCCCGCCATTGGCTGTTGGACTTCTTCACCATGTGAAGGGGACTCGCCCACGGCGACTTCGACGGCTGGATAACGCCTGCCTGCAACATATTATCGAATTCAGTTCGCGCTGCCTGTAATCGATCTGGCGGAAGCCTGCGTGGCTTAGAAAATACCGGGGCTCCGTGAGTCTCTTTATAATGTTGCACGTTCTCGGAGCCGTTCGACCGTTCGTACGGATGGATGGTAGACAGCCCTATTTCCAACGCCCTCACTTCTCTGGCTTCGCACGCGTCACTAACCCTGGCTGTTGGACACTTCAGGCGCCTGCCTTTTGCATCCACGCTGATGCCGTAGTAGGCCAAGAAGTCGGCGCCAAGGATTGCATTCGTAACATCTGCAACAATAAATGTCCACGCGATCGGCCGATCGAGGCCCAAGTTTAAAGTTATTCGTTTCTGTCCGTACGTTTTAATGCACGCGCCCGTAACCGAATATAAGCAAATTTCACTTGGTTGCATTCCGGTACAACCTCTCCGCGGTAATACGCTCCGATCGGCACCTGTGTCGATGAGGAATTGAGTTTTAGGAACCTTGTCAGTAATGAAAAGGCAACGTGGAGTATAGGGCGCCGCAGTCGTCGCTACTACTGTATCCGCACCTCGTTTCCCGAAAACGAACACGGAAGCCGACACTTCTTCGCACGCGATCCGAACCTTCGATAGTAGTAACACATTTCATTTACCGAATCGTTGCCGGGCCTCTGCGTTGATTGAATTCTCTGTGCTCCCCCATCACGGTTAGTCGATCTTGATAAGGCATTCACCTGCTCGTTTGGTTCAGCTGGCATCATCCTCGCTGCAGTAGATTTCTCTTCAGCTGACATCACTGACATGCTGGTACAGCGTAAGTATTTATCGGCCTTCTTTGCCAGCTCCTCTAGGTTCTCGTCCAGAATCGATATGGCCCCACGAACTTGGGGTGGTACGCGATCGAGCCACATAATTTTTAATGCTTCTGACTTTATACTGCCACTAGCTAGTGCTTGTATACGGTGGAGGAGCTGTATTGGTTTCATATCTCCTAAAGATATTACTGCTAGCCGGTGGAACTTTTCGTCGGAGCTGCGGTCAGCATTTAAATGAAATTATTTTAAAAAAATAAATGTCATAGATTGTTGTTCCAGGTCATAATAAAGGTTCCGCCCTCCAATTCCATTTTACATGTTTTATTTAGAATTAAAAAAAAGGTCTAATGCCCGGTTGCACCAATATATCCTAGGTTACATTTTATCTAAGTCTGACTTAAATGTGTGATCGACTTAAGATAGGAATGTGTTGCACCAAATTTAAAAAAGGCTATTTTACCTAGGATCCATTTTAAAATAAATAACAACTGGCAACGTAGGAATATTGTTGAAAAACGTTATAAAAAACGGAAAAAGTTGTTATTTTTTAAACGTCATAATTAAATGTTCGTTTTATGTAATAGTGTTGTAGGTGCGTTTTATTAAAAAAATAAGATGGGAGATGGGAAAAACGTGTTAATTACACCAGTTAGGAAAGACAGTGCTTGACGGAATTAGTTGAAAAATATATAAACATTATTGAATCGAAGGAGACAAACGCTGTGAGCAATTCACAAAAAGAAAATGTTTGGAAAGCTATAGAGCCTTTTTCCTCGTGTCCATTTTCATATTAGCCCATTGCTTCCTCAAAGAGCTGATGCTGTCTCTGTATACATTTAAGTGTTTAGAATTAACATGCTTCTCTATAGCTATCCAAACATTTTCTTTTTGTGAATTGCTCACAGCGTTTTCTCTTTCGGTTCAATAATGTCATTATATTTTCCAACTAATTCTGTTAAGCACTTTACTTTTGTTATAAGTCTATAAAATGTAATAATGGAATGTATAGAATGTTTTGGTCTTTTGTTTAGATTTTTGTATTGTGTTATAAATAAAAAATGTTTTCCTATAAAAATTGCTTTATTTTTTTGAGATAAATGTTTTAAACCAAATAAAAGATAATGTATAAAACCATAACAAAATTGAACTAAAAACAACCTCTAAGCAGAGGTAGGGACAAAATAGAAAATATTACTAAAATAACAAAAAATTTGACAAACATCTACAATCTAGCAAAATAATTCTCAACTAAATATCTTCTGTAGTCGATATTTACAACATTATTTAATGGTATAGAGATCTCCATCCCTAAGTGCTTCTTGGAGGTCATGCTGTATCACTTCATCTTTATCAGGTGGCACTGGTTCTCCATTAAGTCTGGCTATATTATGAAGTACAGATGTTGCGATGATGACTGGTAACACATTATCCAACTTCAACCTACAAACATACGCCATAATAGGGAACCGCCTTTTCCATATTCCGAAAAGGTTTTCTACTTTCACCCTGGAAGTTATGAGACTACGGTCGTAATTTCTCTCTCCATCGTTACGAAGTTCCAAGAAAGGAGTAAATAAAAAGGATGAGTTTATATATCCGCTGTCGCCTATATATTACAATAATATTAAAATAATAGATAATAATAAGAATTTTGGAAAGAATACTTTCCTAGTAATATGCCGTTACCGAAATCGCCCATTTCAAACCGCGCTTTTAAACGGGAATTGTTAAAAACTGTAACGTCGTGGGTTGAGCCAGGCCACCTGGCAATAATGTCCTTAAAAAGAAAATCTGCGCTTGCTACTACTTGAACATTTAATGAAAAGTAGCTTTTCCTGTTTCGAAAAATTTCAGCATCGATTCCTCCTGTATTAACCAAAAATATTACAACGACATTGAAAATATATGTACATATGTTAGGTGCATAATCAAACCTTGTGACAATATTTTAATGTGAGTGACATCTATTGCTCCCACAACACGAGGGAAAGTAGCTACCTCAAAAAATTTATTCTGTTCAGCTGCAATTTCAACGACATTTCTTGGCATGAAGATATATTGGATTTTTAAGCCCGCAATTATTCGTGACACCTTAGCCACAATTCTCGATACTGTGGACTTATCAGCTACTATAAAGTCCGCAGTACCTAGCAGATGTACACCAGTCGCGAATGTCCTCAGAGTCAAGAGCAACTGATTCATTGGACTTAAAGAATTGTTTCTGGAAGTTTCTGTATTTGTTATTGTTTATTTTAGTACCTACCTTTTTATGTATGTAATGTATATTTATACATTATACAAATATCTTACCGATCATCTAAATGCTCCAATTGCCCCTCAATTTGACCTAGTAATTGTAAGGTCGTTCTTTTTTGCAGACGAAACCTTTTAAAAAATTCTTCCTCCGAGAATGTTTCATAATAATTGGTTCTTATTCGAATTTGTCTTGGCATTGGAACATCCACTACATTCATTTCTTCATCTACATCATCTACATGATCCACAATATTTATATTTTCTGCATTTATATCCATTATTTTAGAAATGTATCGACGACTGCCTAATTGTTGAGGTTACAATTATCGTCTCAAGTCGTAGAAATCGACGACTTAGGATCTGTGATCAATCCGTATCACAGGAAAGAGATTTTTAGTTGGTGCAAGAGTATAAAATTGATTTTAGACTTAAATCAGACTTAGGATAGGAACTCGTCCTAGGATGCTTTGGTGCAACTGGGCATAAATGAATCACCCTTTTGAGTAATTGACACTTCTGACAAGTTATTTAAGTTGGTACAATAGTTCACCTCCCCCATTTTGATTTTGGTCTATGAGGTGGACAGTACACGTGGAAATATATTTTAAGTAATCGGGAAGCATCTCGGATTTTCACGGTCTGTTTAGTTTAGTTTAGTTTATTATCATGCTCATACATAAAAATGTTTACAATTGTCATAATTAATTCGTCACATTACAAAGTGAATAAAAATACATACATATATACAATATGACAAAGTAGCCGTGCTGCAATTTTTGACGATCGAGACAGTTAATTGCAATTTTGCTGTGTAAAGAACAAAGAAAGCATAGCTAGAGTCCCCGCCTACCATATTTCGTAGATCACGCGTGGTCGAGTTCCGATGATTTGTGAGAAGTGAGAACCGAAATTTAGTAATTTTTAATATTTGGTATAGTGTATCATCTCTTAACATTAACGGAGCTCGGAATTCAACGTAGTTGTATTTCATTTCCTATCGTAGTTAAAACAAGCTGAGATTATTTATCGAGAAAGTAGGTAGTTTAACGCAAATAAATTTGTCAACTAAAAAAAGCTTCAAAAGGTACTTTGAAAATACAAAATAAAACAATATTCTTGAAAATTTGAAATGAAAATTCTAATGAAATTTAATAAAATTAATTCAACAAATGCTCAAATCTGCCACCACCGTCCGCTAAACAATAACCAAGCCTATTGTAAAAACCTGCCCGGTCGTTCGCAAGCATTTCGGGGCTTATAGCCCTCAATCGCAACTCATCGAAATTTCTAAACCGCTGCTCTTGAAATCCGTAGATCCAAGATTTGATATATCCTTATAAAAAAATCACAGGGAGCCAAATCTGGTGATCTCGCCGGCCAGGAAATATTCATCTCCATCTCCCCGTCTCCCGCAAATTTAATTACCTTTCTCTGTAATGAGGAATTTATTCGAACTAAACGAAACGCGTAATCTTTGTTTGTTTACTACGGTTGTGATTAAGGTTAAGTGTGCGCAAATCAGTATTTTTAGTTTGTTTTTGGACTATTTTATATATTTTCTTTTTATTTTCAACTTGAAAATGCCTCTTAAAAATAACACGAATTGTTGTGTTTATGGTTGTACACCTAGAAAGTCAAAAAATCCTGAATTAACTTCCATTATTTTCCAACCAAGAACCAACAAACAGTTTTTATAACTAATAAAAGAGGAATTGTTAAGAAGAAGTGGATCGACGTAAAGTTTGGGAAAATGTTTTGTTAATGGGTAAACCTGTTACTAAACATATGCGAGTATGCTCAAAACATCTGAAGATTACATCGCAAATTTCAGTAAGATAAATTATAGTATTTCTAATTGTATATCTGATTGTAATAAAAATTTTTTGCAGATGCTCTTTCAAATAAAATAGTGTTGGGATTATTTAGAATATCAGTTGGCAGCACTGCGTGTCAATGTCAAGTTTTGTTTGACATGACAGGTGACGCGACACTTCATGTCGTTAAGAAGTCACGTTAATATTGTTTGTCTTTTTGCGCTTAATATATTATTGTATCACAGTTTGTTTCGCTATAATAAATAGTTAGTTCGTTGTTCGATAAGTTTATTAACCAATAGGTTATGGGCCCAGATCGCGTTCTGGTCTAAAAACTTCAGAAATCATCAGTTAAATTTTTTACGTCAAAACAGTCATGGCGATGGCGCCCGGTTACTCAATTCCTCCGATTGAACGGCTGAAGGGACGAGAAAATTATGATTCATGGAAGTTTGCAGTCAAAACTTATTTGGAACATGAAGAATTATGGGAATGTGTGTTAGGTGTGGCACAGGCCGATGCAAGGAAGGATACAAAGGCAAGAACGAAAATAAGTTTGTTCGTTGAACCAATCAACTACGTTCATGTTCAGTCAGCGCAAACAGCAAAAGAGGCTTGGAATAATCTAGCAAGAGCCTTTGAAGACACCGGTTTAACGAGAAAAGTGGGACTTTTACGTACACTGATAACAACAAAATTAGAAGATAGTGTTTCAGTTGAAGATTATGTGAATGTAATAATAAGTACTGCTCACAAGCTTTCAGGTATCGGAATGCCAGTAAATGATGAATGGGTAGGAACCATATTGCTAGCGGGCCTTCCCGAAGAATACAAAACTATGATAATGGGTATCGAAAGCTCCGGAATCAAAGTGACAGCTGATGTTATTAAAACAAAACTTCTACAGGATGTTAAGCACAATAAAACAGGTGAATCAGTTGCTTTATATTCATCTAACAATAAATCACGTTTTAGTAAAGGGAACTATAAAAAAGTTCGTTGTTATCAATGCAATAATTATGGGCATATTGCGAAAAATTGTCACAGTAAGAAAAATAACAATGGCAATCAGAATTCCAATAAATCTGATGTAGCTCTTTATTCGGCTCTTTCGATGAATAGCAGTTCGAGAGTCGACCGTGAAGTTTGGTACTTGGATTCAGCAGCATCTTTCAATATGACAGGCAAATTAAGTAATATTAGAAATGTTACTGAGGTAGCACAGTGCAGTGTTTCAACTGCTAATGACCAAGAGTTGAATGCGAATAAAATGGGTAAAGTTTATTTGACGGTAGCGCCCAATTCAACTGCGGAAATTCAGAATGTGCTTTATGTCCCGGATCTAAAGGTTAATTTACTGTCAGTCAGTCAGATCGTCAAAAAAGGATGCACAGTTAAATTTACTAATAAAGGTGCTGAAATTTTGAATAAGGAAGAAGAAGTTATAGCTACAGGAATGTTCGAAAACAATTTGTTTAAATTAAATGTGCAAGATAACATGGGAGCGGCTCATCATGTTTCGGTTGATGTTGAAAACTTATGGCATCGTCGATTGGGCCATATTAGTAGTGCATGTTTGAACAAACTGAAAGACATAGTGAACGGTATAGAACTTAAAAAAGGTAATTTGTCAAACTGTATTTGTGAAACGTGCGTGCAAGGGAAATGTCACAGGTTACCATTTCCAACGAGTGAATCAAAGACTTCAGATTTTTTAGAACTTATTCATTCTGATTTGTGTGGACCGTTCGAGGTCAAAAGTTTATCTGGTTCTCAATATATGTTAACTTTTCTGGACGATTTCAGTCATAAAGCGTTTGTTTATTTTGTTAAATGTAAAAGTGAAGCTTTCGGACATTTTAAAAAGTTTAAAAGTTTGGTTGAGAATCAGACCGGTAAAAAGATTAAAATTTTAAGGACTGATAATGGTGGTGAGTTTGTCGGACACTCATTTCAAAGTTTTCTTCAGGAATGCGGTATAGTTCATCAGGTAACAGTTCCATACACGGCCGAACAGAATGGAAAGGCAGAGCGTCTTAATCGGACAATTGTGGAAAAGACTAGGTGCATGTTGTTGGATTCTGGTTTACCCAACCGTTTTTGGGCTGAAGCTGCATCTACCGCTGTGTATCTGTTGAACGTATCTCCTACAAGATGTTTAAAGGACTTGACACCCGAAGAAGTATGGAGCGGTAAGAAACCAAATTTGAGTCTTCTCAGAATTTTTGGTTGTAAAGTGCATTCTCACATACCAAAGGAGAAAAGAAAAAAACTGGACTGTAAATCTGTAAGTAGTATCTTGGTTGGTTACAGTAGTGAAAGTAAAGCATATCGTTTGTATGATCCAATTAAAGATATTATTTTTGTGTCACGTGATGTAGTATTTTTCGAATTAATAAAAGGCAGTTCTTTGTTGAAACAGACCAACACTGAAGAAAGCATCAAATTGTATGTTTTTTCCTGAAGAATCATCTCAGATTGAATGTCAAAATGCTGGCCCAGAATTGGAGGAGTCAGACTTGTCCGAGGGTACCTCGGGTTCGTCCAGTTCATCAGAAAGATCTTCCGAAGAAAATGAGCCTGATGATGACTACGAGCCAGCACGGGATGTTCAAATTAATTTAGAGGAGGCACCGAGAAGATCGGAAAGACAAACCAGGTTACCTAGGAGATTAGATGATTATGTAAGTTATTCGGCTATTTCGTCTTGTTTATCCGATCCTTTGTCTGTAGATGAAGCTCTGAGTGGTTCAGACAGTGAAAAATGGCGGATTGCCATGCAGGAAGAATATGATGCTCTGATGGAGAATGAGACATGGGACTTGGTGGAACCCTCGCCAGAA
This sequence comes from Phyllotreta cruciferae, assembly GCA_917563865.1. Taxonomy (NCBI): domain Eukaryota; kingdom Metazoa; phylum Arthropoda; class Insecta; order Coleoptera; family Chrysomelidae; genus Phyllotreta; species Phyllotreta cruciferae. The sequence continues at coordinate 5,467,385 of OU830620.1, read as the reverse complement.
AAAAGAGCATTGAACTGTAAATGGGTTTTTAAAACCAAAAGGGATCTTGTTGGTAATATAGTAAAGTACAAGGCAAGGTTGGTCATTAAGGGCTGTGCACAGAGGAAAGGAGTGGATTTTGAAGAGACTTACTCCCCTGTTGTAAGGTATACGTCCATCAGATATTTACTTTCTTTTGCTGCACAACATGATCTAGATATAGACCAGCTTGATGCCGTGACAGCTTTTTTACAAGGAAACATACGAGAAGATATCTACATGCAGCCACCTGAGGGATTTAACCAACATTCGAAAATTTGCAAGCTACGTAAGTCCCTGTATGGGCTTAAGCAGGCGAGTAGGGTGTGGAATATTTTGTTGAGCGAATGTTTGAAGAATAATGGTTTGACGCAGTCGAAAGTTGATACGTGTGTGTACTACAGAATAACATCTTCAGTAATTCTAATTGTGGCCGTATACGTGGACGATTTAATTATTCTTTCGAATAATTCAAATGAAAAGAACAGTTTGAAAGCCAAGTTGATGTCAACATTTAAGATGAAAGATTTTGGTGAGGCCAGGCATGTACTTGGTATGCAGATAACACGAGACAGAAAGAATAGAAAATTATGGCTTGATCAGCAGCTTTACATTCAGGGTATTCTTAGACGTTTCAATATGCTGGGGTGTAAGGCGGTAGATACACCAGTTGTTCTTGGTGAGAAATTGTCAAAATCTATGTCTCCGAAGAATGAGGGGGAAATTGAAGCAATGGCAAACGTTCCCTATCAGGAAGCAGTTGGCAGTCTTTTGTTCGCTTCACAAGTTTCCCGACCAGATATATCATTCTCGGTAAATAATGTTAGTCGATTTAATAATAACCCTGGTCCTGCGCACTGGAATGCGGTTAAACGCATAATGCGGTACCTGAAGGGTACACTTTCATATAAGTTGGAGTTTAGAGGAAGTCTGGATAAACAGTGCAACCTAGTTGGCTATTCCGATGCAGATTGGGCAAATGATGTTGACGATCGACGTTCGGTAACTGGATATGTGTTCATAAGGAACGGTGGTGCAATTTCATGGGCTACCAAGAAGCAGACGACGGTTGCATTATCTACAACAGAGTCCGAATATATGGCAATGGCAGCTGCGACCCAAGAAGCTATGTGGCTTAGAAGTTTGTGCGAAGAAATTGAGCCACAGAGGCAGCCCATATGTTTATTTGTCGATAACCAGGGAGCGAATCATCTGGCTTCTACCGGGGCTTATCAAGCTAGGACAAAGCATATAGATGTTCGGCACCACTTCCTCAGAGAGAAGATAGCGGACAATTTATTGCAGGTTAAATATATAGACGGCAAGAATCAATTGGCGGATTCCTTGACGAAACCTATGGATCGATCGAAATTGGAATTTTGTAATACTCGGCAGGGACTGATATTTAAATAGGGAGGCTGTTGGGATTATTTAGAATATCAGTTGGCAGCACTGCGTGTCAATGTCAAGTTTTGTTTGACATGACAGGTGACGCGACACTTCATGTCGTTAAGAAGTCACGTTAATATTGTTTGTCTTTTTGCGCTTAATATATTATTGTATCACAGTTTGTTTCGCTATAATAAATAGTTAGTTCGTTGTTCGATAAGTTTATTAACCAATAAATAGCACCTAGGCTGTACAAAAAAGCTGTGCCATCCCAACATTTGCCCAGCAAGCAATTTGATGTTAAAACCATCAAATGTGCCAGGAACGATAGGTTGGTTAGAAGGCAGCAATTGAGAAACCGTATCAACACATCAAGCCTGTCTCCTGCTCGCCCAGCAATATCTCCGGTGGAAAACCAACAATACTGTTGTCCAGGAACTTCAATTGACTGGATTGGAATAAGATGCTGTTGACGGATTACTACAATTAATTCAAAAGACTGACGAGCCATCTACATCGACCAAATGTGACAAGACTTTTCAAGTTTCAAGTGGAGATTTTACAAGTGAATTTTGGCAAACAATTAAATCCGATTCAATGTTAAATTCCCTTAGTAGTTATCAAATTTGGTGCTCTTGAATGCTATTTGTACATTAGTGGATAAATATTACCAGCGAAAGAGGCATACTATTTTATGTACGAAGGATAGTGTCTTGCTAGTGTTCATGAAATTGAAACTTGGTATAAAATTTAAGGTAATTTCTTTCTTTTTCCGGGTATCGCCATCATTGTTTTCCAAGGTATTTCAGGAATTTATTCAAATATTATCAAATATATGCAAATCATTTAAAGTGTGGCCTTCTATTGATGAATGTAGGCAAAATATTCCCACTTCATTTGAGAATTTTCAAAATGTGAGGGTAATTCTGGATTGTACGGAAATTCCAATTAACCAACCGAAATGCCTATGTTGTAGAGTAAAAACTTATTCTCTTTATAAAAAGAAACACACTATAAAGGTTATGACAGGTGTTAGCCCTGGTGGGCTCTTAACTTTTGTTAGTAAAGGTTATGGTGGTCGCACATCGGACAAAGAAATTTTTCAACAAAGTGGGGTGATAAATTTGTTAGAACCCAATATTGATGCCATTATGGTTGATAAAGGCTTTCTTGTTGAGGACATATGTAATCAACATGCTATAAAAATGATTTGGCCTACGTTTTTGAGAAAAAACAACAATTTAGTGAGCTAGAATCACTCAATAACAGGGAAATTGCTAGAGCTAGAGTTCATGTTGAACGGGTCAATCAAAGATTGCGTTTGTTCAACATTCTCAATGTACCAATGCCATGGTCACTAGCAAGACATATTGATAATATTATAACAGTTTCTAATGGAATTGTGAATCTTCAAAGTCCTATTTTCTCGGCTGATAAATTCTTGTAAATATATTATTTTCCCCTTTTTGTATTTTTAGTGTTTTTGGTTTTGTTATCTTTTCATTCCTATAATTGTAATAATAAAATATTATATTGTATTAATATTATTATTTTTATGTAATAATACACTTTAAGATATTTTAAATTTTATTTTTTATTTTCTTTGTGCAGTTGTAATTGTAAACATCGGTTAAACCTATTAGAAACATTAATGTTATCTTATTTACATAAAACCGGCTGGTATTATTGGATTTTAGGGTTGTGAAATGTTTTAATTTGTCAAAAATAAAAATTAGTGTCATTTAGTTGTCAAAAGGTAAATTAAATCATTTGAGTTTATATTGGTTAATTCTTTCTAATACGTTTAGCTTTTTAGACTTCTAACAACGGAAAATTCTTCGAATTTTTCGAAAACGAAGTCTTATGATCTGGCTTTGTCGTCCGTCCGTCCGTCCGTCTGTCGCGAGTTTCAGCGGCTAAACGGTTATAGATAGAGACAAACGGACAACGGCATTCGATTCAGCATAGTCTAAAACCTCTCCCGTTTCGAAAAAAAAAAAAAAAAAAAAAAAAAAAAAAAAAAAAAAAAAAAAAAAAAAAAAAAAAAAACTTAACGTTACATTAGTTAGAAGTCTCTCTACGGCGCACTGGGCCGTTCGTCCCACTTGTTTATAAATACAACTGTACGTACATATTTTAAAAGTTTGAATTTGCTTTATGTATGTATTTGAGATCATAGATATATTTGAGAGTTCGTATATGTATTTGAAAAACAAATACATAGAGCATTATTTAAAAGCAGCATTTACACTCACAATGGAATTTCTATTCGCAGATATGTCTTAGAAAAGCTTGAGTAAATACTTAAATCACAGCTTTTTAAATTTAAAAGTGATAAACCCAGTTGGATCTGTCCCAGTCCATAATATGAGTGTTTTTAACTCAACTCCAATCCAGCGGGAGATGTCCTTAGGGACTGGCATGATGTTACAAATGAAGTTGCATCTTTTGTTCTTCCTACAGTTAAATTTTTTGGTATAATAATATATATATATATATATATATATATATAATAAAGTATATTGGTATTACCTATGAAAGGGCATTTTACTTCTAAAAGCTTGACAGGTGTTCCGCTATCAACAACCAAAGCATCCGGAGAAAATCCAAGCCATGGAAAATTCTTTGATATTATAATATCTGGATTATCAATCACTTCCAACTGACAACTTTGCTTATACACTTGTATTGCGTTTTTTTCTTCATTTTTGCCATGTTCAATGTACTCATTTGAAAATAGTCTTGGAAAGAAACACTGTTGGGCTTTTCTTCGCCACAATTCTTCGGTATTGTTTATATTGTAGGTGTAAATAGAATAGCAATTACTTCCTAAAAAGGCATAGAAAAAAAATATTAGCTTTCAAACAATTCAGCAAAATATAAAATTACAAAAAAGGGGCCAATGTACCTACCTGTAATTCGAAATTTTCGAATTTTGTGCCATTCTTCAGAATTCTGGGTCAAAAGCAAAGCTTCTAAATAGTTGCATTCTTCGATTTTTTTCCATGTGTTCAAGCAACATTCTTGTAATTTATATGTTTGTTTGCACAGATCTTCAGCAAGATTATTTAAAAAATCAGATGAATAATATAGTCCGTTCGTTGAAATCTTGCCGGTTTCGGATTAAGCGTTCAATGTTTACAGTGCCCAAAAAATACCTGTTTTCGGGGAAAACGCCAACTGCTCAAAATTATTTTATTTTATCAAAATTAATCTGCAGTAAAACACTCTGAACAATATTGTTTTCCCCGAAAACAGGTATTTTTTGGGGACTGTAAACATTGAACGCTTCATCCAAAACCGGCACGATTTCAGCGAACGGACTATACTGTGCAATACTGTGCACTGTGCTTAATAAAATTATTAAATAGAGCAGCATTTGTGTTCTTTTTGGAAACCCCTACACTAAAATTTTTCCTCTTCCTCAAACTAAAAATGTTTATTATTGTTTAGTTCAATTAACAAATCTATGTCATTTGCGTGAGCTCATTGTGAATCACCTTAATTTCTATGTAATTTACCGGTGCAAATTTAAATTGCTATCAGGTACTGCTTTAATTGCAACTTCAAAACAATTTTTCATTTCATCTGCTGACAACTCACGAACACGTTTTAGTCTGCTTTTAGTATCAGCCAAACACGTATATTCGATTATTGGTTTAGGTTTGTACATTTCCTTAGCATCTGATTTAGCCCTCTTCCAATAACATTCCACATCAGTTTATGATAGCATCTCAAGGCTACTTATATTCATTCTGAAACAGAAAACAAACTAATAAATATTGTGACCAATATCAATGAAATTGCTTGGGCATGATAGAGCGCCTCGTCAGTTTTTTTAATCACCATTTTAGACTTCTAACAACGGAAAATTCTTCGAATTTTTCGAAAACGAAGTCTTATGATCTGGCTTTGTCGTCCGTCCGTCCGTCCGTCTGTCGCGAGTTTCAGCGGCTAAACGGTTATAGATAGAGACAAACGGACAACGGCATTCGATTCAGCATAGTCTAAAACCTCTCCCGTTTCAAAAAAAAAAAAAAAAAAAAAAAAAAAAAAAAAAAAAAAAAAAAAAAAAAAAAAAAAAAAAAAAAAAAAAAAAAAAAAAAAACTTAACGTTAACGTTAGAAGTCTCTCTACGGCGCACTGGGCCGTTCGTCCCACTTGTTTTATTTATTATCACCAATATTGAATGTACCATTAATTTGGTGAGGCTGTCCTTGTAAAGCAGAAGTTTGCAAACACAGACATACAATTTCAATTTTTTACCACATAAAATTAAATGGTTTGCATGCAACAATTGTTCACCCTCAAACAATACAACTACTGTCGGGTGTTGCATCTAAATATTTAAATATTTCTGATAATTTTAAGTACGTCCTTATGAAAATCTGAGTAATAAAATAGGCTATATCGTAACGCAATTTTAAAGTAGAAATTTAAAACACACCCTCTGTTGATTCTATGTACTTACGTGTACAACTTATATGTATAATACGATTCTCCAAATACAAAGCTAAAAAATTAAATCAAAGTCTTTTAAAACACTCCACGTTAACTCCCTTTTAATGCACTTTCTATGGCACTATAACCAAGATTATGCGTTTCGAGAACAGCTGATCGGGCGAAGGTAGCGCCACCATCGGCCATTATTTGTCTCAATATTCAAATTCAAAACATAACCGTTGAATGCGCAGTTGAATTTATCGAAATCGAAATGGCGAAAATTAGTGAAAAACAAAAAACCACTCTAATCGAAATTTTGCAAGACAAGCCGAAATTAATAAGTGGTAAATTCGACAGCAAATTTGCCCATGCTACGGCAAAAAGGCCGAGTGGGAAGCAATAATGACTACGCTAAACAGTATCCCTGGGTGCCAGAAAAATTGGAAAATGTGGAGATCGGTAAGTATAATTTTATAAAAAGGTGAATTGTTGTAGTTTAAATTAAATAACTTTACCTTAGCCTTTAAATATCCGAAATTACACTTTGCATGTAGATCCCTTACCCCTTACGTTTGTAAAAATTCACTTTTAATCATGAAATTAAGAATACAATTGAGTTCACTTTCAGTTAATATTTATAGACATGGCAACACATCAGATATCGAACCAAACAAAAACAAAGTAAGGAGAATCGAAGTAGAAGAGACACAGGAGGTGGGCCCGAAGAGATCCATTTGAAAGGAGAGGATGAAACCATTCTTTCCTTAATCAAGCCGGTTATGGTTGAAGGGCACATCATCCCCGAGCCAAGTGTGACCGATATAACCGCAGTGCAACAACCGTGTGGCTCGAGCACAACTTTGGATTTGGAACAACCGAGTGGAGCAAATACAAGGGAAGAAATTGAAATAGAAGAAGAAACTCAACATGTCCATGAAGGTATGATATAAAAAGAAACATGTTATTCTTTATAGTAGGAAAAAATATATTTAATATAAAAATGTTATTATTACGGCATAGGCCGTACATAAAAGTCGAGAAGACTGGTCAAGCTATCGATCAATACAATCAAAGTTTGGATCGAAAAAACGAAATTAAAAAAAAATATTATGAAAAGAAACTGCAAATTATGGAAAGAGATTCTTCAACTAAAGAAAGAATAGCTGATTCGGTAGAAAATATTTCTAAGTCACTCAATTTGTTGAGAGAAAGATTAATATAGTTAAATGTTTATTTTTTGTCTTTGTTATTATGTGTTAAGTATAAAAATTTATTTTTTGTTATTATGTTTGTTGAGTATAAGAATTTATTTTTTGTTGTTGTGTGTTTAGTATAATTTATTTTTTGTTTATATTTTTTATATTTAATAAATTTTTAAAAATGATGTCTTGTGGTTTTATGACAAAAACAATTAAATGGTTACAATTAAAATAATGTGATGTAGGAAAGTAAAAGTTCTGTAGGAGAAAACTGCAATCACACGCATAACAAATTAATAAATAATATTTTTGAAACTGAAACATTAATTCTGTCGATGCCTAAAAATATTTACAATTTTATTTCTTTGTCTTCTAACAGCTTCCAACTGAATATTTATTCTGCCTACGTTCAGCTCATTCTCATTGTTTGCTGGTTGGTTTTGATTGTTAGAGTTGTTGATTGATAGTTGTTTTATGAGCTGAATTGTATTCCGATTCTGGAGTACCTGGTTATAGGAGTTATAGGCTCTGGAGTTATAGGTGTTAATAACCAACTTCTTAGAGCATACCCGGAATCGCCTAAAAATTTGAACTGAATAAAATATTTCCACATACACGTTCAATATACACACACACACCCAATAAAAAGTAATCTGTATTTCCAGCTTCATGGTTACGTAGTGTTAAGTACGATTTGTACATTGCTGTTGTTCCAAATGAAAGAGTCATGAGTACTTCCAGGATATCTCGCACATACATTCAGGATTTTCAAATTATTATCGCATATCTAAACATAAATGTAAAAATACAACCACTTATTCTATTAATATTATAAAATTAATTATTAACTTACCAACTGCACATTAATAGAGTGATACCCTTTCCTATTTACGTATAAGTGCTCAGGAAAGCGATGATAAAGCTATCATTTTTTTTCTTTTCTCAATAGTTTTAGGTTATTTAAATTATGTAAAATTCAATTATTAAAAACGTTAAAAGTCAAAAACGTCAAACGTGAAAAACGTTAAGCGTCAACAACGACAAACGTCAAGCGTTAAAAACGTTAAAATGTTCTATGCAAGTCTGTAGATAGGCGGTTTAACATCAAAACATTTTATTCCGACGGTCTGCGACACGCGTTCGTTATCAACAATTCTCGAGATAGACACGGTCAAGGTTAACATAATGCTAAACGGTCATATAATATATAAAAATAAAGCATCCGAGAACCCCTAGACATCCCCGCATCGCTGCGATACCCCACCTTTCCACCGGCGCACAGGGGCCCTGAGCGGAGCCCTATAGGGGCCTGAGCGGAGCTCTATGGGACGGAGCCCTATAGGGGCCTGAGCGGAGCACGGGGGCCCGGAGCCCGAAGGAGCCCTATTCGCAGAACCCGTATTTGAAACTGGCGTAGATAGCCAAAATAGCCGGGAAAGAAGAAACGAACCCTAGTGTGATCTAGTGGCATATCTACTCGTGTTCCACTAAGTTTTTCTTTAATCTACTAAAAATATCTGCAAATGGTTGCCTTCTTCTTCCACGTGTAATATAAAAATAAGAAAATGTCGAATATTTCGCTGGGGTTAAAATTTAGATATTGACAATTATATATTTTTGAAATGCCCATAAAAAAGGAATCGATTTTTCTACTAATTTACAAGGTGTCCCATTTAAAAGAAGGTATGTTTATACTATAACAAAAAAAAACTAAAATTGTTACAATATATTCGAATACATATTTAAAATCAGCGTAAAAAACTGTATATAGAGCAGTTTTTATTATTACGATACGATGAATAATAAGCGAGATACAGAAGGTGCCTGAAAGGGGCCAATTTTCAATTTTGCGCTGTTTTACAAAATCTAAGTTAGTTATGATAATTTTGGATGTGGCATCGCTTGTTTCATAAAAAAGTATGAAAGGAATGTGAAAACCCCATCCTTTATCTTCAATAATAACTGAGATATCGGGAAAAAGTATCGAAATGTGGACACCCTGTACACGTAGAGACAAAGAAGAAAAGGAGAAACTAAGAGAAGACACTTTAAAAAAAATGGCAGGCAGTTGGGATAGAAATGAAGAAAAGAGACTATGGACGAAGAAACTAATAAAAAATGTAATCAAATGGTACGAATGTCAACATCGAATAGTAAACTTTTACATGACGCAATTTCTAAGGGCATGGATGTTTCGCGACATACACACATAAAATTGGAAAGAAAAGTGACGACAATTGCTATTACTTTGAAGAACATGATTCACCAGAACATACCATCTTTGAATGTATTAGATCGAGCCAAGGGAGGAACGAACTGATGAAAGAAATTAAGATAAAAATAACATCTGAAAACGTAATATAATTGAGAACGTTTTAATAATTGAGAAAGCTGAAAATTACAAAAAGGTATACATCTTCGTAAATAAGATCTTAGAAACAAAAAGCAAGTAAGAAAGGATGTTTCAAAGTGGACAAGGACAAGGATAAAGAGGAGCTGAGTGCCAATGATGATTTGTCTAACCGACCGTTCCATTGATACTCGGCGAACACCAGGAATGGAAAAGAGTGGTTTTTAGTGGGTATTGTAACATCGTTAGCCCACACTACCTACACCGACCATCCGTGTAGGTAGAAGTAGTGTGTAATTACGAGTCCCACACTACCCCCGCCGACCAACTGCGGGGGTGAGCATAAAAGCATTTTCCACTCTATAAAAAAAGAGCAGGGTTTATTAAAATCTGAGTTTCTTGTTGCAGATACAGGTCCAGATTACCGGAAGTACCTTTCGATAATATCGAAGCCTTGGAGTGATGCTGAGCTACCAGTAGGTAATAAATTCCAATTTGTGTTCGCTTACACTATCACAGTTCTCGACAACGGTGTGCACATTCCAGTTACCCAAAAATGTGTAACTCTTGACGGTGACAACAATCTTCAATATTTTACCTACGGACATCTCATTGACACGCAGCAAACTGGATGCATTCAAACTTTGTCAATTGCCGATTCGCTTCCAGATATTTTAGAAAAATTTGAGAGCATGAATATTTGTTACGGTTTAAGAAATGTCGGTGAACCATCTGTGCTAATAGATATCGCGTTTCGAGGCTACGTCCAACAGTGGCGTGACAACAAGTGCTCCATGATATCGGAAACGAGGCGATGCAAAGCTTGCATGACGCTGCGTAGGCGACTGTTGCAACAGACATCGATAGGAAAAACTCGTAAAACATTATGTCGCTTTCGAGTATCTTCGAGTCCCGTTGATCGACTTAAATTAGCCGCTATGCACAAAAGATACCTTAGGCAAAAACGAAGAGGAGACCGGACGAAGGAACGTGTGAAAAAATTGATGACGACGGTACTGGAACAAGAAGGGAAACTATCGAAAGTGCGGCTGGAAACACTTGAAGAAATGTGTTTAGGGTGCCAAGTTCCGGAAGCCCAGAAACTGGTCTCAAAAGAGATCGTCGCAGCTGCGAGTAAAAAAGATGGAAAAGGTCGGCGGTACACGGAAGAGTAGATGATGTTGTGCATGCTCTTGAATATTCGATCACGTACCTACTACAACCTCCTCCGAAGGAGCCAAATCTTGCCGCTGCCATCTTCAAGAGCAATCCGAAGGTATTTGTCAATCGTTGGAATAAGTTGCGACTTCGACAAGCAGTTCGCATTTTTATTGAAAAAAGAGTTCGATTCAATGAATTGGAATTCGTCGCTGCAATGTCACGGTGTGCTCATGCTTGATGAGATACATTTGCGCAAATCTGTGGCACATTGTTCAAAAAATCTCTCGTACGTCGGCCTGATGGATTTTAGCGAAGACGGACAGCAATCCACGAGCATCGACGATCAGGCAACACAAGGACTTGTTATAATGTATCAGTCTCTCTCGGGACCGTACAACCAGACGATCACAGTTTTTCCCTCTAAAAATCAAGTAAAAGTAGAAGAGCTCGCCAAAGTTATCATTAAAGCTGTCATATTGGAGACTGCGGGCGAAGATTCACGCTGTCGTTGCTGACGGAGCTGCAACCAACGTCAAAATGTGGAATCTCTTGGATGTCTCAGGTAAAATGGACAACACCAAGACATGATTCACTCATCCTCTGGATTGCAACCGAAAAGTATTCGCCTTTTCCGACCCACCGCATGTCGTGAAGAACATTAGAAATCGACTCCTAAATGTAAAAACATGTAATGAAGCATATTTTTCAGTAACAATAAAAAGGGAATATAAATATAAATGTAACGGTAGATTTTTAAATCGAATGTAAAACGAATTTATCGGTGTTAAAATCCAATTTTGCAAAGCGAGTATCTTTCGGAAATACCGATAAGCTCGATACAAACAGTTTTTTTTGTAATATTAATTTGTCGCCGTACGCTGTTGTGGAAATTTCCATGTTAACACCGACCGGTGTCCCACCAGCGAATTCGTTCGAAGCTCGTTTATTGGGCAAACCACTACTACCTTTGTTCCCACTTAAAGGGTTATTTTTTGTCCCTTTAATAATTAAATAAAAGTCGCGATTTTCGCCGAAAACGACCGCTGTTCCGCTGTTCCACTTGTTTGGTAAAATAAACAAGCTTCCGAACCGTTTCCGAACCTCTGTGAAAAATAACATTTTCCTTATGAAGTAAGTATTTAATTCTGTGGCCGTATTTGTAATTTGACCGAAATTCTGATTTTTAATTGCGATATTTTCTGTTCATTTTTTCCGTGGAAAAATGAGTCTCACCTGCAAGTAGAGCTACTTCTTGTGAGCTGGTATCGAGTTACAGTATTACTGATCAAATTTTCCGCGATATAACGGTTACAGTGGCCCGTATTCAGCGCCCTATTTTAAAGTTAAATGCATGTTTAGCGAGCACCTTTAACTTGACAGTTCTACATTGTTGTTATGGAATAACTAAGGACATTGTTTACGTTTAAGTCGCTCGCTAAACATATATTTAACGTTAAAATGGGGCGCTGAATACGGGTCATTACGAGTAAGTTATAGATACAGTAAAAAATTTGCAAAAATTCTTAATCAACTCATAATAACAGATTAAATAATACAAACCGTGCCTTTGCTTCCGTACAGATTAAATCTACGAGCGATTATAGTCCAAAAATTACGAAGCGGCATAAAAAAGTAGATGCTACAGCAAAGATGCGTGTCCGCCTAGCGATGTATTTAACAACGAATCATATTATTTCTACTTGGCTTGCAATGTTTTACTTGTAATAATACTGGATTAATACTGTGTTAATACTGGATTCTAGATTTTCAGTAACTCTGTTGCCGATGGCCTAAAATTCTGTTTCCCAAAAAGAGGATAGAGTGGAGAGTTTAAAAGGGTACGAAGAAACAATAGCTTTTTGTAAGCGCGTAAACATGTTCGACGCACTCAATTGTAAATCTCCCAATGAAGGACTAAAGCCCGGCTCTTGGCTGTTCAAGCTAGAGTAATAATGTGTTCACAGTCGTAATTTTATTGTCATTGCCATATGCAGTAAATCTTGATTATTCTGAATAATTTTCAACAGGAGCTCGAGGACATTAGAATGGCTCAACAACTGGGAATAGGCTATGGTCGATAAGAAGATCGGCCCCAAGGACTTTCTCATAGCCGAAACGTTGCGGGCATTAAGAATGTCGCTGCGATCCATGTTGGGTTTGTGCTGCTACCTGATGGACAACCACGGATTCGAGTACTTGCTTTCTGGAAAAGTTAACCAAAAAGGATACCTTTACCAGGATACCTTTACCTTACTTACTATTTACCTTTGTAGAAATTATTTGGTACGGTGCGACAATCAGCCGGATCAAATGATCACCTCGACATTTTTACAACTTGCCAAAAAGACGCAAGCAAATATTCGGAATATTTGGAGAAGATTAGGGAGAAATTCGACACGATGCTGCGGCACGAAGACTGGCAGAAAACCGACGTAATTTCCTACGATTTTGACCATGATTACTCCCTTTCCCAAATCTTTGACTGCATTAGATATTATGTTACAGGTTTCAGTATTTTACAGGGTTCTCATGTTGAAAGTGCATTTTCGTTATAAATTTCATACTGACCTGAGAATCATTTCAGGTTATCTATGCAAGCAAGCCCTGACGAAGTACGGTTCATGTGTGTGGTGTAAGGAAGCCACAACTTCCAACTCTGCCAGTTCCATGTCCCAATTGGTGGATTAACAATCCCGTGGAAGCCTTATCCACGCAAATCAAAACATTTTTCGATTCATCGAGTTTGTAGAATCCGTTTTTACCAAACACTGCTCACAAATTGATGTGTTCAGTCTCACCGTCGACGAGTACTGGAAAATTTCCATTTTTCATACCCATGCAGGAAGCATTCTTCCGAAATTCTGTCATTTTCAATCGTATACTACCTGAGACTAAGGATGAGACAATTCGCTCATCAGGAAAATGTAACTAGCCAATAAATTGTTAACTAACATTAAGGGTTTAACATTTGTTAAACCTTGTAATGAATTTATTTCTCCGTGATTTTGAATTGTCGCGAAATGCGTGATAAGGATCAGTGTATTTCCAAATTTAATAAGTGCGACAAACTTCAGGGGGTGTTTCTGCATGAAAAAATAATGGTATTTTGCTATGTAAATATATGTCCGCAAATGCTTCGTTTTCGAGATACGGGGTGTTAAAGTTTCTTCTTAAAAACCGAAGATTTATTTATTTCTCTGAAACCAGACAAGATATTCAAATGAAATTTGGTGAATTTTGAGAGGTAACTATTACGTATTTTTTGATTTAACATTAAAAATTTTATGTTCATCAAATTATGTTGGTACGCCACTGAGGCATTTTATTGAAAATTCAATTATGAATGAATTCCTCGTTCAATTTGTGACAAAAAAGCTCTCTTGTGTTTATTTCGTAAGGGCCGCCGTTTTCCAATAAAAAAATAAAACATCTTGACGTGTATTTTTCATTTCCTCTATCGTTAGCTAGTAGTGACGTTAGACGGTGTAGTAGGCTGCACGGCAGGATTTTAAGAGGCTATTTAACAAAACTTACCGACAAGCAGAGGGACTGAGTGAAAAATGGAATAAAATGTAGGCTCGAAAGCAGGAAAAGTGTGAGTCAGTGATGTCTTATTTCTACGAGAAGATCGAGCTGTGGGAACGGTTAAATTTGGAGTTCGGAGAGATAAAGGAGGAGGTGCTATCGGGACTTGTTTCGCGAGAGTTGGCTATGAGTCTGATGGTCGACAATCTCCATCAACTCCATCGACAATGGGGAAAAAGTGTTTTAAATGCGGGCTTTATAATCATACAGCTGATCAATGCCGACGTACTCAATCTGTTTGTTTCAGGTGCAAGGCGGTGGGTCATATACGGGCTGTAATAACCAGGGGGCAAATATTTCAACAGTTTAATGGTGGTGAGATTTAGCGAACCCAAATGGGTAACAAGTAAAAACCGTAGGTGTAACAGCGGTGGCGCCATCTATCAAAGCGACCACTACTTTTCCGCATAGCGACAAAATTGTAGAATTACCGGAGTGCACTTAAGTAGCCCGCACGTGTAATTATATTTGCAATAAATATGTTTAATAATTTTACAAAGTAAAACAATAATCGACACAGATTGATGGGGTCACCAAAACTACCCAATGCTGACCACGTACCCCCAATTCCAAAGACACCCGAACCAATGGCAGAAAACTAAAACCACTACTCTGAAATGTTCAACCAATAACTAAGTACTTTGTGGGAGAAAACCCATTAGTAGAGGGTGAAGTACTTAATCAAAAGGATGAGCAAGGAACGACAGTGCGTAGTGAGCCTGTATTAGTACAGCGGAACCAACGGGTTTTCTGTCGCAGTTTAATTTCGAGCTCCTGACAAGTATCAGGAACCGGGTCGAATTCGGTTAGTTCGAAGTGAGAGTGCGAGAGGGTAGTAGGTGCGAGTGTGTGGTTGTGGTTGTGGCCAGAGGTAGTCGACGTAATCGTCAAAGTGAGTCAAACTATTTATACAAATCGAAGAAGGTCTATCTTAGCTTCACCGCTAACGAGTACTGCGGTAATCCGGGCGTTAAGTCTCACCGCCTTGTACATTGGGTAGTATTTAAGGTCGTCTGATCAGCTGGTTCAAATATAACGCTGAGTAATACTAAACTCGACGGCGGTGTCAAGCTGTTGTACTCTAGTACGAGGGCGTGTCCTAAACTTCGTCTGGATACGAAACCCAAAAGCCGATAAGGTATTCTCGTGGAGCTCGTACCAGGCTGCAACCACAGATGCAATATCTATTGTAACATTTCTTATTTTTTTTGTCCTTTACTATTTTGTTGAATTTGCTTGATCGAGTCAATATACCGATATTTTGCCCCCATTTAAATCTTTAATTTATTACCCCGAAATAAGTACCTAATACTAGAATAACAACAGAGCCTAAACAAAATCCGTCCACACCAGACATCTTAAGCGACGGTCGAACCCCGCTACAACCCGCGCAAAATAAGAATAATAACCGAAATAGGTGACAAATCCTAGACGGTTATTACATCTGGTGACAGCGGTTTTCGGGATTTCTTTTAATTTTTGTTTTATTATTATTTTGTTGTTATTCATAATAAGCTCACGGATTATCGCAATATATCATATTGCACAGTATTGTAACAAGAGTACGTACGCGAGACACAGAACGACGGCCACGAGTGACAAATTGCAGTTTAGTAAAGTAAATAAACAATCATTTAAAATCAAATTACAAGGTTACTGGGTCGACGGAAAAATAAAAGCAAATAATCGTTACATTACTTTTTTGAACAAGGTAGGTGATTCCTTTATAAGTTGGACCTTCTTCAATAATTATGTCACTTAACACGAACTTGCAAAGAACACCGCCAAGAAATCGGTCAAATACCGAGGGAAGTACAGGTGCATCGGCAGCCCCCCCACAGGAGGCAGATTACAAAACCAAGTTTATCGCGATACCGGCGAATCAACCATTAGGGGTTATCGCTACAACATTGTCGGATTTTACGGGAAGGGACGCGGTTAGGTACTTCGAGAAATTAGAACAACGGGCTAGTTTAGACAATTGGACCGAATCCGATACATTAGAGTTGTTAAAATTTAAACTATCAGGTGCAGCACACGATTTCTTTAAATCTGAACCGATTCTAAACGCGCTAAATTATGTAGGGCTTAAAGATTGGCTAATAAATAAATTCAAACCCAAAACATTGCCAGGGGACAGCTTGTTAAAGCTAAATAACTGCTTTCAAACACACGACGAAAAAGTCGAAAATTTTGGCACTAGACTACGGCTACTAGGGGCGAAAGTATTAGAAGACGACTTAAGGGGTGCGAGACCAGAGGAATTCCCAGGAATTAAAAAGATGAATGACGATCTAATATTGAATCAGTTTAAATTAGGAGCGAGGAAGGACCTTATGAGAGAAACAGGTGTGTTGCTGCTCAAGGAGCCGAATTTAAATCTCGAGAAGGCCGAAGAAATCTTATCACTACAAGAAATGAATCTAATGCTAATCCAGGGGAAAAGCCAAGGGCCAAGAGTAGCATTCATTGAAGACACCAATAGAAGTTGCTACAACTGCGGCAAAAAAGGGCATATAGCCAGAGAATGCAGAGGTGAATCAGCATACCAATCTAACACCAGAAGAAATGATGTATGCTTCCATTGCGATAAAAGCGGACACTGGGCAAGAGACTGTCGCTCAAGACCGGAGCAGGAAAGTCGGGAAAACAGGAATAGACAAGAATATTATCCTAGGAGAACAGACAGCCGTCGAAATAATCAAGAGGAAACAAGAGAATCTCAGCGGGAAAAATCACCAAACAGAAACAACTACAATGGAGCAAGGCAAAGACAATGGCAGAATAGAGAAACAAGACCATCGCAATCACAAAATGGCAACAATTACAACAGGAATTGGAACGGCACAAACTCTTCCCATTATAGAAACCCCAGAAATGACAGATATTTAAACTAAAACGGGTCCACGCAGATCCCCGCGCAAAAGACCCAAACAATCGGAAATAGGGGAAGAAGAAGCACACATGGACAACAGCGTAACAATAAAACACAACGAAACAAATATTACACAATTTTACAAAGAAAGCAAAAATACAAATATCAAAACCACATGCAAGCAAATTATAAACGGCGCCATATATCATAATATTGAAGGTCAATGGTATTAGAAGGTCGTGTATGATCGATACAGGAGGAGCGTACTCCCTGATAAAATCATCGTTAGTACCAAAAGAGGACGTAGACACATCAATAACAGACAGCATTAGTCTAAGAGGAATCACAGGGCACGAAATAAGTATCTATGGCTCGATAAAAGTCTCGTTGGAATGTGAAGAAGGACAAAGAGGGGAAGAAACCGAACTCATCGTGTGCGAGGATGAAATATTAGGAGAGGCTTCAATACTACTAGGCAGGGATTTCCTGATCGAACTGAAAGCAGTAGAATCATATGAAAAAGAGCCAACAATAAACATTTGGGTACAATATTTATCACTTTTAAATTCAGTGGAAACGGAGGATATCGGGAATATAAAATTACAAACTAAACCAAAAACAAGCAAGGAAGAATGAAAATTATGGTTGGAAAAACTGGAAATCTTTATGTCAAAACGAAACCACCAACAGGAAGACGCTACAGAAGATGATAAGAAGAATACAAAGAATAATAACAAGGGAAACGAAGAACAAACCCCAGATCAAAGTAAGGATAGCACACCAATAGTGTCAAGGGTCTGCTATAATTCCGACATCGTATTAAATGAGGAGTTAATACTACCAGCAAGAACCGAGACTATAACAACCGCAAAAGTCAAGAAAATATTAGAAGGAAATACATTAGTGTGCGAAACCCAGGAGGACGGCCAAGCATTCGTCCGAATAGCCAATTCCATTGTCCCAAATAAAAAAATAGTTCGGATAAGATTAATCAATGCATCGTATAAGGACATAAAACTAAGGAAAGGTGAAAAAGTCGGATTAGCATTCAAATGTGACGAGGAACAAGCCCCTCATCTTGAATTTGATCTGAGCCATATCCAAGAGGAAGCACGACAAGAGTTGATGAAAGTCATCCAAAAATATCACCACTTATTTAAAGACGATGATGAAATTATAACCAGCACGTCCAAGGTAAAACATAGCATAACACTCGAACCAGGTACACAACCCATCTGCAAAGCGCCTTACAGAATCCCATATCAACAACGAGAAACGCTGAAAGAAGAAATAGATAGATTATTAGAAGCAAAAGTAATTCGACCATCATCCAGCCCTTGGTCAGCACCCATAGTATTAGTCGTGAAGAAGAAGCCAGACGGAACATTATTTCCTACTAACTATACAGCTGAAACCGAAAGAATCCATTCATTCATTCATTCATTCATTCATTCACTGACTCATTGGCGTGTTTTATTTTTTACGGCCAAACGCGAAGGAAAATCGTCGCGGAAAAATCGCTATCCGACGTAACTCGCAGAACGGTTGGAAAGGGCGCTAACGCGCCCTTTCTTGGGGCTCTGGGAGTATATGTAGAACTACAAACGCGTGTGAGTCTTTCCATGCTAGATTTAATAGTAATTTTTATAATAGTCATCCAAACATATTCTCGTTTATTGAAATTATTAAACAAAATCAAACGGAAACATACATAAAACTACAAAGTTTGAACGAGGTTATAAGAGTACGCGACCCTGCAGTGCGAAGAAGAATAGACCTCGTAAAAAGTAATATAGAGCGTCTTAGTTCGCAACAAATATCACGTTTCCACTTTGTAAAATGTGTATCTTACATGTATTGTAACAACTAGAATAATATTATTCGGTAGGTATTATGTAGAATACCATTATGTAATATAAGTAAGTGTTCAGTTTTGTAAGACTAATTTGAAATTGAAAATCTAATTTTAATAAAATGTAAGTAATAAATAACGTAATAAGTAATAAATGTTTGAATGTTTGAAAATTTGTTTTTGAATAAAATTTAGAATAACAAATCGTGTAATGTCTTTATTGTCGTACTCTACAGGTTGGTCGGGGATTAATTTTAATTGACGGTACTGGAGTTCATGTGCACCCTTCGCTAATGGGCTTGGGTTCAGTGCCGAGTTTATTAATCCGGTGCCGAATTCGTGGACGCCCCTACAAAATCCGTCATTGGAACTCCATTGTTTTCATCTTTCATTAAGCCTATAACTTTTTTTATTGACCAATGGGATACCGTAGATGTTGTTAGGGGTGTAATCTGATGTATCGAAATATTTAACGAAACATTATATAGAACGGAACATTCATTAAATGTATTTTTCATGTACCCATAGTGAAAAACATATAAAGTGGTTTTTGCAAGATCTAAAATAGCTTGACCCACATAAATAGGTTTATTTAAATAAACTTCTAATTTCTTTAACTCTACAGCCACTAAATTTTCATTAAAAATGGTACAATTCTTAAATTAAGGTTTAGAAATGTACGCTTCAGATCCATATCGACCGCTCCACTCAGTTAAGAGTTTGATATTAACTCTTTTACGAATATTCCGAGTATTCCGAAATTTCCGAATATTTACGTTTTCCGAATACAGCGTTATTCATAAGTTTAAATAAATTCTTCTCGAATTCATTTTTAGCTTTTTTCCTAAGTTCTGTGTTGAGATCGATGTATGGTTTAAACCATGCAGCTTGTTTGAATTTGAGAACTCTCTGTATTTTTCGAAGAATTAAACCGTGAGATAACGCCTGCTTCAACGCTCGATAGTTAAGGTAACATATTTCTCTTTGGAATGTAGAGTAGCCATCAATTTAGTTAACTCCTGACCCGTTTTAGAAGGCTTCATAGTCTTAGGATTGATGTGTTCTAGACAAAAAGGTATATCTTTATGTTGATTTTGGAGATGAGGAGGATATTCCAGATCTACTTATAACATGTAACCATAAGTAGCATCATCAAAGATTTGAGTAACGTCGATGTTGGTATCCACTCATTCAAATTCTCCACATGGTAGATATTAAGACATGGCCCATCCATACTAAAAAAACCATTAAATTATCAAACAATAAATAAATAAATAATATTACCTGATTATTCACATCGTAGTACATTAAAAAGGTCTTCGGCTTTGAAGGATCATAATTGTTTACATATTGATTATTAGCTATTGCTTGTCTTTTATAGCAGACTTGACTTAATCCTCCACGAATACCTCATTCGATAAAAATATATATATCAGGATCAGTAAGCAACTCCAATTCAATGTTGGTTTATTTAAGCATAGCATCCCATGTGAATCCTGGTAGAGTTAAGTATGGTCCAATAGTCCAAAACCTGAAATGCAATCATCAGATATCAAAATTTAAAAGTCGTATAAGAGGTTTGTCAAAAAATGTGATTTTTGCATAAGAATAAAGTACCTTTGTTTTCGAAAGTTCATATTATAAAGAAAACATGTTTAGAATTAAAAATAACTTTCAAATGTTCAATACTGTTTATTTTTAAAAATATTTTTTTTACATATTCTCTGTGAAAACGTTGAAAAGTGAAATGTGAAATCCGGTACATCCTAAATTAATTATGCAATAAAGTGCAAACTTAAATTTTCAACATTTTCTCTGTGAAAATGTCGAAAAAAATATTTTTATAAATAGACAATATTGAATATTCGAAAGTTATTTTTAATTCTTAACAAAGAAAAAATTTTCTTTATAATAATTTTCGATATTGTCAAAATAAAGGTACTTAACTCTTGAGCAAAAATCACATTTTTTGACAAACGTCGTATACGACTGAAAAAATTTTAATATCTGATGGTTGTGTTTTAGTTTTTACGCAATGCACAACTTTTTATGAAGAATAACTTTTTTTCGTAATATTAACAATAAAAAAATTTCCCATATGGTGCGAATTTAAGTGGACACACTGTATATACATTCAAATAAATAAATTTAAATAAATTAAAGATATATATTTTTCTTTGGTAATTGGTAGTGGATCAATCGAACCCTTCATTCTCGTGGCAATATCATAATTATAAAATGCGCATCGTAACCGCTTAGATTATGAAAAACTATAGGTACAACGTGACTATCCTTAAAATTGAGGTTACAATCTTCATGAGCGGGGATTGTGGTGTTTTAACCCTGTATCCACGAGCGTATCCACGAGCTTTACGTTGTCCCTTCAGTGGAATCGACGTTTTATTCCAAGTATCTACTAGTGGAGGAACGCCAGAAGTTCCAAGGCAGAGAATCGGAGAAGGTATCTTCGTACCACAAATACCTGTAAGTACCAAGTTCCTTTTTGCCTATTCCTACCCCTGTTTGGGAAGAATAGATAGTTATAGTACGTGAAAAGATTTTTAAGTGTATATCTTTATATGAGCGAAGGAAAAATTCCGGAATCTTTGGATTCGATAGTTGAACAGTTAAGTGCAATAAATATAGAATCAAATAAAGTAAAAACGAATCCAAAATGCCGAACCCTCCAGGACAATTTAGTTGGGAACTATTTAAAATGAAAATTAATAATATTATGCCATATGATGGTGATTGTAATAATTTGAATACTTTCATTACGCGTTGTGAAAGATTATTTACCACGTATCGCGAATTTAATGATATGGATTTGAATGCTTTTATTTTAGAGTCGATCCAGAGTAAATTGACCGGTAAAGCTGAAGCATTGGTTGGTAATCGTCCTGAATTGAATGATTGGTTAGCAATAAAAACAGCCTTGACACAAAGTTTCTCTGACAGAAGAAATTTAGAATGTTTAATTCAAGAATTACATCGGGCTAGACCGAACAGAAAAGAAAATTTGATTGATTTTGGTACGAGACTGCAATTATTACGCAGTAGTATCTCTCAGAGAATCAGTGATCTCAACAGATTGAAAACAGAGACAGAAGAGTTTTCTAATTGGAATATTGTGAAAAGGTCCCGTTAGATGCTTTTATTTCAGGATGTACCGGTGTTTTAAGAAATAATTTGCATTTAAAAGAACCAGATTCATTGGAAGATGCTTTAGCTTACGTTGTCGAATTTGAAAATTTCAATATTCACTACAGTAACCACGGAAATATTGATGAACGTAAAACTTTCAAAAATATTTTTTCAAATGAACCCAATTGACAGAATCAGTTCAAAAATCAAAATTCTAATAATTTAAATCAAAATAATTTTCATCAAAGGTATCAATCAAACCAAAGATTTTCAAATAATTCGAGATCAAACCAGAATGTTTTTAAGTCGAGACCAATCCCACGAAATGAATTACTTGAACCAGAACCTAAGTCGATTACGAGTCGTATGACTTCAACCTTTAAAGGAAACCCTAACCTCCTTTAACCGTCAGTACGAACCCGAATCAATGTCTACGACAAGCAGAATGACTTTTGACAGAAACCCCAATAATAATTATAACCGAAACGGACCTTTTAGAAACAACTTTCAAAGACAAAACAATAATGAAGAGTTGTACACCAGTTCACATGACGAGATAGGGAACGAAACCCAATTTGACAGTTGCAATAATGACAATGTACAAAGTATACAAACTAAGGAAAATTTTCTCGAAACGGCCTCAAAAAAAAACGAATTGACCTAGTAGAGTTTAATAATAATTGGTTACAGAATAATCCACTACCATATATTAAAATCAGGAATTAAATTATTGATTGATACATGTAGCACAACTTCAGTTTTGAAACCTGCTATAGCAGAAAAATATATTCCAAATTATATATTCTTTCGGTTTCAGTTGTATAGTTAGTAGGACTAGCAGAATGGTTGGAAAGGGCGCTACCGCACCCTTTCTTGGGACACTGACCCGTTGCCAGGTCGTCAATTGTTGCAATTAAATCTTTTGGTGGTCTTGTCACTTAGTCAGGCAATCACTACCACTATTATACACTCTACTATACAACCATACACTACTGCTTCACTATCACAAATCACTAATTGTAAGCTCAAAAGTTTATTAGCCGTAATTGTTAATAAAACTTTGATAATAGCGTCCAAATCCAAAAATTTGTTCGCTTCAAATCAAATAAGGTTTATAAACGCACCCCGAAAAATAAATAATTGTAAGTCTTTCTTTATTAACACCCAAGAACAAAATAACAAAGTAAAGTAATACATCATCCGATTCCACCTTATCAACCTAAAAACTAGTCCCTCCGTGAATCATACATTTTCGATACAATTTCGTTTTAAATAAATATCCATCGCAGTGCCGTCCCCATTTCTAACATATGCTAATGCTAATAATCGCTCGGCCAAAATCCAAAACGCCAAAATATAAATGCACATTGCACACCCCTCTCTCGACCGCTACAAGCTAACGTTTCAAAGTAAAATGCCCTCGCACGGTTCAAGTTAAAAATATGCGGTTGTTTTTGTTAGTTAGAAAAAACTACGCTTAGCAAATTTGTATTCTTGTAATATTTTCGTAAACCTAATAGTTTTCGATATTTGAGCGTGATAATTTTAATTATGACTAATTGAAATTAAACATTTTCTAATAACTCAAAAACTAATTGTCGAATAAAAATTTGTAAATTACTATTCGATGTAAAAAAATATTCTCTACAAATCACCTAGTTTGAAAAAATTTCGTAAATTAAACGGTTTAGGAGATATTTGATTTTGAATTTTCCGGAAAAAACGATTTTTGTTACGGCTTGTTCGCGAGGTTCGGAAAATATACCGTTCGATAGAAAAATCAATTCTAAACAATTTCTGTATCTTGTAAAATTTTCGTAAACCTTCCGTTTCGGAGATATTAATGTATTTATTCATAAAGTAATTCCTTCTAGATCCGTCGCTGTTCTCCACGGAGAGAACGGTTTCGGGAATCCCTTTGCTGCGCGAATTTGAACCATAAATCCGTCGCTCGAGTCTCATGTTCGCGACTTAGATTTAGCCCTATAACTTTTGAACTGTTCAAGATAAACATATGCAGTTTGTTTTGTTAGTTGGAAAAAACTACGCTTAACAAATTTGTATTCTTGTAAAATTATTGTAAACCTAATAGTTTTCGAGATTTGAGCGTGTAAATAATAATGAATTTAATTATAATTAAAATATTTTTGCCATAACTCCGCGAAGGAAATTTTGATTTTCCCGCGGTTTGCGTGAGATAATCGATATTAATTTGACGAATATTTTAGGAGAGATTGAGAAAAATCGATCTCTTCGTTTCCGATAAAATCGCAAAAAACTCTAAAAATCCGAAATTTTTCACCCGGAAGGAAACTTTTCCGGGTTTCGAAATGTCGATTTTCCGATAGATCTCGTCAAAATTCGTAAAGATGGCGTTTTTCCCGCGACGATTTTCCTTCGCGTACGGCCGTAAGAAAAAAACACGCCAATCAGCTCGGTTTTACCCAACAATATCGCAGTTTTTTCCTCGTAACTCAACAACCGTTAAAGTTGGAACCACCCCGTAAACTTTTTATTATGTAACACAAAAAACACAAAAAACATCCTCTACAATTTTCAAAGAATAATTTTTTTTCGAAATCGCATCTTTTTTCGAGTTATTTCGACTTTTTGTCAATCGCGTTTATTTTAAAAAATCGATATCGCGCTATAAATCGGAAACCGCTCAAAATTGAATCACCCCATCTACATATATTATACAAAATACTATTCTTTACAAATTTAGATTCTTGAGAAATTTTCAAAAAACGGCTAGTTTTGGAGTAATTGTAAAATATAAATTTTTCGTTCGCGAAGGAAAGTTTGTTTTTTATCGTTATAACTCAAAAACGGTTCAAAAGAGAATAACCCCTTATATGTCCTATTATAGAGAAAAACGTTCTCTACAATTTTCAAAGAATAAAATCCTATAGTTAATAGGATAATTCAAGTGTTAAAATGAAAACTTCAATAGGTTCTAGAGTTATTAAAAATCAAGCAGATATTCCAGCGTTTAAAAAGTTAAGTTGCGATAATTATAAAATTAATTTCGTTTTATTTGACTTTCATGAGTTTTTCGATGGAGTCATTGGACTTTTTGATTTAAGGATGATAATATTCATAATCGATTTTAACAATCAAACCTTATTCAATGATAAGGTAGGTATTCCGATTGAGTTTAGGAAACCAACGGACATAAATATGAACAGAAAAAAGGTATTAAATAATAAAAGTAAAGGAAACGAATCAAATGCTATAGATACAGCTTCATTAGATGTTAATATAGATGACATAAACGAAATTATTGAAAGAGAACTTGAGGAATTACATGAATTACCGGAACTCTCAGAGCAAGAAGTTTCTGAAGTTTTGTAAAGAAAATGATAAAAATATTATAATACTATCCGATATTCAGATTAATCCACCCAATAAAAAACCAACAAATAGCGAAACAGATTTAGAAACGGTTCATACTTCACAAGAAGACCCAATTTTCGCCATTCCCATAGTAGACAAAGCATTAAATACCTATAAAAATCAGTAGTAATTACGTGCGGCGAAATAAATAATTTACAGCATAAAAGAGAAAAAGTATTTGATAACACCAGATTATATGTTACTTTACCTCAAAGAGTTTTGCAAGAAAATATTATAAAATTCATAACAGAGTTTATTGACCTCAAAAGACTATACGCCCTTTATTTTAGGACCAAAGAATTGGCCGAAACGTTCACTGTAATTTGTCAAAATTTCTTTAAAAATTCATCCTTCAAATTTGTTCACTGTTCAAAATTTTTGGTCGATTTAGTCACGTGTGAAAAACAAAGAGAAAAACTGGAATATTATCGTGTGTATAAGAAAGGCCACCGCGGAATAAACGAGGTTAAAGCTTCATTGAGTCAATAATTGTGAGGTATGTTTACGAAATAAATATGACCGAAATCCCCCCGTTGTAAAGTTCAACTTAACTCCAACGGCATCGAAACCCTTTGACCACATTCACATCGATACTTTCCAAATTGCGAATAGATCATATTTAACTATAATTGATTCATTTTCTCGATATAGACAAACATGTCCGATTTCTAGTATAAATGGCATTTCCGTTGTTGATAACTTGTTAACTTATGTTACCCACCACGGTTTACCTTACAAAATAACCGCCGATTCAGGTACTGAATTCAAAAACTATGATTTAAAAGATTTATGTAATTTACACAAAATAGATTTGCATTTTACAACTGCGAAGAATAGTAATTCGAATTCCCCCGTGGAAAGATTCCATTCAACCTTGATAGAATGCTTTAGATGCATTCGAGAAGAAAACAAAGATCTAACTTCTGACCAACTGATAAAGCACGCAATATTAAGTTACAATAATTCCATACATTCCGTAACAAAATTCACACCATTTGAAATAATAAAAGGTCATACAACGCAGTTCCCTTTGGTATAAATGATGAGCTAACAGTTTCATACAAAATCATAAACAGATTACCAAGAAATTGTATGAGAAAATTCAAGAAAATAATGCGATGAGAAAAGAAAAAATTATCCAGAAACTTAATACAAAACGTGACACAATACAAACGAGACGATCCTATCAATTACACTGACCAAACAGTAGCATACGTGCTATGGTGGACACTAAGATCCTGTATTAGCCTCCTAACATTTTTCGAATACTAAATAGTTTTTTTTTATCTTTAGATTATGTATATTCAAAATATACAGGGTGTTTCAAAAAAAGGTGACCCCCTTTCTAGGAGAGGTAGAACATGACAAAATAAGTTGAGTTTGCTCAGTAAAAAATGTTCGTAAGGGTTTCCGTTTTCAAGATACAATGTATTGAAAAAAAATAATTTATACACATTTTTTACGATTATGTCGAAACTACTGGCTTAATTGTAATAAAATTTTGAACAAATATGTTTTAGAAGCTATCGCATCGTATAAAATGGTTTTTATACTGCCTCTCATAGATGGCGCTAGTTGCACGGTTCGTACTGAGTTTTTTTTACAGTAACTTTTTTGAGGGTAAATTTTCAAGTCCAAATTTTATGTGAGCTCAAACATAATTAAATTTTACCAAAAGGTGCCAAAAAAGGTGCTCTCGGTAAAACTCGATACTGTGTACCGTTTTCGAAATATTTTGATTTGAAATTGATTGTTCTGTTTCCGTACAATGTTATGTTAAGCGTGGCAACGCAGCGAATCTTCCTGCTATTAGGCACACATACGTGATCCTGCCGCGCTACCCCACCGGTGGTACTGAGCCGCCGAATCAGAACTAGCCCAAGCGAGAAAGAAATCGGTGCGTTGTGACACACGAATTTTGTGCTAAAATATTCCCAATAAAACCGTCAAAAATCACGTTACAATTTGTATCATCTTGCCAGCCAGCAATTGCATTCATAATTCAAACATTGATGAAGCAATAACTGATGCTGGTATAAAGTAAGTATTTTTAAGTAACAATTGCGTATTTTTTTTGAAAACAAAAAACATTTACATTATTCTAATGCTAAAATAATTAATTAAACAAAGAATTACGGGAAAAATTCAAATAAATTTGATTATAAATGCTGTGAAATAATATTAAATCAGTTTAGTAAGTGTTCAAAATGTCCTCCGTTTTCACGAATACACAATTCTATCCATTTTTGAATCAATAACTTTAGCATTAGAATAATGCAATTGTTTGAGTCTTTTAATAAATAGGTAATTGTTACTTAAAAAATACTTACTTTATACCAGCATCTGTTATTGCTTCATCATTTTCACATCAAAATATTTCGAAAACGGTACACACTATCGAGTTTTACCAAGAGTACCTTTTTGGTGTAAAATTGAATGATGTTTGAGCTCGCATAAAATTTGGATAAGAAAATTTACCCTCAAAAAAGTTATTGTAAAAATAACTCAGTACGAACCGTGCAACTAGCGCCCTCTATGAGAGGCAGATATAAAAACAAGTTTATACGATCCGATAGCTTCTAAAACATATTTGTTCAAAAATTCATTACAATCAAGCCAGTAGTTTCGACATAATCGGTAAAAATGTGTAAAAATTATTTTTTTTCAATACCCTGTATCTTGAAAACGGAAGCCCTTACGAAACTTTTTTACTGAGCAAACTCAACTTATTTTGTCATGTTCTACCTCTCCTAGCAAGGGGGTCACCTTTTTTTGAAACACCCTGTAGAGTGTGCCATATCAATAAAAAGAGATGAAAATTACAAATTTAATGGGCAACAAAAAAAACAGGGTGTTCCATGAATGAAATTACAAGTTGGTGTCACATTGTAGAAATAAAGAATACCTCATAAAGAAACTAACTTCACTGACGTCACTGAATTCTACGTAAAATTACCTATAATAATCAGTTTACACATTTAAAATATCTTCAATAGCAAACGAGATACGGGGGTGGAATAAGTCAGAATTTTCATTATCGCCCTGTAACTCAAAAATGAAAAGGGGTACAGGTTCGAGATACCGCCCAATCGCGACCAAAATGGGACACAGAGTACATATAGGTTCAATTTGGACTCCTTCCAATAAGTACCTCTCCTAATGCATACATTCCCTGTACATGTATAGCGTACGTTCCCGTAAGTTGAAACCTTATGAAAAACATTTTCTATAAGATTGTTACAGAAAATATTCTTGTAATTAGAATATTGTATTCTCTCAGACAATACAATTTTGAAAAATCAAAATATACGTAATGGGTTTATAATTACTTTATAAAGTAATTCTTCGTCTTTTTCTTTATAAGGAAAAATAAAGAAGATTATAGTAATATAGGATTAACTCGCAAAAAATCCTCGAACATCCACGACGACTATCCGGAGAACGCCTCACCGTCGCCAAACAGCAATTCGATGAGCTGGCCGAACGCGGCATTATTCGACGGTCTTCTAGTCAATGGGCCAGTCCATTACACCTGGTACCCAAACCAGGTGGAGGTTGGCGCGTAACGGGCGACTATCGACGCCTCAATTCATGCACGCTCCCAGACCGCTACCCGCTTCCAGTTATCGAGGATATTCTCCAGGAAGCTCGAGGTACCGTATTTTCGGTCATAGACCTACAACGAGCATTTTATCAAATACCGGTGGCCGAAAACGACATTCCTAAGACAGCTGTTACAACACCTTTTGGTCTTTTTGAATTTTTAGGAATGCCCATGGGTCTCCGGAACTCTGCTCAAACATTACAACGCATCATGGACCATATCCTTAGAAGGTTTGATTTCGTTAGATGTTACGTGGACGATTTCCTCGTCTTCTCGAGGTCGCACGATGAACACCTTAATCACCTGCACCTCCTGTTTGAGGCTCTGCGCAACGCACACCTGCGCATCAACTGGGGAAAATGCGTTTTTGGCATGCCAGAGGTAAATTTCGCAGGATACTTGATCTCCGACAAGGGTTTCCAACCACCACCGCGAAAGATCGAGGCTATCCTTAATTTCCCGCGCCCAGAGGACTCGACACAGCTCCGTCGCTTCCTAGGAATGGCAAATTTTTACCGCCGCTGTCAGCCGAATATCGCTTCCTACCAAGCTCCCCTGGCCGACCTGCTCAAGGGAACCAATAAAAAGACGAAACTAAAATGGTCCGAAGAGGCATCGAACGCTTTCCAACAATGCAAGGAAAGCCTAGCCGAAGCTGCAAGAGTTGCCTTTTTGTCCCCTACTGCACCGCTTGCACTTCGCACTGACGCTTCCAGCGTCACCATAGGCGCCGTTCTAGATCAGCAACAACCTGGGACGGATCCTGGGCTCCTCTAGGATTTTTCTCCCGTAAGTTGAGCCCCACTGAAATACGTTACAGTACGTACGATCGAGAGCTCTTGGCAATTTTCGCCGCAATAAAACATTTTACTAGAATCCTCGAAGGAAGGTTTTTCACAACCTATACGGATCACAAACCTCTCACCTTTGCCCTAAACCAGCGCTCCGATAAGGCCTCACCCAGGCAGCAAAGACAGTTGGATTTTATATCGCAATTTGATACGGACCTGCGATATACGCCGGGACCCGAAAACCTGGTAGCCGATGCCTTATCAAGGATATGCACCATAGCAGCGCCATCATCCCTCGACATAACCACAATCGCTTCTGCCCAGTTAGAAGACGAGCAGCTTCCGCATATCCTTGCTAACAGCCCGCAAGAGTTGCAGAAAGTCAACGTCGAGGGACAGCAAATTTACGCTTTAGTCGCAGACCATTCTATGAGGGCATACTTACCACTTGCTCTGCGACGAGAAGTTTTTACCTCTATACACGGATTGTCCCACCCGAGTGGAAGGGTAACGACCAAACGCCTCAGGGAGAAGTATTTTTGGCCAGGAATGCGGAAAGACGTGGACCGTTGGTCTCGCCAGTGTCATCCGTGCCAGGCCGCCAAGGTGCATCGACATAACCGAGCTGCGTTAGGAAATTTCAACACACCTGATGCCAGATTTGATCACATACATGTTGATTTGATAAAGTTACCTTTAACCCAAGGTTTTCAATATTGTTTGACAGTAGTGGATCGATACAGCCGATGGCCCATTGCTGTCCCGCTGCCAGACCAGACCGCCCCGACAGTTGCAAGAGCGCTTTTCAACGAATGGATCAGTATTTTTGGAACACCACTTACAATTACTTCCGATCAAGGCGGACAGTTCGAAGCAAACTTGTTCAATCAACTCGCCAAGCTGGTCGGAGCAGATCACAAGAGGACAACCCCCTACCACCCGAAATCAAACGGGATGGTAGAAAGACTCCATCGAACCTTGACGGCCGCCCTAATGTGTAGTCCAGATACCCCTTGGCCACAAGCACTCCCGTCGGTGCTACTTGGGCTCCGAACTTCTTTCAAGGATGATCTTCAAGCTTCACCTGCAGAAATGGTTTTCGGAACGTCACTTCGTATCCCTGGAGAATTCCTCACGACTCAAGATGCCTCCATCGGACAGGAAGAGTTTGTTTCCAAACTCAGGTCCCTTTTTAGGACCATTCGACCAGCTCCAGCAGCGCGACATACGCAACAGCGTCCCTTTGTTTTCAAAGACTTAAATGACTGTTCTCATGTTTTTTGTAGGTTTGAGAAAATTCGAAAACCTTTGGAACCTCCTTACACAGGCCCTCATTTGGTCGTAAAACGATTAGATGACCGAACATACATCATAGATGTCAACGGGAAGGAGAAGGCCGTCTCAACCGACTGCCTCAAACCAGCGTATTTGGAAACAGCTGAACCGATCCGGGCAAGCCCACAGTTGTCACGGGACCCACCGGACCCAGCGCAGCTCACACCACCGTCGGAGCCTCCACCGGACCCATCGCAGTTCACACCACCGCAGGAGCCTCCAGCGGACCCTCCGCAGCCAACATCACCGCCGTTTCCAAGGGGTCCACAGCTAGCACCTTCACGGGGACTACCAGCGCCTTTGCCACCCAAGCCTGCCAGAAGAGTTACCTTTTCGCTCCCTTCACTTCCAGAGAAGGTCACTGGGGGGGGGGAGTGGCTGTGGCGCCTCCTGCGCCTCCTGTACTCTCGCGCCCAAGGAGGAAACAAATCCTCCAACCGCGGACCGACTGGGACGAACCGGCAACAGGGCAGAATCGTGCCTGCCGGTAAGCGAGAGGAAAAACCGGCAACAGCGCGAAGCGTGCCGCCAGAGAGAAAAAGAGAAGAACCTAACCTGCTTTGGTGTGACGACGACACGTTGTATGGTTGTGCGAGAAATAAAATCGGAGTAAACTTATGTACTACCCTGTTACTTATTTATTAGTTGGAAAACCCCCCCTATGATAGGAATCCCGATAGATTATCCGATAGATTTCGTCGAAATTCGTAAAGATGGCGTTTTTCCCGCGACGATTTACCTTCGCGTACGGCCGTAAGAAAAAAACACGCCAATCAGCTCGGTTTTACCCAGCAATATCGCAGTTTTTTCCTCGTAACTCAACAACCGTTAAAATTGGAACCACCCCGTAAACGGAAGTACAGATTATCACAACCAAGGAAAAGCAAACATCTGTTAATGAAGAGACTTTCTTCTAAGTAAGCATTGATAATATGTTGTCAACTTATTATTTGACTATTTCTTTATAAGCATATTCTAATTATTTGATCTAATGGTGCATAGGAGGTGGAAGTCATTGGTATCATCTGTAGACAATGCCGCTGGAAGTTCTAAGTAAACATCATCAACGAATATCGACACTACTTCAGGAGAAAATGAAGTAAACGCACAAATGGCTTGCTATCCAGAGGTCCAGAAGAGAATGTCGATATGAACAACGCATCCTTTAGTGATTTTTCGGATAGTGATACTTCCGGCAGTGATATTGCGGGTAGTGACAATTCATATAGTAATAGTTATGTTAGTGACATTTCGATTGAAACAGACAATGTTGTAACCAGCGATTTTCGTGTTAGGGGTCGTCGAATTGTTGTTGTTGTTCTTTCTTTGATTTTGATATCATTTCTGAGAAAGTTGAAGGCCTTCGAAGTATTTTTTCGTTTCAGTATGGAATGTGTAACATTATACAAAATGTTCACACAGATGATTCGCAAAGCCATGCAGAAACCAATTCAGTGGCGGTATTGGGTGCTGTATCGGTTTCTGGTGACAATGGATATTCCAAATATGTCCAGCAAAACATACACGAAATATCACGATAAACTTCATAGTGTTGTTACATCTGAATACGAGAAACAGGTGAAAGCTGCTGGCAAGGAGGAAGTTGAACTAGCACGAGAATCAGGAGAGGTCAGTGACGATGGACATCCAATAATATCTGTGATCGTCGACCGTGTATAGAGCAAGCGTTCGTATCGTACCAATTACAACGCTTTATCTGGAGTTGTAAGTACTATACGTATTTGATTTCTTTTTTAATTTCATGAAAGCATTTTTATAATTTAAAATTTAAAATTTAAATATTAATTTTCGTAGGCATGTATTATTGGAGCGAAAACCAAGAAAATTTTATATGTTGGCGTTCGAAATAAATATTGTTCGGAATGCAAAAATAACCCCAATCAATCCGCGGCCCATGTGTGCTATAAAAACTGGGACAAACCTTCAACGGCGATGGAAGCTGATATTATTGTAAAAGGATTTCAGCAGTCTATAGCAACACATGGTTTAATTTATGGGATAGTCATAGGAGATGGAGATAGCAGCGTATATAGAAAATTGGTAGAAGTTGCACCATATGGACCAATTTTTTCTATAGAGAAAATCGAATTCCGTAACCATCTCCTGAGGAATTACTTAAATAAGATTTCGGATATTGGAAGCAATTAAAGTTTTCCACTTGTTTTGAGAAAAAGGTTTTCGTGCAAAAAATCTTTGGGGAGGTTCCGAAATGCTGTTCTAAAGGCCGTTGATTATAGAAAAAGAGAAGGTGAATCATTTTCAAGAAGAGCGAACCTTCTCAAACTAGATATATTTAACGGACCTAGGCATATATTTGGAGATCACTCAAAATGTGCCGAGTACTTTTGTACAAAACAAGGAGAGGTATGTTCATACCTTTATTATACATTTAGATTTATTCTATATGTTTTCTATATATTCTATATGTTTAACATGTTTTCAATTTGTAGGAGAATTTAGTACCAGACTTACAAGCCAGCGGAATCATGGAGCAATTGGAAAAAGTGAATATAAGACTTGCTAACCACAGTGTAAGTCTTCTATTCGACGTGGACACGAATGCGGCCGAAACCTACAATTCGATAGTTGCTAAGTTCGTTGGAGGCAAGCGTGTAAACTATTCCTTGAAGGGATCTTACGAAGCAAGATGCAAGGCAGCGGCAATTTCTTATAATACGAATGGACATTTTATGTCCACGGTATTAAATTAATTAATTTTCGATTCCGCTGAGAACATCGGAGTTTTGCGGCACAGTTTTTTGAAGAAAAAGGAAAAAGCAAGAGAAGTCCGTAGAAAAGGTATTTTTTGACATTTTTTTATATTCTTTTACATTTATTTGAATTTATCATTTTTTTGTTAAAGTTATAAAATTATGTTAAATGAAATATGTAGGCTGGTTGTTTTTTGTTTTTGAGTTAGATAAATTTGTTTACATATAAATAGAAACCGTCAACATAAATAACGGAATGGGACGTTTCGGCGTGGCCAATTCGGCGTGGCCGTTTCGACGTGGCCGTTTGGACGTCGGCCATTTCAGCGCCGGCCATTTGGGCGCCGGCCATTTGGGCGCCGGCCATTTCGGCATTGGAAGTTTTGGCAAACTTAACAATATAATTTTTATAAATTTTAAACATTTGTTATTTTTATTATTATTAGGTTTATTATAGTTAAATGATAAAACTGTTTTAGTATCGAAAGGAAGACTAAAATAAAATGTCTATATTGTATTGCTAAAGTATATAAATATATTTAATGAATTAACTTATTCACGAAATTACATGTTGTAGTTATGAGCAAGTCCTCTTAGATATTCTAAAATATCCCCATTGGCTTCAAAATTTTGAACAAGCCGCAAAATGCGTTCATCTGCATCCCTGTATTTTTTTCAACTTTAATGGTGGAGGATTGCCCGCCACAAGTTGCTCGAAATATAAATCTCGACCTTTCTGCACCTGACGCAAGCCATCTATAAATTTCCATATGGTTGGATGATCTGCTCCCATTTCGAACTGTAGCCTTCTATGTGCTGCCTCTGCATGGTTATTGGTCCGGTCTGTCTGATCCAAAGTCCTTTGGTAGAGGTTCCACATCGTTGGGTGAAATAAACCTGGTCGTCTAGCATTTCCTCTTCTGCAAAAAAACAGACAACATTATTGATAAAAATAGTATTAAAATACACGAATTTAGTTAAAAACAGTTAATTAAATACCTATTTAAGCGTCCAATATAGTTATCTTCTAACCAGTCCAACAGTGGTTGATATTCGGCAGGTAGGTCTTCCGCTAGAACATCAAAGGCATGATCTAGATGGTCGATAGGCACAAATGCTAAAGATATCACCATTCTGCAATTCAGGGAGAATTGTGGATCAGCATTGTACTCTCTCGTATGTCCCATAGAAGCCACTTGTTTCCTCATATTTTGGGCCAAGTGAAAAAAACAACCATATATAGTGACACCTGGAAAACAATCCTCCATTGCTTTGAATGCTGCCTGTTCGAAATCGCAATGGATTGCTCTGGGTTGCAAATTTGGAACAATTTCTTTAATCCTACTAACTATACAGCTGAAACCGAAAGAATCCATTCATTCATTCATTCACTGACTCATTGGCGTGTTTTTTTTTTTACGGCCAAACGCGAAGGAAAATCGTCGCGGAAAAAACGCTATCCGACGTAACTCGACGAGATCTATCGGAAAATCGACATTTCGAAACCCGGAAAAGTTTCCTTCCGGGTGAAAAACCGGATTTTTGGGGTATTTTTGAGGTTTTTCGGGATTTTCTCGGAAAATCTTCCAACGATTTTCTTTAAAATTTCCCAAAATATTCTTTAATATATTACCAATCACCTCACGCAAACCGCATATCCGGGAAAATCCATTTACCGGAGTTATAGGAAAAACAAATTGTCATTTTCGCAATTTCGGCAAAAAAATTGAAATATCTCGAAAAAAGATGCGATTTCGAAAAAAAATTTATTCTTCGAAAATTGTAGAGAACGTTTTTCTCTATAATAGGACATATAAAGGGTTATTCTCTTTTGAACCGTTTTTGAGCTATAACGATAAAAAACAAACTTTCCTTTGCGAACGAAAAATTTATAATATACAATTACTCCAAAACTAGCCGTTTTTTGAAAATTTCTCAAGTATCGAAATTTGTAAAGAATAGTATTTTGTATAATATATGTAGATGGGGTGATTCGATTTTGAGCGGTTTCCGATTTATAGCGCGATATCGATTTTTTAAAATAAACGCGATTGACAAAAAGTCGAAATAACTCGAAAAAAGATGCGATTTCGAAAAAAAATTTATTCTTTGAAAATTGTAGAGGATGTTTTTTTACATAATAAAAAGTTTACGGGGTGGTTCCAACTTTAACGGTTGTTGAGTTACGAGGAAAAAACTGCGATATTGCTGGGTAAAACCGAGCTGATTGGCGTGTTTTTTTCTTACGGCCGTACGCGAAGGAAAATCGTCGCGGGAAAAACGCCATCTTTACGAATTTTGACGAGATCTATCGGAAAATCGACATTTCGAAACCCGGAAAAGTGTCCTTCCGGGTGAAAAATTCCGGATTTTTAGGGTATTTTTAGGGTTTTTTGCGATTTTATCGGAAACGAAGATATCGATTTTTCTCAATCTCTCCTAAAATATTCGTCAAATTAATATCGATTATCTCACGCAAACCGCGGGAAAATCAAAATTTCCTTGGCGGAGTTATGGCAAAAATAATTTAATTATAATTAAATTCTTTATTATTTACACGCTCAAATCTCGAAAACTATTAGGTTTACGATAATTTTACAAGAATACAAATTTGTTAAGCGTAGTTTTTTCCAACTAACAAAACAAACTGTTTATCTTGAACAGTTCAAAAGTTACAGGGGTAAATCTAAGTCGCGATCATGAGACTCGAGCGACGGATTTATGGTTCAAATTCGCGCAGCAAAGGGATTCCCGAAACCGTTCTCTCCGTAGAGAACAGCGACGGATCGAGAAGGAATTACTTTGTGAATAAATACATTAATATCTCCGAAACGGAAGGTTTACGAAAATTTTACAAGATACAGAAATTGTTTAGAATTGATTTTTCTATCGAACGGTATATTTTCCGAACCTCGCGAACAAGCCGTAACAAAAATCGTTTTTTCCGGAAAATTCAAAATCAAATATCTCCTAAACCGTTAGATTTACGAAATTTTTTCAAACTAGGTGATTTGTAGGGTATATTTTTTTACATCGAATAGTAATTTACAAATTTTTATTCGACAATTAGTTTTTGAGTTATAAGAAAAGGTTTAATTTTAATTAGTCATAATTAAAATTATCACGCTCAAATATCGAAAACTGTTAGGTTTACGAAAATATTACAAGAACACAAATTTGTTAAGCGTAGTTTTTTCTAACTAACAAAACAAACCGCATATTTTTATCTTGAACCGTGCGAGGGCATTTTACTTTGAAACGTTAGCTTGTAGCGGTCGAGAGAGGGGTGTGTAATGTGCATTAATATTTTGGCATTTTGGATTTTGGCCGAGCGATTATTAGCATTAGCATATGTTAGAAATGGGGATGCGATGAATATTTATTTAAAACGAAAGAATTGTATCGAAAATGTATGATTCACGGAGGGACTAGTTTTTATGTTGATAAGGTGGAATCGGATGATGTATTACTTTACTTTGTTATTTTGTTCTTGGGTGTTAATAAAGAAAGACTTACAATTATTAATTTTTCGGGGTGCGTTTATAAACCTTATATGATTGAAAGCGAACAAATTTTTGGATTTGGACGCTATTATCAAAGTTTTATTAACAAATACGGCTAATAAACTTTTGAGCTTACAATTAGTGACTTGTGATAGTGAAGCAATAGTGTATGGTTGTATAGTAGAGTGTATATAGTGGCAGTGATTGCCTGACCAAAAGATTTAATTGCAACAATTGATGACCTGGCAACGGGTCAGAGTCCCAAGAAAGGGCGCGTTAGCGCCCTTTCCAACCATTCTGCGAGTCAAATGAAACATACGAGTGTATGTGGCTCTTGATTTATTTGGTAGCAGGGCATAAAATATTGGATGGACTCCATGATTTTTTGTAGCCATAACTGTATAAACTTGCGAAAATAGAGTTGGTGTTATGGAAAATGTGCCGTCAGCATACCACACGTCTGAGAACTGCAGGTGTTGCAACCACGATTCTCTCCCAAAAATCAAAATTCTATTTGATCCTTCTCCAGCATCTGCCAAGAGAAAATTTTCTTCTATGCCATCTTGAATAGGGTAAACACGGTACGACTCGGGAATTTCTAATTCTTCCAGACTTGTAGGATTCGAAGGTGCGCCAATTTTCTCATCGCGCCAATATTAGGTAGCCGACCTTGACAAGCTTGACTACTGTCTCTCAAGCATTCGTTGATTACCTGTAATAAAAAATCTATATAAAATAATATATTATATAATCTGACATTGTCAATTTAAACACAGTAATTTAATTTATTTACTAACGGCTTGGAGTGCTACATCAAAGAAAAATCTAAATTTAATAAGGAAGCAGAATACAAAATAAGGCATTATAAGCATAGAAGTATCAAATTTACCTGTATTGTCCCTTCATTTGTTTCTTCAGCTCGCCTTTTAATTTTGGAAACAACTTGCGCAACTTCTACATCCATTGCCGAGGAGTCGTGAGTGTGTTCATTTAATTTCTTGATCACTTCACCATCTCTCGTGTGGATTCTTGCTTTGCATAGTTGTTTTCTCTCACACCTCCAAAATTTTAGGCTTCCATCGTTCTTACTAATTGCGTCAAAAACATATATAAAACCGTCCGCACTGAATTTTTCTTTTCCTCTGATTGACAAAATTTTTCGATGCATCATTTAAAATTCTTTCTCTATTGCGAGATACTAACAAACTTATGAACTGAATAAGAATATTATTGCTTATTATATAGAAGATTTTGTTAATTTAAGTTGATTGATTCTTAGAAAATTATCAACGATTAGGTATTTAAAAGTTATTTAGATACTTACCGGAAAAGATTTATGTATTACCATAACAATAAATACTAATTGATTTCTCTAATACTTGCATTCAGCTTGAGCTCAGATATAGTTTAAATGTTGTTAAAATGTGGGATTAAGGGATTATTAGGGACGAGTTATTCAAGTAAATCCCTTAAACTATATCTTCACTATTATTATACTAATATAAAATATTAATGACAATACCATTATAATTCGGATAGGTACTTGAAAAACAGATTAAAGCATTTTCCCAATCCCATGCAATACCTCACTTATCTCAATACTTATTTCATAATAAAAATTACAGCGGATTTAACATACGTACTAAAAAATAGTATTCCCGACGCCGAAATGGCCAACGCCGTAACGGCCGGCGGCGAAATGGCCTGGCGTCCTAATGGCCGCGCCGAAATGACCACGCCGAAACGGCGACGTCCAGATGTCCTAAACCCCATAAATAATGTTGATTGAATTGTAAAAGCTGTAATACCGTTTTATTAAAACCAATTGCATAAATCTCTTGGCTCATTTTACCATCAACTAATACGAAGAATCTACAAATTTAATAGGTTATGGGCCCAGGCCAACGAACCTGCGTTATCCGTGTTAGTTATATAGTAAAGTTGTAAAGTTCCCGAGTAAGAATGGATCCAATTCGTCACATTAAGCAGCTGAAAGGAGAAGACTGGCCAATATGGAAACACAAGATACGCGATATGCTCGATTATCATGAAGGTGCATTGGATGTTATAGATGGAAAGTTGACCAAACCTGAATCCTTAGGTGATAATGCAACTGAAGCTGAAATTAAGAATTTCAAAGATAAATCCGATCTCTATCGAAAAGCGAACAGTTACGCAAAATCAATGATGACAAATGCCGTAAGTGATGCAGTCTATCAGAAAATTATGGACAAAATAACA
The DNA here is from genome assembly GCA_917563865.1 of Phyllotreta cruciferae. Classification (NCBI taxonomy): domain Eukaryota; kingdom Metazoa; phylum Arthropoda; class Insecta; order Coleoptera; family Chrysomelidae; genus Phyllotreta; species Phyllotreta cruciferae. Next base: position 5,427,767 of record OU830620.1, on the reverse strand, counting down.
GCTTACGAAGCCTGGCAATCACTAAAACTACAGTTTGAAGCATCGTGTAAAGATCAGTTATTTAACATGTGTACAGAGTTCTTTTCGTTTAACTGGAATCTTGAAGAAGACTTCTCCACCCACATCGCCAAACTTAAGATATTATTCAACGATTTGAACAACGCATTGAAAATAAAGAATGGAATGAAAACCCCCTTCCCGAATTGATAATTATTTGCAAAATTCTACATATACTCCCTTCAAGTTATGAAAATTTTCGTGCAAGTTGGATGCTTCTTACAAAAGACCAAGATAAAACTCTTGATGAATTAACAGTGCAATTGTGTATGCATGAGAGAAATTTTTCAAAATTTAAACAAGATAATAGCTCTCAAGAAATACTAGTTGTTAGCAACGACAGAAGAAGCAAACCGGACAATCGAAACTCCAAGAGATCGTCAACTTGTTATTACTGCAAGAAAAAGGGACATTGGTTGAAAGTATGCAGAAAATGGATAGCAGACGGGAGACCGCCCAAATATAAAACGAGTTCTAAGAATGAAGAAACTTCAACAGCGAGTGTAGCTCTAGTTTTTACGACCGAAGTCGATGACGAAAATGAAGAGGCATGGTGGATAGATAATGGTGCCACCAAAAACGTTGTAAACTCTAAAAGGTATTTCATAAAATACGAAAATTTCGGTAAAGGTACGATCGAAATTAAGTCAACGGTTAATCAAACAGTTAATAATTACACACTCAATGATGTCTGGTATGTTCCTGAAGTTTCAAGGAATCTCTTTTCAGTTTTAGCAGCACAAGATAGAAATAGAAACAGTATGTTTAAATCTACAGCCACAGAATGTTTCCTAATAGTCAATGGGAAAACAATAATTTCTGGAAGTAGACAGGTAGAAGGCGGCTTATTCCTATGTTCATTTATTCCTCTTAAACCTAGATTAGAGAATTCTCTCAATTCTACAATAGAAGAAAGCTCCGTTTTAAGGTTATATCATGAAAGATGGGGTCATCAAGATATACGGTACGTTCAAGCAAAATTGAAGAAAGAGTTGAACATAAACACAAAGATAGAAAACCGTATTTGTGAGCCTTGTATTTATGGAAAAATACATCGTTTGCCGTTCGGAAATCGAGATGTTGCGACACAACCAGGAGAATTGATTTCAACAGATATTTGTGGACCTTTTGATACGTCATTTCAGAAGAAAAGATACTTACTGGTATTCAAGGATGCGTATACAAAATTTCGTTACGGGTATCTATTGAAAGAAAAATCAGAAGCTAAATTATGTCTTCAAAACATGATAATCCATGCTGAAAATTTGGGACATAAAATTAAGCAATTACTCAGCGATAACGGCGGAGAATTCGATAATGAGGAAGTTAAAAAGATACTCCATAGTAAAGGTATTGAGCAGAGATTCACTGCACCTTACACACCTCAGCAAAACGTTACTTCTGAACGAGACAACCGCACAATTGTTGAAATGGCAAGAACATTTAAATATTCAAACACTGGAGTTAATTTTCCAAGCTCAATTTGGGCAGAACTAGTAAACACTGCAATTTATATCTTAAATAGAACTGGAAAATCAACAGTGAAAGATTGCAGTCCATTCGAACTTTGGTTTAGTAAGAAACCCAGAATAAGTCACCTAAGAATAATAGCGTCAACCTGTTTTGTCCACATTCCTGTTCAAAATAGAAGAAAAATGGATAAAAAAGCTGTAAAAGGATATCTAATTGGATATGATGGTGATGAACGTTACAGAATTTATATTAAAGAAAATCACAATATAATTTTATCAAGAGATGTTAAATTTGATGAAAAATTAGGTAAGTGTGAAAGATCACTGGAGTTATCCCTTGAAGAAACACGGAAATTACCTCTTCAAGACAACGCACATATGAAAATGCAAGGTGAGATTCCACAAGAAAGTGATGATAACACAAATATTGAAGATAATAATCCTGAGATAACAGAAGAAATTGAAGGCAACCGTAATCCTGAAGCAGAAGATCTAAGTAGTGAAAGTGAAAGCTTAGATGATAATAATGAAAGTACAGAAAGTAGTGAGTATTGAAAATGCCCATACAATTTAAGAAATAGACAAGAACTAAGAAAACCCAAGCGCTTTGGTATTGATGATTATATCACAACTGCTGAAGCAATTGTAAGTAAGGTTAAAGAACCTGAAACGTACGAAGAAGCTGTCAATAGCAGGGACTGTGATAATTGGAAGCGAGCAATGGACTCCGAAATGTCCTCGTTGGCTGAAAATGAAACTTGGTGTTTAGAAGAACTACCAAAAGGTTCCAAGCCAATTGCATGTAAATGGGTTTACAAGATTAAGAAAAACCCTGACGGCTCAATTGATAAGTATAAAGCTCGACTAGTAGCGAAAGGTTTCTCTCAACGATATGGCGTTGATTATGAGCAAACCTTCAGTCCTGTAACAAAGTTGGTAACAATTCGCACGATGTTAAGTTTAGTTGCTAATGAAAACATGGTTCTCACTCAATTTGATGTGTGTTCGGCCTTCTTGTATGGTACTCTTGAAGAAACTATATACATGAAACAACCAGAAGGCTACACAGATGGATCAGGTAAAGTGTGCAGACTAAAACGAAGCCTGTACGGTTTAAAACAAGCCCCGCGCTGTTGGAACCAGTGCTTTGGAGAATACCTGATAGAGTTAGGTTTTCGTAAGAGCGACGCAGACGTATACCTATATATGAGAAACAGAGACTTAAATAAACTAATCATTTGTTTGTATGTAGATGATGGACTGGTTGCAGCTAGCAATAGGAAAGAATCTGAAGAATTTCTTCAAGATCTGAAAAGACGGTTTAAGATCACCTCGAATCCATCAGCAACGTACTATTTAGGTCTTGAAATTCAAAGATTTCAAGATTGAACCATACGAATATGCCAACAAGCATACGCAAGGAAAATGCTTGAAAAATTCGGGATGGAAAATTGCAAACCTGTAAGTACACCGATGCTCCAGGATTCGAAGACGCAAGAAGAAGAAGATACTGTACAAAACTCATCATTTCCTTATCGAGAAGCTGTAGGAACCCTGATGTACTTAATGGTAGGTTCTAGACCAGATTTGGCTTACAGTATTGGAATTCTTTCTCGCAATATCGAAAACCATACCAACAACGACTGGGTCAAGGTAAAACGTGTATTTAGATATATAAAAGGCATTATTGAAAAGGGGATAACATATAAATTCAATTATAAACGAGGAATTCTAGAGTGTTATAGCGATTCAGACTTTGGAGGGTGTAAGAATACTGGAAGATCAACAAGCGGAATGGTAGTAATGTATAGTTGTGGAATAATATCGTGGGCAAGTCAAAGGCAACCTATCGTTGCAACATCAACAACAGAGGCAGAACTGATTGCTGAAAACGAGTGCTCACGGGAGATCATTTGGCTGAGGAAACTGTTTGAAGGTGTTACAAAGCTACATGAAATCCCAACATTGCAAGTGGATAACACTGCTGCAATCAGACTTGCACAAAACCCAGAATTTCATAAGCGGACCAAACACATTGGCATAAAATATTTCTACATTCGAGAAAAGGTCTCGGAAAAATTAATTAATATTAAACAAGTGTCTACTGAGGACCAAGCAGCCGATATGATGACAAAACCGCTATTTAAACCACGATTATTGAAACTTTGTGATAAAATTGGACTGACCTAGTGTTAACATATTTCTTTTAACAAGGGGACTTGTTAAAGTTATAAAATTATGTTAAATGAAATATGTAGGCTGGTTGTTTTTTGTTTTTGAGTTAGATAAATTTGTTTATATATAAATAGAAACCGTCAACATAAATAATGTTGATTGAATTGTAAAAGCTGTAATACCGTTTTATTAAAACCAATTGCATAAATCTCTTGGCTCATTTTACCATCAACTAATACGAAGAATCTACAAATTTAATATTTTTTAGGTAAGACATGGAAGAAATCGAATTTTACTCCAGCCGACAAGGATTACGGCGCGACAACGACAAACTTGATACCGGACATGGAGACGTATGATGAAAAAGCTGCATTATTTTTAGATGGTTTGAAACTTGCAGACAAACGCCAAATTTTTGGAAAACACGATTTTGCAATCATGTAGCTATGCATGGATATGTGAACGCAAAAAACGTTTGACTGCGTCAAATTTTGGCAAAATCTGCAAGTTGCGAAGAACAACGTCAACAGCGAAAACGGTGTGTTCTTTATTATACGACACATTCTCAGGATCTTCTGCCACCAAGTTCGGAATTGAATACGAAGATAAGGCAATTCAATTATTTCAACAAAAAACCGCACTTTATGTACAAAGAAGCGGTTTAGTGATGAATTTCTTTATCTTGTGTGCTCTCCCGACGGATTGATTGGGGGCGATGCTATAATTGAAATTAAAAGTTCGGAAAAAAGCGGAAACCTAACACCTATAGAGGCTGTCGTACAAAAAAAAAATTAATTGCTGCATTTTGAGGGAAGGTAAACTGTCCATAAAACGGAGCCATCATTTCTTCTACCAAATAAAAGGACAGTTACATATCACCAAACGTGAGGTGTGTTACTTTGTACTATAGACAAGGGGAGGTGTTCACATAGAGGAAATGGTAAATATATAATGACCTTTGCATTTTTCATATCAACCTATCTAATATTTATAAAAATAGGATTTGGCCATAATAAGAATTTTTTTTTATTTTAGGGATGATATATTTTGGAAGCAGAACATCGAGAGGAAGCTCTGTAATTTTTATACGCATAGCTTACTTCCCGAAATTGTAGATTCGAGAAGATGCCGGGAACAAGATGTAAGAGAAGTGTACCTGGTATAAAAAATTTATAGATATAAAAAACTAAAAATACTGAACAAACAATAACTAAATAAATGATACGTCCAAAAATTCGAAATGCTACATTATTTGAGTACCTATCCAACTACATTTACTCATTTACGAAAATTTAGTGTATGTTGTAAATACCCACTTCAAATAATATTAAAATAGTAAAAAAATCCGTACGAATATTCTTATGGGCTATAAAACAACTATCGAGCGTTTGAATCTAATTATTTTAGAAAGAATTATTAATGCTTAATTAATAAGAATAATAATTAATGGGTTGAATTGTAATATCACTCAAGGAGCTACACGGAAATGAATATGGGCCGCAGAATACCGGCTATTACCTACAAAGGTAAACAAACGGATTTATAGGATCGTAAAATTGAAGATTCAACCTCCCCTATTTATTATTATAAATGCAGCCTAAATAACAACAAACGGTAAAGAAATTCAAAAAAAGGGCCTCTTATTGCCATACGTATAAATAACCTCATTCTTCTGGTATAAAATTTATGGAGAAAAAGTTAAAAATGTAGCCTGAAAATTGAATATTTGTTTTCAACATTTAAATTAATTAAGCAAAAACAAAAGCGTTTTTTGAAAAAAGAGCATCGTATCGCCATCACACTAAACGGGTAGATGATGTGTAGAGTGCGACCCCCTTTAATATTTCATAATACATCACAGAAAACATAACAGAAATTTCGACATTTTACGCTTATTTTCAGTACTGAACTCTAGCCTAGAACTCTTAATTATGTTTTTTTCAAATTTCAACGGCTCTAAATAAAAAAGTCGATGCATACGAGTGTTGTGGCCTCCATGTAGAGTAATACTACGATTTAATTTTTTTATTTTATTTTGATTTACGTGTTAAATGATCATCAATAAAAAAATATGTTGGCATTTAATAATAAAAAATTAAAAAAAATCGCTATAATTATTCTTATGGCCTATATAATCTCAAACAAATATCGAGCGTTTGATTCTAATTATTTTTAAGCAAGTAATTTAGATCAAAAATGTGATGAGTATCGCGTGTTGCCTATACTCTATCCTTAGCCGCCGTAATGAAGATGACCGACTAGAATTTTTCTTATTTTAATATTAGTTTATGTTTTTTTTTAATTAACATTATATTTTTAAATTTTTTAAAGACATTTCGTAACATTCTCGCACATTCACGCAGATTTCTAAACTTATATCTTTCATTAATAATTAAAAAAAAATATTTTACGAATATTTGCTTCTTAGGTATAATCTTACCGCATATCTGTTAAATGATATTGGTCAATGAGGAGATGAGAAAATTTAAAATATTAACATTACATTAACAACCAAGTTATAATAAAAAAATAAAATATTCGGAGACGGGACCCGAAACGAACAGTAACCAAGCCCGAGTACGACTGGGCCTGGGCTGGCAATGTTGCCAGCTTTACAATGCGCTCTCAAAACGCTCGCCATCTAAGTAGGTGGTAGGGCAAGATAAACGAGGTCAAATAGGTGAGAACCTATTAAAAGACCCTCACCTCGAGGACAAACCCTATTTCCTATCATGCTCAAGCTGAAAACATGTTGTGGAAAGAACTCAATTTTTGATTAATACCCTTGAACGAAAATCTCAGAATATTATTCCTCATATCCGTACGAAAAGAGGACTGATAAATGAAATTGGAAAGATTAATAAATGGCTTTTTGGAAACTTAGATTCAGATGACGAAACAAGATACGATAAAGCAATTAATATCTTACAAGCAAATCAAAAACAATTAATTCACGAAACTAATTTGCAAATATCTCTTTATAAAAAACTAATTGATCATTACAATAAAACAATTACAACCCTCAATAAAAATCAGATAAAACTTCAGAATAATGTCGAAAAATTTCAGGATTCCATTCACCATCGTATCGAAACGTTAACTCAATACATTATTTTTCATGGCACCATTACCCAAATAAATTTGGATTGTCAAAATTTAATAAACTTTGTTGAAAATATCGAAAACTCAATTGTATTTGCCAAGTTGAACGCTTTACATAGTTTTATCAAGTTCAGAAATCTCAGAATTAATACAATACTTAAGTAAAATATACAGAGAAGATGAAATTCCAAAATTCGAAAATATTTTGACGTACTATTTATTTCTTAGCACCCAAATATCCTTTTCCAAAACGAAGTTAATCTTTGCAATTCATGTTCCTATCCTAAAGCCAAAAATTTATGAATTATTTTGATGAATTCTGTAATTCAAAACCATAAAATATTTTTACCTAACTACCCTTACTTGGTACAATCCCAAGAAGAATCGCAGCTCCAGAAGATCGAATGTCCGATTGTAGAAGATGTTTATTATTGCCAATTGGAACCAACCCCGAAGGACCAATGCTCCCTCCAACTTCTGGATGGACATTGCCCAATTGTTGAAGTCAATATTCAGAATTCCATAATAGAACAAGTAACAAAGAACGATATTCTAGTCATTCCATCAATAAACGAGAAAATTCTATCAAAATGCCAACGGGACCAATACTTAGAAATAATACAACCTTCGTTAATTAATATTCCCAAACATTGTATAATTTTCATAAACCAGATGCAATTCAGCAGTAATGAAGAAATTCAAGAAGGGAAACCGATAATATTACCAAAATTGGAGATAATCAATATTCGGGATCATCAGGAATACCCGACTACCAATATATCAGATATCAATTTCGATGGTTTGTACGAGATCAACAAGATTGCGAAGCAGTTGAAACCTATCCAGGGCGTCAGCATCTCCTACAGCAGCAACACACCGATCATAGTGACAGTTATCGTGTTATTCATAATCGGAACATTAGTGTTGGGACTAATAGTTTTAAGGAAAACTTTGAAAAAGCGAAAAATGCGAGAAAGTGCGGAAAATCAAAAAAATCGCTCCGTGATTTTTTCATCTTAAGGATGGAGGAGTTACATACCAGGAACTTTACGCATTTTATATAGAACTGCATTAATGCAGATTATTATTTTATCTTTGTAGGATTATATTTCATTTTCAGTTGGAAACTTTTGTATTAGAATCATTCTTTGTCTAACCACGAAATTGTAAGCTTGAATAAAAATAATTAATTATAAATTTTTTAAAAACGGATTTTCTAACAAAATCCTTAATTAGCGGTAATACGTGTTATGACTTCGGCAAACATGATTAAACTAGTTTCGGACGCACACACACACACACACACACACACACACACACAAAGTATAAGGGCCAGAATTGTTGGCTTCAACTTTTGCTCTTCGTGGCAGAAGTGAAAGCCGAGAATCCTCTTCCACCACCCCCTGCCTGCCGGCAGGGCCTCATAGGTTCGCGCGCGGATTCGCGTTGTCTCCTTCCTCTCGGCGGGCGTTGAGAGAAAGGGGGTTTCGTCATGTTGTCCGAGGTAGCGCGTGGCGCTTTTCTCTCGGGTCGTCTGTGTTCTTGTTACGGTCGCGGGTGTGTGTGTTTTGTCCTTCTTTCGTACCGGGGCCGGCTCAATCTTTCGGCAGGTTGGGTCGGTTCCGTAGTACTAAGAGTCCGTCAATTTCGTTGTTGCGTCGTCGGGATATTCCATCACTTCACTATCACTCACTTGAACTTTTCAATTATACAGGGTTATTCACGGTATACGACTCGGTCTATATCTCATTAACGCTACAGTTTATATGGGGTGTTCCATTTAAAAAAACATAACTTTGATATGTAACTTTTTTTTGGGACGTCCTGTATACTTGAAACTAATTTTTAATTATACCCTAATTAGACATACACAAAATTTATATTTACAAAATTTTCATAAAATGTAGCCTTAGTGAGATATAGACCGAGTCGTATACCGTGAATAACCCTGTATTATATGACTATCATTGCACTGTAATCACTGCACTGTAATCACTCTATATCACTTCGTTCATGTCGGTTTGTTTCCGTGGTCTGGCGTGTCTTCTGTAATCCATTGCTGTGTAGTCCGTTAGCTCCCTTAGTTGCAAGTTGGGATGGTTTGTCAAATTTTCGAATGTTCTCGTTGTTCTTTCCTTCATGATGACCGTTATTCTTGTCATCTTCATCTCTCGGTATAGTTGTTCGTTTCTTTCGAACCATGGCGCGTTCACTGCTTGTCGTAGAGCTAGGTTTTGCTGCGGTTGCAGCTTCTTCCGGTTTGTATTACACGTGTGTCCCCAGGCTACTGAGGCGTACGTGAGGATTGGCATAATGATCGATTTGATCAACGTCAGTTTAGTCCTCAGGTCTAGTTTGCTTCTTCTGCCTATGAGACAGCTCAGCCTAGCTCTTGCTTGTTTCGCCTTCTCTACATTCTTCTTCACGTGTTCGGTGAACGTGAGTCCTTTGTCCAGGGTTACTCCTAGGTATTTCACTTTATCCGTCCATGGTATTTCTCTTCCGTTCAGCCTGACCGGTCGGGCTGGTTGGTGTCTTCTTTCCTTGAATAATACTCCTTAGTACAAGAATTAAAAGACAGAATTACGGAAGCGGCTCAAATTTTTTCGAACAAACCATTAATATTACAAAAAATTCGTTTTTCAATGTTAAAACGTTGCAGAATGTGTGTGCAAGAAAACGGTGGTCATATCGAACATCTAATGTGAATATTATTACCTCGTGTTGTAGTTATTTGTGGTTTATACGCTTCCTCATTCTTTTAATAGAAACATATTTTTAATTTTTTTATCGAAACAATACAATTTAGTCCGTTGTTTTGTAATTAAAATTATCAAATTTTGTAAGTTCCAAAGCCACCTAAGCATTTTATTGCTTAAAATTTATTACCTGTATTTGTTTGCATTAAAATTGTTCTTACAGAAACTCGCAATAACTCGAAAAATATTAATTTTTCGAAAAAAAAATTAAGAGTAAAAAAATGTTCAAAATGAATTCATTAAGCTAGTGGACATAAAAAAATAACTTAAATCTAAAGTGCAAAAAAAATAGGGGGGGATTAAAAGTGCATGAACCCCTTAAATATTTAATGGGTGGTCCGATTTTATTAATTTTTCGTTGATAAAATGCTCTTGCTATAAAAATAATACGTGCCAAATTTCATGAAGATTCATTGAATACTTTTGGAGTTATCGAAAAAAATCGATTTTCAATTTGCACTTTAAACAGGCTCTAACTTGTTTTGTATGGCACTTTGGATATAGGTAAATATGAACCAATCGACATAATTTGGACCCCAGAATATGTGGTTTAATTTATGATCCACCTTTTTGTTACACCCTGTATACATATAATCTATTATTGATTTTTCGTTACGGCTTCTGACTTCTCTTGTATATGTGTTGTTTTTCTTTATGTTGGAAAAAGGTATTTTACTATTAGTTCGTTTTCTATGGCAAAAATTAATTAACCTGTTGCCATTGTTGTTTCTATGTTCTTCTCCGAATTTCCCTATTACTTCTGTTTGTCTATTTTTATTAGTACCTACTCTACTGTTTAGATCTCCCATTATTATCAATCTGCCGTTTATTTTCTCTATTTGTTCATTGAGTGACTCCCAGAATTCCATTTTTTTTCAGTTTTTCGTCTTCGCTGGGTCCGTATACAATCATTAAACTAGTGTTTTCATCATTATCTATTTCTATTTCTATGTTTAATACTCTTTCAGAGATGTATTCCCAGCTTTTTATAAGTTGCTTACATTGTTGGTGTATGATGCAGCCTACTCCCTCTCGCGCTCTTGTTTCGTTGCTAACTCCGCTATATATCTACATGTGTCCATTTTCTGTCTGTATTATTCCTGTTCCTTTTTTCTTTGTTTCAAGTATCAAAGAGCAAGTATCTGCAATTTTGCTTTTTCGAATTCGCATTCTATCCTTACCATTTAGGCTTCTAATTAATTGTCTCGGTTTTCCGTTTTCGTTGCCTTGTCCGTCATCGTCTTCTGCAAGTTTATCTTTGGTTACTAGTTTTTTGCTGCAGTTCCAGTTATTTTCTTTACTTGTTCTTCGAATTTATTTAGTTGGGGAGATCTATCATTTACAGTTCTTTTTTGTCCACTTGTTTCTGCCTTTGTTTCAATGTTCCTTCCCTCCACCCATTTCTCATCATTGTCCGTGTATATCTTGTTGTTTATTATTAATTTATTGTACCTTAGCTGTGCTTTGAGTCCCTTGCTTCTTGCTTCTTTTAGTTTTGGTATTAGCTTTCTTCTTTCTTCTTGTACTTCGATCCTTTGGGTAGTCCTCGTCAATCCATATTTCTGTTCCCTTGAGATTCCTGGTGTGCTGCATAATTTCTGCTCTGGTACTTTCCCTGGTTAGCTTCAATATTATTGGCCTTTTCTTCTCTTTGTTGTATTTCCCAATTCTTCTTGCTTCATCTACGTCCTTCTTTATATCTGCTTTTATTCCCATCTCTTGTATGATTGTGCATATTTTATCTTTTGTGTTCTTCTCAGGGCCAACCCCCTTAAAGCCCGAATTGTTCCGCCCATGTAATTCATCTAATTTTTGAATTGAAACTAGATTTATTGGTTTATTTATAATGATTTTTTACAGTACAAGAATTAAAAGACAGAATTACGGAAGCGGCTCAAATTTTTTCGAACAAACCATTAATATTCCAAAAAATTCGTTTTTCAATGTTAAAACGTTGCAGAATGTGTGTGCAAGAAAACGGTGGTCATATCGAACATCTAATGTGAATATTATTACCTCGTGTTGTAGTTATTTGTGGTTTATAAGCTTCCTCATTCTTTTAATAGAAACTTATTTTTAATTTTTTTATCGAAACAATACAATTTAGTCCGTTGTTTTGTAATTAAAATTATCAAACTTTGTAAGTTCCAAAGCCACCTAAAAAAATCGATTTTCAATTTGCACTTTAAACAGGCTCTAACTTGTTTTGTATGGCACTTTGGATATAGGTAAATATGAACCAATCGACATAATTTGGACCCCAGAATATGTGGTTTAATTTATGACCCACCTTTTTGTTACACCCTGTATCACTATATATATAAAACCCCAGGGGATAGAGACTGATTGGCGAGAAAATGTAAAGTTTGAGAAAAAAAAGTTTCTGGGGTATGGAGAGGTAGACGGGGGGGACGTAGAAAAATTCGGCGATTCCGAAAACCTAGCAGAAGTCTGGCGAAAAAATCATTTACGTTCGCAATTCGAAATAAAAGGTGAAAATTTCGACAGATTACGAAAATAATTCCGTGTCCGACGTTATCCGACGATTCGCGTTCGTTTCTTTCAAACAGTATTGCAACTCGGTGCAAGAAAAATTCGTTAATTCCAACATTTCGTCGTTTTCAACGGTAGAGGATTAAAGAGAATGCAAAAATGTACACGCACGTATAGTTTGGAACGTATTTTCGGAAGTTGCCATTCACGTATCCAAGGGTACGAGGATGTGACGTTCGATGTACGAGGTGTTTTTTTGTCGAAAAAAGTGCTATATAAAACTGTAATTCGATGGAATATAAAGTTGAAAAAAAAAAAGTTTCTGGGGCATAAGGACACAGATGGGGGTACGTAGAAAAATTCGGCAATTCCGAAAATCTAGCAGAAGTCTGGCGAAAAATTCCTTTTCGTTCGCATTTCCAATTTAAAAGTGAAAATTTTGACGCTTTACGAAAAAATTCCGTGTCTAAAATTACGCGTTCGTTTCGTCCGAAAGGAACTATACCGGAGTGCGAGAAAATTTCGTTATTTGAAACATTTAGTCGGTTTTAACGAACGAGAATTAATGAAAATTTCATAATTATACGTACGTATAATTTTCCGATCGATCCGTTTAGTAATTTCCGAGAAATGACGAAAATAATTTTGAAAAAATTACACCGATGACAGCGGCGAAGAACAATTTGTCGCTTGTCGGAAGTTGTCATTTACGTATCCAAGGGTACGAAGGCATTACATCCGATATACGAGGTGTTTTCACTTTAAGAGATAGAACCATATACAGGGTGTTTTTTTCCTAAGAAAAAACCCATTATACAGGGCGATTTTATTTAAACGTCCCGAGCGAGCGGAGCGAGCGGGGATCCGTCTACCCAACCGTTTTAACGCGTAGAAGGCCGCAGGCCTTCGAGCATTCGAGCTCGCGCAGCGAGCGAGACCCTTTCAGCGAACTTCCTACTGCGTAGAAGGCCGCTAGGCCTTCGAGCTTTCGATCAGCTGTCCTTGCCTAATGCAAAAACACCCTGTATATCGACATGATGTATAGTGTGTTTTTTCTTACGAAAAAATTGGGAAAAATTAAAAAACTGATATACAGGGTGTTTTTACTTTATGAAAATTATAAAAATGATATACAGGGTGTTTTAATTTTAAAAGACACGCCAATGTCACCGAGCGAGCGAAGCGAGCGAGGATCCGGCTAGGCAACTGTGATGCGTAGAAGGCCGTAGGCCTTCGAGCAGTCGAGCTCGCGCAGCGAGCGAGACCCTTGATGCAAGCTCCCAGGTGCGTAGAAGGCCGATAGGCCTTCGAGCTTTCGAGCCCGCGGAGCGGGCGAGACCTTACAAACACCTTGTATAACGACATGACGTACAGGGTGTTTTTATTTTAAGAAAAATTAAAAAACTGATATACAGGGTGTTTTTACTCTATGTAAATTATCAAAATGATATACAGGGTGTTTTAATTTTAAAAGACACGTCAATGTCACCGAGCGATCGAAGCGAGCGAGGATCCGGCTAGCCAAGTGTCTGATGCGTAGAAGGCCGTAGGCCTTCGAGCAGTCGAGCTCGCGCAGCGAGCGAGACCCTTGATGCTAGCTCCCAGGTGCGTAGAAGGCCGCCAGGCCTTCGAGCTTTCGAGCCCGCGGAGCGGGCGAGACCCTACAAACACCTTGTATAACGACATGACGTACAGGGTGTTTTTATTTTAAGAAAAATTAAAAAACTGATATACAGTGTGTTTTTAATTTTTGAAAAAAATAAAAATGATATACAGGGTGTTTTAAATTTAAAAGACACAAGTCAATGTCACCCAACTGTCCAGTCGATCGAGACCGTATAATACAATATACTTGTATTACATACTCGGCAACGGGTCAGTGTCCAAAGAAAGGCCGCGTTAGCGCCCTTTCCAACCGTTCCGCGAGTCACTAATATATAAAACCGTAAGCGATATAGACCGAGATAGAAAATAAAGTTTGAAAAAAAAAGTTTCTGTGGCATAGAGAGGTGGACGGGGGGACGCGAAAAAATTCGGCGATTCCGAAAACCTAGCAGAAGTCTGGCGACAAATTCGTTTTCGTTCGCAATTCTAATTTAAAGGTGAAAATTTCGACAGATTACGAAAATAATTCCGTGTCCGACGTTATCCGACGATTTGCGTTCGTTTCGTACAAACAAAACTGCATCTTAGTGCAAGAAAATTTCGTTAATCGAAACGTTTCGTCGTTTTTAAAGGTCGACAATTAAAGAGAATGCTAAAAAAATACACGCACGTATAGTTTCCGATCGATCCGTTTAGTAATTTCAGAGAAATGACGAAATTAATTTTGAAAAAATTACACCGATGACAGCGGCGAAGAACATTTTTTCGATTGTCGGAAGTTGTCATTTACGTATCCAAGGGTACGAGGATGTGACGTTTGATGTACGGGGTGTTTTTTTGTTAAGAAAATGCTGTCATTCGATAGAATATAAAATTGAAAAAAAAAACATTTCTGGGGCATAGAGAGGTAGACGGGGGTGCGTGAAAAAATGCGGCGATTCCGAAAATCTAGCAGAAGTCGTTGTAGAAATTCGTTTTTTTTCGTAATTCTAATTTAAAAGAGAAAATTTTGAAGCTTTACGAAAAAATTCCGTGTCTAAAATTACGCGTTCGTTTCGTCCGAAAGGAACTATACTGGAGTGCAAGAAAATTTGGTTATTTGAAGCATTTCGTCACTTTTAATGATAGAGAATTGAAGAAAATTTCATAAATTATACGTATATATAGTTTTCCGAACGATCCGTTTAGTAATTTCAGAGAAATGATGAAATTAATTTTGACAAAATTACACCGATGACAGCGGCGAAGAACATTTTTTCGCTTGTCGGAAGTTGTCATTTTTGTATCCAAGGGTACGAGGCTATTACATCCGATGTACGAGGTGTTTTCACGTTAAGAGATAGAACCATATACAGGGTGTTTTTTTCTTAAGAAAAAACCCATTATACAGGGCGATTTTATTTAAACGTCCCGAGCGAGCGGAGCGAACGAGGATCCGTCTACCCAACCGTTTTAACGCGTAGAAGGCCGCAGGCCTTCGAGCATTCGAGCTCGCGCAGCGAGCGAGACCCTTTCAGCGAACTTTCTACTGCGTAGAAGGCCGCGAGGCCTTCGAGCTTTCGATCAGCTGTCCTTGCCTAATGCAAAAACATCCTGTATAACGACATGATGTTCAGGGTGTTTTTATTTTAAGAAACATGAAAAACTGATATAATGGGTGGTTTTAATTTATGAAAAAAATATAAATGATATATACAGGGTGACTAATTTTCAATTTTGATAGAAATGTCAATCCGACCGTCAATCAAGAGATGTAATGTTCGAACGTACTCCCCATTTAAATTTTTGGCCCTTTTTTTTAACACCCTGTATGAAAATAATTGAAGACCGTTGTTGACTCGGTAGTTATTTATAATTCAGTCAATTAATTTTTCGGTGACATGCGCGAAAGATTATTGGGGCGACTTTCCAATTTGAATTTGTGATTTAGTGATTTATATTTTTAATTAGGTAAGTTATTCCTTTTTAAATAAAGTATTATTTATTTTAAAAGGTATTTTACTTGCATGTATATTACTAAATTTGTGTTTTATATGTATTTTAGACATGGCAGAGAGGTGAGCGTGAATTGGGGCAATTTGAGCCAAGAGGACGATCTTCTTCATTCGTGTATTTCGGTAGGAAGCTTCCACCAAGGCGACAGAGAAGCTCTGCCGAGGAGTAGAAACGCTAGATGTATCCCGAATGCTAGCCTAGCCGTAGCCTACAAGCATCTGAGGATTCCGTTCTTTGGAAAAGCTTCGAAAATATTGTGCCGGTACGTAAAATTAATGCCGGCTTTTATTTTAAACGATACATCGCTTTAAAATTTAATGTTTGGATAATATTATTCTTGAATACTAATATTTTCAAATTGCAGGAACGACCTCCATTTCACGAGCCGGAGAAATTACCACGAGAGGTGACTATTTTGGTACAACTTCGTATGGTAGTTAGAGAAATGGCGTTCGAGCTGTCGAGCCCGCGGAGCAGACGAGACCCTACAAACCCCTTGGTTATAACGACATGATGTTCAGGGTGTTCTAATTTTAATAAAAATGAAAAAAACTGATATACGGTGTTTTTAATTAAATAATAAAAATTATATACAGGGTGTTTTAATTTTAAGACTCCAGTCAATGTCATGCACCTGACCAGTCGTACCTGCAACGGGTCAGTGTCCAAAGAAAGGGCGCGTTAGCGCACTTTCCAACCATTCCGCGATCTAACCTATGAATCTTCTTCTTCTTATTTCTCTTCTTGGGCTTTATCCTTTACGATAATTTACACAGTTGATAACCTATGAATTGGCCGTCGGTCCCAGGACAAGAGGCCATAGAAACGAGAAAAAGAAGAAGAAGATAACCTATGAATCTTATAACAAACGTCAGTTTTTTCAACAAGCGTCATTTACCTTCTCTCTTCTCTCTCTATTTGTAAGGTTATGTGGCATGTGGATATTCTTAGGTAAAGGAATCGACACTAGCGCCAAGCGGCAGCTATGTGAATAACCATGCTTCTTTAATCGCGACAACAAAACCCCTGTAGTGTCAAGACCTTTATATACGACCGTGGTCCAATGTATTGCGAGACCGAATAATAATATAATATATAGGTACTTGTATTACCTGGCAACGGGTAACGGGTCAGTGCCCAAAGAAAGGGCGCGCTAGCGCCCTTTCCAACCTTTTCGCGAGTATATATATATATATATATATATATATATATATCCTACTAACTATAAAGCTGAAACCGAAAGAATCCATTCATTCACTGACTCATTGGCGTGTTTTTTTTTTACGGCCAAACGCGAAGGAAAATCGTCGCGGAAAAAACGCTATCCGACGTAACTCGACGAGATCTATCGGAAAATCGATATTTCGAAACCCGGAAAAGTTTCCTTCCGGGTGAAAAACCGGATTTTTGGGGTATTTTTGAGGTTTTTCGGGATTTTCTCCGAAAATCTTCCAACGATTTTCTTTAAAATTTTCCAAAATATTCTTTAATATATTACCAATCACCTCACGCAAACCGCATATCGGGGAAAATCCATTTACCGGAGTTATAGGAAAAACAAATTGTCATTTTCGCAATTTCGGCAAAAAAATTGAAATATCTCGAAAAAAGATGCGATTTCGAAAAAAATTTTATTCTTCGAAAATTGTAGAGAACGTTTTTCTCTATAATAGGACATATAAGGGGTTATTCTATTTTGAACCGTTTTTGAGTTATAACGATAAAAAACAAACTTTCCTTCGCGAACGAAAAATTTATATTTTACAATTACTCCAAAACTAGCCGTTTTTTGAAAATTTCTCAAGAATCGAAACTTGTAAAGAATAGTATTTTGTATAATATATGTAGATGGGGTGATTCGATTTTGAGCGGTTTCCGATTTATAGCGCGATATCGATTTTTTAAAATAAACGCGATTGACAAAAAGTCGAAATAACTCGAAAAAAGATGCGATTTCGAAAAAAAAATTATTCTTTGAAAATTGTAGAGGATGTTTTTTTACATAATAAAAAGTTTACGGGGTGGTTCCAACTTTAACGGTTGTTGAGTTACGACGAAAAACCTGCGATATTGCTGGGTAAAACCGAGCTGATTGACGTTTTTTTTTTCTTACGGCCGTACGCGAAGGAAAATCGTCGCGGGAAAAAACGCCATCTTTACGAATTTTGACGAGATCTATCGGAAAATCGACATTTCGAAACCCGGAAAAGTTTCCTTCCGGGTGAAAAATTCCGGATTTTTAGGGTTTTTTGCGATTTTATCGGAAACGAAGAGATCGATTTTTCTCAATCTCTCCTAAAATATTCGTCAAATTAATATCGATTATCTCACGCAAACCGCGGGAAAATCAAATTTTCTTTCGTGGAGTTATGGCAAAAATAATTTAATTATAATTAAATTCTTTATTATTTACACGCTCAAATCTCGAAAACTATTAGGTTTACGATAATTTTACAAGAATACAAATTTGTTAAGCGTAGTTTTTTCCAACTAACAAAACAAACTGCATATGTTTATCTTGAACAGTTCAAAAGTTATAGGGGTAAATCTAAGTCGCGAACATGAGACTCGAGCGACGGATTTATGGTTCAAATTCGCGCAGCAAAGGGATTCCCGAAACCGTTCTCTCCGTAAGGAACAGGGACGGATCGAGAAGGAATTACTTTGTGAATAAATACATTAATATCTCCGAAACGGAAGGTTTACGAAAATGTTACAAGATACAGAAATTGTTTAGAATTGATTTTTCTATCGAATGGTATATTTTCCGAACCTCGCGAATAAGCCGTAACAAAAATCGTTTTTTCCGGAAAATTCAAAATCAAATATCTCCTAAACCGTTAGATTTACGAAATTTTTGGTGCTAGGTGATTTGTAGGGAATATTATTTTACATCGAATAGTAATTTACAAATTTTTATTCGACAATTAGTTTTTGAGTTATTAGAAAAGGTTTAATTTTAATTAGTCATAATTAAAATTATCACGCTCAAATATCGAAAACTATTAGGTTTACGAAAATGTTACAAGAATACAAATTTGTTAAGCGTAGTTTTTTCTAACTAACAAAACAAACCGCATATTTTTAACTTGAACCGTGCGAGGGCATTTTACTTTGAAACGTTAGCTTGTAGCGGTCGAGAGAGGGGTGTGCAATGTGCATTAATATTTTGGCATTTTGGATTTTGGCCGAGCGATTATTAGCATTAGCATATGTTAGAAATGGGGACGGCACTGCGATGGATATTTATTTAAAACGAAAGAATTGTATCGAAAATGTATGATTCACGGAGGGACTAGTTTTTAGGTTGATAAGGTGGAATCGGATAATGTATTACTTTGTTATTTTGTTCTTGGGTGTTAATAAAGAAAGACTTACAATTATTTATTTTTCGGGGTGCGTTTATAAACCTTATTTGATTTGAAGCGAACAAATTTTTGGATTTGGACGCTATTATCAAAGTTTTATTAACAATTACGGCTAATAAACTTTTGAGCTTACAATTAGTGATTTATGATAATGAAGCAGTAGTGTATGGTTGTATAGTAGAGTGTATAATAGTGGTAGTGATTGCCTGACTAAGTGACAAGACTACCAAAAGATTTAATTGCAACAATTGACGACCTGGCAACGGGTCAGTGTCTCAAGAAAGGGCGCGTTAGCGCGTTAGCGCCCTTTCCAACCATTCTGCGAGTATATATATATATATATATATATATATACAAGTGCATTTCTTTAATGTCCCCCCCCTTTTATTTTTTGAACGGGTCAATTTCAAAAATTGAAACTTGGGATAATATGAAATTGATGCATGATTACTATATTTTGGAGTAAAATTGACAGATGAAAATTTCAAGATGGCGACTGGGCGCCATTTGGGGAAAAAAATTAAATGGAAAGGGGGGTCTTGTGACACATCCTTTTGAAGCACCTGACAAATACTGCACAACCCTAGAATATAAAGTCAATATCTTCACTTATTACAAAATGGCGAAACATTTAAAAATTTGATATTTCTACAAATACAGGTAATTAGTATTAGTGTTTATTTTAGTGTTAGTTATTGTATCTAGTTTTAATTGTAGTTTTTAATTTCAGGATTAAAATTACGGTGGAAACATTATTCAACGCATAAACGTTTACCTAAGTGGCTTAATAATGGAACGTTTTACTTATGCTGAATTAACAGACATCGTCTTAACGTATGGAGCTGCAGGAGAAAATTGCCATGAAGCTCGAAATCTTTATGCGGAAAGATTTCCACATCGGAGAATTCTGGACCGGCGAACATTTGTAAGAACAGTACAACATATGCGGGATCACGGGAGTTTTGAACCATTTCAAGCCAATAGAGGAAGACCACGTAATTTAAGAAATGAAAATTCGGAAGAACACATCTTACAATCGATTGAAAATCGCCCTGAGTTAAGCTGCCGACAACTTGCCCATGAAGTCGGCGTTTCTTCCTTTGTTGTATGGCGTACATTACGAGAAGAAGAACTTCATCCGTACCACATTCAAAAAGTGCAAATTTTGTATCCTGGAGATGAAGAGAGAAGACTAATATTTAGCCGTTGGTTGTTGAGAAAATGTGAAACCGTACCTGACTTTCTCAGTACAATTTTATTTACGGATGAAGCAGCATTCTCTCGGGATGGAGTTTTTAATGTTCACAATAGCCACATTTGGAGCGATGAAAATCCACATGCTACATGTAACCGATGACATCAACGGAGTTTTTCAGACAATGTTTGGGCTGGTATTGTGAACAGTTATTTAATAGGACCATATTTTCTTCCAAATCGGCTGAATGGACCAGGACTTAAACTTTTTACAAGAAGTACTTCCAATTTTCTTAGAAGAAGTGCCGCTTGCCATCAGAAACCGAATGTGGTACTTAATGGACGGAGCGCCCCCTCATTTCCATAGAAACTTTCGGCAGAACTTGGATGCTACTTTTCCGCGTAAATGGATTGGCAGAAATGGACCCATAAATTGGCCTCCGCGATCACCAGATATGAACCCTTGTGACTTTTTTTCGTGGGGTCATGTGAAACAGTTGGTTTATAATGAGCTCATTAACAATGTGAATCAGTTACGTGAAAAAATAAGTGCAGCCATGGAGGAAATTCGACAGAATCCTCACATGCTAACGAGAGTGCAAGCTTCTATGCACAGAAGAGCAGAAGCTTGCATTCAAAATAACGGTGGACACTTCGAACAATTATTGTGAAACTTTTCCCCGTAAGGATACCTTCATCAAGATTTTAGGTAAGCTTAATTTATTTAATGAATAGGGTTCCTAAACGTTTTTTAAGAATTCAATGTTTTCGAAATTTTTGAGCCATTTTCGAATATTCTGCCAAACATTCTTTGACAAATCAACCATTTTTAAATTTTTTCATTTTATTAAGTTCGCATAATTTCATTTTGTAAATTTTTTAATAATTTGACAACACTGTTCACGAGCGTTCAGCACTCCGAAGCGTTCGACTCATTTGTTTGTGTGCGATTCCATTGTAACACCTAGAGTTTGGGTAGGATAAAAGTTAAATTGACCCAAACTTAAACATTGGAATTAAAAAAAAAAAAAAAAACGCCATTCAGTTTTAGACGTAATTCCTGACCTGTGGTTCAAATATGTACCACCATTTTACAAACACCCTGTATACAGTACCCCCGGCAGAGGGGTACATTTCATAATTTGAGTAATTTTTAGGTCATTAAAAAGTTGGCAGCAAGTTGGTCTGCCATCAAATTAGTACACGGCAAACCTTGGCATTCTCAGGGCCAGGGCTCAGTTGAGCGAGCAAATCAAGATGTCCGTGATAGCCTAGTAGCATGGATGTCAGGTAACAACTGTCAAAATTGGGCAAAAGGTCTTCGTATTGTGCAAAGCACTAAAAACCGCAGTTTCCATACTGGTATAAAGCGAATACCCGATGAGGCGATGTTCGGAACTTCACAACGGAATGGACTCTTGGATACATGCTTGGATTCCTCTGTCGTTAATTAAATTGAAACGGAAAAACAACTTGAAGAGCACTTAAAACTGATAGAAGAGTCTTTACAAAACAAAAATACTGTCACCGAAACTCTTAATATTGACATTGTTGAATCGGAGGTTGAAATGGAAACAAACGAAAATGATAATATGAATCTATGTTTCGTTTGTAATAACATGTACGTGTCAAATTATGTGTGTATTGAATGTAATGTACCAATCCTTGCAACGTGTGCTGCTGATTTGAATTTACCATTGTGCAAATTTTGTGGTAATAAAAAATCAGCTGATACAGAGAGTAAAGGGTACAAACGATGGCTTCAAGAACAAGTTGACAAAATGATTGTCCACTCGCAAAACAAATTTCAACCCGTTAATATAGGTGACAATGTTTTGGTAAACATACCAGAGGTAGATCGAGGACGTCTAGCCCCTCTTAGCAGTCATTATGGAACAGACTGATGAAGATTTGTACATTCTGGGTACCAAAAATTGAAAATTGAACGAGTATACAGTCGAAATGAATTTCAGTTATCACCTTCAGTTTTTTTAACCTTATCCGAGGTTTCTGCAGATTCTTCTGTTACCATACATCAAGAGGCCAGGTTATTTTCTGGATCCAAACAAGGATTTACGCGGTGTAATTGCCTGAGAGGCTGTCAAACCAAGGCATGTGCTTGCATAAAAATAAATATTAAATGCAACTCAAAATGCCATAAGAGCAGCGCTTGTAGAAACAAGTAGTTTTCTTAAGTCATCGTTTATTTTTGTATTTTGTTTTTCTAATGCTTTCTTTTATTTTTTTACATAATACATAATTTATGTTATACAGGGTGGCGCAGCCCATACGCGTCGGTCTCTATAGGAAAAACGGCTTGACTTTTAAAAGTTTTTTTTAATTCTATAATATACAGAACCTTTGGGGCTACAATATAAAAATATTTTCAATTATACAGGGTATTGCGAAAATAACAATAAATATCAAAGTTTTTTTTAATGGAACACCCCGTATATTATTACATTTTTGGATTCTACTCGATGAGCTGATTCCAAAAAGGGGTCACACTTGGTATCTTGGTCTCTTGGAATGCAACATTCAATTGGACAGAGCAATATGAGAGGGTTTTCAACAGCAACTGAGCGACACAAACAATTTGGCATATTTTGATATAAACAAGAAAACACACGTATATGTAGATGGAGGACTAAATGGCATTGGTTCTATACTAGCCCAAGAAGACAAACAAGGTAACATCAAAGTAGTTGCTTATGCCAGCACCACTCTCACGCCAGTACAAAGAAGATATAGCCAGTTCGAAAAAGAAACACTAAGCTGCACTTGGTCGATGTAACATTTTCATAACTATCTGTATGGATCAAACTTTACGTTACATTGTGACAACCTTCCACTGGTCAAGATTCTACAAAACTCCAGAACACCGCCTAATGCAAGAGTTGAAAGACTTCTTCTAAGGATCCAGCCCTACAAATTCAAAGTTGTTCACCAAGAAGGCATATCAAATCCATCAGACTATTTATCGAGACACCCGTTGCAAATCAACACACAAAATTCGCAGCCAGATAAAATTGAGGAATATGTCAATCTATGTATCAAAAACGCTCTACCAAAAGCGTTAACATTAAGCGAAGTCACAGAAGCAACAAGAAAAGACAAGACATTCCAGATTTTAATCGAAGCAATAGCGAATGAAAACCACAAATATTGGAAACTACCAGAATTAACACCGTTCTCTTAACACCGTT
The DNA here is from genome assembly GCA_917563865.1 of Phyllotreta cruciferae. Lineage (NCBI taxonomy): Eukaryota > Metazoa > Arthropoda > Insecta > Coleoptera > Chrysomelidae > Phyllotreta > Phyllotreta cruciferae. Next base: position 5,404,341 of record OU830620.1, on the reverse strand, counting down.
AAAAATGAGTTAATTTGAAGCAACAACATTATTTTAAGAGATCATAGAATACTCTTACCAACAACATTGCAACAAAAAGCAATAGAACTAGCCCACAAAGGTCATTTAGGCGTTACAAAAACAAAACAGCTACTTAGAACAAAAGTTTGGTTTCCCAATTTAGACAGCTTAACGGAAACACATATAAAATCATACATTCCGTGTCAAGCTGTAAAAGAATGAAAACAGAGACCCGATCAGATCAACACCGCTACCAGATTATCCATTCCAATGTATCGACGTAGATTTTGCAGGACCATTCCACAACAAGTAGGTATTCATAGCCGTTGATGAATACTCCCGATACCCAATCATTGAAGTGGTAAACTCAACATCATTTTCACATCTCAAACCAGTTTTAGACAACATTTTTACAACTTGGGGATTTCCCACAACTTTCAAATCCGACAACGGACCACCGTTTAATGGACATGAGCTTAGTAATTTGTTAGAAAGTCATGGGATCAAGCATGCAAGAGTAACCCCAATTTGACCCGAAGCAAATGGTATGGTCGAAAGGTTTGTGAAAACAGTGAAGTATTATGTTCACATATTATGTTCACAAATATTATGCTCACATCTTGAAACTGGTCATTTCGACAGAAAACTTCAGGAGTTTTTAATCAATTACAGAAGCACTCCACACTCTACGACAGAGAAATCTCCGTTTGAAACGATTTTGGGAAGAAAAATGAACAATTTTCTACCTTGTTTTCAATACGTCGAAACCGCAAATGATGAAAATATAAGAATAACTGATGAGAAGAACAAACGTAAACAGAAAGCATATGCTGACGAAAAACGAAGAACGAAGCACCATGAACTTCAAGTCGGTGATTTTGTTTTATACAAACAGAAAAAAAAGAACATTCTGACACCATTCTATGACCCGAAACCTTTTCAAATCACGAAAATCATACTCAGAAACTCATTATTTTTCAAAAAATTTAATTTTTCACATAATAAAATACAACAACAAATTAAACATACACAAAAACAGAAAAAGGAGAGCAAAAAGAAAGTAACGGAGAAAACTGCCATCCGATCCTATTCCCGAAGATCCCAAACCAGATGATCTACCTAGTATTGAAGTTTCAGAAGAAGAAGACGACCCAATCCAGGACGTGAGAAATCTATTCAAGGGATCTCTAAACGATATTGAATTCGTTATTGAGAACAAAACCAGCTTTACTTCAGAGAACGAAGATTTAGTCCAGTCATGTGTCGAATGCACCAATGTAGACTTTCTCAAACCAAAAAGAAAGTTTAAGAAGCCAAATAAGTATAGTGATTTTATTTGCGACTGATTGTATGTACATTTTCCTATACTTAATTTCAGTTTTCTTTTCAGTCTATTTCAATTTATCATATATAAGTTAAAATCATTAGAGTTGTTAAACATTACGTTTTTTAGGGATAGTAGTTTTAATTTTAAGATGTTTTTTTTTATAATGTTATTGTTATTAACGCTAACGCCACTTGTTATTTAAAGTAGAGGGAGATTGTGGTATTCAGCTAACAGTTGGCGTTGTGTTGAGCACACAGACTTGGGCTGCGACAGATGTCAATCAAGCGTCTTATGAAATAGAAAATAAAAGCTTACTTTACAGTTTTTATTTATTTAACGTATAACAAGTTACTCAACATGCTTAAACAGCGAACAATACTAAAAATGCAACAATACATATTTGACCCGAAGAAATTTTTCAAATCTCTTTCCGTTTGCCTACAATACTCCGTCACGTTGAGCGTAACTCACCCTGTATATCTCGTCATTTTCACATTTTTCCAGAAGTAAACTTTTTATCTACTAATTTAAATGTTGATAACAAAATTATTGCCGGAAATGACAATACACTTACTGAATATTGTAAGTAATTTTGATATTAACAAGACAGATATTTTTCAATGTAATAGTAGAACAAATAATTCCCAATTCACCTTGCGTTAATGACGATGAACTATTGATGAACCTATAAAAGGCATTTTTGACAATAGTTTTAGACTAAATTCTTGGCAAATTTTACTGTTAGGTTCTAAAAATTTATACGATCCGGCTGTTGAATTAAATTTAACCGAAAAACGGTCTTTTAAGAATTTCCCATTTTTTGAGGGAGAACTTTATATTTCTGAAGTCTTTCTAAATTTTCAAGTCCGTTAATAATGTTTGTCTAATCAATGTTAAATTTTATAAATTTTCTTTGGAAAAGAAAACTTTGTGTATTTATGGTTCTTGTGGGAATACAGGGTGCAAGGCTTTTCTTATTGTAATAAATTTTATGAATAACTGTCAAATTAATTGTAAAGTTTTAAGTTCAGATAAAAACTATTACCATTCTAAATTATTAACACGTCACGTTAAAGTGGTAGAGCGCGTTTTATTAGGAAATAAATATATTGGCAAAAAATCATTACATATGAATATAGACGCGATTTCGAATGCAAAAAGCAATTTACGCCAAATTGCTACAAATTGGACGCCAAAAATTTACAAAAAATTAAGTCCCGTGGTGTCTTCAGAAATACAAAATGCGATAAACCAGCCAAATTCGATCGAGCTTCCGATGCTTTTGTCGATTTGTATTTGATGCAACTGGATAACTCAGATTACATTAAAAAAATTGGTAACCCCATATTTGCATATATTCATAGTAAAGAGCAACTTACTTTAATTAAAGATTGTATTAAAAATTTTCCGCGAAATAAAATAACAGCATACATGGATGCTACGGGATCTATACTTAGGAAGCCAAAATTAAGTCATATTAATCGTATTTTATTATATTCTCTAGTCATTCGCATTGAAAGTCCCCAAACAGCACAGTACGTCTTAATTATGTACATTTTTGGTACTGTACGTATAGGATGTAAAATGTACGTTTTAAGTATGTACCCAGTAGTGCCTAAAAGTACGTACAGAAGTGTACGTACCTAGTTCGTACATAGTTCGTACCGGATGTTCGTGATTAGGATTGCATATCTACTTTATTTTAAAAGCCCACGGTGTGGCCAAATTCCTGTGCAGTTCGGGCCGAAAAGGACGCAACGGTTAGGTTAGGGTTAACGAGTATTGATATTGATGTATCGATCGATGACTAATAACGATTAATATTGTCACATCTGTGTAGTTTGTTTCGTTTGTTTCGTGTTTCATTTGTGTGTTTTATATTCATAGACAATTATTTATATTCAAACAATTTATACTCTTGTGTTGCTTCTTCGTTTAATATTCAGGTGTATTTTTTTATATGATGTTTTAATTTTTTATATTATGTTTGAATTTTTTATAGTATGTTTTATGTTTTATATTGTTTTGATTTTGTGTATGTTGATTTTAGAAAAAAAAGAATAAACAGCATTAAATACATACATACTTGTTTTCTTTATATTATATTCATGCGTAAGTAATACGCCATTAGTACGTACCGACAGGACATAAATTACGTTCACAGTACGTACACAGTACGTACACAGTACGTACATAGTGTGTACATTATACGAACACAGTATGTACAAAGTACGTAGATTATGTACGTACTACGGACGTACTGTCGTTTGGTACGTTGTACGTTCTTTAGGTTCCAGTAGTACGTACTTATTACGTCTTATGTACGTATTTGTGTTTGCTGGGTCAGGATAAAGTAGATAGTACGTTATGTTAAGTTTCAGATTTTATTTCTAGTAATCATGATATAATATCAATTAAAAATTGGTTGGAACATTTTAAATTGTTTTGGTTGGAATTCAGTCCTTTGTGGCCGATTTTCGATAGAGGTGTTACAGATTTTAGTATGATTGAGCTAAATGCTTTATGTTGTGCTTTTAATGACATGTCCTTCATTAATTATATTAATTATTGTTATAACCATTTAGCAAATAAATTTGAAAATAAAAATATTACCCACCTTGCTTTATGTTGCGCTCATATTATGAAAATATTTTCAAACAACATCAATAATTATTATATTATATTAATATATAATTTTCAAGATAATTCGTTTAAAAATATATTAAAGGATTCTTTTGCTGCTATCTCAAACATGAATTCTATCAAGCAAATAGAACAATGGTTTCAATATTTTATGATAATTACATGTTCGAAATATGAGGGACTAAACGTCGTCCAAACTATTTAGACAAATGTTTGAAAAGCCAGCCTGCTGCAACGTTGCTGGGTTGTACTTGAAATCCTATATTTTGCAGATTTTCAGGTTATGGTTATTTGCCCAAACAGCACAGTACGTCTTAATTATGTACATTTTTGGTACTGTACGTATAGGATGTAAAATGTACGTTTTAAGTATGTACCCAGTAGTGCCTAAAAGTACGTACAGAGGTATATATACCTCGTACATACATAGTTCGTACCGAATGTTCGTGATTAGGATTGCATAACTACTTTATTTTAAAAGCCCACGGTGTGGCCAAATTCCTGTGCAGTTCAGGCCGAAAAAGACGCAACGGTTAGGTTAGGGTTACTAATAACAGTAATAATGATTAATATTCCCACATCTGTGTAGTTTGTTTCGTTTGTTTTGTTTCGTGTTTCATTTGTGTGTTATATATTATTCATAGACAATTATTTATATTTAAACAATTTATACTCTTGTGTTGCTTCTTCGCTTAATATTCAGGTGAGTGGTTTCTTTTTAACTTAAATAGAAAGTTTGCCGGCGTCCATATGCAAAGCCCGCCTTCAATAATTTTCCTGACTTCAGCATTTGCATCTGGACGTTTGAATACTGCTCAATTGAATTGTACAATTGTACAAGTCACTAATATATAAAACCCCAGGGGATAGAGACCGAGATAGAAAATAAAGTTAAAAAAAATGTTTTTGGGGTATGGAGAGGTAGAGGGGGAGACGCGAAAAAATTCGGCGATTCCGAAAACCTAGCAGAAGTCTGGCGACAAATTCGTTTTCGTTCGCAATTCTAATTTAAAGGTGAAAATTTGGACAGATTACGAAAATAATTCCGTGTCCGACATTTTCCGACGATTTGCGTTCGTTTAGTTCAAACAGAACTGCACCTCGGTGTAAGAAAATTTCGTTAATCGCAATATTTCGTCGTTTTTAACGGTCGAGAATTGAAGAGAAGGCAAAAATATACGCACACGTATAGTTTCCGATCGATTCGTTTAGTAATTTCCAAGAAATGACGAAATTAATATTGAAAAAATTACACCGATGACAGCGGCGAAGAACATTTTTTCGCTTGTCGGAGGTTGTCATTTACGTATCCAAGGGTACGAGGATATGACGTTGGATGTACGGGGTGTTTCATTTTAAGAGATAGAACCATATACAAAGTGTTTTTTTCCTAAGAAAAAACCCATCATACAGGGCGATTTTATTTAAACGTCCCGAGCGAGCGGAGCGAGCGAGGATCCGTCTACCCAACTGTTTTAACGCGTAGAAGGCCGCAGCTTCGAGCTTTCGATCAGCTGTCCTTGCCTAATGCAAAAACACCCTGTACATCGACATGATGTACAGGGTGTTTTTTTCTTACGAAAAAATTGGGAAAAATTAAAAAACTGATATACAGGGTGTTTTAATTTTAAAAGACAAGTCAATGTCACCGAGCGAGCGAAGCGAGCGAGGATCCCTCTACCCAACTGTTTGATGCGTAGAAGGCCGCAGGCCTTCGAGCAGTCGAGCTCGCGTAGCGAGCGAGACTTTTTTAACGATCTGCTACGTGCGTAGAAGGCCGCCAGGCCTTCAAGCAGTCGAGACCGCGGAGCTGGCCAGACTCTTTTTACATCCTATATAACGACATGATGTACGGGGTGTTTTTATTTTATGAAACATGAAAAACTGATATAATGGGTGGTTTTAATTTATGAAAAAAATATAAATGATATATACAGGGTGACTAATTTTCAATTTTGATAGAAATGTCAATCCGACCGTCAATCAAGAGATGTAATGTTCGAACGTACTCCCCATTTAAATTTTTGGCCCTTTTTTTTAACACCCTGTATGAAAATAATTGAAGACCGTTGTTGACTCGGTAGTTATTTATAATTCAGTCAATTAATTTTTCGGTGACATGCGCGAAAGATTATTGGAGCGACTTTCTAATTTGAATTCGTGATTTAGTGATTTACATTTTTAATTAGGTAAGTTACTCCTTTTTATATAAAATATTATTTATTTTAAAAGGTATTTTACTTGTATGTATATTACTAAATTTGTGTTTTATATGTATTTTAGACATGGCAGAGAGGTGAGCATGATTTGCGGCAATTTGAGCGAAGAGGACGATCTGCGGAATTATTCGTGTATTGCGGTAGGAAGCTTCCACCAAGGCGACAGAGAAGCTCTGCCGAGGACTAGAAACGCTAGATGTGTCCCGAATGCTAGACTAGCCGTAGCCTACAGGCATCTGGGGATTCCGTTCTTTGGACAAACTTCGAAAATATTGTGCCGGTACGTAAAATTAATGCCGGCTTTTATTTTAAACGAATACATCGCTTCAGAATTTAATGTTTGGATAATATTATTCTTTGATTACTAATATTTTCAAATTGCAGGAACGACCTCCATTTCACGAGCCGGAGAAATTACCACGAGAGGTGACTATTTTGGTACAACTTCGTATGGTAGTTAGAGAAATGGCGTTCGAGCTGTCGAGCCCGCGGAGCAGACGAGACCCTACAAACCCCTTGGTTATAACGACATGATGTTCATGGAGTTTTTATTTTAAGAAAAATGAAAAAAAGCTGATATTCGGAGTGTTTTTAATTTTTGAAAAAAATAAAATTGATATACATCAGGGTGTTTTAATTTTAAAAGACTTAAGTAAATGTCATCCAACGGGTGAGTGTCCAAAGAAAGGGCGCGTCAGCGCCCTTTCCAACCTTTCCGCGAGTATGTTGTTATAATTATAATTGTAATTATAATTGTTGTATATTATAAGTATGTTGTTTATAATTATGTATATAATGCATGTGACGAGCTTAATTTTTTATTTATTGTTGAATATATTTTAGATATGTCATCACATAGTAAGCATTATAAAAATGCTACAAAACAATTGAAAAGGTTTAAGGAAATGAATAAACAACAGATATCTAATAATTTTTGCAAAAGTGATACGGACTCGGACTCTGATAATTCCGAAAATTCAATGGATATTTATGAAAATGTAGAACATACTCCATTATTATCAGACTCACCTTCAGTCATTTTATTTTGAATACAGCAAATAATTTCTTTTTACAAACTTTTGTACAGGATGCCATCGAAATAATCAATAATGGTCTAGAATATGAAGGTACAACTAATTCTGTGAAAATAAAAGGATTCGTTTGTGATGTTCCCGCTAAAGCATTTATAACATATACTAAAGGTCACTCTGGTTACATGTCTTGTAGCAAATGTAACATTGAAGGGGTTTATACCAATAGGATTTGTTTTCCTGAGACAAAAAATCTTCATTTGCGTACAGATTCTCAGTTCAGATCAAAAGTTCAGGAAGAACATCATACAGGCACTACATGTCTGGAAAATATTCCCAATTTAGACATGATAAAATCATTTCCTCTTGACTATATGTACTTGGTTTGTCTAGGGGTTGTCAAAATATTGATAGTGTCTTTGTGGATTGATGGAAAACCAACAGCCAAACTTCCTTTTATCAAGTTAGCACAGCTGTCTAAACTTTTAATTGAACAATCAGTCAATATTCCTATTGAATTTAATCGCAAACCAAGAAGCATTTCTGAAAGCAAGAGGTGGAAAGCTTCAGAATTTAGGCAATTTTTACTTTATACGGGACCTGTTGTTTTAGTCGATATATTGCCAAAATATAAATACAAGAATTTCCTCGTTTTAAATGTAGCAATAACCATCCTGTCATGCTCAAAACATTTTGAATATATAGAATTTGCCCACAAATTGTTAATTTATTTTGTTGAAACATTCATTTTAATTTATGGGGTTGATTATGTCTCACATAATGTTCATAATTTACTTCATTTGGTTGATGATGTTAAGTTATTTGGGCCCCTCGATAACTTTAGTGCATTCAATTTTGAAAATTATATGCAAGTTATAAAAAAAATGTTGCGAAAACAAGATAAACCTCTTCAGCAACTAATTAAGAGAAAAGGGGAATTTGACAATTTGGAAACAAAAGCAAATGTGGAGCACAAACATTTTCCTTATTAGAGTAAGCCTCATTTTAATGGACCATTATTGCATATCGATGGTAAGGCTCATCAGTTTGCTGACGCTGTTTTCAAAAATTTTATTTTAACAACAAAAGAACCGGACAACATATGTCTTATGAATAGTGGGAAACTTATAAATATATGTAATTTCATACAAACAGAGAATAACAAAAATAGTATTTTGGGGTACGAAGATTTGTCGAAAGACAATTTTTATGAAGTGCCATGCGACTCATCAGATCAAAACATCTTTCTTGTTGGAGACAAAATAAGCACCTTGAGTGAATGGAATATTGAAAATGTGTTATGTAAATGTATTAAGCTCACTTTTCAAAACAAGTTTGTTACTTTTCCTCTATTACATATAGAATAATGCGTAATAATTAAAGATATTTGACATTTTAAAAGTGCTTAACGGGTTGGATATGCTTAACGAAGAGACATGGACTGCCGAAAATGCCGACTCCCCAAAATAAAAGAAAAAGAATAGGTAATATTATACAACAATTTTTTTTGTAAATTAGCTAATTATAATTTTGTTGTTTCAGAAATAGTTTCTAATGTGACAGAAACTACACCGAGCAGTAAGTCTGCAACTAACAGAGTAAGTCAACTAACAGAAAAATATGTGGCACCATCTACCTCAACAAAGTGCACCTGCTGTCCCAATCATGGTACTTATATATTTACATTTTATACTATTAATAATATACAATAATTATTTATACTATATACTATATTATATAATATAAATTTATTTTACTTTCCTCTTTTAGCTGAAGATAATAATGAAATATTAAGGCAATTATATTTCTTAGGCAATTCTATTTTCCTAAGAAACCTGAAAATTCAACAAAATATGCGGTGTCACGATGATGAGGTGTCGGTATTTTCACAACTAAAATTACCGTGCGACACTGAAGAAGAAATTAACCGCTTGGAATTTTTTTTAAAAACTCCGGAAGATTTTCAGAAGATGGTGTGTATTTATTTATTCTTTAACTTTGAAACTAACTTCACATATCTATTTTCACAAATAGAAAAAATATCTAATGTATTTTTGTTTATAGGTAAATGAGCTGTGTAAGTGTGGTGGAAGTCACATTGTTGACTTTACCAAAAGGTGCATGAGTCTTCTAATAACCAATAAGTTGGCAATGAAATATAGTTGGCTTGGGAGGCGAAGCAAAAAAGGAATTTGCCACTTGGACATTTCCAATTACACCCTATATTAAAGTCTTCATTCTTTATCAAAAGTACCTAATTGTAGTTTCTGATTTGATATTCTTCCTTTTTATAGAAGGAGCTGTAAGAAATTTCTAAAATTTTTATGATTTTGAATTCGGGAGGCAATCACTGGGTACTGATGTACGTAGATATTGAAAAAGGTTCATTCGGTTATTTTGACCCGTTTAGTAATACTTACGGTAAAAATTATTTTAATAAATTCGTTTCATTCTTTAATAAATATAATTCAAAATATAAGAATTCGGTGATTCGGACTGATTTAAAATTGATTGATTTGGAATATCCGTTACAAAGGGACAATTTTAATTGCGGTGTATTTTGTATTTATTACGTTAATTGTTTGATTATGCCCAGTTGCACCAAAGCATTCTAGGACGAATTCCTATCCTAAGTCAGACTTAAGTCTAAAATCAATTTTATACTGTTGCACCAACTAAAAATCTCTTTCCTGTGACACGGATTGATCACAGATCCTGGGTCGTCAATTCCTACGACTTGAGACGAAAATTTTAACCTCAAACATTTGGCAATTCGGCATACTTGTAGAATTATGGATATAGGTACATGCAGATATAATAGATATTATAGACTCTAAAGACATTTGCGACTGGTGGATATCTTCTACTACTGGAGATTTTATAGGAGCTGATAAGTCCGCAATATCAAGAATTGTTGCTAAAGTGTGGCGAGTAATTGGTGGTTTAAAAGACTTGGTCATATACATCCCAAGAAATGCTGTTGAAATTTGAAAATGCAGCTGAGCAAAATAATTAAAAGCAAATTAATTTTTTTGATGTAGCTGCTTTCCCTCGTGTTGTGGGAGCACTTGTGTAATTAACAAGTTTTTGTTTATCTTATATCTTAATTTATTAATAAACACGTACCTATAACACTATAAAATAATATCAAAATTTAATTATGAATGTAGGTGCTAATTTATATCTATTTATATATAGATTATATGATGAGGCCAAAACCACAACTTCTTCTTCTTTTGTAACTGGCCTCAGCAACTACTAGGTTATTTGGACGCTTAAAATAACAACTATCTCCGTTTTTTATAACGTTTTTCAACAATATTCCTACGTTGCCAGTTGTTATTTATGTTAAAATGGATCCTAGGTAAAAAAGCCTTTTTTAAACTTGGTGCAACACATTCCTATCTTAAGTCGATCACACATTTAAGTCTGACTTAGATAAAATGCAGCTTAGGAGAATATATTGGTGCAACAGGGCATAAAAGACAGTTCCTTTAAGAAACCAGAAAAAGAAGAATTTTTTGTTTGTCAAATTTGCGAAGAATTTAAAAGTAATATGTAAAGCTTATTTTATTTTTTTATGCAGGTTTATTCACGGTATACGACTCGGTCTATATCTCATTAACGCTACATTTTATGAAAATTTTGTAAATATAAATTTTGTGTATGTCTAATTAGGGTATAATTTAAAATTAGTTTCAAGTATACAGGATGTCCCAAAAAAATGTTACATATCAAAGTTGTTTTTTTAAACACCCCGTATATTATTACATTGTTGGATTCTACTCGATGAGCTGATTCCAAAAGGGGTTCACACTTGGTATTTTGGTCTCATAATAACCCAAACAGCACAGTACGTCCACAGTATGTACATTTTAAGTATTATGGTGGACACTAAGATCGTGCGGTCGTGAAACGCGCTCCTCGTTTAACTCGCCCTACCACCTATTTATATGGCGAGCGTTTTGAGAGCGCATTGTAAAGCTGGCAACATTGCTATTGCCTGGGCCAGTCGGATGTCGTACTGTTCGTTTCGGGTCCCGTCTCCGAATATCGAGTATCCATGTTTATACATTCGATGCAATATCGATAATAATAATATCCTTTATCGTGGTCCTATAGTATGTCAACTTGCGAAGTATTTTTAAAGACATTTCGTAACATAAGCAGATTTCAAAACTTATCTTTCATTAATAATTAAAAAAATATTTTTTACGAAAATTTGATTCTTAGGTATAATCTTACCGCATGAGGGGGTGATAAAATTTAAAATATTAACATTACATTAAAAGCCAAGTTATAATAAAAAAATACAAATTATTTGATCTCATTTTAGGAACTTTTTATTCATGAGAAATAGGAAAAAAAAGGCAGGCCTTTATAAAATTTTATAAAAAATATGTTTTATAACATTTTATAAAAAATTATATCAATGTAATTATAGTTTAAAAATGTTTCTGTCGTTTCCTGGTTAAATCTCTTCCTGCTTTTTTTATCAAAAATGTGAAAAGTTTTGTAGAATGTTACATCAGTATAAAGAACGCAAAATTTACGTTTATTTTAATTCTCATTAATTACAAAAATCCGGGTTTGCCCTCATATCTCGGAAATGGTATATTTTTGAAGTGTGTATATGGCGGTTTTTTTCAGTTTTCAGGTTTAAAGGTATCTCTGGAATTTTGTCGCTGTACCTATGTTAATTTCCCTGTACAATACAAAATATTGTGCAGATATTGTAATTGTTTATGTGTCCAGATATGGTTTCATTACCTTACACTAAAATTGGAGAATAAAAATTTGCAAGAAATCTACTAATTCTAATCGCTCATTTCGAATAATCATTTCCAGGTGTTTACGCATTTCAAAGAAAGAGTGTAAATAGAATAGTAGTGTTCATGTCATTAAAGCTCGGGATTACAGTCGATTCGGAGATCGGTTGGAAATTTGACTTTTAAGTTAATGAGTTTATGACTACCCCCTGCCGTTTCAAAACACGCCGTTTGAATAGGGATTATTACCTGGCCCTACCAATTGCCGGACCGTTTCCCGAACTTTTATTGATGTAGTTGGGTCGGGTAGCAAACACTATTTACATTTTCAGGCAAGGACTTATAAAATTTGAGGAAACATTAATTGATAAGAATTTTATTTTTCACTGAAGATTAACGAGGCGATCTACGAATGCACCACTTTAATAAAGGTCGGATTAAAATTTGTAACGATTACAACAGGCTAATACAGGTAGTTCGCCCGATCAACGATTGGTCACAAGGTTAATTGTTTTTTGATCGTTTAAATGTCTCGAGAAGTTTATAAAAGGACTGATACCAATTTTCATCATTCTATTAGCGCTCTGTTTCTATACCTAGTTGGCTAGAAATTGTGTTCGTTTAAGTTGTGAAGAGTTTATCGATAATTTTTTTTCGTATTTTTTATCGTAATTTTGTGACCAATTTTGTAACCAATATGTGGCGTCCTTGGAACGATGGTGAACCTAAGGAAGAAAGTGTCGTAGAGATTGATCGTGTAAGGGTTGATCCTGCAGAGGTTGATACTGCAGATTTGGATCAGTCGATTGAAGAAAGCACCAAAAGCATAATTTATTTGTCGGAGGATGCTAAAATCATAGTCAAAAACGTTTACGAAGGACTTTGTTTGGAATTTTCGAAAGCCGAGGCTAACAAAAGGACAATACTTTTGACAAAAGTGCCGAAATCTACTGTTTATTTAATTATAAGTGGTACATCCCAGAAAAGGAGGAAAAGGAAAGATAGCGGAAGGTTTCGTGTCCTACCTTCCACTTCAGTGGAGCCAATATCTAAAACTGTCTACGATATGTTCGCAAAAAATACTTTTCCAACCTTTGGAGTCGTTGAAAAACGAACTAGTGCGAAAGGAAATTATTCAATCTTGTGCTAATTCTACCCTTCATGGTTTCCTTAAAGCTAATGGATTTGCCTACCGAAAAATTTATAAGCGACAAGTTTTGATGGAGAGCCCACGCATCATTTTCATGCGTAATGATTATGTGAGGAAAATTACGGAGTATCGCAGACGAGGACGCAATATCGTGTACTTAGATACCAAGCTACCTAGAGACTTGGTATGACACCCATGATACCATTACCAAAAGTTGGACTGATAATAGTAAAGGCTGTACTAGTTCAGTACCTTCAAATAAAAGGAAACGAATCATTGTTTTGCATTGTGGAGGTGATAATGGCTGGGTAGACGGAGCATTGCTACTATCAGCCAAGAATATCTCCGATTCGTCCCTCGATTACCATGATGATATGGACAGAGCACTTTACGAAAATTGGTTTAAAAATTCCTTAATTCCCAATTTAAAGGAAGAAAGTGTTATTGTTATGGACAACGCTCCTTACCATTCGAGACAATTGAAAACAATTCCAAATTCGAATTCGAAAAAGGCCGAAATTCAAGAATTTCTAATGCAGGAGGATTTGTATTTCGAGGAGAAATACAATAAAAAGCAGCTGTTGGAAGTTCTTCGTACCAGGGAATTTCCAAAGCAATATGTTGTCGACAGTATGGCGTTGGAGAAGGGTCATTCAGTTTTGAGACTTCCTCCGTATTACTGCATTTTGAACCCGATCGAATTAATATGGGCTCAAATAAAAGGTAACGTGAGGAAGAAAAATACTCAACCCAAATACTCGTCAGGAGTATTAGAATTGCTGCGTCAAGAAGTCACTGCTATTACAGACAGTCAATGGAAAAATGTCATACAACATGTGATTAAAATCGAAGAAGACTATAATCGATGTTTGCCTAAGTTGACTGAAATCGTTATTAATTTAGGGCAAACATCAGAAGACAGCGTTTTGGTAGCGATGATGAGAACAATGAGTAGTTCATCGGAAGTGCAGTGGTGTCGTGAAGTGCACTGATAGTGTTGTGTTGTGAAGTGGCCGTGCCGTTAGCATAATGTTGGCGTTCCTATCACTATGTAAGTATACATTAAATGCAGAATTTAGAAATATGATTTTGTAAAAATCCATTTTTTAAATAGTTAAAATTACATTCAATTCATCGATCGAGGTTTAAATACTTTTTTATATTTAATAATAATGATCTTGAAGTAAATATTATTACAACCGACCAGGGTAAATAGCACTCGGCAAATGTCATATTAATATAATCCTTTCCACTAATGCATAGGATTAATAAGAATTTTGATTAAATTCATATTTACTTCGTTAATATAGCGGTTCTTATCAGAGTTACTATGCTTTCAATAAATAGAAGTACCTACAATACAACTTCGTTGCATGCCCTACTGTAAACATTAAATGCTTAAACCGACACCGGTAATCCTAAACGAAACAACTTTTGTATACAATTGATGCTAGGTAAAATGCGGCCCTGCATATTCGGCAGTTTCTTCGCTCGGGCCGCTCGGATAAGATGGCGTGTTTTGAAACGGCATGGGGTAATCATAAACTCATTAACTTAAAAGTCAAATTTCCAACCGATCTCCGAATCGACTGTACTTTCAAATACAATAGGTATTGTAAATAAGCGGTATAATTTCAAATAAGCGGTATAAATTTAAATGAGCTGTAATTTATTTTACAATACTTCGAAAAGCTTGCAAGATATTTAGTTTTAGCACACTGTCATTGGTTGGAATATTTTCAACCCTTAATTTGATTCGACATGAATATTCTCCCACCTGAATGTTTCATTTTAAGTTTCCGTTTGCTGAAAATATTTATTTATTATTTTGTTGTGCTTCTTAGGTTGTCAACAGGATTTTGTGATTATTTGTTGTGTGTGTTTTTATTAATTGGACTATATTTTGCTTTTATTTCTTTGTTATTTTATTAAATTTCAGGTAAGTTCAAATTGCACTATTTACAATTTTCCTAGAATTAGGAAATTTCTAAGAAAATTTATTTATTCCCTAATAATAAATATGTATTTTAATACTAATTATATTCAACAATTGCGATCTACATGCATTTATATAACTAAAAAGATATGCAGCATATTAGTTAAAATATCATATTTAGTAAATTTCAATTTATTTTCATTAAAATCTATTTAAATTCATCAAGAATTTAATAATACAACAAATAACTAATAAAAAAGTGATTCGCGGTAAATCGCATCCTCCAGTAAAATATCACTCATTAGTGTTCTAATTAAGATTTTTTTAATTAGTAGATATGTCCACCTGCACCGAAGCTGAAAAAGTTAAAATCCAACTTTTATGGGAGCAAGGAGAATCCGTCACGGAAATAGCGCGCCAAACAAATAGAAGCGTAAGTTTTTTTGCAAAAAATTCGAATGTTTGTAATTTCAACTAATATAACTTTTTTTATAGCGACCTACAGTTTCAAGGTGGATTAGCCGTTTTCAGACGGAGGGCCACACAAACACAAGGCCTCGTCCATTAGGCCTTAATAAGTGCACGACGAGTGAACAAGATGAGGCCATCGTCCAATACGTCCGAGAAAATCCCTTAACGAATATTACAAAAGTTTTGAATGCTGTCAACGGGAATTGCAGTAGAAAAACCATCTCTAGACGACTAAAAGAAAATGGGTTAGGTTGTTATCGTCCAGCCAATAAAGTAGAAATGCAAGAAAGACCTTTGCTAACCGTTATTTGAATGCTAATTTTGACGATGTTGTTTTCTCTGACGAAAAAGTGTTTAGAACGGATGAGAGTAATCGTGAATACGTTTATAGGCTCCCAAATACTCGTTATGAAAGAGAAAACATTCAAACGACAAAGAAAAGCGGTAGAATAACAACGGCATATTGGGGTTATTTTACTTCACATGGTGTTGGCGATCTTGTGTTAATCAACAATAGGTTGACATCGCAGCAATACGTGGACATCTTAAATGACCACGTATTGCCTTTAGTGGCTGCGACGGCAACCAAATTGCATTTGTGCAGGACAATTCCGCAGTCCATACTGTTCGCTTAGTAAACGAATGGTTCGAAGAACATAGTGAGGAAATAAAAAAAAATCAATGGCCAGCAAAATCACCGGACCTGAATCCGATCGAGAATTTGTGGTCACACCTAATTAAGGACTGGACCAATGACCTGAGAACTGGATTTAGGTTACGGGAAGAAGTGGAGGAGCGCTGGAGTAATATTACTCCCATATATTGTTCATCACTTGTGAATTCAATGGGAAGGAGATTACAAAGTGTAATTGATAACAGAGGTTATTACACAAAATATTAATTTTTGATTGTTTTTTGTGTAGTATTTTATTATCATATTTCCTATTATAATATTTATTTTTCGCAAAAGCCGTATAGAGTATTTGGGAGCCTATATGCAGTGTATCCGTGTATTTTGTTTTTGATCTCATATGTCATAAATGTTCATTAAAGAGATGATACTAATATTTATAAATCATACAAATCCTATAAATATTACAAAATACGGATACAGTGTATACTCTCATCCGTCCTAAATATACTATGTGACAATAAAATCGCATCACCCTCTAGAAGTAAATATTTATTAATCAAATTTTGCATAGGTATGATAAGACTATTAAAACTAAGTAATGATAAAAAAAGTAGTGAAAAAGGTAATTCCTTTATCTTGTTTTTTGGCGGTTTCTTCCAAAAACCAATTTTGTATTTTATTATTACTGTTAATCGGTTTGTTGGCAGTATTTGATAGAAACAGTTTTAACAGTTGTAAACTAAAGTGTTAAAATGCCAAGAGTTCGAAGCAGGGCGAATTACCATCAATTAAGCGATTTTGAAAGGGGTCGTATAATTGGTCTACATGAGGCGGGAATTGGATTTCGCGAAATCGGCAGACGAATGCAAAGAAATATTGCAACAGTTATTCGTTGTTGGAGAAGCTGGTCAGAGGATGGTAGGCAGCATCGCAGAAGAGGCTCTTCGGGATCGGGAGGATAGAAGATTAAGATTACTTGCCCTTAGGGATCGGCATAGTACTTCAAGATCGGTAGGAAACATTTTTTTGGGAGAGATAGGTCACAGAATCACAATGCGTTCAATATATCGCCGTATTCGTTCCTATGGGCTTATTTCATATCGCCCAAGAGTAATAATCCCTTTAACCAATCGTCATCGTGGCCTTAGGTTGGAATGGTGCAATGCACGGGCAAATTGGGATGAAGAATGGAATAGGGTAGTGTTTTCAGACGAATCCCGCTTTTGCCTGTGGACCCACGATGGTCGTAGAAGAGTTAGGCGTCGAAGAGGTGAAAGACGGTTTTTGGAGTTTGCTGTGGAACGCGAGACATCCCTTACCAGAGGATTAATGGTTTGGGGTGGAATCAGCCTAGGTAGCCGAACTCCTCTAGTATTTCTACAAGGCCATTTGAATGCCCAAAGGTACATTGAAGAAGTTCTAGAACCCATTGCTGTACCATACATTCGAGGGCTAAACAATGTTACATTCCAAAGAGATAACGCCCGCCCTCATATTGCAGCCGTTACTTTGGAGTTCCTACAAGAGGCCAATATTACTATTCTCCCTTGGCCCGCACGTTCGCCCGACCTTTCGCCCATTGAACATGTTTGGGATATGTTGGGTAGAAGGGTAGGAATGATTCCTAACCCTCCAATGAACTTAGAACAGCTGCGTGATGCTTTACAAGTTGCTTGGGATGAGTTGCCTCAGGATACTATAGATAACCTCATTAGAAGCATGCCCAGGCGAACCGTAGAATGTATTCGTTTAAATGGAGGAGCAACTCATTATTGAATTTGGGCTATAAATGTTAGGAGTTTTCTAATGAAAATTTAATCATTTATTAATCTTTACATAATAAACATATGTAGAAAATGATATTTCAAAAATTAACACTTTAAATGGGTGATGCGTTTTTTTGTCACATAGTATACTTTAGTAGTTTGCCAAAAAAAAAGACTGGTAAATTAGAAATAATAGAAGTAACGTGTTCATATAGCCATATTGCTCCATAATTGGTGGAGTTGTATACGTAGTGAAATAAATGTTATTAAAATGTTTGTACAAATATTGATGTATCTGAATTCACCTATAATTACACTAAAATGTTTTTTTTAGTTCTGATGGCTCTTTTTTACCAACATGTCATGAATAAACAGTTCGTAAAATGTATGAAAATTGTTTTATTTTTAAAATTAATTTTTTTTAGTTTATAGTAGAAATCTGCTGTCTTTTTAAAAAATATAAAAACATAATGTTAACCTATAAAAAACATATCCAGAGGGTATCTACTATAAAACCGCTAAATTTCAGGAGGTAATTATAAAAGTATTTTGGAATGTGATATACCTAACACTTTTTCGAAAAGTTGAGTTTCTCTTTTATTTCTTTATATAAGTATTTATATTTCATAATAGTAGATAATAATTTTATTTATTTTTGTTTTTTCCCAGAAACACGAGTCACTTTGATTCTTATAGTCAAATTAGTTTTGATCATACGTATACCTACCGTAAAAGTGCATTAAATGTTCAATAAGAAAAGTAGATGTTTATCAAAATTTACTATCAACTTTTCTGCACAAACACATCCTGCATAAGCAAATATAAAAATTAGAATACACTTCTAGAATAGCCTTATACACACTTCAAAAATATACCATTTCCGAGATATGAGGGCAAACCCTGATTTTTGTAATCAATGAGAATTAAAATCAACGTAAATTTTGCGTTCTTTCTACTGATGTAACATTCTACAAAACTTTTCACATTTTTGATAAAAAAAGCAGGAAGAGATTTAACACGACAGAAACATTTTTAAACTATAATTACATTGATAAAATTTTTTATAAAATGTTATAAAACATATTTTTTATAAAATTTTATAAAGGCCTGCCTTTTTTTACCTATTTCTCATGAATAAAAAGTTCCTAAAATGAGATCAAATATTTTTTTTTATTATAACTTGGCTTTTAATGTAATGTTAATATTTTAAATTTTCTCACCCCCTCATGCGGTAAGATTATACCTAAGAAGCAAATTTTCGTAAAAAATAATTTTTTAATTATTAATGAAAGATAAGTTTAGAAATCTGCTTATGTTACGAAATGTCTTTAAAAATACTTCGCAGGATTATCACATACAATATACGCAAATCCCTAGGATTTGCTTTTTCACAATAATCCACGAATAGGTAGGTCGATTTTTTATTTTTTCCTAATGAATGTAATGTTTTTTTGTTTTGAAAAACTTGTTGTGTATGCTAATTTTTTTTAATGAATGACATGTAATCAGATTTTCATCAATAATAGTATATGTGTGTTTATCTGCTTTTCTACTAAAGCGGTGCATATTGAACTGGTAAGTGATCTTACGGCTGATGGTTTTTTAAATGCGTTTAAAAGGTTTGTTTCGCGCAGAGGTCTTTGCGCGCATGTGTATTCTGATAATACCTCCAATTTCGTTAAGGCTCAGAAACATCTTCAAGAATTCGTTAAATTTTCCGAGGACGATGTTTTTCAAAATTATATTAGTTCTAGGCAGGTGACTTGACATTTCAACCCTCCTGTATCACCCCATATGGGTGGATTATGGGAGCGAACAATACGTTCGGTAAAAAAATCATTTAAAAAGAATATTGAATGATACATATTTATGATACGAAGAGTTTTATACACTGTTGTCACAAATAGAATGTATCCTGAATTCCCGTCCCCTTTTACCTCTCACGGAATATCCTGAAGACATGGAGGCTTTAACACCAGGACATTTTTTAATTTGGACGTCAATGCAGCTTGTACCTGAAGTAGAAGTGCCCGAGACTACAAAGGTATCGTGTTCCCGATACAAGCATTTGCAGCTGATTTGCAAGCAACATTTTTGGAAACGTTGGTCCGTTGAATATCTGTCAAGTTTGCAAGGCCGATCAAAATGGGGAAAGGAAAATAGGAAGGCTGTTCAAGTAGACGATTTGGTTATATTAAAGGACACGTGCGTTCCTCCCATGAAGTGGAAATTGGGACGTGTAATTCAACTCCATCCTGGAAAGGATGAATTGGTGCTTGTGGTATCGATAAAAACAGCTCATGGTGTTACTAAACGAGCTATTACAAATATTTGTGTGTTGGTTGGCTAATTTTGTAGCTTATTGAAACAAGTCTCTTTGCTTGTTGCAATGATTTTGTATTTTTGTAACTATTTCATTTGTTTTTGTTAAGTTGTGTAGTTTGCGACTGTTTGTTTCTTTGTATTGTTTTGAAAGGCATGTCCTTCCAAAGGGGCACCATGCTAGATATTTAATTTATATATTTTTAATTTCATATAAAAATATTAATTACGCCGCTGGCCGCATTCCCAGACGACCGTTAGTAATGGGTTGGTGGGGTAGTAGGAGTTGCGGGTGCGGAAAACTCACTCACGATTAAAAATCGAAGCGATACAGTCGAAAATTCGCAACTGGTCGTTTTTGTAATTGTAATCACCGTTCGTTCACTTTGAAAAATTAAAGAAATATACAGTCCACTTGTTCGAGTTAGTTAAGTGACTTCCCAATCGTTTAAACCCAACACATTATACACAGTAACCTTGTTCGCTGGTGTTTCCCTGTTCGGAAATCCTGTTCGCTGGTCCGGCAAGAAAACGACAGAACAAAGTTATATAAACTATTATAAACCTAATCCTACTAACTATACAGCTAAAACCGAAAGAATCCATTCATTCATTCACTGACTCATTGGCGTGTTTTATTTTTTACGGCCAAACGCGAAGGAAAATCGTCGCGGAAAAAACGCTATCCGACGTACCTTGACGAGATTTTTAGGGTATTTTTTGGTTTTTTTGGGGTTTTTCGGGATTTTCTCGGAAAATCTTCCAACGATTTTCTTTAAAATTTCCCAAAATATTCTTTAATATATTACCAATCACCTTACGCAAACCGCATATCCGGGAAAATCCATTTACCGGAGTTATAGGAAAAACAAATTGTCATTTTCGCAATTTCGGCAAAAAATTGAAATATCTCGGAAAAAGATGCGATTTCGAAAAAAAAAATTATTCTTCGAAAATTGTAGAGAACGTTTTTCTCTATAAAAGGACATATAAGAGGTTATTCTCTTTTGAACCGTTTTTGAGTTATAACGATAAAAAACAAACTTTCCTTTGCGAACGAAAAATTTATATTTTACAATTACTCCAAAACTAGTCGTTTTTTGAAAATTTCTCAAGAATCGAAACTTGTAAAGAATAGTATTTTGTATAATATATGTAGATGGGGTGATTCGATTTTGAGCGGTTTCCGATTTATAGCACCATTTCGATTTTTTATAGTAAACGTGATTGACAAAAAGTCGAAATAACTCGAAAAAAGATGCGATTTCGAAAAAAAAAATATTCTTTGAAAATTGTAGAGGATGTTTTTAAACGGTAAATCGTCGCGGGAAAAACGCCATCTTTACGAATTTCGACGAGATCTATCGGAAAATCGACATTTCGAAACCCGGAAAAGTTTCCTTCCGGGTGAAAAATTCCGGATTTTTAGGGTATTTTTAGGGTTTTTCGCGATTTTATCGGAAACGAAGAGATCGATTTTTCTCAATCCCTCCTAAAATATTCTTCAAATTAATATCGGTTACCTCACGCAAACCGCGGGAAAATCAAAATTTCCTTCGCGGAGTTATAGCGAAAAATAGCTTAATTATAATTAAATTCATTATTTACACGCTCAAATCTCAAAAACTAAGGTTTACGAAAATTTTACAAATTTGTTAAGCGTAGTTTTTTTCCAACTAACAAAACAAACCGCATATGTTTAACTTGAACCGTTCAAAAGTTATGGGGATAAATGGGGACGGCACTGGGATGGATATTTGTTTAAAATAAACGTCAATGTCACTGTGGATCGAAAACGGGGGTTCGAAAGGGGGATTTTTTCCAGAGATTTTTTTCCGGTAATTAGTTTTTGAGTTATTACAAAAAGTTTAATCTTAATTAATTTCATTATAATTATCACGCTCAAATCTCGAAAATTATTGGGTTCATGAATATTTTATAAGAATACAAATTTGTTAAGCTACTTTTTTATAACTAACAAAATAAACCGCATATTTTTAACTTGAACCGTTCAAAAGTTATGGGGACAATTCTAATTGTAAGTCGCGTATAAATTAATCTGATAATGTAACGCGACCGGTGTCGAAGCGGGCAAGAGAGGGGTGTGCATTAGTATTTTGGACATGGGCGCCGCTAGAATTTTTTTCAGGGAGGTGCATCTGCTTCTATACATACATAAACTTTATTCCAACTAAAATGACAAATTTAAAACGAGGTTACGATCCCAACGTTGCCGGTTTGCAATTGAAATCCTGCCTTTTATTGATTTTCAGGTTATATGGTTATTTGAAGGTTATGTTTACTTTCAATGTTTACAAATGAAAAAGTTGTAAATAGAGGAATTTAAACAATAAAAAGAGGATTAGGATGACAATATGAGCTTGCGAGTATTATATTAGTTGAATATTGTAGGTTAACGAGTTAACTACAACGAACGAGATTTTGTGACTGAAATTTGCAAAGGCATATGGCAACAGCGTATCTTCAAAATCTAAGATTTCAACCGCGCGCCGTAAAATTCCCCTAGTCGAATGGGAGGATTAACATTGACACTTGTTATCTCACGGCGTTATATGGTTTTACATAGAAACTGAAATCCTGGACTCTGCATTTTTTCTGTATCATATTTCTAGTATAAAAGTTTGTTTTACAGTTCTCACGCGATTTTGCCGGTTGTAATCATCTTGTTAACATATAATTTTTCTATTTTTGTAATCATAAGTTCTTTTTGTAAAATTAAAATTTTTTTAAAAACGTATTTTTGGGAATACGAAATTTATTTGGCGCAGTCAGAACGGATTTCCGGGAATTTGCGTATCGCACGTGGATTTTTCGTTTCAACGATTAACCGGGAATTGAACTGAAAATACGAGGTGTGTCGTTGTGCAAGTGGTGTTGAACTGAAAAAGGCTCCTTAAAAATCAGGAAAACAGTAAACCTTCAGGCCAGCATCAGCCCAGCGGACATCATTTGGAATTTGGAACAGCATCGTCCACATTCGCGGAGAAAAACCATCCAGTGAAGACAAAAATCGCTAATCTGGTGGCTATCTTCATAATTAAGTAATTGAGAGATGATCAAACTGATCCTAATATTTATGTGAGTACAATTTTTTATTTTATGGAAGAATTATCCGAAGCGTTAGCAAACTTTACAATTTATAGAGAAAATAATCCTTTAGCTGACTCTAATTCGAGTATTGAAACTAATCCAGATAATATAGATAATAGTGATATAGAACTAATTGTAAGAAACGAAACAATGAATCAATTTAAGACAAAATACCTTGATTGCATCCCCCAATTTGATGGGAATGCATCTGAATTAAGTAGATTTATATCGACCAGCGAGTCGATCTTAACTAATTTTTACGACAGGCAAAATCTAAATACCTTTCAGAACATTTATCTTTTAAATTCAATTATCGGAAAACTTAGTGGAAATGCAAAGCTAGTTGTTGAAATAAATAATGTCAGAAGTTGGGACGAACTAAAAGGCGTTCTAACACGTAGTTTCGCTGACCAAAGAGACGAAGCTTGCCTCAACAGAGATTTAGTCATGATGAGACAAGAATCGAACGAAACCGCTCAAAAATTTTTCGAAAGGTGTTTAACTATTCTAAATTTACTATGTAATTATGCTGAGTTACACGAAGTAACTAACGCAGCCAAAATATTGAAACGCGATTTATATCAGGAATTAGCATTGAAAACGTATTTATCCGGGTTAAAAGAACCTCTAGGGACCACCATTCGTTGCATGAAACCAACCAATTTAAGTGAAGCCCTCCAATTTGTTATTAGAGAAGAAAATAACCGATATTTTAGAAATTTTACACATAAAAATGTAAACCCCCAAAATAATTTCAATCGTCAACAATCACCCAATTTCCAACAATATAATAATAATAATTTCCGACCTCACAATAATCAGCAAAGATTTACAAATAACCAACAAGGATTTAGTAATAATCAAAATTTTCAAGAATCCCAAAATAATAATTTTTTCAAACCAAATCCCAATCAACGTTTTCCTAGACCTACACCAATGAGTGTTTCCACAAGGAACACTACAAATTTTAATCAACCAGGTCCTTCGACTTTCCAAAATCCTGGACCCATCCCAATGAGCATATCGACGAGAAATACAAATTTCGATAACAATCAGTACGTACCACAAGAAATGTTTAATGTAGAAATTCAGGAAGGATTTCCTGACGACCAAAATTTTCAATTTGATAATTCATTTGAAACACAAGGAGTAAATTTTAATGGAAACCCTAATTCAAATATTGAGCAGAGTAACATGGAGCAAAATTTTCAAAATACAGGCCAATCGAATCAAAACAGGTGACCCCTAAAATAAAACAATTAAAAAAAAAGAGATTCTAACAATCTTCCTTTTATAATTTTCCCCGAATATAATATAAAACTACTTGTTGTCACAGGATCAGCGGATTCATTTATCGATCCCGAAATTGCATTTAAATTTTTCCCAGAATCAATTCTAAATGATCCTTTTGACATTTCATCCAGTTTTGGAAAATGTTCGTTAAAATATAGTACACTAATAGCTGCCTCAAAAATATTCAAACTTCCTACACCCAAAAAATTAAAATTTCACCTTTTCAAATCTCACGATACTTTTGACGGTCTCATAGGAATAGATAACTTAAAACTTTTACAAGCCACTTTGGATTTATGGGAAGGTTATTTAATTACTCCATTTAATAAAATTAAACTATTATACGATATTCCGGAAGAGGAAACATATGCGATAAAAGTTACTCCAGGGAACCGACAAGTTGTAAGTATTAAAACTTCCATTGAAAATGATGAAATTATAATCCCCTACCAAAAAATTGAAGTTTGTGAAATTCCCAAGCTAACCGTAGCTAAAGATGGTTTAGCCAATACTGTTAATACAATAATTTCAAATACCTCAACTCAACCTACCGCTATCCATTTTCCTAAATCTATAAATGTAGAAAAAATAAAAGAACAAAAACCTTCAAACAAGAATCTCGATAGCATAAAAACTCATTCACAGAAACCTTCAAAATTAAATAAAGTTAAAACAAATCATCTTAATGAAAAAGAGAAAAAATCGATTTCAAGAATTTGTAAAGAATATTCTAATAATACATATAATAAAGAAAACTCCCTTAGATTTACAAATCAAATAAAACGCAAAATTAAAACGACTAGTGACATACCAGTTTATAGCAAACCCTATCGTAACCCTTTGATTTATAAAAACGGAGTAAACAGACAAATTAAGAATATGCTCGAATCAAAATTTATCAGACAAAGTAATTCCCTCTGTTCCTCACCCATATTGATTGTTCCCAAAAAACATGAAGCGTTTACCTTCACCAACAAAATTAAACATCGTTGGAAAATGAAGTTACCCGAATTCACCATTTCGACACTATAAAAACAAAGACAAACGACTACTAGGAATTTTCTCAAAATTACAGTAGTTGACCTGACGACAAAACAATTTCTACCGAAAATCAAGTTAAGATTCATATGGACAACTTGAAGCGTCCACGAAAGAAACCCTTTAGTTTTAATACATAAAATCATTATTTTAACAAATAGAACGTAGTAATAATTTTAGTAAGTAGCAATATTTTTTCAGTTTATCCGGAGTCCTTGGATCTTCCGAGAGAGTCAAAATTAGAAGTTTAGAAAATAATCCTGGCGTAATTCCTATAAACCTCGGACAAGCAAAATTGTGTCAAAATTATCATAAACTGATTCATTATTATAATTTACAACCATTAATTTTCGAGATCAATCAATTAAAAATTCATTCGTACAATTTGCTTAATCTCGTAAAGAAAAATGAAAAATACTTTAATGACAGTTCCAACTATGTAAAAATTCTAAATTTTATTGAAGAGAAAGTTGATGAAAAACTTACAAATATTATTCCACATCCTAATAGAGTCAAACGCGGTCTTATTGATGGTCTCGGATCAATTTTTAAGGCAATCTCTGGAAATTTAGATGCGGCTGATGGAGAACGATACGATAAAATAATAAAACAATTAGAAGAAAATCAAGAAAGATTAAAAGATAATATTAAATCCAGTAATAGTCTATCAATTCGTTTAATTAACAAATTTAATGAAACAGTCACTAAAATATCCCATAATGAAAAATTACTCAATTCAAAATTAAACCAAATTGAAAAAATTGTTCAAGGCCAATTATATCGTGAAAATTCAGCTGTCATCAAAGATGCAATTAATCAAATTATTGGTTTGTATAATATGATTTATTCAATTATTCAAGATATGGAAAATGCTATAATGTTTGCGAGATTAAACAAAATGAGCTCAAATATCATGAACACTAAGGAATTCTTTAAAGAATTAAAAATTTTAGAAACTAGAATAGGTTTGCATAATTTACCCTTAGAAATAAGTCTTTCAAATGTTTTGCTTATAGAAAAATTAGTTAAGGTTGAATGTTATATGTTTAATAATAAAATAACTTTCATTTTGCAAATTCCATTAACTTACAATTTCAAACTAAATTTGTATCATTTGTATTCAGTACCGATTTATCAAAAGAGTCAGTTCAGGGTATTAGTTCCAAAAAATAAATTTTTGATTTTAAATAAATTGTACTTCGCATATTCCGATACTGCTTGTTCAAAAATCTCTCCGAAATATTACTTATGCGAAGAAATGCAACTTCACAATTTGGAAACCGAAAGTTCCTGCGAGATTCAACTCCTGAGCCTGAAAAACACCACTGCATGCAAGCAAACGACAATATCAATCAAAACACCCACTTCGAGAAGACTTGGAAGTTCTAACCAATGGATAATTCTCCTGCCGATAATTCTCCTGCCGATTCTCCTGCCAAAATAAAAATCTACTGTTTCGAACAAGAAGAGGTTCTCGATTTATTGGGAACATATTTATTCGAAATTCCAATTGGATGTCGTCTAGAAACCAACTTCCAAGTCATTAGAAACGAAGAACAAATTTCCAACCCAGGACAACCGATATTATTTCCCAACATAAAAATAGCTGAAATTGAAGTTCCACAGATAGAAAATGAAATAGAATTGGAAAACATCCCTTTCGACGAATTCCAAAGAATCAAAAGTGATCTTCGAAAAAACCAAGTAAACCTAGTACCGTCGGTGGTTTCCAGTATACCAAGCATTTGGACCATCCTAATTTATGGATTTGGCGTTCTACTTCTTGGATTCATCATAATCAAGAAATTCATCCCTAAGAAAATTCAACCGGACCACAGGCCCTTGGAATTATCGGAGGTTCAAATCCCTCGCTAACCTCGGTATTTGAAGCTTCGGGGGGAGGTGTTATCTCACGGTGTTATATGGTTTTACATAGAAACTGAAATCCTGGACTCTGCATTTTTTCTGTATCATATTTCTAGTATAAAAGTTTGTTTTACAGTTCTCACGCGATTTTGCCGGTTGTAATCATCTTGTTAACATATAATTTTTCTATTTTTGTAATCATAAGTTCTTTTTGTAAAATTAAAATTTTTTTTATAAACGTATTTTTGGGAATACGAAATTTATTTCACTGGGGAAATTTTGATCTCCGTGGAAAAGACAGGAATATCACCAAATTCTCATTTTAGTTGGAATAGAGTTTAGATACTATTAACTAATATTTTTTTATTATTATTTTTATTTTTTATTAATTTTTTATATGTATTACACCCGGTTCCCGGCGCCCATGATTTTGGCATTTTGGATTTTGGCCGAGCGATTATTAGCATTAGCATATGTTAGAAATGGGGACGGCACTGCGATGGATATTTATTTAAAACGAAAGAATTGTATCGAAAATGTATGATTCACGGAGGAACTAGTTTTTAGGTTGATAAGGTGGAATCGGATGATGTATTACTTTGTTATTTTGTTCTTGGGCGTTAATAAAGAAAGACATACAATTATTTATTTTTCGGGGTGCGTTTTAAACCTTATTTGATTGAAAGCGAACAAATTTTTGGATTTGGACGCTATTATCAAAGTTTTATTAACACATACGGCTAATAAACTTTTGAGCTTACAATTAGTGATTTGTGATAGTGAAGCAGTAGTGTATGGTTGTATAATAGAGTACTCGCAGAATGGGTGGAAAGGGCGCTAACGCGCCCTTTCTTGGGACACTGACCCGTTGCCAGGTCGTCAATTGTTGCAATTAAATCTTTTGGTAGTCTTGTCACTTAGTCAGGCAATCACTACCACTATTATACACTCTACTATACAACCATACACTACTGCTTCATTATCATAAATCACTAATTGTAAGCTCAAAAGTTTATTAGCCGTAATTGTTAATAAAACTTTGATAATAGCGTCCAAATCCAAAAATTTGTTCGCTTCAAGTCAAATAAGGTTTATAAACGCACCCCGAAAAATAAATAATTGTAAGTCTTTCTTTATTAACACCCAAGAACAAAATAACAAAGTAATACATTATCCGATTCCACCTTATCAACCTAAAAACTAGTCCCTCCGTGAATCATACATTTTCGATACAATTCTTTAGTTTTAAATAAATATCCATCGCAGTGCCGTCCCCATTTCTAACATATGCTAATGCTAATAATCGCTCGGCCAAAATCCAAAATGCCAAAATATTAAAGCACA
Source organism: Phyllotreta cruciferae (assembly GCA_917563865.1). Lineage (NCBI taxonomy): Eukaryota > Metazoa > Arthropoda > Insecta > Coleoptera > Chrysomelidae > Phyllotreta > Phyllotreta cruciferae. The sequence continues at coordinate 5,375,421 of OU830620.1, read as the reverse complement.
TTGCACACCCCTCTCTCGACCGCTACAAGCTAACGTTTCAAAGTAAAATGCCCTCGCACGGTTCAAGTTAAAAATATGCGGTTTGTTTTGTTAGTTAGAGAAAACTACGCTTAACAAATTTGTATTCTTGTAATATTTTTGTAAACCTAATAGTTTTCGATATTTGAGCGTGATAATTTTAATTATGACTAATTAAAATTAAACCTTTTCTAATAACTCAAAAACTAATTGTCGAATAAAAATTTGTAAATTACTATTCGATGTAAAAAAATATTCCCTACAAATCACCTAGTTTGAAAAAATTTCGTAAATCTAACGGTTTAGGAGATATTTGATTTTGAATTTTCCGGAAAAAACGATTTTTGTTACGGCTTATTCGCGAGGTTCGGAAAATATACCATTCGATAGAAAAATCAATTCTAAACAATTTCTGTATCTTGTAAAATTTTCGTAAACCTTCCGTTTCGGAGATATTAACGTATTTATTCACAAAGTAATTCCTTCTCGATCCGTCCCTGTTCTCTACGGAGAGAACGGTTTCGGGAATCCCTTTGCTGCGCGAATTTGAACCATAAATCCGTCGCTCGAGTCTCATGATCGCGACTTAGATTTATCCCTATAACTTTTGAACTGTTCAAGATAAACATATGCAGTTTGTTTTCTTAGTTGGAAAAAATTACGCTTAACAAATTTGTATTCTTCTAAAATTATCGTAAACCTAATAGTTTTCGAGATTTGAGCGTGTAAATAATAAAGAATTTAATTATAATTAAATTATTTTTGCCATAACTCCGCGAAGGAAATTTTGATTTTCCCGCGGTTTGCGTGAGATAATCGATATTAATTTGACGAATATTTTAGGAGAGATTGAGAAAAATCGATCTCTTCGTTTCCGATAAAATCGCAAAAAACCCTAAAAATACCCTAAAAATCCGGAATTTTTCACCCGGAAGGAAACTTTTCCGGGTTTCGAAATGTCGATTTTCCGATAGATCTCGTCAAAATTCGTAAATATGGCGTTTTTCCCGCGACGATTTTCCTTCGCGTACGGCCGTAAGAAAAAAACACTCCAATCAGCTCGGTTTTACTCAGCAATATCGCAGGTTTTTCGTCGTAACTCAACAACCGTTAAAGTTGGAACCACCCCGTAAACTTTTTATTATGTAAAAAACATCCTCTACAATTTTCAAAGAATAATTTTTTTTTTCGAAATCGCATCTTTTTTCGAGTTATTTCGACTTTTTGGCAATCGCGTTTATTTTAAAAAATCGATATCGCGCTATAAATCAGAAACCGCTCAAAATCGAATCACCCCATCCACATATATTGTACAAAATACTATTCTTTACAAATTTCGATTCTTGAGAAATTTTCAAAAAACGGCTAGTTTTTGAGTAATTGTAAAATATAAATTTTTCGTTCGCTAAGGAAAGTTTGTTTTTTATCGTTATAACTCAAAAACGATTCAAAAGAGAACAACCCCTTATATGTCCTATTATAGAGAAAAACGTTCTCTACAATTTTCAAAGAATAGATTTTCTTTCGAAATCGCGTCTTTTTTCGAGATATTTCAATTTTTTTGCCGAAAATGCGAAAATTAAAATTTATTTTTACTATAACTCCGGTAAATGGATTTTCCTGGATATGCGGTTTGCTTGAGATGATTGGTAATATATTGAAGAATGTTTTGGGAAATTTTAAAGAAAATCGTTGGAAGATTTTCCAAGAAAATCCCGAAAAACCACAAAAATCCCCAAAAATCCCCCAAAAATCCGGTTTTTCACCCGGAAGGAAAAGTTTCCGGGTTTCGAAATATGGATTTTCCGATAGATCTCGTCGAGTTACGTCGGATAGCGTTTTTTCCGAGCCGATTTTCCTTCGCGTTTGGCCGTAAAAAATAAAACACGCCAATGAGTCAGTGAATGAATGAATGAATGAATGGATTCTTTCGGTTTCAGCTGTATAGTTAGTAGGACTCGCAGAATGGTTGGAAAGGGCGCTAACGCGCCCTTTCTTGGGACTCTGACCCGTTGCCAGGTCGTCAATTGTTGCAATTAAATCTTTTGGTGGTCTTGTCACTTAGTCAGGCAATCACTACCACTATTATACACACTACTATACAACCATACACTACTGCTTCATTATCACAAATCACTAATTGTAAGCTCAAAAGTTTATTAGTCGTAATTGTTAATAAAACTTTGATAATAGCGTCCAAATCCAAAAATTTGTTCGCTTCAAATCAAATAAGGTTTATAAACGCACCCCGAAAAATAAATAATTGTAAGTCTTTCTTTATTAACACCCAAGAACAAAATAACAAAGTAAAGTAATACATCATCCGATTCCACCTTATCAACCTAAAAACTAGTCCCTCCGTGAATCATACATTTGCGATACAATTCTTTCGTTTTAAATAAATATCCATCGCAGTGCCGTCCCCATTTCTAACATATGCTAATGCTAATAATCACTCGGCCAAAATCCAAAATGCCAAAATATTAATGCACATTACACACCCCTCTCTTGACCGCTACAAGCTAACGTTTCAAAGTAAAATGCCCTCGCACGGTTCAAGTTAAAAATATGCGGTTTGTTTTGTTAGTTAGAAAAAACTACCCTTAACAAATTTTTATTGTTGTAAAATTTTCGTATACCTTAGTTTTCGAGATTTGAGTGTGTAAATAAAAATGAATTTAATTATTTAATTAATTAAAAATAAAAATAATAATAAAAAAATATTAGTTAATAGTATCTATATATGTGTAGAAGAAGATGCACCTCCCTGAAAAAAATTCTAGCGGCGCCCATGTCCAAAATACTAATGCACATCCCTCTCTTGCCCGCTTCGACACCGGTCGCGTTACATTATCAGATTAATTTATACGCGACTTACAATTAGAATTATCCCCATAACTTTTGAACGGTTCAAGTTAAAAATATGCGGTTTATTTTGTTAGTTATAAAAAAGTAGCATAACAAATTTGTATTCTTTTGTATTCGTATATGAACCCAATAATTTTCGAGATTTGAGCGTGATAATTATAATGAAATTAATTAAGATTAAACTTTTTGTAATAACTCAAAAACTAATTACCGGAAAAAAATCTCTGGAAAAAATCCCCCTTTCGAACCCCCGTTTTCGATCCACAGTGACATTGACGTTTATTTTAAATAAATATCCATCCCAGTGCCGTCCCCATTTATCCCCATAACTTTTGAACGGTTCAAGTTAAACATATGCGGTTTGTTTTGTTAGTTGGAAAAAACTACGCTTAACAAATTTGTAAAATTTTCGTAAAACTTAGTTTTTTGAGATTTGAACGTGTAAATAATGAATTTAATTATAATTAAGCTATTTTTCGCTATAACTCCGCGAAGGAAATTTTGATTTTCCCGCGGTTTGCGTGAGGTAACCGATATTAGTTTGAAGAATATTTTAGGAGAGATTGAGAAAAATCGATCTCTTCGTTTCCGATAAAATCGCAAAAAACCCTAAAAATACCCCAAAAATCCGGAATTTTTCACCCGGAAGGAAACTTTTCCGGGTTTCGAAATGTCGTTTTTCTGATAGATCTCGTCAAAATTCGTAAAGATGGCGTTTTTCCCGCAATGATTTACCTTCGCGTACGGCCGTAAGAAAAAAACACGCCAATCAGCTCGGTTTTACCCAGCAATATCGCAGGTTTTTCGTCGTAACTCAACAACCGTTAAAGTTGGAACCACCCCGTAAACTTTTTATTATGTAAAAAAATATCCTCTACAATTTTCAAAGAATAATTTTTTTTTCGAAATCGCATCTTTTTTCGAGTTATTTCGACTTTTTGTCAATCGCGTTTATTTTAAAAAATCGATATCGCGCTATAAATCGGAAACCGCTCAAAATCGAATCACCCCATCTACATATATTATACAAAATACCATTCTTTACAAATTTCGATTCTTGAGAAATTTTCAAAAAACGGCTAGTTTTTGAGTAATTGTAAAATATAAATTTTTCGTTCGCGAAGGAAAGTTTGTTTTTTGTCGTTATAACTCAAAAACGGTTCAAAAGAGAATAACCCCTTATATGTCCTATTACAGAGAAAAACGTTCTCTACAATTTTCGAAGAATAAATTTTTTTTCGAAATCGCATCTTTTTTCGAGATATTTAAATTTTTTTGCCGAAAATGCGAAAATGAATATTTATTTTTCCTATAACTCCGGTAAATGGATTTTCCTGGATATGCGGTTTGCGTGAGGTGATTGGTAATATATTAAAGACTATTTTAGGAAATTTTAAAGAAAATCGTTGGAAGATTTTCCGAGAAAATCCCGAAAAACCTCAAAAATACCCCAAAAATCCCCCAAAAATCCGGTTTTTCACCCGGAATGAAACTTTTCCGGGTTTAGAAATGTCGATTTTCCGATAGATCTCGTCGAGTTACGTCGGATAGGGTATTTTCTGCGACGATTTTCCTTCGCGTTTGGCCGTAAAAAAAAAACACGCCAATGAGTCAGTGAATGTATGAATGGATTCTTTCGGTTTCAGTTGTATATTTAGTAGGACTATACAACCATACACTATTGCTTCATTATCACAAATCACTAATTGTAAGCTCAAAAGTTTATTAGCCGTATTTGTTAATAAAACTTTGATAATAGCGTCCAAATCCAAAAATTTGTTCGCTTCAAATCAAATAAGGTTTATAAACGCACCCCGAAAAATAAATAATTGTACGTCTTTCTTTATTAACACCCAAGAACAAAATAACAAAGTAATACATCATCCGATTGCCCCTTATCAACCTAAAAACTAGTCCCTCCGTGAATCATACATTTTCGATACAATTCTTTCGTTTTAAATAAATATCCATCGCAGTGCTGTCCCCATTTCTAACATATGCTAATGCTAATAATCGCTCGGCCAAAATCCAAGATGCCAAAATATTAATGCACATTGCACACCCAAGCTATCGTTTCAAAGTAAAATGCCCTCGCACGGTTCAAGTTAAAAATATGCGGGTTGTTTTGTTAGTTAGAAAAAACTATGCTTAACAAATTTGTATTCTTGTAATATTTTCGTAAACCTAATAGTTTTCGATAATTGAGCGTGATAATTTTTATTATGACTAATTAAAATTAAACCTTTTCTAATAACTCAAAAACTAATTGTCGAATAAAAATTTGTAAATTACTATTCGATGTAAAAAAATATTCCCTACAAATCACCTAGTTTGAAAAAATTTCGTAAATCTAACGGTTTAGGAGATATTTCATTTTGAATTTTCCGGAAAAAACGATTTTTGTTACGGCTTGTTCGCGAGGTTCGGAAAATATACCGTTCGATAGAAAAATCAATTCTAAACAATTTCTGTATCTTGTAAAATTTTCGTAAACCTTCCGTTTCGGAGATATTAATGTATTTATTCATAAAGTAATTCCTTCTCGATCCGTCCCTGTTCTCTACGGAGAGAACGGTTTCGGGAATAACTTTGCTGCGCGAATTTGAACCATAAATCCGTCGCTCGAGTCTCATGTTCGCGACTTAGATTTACACCTATAACTTTTGAACTGTTCAAGATAAACATATGCAGTTTGCTTTGTTAGTTGGAAAAAACTACGCTTAACAAATTTGTATTCTTGTAAAATTATCGTAAACCTAATAGTTTTCGAGATTTGAGCGTGTAAATAATAAAGAATTTAATTATAATTAAATTATTTTTGCCATAACTCCGCGAAAGAAATTTTGATTTTCCCGCGGTTTGCGTGAGATAATCGATATTAATTTGACGAATATTTTAGGAGAGATTGAGAAAAATCGATCTCTTCGTTACCGATAAAATCGCAAAAAAACCTAAAAATACCCTAAAAATCCGGAATTTTTCACCCGGAAGGAAACTTTTCCGGGTTTCGAAATGTCGATTTTCCGATAGATCTCGTCAAAATTTGTAAAGATGGCATTTTTCCCGCGACGATTTTCCTTCGCGTACGGCCGTAAGAAAAAAAATGTCAATCAGCTCGGTTTTACCCAGCAATATCGCAGGTTTTTCGTCGTAACTCAACAACCGTTAAAGTTGGAACCACCCCGTAAACTTTTTATTATGTAAAAAAATATCCTCTACAATTTTCAAAGAATAATTTTTTTTTCGAAATCGCATCTTTTTTCGAGTTATTTCGACTTTTTGTCAATCGCGTTTATTTTAAAAAATCGATATCGCGCTATAAATCAGAAACCGCTCAAAATTGAATCACCCCATCCACATATATTGTACAAAATACTATTCTTTACAAATTTCGATTCTTGAGAAATTTTCAAAAAACGGCTAGTTTTGGAGTAATTGTAAAATATAAATTTTTCGTTCGCGAAGGAAAGTTTGTTTTTTGTCGTTATACCTCAAAAACGATTCAAAAGAGAATTACCCCTTATATGTCCTATTATAGAGAAAAACGTTCTCTACAATTTTCGAAGAATAAAATTTTTTTCGAAATCGCATCTTTTTTCGAGATATTTCAATTTTTTTGCCGAAAATGCGAAAATGAAAATTTATTTTTACTATAACTCCGGTAAATGGATTTTCCTGGATATGCGGTTTGCGTGAGATGATTGGTAATATATTGAAGAATATTTTGGGAAATTTTAAAGAAAATCGTTGGAAGATTTTCCAAGAAAATCCCGAAAAACCCCCAAAAAACCGAAAAATACCCTAAAAATCCGGTTTTTTACCCGGAAGGAAAAGTTTCCGGGTTTCGAATTATCGATTTTCCGATAGATATCGTCGAGTTACGTCGGATAGCTTTTTTTCCGCGACGATTTTCCTTCGCGTTTGGCCGTAAAAAATAAAACACGCCAATGAGTCAGTGAATGAATGAATGTATGAATGAATGAATGGATTCTTTCGGTTTCAGCTGTATAGTTATATGATATATAGTGGCAGTGATTGCCTGACTAAGTGACAAGACCACCAAAAGATTTAATAGCAACAATTGACGACCTGGCAACGGGTCAGTGTCCCAAGAAAGGGCGCGTCAGCGCCCTTTCCATCCATTCTGCGAGTCCTACTAACTATACAGCTGAAACCGAAAGAATCCATTCATTCACTGACTCATTGGAGTGTTTTTTTTTTTACGGCCAAACGCGAAGGAAAATCGTCGCGGAAAAAACGCCATCCTACGTAACTCGACGAGATCTATCGGAAAATCGATATTTCGAAACCCGGAAACTTTTCCTTACGGGTGACAAACCGGATTTTTGGGGTATTTTTGAGGTTTTTCGGGATTCTCTCCGAAAATCTTCCAATGATTTTCTTTAAAATTTCCCAAAATATTCTATAATATATTACCAATCACCTCACGCAAACCGCATATCCGGGAAAATCCATTTACCGGAGTTATAGGAAAAACAAATTGTCATTTTCGCAATTTCGGCAAAAAAATTGAAATATCTCGAAAAAAGATGCGATTTCGAAAAAAATTTTATTCTTCGTAAATTGTAGAGAACGTTTTTCTCTATAATAGGACATATAAGGGGTTATTCTCTTTTGAACCGTTTTTGAGTTATAACGATAAAAAACAAACTTTCCTTTGCGAACGAAAAATTTATATTTTACAATTACTCCAAAACTAGCCGTTTTTTGAAAATTTCTCAAGAATCGAAATTTGTAAAGAATAGTATTTTGTATAATATATGTAGATGGGGTGATTCGATTTTGAGCGGTTTCCGATTTATAGCGCGATATCGATTTTTTAAAATAAACGCGATTGACAAAAAGTCGAAATAACTCGAAAAAAGATGCGATTTCGAAAAAAAATTTATTCTTTGAAAATTGTAGAGGATGTTTTTTTACATAATAAAAAGTTTACGGGGTGGTTCCAACTTTAACGGTTGTTGAGTTACGAGGAAAAAACTGCGATATTGCTGGGTAAAACCGGGCTGATTGGCGTGTTTTTTTCTTACGGCCGTACGCGAAGGAAAATCGTCGCGGGAAAAAAGCCATCTTTACGAATTTTGACGAGATCTATCGGAAAATCGACATTTCGAAACCCGGAAAAGTTTCTTTCCGGGTGAAAAATTCCGGATTTTTAGGGTATTTTTAGGGTTTATCGCGATTTTATCGGAAACGAAGAGATCGATTTTTCTCAATCTCTCCTAAAATATTCTTCAAACTAATATCGATTACCTCACGCAAACCGCGGGAAAATCAAAATTTCCTTCGCGGAGTTATGGCAAAAATAATTTAATTATAATTAAATTCATTATTATTTACACGCTCAAATCTCGAAAACTATTAGGTTTACGATAATTTTACAAGAATACACATTTGTTAAGCGTAGTTTTTTCCAACTAACAAAACAAACTGCATATGTTTATCTTGAACAGTTCAAAAGTTATAGGGGTAAATCTAAGTCGTGAACATGAGACTCGAGCGACGGATTTATGGTTCAAATTCGCGCAGCAAAGGGATTCCCGAAACCGTTCTCTCCGTAGAGAACAGGGACGGATCGAGAAGGAATTACTTTATGAATTAATACATTAATATCTCCGAAACGGAAGGTTTACGAAAATTTTACAAGATACAGAAATTGTTTAGAATTGATTTTTCTATCGAACGGTATATTTTCCGAACCTCACGAACAAGCCGTAACAAAAATCGTTTTTTCCGGAAAATTCAAAATCAAATATCTCCTAAACCGTTAGATTTACGAAATTTTTTCAAACTAGGTGATTTGTAGGGAATATTTTTTTACATGGAATAGTAATTTACAAATTTTTATTCGACAATTAGTTTTTGAGTTATTAGAAAAGGTTTAATTTTAATTAGTCATAATTAAAATTATCACGCGCAAATATCGAAAACTATTAGGTTTACGAAAATATTACAAGAATACAAATTTGTTAAGCGTAGTTTTTTCTAACTAACAAAACAAACCGCATATACTTAACTTGAACTGTGCGAGGGTATTTTACTTTGAAACGTTAGCTTGTAGCGGTCGAGAAAGGGGTGTGCAATGTGCATTAATAATTTGGCATTTTGGATTTTGGCCGAGCGATTATTAGCATTAGCATATGTTAGAAATGGGGACGGCACTGCGATGGATATTTATTTAAAACGGAAGAATTGTATCGAAAATGTATGATTCACGGAGGGACTAGTTTTTAGGTTGATAAGGTGGAATCGGATGATGTATTACTTTACTTTGTTATTTTGTTCTTGGGTGTTAATAAAGAAAGACTTACAATTATTTATTTTTCGGGGTGCGTTTATAAACCTTATTTGAAGCGAACAAATTTTTGGATTTGGACGCTATTATCAAAGTTTTATTAACAATTACGGCTAATAAACTTTTGAACTTACAATTAGTGATTTGTGATAATGAAGCAGTAGTGTATGGTTGTATAGTAGAGTGTATAAAATGGTAGTGATTGCCTGACTAAGTGACAAGACCACCAAAAGATTTAATAGCAACAATTGACGACCTGGCAACGGGTCAGTGTCCCAAGAAAGGGCGCGTTAGCGTTAGCGCCCTTTCCAACCATTCTTCGAGTCCTACTAACTATACCGCTGAAACCGAAAGAATCCATTCTTTCATTCTTTCACTGACTCATTGGCGTGTTTTTTTTTTATGGCCAAACGCGAAGGAAAATTGTCGCGGAAAAAACGCTATCCGACGTAACTCGACGAGATCTATCGGAAAATCGACATTTCGAAACCCGGAAAAGTTTCCTTCCGGGTGAAAAACCGGATTTTTGGGGTATTTTTAAGGTTTTTCGAGATTTTCTCCGAAAATCTTCCAACGATTTTCTTTAAAATTTCCCAAAATATTCTTTAATATATTACCAATCACCCCACGCAAACCGCATATCCGGGAAAATCCATTTACCGGAGTTATAGGAAAAACAAATTGTCATTTTCGCAATTTCGGCAAAAAATTGAAATATTTCGAAAAAAAATTTATTCTTCGAAAATTGTAGAGAACGTTTTTCTCTATAATAGGACATATAAGGGGTTATTCTATTTTGAACCGTTTTTGAGTTATAACGATAAAAAACAAACTTTCCTTCGCGAACGAAAAATTTATATTTTACAATTACTCCAAAACTAGCCGTTTTTTGAAAATTTCTCAAGAATCGAAATTTGTAAAGAATAGTATTTTGCATAATATATATAGATGGGGTGATTCGATTTTGAGCGGTTTCCGATTTATAGCGCGATATCGATTTTTTAAAATAAACGCGATTGCCAAAAAGTCGAAATAACTCGAAAAAAGATGCGATTTCGAAAAAAAAATTATTCTTTGAAAATTGTAGAGGATGTTTTTTTACATAATAAAAAGTTTACGGGGTGGTTCCAACTTTAACGGTTGTTGAGTTACGAGGAAAAAACTGCGATATTGCTGGGTAAAACCGAGCTGATTGGCGTGTTTTTTTCTTACGGCCGTTCGCGAAGGAAAATCGTCGCGGGAAAAACGCCATCTTTACGAATTTTGACGAGATCTATCGGTAAATCGACATTTCGAAACCCGGAAAAGTTTCCTTCCGGGTGAAAAATTTCGGATTTTTAGGGTATTTTTAGGGTTTTTTGCAATTTAATCGGAAATGAAGAGATCGATTTTTCTCAATCTCTCCTAAAATATTCGTCAAATTAATATCGATTATCTCACGCAAACCGCGGGAAAATCAAAATTTCCTTCGCGGAGTTATGGCAAAAATAATTTAATTATAATTAAAGTCATTATTATTTACACGCTCAAATCTCGAAAACTATTAGGTTTACGATAATTTTACAAGAATATAAATTTGTTAAGCGTAGTTTTTTCCAACTAACAAAACAAACTGCATATGTTTATCTTGAACAGTTCAAAAGTTATAGGGGTAAATCTAAGTCGTGAACATGAGACTCGAGCGACGGATTTATGGTTCAAATTCGCGCAGCAAAGGGATTCCCGAAACCGTTCTCTCCGTAGAGAACAGGGACGGATCGAGAAGGAATTACTTTATGAATTAATACATTAATATCTCCGAAACGGAAGGTTTACGAAAATTTTACAAGATACAGAAATTGTTTAGAATTGATTTTTCTATCGAACGGTATATTTTCCGAACCTCACGAACAAGCCGTAACAAAAATCGTTTTTTCCGGAAAATTCAAAATCAAATATCTCCTAAACCGTTAGATTTACGAAATTTTTTCAAACTAGGTGATTTGTAGGGAATATTTTTTTACATGGAATAGTAATTTACAAATTTTTATTCGACAATTAGTTTTTGAGTTATTAGAAAAGGTTTAATTTTAATTAGTCATAATTAAAATTATCACGCGCAAATATCGAAAACTATTAGGTTTACGAAAATATTACAAGAATACAAATTTGTTAAGCGTAGTTTTTAGACTTCTAACAACGGAAAATTCTTCGAATTTTTCGAAAACGAAGTCTTATGATCTGGCTTTGTCGTCCGTCCGTCTGTCGCGAGTTTCAGCGGCTAAACGGTTATAGATAGAGACAAACGGACAACGGCATTCGATTCAGCATAGTCTAAAACCTCTCCCGTTTCAAAAAAAAAAAAAAAAAAAAAAAAAAAAAAAAAAAAAAAAAAAAAAAAAAAAAAAAAAAAAAAAAAAAACTTAACGTTACATTAGTTAGAAGTCTCTCTACGGCGCACTGGGCCGTTCGTCCCACTTGTTTCTAACTAACAAAACAAACCGCATATACTTAACTTGAACTGTGCGAGGGTATTTTACTTTGAAACGTTAGCTTGTAGCGGTCGAGAAAGGGGTGTGCAATGTGCATTAATAATTTGGCATTTTGGATTTTGGCCGAGCGATTATTAGCATTAGCATATGTTAGAAATGGGGACGGCACTGCGATGGATATTTATTTAAAACGGAAGAATTGTATCGAAAATGTATGATTCACGGAGGGACTAGTTTTTAGGTTGATAAGGTGGAATCGGATGATGTATTACTTTACTTTGTTATTTTGTTCTTGGGTGTTAATAAAGAAAGACTTACAATTATTTATTTTTCGGGGTGCGTTTATAAACCTTATTTGAAGCGAACAAATTTTTGGATTTGGACGCTATTATCAAAGTTTTATTAACAATTACGGCTAATAAACTTTTGAACTTACAATTAGTGATTTGTGATAATGAAGCAGTAGTGTATGGTTGTATAGTAGAGTGTATAAAATGGTAGTGATTGCCTGACTAAGTGACAAGACCACCAAAAGATTTAATAGCAACAATTGACGACCTGGCAACGGGTCAGTGTCCCAAGAAAGGGCGCGTTAGCGTTAGCGCCCTTTCCAACCATTCTTCGAGTCCTACTAACTATACCGCTGAAACCGAAAGAATCCATTCTTTCATTCTTTCACTGACTCATTGGCGTGTTTTTTTTTTATGGCCAAACGCGAAGGAAAAATGTCGCGGAAAAAACGCTATCCGACGTAACTCGACGAGATCTATCGGAAAATCGACATTTCGAAACCCGGAAAAGTTTCCTTCCGGGTGAAAAACCGGATTTTTGGGGTATTTTTAAGGTTTTTCGAGATTTTCTCCGAAAATCTTCCAACGATTTTCTTTAAAATTTCCCAAAATATTCTTTAATATATTACCAATCACCCCACGCAAACCGCATATCCGGGAAAATCCATTTACCGGAGTTATAGGAAAAACAAATTGTCATTTTCGCAATTTCGGCAAAAAATTGAAATATTTCGAAAAAAAATTTATTCTTCGAAAATTGTAGAGAACGTTTTTCTCTATAATAGGACATATAAGGGGTTATTCTATTTTGAACCGTTTTTGAGTTATAACGATAAAAAACAAACTTTCCTTCGCGAACGAAAAATTTATATTTTACAATTACTCCAAAACTAGCCGTTTTTTGAAAATTTCTCAAGAATCGAAATTTGTAAAGAATAGTATTTTGCATAATATATATAGATGGGGTGATTCGATTTTGAGCGGTTTCCGATTTATAGCGCGATATCGATTTTTTAAAATAAACGCGATTGCCAAAAAGTCGAAATAACTCGAAAAAAGATGCGATTTCGAAAAAAAAATTATTCTTTGAAAATTGTAGAGGATGTTTTTTTACATAATAAAAAGTTTACGGGGTGGTTCCAACTTTAACGGTTGTTGAGTTACGAGGAAAAAACTGCGATATTGCTGGGTAAAACCGAGCTGATTGGCGTGTTTTTTTCTTACGGCCGTTCGCGAAGGAAAATCGTCGCGGGAAAAACGCCATCTTTACGAATTTTGACGAGATCTATCGGTAAATCGACATTTCGAAACCCGGAAAAGTTTCCTTCCGGGTGAAAAATTTCGGATTTTTAGGGTATTTTTAGGGTTTTTTGCAATTTAATCGGAAATGAAGTGATCGATTTTTCTCAATCTCTCCTAAAATATTCGTCAAATTAATATCGATTATCTCACGCAAACCGCGGGAAAATCAAAATTTCCTTCGCGGAGTTATGGCAAAAATAATTTAATTATAATTAAAGTCATTATTATTTACACGCTCAAATCTCGAAAACTATTAGGTTTACGATAATTTTACAAGAATATAAATTTGTTAAGCGTAGTTTTTTCCAACTAACAAAACAAACTGCCTATGTTTATTTTGAACAGTTCAAAAGTTATAGGGGTAAATCTAAGTCGCGAACATGAGACTCGAGCGACGGATTTATGGTTCAAATTCGCGCAACAAAGGGATTCCCGAAACCGTTCTCTCCGTAGAGAACAGGGACGGATCGAGAAGGAATTACTTTATGAATAAATACATTAATATCTCCGAAACGTAAGGTTTACGAAAATTTTACAAGATACAGAAATTGTTTAGAATTGATTTTTCTATCGAACGGTATATTTTCCGAACCTCGCGAACAAGCCGTAATAAAAATCGTTTTTTCCGGAAAATTCAAAATCAAATATCTCCTAAACCGTTATATTTACGAATTTTTTTTCGTACTACGAGATTTGTAGAGAATATTTTTTTACACATCGAATAGTAAATTGCAAATTTTTATCCGGCAATTAGTTTTTGAGTTATTAGAAAAGGTTTAATTTTAATTAGTCATAGTAAAATTATCACGCTCAAATATCGAAAACTATTAGGTTTACGAAAATATTACAAGAATACAAATTTGTTAAGCGTAGCTTTTTCTAACTAACCAAACAAACCGCATATTTTTAACTTGAACCGTGCGAGGGCATTTTACTTTGAAACGTTAGCTTGTAGCGGTCGAGAGAGGGGTGTGCAATGTGCATTAATATTTTGGCATTTTGGATTTTGGCCGAGCGATTATTAGCATTAGCATATGGTAGAAATGGGGACGGCACTGCGATGGATATTTATTTAAAACGAAAGAATTGTATCGAAAATATATGATTCACGGAGGGACTAGTTTTTAGGTTGATAAGGAAGAAATCGGATGATGTATTACTTTACTTTGTTATTTTGTTCTTGGGTGTTAATAAAGAAAGACTTACAATTATTTATTTTTCGGGGTGCGTTTATAAACCTTATTTGATTTGAAGCGAACAAATGTTTGGATTTGGACGCTATTATCAAAGTTTTATTAACAAATACGGCTAATAAACTTTTGAGTTTACAATTAGTGATTTGTGATATAGTCCGTTCGTTGAAATCGTGCCGGTTTCGGATTAATCGTTCAATGTTTACAGTCCCCAAAAACTACCTGTTTTCGGGAAAAACGCCAGCTGTTCAAAATTATTTTATTTTATCAAAATTAATCTGCAGTAAAACACTGTGAACAATATTGTTTTCTCCGAAAACAGGTATTTTTTGGAGACTGTAAACATTGAACGCTTAATCCGAAACCGGCACGATTTCAACGATTCGACTATAGTGAAGCAGTAGTGTATGGTTGTATAGTAGAGTGTATATAGTGGCAGTGATTGCCTGACTAAGTGACAAGACCACCAAAAGATTTAATTGCAACAATTGACGACCTGGCAACGGGTCAGTGTTCCAAGAAAGGGCGCGTTAGCGCCCTTTCCAACCATTCTGCGAGTCCTACTAACTATACAGCTGAAACCGAAAGAATCCATTCATTCATTCACTGACTCATTGGCGTGTTTTATTTTTTACGGCCAAACGCGAAGGAAAATCGTCGCGGAAAAAACGCTATCCGACGTAACTCGACGAGATCTATCGGAAAATCGATATTTCGAAACCCCGAAAAGTTTCCTTCCGGGTGAAAAACCGGATTTTTGGGGTATTTTTGAGGTCTCGAAAAAAGATGCGATTTCGAAAAAAAAATTTTTCTTCGAAAATTGTAGAGAACGTTTTTCTCTATAATAGGACATATAAGGGGTTGTTCTCTTTTGAATCGTTTTTGAGTTATAACGATAAAAAACAAACTTTCCTTCACGAACGAAAAATTTATAATTTACAATTACTCCAAAACTAGCCGGTTTTTGGAAATTTCTCAAGTATCGAAATTTGTAAAGAATAGTATTTTGTATAATATATGTAGATGGGGTGATTCGATTTTGTGCGGTTTCCGATTTATAGCGCGATATCGATTTTTTAAAATAAATGCGATTGACAAAAAGTCGAAATAACTCGAAAAAAGATGCGATTTCGAAAAAAAAAATATTCTTTGAAAATTGTAGAGGATGTTTTTTTACATAATAAAAAGTTTACTTTTTCCAACTTTAACGGTTGTTGAGTTACGACGAAAAACCTGCGATATTGCAGGGTAAAACCGAGCTGATTGGCGTTTTTTTTTTCTTACGGCCGTACGCGAAGGAAAATCGTCGCGGGAAAAAACGCCATCTTTACGAATTTTGACGGGATCTATCGGAAAATCGACATTTCGAAACCCGGAAAAGTTTCCTTCCGGGTGAAAAATTCCGGATTTTTAGGGTATTTTTAGGGTTTTTTGCGATTTATCGGAAACGAAGAGATCGATTTTTCTCAATCTCTCCTAAAATATTCGTCAAATTAATATCGATTATCTCACGCAAACCGCGGGAAAATCAAAATTTCCTTCGCGGAGTTATGGCAAAAATAATTTAATTATAATTAAATTCTTTATTATTTACACGCTTAAATCTCGAAAACTATTAGGTTTACGATAATTTTACAAGAATACAAATTTGTTAAGCGTAATTTTTTTGCAACTAACAAAACAAACCGTATATTTTTAACTTGAACCGTGCGAGGGCATTTTACTTTGAAACGTTAGCTTGTGACGGTCGAGAGAGGGGTGTGCAATGTGCATTAATATTTTGGCATTTTGGATTTTGGCCGAGCGATTATTAGCATTAGCTAATATGTTAGAAATGGGGACGGCACTGCGATGGATATTTATTTAAAACGAAAGAATTGTATCGAAAATGTATGATTCACGGAGGGACTAGTTTTTAGGTTGATAAGGTGGAATCGGATGATGTATTACTTTACTTTATTATTTTGTTCTTGGGTGATAATAAAGAAAGACTTACAATTATTTATTTTTCGGGGTGCGTTTTTAAACCTTATTTGATTGAAAGCGAACAAATTTTTGGATTTGGACGCTATTATCAAAGTTTTATTAACAAATACGGCTAATAAACTTTTGAGCTTACAATTAGTGATTTGTGATAGTGAAGCAGTAGTGTATGGTTGTATAGTAGAGTACTCGCAGAATGGTTGGAAAGGGCGCTAACGCGCCCTTTCTTGGGACACTGACCCGTTGCCAGGTCGTCAATTGTTGCAATTTAATCTTTTGGTGGTCTTGTCACTTAGTCAGGCAATCACTACTACTATATACACTCTACTATACAACCATACACTACTGCTTCATTATCACAAATCACTAATTGTAAGCTCAGATGTTTATTAGCCGTAATTGTTAATAAAACATTGATAATAGCGTCCAAATCCAAAAATTTGTTCGCTTCAAATCAAATAAGGATTATAAATGCACCCCGAAAAATAAATAATTGTAAGTCTTTGTTTATTAACACCCAAGAACAAAATAACAAAGTAAAGTAATACATCATCCGATTCCACCTTATCAACCTAAAAACTAGTCCCTCCGTGAATCATACATTTTCGATACAATTCTTTCATTTTAAATAAATATCCATCGCAGTGCCGTCCCCATTTCTAACATATGCTAATGCTAATAATCGCTCGGCCAAAATCCAAAATACCAAAATATTAATGCACATTGCACACCCCTCTCTCGACCGCGACAAGCTAACGTTTCAAAGTAAAATGCCCTCGCACGGTTCAAGTTAAAAATATGCGGTTTGTTTTGTTAGTTAGAGAAAACTACGCTTAACAAATTTGTATTCTTGTAATATTTTTGTAAACCTAATAGTTTTCGATATTTGAGCGTGATAATTTTAATTATGACTAAAATTAAAATTAAACCTTTTCTAATAACTCAAAAACTAATTGTCGAATAAAAATTTGTAAATTACTATTCGATGTAAAATAATATTCCCTACAAATCACCTAGCACCAAAAATTTCGTAAATCTAACGGTTTAGGAGATATTTGATTTTGAATTTTCCGGAAAAAAACGATTTTTGTTACGGCTTATTCGCGAGGTTCGGAAAATATACCATTCGATAGAAAAATCAATTCTAAACAATTTCTGTATCTTGTAAAATTTTCGTAAACCTTCCGTTTCGGAGATATTAATGTATTTATTCACAAAGTAATTCCTTCTCGATCCGTCCCTGTTCTCTACGGAGAGAACGGTTTCGGGAATCCCTTTGCTGCGCGAATTTGAACCATAAATCCGTCGCTCGAGTCTCATGATCGCGACTTAGATTTATCCCTATAACTTTTGAACTGTTCAAGATAAACATATGCAGTTTGTTTTCTTAGTTGCAAAAAAATTACGCTTAACAAATTTGTATTCTTGTAAAATTATCGTAAACCTAATAGTTTTCGAGATTTAAGCGTGTAAATAATAAAGAATTTAATTATAATTAAATTATTTTTGCCATAACTCCGCGAAGGAAATTTTGATTTTCCCGCGGTTTGCGTGAGATAATCGATATTAATTTGACGAATATTTTAGGAGAGATTGAGAAAAATCGATCTCTTCGTTTCCGATAAAATCGCAAAAAACCCTAAAAATGCCCTAAAAATCCGGAATTTTTCACCCGGAAGGAAACTTTTCCGGGTTTCGAAATGTCGATTTTCCTATAGATCTCGTCAAAATTCGTAAATATGGCGTTTTTCCCGCGACGATTTTCCTTCGCGTACGGCCGTAAGAAAAAAACACTCCAATCAGCTCGGTTTTACCCAGCAATATCGCAGGTTTTTCGTCGTAACTCAACAACCGTTAAAGATGGAACCACCCCGTAAACTTTTTATTATGTAAAAAAACATCCTCTACAATTTTCAAAGAATAATTTTTTTTTCGAAATCGCATCTTTTTTCGAGTTATTTCGACTTTTTGGCAATCGCGTTTATTTTAAAAAATCGATATCGCGCTATAAATCAGAAACCGCTCAAAATCGAATCACCCCATCCACATATATTGTACAAAATACTATTCTTTACAAATTTCGATTCTTGAGAAATTTTCAAAAAACGGCTAGTTTTTGAGTAATTGTAAAATATAAATTTTTCGTTCGCTAAGGAAAGTTTGTTTTTTATCGTTATAACTCAAAAACGATTCAAAAGAGAACAACCCCTTATATGTCCTATTATAGAGAAAAACGTTCTCTACAATTTTCAAAGAATAAATTTTCTTTCGAAATCGCGTCTTTTTTCGAGATATTTCAATTTTTTTGCCGAAAATGCGAAAATTAAAATTTATTTTTACTATAACTCCGGTAAATGGATTTTCCTGGATATGCGGTTTGCTTGAGATGATTGGTAATATATTGAAGAATGTTTTGGGAAATTTTAAAGAAAATCGTTGGAAGATTTTCCAAGAAAATCCCGAAAAACCACAAAAATCCCCAAAAATCCCCCAAAAATCCGGTTTTTCACCCGGAAGGAAAAGTTTCCGGGTTTCGAAATATGGATTTTCCGATAGATCTCGTCGAGTTACGTCGGATAGCGTTTTTTCCGCGACGATTTTCCTTCGCGTTCGGCCGTAAAAAATAAAACACGCCAATGAGTCAGTGAATGAATGAATGAATGAATGAATGAATGGATTCTTT
Source organism: Phyllotreta cruciferae (assembly GCA_917563865.1). Taxonomy (NCBI): domain Eukaryota; kingdom Metazoa; phylum Arthropoda; class Insecta; order Coleoptera; family Chrysomelidae; genus Phyllotreta; species Phyllotreta cruciferae. The sequence continues at coordinate 5,356,297 of OU830620.1, read as the reverse complement.
CGGTTTCAGCTGTATAGTTAGTAGGATATATAGTGGCAGTGATTGCCTGACTAAGTGACAAGACCACCAAAAGATGTAATTGTAATAATTGACGAACTGGCAACGGGTCAGTGTCCCAAGAAAGGGCGCGATAGCGCCCTTTCCAACCGTTCTGCGAGTAATTCGATACAGATATTCGCATATACACCAAAAGTATTAAATTTAAAGGAAAATTTTGACCGAATTTCACCCAATATGGGAAGGAAATTGGGCGTGTGAAGGAAATATCCTTCACACGCTGAGAAAAAATTAAATAAAAGAAAACCCTGTATTCACCCTCAAAACAGCACTCCTCAAAAAAAGACCGGTTGGGCGTCAATTTGTAACCTACTTCGATAATTTGTAACCAACTGTTACGCATATACTATATGAGCATGAGCAAAAGACTTTTTATCCCAGGATTCGTGAGTAGGCTTTTATTTGGGAGGATCGCTGATTAAGATTAAGATTTAGACTATTTTTATATTCTCTTTCCGTCTATATTAAAAAAAATGCTTCATTATACTTGAAATTTTCCAGAAAAATGAAAAAAAGGCAAATTTTTGACACAGTTTTTTTGTTTCCAAGGCTTACTTTATTTTCAAATCTAATCTGACGCAGCCAGTTAAATGGTTACGGAACAGTGTATTCGAAATGAAGGATACCAATTCGAACATTTCGCAAAATAAAATTTGTATTTTTTTTTTCAAAAATTATTTTTTCCCTTATACGACAACTCGAGAAACCTATCTTTATCCTTCACAGCTCTAATATGGTTTTCATTTTATCCGGTTCTATCGCTATAGTGGCACTTTGTCGGTTCCCCGACGTGCTTCTTATAGCTACTATCTCGAAGCCGCTTTTACCAATTACATTTTCTATTACGTTAGAAATGTCTTCCTGTGTTACTGTAGCTTCTATATCATTTATGTAAATAGTTCTTTTCAGTTTCCCCGGTTCTGATATAGGCTGTTCAGTCAGTTTTGTCTTGATAGCGGTTTTTACCTTGTCTATACTAGCCCCTTCATTTAATGTTAGTAGCACGTCTCCATTTCTTGATTTCCTTACGTCCTTTATTTCCTGCAATATTTCTGTTGTGTCCATCTTGCTCTTTAATTCTTTTAGAACATCTGCATATGAGCGCCCTTTTGCCTCTAATATTAATGCAGGTGTAGTATACTCCCTTTTTTCTTTCCTTTTTGCCAGGCTCCAACCTTCCTCATTTGTTGTCATTGTACCTATTTCGTAAACTATCGCTGTTATTCCTGATCCCGTAAGTCCTATTTCTATTATATTTCTATTTTTGTCATTTATTAGGTGTTTGTCCATAATTATAGAGACCTTCGTCCTGTTCTTCCCTTCCATAACTCTTCTTAGGTTTAGACTTGCCTTGTATACCCCTACACGGGCTCCTTCAGGATCCTCTCCGTCTACGCGGGCTCCTTCAGGTCCGTCTGTCTACACGGCTCCTTCAGGATCCTCTCCGTCTACAAGGTTCGTCTGTCTACACGAGCTCCTTCAGGATCCTCTCCGTCTACAAGAGCTCCTTCAGGATCCTCTCCGTCTACAAGAGCTCCTTCAGGTTCGTCTGTCTACACGAGCTCCTTCAGGATCCTCTCCATCTACGCGGGCTCCTTCAGGATCCTCTCCGTCTACGCGGGCTCCTTCAGGATCCTCACCGTCTACACGGGCTCCTTCAGGATCCTCTCCGTCTACGCGGGCTCCTTCAGGTCCGTCTGTCTACACGGGCTCCTTCAGGATCCTCTCCGTCTACACGAGCTCCTTCAGGATCCTCTCCGTCTACACGGGCTCCTTCAGGTCCGTCGGTCTACGCGGGCTCCTTCAGGATCCTCTCCGTCTACACGGGATCCTTAGGTCCGTCGGTCTACGCGGGCTCCTTCAGGATCCTCTCCGTCTACGCGGGCTCCTTCAGGTTCGTCTGTCTACACGGGCTCCTTCGGGATCCTTTCCGTCTACACGGGCTCCTTCAGGATCCTCTCCGTCTACACGAGCTCCTTCAGGATCCTCTCCGTCTACAAGGGCTCCTTCAGGTCCGTCTGTCTACGCGGGCTCTTTCAGGATCCTTTCCGTCTACGCGGGCTCCTTCAGGTTCGTCTGTCTACACGGGCTCCTTCAGGATCCTCTCCGTCTACGCGGGCTCCTTCAGGATCCTCTCCGTCTACACGGGCTCCTTCAGGATCCTCTCCGTCTACGCGGGCTCCTTCAGGTCCGTCTGTCTACACGGGCTCCTTCAGGATCCTCTCCGTATACACGAGCTCCTTCAGGATCCTCTCCGTCTACACGGGCTCCTTCAGGTTCGTCTGTCTACACGAGCTCCTTCAGGATCCTCTCCGTCTACACGGGCTCCTTAGGTCCGTCGGTCTACGCGGGCTCCTTCAGGATCCTCTCCGTCTACACGGGATCCTTAGGTCCGTCGGTCTACGCGGGCTCCTTCAGGATCCTCTCCGTCTACGCGGGCTCCTTCAGGTTCGTCTGTCTACACGGGCTCCTTCGGGATCCTTTCCGTCTACACGGGCTCCTTCAGGATCCTCTCCGTCTACACGAGCTCCTTCAGGATCCTCTCCGTCTACAAGGGCTCCTTCAGGATCCTTTCCGTCTACGCGGGCTCCTTCAGGATCCTCTCCGTCTACGCGGGCTCCTTCAGGTCCGTCTGTCTACACGGGCTCCTTCAGGATCCTCTCCGTCTACACGAGCTCCTTCAGGATACTCTCCGTCTACACGGGCTCCTTCAGGATCCTCTCCGTCTACACGAGCTCCTTCAGGATCCTCTCCGTCTATACGGGCTCCTTCAGGTCCGTCTGTCTACACGGGCTCCTTCAGGATCCTCTCCGTCTACACGAGCTCCTTCAGGATCGTCTGTCTACGCGGGCTCCTTCAGGATCCTCTCCGTCTACACGGGCTCCTTCAGGATCCTCTCCGTCTACACGAGCTCCTTCAGGATCCTCTCCGTCTACACGAGCTCCTTCAGGATCCTCTCCATTCTACAAGGGCTCCTTCAGGTCCGTCTGTCTACGCGGGCTCCTTCAGGATCCTCTCCGTCTATACGAGCTCCTTCAGGATCCTCTCCATCTACACGAGCTCCTTCAGGAACATCTCCGTCTACAAGGGCTCCTTCAGGTCCGTCTGTCTACGCGGGCTCCTTCAGGATACTCTCCGTCTACAAGGGATCCTTCAGGTTCGTCTGTCTACACGAGCTCCTTCAGGATCCTCTCCGTCTACACGAGCTCCTTCAGGATCCTCTCCGTCTACACGAGCTCCTTCAGGATCCTCTCCATTCTACAAGGGCTCCTTCAGGTCCGTCTGTCTACGCGGGCTCCTTCAGGATCCTCTCCGTCTATACGAGCTCCTTCAGGATCCTCTCCATCTACACGAGCTCCTTCAGGAACATCTCCGTCTACAAGGGCTCCTTCAGGTCCGTCTGTCTACGCGGGCTCCTTCAGGATACTCTCCGTCTACAAGGGATCCTTCAGGTTCGTCTGTCTACACGAGCTCCTTCAGGATCCTCTCCGTCTACACGGGCTCCTTCAGGATACTCTCCGTCTACAAGGGATCCTTCAGGTTCGTCTGTCTACACGAGCTCCTTCAGGATCCTCTCCATCTACGCGGGCTCCTTCAGGATCCTCTCCGTCTACGCGGGCTCCTTCAGGATCCTCTCCGTCTACAAGGTTCGTCTGTCTACACGAGCTCCTTCAAGATCCTCTCCGTCTACAAGAGCTCCTTCAGGTTCGTCTGTCTACACGAGCTCCTTCAGGATACTCTCCGTCTACAAGGGATCCTTCAGGTCCGTCTGTCTACGCGGGCTCCTTCAGGATACTCTCCGTCTACAAGGGATCCTTCAGGTTCGTCTGTCTACACGAGCTCCTTCAGGATCCTCTCCGTCTACACGGGCTCCTTCAGGTCCGTCTGTCTACACGAGCTCCTTCAGGATCCTCTCCGTCTACAAGGGCTCCTTCAGGTCCGTCTGTCTGCGCGGGCTCCTTCAGGATCCTTTCCGTCTACGCGGGCTCCTTCAGGATCCTCTCCGTCTACGCGGGCTCCTTCAGGATCCTCTCCGTCCACAAGGTTCGTCTGTCTACACGAGCTCTTTCAGGATCCTCTCCGTCTACAAGAGCTCCTTCAGGTTCGTCTGTCTACACGAGCTCCTTCAGGATCCTCTCCGTCTACACGGCCTCCTTCAGGATCCTCTCCGTCTACAAGAGCTCCTTCAGGTCCGTCGGTCTACGCGGGCTCCTTCAGGATCCTCTCCGTCTACACGGGATCCTTAGGTCCGTCGGTCTACGCGGGCTCCTTCAGGATCCTCTCCGTCTACACGGCCTCCTTTAGGATCCTGTCCGTCTACAAGGGCTCCTTCAGGATCCTCTCCGTCTACGCGGGCTCCTTCAGGTTCGTCTGTCTACACGGGCTCCTTCAGGATCCTTTCCGTCTACACGGGCTCCTTCAGGATCCTCTCCGTCTACACGAGCTCCTTCAGGATCCTCTCCGTCTACAAGGGCTCCTTCAGGTCCGCCTGTCTACGCGGGCTCCTTCAGGATCCTTTCCGTCTACGCGGGCTCCTTCAGGATCCTCTCCGTCTACACGGGCTCCTTCAGGATCCTCTCCGTCTACAAGGGCTCCTTCAGGTCCGTCTGTCTACGCGGGCTCCTTCAGGATCCTCTCCGTCTACACGAGCTCCTTCAGGATCCTCTCCGTCTACACGAGCTCCTTCAGGATCCTCTCCGTCTACACGGGCTCCTTCAGGATCCTCTCCGTCTACACGAGCTCCTTCAGGATCCTCTCCGTCTATACGGGCTCCTTCAGGTCCGTCTGTCTACACGGGCTCCTTCAGGATCCTCTCCGTCTACACGAGCTCCTTCAGGATCGCGTGTCTACGCGGGCTCCTTCAGGATCCTCTCCGTCTACACGGGCTCCTTCAGGTCCGTCTGTCTACGCGGGCTCCTTCAGGATCCTCTCCGTCTACACGAGCTCCTTCAGGATCCTCTCCGTCTACACGAGCTCCTTCAGGATCCTCTCCGTCTACGCGGGCTCCTTCAGGTTCGTCTGTCTACACGGGCTCCTTCGGGATCCTTTCCGTCTACACGGGCTCCTTCAGGATCCTCTCCGTCTACACGAGCTCCTTCAGGATCCTCTCCGTCTACAAGGGCTCCTTCAGGTCCGTCTGTCTACGCGGGCTCCTTCAGGATCCTTTCCGTCTACGCGGGCTCCTTCAGGATCCTCTCCGTCTACACGGGCTCCTTCAGGATCCTCTCCGTCTACGCGGGTTCCTTCATGTCCGTCTGTCTACACGGGCTCCTTCAGGATCCTCTCCGTCTACACGGGCTCCTTCAGGATCCTCTCCGTCTACACGAGCTCCTTCAGGATCCTCTCCGTCTACACGAGCTCCTTCAGGATCCTCTCCGTCTACACGGGCTCCTTCAGGATCCTCTCCGTCTACACGGGCTCCTTCAGGATCCTCTCCGTCTACACGAGCTCCTTCAGGATCCTCTCCGTCTACACGAGCTCCTTCAGGATCCTCTCCGTCTACACGAGCTCCTTCAGGATCCTCTCCGTCTACACGAGCTCCTTCAGGATCCTCTCCGTCTACACGAGCTCCTTCAGGATCGTCTGTCTACGCGGGCTCCTTCAGGATCCTCTCCGTCTACACGAGCTCCTTCAGGATCGTCTGTCTACGCGGGCTCCTTCAGGATCCTCTCCGTCTACACGGGCTCCTTCAGGTCCGTCTGTCTACGCGGGCTCCTTCAGGATCCTCTCCGTCTACACGAGCTCCTTCAGGATCCTCTCCGTCTACACGAGCTCCTTCAGGATCCTCTCCGTCTACGCGGGCTCCTTCAGGATCCTCTCCGTCTACACGAGCTCCTTCAGGATCCTCTCCGTCTACACGGGCTCCTTCAGGATCCTCTCCGTCTACACGAGCTCCTTCAGGATCCTCTCCGTCTACAAGGGCTCCTTCAGGTCCGTCTGTCTACGCGGGCTCCTTCAGGATCCTCTCCGTCTATACGAGCTCCTTCAGGATCCTCTCCATCTACACGAGCTCCTTCAGGAACCTCTCCGTCTACAAGGGCTCCTTCAGGTCCGTCTGTCTACGCGGGCTCCTTCAGGTTCGTCTGTCTACACGGGCTCCTTCGGGATCCTTTCCGTCTACACGGGCTCCTTCAGGATCCTCTCCGTCTACACGAGCTCCTTCAGGATCCTCTCCGTCTACAAGGGCTCCTTCAGGTCCGTCTGTCTACGCGGGCTCCTTCAGGATCCTTTCCGTCTACGCGGGCTCCTTCAGGATCCTCTCCGTCTACGCGGGCTCCTTCAGGTCCGTCTGTCTACACGGGCTCCTTCAGGATCCTCTCCGTCTACACGGGCTCCTTCAGGATCCTCTCCGTCTACACGAGCTCCTTCAGGATCCTCTCCGTCTACACGAGCTCCTTCAGGATCCTCTCCGTCTACACGGGCTCCTTCAGGATCCTCTCCGTCTACACGGGCTCCTTCAGGATCCTCTCCGTCTACACGAGCTCCTTCAGGATCCTCTCCGTTTACACGAGCTCCTTCAGGATCCTCTCCGTCTACACGAGCTCCTTCAGGATCCTCTCCGTCTACACGAGCTCCTTCAGGATCCTCTCCGTTTACACGAGCTCCTTCAGGATCCTCTCCGTCTACACGAGCTCCTTCAGGATCCTCTCCGTCTACACGAGCTCCTTCAGGATCCTCTCCGTCTACACGGGCTCCTTCAGGATCCTCTCCGTCTACACGAGCTCCTTCAGGATCCTCTCCGTCTACACGGGCTCCTTCAGGATCCTCTCCGTCTACGCGGGCTCCTTCAGGTCCGTCTGTCTACACGGGCTCCTTCAGGATCCTCTCCGTCTACACGGGCTCCTTCAGGATCCTCTCCGTCTACACGAGCTCCTTCAGGATCCTCTCCGTCTACACGAGCTCCTTCAGGATCCTCTCCGTCTACACGGGCTCCTTCAGGATCCTCTCCGTCTACACGGGCTCCTTCAGGATCCTCTCCGTCTACACGAGCTCCTTCAGGATCCTCTCCGTTTACACGAGCTCCTTCAGGATCCTCTCCGTCTACACGAGCTCCTTCAGGATCCTCTCCGTCTACACGAGCTCCTTCAGGATCCTCTCCGTCTACACGAGCTCCTTCAGGATCGTCTGTCTACGCGGGCTCCTTCAGGATCCTCTCCGTCTACACGAGCTCCTTCAGGATCGTCTGTCTACGCGGGCTCCTTCAGGATCCTCTCCGTCTGCACGGGCTCCCTCAGGTCCGTCTGTCTATGCGGGCTCCTTCAGGATCCTCTCCGTCTACACGAGCTCCTTCAGGATCCTCTCCGTCTACACGAGCTCCTTCAGGATCCTCTCCGTCTACGCGGGCTCCTTCAGGATCCTCTCCGTCTACACGAGCTCCTTCAGGTCCGTCTGTCTACGCGGGCTCCTTCAGGATCCTCTCCGTCTATACGAGCTCCTTCAGGATCCTCTCCATCTACACGAGCTCCTTCAGGAACCTCTCCGTCTACAAGGGCTCCTTCAGGTCCGTCTGTCTACGCGGGCTCCTTTAGGATCCTCTCCGTCTACACGGGCTCCTTCAGGTCCGTCTGTCTACACGGGCTCCTTCAGGTCCGTCTGTCTACACGGGCTCCTTCAGGTCCGTCTGTCTACGCGGGCTCCTTCAGGATCCTCTCCGTCTATACGAGCTCCTTCAGGATCCTCTCCATCTACACGAGCTCCTTCAAGATCCTCTCCGTCTACAAGAGCTCCTTCAGGTTCGTCTGTCTACACGAGCTCCTTCAGGATACTCTCCGTCTACAAGGGATCCTTCAGGTCCGTCTGTCTACGCGGGCTCCTTCAGGATACTCTCCGTCTACAAGGGATCCTTCAGGTTCGTCTGTCTACACGAGCTCCTTCAGGATCCTCTCCGTCTACACGGGCTCCTTCAGGTCCGTCTGTCTACACGAGCTCCTTCAGGATCCTCTCCGTCTACAAGGGCTCCTTCAGGTCCGTCTGTCTGCGCGGGCTCCTTCAGGATCCTTTCCGTCTACGCGGGCTCCTTCAGGATCCTCTCCGTCTACGCGGGCTCCTTCAGGATCCTCTCCGTCCACAAGGTTCGTCTGTCTACACGAGCTCTTTCAGGATCCTCTCCGTCTACAAGAGCTCCTTCAGGTTCGTCTGTCTACACGAGCTCCTTCAGGATCCTCTCCGTCTACACGGCCTCCTTCAGGATCCTCTCCGTCTACAAGAGCTCCTTCAGGTCCGTCGGTCTACGCGGGCTCCTTCAGGATCCTCTCCGTCTACACGGGATCCTTAGGTCCGTCGGTCTACGCGGGCTCCTTCAGGATCCTCTCCGTCTACACGGCCTCCTTTAGGATCCTGTCCGTCTACAAGGGCTCCTTCAGGATCCTCTCCGTCTACGCGGGCTCCTTCAGGTTCGTCTGTCTACACGGGCTCCTTCAGGATCCTTTCCGTCTACACGGGCTCCTTCAGGATCCTCTCCGTCTACACGAGCTCCTTCAGGATCCTCTCCGTCTACAAGGGCTCCTTCAGGTCCGCCTGTCTACGCGGGCTCCTTCAGGATCCTTTCCGTCTACGCGGGCTCCTTCAGGATCCTCTCCGTCTACACGGGCTCCTTCAGGATCCTCTCCGTCTACAAGGGCTCCTTCAGGTCCGTCTGTCTACGCGGGCTCCTTCAGGATCCTCTCCGTCTACACGAGCTCCTTCAGGATCCTCTCCGTCTACACGAGCTCCTTCAGGATCCACTCCGTCTACACGGGCTCCTTCAGGATCCTCTCCGTCTACACGAGCTCCTTCAGGATCCTCTCCGTCTATACGGGCTCCTTCAGGTCCGTCTGTCTACACGGGCTCCTTCAGGATCCTCTCCGTCTACACGAGCTCCTTCAGGATCGCGTGTCTACGCGGGCTCCTTCAGGATCCTCTCCGTCTACACGGGCTCCTTCAGGATCCTCTCCGTCTACAAGGGCTCCTTCAGGTCCGTCGGTCTACGCGGGCTCCTTCAGGATCCTCTCCGTCTACACGGGCTCCTTCAGGTCCGTCTGTCTACGCGGGCTCCTTCAGGATCCTCTCCGTCTACACGAGCTCCTTCAGGATCCTCTCCATCTACACGAGCTCCTTCAGGATCCTCTCCGTCTACGCGGGCTCCTTCAGGTTCGTCTGTCTACACGGGCTCCTTCGGGATCCTTTCCGTCTACACGGGCTCCTTCAGGATCCTCTCCGTCTACACGAGCTCCTTCAGGATCCTCTCCGTCTACAAGGGCTCCTTCAGGTCCGTCTGTCTACGCGGGCTCCTTCAGGATCCTTTCCGTCTACGCGGGCTCCTTCAGGATCCTCTCCGTCTACACGGGCTCCTTCAGGATCCTCTCCGTCTACGCGGGCTCCTTCAGGTCCGTCTGTCTACACGGGCTCCTTCAGGATCCTCTCCGTCTACACGGGCTCCTTCAGGATCCTCTCCGTCTACACGAGCTCCTTCAGGATCCTCTCCGTCTACACGAGCTCCTTCAGGATCCTCTCCGTCTACACGGGCTCCTTCAGGATCCTCTCCGTCTACACGGGCTCCTTCAGGATCCTCTCCGTCTACACGAGCTCCTTCAGGATCCTCTCCGTCTACACGAGCTCCTTCAGGATCCTCTCCGTCTACACGAGCTCCTTCAGGATCCTCTCCGTCTACACGAGCTCCTTCAGGATCCTCTCCGTCTACACGAGCTCCTTCAGGATCCTCTCCGTCTACACGAGCTCCTTCAGGATCGTCTGTCTACGCGGGCTCCTTCAGGATCCTCTCCGTCTACACGAGCTCCTTCAGGATCGTCTGTCTACGCGGGCTCCTTCAGGATCCTCTCCGTCTACACGGGCTCCTTCAGGTCCGTCTGTCTACGCGGGCTCCTTCAGGATCCTCTCCGTCTACACGAGCTCCTTCAGGATCCTCTCCGTCTACACGAGCTCCTTCAGGATCCTCTCCGTCTACGCGGGCTCCTTCAGGATCCTCTCCGTCTACACGAGCTCCTTCAGGATCCTCTCCGTCTACACGAGCTCCTTCAGGATCCTCTCCGTCTACACGGGCTCCTTCAGGATCCTCTCCGTCTACACGAGCTCCTTCAGGATCCTTTCCGTCTACAAGGGCTCCTTCAGGTCCGTCTGTCTACGCGGGCTCCTTCAGGATCCTCTCCGTCTATACGAGCTCCTTCAGGATCCTCTCCATCTACACGAGCTCCTTCAGGAACCTCTCCGTCTACAAGGGCTCCTTCAGGTCCGTCTGTCTACGCGGGCTCCTTTAGGATCCTCTCCGTCTACACGGGCTCCTTCAGGTCCGTCTGTCTACACGGGCTCCTTCAGGTCCGTCTGTCTACACGGGCTCCTTCAGGTCCGTCTGTCTACACGGGCTCCTTCAGGTCCGTCTGTCTACACGGGCTCCTTCAGGTCCGTCTGTCTACGCGGGCTCCTTCAGGATCTTTTCCGTCTACGCGGGCTCCTTCAGGATCCTCTCCGTCTATACGAGCTCCTTCAGGATCCTCTCCATCTACACGAGCTCCTTCAGGAACCTCTCCGTCTACAAGGGCTCCTTCAGGTCCGTCTGTCTACGCGGGCTCCTTTAGGATCCTCTCCGTCTACACGGGCTCCTTCAGGTCCGTCTGTCTACACGGGCTCCTTCAGGTCCGTCTGTCTACACGGGCTCCTTCAGGTCCGTCTGTCTACACGGGCTCCTTCAGGTCCGTCTGTCTACGCGGGCTCCTTCAGGATCTTTTCCGTCTACACGGGCTCCTTCAGGTCCGTCTGTCTACACGGGCTCCTTCAGGTCCGTCTGTCTACACGGGCTCCTTCAGGTCCGTCTGTCTACACGGGCTCCTTCAGGTCCGTCTGTCTACGCGGGCTCCTTCAGGATCTTTTCCGTCTACGCGGGCTCCTTCAGGATCCTCTCCGTCTACACGAGCTCCTTCAGGATCCTCTCCGTCTACACGAACTCCTTCAGGACCCTCTCCGTCTACAAGGGCTCCTTCAGGTCCGTCTGTCTAAGCGGGCTCCTTCAGGATCCTCTCCGTCTACAAGGGATCCTTCAGGTTCGTCTGTCTACACGAGCTCCTTCAGGATCCTCTCCGTCTACACGGGCTCCTTCAGGATCCTCTCCGTCTACACGGGCTCCTTCAGGATCCTCTCCGTCTACACGGGCTCCTTCAGGTCCGTCTGTCTACACGAGCTCCTTCAGGATCCTCTCCGTCTACAAGGGCTCCTTCAGGTCCGTCTGTCTGCGCGGGCTCCTTCAGGATCCTTTCCGTCTACGCGGGCTCCTTCAGGATCCTCTCCGTCTACGCGGGCTCCTTCAGGATCCTCTCCGTCTACACGGGCTCCTTCAGGTCCGTCTGTCTACACGAGCTCCTTCAGGTCCGTCTGTCTACACGGGCTCCTTCAGGTCCGTCTGTCTACACGGGCTCCTTCAGGCCCGTCTGTCTACGCGGGCTCCTTCAGGATCTTTTCCGTCTACGCGGGCTCCTTCAGGATCCTCTCCGTCTACGCGGGCTCCTTCAGGTCCGTCTGTCTACACGGGCTCCTTCAGGTCCGTCTGTCTACACGGGCTCCTTCAGGTTCGTCTGTCTACACGGGCTCCTTCAGTATCCTCTCCGTCTACACGAGCTCCTTCAGGATCCTCTCCGTCTACACGAACTCCTTCAGGATCCTCTCCGTCTACAAGGGCTCCTTCAGGTCCGTCTGTCTAAGCGGGCTCCTTCAGGATCCTCTCCGTCTACACGGGCTCCTTCAGGTCCGTCTGTCTACACGGGCTCCTTCAGGATCCTCTCCGTCTACACGAGCTCCTTCAGGATCCTCTCCCTCTACAAGGGCTCCTTCAGGTCCGTCTGTCTACACGGGCTCCTTCAGGATCCTCTCCGTCTACACGAGCTCCTTCAGGATCCTCTCCCTCTACACGGGCTCCTTCAGGTCCGTCTGTCTACACGAGCTCCTTCAGGATCCTCTCCGTCTACAAGGGCTCCTTCAGGTCCGTCTGTCTGCGCGGGCTCCTTCAGGATCCTTTTCGTCTACGCGGGCTCCTTCAGGATCCTCTCTGTCTACACGAGCTCTTTCAGGATCCTCTCCGCCTACAAGAGCTCCTTCAGGTTCGTCTGTCTACACGAGCTCCTTCAGGATCCTCTCCGTCTACACGGGCTCCTTAGGTCCGTCGGTCTACGCGGGCTCCTTCAGGATCCTCTCCGTCTACACGGCCTCCTTTAGGATCCTGTCCGTCTACAAGGGCTCCTTCAGGATCTTCTCCGTCTACGCGGGCTCCTTCAGGTTCGTCTGTCTACACGGGCTCCTTCAGGATCCTTTCCGTCTACACGGGCTCCTTCAGGATCCTCTCCGTCTACACGAGCTCCTTCAGGATCCTCTCCGTCTACAAGGGCTCCTTCAGGTCCGTCTGTCTACGCGGGCTCCTTCAGGATCCTTTCCGTCTACGCGGGCTCCTTCAGGATCCTCTCCGTCTACACGGGCTCCTTCAGGATCCTCTCCGTCTAGGCGGGCTCCTTCAGGATCCTCTCCGTCTACACGAGCTCCTTCAGGATCCTCTCCGTCTACACGAGCTCCTTCAGGATCCTCTCCGTCTACACGGGCTCCTTCAGGATCCTCTCCGTCTATACGGGCTCCTTCAGGTCCGTCTGTCTACACGTGCTCCTTCAGGATCCTCTCCGTCTACACGAGCTCCTTCAGGATCCTCTCCGTCTACACGAGCTCCTTCAGGATCCTCTCCGTCTACACGAGCTCCTTCAGGATCCTCTCCGTCTACACGAGCTCCTTCAGGATCCTCTCCGTCTATACGGGCTCCTTCAGGTCCGTCTGTCTACACGTGCTCCTTCAGGATCCTCTCCGTCTACACGAGCTCCTTCAGGATCGTCTATCTACGCGGGCTCCTTCAGGATCCTCTCCGTCTACACGGGCTCCTTCAGGTCCGTCTGTCTACGCGGGCTCCTTCAGGATCCTCTCCGTCTACACTAGCTCCTTCAGGATCCTCTCCGTCTACAAGGGCTCCTTCAGGATCCTCTCCGTCTATACGAGCTCCTTCAGGATCCTCTCCATCTGCACGAGCTCCTTCAGGAACCTCTCCGTCTACAAGGGCTCCTTCAGGTCCGTCTGTCTACGCGGGCTCCTTTAGGATCCTCTCCGTCTACACGGGCTCCTTCAGGTCCGTCTGTCTACGCGGGCTCCTTCAGGATCCTCTCCGTCTATACGAGCTCCTTCAGGATCCTCTCCATCTACACGAGCTCCTTCAGGAACCTCTCCGTCTACAAGGGCTCCTTCAGGTCCGTCTGTCTACGCGGGCTCCTTTAGGATCCTCTCCGTCTACACGGGCTCCTTCAGGTCCGTCTGTCTACACGGGCTCCTTCAGGTCCGTCTGTCTACACGGGCTCCTTCAGGTCCGTCTGTCTACACGGGCTCCTTCAGGTCCGTCTGTCTACGCGGGCTCCTTCAGGATCCTTTCCGTCTACGCGGGCTCCTTCAGGATCCTCTCCGTCTACGCGGGCTCCTTCAGGTCCGTCTGTCTACACGGGCTCCTTCAGGATCCTTTCCGTCTACGCGGGCTCCTTCAGGATCCTCTGCGTCTACGCGGGCTCCTTCAGGTCCGTCTGTCTACACGGGCTCCTTCAGGTCCGTCTGTCTACAAGTGCTCCTTCAGGAAACTATCCGTCTATACGGGTTTCTTCAGGACCAGCCCTATCTACACCAGCTTCGTCAGAACCGGCCCCATCCACACCGGCTCCGTTGGGACCGATTCACTATACACACATATAAATATTTTAACAGTGTATAGGGGCACATAAGGGTAATATCAAATCAGCATTAAAAGTTGCATCCGCCTCTTCTTTAAGGAAATACAGGGTGATTTTTGAATTTTTAGGAAATTTTCTTTCGTTTATATCTTCTTTGTGGTTAATTCGGTTTGGTTCATTTTTTGGTAAAAGTATACATTTTGAATAAGGAACACACTGGCATATTAAGAATTAAAAAAATTCAGGACCGTCTTCAAAAAAATGAGGAAAATTATTTAAAAATTAATATTTCACCCTGTATACACTTTTTGCAAATTTTCAATTGGTCATTGTAGAAGGTATAACCCATATAACACAGTATGTTCCCAGTACGTACATTTTATGTCATAAATGCTGTATTACGTCTTGGTTCTAAAATGTACGTCTTATGTATGTACATTTTTGTACGTACTTTGTATGTCTCAAAGTTACTAACTACGTACGTACAATTTACATCATTTTCGATGTATATACCTCAAGAAAATAAATTCTAATTATTTTTCGCCCATTTCCTGTAGTATCTAATTTTTAATATAATGTATGATTTTAATTAGTACGCATTTTAAAGTAATTGCCAAATGACCGTTTTCGTAAGCATTATTTGAATAACATATTTATAACAAGAAGAATAATAGTAATGTCAATAGACGTGTGGCGACTAAAAAAAGAAGAACATAACCTAACTCTGTTCTTGGTTTTGGTTCTTATGTGTTGTGAGTGCAGTGCAGTTTTAGTTAAAAAGGGTGAGATGTTTTCTATTTCAAACTTCATAATGTTGCCTTTTGTTTTAATACATAATGTGAAAGTGAGATGACGAATTAAACGATGAAACTGGGATGAAATCTTGATATTTCGCGCTATTTCGGCATTTCGGCATTTCCTGTCCTGCTATTTCTCTTGATGACTTCGAGCGGAGAGGTTGACTACATTTTTTGTAAGTAACATTATTGCTCTTACTTATTTTATATTTTGTTCTCTTTTCTGTACTTTTTCTTGGCATTGTACTGCTTGGTACTGGCATTGTATTGTACTTAAAATCATGAATACAAATACTTATAAAAGATCTCGAAGAGATATGATGAACTTCGAAGCAACTTTACCATCTAAGATCAGGCCATCTACCATTACATCAAGTTCATATAATAGCTCTGTAATTTCCAATTCAAGTTCTAATGATTCCAATTTTGCTAACACATCTTATTCAGATTCAGATTTGAATAATTTTACTGACCATGTGCTATTAGAAGAAAGTAATACTAATGTATATTCAGAGATTTATGCCCCTCATCTCAATTACCAATCCCAAACTATTGCGGAAAGTATTACTACATGGGCTCTTAATCATAACATTAAGCATAACGCTCTAAATGAGCTCTTACAATTACTCAAACCGTATCATCCAGAGTTACCTTTAGATGCTAGAACTCTTTTGTGTACACCTAGAAACGTGCAAGTCCAACATATTTTTCCTGGTAATTATTACCATTTTGGTCTTGAAAACTGTATAAAAGAATTGATTGTCGATTTTCAATCGGAACCCTCTGTTAATCCCACTATTCTTGAACTTCTAATAAATATTGACGGTTTACCCATATCGAAAAGTTCAGGTAGCCAATTTTACCCCATTTTATGCAGCCTGTATAATCACAACTGTAATGTTCAGCTTGTTGGACTGTATCATGGTGATCAAAAACCAAAAGATGCAAATGTTTTTTTGTCGGACTTTGTAAATGATTGCATTAAATTATCAGATGGCGGACTAGTCATTAATGGCAAGTCATATATATTGAAAATAAAAGCATTTATTTGCGACGCTCCTGCAAAATCTTTTATAAAGTTCATAAAAGGACATTCTGGGTATAGTTCTTGTAGTAAATGCCACACAGAGGGTAATTATATGTCTCGTGGAATTTGTTTTCCTCAAATAAACAATTTAAAACTGCGTTCAGATTCAGATTTTAGACAAAAAATCCAAACAGAACATCATTTAGGAACATCTATAATTGAAAATATACCGCATGTTGATATGATTAAATCGTTTCCATTGGATTACATGCATTTAATTTGTTTAGGAGTAGTCAAGAAGTTAATTGTTTCATTATGGGTATGCGGAAAACCACCAAATAAGTTGTCATTTAACCAGACAAGTAATTTAAGTGCACTGTTACAAGAACAAACTAAAAATATACCAATTGAATTTAGCCGTAAGCCTCGAAGTGTAAGCGAGAGTAAAAGATGGAAAGCTTCCGAATTTCGTCAGTTTTTATTTTACACAGGTCCAGTTGTTCTCAGAAATATTTTAAGTCCTGATAATTATTGTAATTTTATTTGTTTACACGTTGCAGTTAGAATTTTGTCACACGAAAAGTACTGTGAATTATTAAATTACGCTGAAGAATTGTTGCACTATTTTGTTAGTACATTTAGCACTTTGTACGGGACTGAAAATATGTCTCATAACATTCATAATTTGTTACATATTACTGATGATGTAAGGCAATTTGGAACACTCGATAAGTTTAGCGCATTTGAATTCGAAAACTATATGCAAACTATAAAAAAAATGGTAAGGAAAGCTGCAAAACCATTGCAACAAGTAATTAACAGAAAACACGAATTACAAACTCTAAGTAAAAACAAGCATATTTTACATGACACGCCTTTTCCTTATGCTCTTAAAGATCATACAAATGGACCAATAATAAAAAATTTACCTATAGTTGCGCAGTATAAAAAACTAGTATTTCGATATTTTACCCTTCTCATGAAATCGTCGGATAATTGCTGTTATTTACACAATGGTAGCATTGTAGATGTAAAAAACGTCATAAAAACTGAATCTGAAACATTAATTATTGGTAATGAATATTTATCGAAACAAAATTTTTTTATACAACCTTGCAATTCCTCTGATGTTGATATATACTTGGTTAATGACAAAATTAGTGAATTAAAATCTTGGAACGTTAATGAAATTGCTTTTAAATGTGTTAGGCTTAGTTATAAACAACAATTTGTTGTTTTTCCATTGCTGCATACACAATAATAGATAATAATAAACAATAAAAGATTGTAATAACTTATGTTCGTTCAAGCTTAATTTTAAATATAGGATTTTTCAATTAATTAGTTCCATATTCGTAAGGCAACAGTGTTTCCCGTTCAATTCACTACTTACATAGAAAATTTTCTGCTTTTCTGTTTTTTGAGGTAATGGAAACTGCAAAAACGTGGACCATTGTAGAATTCGTTGCTGAAGGTACTGTTTCGGTGGTTCCCACGACATGGATAGTGGGAACAACCGAATGCTTATGGCCCCCTTATACCGCTGATAAAACAACAAACGCCATAAAAAACCACGAACAATTTAATACTTGTTGGCCAACCTTTGAAGTAAAAATATTTAGGAACGCTACTTACGGTAATTTTACTTATTAGTTTTAATTTTGATAATGAATTTAACATATAATATTATATTATACACACATATATAATATTACATATTGTATTATAAATAATATACCTATAAAAACAATACTATTTTTTAGATAACTATAAAATGGCTAGGGAAAAATGCAAGAAGGCCGAGGAAACAAGTGATCTAGCTACCACAGATGGAGAAGGAACAGTGAAGAGAATAAGGAGGCCGAAGCGTATTTTGTCGTCGTCGTCTGACGAGGAAGTTTATATGAGCTCCATTAGGTCACCTCCTAAACTGAAAAAGTCGCGCGTTATTAAAGGTGATGAATTATTGCGTACCATTACAAATAAATTTACATAGTAAATCATTACAAGTTGATTTATTTTGGTTTGCAGAACAAGATGATCGGACTGAAATCCAAAGCACACCTACATCTGTGGCAGCTAGGACACCTAGGACACCTGTACGTACACCTACCACAGCTCCTCTCCCTGCGGACACTTCTACAACTACAGCTAGTTGCAGCCAATGTATGAACAACAGTAAGGCTAATACTTTATTTTAATATTATGGCTAATATTATTTTATAATTGTTGTTATAATGCTTCATTAATTTAATTTTTGTTTAGATGACTACATTAAAGAAATTTTAAGACAACAATATCTAATAAAAAATATGATTACGGATTTGAATTTGGAATTGAGGAATAAAATGCCATGCCAGCCTGAAGCCCAAAACGAAGGCGAATCAATTTTCAAGAATTTATCGCTTCCCATCCAAACTGTTGAACAAATGGAAAAATTGACGCATTACTTACTGGAAAAAGAAAATTTCAATACTGCCGTAAGTGTCACTACAACATCATTCTATCTTTTCACTGTAATTTGTTATTACAGTATTTCAATTCACAATTTTTATAATTTTTAATTGCTTTTATTGTAATTTGTAGGTTAACGAATTATCACAAATTGGTGGTAAAAACACGTATGATACAGTTAAAAGGATGCTAAGTAGAGTAGTGGCAGACTCATTGGCCTCTAGTTACAGTTGGCTCGGAAGACGGCAAAAGGCGAGCTTTCATAATTTGGAGCTAGCAAAACTTATAATTGGTGAGTCATTTTATTTTATAGTTTGAGCATTGAGTAATAATATAATAGATAATAATAGAATAATAGTAGTAATAATAATAATAACAGTAATATATTATAGTATAAATATATAAATATATAAATATACAGGGTGTTAATTAATAAGTGCGACAAACTTCAGGAGGTGATTCTGCATGAAAAAATAGTGATGTTTTGCTATATAATCATATGTCCGCAAAAACTCGTTTTCGAGATACGGGGTGTTAAAGTTTCTTCTTAAAAACCGAAAATTTATCTATTTCTCTGAAACCAGACATGATATTCAAATGAAATTAGGGTAAACACCCTAAAGGTAACTATTACGCATTTTTTGACATAAAATTAAAAATTTTAAATAAATATAATTATAAAAATAGAATATAAAATAAAATTATTTTTCATGCAGAATCACCCCCTGAAGTTTGTCGCACTTATGAATTAACACCCTATATAAATATATAAATTATAATAGTAAATTAAATTAATTATAAATTCTTTAATTGTAGAGGCGACAACAAAGGGCAGACATGGCGGACAGACGACGAGACATGAAATTGAGGCTAGTATTGCCTCATGGCTGAGAAGGGCAGAAGACCGCTTAAAAATACGACGAAACAAAAGTGGAAATTGATTTTACGAATAAAAATTGAAATCCATATATCTTAATGGTTAATTTCTTTCCATCTACGTACTTGCATGCCTACCCCATCTACTTACCTACCTATGTACGAACCTATCCACCCCTCGTACACTCTAAGTACGTCATAAATTTATATACTACATACGTTTTTAAGATGTACCTTTACGTCTTATTTTGGTCTTCAGAGGATCTAATTAGTTTAAATTATGTACGTACAATTTTGTGTCAATAGAACTGATTATGTACGTACAAATTACGTACATAGTACTAAAAAGTACATACTTATGACATACCTTACATCCTTATAGTTCATATTTATAACGTACATAAGACATACTTGTGTTTACTGGGAAGTAACTCGTAAAGCCTGACATTCGGAAATTTTTGCCGCACTTTTATTAAATGGTCAATTTACATTCAACTATTAAGAAAAATTACACATTTAGTATAATCGAATATTTTACATTGAAATAATACTTTCCATCATACAAATGTTAATGAAAATTAATAATAAGGACTAATTACTTGTCGCTTCCTGTCAAAATGTCCAAAAATTACAAAAAAAAAAAGATTTCAAATTAACTCATTAAAAATAAGTATTCAATGTATTCAAAAATAAGCATTCAATTCTCATGATATTTATAACTGTACAGAGAATAACGACAAACACTACAATTAATTCAATAAAAAATATGTTCTCTACATTATAAAACATTTTAAAAATGAAACCAGTTTGCTCCACACTTTTCTTGACGGACGGTTATGTACCTGATAGCTTTTCTTAGAGTTATTGGGTAAAAAATAGTCAACAGGATTAAAGTCAAGCGATCTTGATGGCCATAGAATAGGACCTCCACGTCCTATACAACGATTTCCATAAATATTTATCGAACGATAACGTACCACAATAGAAAACTGTGGAAGTGTACTATCTTGATGGACTGTTGGAAATGTATTCCTCTAATACGCATATTTGCCAATAAAATAGGTAAAATATGATGTAAAAATATGTTAGGAATTCGACGTTAATTAGTGTTTGATGTCCTCTTACAGCATAATAATGTATACTTCAGCAATTGAATATTTGACTGGCATTTTGAATAAACAAAAAGAATCAATTAATAACACACAACGATTCAATTCTAACTTATTAACAAAATAATAAAACCTAATGTTAATTTATAAAAACAATTAAAGGGTTAATTTGTCATAGACTACTTTGATCATTGTATTTAATTTACAAATAAATACGCTTTAGGGAACATCATAACTAAAGCTTTGACTATTTTTTATTGAGTTAATTTGAAATCTTTTTTTTGTAATTTTTTGACATTTTGATAGGAAGGGACTTAGTAAATAGAAAATATTATTTTAATGTAAAATATTCGATTATACTAAATGTGTAATTTTTCTTAATAGTTGAATGTAAATTGACCATTTAATAAAAGTGTGGCAAAAATTTCCGAATGTCAGGCTTTACGAGTTACTTATACCTTCTACAATGATCAATTGAAAATTTGCAAAAAGTGTATACAGGGTGAAATATTAATTTTTAAATAATTTACCTCATTTTTTTGAAGACGGTCCTGGATTTTTTTAATTCTTAATATGCCAGTGTGTTCCTTGTTCAAAATGTATACTTTTACCAAAAAAGGAACTAAACCGAATTAACCACAAAGAAGATATAAACGAAAGAAAATTTCCTAAAAATTCATAAATCACCCTGTATTTCCTTAAAGAAGAGGCTGATGCAACTTTTAATGCTGATTTGATATTACCCTTATGTGTCTTTATACACTGTTAAAGTATGTACAATTCCTCACGACTCACCCTGTATAATACAAGTATATTGTATTATTCGGTCTCGCTCACATTGGACTCACGTCACCTCACGACTGGACAGTTGGGTGACATTGACTTGAGTCTTTTAAAATTAAAACAATCTGTATATCATTTTAATTTTTTTCAAAAATTAAAAACACCCTGTATATCAGTTTTTTAATTTTTCTTAAAATAAAAACACCCTGTACATCATGTCGGTATACAGATTTTTATAGGACCATCTAAGTCGTTTTTATCGATTTTGAACTGTTTGGCTTCCAGAGCCGCCTAAATTCAAAATTTTGTTATTTTTGAGTGGCTGTATATCCTTTATTATGAGACCAAGATACCAAGTGTAATACCTTTTTGTAATCAGCTCATCGAGTAGAATCTAAAAATATACAGGGTGTCCCATTTAAAATAAGAAAGTTGCTGTCCTATATAATAAGCCTTTGGGATATAGACTAGTTGATTATAATGAAACTAAATATTTAAACATAAATGTTTATTTAGATAATTAAAATATTTAAAATGATTTTAGATTGAAATTGACTTTGAACCTGCCCAAGAACAAAACAACAATTTATGAAGCTTGGCCAGAATTTTACAGAAAATCGCTAGTTTTATTTAAAGATCACATTAAGGATACTTTCCAGATAGAGAAGGCAAAAAATTAAGGTAAGTTAATTAAAAATAATTTCTTTCATAATTTCTTGAACCTCAATGCTTAATCTTTTTTTAGAAGGAAGAAACCTCCTCGTTCTTTGGCTACTCCACGCCTTCTTAAAACCCACGGCGAGGAAGGTGACCAGGGATGCGTCGGGGAAAAAAAGCGTAACGAAGTATACTATAAGGGATTCCCAGAGTTAATTCTTAATAGTAGAAAAAACGACCGCAAATCTGATAATAATAATTGAACAATTAAAAAATAGAAATGAAACTATTCAACCATTAATTATGATTGTTGGTTCTATTGAACAACCTGAGGAAATCCTAGTATACTGGGATGGTACGAAATATAAATTTCGAACTCTGTTAAAGGCCATTGAGGTTTGTCTGAAAATTTTCTTTGTTTTTAATTTAAAATATCCAGAAGCCAGTATCTGGGAATTTATCCAAATACATTTTTTTGACCTCAAATCAAAAAGTGACAAAGTCATACCGGAAATTAGTATTTTACAAAAAAATTACAAAATGTTGAATAATTTGCAAGATTTTATTATTACATATTTAAGTTTTGTGTTATTTTTTATTTTAATGCGTTACCTATGTGTTTTGTTAATTTTGATCATTTGGTCATTTCAATAAATAAATGTTTTATGGTATTATGAATTAATCTTTTTATTTCTGTACCGGGGAAAGGGGGAGGGGAAGGGTATAAGGAGGAGGGTAGAGAATATGGATAGTTTTTTTGTTTAAGGAGGGGAGGGGAGTGGGGTAGGGAAGGACCATCGAATTATAAAATATTTCTTTTAATTTTAAAGAAATTTCTGTACCTAATTTAAAACAGTTCTTTTAATTTTAAAGAAAATTTCTGTACCTTACCAACGAATTATAAAATATTTCTTTTAATTTTAAAGAAATTTCTGTACCTAATATAAAACAGTTCTTTTAATTTTAAAGAAAATTTCTGTACCTTACCAACGAATTATAAAATATTTCTTTTAATTTTAAAGAAATTTCTGTACCTAATATAAAACAGTGTAAAGGTTTTCCGTGAAATAATACAGCTCAAACCTTAAAATAACGAATGTATTAACAAAACGAAACGAGTAGCGGATTGAATAATAATAACAAAACAATAAATCGATGTGGTGTGGTTCGCGGCAAAAAATCTCATTTCGACTTCCTCTTCTTTTTTGTCACTTGTCAGCCGTGACGGGGTGGCCTGCGACGTAAAGCGGACGGTTAACGGGCTGCGTACGAGTGCTCCGCAGTGACGTTCGTTACAACAGTTCTTTTAATTTCAAAGAAATTTCTGTACCTAATATAAAACAGTTTTTTTAATTTTAAAGAAAATTTCTGTACCTTACCGACGAATTATAAAATATTTCTTTTAATTTTAAAGAAATTTTTGTACCTAATATAAAACCGTTCTTTTGATTTTAAAGAAAATTTCTGCAGATATTCTTTGATTATAAAAGAATAGTTTCTAAATTTTATAGACAATTTTTGTACTTGTTCATTATATATAATATAATGTTCTGTTAATAATAAAGAAAAGTTTTATTAATGCAAAAAACGTTTCTTTAAAATGTAAAGAATTTTTTTTAAATCTTCTTTAAAATCTCAGTACAGAAATGGTTCTTTAATATTAAAAAAAAGTTTCATCGGCGCTATATTGAAAGAAATTTCTTTTAATGTTAAGGAGGTTTCTGTAGTATTTACCTAGTTTTTTCTTTCTGTGTACATTTGTTTCCATTTGGAAATCTGTACTCTTCACCGACGAGTCTCGTTATGGAAGGTATTCCGATAGTCGCCGCTTACGTGTTTGGACCAATACGTTAGTGCCTAGAAATCGTCGACCCGTCCAAGAAATTCGTTCCATTCGTCCATTAGTTTTGAACAGGGATATGACCAGTGTGATTTATAGAGATGAAGTCATCAACAATATTATTCCACAATTTCACGCCGCTATCGGTCGTGATTTCCTGATTTCCTGTTATTTGACGATAATACAACTCCACACCGGTCTGCCACTGTAGTTGAAGCTCGAGAAAATCAAGGTATTATCATTTGCCATTACCCCCGAGGACTCCCGATCTCAACTGTATTGAGCATGCTTGATCAACTCCAGAGAGCTGTGTTAAGATATTTATCTTTATATCTCAATTACGTTTGTTTAGTTGTAATGTTGTAAATGTCACTTGAATAAAAGTCGACAAGTTTATATTCTATGTTTTACGTTCTATGTCATCTGTTGATTCTTCTTTGAGTTATTGTCGATTTAAGCATGTCGATGCAAATTATACATTTATAATTACTTAGTTGTTTTAAAAAAAAAAACACCGTACGTTCTTAAATATTTATGAAGAGCCGCGCCCTGAATCTCTTCAGCAATTAAGGTACCTATTGCCTCAACATTGGATGCAAATCAGGTAAGAAGTACTCATCAATTTAGTGTAAAGTATGCCAAGACGTTGCCAAGCAGTTATTGAGGCTCGTGGAGGACGAACAACCTATTAAAAAAATTATTATTGGATTTTGAAAATGATTCGGGTGTTACAAGGAATTTGTCCAATCTTAATTTATTTAATTTTCTTACGAAACTTTTGAGTTTGTAGGTTTTTTATAAAAAGGAGATGTGACCTTAATTTATTTTATAATAAAGGATCACCAAGAATTGGAAGATCACATTTTACATTTGAAAAGGGGAGAAAGGAATATCCAACCTTTTATATATTGCATTGGCGAATTATTTCAAAATCATATATGTATTTAATTTAGACTTTCCCCAAGAGTCTAATATGGCTTATTCATTTTTGGAAAACTTTTTTTATGATTTAAAATGTAAATAAAGTTCGTCAAAAAGTTTGTTTTAATTTTTTTATTGTTAATATTGTTTGTGTTCTTTGTTTGTTTTTATATTTTATAATCCAAAATAAAATAATTATGTTTGCATATTTCATTCAAAATTTGTTAATTCCCTGCTCCCCCTATCAATAATTAATAACCGAAGTTCCTAAAATTAAAAACTTTAGTTATAAATAATAAAACAAAATTCAATAATATAATAATTTTTGAATATTAATATCAATGACAAGATTCACAAATTTAAATAATTAAGTTTAATGTAATTATAAACGTTGTTTCTTGGTACAATAATTTTTTTTCAATTCAAGTATATTTTGTTATTAATAGAAATAAGCAGTTCTTTAATAGTATTACAACGTTTTTAATCCTATAAACACTATAAAATCCTATAAAATTGTTAAAAAACATAAGAAAACAGTAAAAAAAATGATTACGGGGATATTTTCGGCACACCTATTATTATAAAAGCCTCTAATTATCGTTGCTTTATGCACAAAATTATTTGGTTTGTAATTAAACTCCAAATATTATATTTAAATCTGCAATCTAATTAATATTCATTTAACATTATTATTGAATCTTCACTTCCGTTTTCACTGAATGCAATCTTCAAAAAAATTAGCATGCCATGGAAAATAAGGCACAATATCAATATTGGTTACCACATAATCCAAACTGATCCAGAACCAAGGTCGTTGGTCTATCAGCATGTGATGGTGTGGTGTGGTGAAGTGAGTGCAGAATTGTTTGTGCCCTATTTTTCATGGCATGCTAATTTTTTTTGAAGATCGCATTCAGTAAAAACGGAAGTGAAGATTTAATAATATTGTTGAATGATTATTAATTAGATTGAAAATTTAAATATAATATTTGGCGTTTAATAACAAACTAAATAATTTTGAGCATAAAACAACGATAATTAGAGGCTTTTGTAATAATAGGCGTGCCGAAAATATCCCCGTAATCCAATTTTTTTACAGTTTTCTTATCGTTTTTTTAACAATTTTCTTTTTTTACGTATATTTTAGGATAGGAAAGAGATATCGAGATGCGGTTTTCAAAGGCTTGATGGGCAATTCCCTGATTATCATTTGCTAAATAAAAATTTAATTGTTGCATTTAATTTTTTTGAGAAAATCGATGTTATTTGAGGCAATGTCGGAAAACGCCCTCTTGTGGCCAAGTAAGCAATCGAAACAATATTTTACAATGTGTGAGTAATAAACTAAGGAAAGCCCTTTTCAATGATTTCTTGTTTATGAAAATCCATTCAGGGGTTTTGAAGTTATTAACGTTTATTTGTAAACATATTCAACCTTCCTCCACCACTTTATTTTAAAAGTTAGGGTCAAAAATATATAACAAAAAAGAATCGCATTTATCTCAACTCTCAAAATAAAATGTATTTTTGATACCTCTACTATGGAAATTTTTGAAAAAAATGGCTTTTAAAAATCAAGATGGCGAATACTCGTACTGGTGGCCTTTTCAGAGACTTCAAAATTATTTCCAGCATTTTCTCTTGGCCAATTTAGTTATAAAAATTTTTACCGCAAGTCTTTACGACTATTAGTTTTCGAAATATGGCCGGCGACCTTTCTTATTTGGACACCCAGTACTTTTCATACTTTAATGAAATCGTTCATTATTCAATGAACAATCTTCATTATATTAATAAAAACGATTTTCGACTCAATTTTAATGAACAAATTCATAATATGAATAACTTTTTTTATTGTATTTACAACTTTTTTTGTTTCAATTCAATATTTCCAAGAGATATTTGAAGATACCATCAAATAACCTCAGTTCCTTAAAAATTGATACAATAAATTTACTTCATCACAACCGAAAGACTTTTGCTCCAGGTTTTATTGTAACAATGAAAAGTACAATGTACCTTTTTACAAAATACTTTTTACCGTACAAGTTTTTACAGGATCTTTTAGAACTGTACTTTTCATGCATTAGATCTAGAGGGGGGTGGAATAATAATCCAAATTCACTGCAATTAAAATGGTCTCTAAGGCAACTACTATTTCGTAATTCTATAAAAGCAAGTTTAAATGCCAACTGTTGCGAGTTTGGAGAATATTGCACTCCTGCATTTGAATCTAGATCGATTGAAAGAACCCAAATGCAAAAACATGACGATTTTGAATGAAGTGAGGATATAATAATATAATTAAATACTTGGAGGAAAAAGATACTCTCCGAATTCCAGGAAAATACTTTATATTATATTTCAGGATATGTAATTCGTAATTTGATGGAAACATCCACTTGCAATGACAGTGTTGCTATTTTCTTACATAGAAATAGTCAAAATTTGATCGACCATGAGTATAGTTCCTCTATAGAAAACTATAAAAAATTTAGAAGTTTTGTAAATCGGGGTGGTTTGCTTCAGGCTTCAAACATCATTTATAATATTGTTACTTTTTTGGAAAAACAATTTAGATCGTTAATAAATGAGGGTGAGGTTTTAAAAAAGGACAAAAAGTTTAAAAAATATTGATAAATAGAGCTAAAAAATATTTTTCCGAAAAAATCGACTTATTTATTCCAATTCACCCTATAGTTCACGAATATCTTGTAGAGGAATTACACGAGCTTCAAAGTAAGTAAGATTGTAAATATTTTTTCATTATTCCAAATTGGTAAATAATGAACTAAACAGAAAATGACTAAACTAATTTTATTTAAAAATTGTTAAATGTTTAGTATAATTAATTATAAAGAAAGTAAATATAGTTACCCACGTAGCACAATTTATTCACGGAATATTCATAAAACTTTCATAACATTGCGTATATGTATGTACTTGCTACTCATCCGAACATACTAGGAATATTCAGACATGTATATGCACAAAGGAAATTCGTAGGGACCTGTGGCGAATGTACAAATATGTACATTCATTACACATTCGTTGTGAATATTCGCACCATATACATAAGAAGTACATTAAATATTATTATTATTATTATTATTATTATTATTATTAAATCACGAATACGCAAAAACATATATTAATTTAGTTTAGTGTCAAAATTAGAACAAGAATTATTATCTCACTATTAAAAAAAATTAATAACAAAATTATATTATTTATTTATTTATAATAATAAAATGATATTAATTTTTAATATTGATATTGATTAAAATATTGATTAGAATTTATTAATACAAATTTCCAGAAAGGCAAGTTATTTCATATTTTTAAAATAACCGCCAATTATAAATTGTATTTCGCGTCCAGTCCTCGATATCACTAGATAAATACCATGCAGCACATGCCCTTTTGCTGCTCCGTGCACACATTTTTAAAGACAATAAAAGTCCATCTCTATATCTCCCCCCAGGATATGGTAACTTGTGGCGGACCCTTCATGCGACCCCGCATTGCTGCAGCCTTCCGATGGGAGAGGGCGCGCGGATCCTAGTACCGCCGTTCGCCGCAGAAGAAAGCAGATTCTGACCATGCGCGGCGACTGGGAGTACCTCGACCTTTGACATGACCTGGACAGTCTCCCTGGGGTCAGCGATCGGGCCACGTGGCGAAGTTTTTAATCTGTTGTATCGTCCCTTTTACATTTTTCTCTTTTACCTATAATTTACGTGTGTACACCAAAAATATATTCCGATTTTAACGCTACCGTGTTTCACTATTTGAATTGGGAGAGTAAATTCCACAAAATTGGTGACCCCGACGTGATGTTGTAAGATTTGGAAGTGAAACCGGCTCCACGTGCCACAACAACGAGCTCCAATTGCGTGCCCTGCCGACGTCTTCTTACCTGCCGCTGTCTCCTAGTGCTTTCTGCTTGCCGCTATATCCTGTGAGGCAACTCATTTCATTATGCCGCTCCAACGCTCACCTCCACGGATCACGGAGGACCAGGGAGGCTCCATTTCCGACGCACCACTCGAGACCGTGGAAACCCAGCCGGGTGCCGCCCAAATGCGTCGCCATTCCGATTCCGGGGTTTTTCCTGGAGCCCATGTTGAGGCCGTGGGGGCCTGCAAGCTGCCGTCTTTCTGGAAGCACTGTCCGAACATGTGGTTCATCCAGGTCGAGGCCCAGTTTCAGTGCAACAAAATTACCAGTGACAGCACCAAATACAACCACCTCATCAGTGCTCTGGACGCCGAGATCATGATGGAGGTTGGACGTTTTGAGAGCCCCACCTGAGACCAATCGGTATAATTTTCTGAAATCAGCTATCATTACTAGGTTCACAGATTCCGCCGACCGCCAGTTACACAAGGCCCTCACAGAGCTACAGCTGGGAGACAGGAAACCCAGTCAGTTACTTCGCCAAATGATCGCACTGGCTGGTGACCGGGCCACGGAGGACGTGCTACGAGTCCGCTGGCTTGCACTTCTTCCTCCGACTGTCCAGAAGTTCCTAAAGATGCTGCGCTCCGCCACCCTTGATGAACAGGCCCAATTCGCGGATGAGCTGCTGGAGAACCAGACGGCCCCCTTCGTCATGGCCACCGGGATGACCAGAGGCCGCTCCGCTTCGCCCACTCCTAGACTCCCGGACTCCATCCTCAGCAGCATGGCTCAGGACATGGCGGAAATCAAGCGGTCCCTTGCTGAGCTAATCGCCCTCAACCGACCGTCTGGACATGGCCGCAGACCGCGTCACCGATCCCAGGAACGCAGTGCAAGCAGGACCTTCGGAGCTGTATCGCCGGCCAGAGGCATGACTACTTCCGCAACTCCAGGACCGGACCGTATATGCTACTACCACCGGCGATTTGGAGTCAACGCGAACCAATGCACTCACCCCTGCGCATTCGTCAGTCAAAGTCAACCGGCGGGAAACTGAGAGAGCTGTCGCCTGTGGAGGCTGACAGCATCGCTACCACCAGCCAACCGACCAGAGAGTACCGTCTTCACCTCCATGACAGAACCACGAACATTCGCTTCCTGATCGACTCAGGGTCGGTGATTTCCTCGGTGCCCAGGTCCGCCGTCAGTGTGGGGCTGAAACCCGACGAGTTCCTCCTGTACGCCGCCAATGGCACAGTCATCCATACTTACGGCCAGAAGACCCTCACGATAGACCTCAACCTGCGCAGAGCCTTCACCTGGTCTTTTGTGGTTGCAGACATCGGTTCAGCCATCATTGGCGCTGACTTTCTCGTCCACTACGCGTTGCTGCTGGATCTCAAGGGCCACTGCCTGGTTGATTCCGTCACCAACCTGACGTCAAGGGGTCAACTGTCTGCAGTCACCATCCACAGCATCTCCACCATTGAGCAAACGACCGATAAAAACGGGTATGCCAAGACCTACCGTGAGCTTT
The DNA here is from genome assembly GCA_917563865.1 of Phyllotreta cruciferae. Lineage (NCBI taxonomy): Eukaryota > Metazoa > Arthropoda > Insecta > Coleoptera > Chrysomelidae > Phyllotreta > Phyllotreta cruciferae. The sequence continues at coordinate 5,326,606 of OU830620.1, read as the reverse complement.
TAACTAATTTTGTTGACATCACCAGGTCAAATTCCGCACCTCTCACCGATGCCGACAACGAGGTGGTCCATCACATCATGACTTCAGGACCCCCTGTCTTCGAGAGACCTCGGCGTCTGGCGGGAGAGAAGCTCCAGATTGCAAGAGATGACATCAATCTCCTTCTGCACCACGGTGTCATCCGTCCGTCCAGCAGTCAGTGGGCCAGTCCAATCCACATGGTACCCAAGAAACTTGGTGGCTGGCGAACCACGGGGACTACAGGAGACTGAACTCGAGCACAATACCTGATCGCTACCCGGTTCCACATGTGGACGATATCCTCCAGCGACTCCACGGTGCTACAGTCTTCTCTACAATCGACCTGGTGCGAGCATACCACCAGATACCTGTTGCCAAGGAGGACATTCCCAAGACTGCCATCACAACCCCATTCGGGCTGTTAGAGTTCCTTGGAATGCCCCCAGGTCTCCGTAATGCGACTCAGACGTTCCAACGTCACATGGACAATCTGCTCCGAGGCTTGAACTTCGCCGGCTGTTTCATTGAAGACCTCATAGTCTACTCCAAATCCCATGATGAGCATCTGCAACACCTCTCAACCACCTTCAGTATCCTACGAGCCCACCGACTCACCATCAATCCCTCGAAGTGTCAATTTGGCAAGGCGGAGGTGACGTACCTGGGCTACAAGGTCAGCAAGGATGGTTTTCGCCCACCAGAGAACAGAGTCCAGGCCCTGGTTGACTACCCGACCATCTACACCACCACTACACCACCATCACCGAACTGCGTAGATTCCTTGGTATGGTGAACTACTACCGGAAGTCCGTGAAAGGAGCTGCCAGTCTTCAAGCCCCGCTTACGAACTTCCTCAAGAACGCCAGGAAGAAGGACAACCGTCCGATTCCCTGGACACCTGAAGCTGAAGAGGCCCTGGAAGCCTGCAAGCGCGATGTCTTAGAGGCTGTTTGTACACCATTCTTATCGCCAACTTCCTCCCTGACGCTAAGGACCGACGCATCAGACACGGCGATTGGCGCGGCCCTGGAGCAACTTCAGGAGGGGGCGTGGAGGCCAATCGCATTCTTCTCGAGGAAACTCAGCAAGGCAGAGACCAACTACAGCACATATGATCGCGAGCTGCTTGCCATCTTCGCATCTATCAAGTTCTTTCGGCACATTCTCGAGGGCAGACCGTTCATCATTCAGACCGACCACAAGCCGCTCGTATACGCCTTCTCCCAACGGGCTGATCGGGCATCCCCCCGTCAGCTGCGACAACTAGATCTCATAGCGCAATTCACCACCGAAATCGTCTACACCCGAGGAGAGGAGAACGTGGTAGCCGACGTATTGTCTCGCATAAACACCATCAACATGCCCACGAAGCTCGATGCCGAGATGATTGCCAATGCGCAACGAGATGACGACCAACTACCTGACCTCTGTCAGAGCACATCGCTAAATCTAAATAAATTAAAAATTGATGGCTTTAATATAATTTGTGATATTTCTAGTGGCAGCATCCGTCCGTACATCCCGGAAAGCATTAGACGGAAGGCCTTCGGAACCGTCCATGATGCCTCTCATCCCAGCGGAAGGTCAACTGCCCGGCAACTCAGGGAAAAGTACATCTGGCCGGGAATAAAGAGGGACGCACTCCTTTGGACCAGGCAATGCGTTTCTTGCCAGCGCTCAAAGATACATCGCCACAATCGTACGGCGCCGCACCACATCGAGGTCCCGGACAACCGCTTTGACCACATCCATCTCGATTTGATAGAGCTGCCCACGGTCGGCGAACTGCGCTATTGCTTAACTATAATTGACAGGTTCAGTAGATGGCCGGTAGCCGTCCCCATCACCAACATCTCAGCCGGCACCGTTGCAACAGCGTTCTACACTCAGTGGGTCTGCCAGTACGGTACGCCCCTCACTATCACAACGGACCAGGGCACCCAGTTTGAGTCCGCTCTCTTCAGGGCCCTCGCACAGCTGATTGGGGCAAATAGAATACGCACCACACCGTACCACCCACAGGCAAATGGTCTGCTCGAACGTTGGCATCGCTCACTGAAGGCCGCTCTCATGTGCAACTCCCAGACGCCTTGGCCGGACCTGCTGCCGACCGCCCTTCTTGGACTTCGCACCGCCTACAAGGAGGACCTGAGAGCCTCCCCAGCCGAGATGTTGTTCGGAGTTCCACTGCGCATTCCAGGCGAGTTCTTCGTGTCCGAGGAGACTCCGTCCGACCCGCAAATTTTTGTGGAGAAGTTCCGTGAGCACATCCGCACCATGAGACCCACCCCAACGGCCCACCACACCAAAGCAACTGTTCACACTACGGGATCTTCAAACCTGCAGTCACGTATTCAAACGAGTCGACCACGTAAGAAAACCACTTGAGCCCCCTTATACAGGTCCACATGAAGTTCTCAGGCGCGTTGACGACAAGTTCTTCATCATACGGATACAGGGACGGGAGAAGGCTGTCTCCACTGATGCGCTGAAGCCAGTCTACCTCGCCAAAACCTATAACGACACCCACGACGATGAACCATCAACTTCGCAGAGAAACCCCACAACAGACCTCGACAGGCCATTGAGGACGTACACAAGGGCCAAAAGAGTCTCGTTCCTTCCTCCTGAGCAACCCCATGAGCAAGTCACTGGAGGGGGAGTGGATGTGGCGGACCCTTCATGCGACCCCGCATTGCTGCAGCCTTCCGATGGGAGAGGGCGCGCGGATCCTAGTACCGCCGTTCGCCGCAGAAGAAAGCAGATTCTGACCATGCGCGGCGACTGGGAGTACCTCGACCTTTGACATGACCTGGACAGTCTCCCTGGGGTCAGCGATCGGGCCACGTGGCGAAGTTTTTAATCTGTTGTATCGTCCCTTTTACATTTTTCTCTTTTACCTATAATTTACGTGTGTACACCAAAAATATATTCCGATTTTAACGCTACCGTGTTTCACTATTTGAATTGGGAGAGTAAATTCCCCAAAAACTCGTGGCTACTAGCGCTACCTGGTTTGAACATCCATAAAACACCGCTGCGCATGTTGTGCTATAGATGGCAGTGTATGTAAATAGTCCATTTAATACCATAAAAATCAAATATAATAATACTATACTATACTTATAATGCTAATAATAATAGTATTATAAGTAGATAGCTATGTTTAATACAAATGCGAAATGCGAATTGACAAGAATGTTCTCATTGGTCCGTTCCGGTCTTTTTTACAGATCGGATCAGAATGGACCAATGAGAACGTAGAAGCCGAATAGCCTTGGCAGCTGAGGCCATACTCGGATGACGGGATGACCAAAAAGAAGAAGACTTGTTGTGTTTTTACCTGTTACCTAGCAACTTTCAATAGTTTAATTTTAATTCAAAGTTTGTTATCTTTATTATTGCTTTATTCTATACACATATAATATGGGTAAAAAGTGCATGGTGCAGAGTTGTGGCAAGTACACCTATCGGTAAGTTAATAACCATTTAAATAGATATGTTAAATTGTTAAACTAATTTCTTTTCTTTAGGTATCGCTTGCCCAAAAATGAAAAGCAGGCTATTCTTTGGTTACAAAGAAGTGGCAATGAAGACATGCCGACAGCAGAAAAAGGAAATGCTACAATGTGTCCACGGCATTTTAACGAAAAATGCTTTTTGGAATATGGACAAAAAAAACTGAAGAAAGGAGCTATACCTTCTTTGTTTTTGCCAAGTAAGTATTTGTTTTGTTGTATTTAATAATGTAGTCTACTTTTTATTATGTAATTTAGATTACACTGCAACGGAGGAGGCAGGAGACGACTTTTATTTTGATATACCAATGACATCTAGAGGAATTCATACCCCACAGAAAAAAGGTAAACATAAAATACATACTTACTTACTTACAAAATTATATTATGTACTCGCTGAACGCTCGGAAGGGGGCGAGCCCCCTTTCAACCCCCTTTACCAGCGGCTTCGCCATGAACAGTTCGCCACAGCCGCATCCTCGCTCGCTCCGCTCCCTCGGTGTGATTCGACATTTCCTTCGAAATTGAATCATCCTAAGGATGTTAATTACATGGGTCTCGCTCGGTCCGCGAGCTCGACAGCTTGAAGGCATTTGGCCTTCTACGCAAAGACAGTTACCAATCCAAAGCCGTTCATTGTTTCTTGTAACGATGGGCTCTGCAGAATAGAAACACAGCTCGAAGGCCTGCGGCCTTCTTCGCAAGGACAGTTACCTATCCAAAGCAGTTCATTGTTTGGTGTAACGATGGGATCTGCCGCAGAGAACCGCAGCTCGAAGGCCTGCGGCCTTCTTCGCTAAAGGCTGTTAACTGCATTGGTCTCGCTCGCTCCGCGAGCTCGACGGCCTGCGGCCTTCTACGCAATCACAGTTACCTATCCAAAGCCGTTCATTGTTTGGTGTAACGATGGGCTCTGCCGCAAAGAAACGCAGCTCGAAGGCCTGCGGCCTTCTTCGCTAAAGGCTGTTAACTGCATTGGTCTCGCTCGCTCCGCGAGCTCGAAGGCCTGCGGCCTTCTACGCAATCACAGTTACCTATCCAAAGCCGTTCATTTTTTGGTGTAACGATGGGCTCTGTCGCAAAGAAACGCAGCTCGAAGGCCTGCGGCCTTCTTCTCTAAAGGCTATTAAATGCATTGGTCTCGCTCGCTCCGCGAGCTCGACGGCCTGCGGCCTTCTAGGCAATCACAGTTACCTATCCAAAGCCGTCCATTGTTTGGTGTAACGATGGGCTCTGCCGCATAGAACCGCAGCTCGAAGGCCTGCGGCCTTCTTCGCTAAAGGCTGTTAACTGCATTGGTCTCGCTTGCTCCGCGAGTTCGAAGGCCTGCGGCCTTCTACGCAATCACAGTTACCTATCTAAAGCCGTTCATTGTTTGGTGTAACGATGGGCTCTGCCGCATAGAACCGCAGCTCGAAGGCCTGCGGCCTTCTTCGCTAGAGGCTGTTAACTGCATTGGTCTCGCTCGCTCCGCGAGCTCGACGGCCTGCGGCCTTCTACGCACAAGAAAGTTACGTAGAAAGATCCTCGCTCGCTTCGCTCGCTCGGTTTCATTGACTTTACCTTAAAAATAAATCACCTCTGTGGTAAAGAATTTTTCCGGTCAGAAAAAACATTTTTTTCGCTCCAAAAAGTAAAAAACACCCTGTATATCAATTTTTCGGCTTTCGTTAAGAAAAAAACAACCTGTACATCAAATTAACTGTCAACGTATCCGTAGTAACGCAAATGACAATATTGACAGTTTGAAGTTTGTTCTTCGCCGCTGTCATCGCTGTAATTTTTTTATAGTTAATTTCATCATTTCTCGGTTAATAGTAAACAATAGTACATAAAAAACGTAAGTCTGAATGTTTTATTATATTTTCTTTAATTCCCATCCACTAAAAGCGACGAAATTGTCAAAAAAACGAAAAAGTCTCTCTCGCAGGTGTAATTCTGTTCGAACGAAACGAACGGATAATGTCACTCAAATAATTTATTAGAAAATCTGTCAAAAATTTCACTTTTAAAATCGAATTACGGAGAAAAACGAATTTCTACAGCGAAAAGAGGTAGATTTTCGTAATCGGCGAATTTTTTAACGTCCCCCTGTCCACCTCTCCATGGCCGAGAAACTTTTTTTTTTAAAAAACTCACCAATCAGTCGTTAACATAACAATGGGTTACATCTATATATATAGGACTTATTTTAATATTAAATTAAATATATTTCTTCGTATATTCAATTCTATGATATTTGTAGCAAAGTACGAGATGCCGTCTACGAGTTGTGATTCTTCTCCCATAGGAAAAGTGATAACGCCACGAAAAACATACAGCAGAAGGACTGGTACTATTATATGTTGTTAGATGTATTGTACATCTATATGATGCATATCTATTATTTTAATATATTAAATTTACTTATTATTATTTACAGTTTTCGAGAAACAGCAGACGGACACGTCTGATTTGGGAGTCAGTTTCATACAATGGGATGAACAACAGCCTTCCACCTCACGCATTGATGACCCAAGGAGTTCGGTTATCCGTAAGTTTAGTATTATACTTTATTTAATATTTATTTATTTAACTCGCAAAAAATAGGTCAACTTTGAAAGGTCGCCGCGCTCAAACGACGGGGGTGAAAACGTGCGAACAGAGCCATTCATAGCGAATAAAACGATGGTCTACACTTAATTTTTCGGACCATGCCTAAGTTCTTCACAGCCGAAAACCAGAACCCATGTTTTTTCGAATTTTTGGATAAACGAAAGGGGGATAAACCTTATTCCAACTAAAATGAGAATTTGGTTATATTCCTGTTTTTTTTCCACGCAGATCAAAATTTCCCTAGTGTCAATGTTAATTCTCCCATTCGACTAGTGGAATTTTACGGCGCGCGGTTGAAATCTTAGATTTTGAAGATACGCTGTTGCCATATGCCTTTGCAAATTTCAGTATTAATATAATATAATTTCAAAAATCGTATAATATTCAACTAATATAATACTCGCAAGCTCATATTGTCATCCTAATCCTCTTTTTATTGTTTAAATTCCTCTATTTACAACTTTTTTTCATTTGTAAACATTGAAAGTAAACATAACCTTCAAATAACCATATAACCTGAAAATCAGTAATAGGTCAGTCCAAATTAACAGCTGATAAATGTCAAATGGCTGCTGGAGGGCACACAATCAAGTTTACCTTTTGACTGTGTTGTTTTTTTTTTTCGTTTTTCTCAGTTTTCTTATGCTTTTTGTGTGTTTTTTATAAACTAAGTACTTTCGTATGATATTGTGTGTTATAGTTTTAAAATTACGAACAATGAGTGAATATTTTATTTTATTTAAAAAACTAAATTAAACAATAAATAAGTTGTACAGATTTATAACCACTTATTACTTATTATTTTAGTACATAAAAAACACACAAAAAGCAGAAGAAAACTGAGATACTGACATACTTACATTATACCAGCATCAGTTATTGCTTCATCAATTTCAAATAAAAATATTTCGAAAACGGTACACTGTATCGAGTATCCAAGAGTACCTTTTTAGTGTAAAATTGAATGATGTTTGAGCTCACATAAAATTTGGACTTGAAAATTTACCCTCAAAAAAGTTATTGTAAAAATAACTCAGTACGAACCGTGCAACTAGCGCCCTCTATGAGAGGCAGATATAAAAACAAATTTATACGATGCAATAGCTTCTAAAACATATTTGTTCAAAATTTCATTACAATCAAGCCTGTAGTTTCGACATAATCGTAAAAAATGTGTAAAAATTATTTTTTTTAAATACCCTGTATCTTGAAAACGGAAGCCCTTACGAAAAATTTTTACTGAGCAAACTCAACTTATTTTGTCATGTTCTACCTCTCCTAGAAAGGGGGTCACCTTTTTTTGAAACACCCTGTATATTTATATATTATATTATATAATATATTTATATAAACTTCTAAATGAGGTAAAATTAGAGTCGTTATATTTCGATTGAACCAATCATCTAAATTGGTATTCTGTTAAATGGGTGAATTTGATGTGGTGAAGTATTTATTTTCTTGTAAAATTTTATCACCTTTTAAAAATTTCTAATTTCCACTTAAAGCTGCTTTAACTTTTATGAAAGTTAATTTTTTTAACACATTTCGAATCCTTCTTTTGAAACGAGACTTACTTACAGTCATCGAAGAATGATGTCGGATCCTTAAGTTTTAAATTGGAAATGACACCTGTTCGAATGCGGTAATTGAATACTGACTCCATAATAAGGCCCATATTCAGAAGTTTCGCATAAACGGTTACTTTTGAAACCGACCCGCCATATATTATCAACCGTTAAATTTCAATCGATATTCAGAAGTGGTTTCAACGGTTTGATTTTAAAATCGGGGTATAAATACGACAACATCGCTTTCTTAAACGATTTAATCGGAAAAAGTGTCAAATACAGCCCGAATAAGAAGAATATGAGAAAATGAGAAGAAAAATGATATTGAGGTTAGTTTTTGTCTTTGCCTTTCATTACTCATTCCTGTTCTGGTTATTTTGATATTTGCCTTGATAGATTTTTCTAGATATTGGCCGAACCTTTCAAGTAATTGCAAGACGAAACTTTTTCTAAAACGGACTCGATTCATCATCTGAACTGGAAAAATTTGATAATGAAGACGACAAATCGGTTTCCATTATCAAAAGTAAAAATTTTTAATAGAAATGTTCCCAAATTTACGAAACAAGTAATTAAATTATTTTTTAAATCATATTCCATATTACGGGTTTAAAACAAATATTTTACATATTTAAAATTTTGGATACTTTAACAATACAAATTTGAATTTTAGATAATGGAAACCGATTTATCATCTTTATATCATCTACTTTTAGCAGTTTTTCCATATTATAATAATTAAAAATCTTAGAAAACTATCTATTAACTGTAAATTTCTAATGATTTTACCACTATAAAGTATTTAACGGGGTACTCTCAAAAATGTAATAAGTCGACCCTGACTGATTACATTTTCGTGTGTTAATATGACGTTAAAGGGCCGATAATACACTTCTGAATACCATTTTGTTCATTACGGTTGTTTATATACGGAAATCATGTGGTTACTTTTATCAACCGGTTTTATCATGTAACAGTTGATTACATTTCATAAAAAATAAAATCCAAATCCATTCCAAAATAAAATCGACACATCTGAATACGGCCCTAAATCCCATTTAACACGTTCTCTAGTCCGTTCTTGAAGACCTGTCCCCGTCTTTTTTAATGCCTTCAATTGATTTCTCAAGATAATTATTTCCCCTAAATTAGCTTGTAATCTTCTGTTATAGATCTGCTAGAGAATCCTACGGCGATAACGCTGTAGCCTACGTCCAATTGAAAAGAGAAGATGGGATCTGCTTTGTGAAAGCAAGAGTAACACCAGAGCATAAGGTGAAGAAAACTGCCTATCAAGTGGAAGCTGCCATCAACGAGGTAGAAGAAAAAGTTGTAACATGCAAATGTCTCGATTGCACTGCTTCAAAAGGTACGTTTCATAAATTTGATTTTGACAATAAATTTTCATATTTTCCTCATTCAAGGTGGGTGTAAACATGCAGTGGCGTTCTTGATGTGGCTTCATAGGAAAAGCGAAGAACCTTCCGCAACAGGGAAAGCGTGCTATTGGAAGGCTTCAACACTTTCGAAAGCTGTGGTAATTGTTGACAGCCTAGTAGGCAAGCCAACTATAGCAGACAATAGCTCACTTAGAAAGAGCCTTGCGAAAAAGTACGAGGGAAACGAAGGATGCTTTTTCCGAATGCATGAAGAGGAGAAGAACATTGGAATACACAATTTACTCCTAAGATTTAAATCCAATACTGCGGAGGAATTTATAGAATTTGCTGCAGGACAATTCAACAAAGAAAATGTGTTAAACGTTGAAGAAACCACGAGGGATCAGGCCAACTCAAAACGTTGGTTTGAAATGCGTTTTGGAAGAATTACTGCGTCGAATTTATATGAGGCATCGAGATGCCAAACTACAAATGGTAGTTTGGGGGAAAAAATTTTAGGCGCAGTAAGGCCCTTCGAAACGGAAGCTACGAAAAGGGGCAAGATGTTGGAAAGTGCGGTTCTGCAAGAGGTAGGAAAAAACAAAAAAATTAAAATAAAAAAGTGCGGCCTTCTCCTACATAAGGATCATCCGATTTTTGGAGCATCTCCTGATGGAGTTTCCCAGGACTATGTAGTGGAAATTAAAAGCCCTTCAAAGGAAAGTACTTTTAAAAATTATTATGAAGATAATGCAATTAAAAATAAATATCTATATCAAATTCAACTTCAAATGTATTTTGCAGAGAAGCAAAAGGAATTGGATTAAATAAAATGGTTAAAATCATTGAAGTTGAATTTGATATAGATTGTTTAAAAAATGTAATGGAAGCAGCAGAGTTGTTTTGGAAAACCACATTTTTTTGTAAATTATTAAACAGCTACAAATAATACTTGTGTTTTTTGGGAGTGAATGGTTATTAGTTTAAAGATTAATACAATTAATACAATTTTAATGTAATACCATTAATATATTACAACTCAACAGGAGATGAAAGAAATACAATGAAAAAAAATTACAATAAAAATACATACTGTGACCTACCGGCCCCGGGTGTAACATAAAATTCTATAAATACATATTTTCAAGTATAAGTCTAGACACCAGAATTTCGATTCTTTAAAATAAACAAATAAAGTTAAGTACGCGCGATGGAAGGAACGTGAGAACGGCATTTTAATACAGCGAAGTCAGCAGTTTTTCGGATATAAAAAGGGTGAAATCAGACGGCAGAATCAGTTCATTCCGAACCGAAGAAGAAGCCACCACCAGCCCTGAAAGAAGCCACCACCAGCCTAGAAGGAAGCCATCCACCAGCCGCCGAAGAGCCGCCCCGACGCCACATTGGGCCCTGAAGCCGAGAGCCGCCCTGGGTCCTGAAGTCGAGAGCAGCCTGCCGTCCCGAGAGCCGCCTGCCGTACCGAGAGCCGCCGTGTGTCCTGAAGACGAGAGCCACCCGACACCGACGCCGCACTGGGTCCAGCCGAGAGACGTACGACGCCCCGAGACCACCCTGCCTGCCGCTGAGTACGACCGCTGCTACGACCGACCGACGAACGACGCCGCACATACGATCGCAGTCCCAGCCACAAGTATTGCCGTTCTACGCTCCAACAATCGACGCCGTAATCACAATCCGTAATCACAATCCGTAATTGCAATCCATAATCACAATGTCAGATTCTGGTATACCTGATAGTTTGCCATTGGTCTTTGTGTCTCCAGGTGAGATGGAACCAAACTAGAGGGAGGTTCGGTACATCACATGATCATGCCCGAATGGCCAGACAGATTGTCGCCTGGGATGCTTATCGATTATTAACAGATGTTTTCTGCATATTGGTTGGGTACGAGAGTATTAACCTCAATAAACGATATTTAAAGGTATCATTTTCTTTTATTTCAATTATTCTTACGTCAGCTCTATATCCAAAAACACAACGAATATAAGGTCCAAGACCATCACGCCAAATATTAAAAAATTATAATCAAACCCGGGTCTGGGTCGAATAGGTTTCACTGGTGCCGTGACCAGGATATAGAGCTCATAAATGGACGTGAATAATTGAAATAAAATTACAGGTTATAAATAAAATGTTTGATACTTCTAAACTTTATCCTCCAGAGACTTCTTCCGATAGCATGATCAACAGCAGTCAGATACAACGACTGAGTCCGAGTCCGATTCCGCTCCCTGCGATTCCGCCACCTGCTGCAGAGCCTATACCAACACTGAGCGACCGCATGAATACTACCATGGATGAACTACGGAACACCCTACAACTGTTCGTGTCGAGTCAACAAAATTTCAACGCCCAGATTGGACAAAGGTAGCCTGGTAGCCATTCACCCGGAAAACCAAAAGCTGAATGAACAGATGCTGACCGAAATAAAGGAGATGTTGAAGACAAAAGAAGCCCACTGCCAAGCCGAGTCTACCGGACAGAAAAACGACCGTCCCTACTTGATGACGCATGCGCCCGCCGTGCCGAAATTCAGAGCCGATGGAACAAAGCAGCCCGTCAAATTCTTAGAGGAACTGGACACATACATGAAAAAAATGAAAACCCCTGCCGACCAACAACTGGGAGTGGTCAAGGAAGCCCTGCTTGGAACCGCCGAAGATTGGTCCACCATATACCGGATTACCTGGGTGACCTTTGAGGACTTCCGACGAGATTTCCTTATGAGCTTCTGGTCCGAGGTAAAGCAGAACAAAGTACGCCACCAAATAAATACGCACAAATGGATAGCAGGACAAAACCACTCAATGGAGGGACATTTTGCCAAGTACGTGGGGATGGCCCGCCAGTTGACCAAGCCGATACCAGAAGAAGTGTTGCTGTCCGCACTAATCCGCCATTTTCCACCACACATACAATCGTTATGGATGATGAAGGAAGATAAGACGCTCGCCAATGCTGCACTATTCCTGAGACAACAAGAGGATATTTCGTCGGAAGTAAACAATTACGTGAGGGGGACTCAAAACGCCAACGCCAACAATCCAAATCCGTATAAGAGAAACCGGCCCGAGTTCTATGCGAACAACCAACAACATCAGAAGGGAAATGGAGGGCGGTCGAACTAGGCAGGCCGCTATGTTCGACGCTCCTGAAATGGCCTCCCACCTGCAATCGACAACAAAAACCTGTTGAGATTCCACCAGATTGGTCCACTATCGCTAATGAAACCCGAAAGACACCAACACCAGCCCGAATTGGAAGAATAATTATTTGTAAAATGGGTTGGACACCAGGACAAGGCCTCGGAAAAGACGCACAAGGCATAAAGGAAGGCATAAAACCAACAAATAAGCGACAATTCACCTGTGAGAGAGCCCCACGGAATGCTAAGAGAATGCGAAACATAACGTTCATCCAATGGAAGAAAAGTGAAGATGAAACGGACGCACAGAACCAAGTACAACTACCTGAAATAGAAGTAAATTTTGGAAATACGAAAACATTAGCGATGCTGGACTCAGGAAGTGAAATCTCATGTATATCCGAAGAACTACACACAAAAATACACTCCGAAAATAATAATGCGATGCCGACATTACCGTTACGAGCAGCAATTCGAGGAGCATTTGGTCCAAAAAGCAAAAGAATCACGAAACAAGTACTTCTCAAATTCGCCAACGGAGATCGGACATTCCACATTTGTTGCCTGATTATTCCGGGGTTAATAAAACCATACATTCTGGGATGCGACTGGCTAGACGCAAACAAATGTACCATCTGTTTTGAAGAAAGGGTCCTTATCATAAATAAAAGTACCGACGACGAGACACGCGTCAATTTCGAACTAAGGGAAACCGAGAGGCCATCTGTGGAACCCGATGACGTCGAAATGTTTACGATCAACAAACAAGTGGATATCGAAAATGAGTTTACCTGCTTGCTTCGAAATAAGACAAACGAATGCGAATTGAAGGATGAAGAAAAGACCCAATTATTCGAATTATTAACAACTTTCCAACATGTATTCTCCACGGAACCAGGAATAACGAGCGTCTATCAACATGAAATCAGAATGACCGATGAAACACCATTTTTCAAGAAAAGCTATCCGGTACCTTATGCTGTAAGACCAGCAGTCGAGAAAAAGTTGGACGAAATGATTAAACAGGGGGTGATAGAAAGAACGACCCGATAGCCATAGTAAAGAAGAAAGATGGGTCAGTAAGGATATGCCTAGACGCTCCGGCACTGAATGCACAAATGGAGGCTGATAACGAATGTCCACCAACCATAGAAGAAATCCTCCAGCAGTTCCACGGACAAAAATACATGACGACTTTGGATCTAGTTGCTTCGTTTTGGCAAATACCACTAACGGAAAAGAGCAAGAAATACACTACCTTCCTCTACAACGGCAGAAGCTAATGTTTCAAAGTCCTACCCTTTGGATTAAAGACGGCAGTTGGAAGTTTCTCACGCTGTATGGATATAGTCCTCGGGCCAGAAGTACGGAATTTCACACATAACTACATCGACGATTTGCTAATCGCCTCGCCGACATTCGAGTCACATTTGGAACACATCAAACGGGTTTTACAACGAATAGAAGCTGCCAACATGACGGTCAACTTGGAAAAATCATTCTTCGTAAGAAAAGAAGTAAAGTTTTTGGGACACTTGTTAACACCGGACGGCATAAAGAAGGACCCGGAAAAGGTCAGCGCAATCTACAATTTTCCAGTACCAACAAAGCACAAACATCTTCGGTCATTCCTCGGTCTCTGCAACTACTACCGACGATTCTGCCCCAATTTTAGCCAGTATACCACCGAGCTGTACAAACTGTTGAAAAAGGAAACAACGTGGAAATGGAGCGAAATGGAGGATGAATTGTTCGTGAAAATAAAGGAACAATTTTTACGAGCAATTATGTTAAAACACCCGGATAACAAGAGAACCTACTACCTGGAAACGGACAGCTCAAACTATGGGATTGGCGCAGTACTCTATCAGGAATTCGAAAATGGACAAAGAGGGGTCATCAGCTTTTTGAGTAGAAGTCTTAAGGGTCCTGAGCTCAACTACACCACCACCGAGAAGGAGTTGCTGGCTATCGTGTATGCGATACAAAAATTACGACTTTACTTGCAAGGAGTACGATTCGTAGTCAAAACCGATCACCACGCCTTAGTATTCTTGAAACAATGCAGATTCCTCAACGAACGAATCACTAGATGGATGCTCTTCCTTCAACAATTTGAATTTAATATAATACACATAAAGGGATCAGAGAAAACAATAGCTGACATATTATCAAGGTACCCAGCCGACCGATCGATCATCAATATGGAGAAAGAACCGATTTTGGCAACATTCATAGTGGAAGGAACTAGAGACCTAATAAAAGAATTGAAGCAATTACCACAGCTACAGAAAGACGATGCCCAGATATCCGAAATAATTAAATATAAATCTAAACAAGAGGCAGAGATACCTACACAACTGAGGCGGGTTATCGGGAACTACGAAATTGACGAAAATATCGTATTTCATGTCGACAATTTCCGAAAACAGAGAACCATAGAAGTACCGAAAATATTACAAGCGAGAATAATAGACCAGTACCACTAAGAAATGGGACATTTTGCCGGCGGAAAAGTATTTTCAGTCATAAGGATGTACTTCCATTGGACGAACATGAGGAAACACATAAATCAACACATCCAACGCTGCGATATATGTCAAAAGGCTAAGCGACCGAACAAATTACCGCATGGACAACTCCAACCGATAATAGCAAGGGAAGTAGGAGAATTGGTAGCGGTGAATTTCTACGGGCCACTACCCAAAGGACGAGGGGGTGTAACATACATCCTAGTGGCAGTAGACATATTCTCCAAATATGTTCAACTATTCCCGTTGAAAAAGGCTAACGCCGCCGCCGCTGTCAAACGCATCCTCGAAGAAGTTGTGCCGACCGTAGGTGCGAAGAAAATATTGAGCGACCATGGGACCCAATTTACATCGAACACATGGCGGGAAAGTCTGAACGAAAGTGGCGTCGAATTCACATATGCAACTGTGAGGAATGCGAAGTCGAACCCAGCCGAGAGGTATATGAAAGAACTGGGCAGATTTTTCCGGACCTATTGTCACAAAAAACATACAAGTTGGGCAAATTATCTAAAGGATATCGAAGACTGTCTCAACGAAGTACCACATTCAAGTACAGGGTGTTGTCCTAAAGAACTGGTCAAGGGAGAACGAACAAAATACCAACTTCACAACGTCATCCATCAATATCTAAAAACACAGCCTGCTACCCCACTAGACGAACTAAAATTACAAGTGCTTGAGACCACCATAAAGATGTCAACCAAAAGAGCTCGACAACAGAAAAATACATTTGTCGAGTACGAACTCGGAGAACTTGTCCTGTTAAAAATCAAAACACCCTCTAATGCAACTGAAGGGATCGCACAGAAATTCAACCTGCTATACGAAGGGCCGTATCGTATAACACGAAAACCACATAAAAATGTCTACGAAATCAGCACACTCGATGGAAAGACAATTAAAGGAAACTACAACACGGACAACTTATTAATATACCACCGAGTGTGAAGATAGTTCCTAGACCACTTAAGACGAATATCAACACAGCTAACGAGAGGACAACTGAAAACAAAAAGGCGTGAGAGAAATTCCCAGGAAGACTTAGGACAACCAGACATGTACTTGAAGGAGACGCAAAGGCGAGAAATAGCGATTACAGGGATGAATTATTGCCAAAAAGTAGTAAAAAAGAGGACCCAAAATATTGCAAAACCATTCGAAAACCAACCATGGGGAAAATCACATGCATCGAACAAGTACGACAACGATTCAGACTGAGGAAGTGGACGCAGAAGAACATCCACCTACTGCAGTTAGTCGTGAAGGAGGGCGAGGGTGAGAGCGTCTCCTACAGGAATGGGAGACCTTTAACACCGGGCAGAGACATCGAACTAATAATCGAGGAAGTAAAGAGTACCGACCCCAGGAAGATGGAAACCCCGTCGAAAACTACACCAAAGCCACGGACACTGACTGAATTGCCAGTACCAAATTTCAGTCAGTGTCCGACATGTGGATGTAGGCTACACGGTACTACCATCAAAGCCGAACCGGAAGTCAAAACGGAAATTCCGAAGCCGGAGATGGAATTAGCGAAATTCAAAATACCAAAAAAGGCGATAACACCACCACCAAGGACCGACACGGAGGGAGAACCCAGAGACGGGACCACAATACGTGACGAAAAGAAGAAACGACGAGAACAGGGAAAACACAAACGGGAGAGGGAAGACAAGAAGGACATGCGGAAGGACAAGCGGAAGGACAAGCGGAAGGACAAGCGGAAGGACAAGCGGAAAGACTAGCGGAAAGACTAGCGGAAAGACGAGCGGGAAGACGAGCGGAAGGACATGCGGAAGGACAAGCGGAAGGACATGCGGACGGACAGCGGGAGAACAGCGGAAGGACAACGGAAGGACAACAGAAAGGAGCACAAACGCAGACACGAACGCGAACACGAACACGGACACGGACACGGGCACGGACACGGACGACCCACCCAGGATCCACCCAAGGGGAAGAGGGAATACATCCAGTACCCGTAAAAAAATAAAATAACCAAAATAAATTACCTTTAAATATATTATTCTAATTTTTTTTCTTAGCTTATATCATTTTAGACTTCTAACAACGGAAAATTCTTCGAATTTTTCGAAAACGAAGTCTTATGATCTGGCTTTGTCGTCCGTCCGTCCGTCCGTCTGTCGCGAGTTTCAGCGGCTAAACGGTTATAGATAGAGACAAACGGACAACGGCATTCGATTCAGCATAGTCTCAAACCTCTCCCGTTTTAAAAAAAAAAAAAAAAAAAAAAAAAAAAAAAAAAAAAAAAAAAAAAAAAAAAAAAAAAAACTCTACGGCGCACTGGGCCGTTCGTCCCACTTGTTTATTTTATTAAAATAGTATATATTTGTAAGTTCTGGTTTGATTTCTGATCGCCTGGAGAGGCTAAGACCAAGGGTAATAAGTAAATTGGCAAACATAGATAAAACAAAAATTTTTAAGTTTTTAGGCACTAACACCTACGGTGTAGTAGTTACAAAAAACTAGGGGGTGTGTGTGACCTACCGGCCCCGGGTGTAACATAAAATTCTATAAATACATATTTTCAAGTATAAGTCTAGACACCAGAATTTCGATTCTTTAAAATAAACAAATAAAGTTAAGTACGCGCGATGGAAGGAACGTGAGAACGGCATTTTAATACAGCGAAGTCAGCAGTTTTTCGGATATAAAAAGGGCGAAATCAGACGGCAGAATCAGTTCAATCCGAACCGAAGAAGAAGCCACCACCAGCCCTGAAAGAAGCCACCACCAGCCTAGAAGGAAGCCATCCACCAGCCGCCGAAGAGCCGTCCCGACGCCACATTGGGTCCTGAAGCCGAGAGCCGCCCTGGGTCCTGAAGTCGAGAGCAGCCTGCCGTCCCGAGAGCCGCATGCCGTACCGAGAGCCGCCTGCCGCCCCGAGAGCCGCCGTGTGTCCTGAAGACGAGAGTCACCCGACACCGACGCCGCACTGGGTCCAGCCGAGAGACGTACGACGCCCCGAGACCACCCTGCCTGCCGCTGAGTACGACCGCTGCTACGACCGACCGACGAACGACGCCGGACATACGATCGCAGTCCCAGCCACCCGTATTGCCGTTCTACGCTCCAACAATCAACGCCGTAATCACAATCCGTAATCACAATGTCAGATTCTGGTATACCTGATAGTTTGCCATTGGTCTTTGTATCTCCAGGTGAGATGGAACCAAACTAGAGGGAAAATTGTCCAAAATAAATTACAGCAAAGACAAACTGGAGGCGGACCTCCTTCTCAAGTGATATTAATAGACATGGATAATGTCATAATTGATATAGTAGCAGATCAAGCCATAGGTCTTTCTAGCATTTATGATAGTGACAAAGGTATTAAAGTGTTTCTTTCATATTGAACTTCCTTATTTATTCATTTACATCTTTCAGGTAATTCTGAAGCAGTTTGTGAAATAAAGGATGACCAGGATGACAGCGACCTAAGACTTGACCGCTCCAACGAGAATTTTATAGAATTGTTATCAGAAGAAAAGGAACTCAATAATGAAGAAAGTGTGCCTCAAGAACAGAGTCATGACTGGACAACGTATAGTTCGAAAAATTTACAACAACCAATATCCCAGAAGTTAACTCCAGGAAAACCAGGGTCCAAAAATAAGGCAATTTTAAAAAAGAGAAGTATCGTAACAAAACAATACAACTCAAAGAATTACGAATTAATGAAAAAAAAAAAAATAGAATTTGTTACCCACCAACAAAAAAACTTTGATGAAGAAAATGAACCTAAAGTATTGAATTTGAGAAAAGACAGAAATAAAAAATAAAATATTGGACAAAATCTCCTTAGAAATTGAAGTTTTAAAGAAAGAAAAAGAATTAAGAGAAAAACAGTTAAATCTTCTTAAAAATAATAAGTGTACTTGTGTAAAAGAGTGGTGAAAACTCATTTGCTATATCTGTTGCTATTTTCAAGTTATACTTAAATTATATTATTATATTTTATACTTAAATTTATATATTTCTCTTTGTTTATGTTTATGTTCTTTATGTAGGTTTAGGTTTGTTTATGCTTATGTTGTTTATGTATTACCTAGAGATAGCAATGTTTTTAAAAAAAGTATTTAATAAAAAAATAAAAACAGATGGAAGGAACAAATTTTATTTCAGTATTATAATAACTGCTGCTACAACTAATTATTATTCCAAAGTTGCAAAATAATTATTAATTAGATTATATCTCACTCTATTATTTGGGTTTAATCTGTGTTGATGAAGTTCTACAATAGGGTAGTTTCCTGTGAGCGGAAAAAATTAAAAACCGGTCGGAGCAGGTGCTTTGTGGTACTACTATGTCAGAAATCAATCTTTGAGACGAAAAAATTAAATCAGTGATTTCTTATTAATTTAACAAAAGTGGTGATTTTCAAATAATTTCTCTGCGCGGGAAAATATGCGAGTTTGTGGTGACGTCATGGGCCCCGTCGCTTCCCAATGGGCACGAACTGCTTTTCAACGTTGAAACAATGTTGAATGGTTTAAAAAAACGTTATTGGTTGAAAAGGTAACGTACACATTTAGGTAGAATATACCAACGTTTAAAAGTAAACGTATTTTTTAAATATAATTTCATACGGTTTGTCAACATTGTTGCCCAACCAAAAAGTTCGTTGATTTATCGCTATTTTCATAACGTTTATTATTAGTTACTTATGTTACGTTATAATCAAGTATATTAGAATAAGAATTTTCCACTATTAATTTCAATTACGTATTTAAAGTACGTTTTTTATAGGTTGCATATACAGTGTGTCCACTTCGCACCCATCAAGTTCGCACCATATGGGAAACTTTTTTTATTGTTAATATTACGAAAAAAAGTTATTCTTCATAAAAAGTTCTGCATTATGTAAAAACTAAAATACAACCATCAGAAATTAAAATTTTTCATTCGTATACGAGGTTTGTCAAAAAACGTGATTTTTGCTCAAGTGTAAAGTCCTTTTATTTTTGACAGTATCGAAAATTATTATAAAGAAAAAATGTTAAGAATTAAAAATAACTTTCGAATATTCAATATTGCTTGTTTATAGATTATTAAAAATATTTTTTTCGAAATTTACCCTGTGAAAATGTTGAAAATTTAAGTTTGCACTTTACTGCATAATTAATTTAGGATGCACGGGCATTTTTTAAAAGTTGTACCGAATTTCACAATATCTTTTTTCAACGTTTTCTGAGAGATTCAATTTTTCATTTTTTTTTTTATAAATATACGATATTGAATATTTGAAAGTTATTTAAGAGAAGTTATTTACGCCAAACTATCGGTCACACTGCCAAACACGGTTGTGAAAAATGTTTCCATTATAGGTACGTCTAAAGATAGTCGTATAATTTTTAGTTCCCGCTGGAATTCATGTCATTTCCTGCCAAGTGCGACGAAGATTTTAATTCTGACGAATTGCCAATTTATATTAAATCCAAAAGTCCGCTTTTATTGGCAGATATTAAAATGGTCACTCAATTTCCTTTAGACCCAATGCATTTATTATTTTTAGGAGTAATTAAAAGAATTTTATGTAATTATTACTTCAGCCCTTCACCAGTAAAATTATCTTTTAAAATTAAAAGTGAAATGGAACAAAATTTTTTATAATATTTCAGGATATATCAACAGATTTTGCTCGAAAACCAAGGACATTTAATGAGTTAAAAAGGTGGAAGGCGACTGAATTTAGATTATTTATAATGTATACATTTCCAGTTATATTTCATAACGCAGTATGTAAAACGCAATATCAGTTACTGCTATTTCTGCACTGTTCAATTCGCATTCTTTCTGACAAAAATTTAGTTGATAAATACGTCGATTTGGCAGACGAGTTTTTAAAAAAAATTGTAGTGCAATCATCTGGAATTTTCGGAGAAAATTTTGTTGTTTTCAATGTTAAAAAATTTGTAGTGCAATCATCTGAAATTTTCGGAGAAAATTTTGTTGTTTTCAATGTTCACAATTTAGTTCACTTAGTAAATGATGTTAAGATGTATGGAACGATAAACGATTTTACATGTTTCCATTTGAACTATATGAGATTTTTAAAACGAAAAGTTCGATCCAGTAATAACCCATTACAACAATTACATCGCAGAATTGAAGAATATAACTGAGGACAGGTCCTCAGCAAATAAATCCCAAAGATATTGAATCGTTCAATTGCCAACCGATATTCAATAACACTCGCATATACAATTCACAAGGTAAATTATATTCCTTTCATTTTAAAAAGTTGTCATTCAAATCTACAATGTTGTCTATTACGAAACCTGATAATTGCGTAATGTTAAAGTTGAAGAAAATATTTATTGTAAAACGGATGCGATATGTAGAAAAAAGAATTATTCTACAGGGGGTAACTTTTACTTACTGTGAAAATTTATATGTTGAACCTATTGAATCGTGTAAATTAGACACTTATTTTGTAAAAAAATTAAGCAAAAATAATGTTTCGAATTTTAATGTAACATACATATATTTTATGTAAGTGTGTAATTTTGCCATATAAGGAAGCTTTTGCAGTTTTTCCGTTATTACATACCTAATTGAAATTTATTTCAGAAACACCGTAAATCCCATTTGTTGAATTTACGGTATAAAATACCTAATTATCTTAATATTTCATATGCAATAAAGAACCAAAGTGTTGCTTAATATTTTTTTACTTTTCATTATACATCAAGTTTGATGGGCTTAGGTTGTTTCTGTAATCAATGAAAAATTGTTCAATTTTATATTTAGCAGGATTAGAATTTCTATAAAGGATGTAATTATGAATTCAATTTGCTATTGTATTTACTTTATATTATATTCAAAAGTAACAAAGCTAAGTGAACTTAGGATGTTATTAATATCTATATAATTACTTTATGAATCTGGCAGGTTGTTGATTTAATTATGTATGATGTCGTTGAGTTTATTAACATCAACGGGACTTCTACTGGCGAAGTTTCAGTTGTACCCTTGATTTGGATTTTTAAAAATCAAAAAAACTGCTACTGGCCATCAACAATCAGCACTCAACAATCTTTTACCACGATGATTCGAAACAAGGCTCCTCCGATAAAGTCGTGGCCTTCGTATGGGGTAAAAGTTCAATTAAAAACAAGTAAGTTTTATATAAACTATAGAGGCATTTACCTAAACAATTAATTTACCTTTTCACCCTTTTTAAGCGAACTACTCAGAAGCAGATTTGAAAGTATCTGAATTGACTTCTGATACCTACGAATCAGATGAGACATACCGAAGATTTGTCCAAAAAATCATCGATGACGACAGCGATACGTCTGAAGAAGAAATTCCGCATAAAAAATAAAATTAATTGGATCAGAAACTATTTCGGTACCGAAGATTACGGTACCAGAACAGGAGGTTGCATCGGAGTTTATCGACAATGAAAGGATAGTACGAGCTCCCAAACATCAGCAACCCCCTGTTCTCTTTGCCAGAAAATTCATTTGTGGGACCAGAAATTTCTGATTCCACGTTATTAGCTGCATCGGATAGTTTTCTACTTCACAATACTGGTAAGTAGGTAAAATTCCTTATTTAATAGGTTTAATTTTTACTTTTTAATTTGAAGAATTTGAAAGCAACGTAATGAAAGCAATAGCAAAAATTTCATTAACAGTCGATCAAAATTCAATCATGCTTAATGAAATATATAGGAAAATTTTTACAAGGGACTCAGATGAATTAACTCCACCACCAAATCTACCCGAAAGATTTCCTTTTGCTACCTTAGAACAATTTTTAAAATTCGACCAATTAATTTCGGACTAAACTTTGTGGGACTACATGATAAGTGTACGTTAGGATTATTCTTCTACTTTATTCCTTTTCCTTCTCTCGGCAGTTTTGCCTTTTTTCCTTTTTGCAAATAATTTTCGACATTTCATTGAAATCTCGTTAATTTTAGCTTCGCAGATTAGCGGCTGTGGGAGGATCTGGCCCAGAGAATATGGTCAGACGAATTCTTAAATATTTATTGTCGAACGAAGTAGCGACTTTGTTTAATTGGAAGGGAAGGGACAACATGAGCTTCGAAAAACTGGAGACTCTAAAATTAATTTCTGGTAAGTTCAAAAATATAGGAAATCTAATCCAATCGGTACACTAGTATTCATTTATTCGTCTTCATTATTTATTTTTCTTATTCGTCTCGATTTCGTCTTGAACGTCTTTGTATTTAATGTTACCTAGTTATTAATTAGTTTTTTGTCAACAGCTATTGTAAAGAAGAGACGTATGGAAGACGTATGGAAATAATTTTATTGATTATAAATTAGCCAATTGCGTCAAAGATTGGCTAAAATTCGCTAAATCTCGAATCGGTAGAAGTGGGATGAGTCATCAACGAGAACAGACGTAGGGTATACTGTAGTATATAATATACAAGTATATTGTATTACTCGCAGAACGGTTGGAAAGGGCGCTAACGCGCCCTTTCTTGGGACACTGACCCGTTGCCAGGTCGTCAATTGTTGCAATGTAATCTTTTGGTGGTCTTGTCACTTAGTCAGGCAATCACTACTACTATATACACTCTACTATACAACCATACACTACTGCTTCATTATCACAAATCACTAATTGTAAGCTCAAAAGTTTATTAGCCGTAATTGTTAATAAAACTTTGATAATAGCGTCCAAATCCAAAAATTTGTTCGCTTCAAATCAAATAAGGTTTATAAATGCACCCCGAAAAATAAATAATTGTAAGTCTTTGTTTATTAACACCCAAGAACAAAATAACAAAGTAAAGTAATACATCATCCGATTCCACCTTATCAACCTAAAAACTAGTCCCTCCGTGAATCATACATTTTCGATACAATTCTTTCATTTTAAATAAATATCCATCGCAGTGCCGTCCCCATTTCTAACATATGCTAATGCTAATAATCGCTCGGCCAAAATCCAAAATACCAAAATATTAATGCACATTGCACACCCCTCTCTCGACCGCGACAAGCTAACGTTTCAAAGTAAAATGCCCTCGCACGGTTCAAGTTAAAAATATGCGGTTTGTTTTGTTAGTTAGAGAAAACTACGCTTAACAAATTTGTATTCTTGTAATATTTTTGTAAACCTAATAGTTTTCGATATTTGAGCGTGATAATTTTAATTATGACTAAAATTAAAATTAAACCTTTTCTAATAACTCAAAAACTAATTGTCGAATAAAAATTTGTAAATTACTATTCGATGTAAAATAATATTCCCTACAAATCACCTAGCACCAAAAATTTCGTAAATCTAACGGTTTAGGAGATATTTGATTTTGAATTTTCCGGAAAAAACGATTTTTGTTACGGCTTATTCGCGAGGTTCGGAAAATATACCATTCGATAGAAAAATAAATTCTAAACAATTTCTGTATCTTGTAAAATTTTCGTAAACCTTCCGTTTCGGAGATATTAATGTATTTATTCACAAAGTAATTCCTTCTCGATCCGTCCCTGTTCTCTACGGAGAGAACGGTTTCGGGAATCCCTTTGCTGCGCGAATTTGAACCATAAATCCGTCGCTCGAGTCTCATGATCGCGACTTAGATTTATCCCTATAACTTTTGAACTGTTCAAGATAAACATATGCAGTTTGTTTTCTTAGTTGGAAAAAACTACGCTTAACAAATTTGTATTCTTCTAAAATTATCGTAAACCTAATAGTTTTCGAGATTTGAGCGTGTAAATAATAAAGAATTTAATTATAATTAAATTATTTTTGCCATAACTCCGCGAAGGAAATTTTGATTTTCCCGCGGTTTGCGTGAGATAATCGATATTAATTTGACGAATATTTTAGGAGAGATTGAGAAAAATCGATCTCTTTGTTTCCGATAAAATCGCAAAAAACCCTAAAAATACCCTAAAAATCCGGAATTTTTCACCCGGAAGGAAACTTTTCCGGGTTTCGAAATGTCGATTTTCCGATAGATCTCGTCAAAATTCGTAAATATGGCGTTTTTCCCGCGACGATTTTCCTTCGCGTACGGCCGTAAGAAAAAAACACTCCAATCAGCTCGGTTTTACCCAGCAATATCGCAGGTTTCTCGTCGTAACTCAACAACCGTTAAAGTTGGAACCACCCCGTAAACTTTTTATTATGTAAAAAAACATCCTCTACAATTTTCAAAGAATAATTTTTTTTTCGAAATCGCATCTTTTTTCGAGTTATTTCGACTTTTTGGCAATCGCGTTTATTTTAAAAAATCGATATCGCGCTATAAATCAGAAACCGCTCAAAATCGAATCACCCCATCCACATATATTGTACAAAATACTATTCTTTACAAATTTCGATTCTTGAGAAATTTTCAAAAAACGGCTAGTTTTTGAGTAATTGTAAAATATAAATTTTTCGTTCGCTAAGGAAAGTTTTTTTTTTATCGTTATAACTCAAAAACGATTCAAAAGAGAACAACCCCTTATATGTCCTATTATAGAGAAAAACGTTCTCTACAATTTTCAAAAAATAAATTTTTTTTCGAAATCGCATCTTTTTTCGAGATATTTCAATTTTTTTGCCGAAAATGCGAAAATTAAAATTTATTTTTACTATAACTCCGGTAAATGGATTTTCCTGGATATGCGGTTTGCTTGAGATGATTGGTAATATATTGAAGAATGTTTTGGGAAATTTTAAAGAAAATCGTTGGAAGATTTTCCAAGAAAATCCCGAAAAACCACAAAAATCCCCAAAAATCCCCCAAAAATCGGGTTTTTCACCCGGAAGGAAAAGTTTCCGGGTTTCGAAATATGGATTTTCCGATAGATCTCGTCGAGTTACGTCGGATAGCGTTTTTTCCGCGACGATTTTCCTTCGCGTTCGGCCGTAAAAAATAAAACACGCCAATGAGTCAGTGAATGAATGAATGAATGAATGAATGAATGAATGGATTCTTTCGGTTTCAGCTGTATAGTTAGTAGGACTCGCAGAATGGTTGGAAAGGGCGCTAACGCGCCCTTTCTTGGGACACTGACCCATTGCCAGGTCGTCAATTGTTGCAATTAAATCTTTTGGTAGTCTTGTCACTTAGTCAGGCAATCACTACCACTATTATACACTCTACTATACAACCATACACTACTGCTTCACTATCACAAATCACTAATTGTAAGCTCAAAAGTTTATTAGCCGTAATTGTTAATAAAACTTTGATAATAGCGTCCAAATCCAAAAATTTGTTCGCTTCAAGTCAAATAAGGTTTATAAACGCACCCCGAAAAATAAATAATTGTAAGTCTTTCTTTATTAACACCCAAGAACAAAATAACAAAGTAATACATTATCCGATTCCACCTTATCAACCTAAAAACTAGTCCCTCCGTGAATCATACATTTTCGATACAATTCTTTCGTTTTAAATAAATATCCAACGCAGTGCCGTCCCCATTTCTAACATATGCTAATGCTAATAATCGCTCGGCCAAAATCCAAAATGCCAAAATATTAATGCACATTGCACACCCCTCTCTCGACCGCTACAAGCTAACGTTTCAAAGTAAAATGCCCTCGCACGGTTCAAGTTAAAAATATGCGGTTTGTTTTGTTAGTTAGAGAAAACTACGCTTAACAAATTTGTATTCTTGTAATATTTTTGTAAACCTAATAGTTTTCGATATTTGAGCGTGATAATTTTAATTATGACTAATTAAAATTAAACCTTTTCTAATAACTCAAAAACTAATTGTCGAATAAAAATTTGTAAATTACTATTCGATGTAAAATAATATTCCCTACAAATCACCTAGCACCAAAAATTTCGTAAATCTAACGGTTTAGGAGATATTTGATTTTGAATTTTCCGGAAAAAACGATTTTTGTTACGGCTTATTCGCGAGGTTCGGAAAATATACCATTCGATAGAAAAATCAATTCTAAACAATTTCTGTATTTTGTAAAATTTTCGTAAACCTTCCGTTTCGGAGATATTAATGTATTTATTCACAAAGTAATTCCTTCTCGATCCGTCCCTGTTCTCTACGGAGAGAACGGTTTCGGGAATCCCTTTGCTGCGCGAATTTGAACCATAAATCCGTCGCTCGAGTCTCATGATCGCGACTTAGATTTATCCCTATAACTTTTGAACTGTTCAAGATAAACATATGCAGTTTGATTTGTTAGTTGGAAAAAACTACGCTTAACAAATTTGTATTCTTCTAAAATTATCGTAAACCTAATAGTTTTCGTGATTTGAGCGTGTAAATAATAAAGAATTTAATTATAATTAAATTATTTTTGCCATAACTCCGCGAAGGAAATTTTGATTTTCCCGCGGTTTGCGTGAGATAATCGATATTAATTTGACGAATATTTTAGGAGAGATTGAGAAAAATCGATCTCTTCGTTTCCGATAAAATCGCAAAAAACCCTAAAAATACCCTAAAAATCCGGAATTTTTCACCCGGAAGGAAACTTTTCCGGGTTTCGAAATGTCGATTTTCCGATAGATCTCGTCAAAATTCGTAAAGATGGCGTTTTTCCCGCGACGATTTTTCTTCGCGTACGGCCGTAAGAAAAAAACACTCCAATCAGCTCGGTTTTACCCAGAAATATCGCAGGTTTTTCGTCGTAACTCAACAACCGTTAAAGTTGGAACCACCCCGTAAACTTTTTATTATGTAAAAAAACATCCTCTACAATTTTCAAAGAATAAATTTTTTTTCGAAATCGCATCTTTTTTCGAGTTATTTCGACTTTTTGTCAATCGCGTTTATTTTAAAAAATCGATATCGCGCTATAAATCGGAAACCGCTCAAAATCGAATCACCCCATCCACATATATTATACAAAATACTATTCTTTACAAATTTCGATTCTTGAGAAATTTTCAAAAAACGGCTAGTTTTTGAGTAATTGTAAAATATAAATTTTTCGTTCGCGAAGGAATGTTTGTTTTTTATCGTTATAACTCAAAAACGGTTCAAAATAGAATAACCCCTTATATGTCCTATTATAGAGAAAAGCGTTCTCTACAATTTTCGAAGAATAAATTTTTTTTCGAAATCGCATCTTTTTTCGAGATATTTCAATTTTTTTGCCGAAAATGCGAAAATTAAAATTTATTTTTACTATAACTCCGGTAAATGGATTTTTCTGGATATGCGGTTTGCTGGAGATGATTGGTAATATATTGAAGAATGTTTTGGGAAATTTTAAAGAAAATCGTTGGAAGATTTTCCAAGAAAATCCCGAAAAACCACAAAAATCCCCAAAAATCCCCCAAAAATCCGGTTTTTCACCCGGAAGGAAAAGTTTCCGGGTTTCGAAATATGGATTTTCCGATAGATCTCGTCGAGTTACGTCGGATAGCGTTTTTTCCGCGACGATTTTCCTTCGCGTTTGGCCGTAAAAAATAAAACACGCCAATGAGTCAGTGAATGAATGAATGAATGAATGGATTCTTTCGGTTTCAGCTGTATAGTTAGTAGGACTCGCAGAATGGTTGGAAAGGGCGCTAACGCGCCCTTTCTTGGGACACTGACCCGTTGCCAGGTCGTCAATTGTTGCAATTAAATGTTTTGGTGGTCTTGCTTGTCACTTAGTCAGGCAATCACTACCACCATATACACTCTACTATACAACCATACACTACTGCTTCACTATCACAAATCACTAATTGTAAGCTCAAAAGTTTATTAGCTATATTTGTTAATAAAACTTTGATAATAGCGTCCAAATCCAAAAATTTGTTCGCTTCAAATCAAATAAGGTTTATAAACGCACCCCGAAAAATAAATAATTGTACGTCTTTCTTTATTAACACCCAAGAACAAAATAACAAAGTAAAGTAAAACATCATCCGATTCCACCTTATCAACCTAAAAACTAGTCCCACCGTGAATCATTCATTTTCGATACAATTCTTTCGTTTTAAATAAATATCCATCGCAGTGCCGTCCCCATTTCTAACATATTAGCTAATGCTAATAATCGCTCGGCCAAAATCCAAAATGCCAAAATATTAATGCACATTGCACACCCCTCTCTCGACCGCTACAAGCTAACTTTTCAAAGTAAAATACCCTCGCACAGTTCAATTTAAAAATATGCGGTTTGTTTTGTTAGTTAGAAAAAACTACGCTTAACAAATTTGTATTTTTGTAATATTTTCGTAAACCTTCCGTTTCGGAGATATTAATGTATTTATTCATAAAGTAATTCCTTCTCGATCCGTCCCTGTTCTCTACGGAGAGAACGGTTTCGGGAATCCCTTTGCTGCGCGAATTTGAACCATAAATCAGTCGCTCGAGTCTCATGTTCACGACTTAGATTTACCCCTATAACTTTTGAACTGTTCAAGATAAACATATGCAATTTGTTTTGTTAGTTGGAAAAAACTACGCTTAACAAATTTGTATTCTTGTAAAATTATCGTACACCTAATAGTTTTCGAGATTTGAGCGTGTAAATAATAATGAATTTAATTATAATTAAATTATTTTTGCCATAACTCCACGAAAGAAAATTTGATTTTCCCGCGGTTTGCGTGAGATAATCGATATTAATTTGACGAATATTTTAGGAGAGATTGAGAAAAATCGATCTCTTCGTTTCCGATAAAATCGCAAAAAACCCTAAAAATCCGGAATTTTTCACCCGGAAGGAAACTTTTCCGGGTTTCGAAATGTCGATTTTCCGATAGATCTCGTCAAAATTCGTAAAGATGGCGTTTTTCCGCGACGATTTTCCTTCGCGTACGGCCGTAAGAAAAAAACGCGCCAATCAGCTCGGTTTTACCCAGTAATATCGCAGGTTTTTCGTCGTAACTCAACAACCGTTAAAGTTGGAACCACCCCGTAAAATTTTTATTATGTAAAAAAACATCCTCTACAATTTTCAAAGAATAAATTTTTTTTCGAAATCGCATCTTTTTTCGAGTTATTTCGACTTTTTGTCAATCGCGTTTATTTTAAAAAATCGATATCGCGCTATAAATCGGAAACCGCTCAAAATCGAATCACCCCATCCACATATATTATACAAAATACTATTCTTTACAAATTTCGATTCTTGAGAAATTTTCAAAAAACGGCTAGTTTTTGAGTAATTGTAAAATATAAATTTTTCGTTCGCGAAGGAATGTTTGTTTTTTATCGTTATAACTCAAAAACGGTTCAAAATAGAATAACCCCTTATATGTCCTATTATAGAGAAAAGCGTTCTCTACAATTTTCGAAGAATAAATTTTTTTTCGAAATCGCATCTTTTTTCGAGATATTTCAATTTTTTTGCCGAAATTGCGAAAATGACAATTTGTTTTTCCTATAACTCCGGTAAATGGATTTTCCCCGATATGCGGTTTGCGTGAGGTGATTGGTAATATATTAAAGAATATTTTGGAAAATTTTAAAGAAAATCGTCGGAAGATTTTCGGAGAAAATCCCGAAAAACCTCAAAAATACCCCAAAAATCCGGTTTGTCACCCGGAAGGAAACTTTTCCGGGTTTCGAAATATCGATTTTCCGATAGATCTCGTCGAGTTACGTCGGATAGCGTTTTTTCCGCGACGATTTTCCTTCGCGTTTGGCCGTAAAAAAAAAAACACGCCAATGAGTCAGTGAATGAATGAATGAATGGATTCTTTCGGTTTCAGTTGTATAGTTAGTAGGATATATAGATAAAAACCTTTACAGGGTGTTAATTAATGCAATAATTAATTAATATGCATATTTATACCATAATATGTACATTGCATTAATTAACATCCTGTATATATATATATTTACATTATAAAAATTACCTGTTTAAGGTAAATGCTGCAAAGTTCTCTCATTAATGTTCTGTTTTCATTCGTAGGGCCAAGAGAATAAATCGAACAAGAGAAATCGAGAAGAGAACGTCAGAGCGCTGCATTACGACAAACCACCATCGAATTGCAGCAGTTTGACCAACCCCATACAGGTACATCAAACCTGATTGCGTTAATTGAAACAAACAGGGAGTTCATAGATACTATCAACAATGCTAATGCTGTATGTTTGAACTTTTTTGCTTCAATTATGCAAAATATACAGTGCAAGCCTCAGGGACGAAGGTTTGTATAAACATAGTCCCCGCACATATAAGTTTTTGTCTAAATTTTTTTGCTTGCCTTCGCGGAAAACATTAACTAACATTTTAAACAATGTGCCATTTTTAACTGGTATCAACCCATCAATTTTTAACCACCTTAAAAGCTCTGTTAATCAACTTATTAGTGAAGATAAGATATGTATGTTAATGTTCGACGAGATTTCCCTGAAACCTGGCCTCACCTACAATAGACGGTACGATTGTGACGAGGGCGCAGACCATGCTCTTGTATTCATGGCGAAGGGCATTCGTAAATGCGCACCGTATGTGACCAAGGAGCCACGAACCGTGCGGCCATCAATAAACTATTTAACAATAAACGTGATGGTCCACTGTTATATAATGTTGAAACCGAAGAAAATATGCAAATTGTTCATTTATACGATCCTCCCCATCTACTGAAAGGTGTCAGGAAGACCTTTTAACAAAGGACCTCCACTTTAAAGTAGATGGGGTTGAAAAGGTGGCTTCTTGGGACCATATTTTAGAATATTACGTGTTAGACCGGCAGCAAGTCGACCTTTGGCATCGGCAGCGAGCGGACGTGCAGTGAGAGAGTGCAACGAAGCTAGTAGTGAAGTCGGTCTGTAATCACCGAAAGGTGATGGTGAGCAGCGACTTGTGCCAGTGCGAGACAACCGTGCGAAAGCGAAACATCTTTCAGAAACTCCGCAAGGAATTCTAAATAGAAACAACAACTGCTGTCTAGTGCTTCTCAGCACAGACACGCCCAGGTTTTTCTCTTTTAGGTATTTCTTTTAGGAACTTTAGGTGGACGCGAAAAGAGAACATCGAAATGGAGGACGGCTCGATGGAAGTTGAAACCGTCCCTCGTAGGCGCAGCGACCGGTGTCTCGAGAGAGACGCGTACGTGAAGAGGAGGAGGAGGAGAACAAAGCTCTACGGAAGCAGATCCAGGAGCTGAACAACAACGTCCTGAAGCTGACGAAGATGATGGAGGATGATTCGGAAGAACGAAGGAAAGAAACCTGAAGAAAGGACGAAACCGAAAGAAAGGAAGAAACCGGAAGAAAGGTAGAAACCGGAAGAAAGGAAGAAACCGGAAGAAAGGAAGAAGGAAGAAAAGAAAAAGGAAGAGAAGAAATCCGATGAAAGCGGAAGCAAAAGGCCGCCCAGTGAAACCGAGGGTTTCATAGAGGTGACACGGAAACGGACCAAGAAGACGGAAGAGGCAAGGGGTGAAGAAACTACCAGCAAGCCGGAAGAAACGCAGAGCAGAGAAGAGAGAAGGCAACGAGTTCCTCCCATTGTGTTGCAACACGCATATGGGTGGGACAACCTTAGAAGAGGACTACAGTCCAGGGGGATAAGTTACCGGCCGGAGACGGTGGAGGACTACAGGAGGATGACGCGCTACTTCGAGGAATTCGGGAAAGACCTCTGCTGGTACACGTACGAGCTACCGCAGAACAAAGGTAAGAAATACTTAAGTAAAGGTGTTGTAGAGACCTTCACAGCAGCGAAGGTAGAAGAAGCGCTGAAGGAGCACGGAGTCACGCCCACTAGCGTCCAACAGCTGAGGAGCAGAAGGGGAGCCCGAAAACTTCTACCAATCTTCATGGTAGAAGTCGCCGCCGAGGAGGAAGAGGGACTGAAGGCAGTCAAACACCTTCTCGACTTGAACGTCACCGTGGAAGAGAAGCGCTGTGGCACTGACGTAATGCAGTGCTACAGATGCCAGGGATTCCACCACGGACAAAGCACGTGCCACATGCAGGAAGCATGTGTGATCTGCTCGGGCAACCACCGAGCAGGTGAGTGCCCCAGGCCCAAGACCGTGAAGGCAACCTGCGCCAACTGCAGAGGAGAGCACCCGACCAACTACCGAGGATGCCCTTGGATGCCAAAACGACCAGAAACCCGCCCGGCAACGAGAACGAATGCACCGCAGACGACCAGACCCACCCCGCAGACAGCACGGCCTGCAACAAACGCCGCCCGTGCAGTCCCCGGCATAGTCGCTGGAGCTAAAGCGCCGAACATAGATATGTTCGAGGCCATGCGTCAGATGCAGGCCATGATGCAGCAAATGACTGGTTTATTTGCTGCATTCAGCAACGTTGGAAAATAAGGTAAGTGCCACCACCTACCTCTCCACCCTAACCTTTCCTTTCAGCAATGGCTACCCACGCTAGGAAAATAGGAAGACTGAGGATCGGATCATGGAACACAGGAGGACTAAGAACAAACATAAACACCATGGGAGAAATACTAGAAAGGGAAGACTTTGACGTCTTCGCAATACAGGAAACGAAACTGCCAGGAGAAAACTTCAGGCTAAGATGGCCGGAGTACGACATTCACAGAACAGACGTAAGAGGAAACTCAGGAGGAACAGCTATATTAGTGAAGAGACACATAGCCCACTATCGGCAGCAGCCGATCAACGGACTACGGACGATGGAAGAAACAACGATAGTGGTGAAGACAAAATTCGGAGACCTACGAATGACATCAGCATACGTGAGACCCCACGACGAGATCCACGATGAAGACCTGGCAGAAGTACTCCCACATGGTAAACAAACTTTGCTTCCAAATTTGGATTTTTTTTCGACACGATCTTTCAACCAAGATCCTTTGGAAAATTTTTTTTCTCAGATACGAAGTCATGCATTTGGTAATACAACTTGTTTTTCCTTCATTAATGCCTTCAAATCCCTATTGGTTAGTCGTTTTTCGTCAACACATATTGTGGGGTCTAATTGTGAGGAGGATCTCTCCGACGGACTATTAAGCACATTGAAACGGTTTGTACTGCAACAGGAGACGGTCCAGCTTCCAGAGGTAGAAGGGCCAATTATAATGACTATTGTCAAAGAGGCGTTAGCCTGTGATTTTGCCACAGATTATGTCGCTGGGGCAATTTAAAAAAAAAAAATTCTCGATTTAAATGCGACATGTGTCGTGAATATTTATCACCGAATGAACCCTTACCGGAACAGTTAAAGTCCAGGGAATATGAGGGATGCGCCCTTATCAACCCCAATTTTCTTTTTTCATTTAATGTTAATAAAATTACAAATTATATTTTGGGAATTCTACCGTCGATCATTAATAAATACGGTCTAAAAAAATCATTTTGGAGGAACTGAAATAGCAAAAATTTCATTTCCTTCTTTATGACGAGCATACTTCGACCAAGCAAGACGAAGTTTTAAATATAATTATTAACATTGTAGTCTTCGACTATATAAAGTTGTTAAACAAAGTTTTAAATGTTCAGTGTAGATTTAAGATTGATAGGTAAAACAAAGTTTTAAATTTTCAGTGTAGATTTAAGATTGATAGGTTCTAATGATATATTTGAAATGGCCCATCACTAGAGAAGGGCAAATATGCAAACTGCATATTTTGCATAATTGGCATATTTTATGCATTTTTTCGTTGATTTGCATATTTAAGAAGAAAACTGCATGTTTTGCATAATTTGAACAAAATATCTGAGATTATTTCTATAACCAGGTAAGTTTCTTTGTTATTTCCTAAAATTGGAAATTCCTAATCCTAATTCTAATTTGGTCATTAATTGTCGTTAGTTGGTTTTCTAGAAACGGCTCTTTTAAATGTGATTAGCTCTTCCTTGAAGTTTACGGTAGGTAGGGATTCCTATTTACTACTTATTGACTGCCTACACAACTCGTTAAATATCAATTTAATTATTAGTACAAGTTTAGTTGTTACCATAGTTTGTACTCGTTAAGTTCATTTTGAGTGTGCCACTAAACGTAGTGCTAAAACTAAAACCTAGTGCGAAAATGCCGAAAACTACAAGTGTTTCTGCATGGATCAAACCTCACAAGGAAATCTACATCGACATGGGAAAAGTTTATTGTTCTGTTTGCAGCAAAATTGTAAGTTTCAAATAAAAATATGTAAAAAAATAGGTTAAAATTAAACTAAGTTTACAATAAAGATTTGGTTCTTGTAGATACCAGCTGAGAAAAAATTTCAAATTGATCAACACGTCAAAACGTCTTCTCATGTAGCCAAACGAGAGACGGTGAAGTCGGGAGGTAAAAGTCAATCATCTTTAACTAAGTGTTTTCTGTCTCAGAATACAAAGTTAAACTTGCAACAAGAATTCGACAGAGATTTATGCCGTGCCATGGTGGCTTCAAATATTCCTCTTTCGAAGTTATCCAACGAAAATTTCAAAAAATTCCTACACAAGTATTGTAAGTTGAACATTCCTAGTGAGAGAAGCTTAAGAAGAAACGAAGTAGACTCTTTGTATTGTGCAGTGATGCAAGACATTAAACATAAAATCGGAGACAATTACTTCTATATATGTGTGGACGAAACTACTGACTCCTCAGGACGCTATATTATTCATCTTATGATTGGAGTTCTCAACGAAAAAATTTTACCCAAGTCCTACCTTATTGCATCCAAGCAATTGGAAAAAGTCAACGCTTTAATGGTAGTTCGATTTATTCAAGAAGTACTTTCACAGTTTTTTCTTCCCTTGGCGGTACCTAGTGAGAAGTTGTTGTTGCTACTATCAGATGCAGCACCTTACATGGTCAAGACAGGTCAACATTTAAAGATTTTTTATCCGAATTTGAAACATGTAACTTGTATTATACACGGTCTCAACAGAGTTGCTGAGGAGATTAGAAAAAAGTTTCCATTGGTAAATAATTTAATTTCCAATGTTAAAAAAGTATTCCTTAAAGCCCCATTAAGAATACAGTTTTATAAAGAGACATTACCAAATATTCCTCTGCCACCTCAACCTGTACTAACAAGATGGGGTACATGGCTAGAAGCTGTTGTGTTTTATGCGGATAATTTTACCAATCTAAAGAGTTTGATCTTTGACATGTCCGATGAAAATTGCCAGTCACTTTTAGAAGCAAAACAGTTGTTTCAAAATAAAGAAATTGGTCAGCAACTCTCCTTCATAAAAGTCAATTACAGCTTTTTAATTCAAAACATGTCGCAATTGGAGACGCATAATTTAGAATTGACGGAAAGCACAATGTTAGTCAAATCTTCTGAGTTAGCATTCGGGAAAATAAAATGTAAAATAGGGGAAGAAATTTTACAAAAATTTAAAACTGTTCAAAAAAATAATGGATACCAATTTCTTTCTGAAATATCAAATATATTTGAGGGTAATTTTCACGAATATTTAGATGTAGATCCGAAAATAGTGAGTAACCTAAAATACGCTCCTATTACTTCTAATTTTGAGAAATATTTGATAGTATATTGTTATGAAAACTAATGTGAGAATGTACCTACTAATAATGTTTGTATTATAATGTTTTACGTTTTATCTTAATATTTGTTTGTATTATTAATAAATGTTTGTATTATTAATAAATGTGTGTATTGAATTGTTATTTTATTTGCATATTTTCAATTTTTTTTGCATATTTTTAATGTTTTATTGACATATATATGCGCATATTTCTTGTGATTTTATTTGCATATTTGCCCTTCTCTACCCATCACAAATATCAAAAGCGAATACCGAAGGCCAAAAGAAATTAGACTCTTTGTGTTTCTTAGAAATTGTACATTATTTATTTATTTATTTATCTTGTTAAATATAATTTATAAAAAATAGATGTTTCTTTTATTTTTTATAACTCCAAATCTCCAAGTTCATAATAAATTTAGAGGAAACCTTTGTAACTGGCCTACTCATTTTACACTAACTACATTTATAAAGTAAAATGTTTATTTCAGTTGAAAAGGTTTCCTCTAAATTCTTATTTGAAAAGTAAACAACGGTTTTTTAAATTTTCCGATAATTGCAGAAAACTGTAATTTCAAATATTATTCTGCGTTTAATGTATGGCAACGTGTCATAGGTGGCGCTAGTAATAAAAATTTAGATTCCAATCTATATTTGTATTTTATCTATGATCTCCCCTGTTCCTACTGCCCGCTAGCCGCCGATCAGCTCATTGTGTTCTCTGTGCTCCGTGTGATACGTTTAGCTTTTGCATAAGTATTACATTTCATTCCATTTAGCACATCATTTTCAGCGTACTTTTAGGATGGATAAATCAAAGAAGCGACATAGAAGTCGTTCATCAAGTTCCTCTTCCTCCTCTAAGCTATTAAAAATGATTAAGAAATTAGGAAAATGTTTAGCGAGATGTGGTTCGTCGCCGAATTTTCGAGCGGAGCGAGTTTCAAGGTTGAGCAGTCCGTCCGCTTGTAGCAGTCGGAATTTTAGGAATCGAGCCAGGGTTGCCGGTAGCGTTCGTTGGTCGCGTTCGCGCTCGCCTTTGTGTTCACGACCGGCAAGCTTAAAGGCTCGCGCAAACCGGAGCGGCCGCGAACGCGGTGGCGGACGCGGTGGCGATGCGATCAAACGCTGTGCGTGTAAATTAATTGAAGAGGGCAAACCTAAGCGATCTACCGAACGTGCCCGCTTGCTTTGCAGCGAACTGTTCGCGTCCCGCTTGGCGTTCGGCGGTAGAACGCTGCATGCACTATTTGCCCGCTCAATTCGCGCGATCTTCTCCAGGACAAAACATGTTGAGCACAGAGGAGCTTATCGAAAGTGTTCGTGTTAAACCGATATTGGATGATCTCACTAATAGTGAGTATAAGAATATCAAAAAAAAGATAAAATATGGGAAGAGATTGCTTAGTCGTATGAAGGGGTAACTGGTAAGTATAAAATCATATATTATATATGTGTTACTACTGTCAAATGTCACTACACAGAAATGTCAATTCCATTAGGCATTTATTTATCTGAAAATATTTATTTTAATGATTAATTATTGCTAATACAAAACGAAACAAATCTTTCACGAATTTGAAATGCTGTATTTGTTGATCTTCTGGTATCATTTCTGTTTCTAAAGGCTCGAAGGGAAGCTTCATTTTCTTCTAATGAATTATGTGGCAGGTCACACTGTTTTATGGGCAAATAATTGTGTAATACAAAAACCGTTTTGACAATAATTATGGCTGTTTCGGCTTTTACTTCAATAGGTCTCAATAGGAGACGCCACTTATTGGATAACATGCCGAATGCATTTTCCACGACACGGCGTGCTCGGCACAATCTTTTATTAAAGAGTTCTTTTCTTAGATCTGATTTTGATTGACGATGTGGAAAAGGTCGCATTAAATATTCCTTTAGTGGGAAAGCTTCATCACCAACAAGAACACAAGGTGTACACTCATCTTGAAATGGCAAAGGTTTATCTTTTGGGACATTAAAGGTTTTGTTACCAAGTCTTTGTCCCATAATGGATTGTTCAAACAATCCACCATCGCTATTTCTGCCATATCCTCCAACATCCAAACAGATAAATTTGTAATCATAATCTACGATAGCTAGTAAAACGAAAGAAAACTTTTGCAAATAACAAAAGTAATTTGATCCAGTTTTATCCGGACATTTTATTGTAATATGCTTCCCGTCGATGCTTCCTAAACAGTTTGGAAATTGCCATTTCTCGTAGAAACCATCTATACTTTTTTCCCATATTTCTTCTTCAGTTAGTTCAGGCATGTATAAGGGTTGCATACGCTCCCAAAGCGCAGTACAAACTTCCAAAACTATGGCGCTCACTGTTCGAACCCCCATTCTAAAACTGTGGCAAATAGTTTTAAATGAATCTCCAGTTGCAAGATATCCTAAAAATAAATATTTTCTTAAAGCATTTTAGTAGATTTACAATAAAAGTTTTGTTAAGAAAAATATTAACTTTTTGTTCGAGGTGAAGAATTAAAGAAAAAATGGAAAAACCTACGCGATTCCTATAGTAAATATTTAAGAACCGAAAAAACAACCACTGGGCAAGAAACGAAGATTTTGGACCGTTATAAAACTTGGCCTTGGGCTCAACAAATGGAATTTTTGCGACCTTCTTTGGCATTTGCCAAAACACATTCAAACGTAACATCAGTACAACCATTAACTGAAAATACTGAAGAAGGCCATGATCAAGTCCAATGTGAGGAAATAGCAGATAAAAATGATCCTTCGGTTGAATCACAGGCACCTAATGAAAGTACCCAATCACTTTCTGACATGCAGCAAAGGAATACTAACTGTCAACCAATTGGTAAAAATCAGCCGCCAGCAAAAAAATATAAAAAACATGAATTTACCAAAACACCACCAAATCAGCTAAGCCAACGCCAAAATCAGCCAGCAAAACACCAATCATCTTCATCATCTGTAGAAAAAGTTATCTCATATTTAGACAGGAAAACTGCAGAAAGTGCATGTGATGACATTGATGATATATTCAAAGGATATGTTAAGACTGTAAAATAATTTTCGAAAAGAAGACAAACTATCGTTAAGTTTAAAATATCACAACTCCTAATGGAGCAAGAATTGGAGCATTTGGAAGAGGAAGAGCGACACAGGCCAAACTCAACAAACTCATACGTCTTTCCACAACCTGAGGCTTACTCCAATCCTGTGATGAATATTTCTGAAAATTCTTCTTCTCTCGACAGACCAGGATCTTCAGGGTCCAATTTTCACGACAGTGAATCTTCTGAAATGAAACATTCGGAAATTCACTAACGAAATTCCCGAACAACATTTAAAACATGTGCAATATTATCTATACTTAGTTACTTATTTCGTTATATTCTGGATCAGTGAATAAAAATAATTATTTAGTCAGTTACTTACTAAGTGTTACAGCTAGTCGTTCAGCTGGTCCTATAGGTTCTCTGTAATGAGTAAACTCTTTTGTTATGTCCTGTTTTATGAGATCTAATATTTCGTCGAAACATTCTACAGTCATCCTGAAATATATTAAAAAGCGCTGTTTGCCCTCTCTTAGTTCGTTATATAATGTGTGGAATTCTCCTTGAATTACACGAGTTAAATTAATATCGTGAACCCAAATTCTTCGTTTCTTTCTACAAAAAAATACAGGGCAATTTAATAAATACCTATACTTATTAAGAAACAATATTTGCGTTAATACTTACCTCTGAGGTTCACTTTCTTCGTCAATTAACATGGCGAGAAACAATGTTTCTTCTTCAAAATCCATATCGCTACTTAGAATTGAACGCGTTGGTGTGCGGTCGTTTTGTTCGCTTTGCGATCGCATCGCCACCGCGTCCGCCACCGCGTTCGCGGCCGCTCCGGTTTGCGCGAGCCTTTAGAGTTAGTTCAGTCACGGCGGAATCCGCGCGGATGCAAACCGCGCGATTCTAATCCCCTCGGATTGAAAAGTGTGCGCGATTTGTGTGCGGAGTGAGGTAGGGTGGATGACAGTTTTTCAACAATGGAAGTCGAAGAAGCAATATGTGTGTAGTTGCTCATAAAAAATTAAAAAGAAAACGGCAACGGCAGTATTATCAAACGGCTTTATATCCGAAATTAAGGTGTTTTGAGCCAAAATTCTTTGGCGTTTCTTTTGCGTTTGCATGCCAATTCTGATCAGGATAGTCGGGTGTTGCGTTCGCGATCTCCCGAGCCACTACTTCCGAGCCTGCCCATTGTTCTTCACAGGTTGAAGCTGTGGAAGATATGTTGATCCTACACAAGGATGATTATGCCGGGTTTTTAGGCGAAAATCCTGAGAAGTCAGCCGAGGGCGAATTTACTTTGAACGAGGAGCTCGCTGTTAGATGGCGTCACATTCTGTTGAACGGAATAAAACAAGAAGATGCTGTACTTCTTCTTAATAAATACGATACACCATCTAACCTGAAGGCGCTCATTCCTCCGCGGTTGAACCCGGAGGTCTCGTCTGTCTTGCCAAAAGCCAACGCGTAATGAAGAATACAAAAATCGAGAACTGCGTTCGAGAGCATGGGAAGAAATCGCTGGAAACATCGTTGATGGTTTTGAAGGTTTGGACAATTCTATATAGGAACAATAAGAAGAAAAATAAGTCATTGAGAATTTAGTGAATTTTTGAGTCCTGCCATGGCACTGCTCCTGTACCTATAAAATATTCTGCGAACATGTCTCGCACTGTATTACCCGATCTACTAAAGGAAGCGGTTTCTTGCTCATCTTCGAAACCCATTACAAATAGAGTGTCTTGGAAATTATATCCGTCTCGTAGCCTTACAAAATTGTGTAAAATGCAACAAGTCTTAACCAGTGATACTGCTAAATCAAGATTCAAAGGTCTATGGAAAATTCTCCATTTGTTGCTCAAGATCCCAAACGTGCACTCAATAAGTCTTCGAGTCCGAGTCAGTCGATAATTAAAAATTTTTTTCTTGTAATTCAAGTTTTTTACTGCACTAAATTGCATTTGGTATTTTAAAATATGTTATTTAAATTAGTAGTATAAATGAAAGATCTATAGTTCGTAAATGTTTCTCTTTTTCGTACAGTTGAGAATATTCAGAAGAGATGGAAAACGGCAAGAGACGTATATTTTAAAAGCCGTAGTAAAATGCGGCAAAAAAACTGGAGCAGGTGGAACTAAAATCTCGAAATACGTCTTCCACGAAAAATTGACTTTTCTTAATCGTACAAAAGAATGCCCGACAGAGAGCAATTTCGCCTCAAATTCAATGTCGGAAGTTGATAACGATCCATCCAATGAAAGCATTCTAGATGAACCTTCTCAAGAGCGAACGTAAACCGATGATGTGCAGCTCGATCCAAATACCGAAAATCGGGCTTTTAAGAGAAAAAGGCCTGTCGGGAATTCAATATTTGAAGATGGCCTACTAACTTTATTAAAAGAAAGCAAATAAAAAGATGAAGATGGTGACCGAGCTTTCCTAACATCCCAGCTACCCTCAATAAAAACTTTAAACGAGGATCAGAAGATCATGCTCCGTAGCCAAGTGCTACAACTGATTATGGATTTAAAACGTGGTAACAAGGAAACCTCTATGCAAGACCTATATGCAGTCTTTCGTCCAATCTACCTTCCAATACCAAACCTCTTTCAATAGTGCCCCACCATTTCGTTATGAACCCTTTAGACCTAATATAAAGGTGGAAACAGACCAAGCAAACATTGTTGTACAACAGTTGGGCAAAACTTAGGAAGCTGTTGGCAAACATGTTTCAGTGGGGAGAAAACATTTTGGACAAACTGTTCGCCAACATCAAACCTACCTAGTTTCTCCGGAGTTTGTCCAGTGTTCGTTGCTGTATATATTGCCGTATACACGTCTAGACTAAAGACGCTGTGTGCCCACTGTTGGGCATCATCTCCTTTGATGTACCGCCTCGGGAGCGAACACCGTGCAACAGTTCGGCAATAGTTCTACAACAGCTGCACAACTGTTGTGCAACACACTGTGCAAACTCGTGTGTTGTTCCTCTGTTGTTCAACAATGTTTGCTTGGTCTGTTCCCACCTTAAGGCCGCCCGTACAGTGGATTCGTAAGTAGTTAAGATTTGGCGGTTCAAATTGGGAGCAACAAAAATTGAGCAGGGGTCAAAGGGGAGGGGGGAATAAATTAGCATAATTAGAGCACAGGTGGATCTAATTAGCATAATAACGGTCAAATTTGCATAATTAGAGCACAGTGGAATTTGGCGGTTCAAATTGGGAGCAAAATTAGCATAATAACGGTCAAAAAAATAGGCATTTGGCGGTTCAAATTGGGAGCAAAATTAGCATAATAACGGTCAAAAAAATAGGCATTTGGCGGTTCAAATTGGGAGCAAAATTAGCATAATAACGGTCAAAAAAATAGGCATTTGGCGGTTCAAATTGGGAGCAAAATTAGCATAATAACGGTCAAAAAAATAGGCATTTGGCGGTTCAAATTGGGAGCAAAATTAGCATAATAACGGTCAAAAAAATAGGCATTTGGCGGTTCAAATTGGGAGCAAAATTAGCATAATAACGGTCAAAAAAATAGGCATTTGGCGGTTCAAATTGGGAGCAAAATTAGCATAATAACGGTCAAAAAAATAGGCATTTGGCGGTTCAAATTGGGAGCAAAATTAGCATAATAACGGTCAAAAAAATAGGCATTTGGCGGTTCAAATTGGGAGCAAAATTAGCATAATAACTGTCAAAATTAGCATAATTAATAAAACCGGATAAAGTACGTTAAAAGAAACATTCTTACAAAAATTACTTCAGTTCAAAATGCAGTGCAACAAGTGTAACAAAGAGTTTACAAGGAAATACAATTTGCGTCGTCACGAATTAAGTTGTGGTGTAAAAATTAAATCAGAAAAGTGTAACAAGTGCAATCGGGAGTTTACAAGAAACGATTATTTACAACAACATCAAAAAAAGTGTTTTGTTTCAAACATGCGAAATGATAATGATTTAAGAGAATATCTATGGCGTATTCAAAAATATTTACCAACATTCTTGCAGAAACCTGATTATTGTGAAAAAGAAAAAGGGGAAGAAGAAGGAGGGGCTGAAAAGCAAAAAAAATGTTGATATAAAACGTGTTTTAATTTTTGCAAATGTGTTGATATTTTCGCTTTAGAATACGAACAATTCAGTTTATAGTTTTTCCAGTTACAATGTGGGTGCTAAAGCCTTACATAAATTATACTCCAATTGTTGGTTTACACAGTGGGATTACAAATATTCGAGAAAAATTGCACAATATGCTTTTAAATCTTGAGGATGACATATGTTACGGAAATGCTCGGTTTATATACGACAGATTTATGTTGG
The DNA here is from genome assembly GCA_917563865.1 of Phyllotreta cruciferae. Lineage (NCBI taxonomy): Eukaryota > Metazoa > Arthropoda > Insecta > Coleoptera > Chrysomelidae > Phyllotreta > Phyllotreta cruciferae. The sequence goes on along the minus strand of OU830620.1, from coordinate 5,283,105 downwards.
ATTTATTAAAAAAACAGTATCAAAAAGGTTATATTAGTTGCGTAGCATTTGAAAATTATAAAATGTGTTTGGAATGTTTTATTTCAAGTTTACGAGCTGCTAAGCAACAAACACTTTTACAATGTTTAGAAGAATACCTGCCAATGTGTGTAAAAAAGTGCGACTGCAATTACCGAGAGGAAAAAGAAGAAACAAATTATTTATTTTAAAAATGTTTGATTTAATTTATATGTGAATAAATGATTTAATAACTACATTTTTATTTTTTTACCAATAAAACCACTAAAATACAATATTATTTTTAATTTTATATAGTTACTATAAAAATAAAGTTACAAATATTTATTTATAATGCTAAGAATAAGTATAAAAATAAACACATAAAAAAAACTTTTTTCTTTTCTATAAGAGGATTCCAACATTTTAACATAGGTGCAGTAGGCACTACACTTTGCATGGTTTTGAATTAATTTTTCTTTTCTATGAGAAGATTCCAACATTTTAGCATAAGTGCAGTAGGGACCATACTTTATATGATCTTCTATTGGATCATCATTTAATTCCCATTTATAAACTTCACAACCACAACAAAAACATCTAACACAATCTTTAAATCCTGTGTAGTAAAATCCCGCTAATGCTAGTTCTATTGGAGATATAACACCTTTCCAATTTTTAAAACTATTTAATCTACAATCGAAAGAATTTGAAAACTTTTCTTCAGCACACATTTTTTAAAAAATTCACAGAGATTGAAAAAATTTTTTCTATTAGTAATATGGTTAAAACAACTACACTGTAGTAAGATAACCAATGAATTGAATTATTTTCAACTGTAGACGTTAGTAGTTAGGTATTGGCGGTTCAAATTGGGAGCAACAAAAATTGAGCAGGGGTCAAAGGGGAGGGGGGAATAAATTAGCATAATTAGAGCACAGGTGGATCTAATTAGCATAATAACGGTCAAATTTGCATAATTAGAGCACAGTGGAATTTGGCGGTTCAAATTGGGAGCAAAATTAGCATAATAACGGTTAAAAAATAGGCATTTGGCGGTTCAAATTGGGAGCAAAATTAGCATAATAACGGTCAAAAAAATAGGCATTTGGCGGTTCAAATTGGGAGCAAAATTAGCATAATAACGGTCAAAAAAATAGGCATTTGGCGGTTCAAATTGGGAGCAAAATTAACATAATAACTGTCAAAATTAGCATAATTAATAAAACCGGATAAAGTACGTTAAAAGAAACATTCTTACAAAAATTACTTCAGTTCAAAATGCAGTGCAACAAGTGTAACAAAGAGTTTACAAGGAAATACAATTTGCGTCGTCACGAATTAAGTTGTGGTGTAAATTGTGGTGTAAAACTTCAGTTCAAAATGCAGTGCAACAAGTGTAACAAAGAGTTTACAAGGAAATACAATTTGCGTCGTCACGAATTAAGTTGTGGTGTAAAAATTAAATCAGAAAAGTGTAACAAGTGCAATCGGGAGTTTACAAGAAACGATTATTTACAACAACATCAAAAAAAGTGTTTTGTTTCAAACATGCGAAATGATAATGATTTAAGAGAATATCTATGGCGTATTCAAAAATATTTACCAACATTCTTGCAGAAACCTGATTATTGTGAAAAAGAAAAAGGGGAAGAAGAAGGAGGGGGCTGAAAAGCAAAAAAAATGTTGATATAAAACGTGTTTTAATTTTTGCAAATGTGTTGATATTTTCGCTTTAGAATACGAACAATTCAGTTTATAGTTTTTCCAGTTACAATGTGGGTGCTAAAGCCTTACATAAATTATACTCCAATTGTTGGTTTACACAGTGGGATTACAAATATTCGAGAAAAATTGCACAATATGCTTTTAAATCTTGAGGATGACATATGTTACGGAAATGCTCGGTTTATATACGACAGATTTATGTTGGATTTATTAAAAAAACAGTATCAAAAAGGTTATATTAGTTGCGTAGCATTTGAAAATTATAAAATGTGTTTGGAATGTTTTATTTCAAGTTTACGAGCTGCTAAGCAACAAACACTTTTACAATGTCTAGAAGAATACCTGCCAATGTGTGTAAAAAGTGCGACTGCAATTACCGAGAGGAAAAAGAAGAAACAAATTATTTATTTTAAAAATGTTTGATTTAATTTATATGTGAATAAATGATTTAATAACTACATTTTTATTTTTTTACCAATAAAACCACTAAAATACAATATTATTTTTAATTTTATATAGTTACTATAAAAATAAAGTTACAAATATTTATTTATAATGCTAAGAATAAGTATAAAAATAAACACATAAAAAAAACTTTTTTCTTTTCTATAAGAGGATTCCAACATTTTAACATAGGTGCAGTAGGCACTACACTTTGCATGGTTTTGAATTAATTTTTCTTTTCTATGAGAAGATTCCAACATTTTAGCATAAGTGCAGTAGGGACCATACTTTATATGATCTTCTATTGGATCATCATTTAATTCCCATTTATAAACTTCACAACCACAACAAAAACATCTAACACAATCTTTAAATCCTGTGTAGTAAAATCCCGCTAATGCTAGTTCTATTGGAGATATAACACCTTTCCAATTTTTAAAACTATTTAATCTACAATCGAAAGAATTTGAAAACTTTTCTTCAGCACACATTTTTTAAAAAATTCACAGAGATTGAAAAAATTTTTTCTATTAGTAATATGGTTAAAACAACTACACTGTAGTAAGATAACCAATGAATTGAATTATTTTCAACTGTAGACGTTATTTTTTCTTTTTTGTTGGGAGAGGGGTACAAATCACGCCAATCTGTCTCTTCTAATGTATTATTACTTAATCTAATTTTTAATTTGTATACAGTGCTTCCAACATTTTAGCATAAGTGCAGTAGGGACCATACTTTATATGATCTTCTATTGGATCATCATTTAATTCCCATTTATAAACTTCACAACCACAACAAAAACATCTAACACAATCTTTAAATCCTGTGTAGTAAAATCCCGCTAATGCTAGTTCTATTGGAGATATAACACCTTTCCAATTTTTAAAACTATTTAATCTACAATCGAAAGAATTTGAAAACTTTTCTTCAGCACACATTTTTTAAAAAATTCACAGAGATTGAAAAAATTTTTTCTATTAGTAATATGGTTAAAACAACTACACTGTAGTAAGATAACCAATGAATTGAATTATTTTCAACTGTAGACGTTATTTTTTCTTTTTTGTTGGGAGAGGGGTACAAATCACGCCAATCTGTCTCTTCTAATGTATTATTACTTAATCTAATTTTTAATTTGTATACAGTGCTATTTTGTGGTAATTTAATAGTATGAAGCGGTGTATTATTAGGGGAATAACTAATCATTCTTTCCCAATTAGCAGGCCAACTGTCATTTTTAATTCCATTTTTATCGAAACAAATAAACACTTCCTTACTATTATAAGGATGTTGAATATACAAATGATTTAACCAGATGGCTTGAAGAATTAAAATACTTGTTAACATCTTTACGCCTATTAAACAACTAATATTTTTTATATAAAACTGTACTGAAATGTAATTTGATTACCCCTCAATATTTTTACAATTAGGGAAACACATTTTTGCATACGGGTTAACCGTTAAAGTAACCGTTTCATCTTACACGCGATCATTGTTGCGAATATTAGAAACAGTTAAACGAACAAAAAGTAATTTACCGAAATATAACCGAATATTGTAATTTACAAACATCGGGGTGGTTATTTAAAGAGAATTTAAGATAAAGGGGGGTTTCTAATTAAAAAAATAGTATAAATTCAATGATAATAAAAATTTGTTCATTCAAGATGAGTTCAGAGTGTGTGATTGATAGTTCAACCTTTTTTGAAAAAACTAAAACAGTTTGTGTACATCATAGTTATTACATTTTGACCCCGATAAGTTCTTCAAAATTTTGTTTTAATTGTTTATACAACATAATATCCGAGTGGGATGATTTAAACTTAGAATGTTGTTTTGTGCATAAACATTTTATGGAAGAATATTCCAAACTAAAAAACTTTGAACAATGTTCTAATTGCGACAATTCTTTATACCAAATTTTCATAAAAGATTTTTGTAAGGTGTGTTCGCAAAATATGTAAAACGTTTTTGAAAAAGTTTTTTGCGAGTGGTGGTAGTGACACATGAAAAACATAACCCGGAAATATTACTTTTATTTCAAAAAATGGCTCAACAATTTGAAGATGATGAAAGCGAATACGATAGCGGGATCGAAGCCGAATTTGACCAAGACATCAAAAACTACGTTTTTAATTATACAACAAACCAGGAAGAATTAGTTTGTATTTTTTACCACTACATCTACTGTGAAATTGATAACAAATGGTTTTGTTATTATTGTTTTAATTCAGAAAATCGTTCGGTTGGAGGAAGCCATTCTTCACACGAGACTATTAGCAAACATGTACTAAATAGATACAATTACGAGTGTGATAAATGTAAATGCAAGTTAATTAGTGTTGTGTGTCTGCAAAATTGTTGTATTTGCAATTAAAAAATATGTCAAATTTACGCTTTTGATTTTTGTAGTTTCTATGTAGTTTTACTATTGTATTTAGGTTTTATAATCACAATTATTACTATAAATTTTTTTGGAAATCCGTAATAAAACGCTTTATAATTTTTGTATACATCCGACTTTTTTTAGCGTATTTCTCCCTTTTTTCATTGTATTTTTTCAATTTTTGTTCAAAAACAAACATGCTATTATATACCACTTTAATATATTTTTCAGTTTTTTCATCAATTTCACTGTCACTATCACTGTCTTGGTCCCGTTCCTCCTCCTTATTCTCCCACATCTTCATTTGATCATGCTCCTGCTCCTGCATTTGCGCCTGATCCTGCTCCTCCTCCTGCATCTGCTCCTGCTGCTGCTCCTCCTCCTGCATCTGCTCCTGCTGCTGCACCTCCTTCAGCTCCGTTAAGCTTTCATCGTCGGAAATATCCGAAAAATTATTTTTGTATCCAATTGGTTTTACTTTTTCAAATGAACCACTTATTATTTCAATTTCACAGTCTTTTGCTAATTTTATTATTTCATCAGAAATAATATTAATTTTTTTTTTTGGTATGTCTGGGTCAGAAAAATCTCTCTGAAATGTTTTCATTTCGACTAATTCTTTTAAACTGACTTGGTGAATTTGCTGCAATTGTCACCAAACCCTAAAATTCACTTTTCCGTTAAAATTCGTTGGGATCTGTTGCAATCCGTTACATGTAAATTAACGCACAAAAATTCGCGAAATTACCCGTATATTTACAATTACTTATCCGTTGCAATATGGATTCAATTATTGCACTAAAATTCGCGAAATTACGTTTATATTCGTAATAAGCTTTGCGTGTTAATTAAATGCACCCTTAATTAAATTACAATTTTAAATGCACCGCAATGAATGTTCCGTTTATGTTTGAGTGAATGTTCAGTCTTATAATTTCGCTGAAGGGGTTAATAGTTTCTTGTAATGGAAGAAGAAAATTGGGATCATTACGATTGGCCTACTTATGTACCCGATGTCCTTAACAAGGATATAATAAGAGCCCCACCAACAAACATGAGCAAGTCAGAAAAAAGAAAATTTCGAGAGGAAGAGCGATGGCGGCATGAAAAATTGCAACAACAAAAGTTGCAAAAAGAAAAAGGTAACCTTAAATACTTAATAATCTTAAAACCTTAAAAATAATGTTTTAAAAATTTTTTACAGATTCTTCAACAAAATAATAAATTATTAATATTTATTGTTATTAACATATTGTCAACATAAATTGTAAAAATTAAATAGTGTTTTGTGAGTTATCAAATTTTTATTCCCCCTCCTAAAAATTAATTAATTGTTTCCGCCCCTAAAAATTTCTTATAAAAGCCGAATTATTTTTTTTTATTTAGTCATAAAAATGAATTCAAACATATTTTTGAGTGAACGAAGATTTAGTTTAAATCAATCGAAATCTAAGTTTATATCTGTTTGTTTATGTCCTAATTTAAATTGGACACCATGTGTAGTTATTTCTGGAAGTAACAACTCTAACGTACAATTCAGTGAAAAAGATTGGGAGCAATTTTTATCATACAGAGATGTAATTAACAACTTTTTATACACAGCAGATTATTGTCCTGCAATAGAAACATCAAATTTTGTGTTACATTTTGAAAAATTTGAAAAATCTAAAGTTGTGAAAATAACTTTTAACAATTCTTGTATTTGGTTGGGATCTTCATCATTGGAAGAAATGTGGAAAATAGCACCACTAATAAAATATCATCTAGAAAATTTTAAAAATCAAAATATTTTAAACACTTTACAATTATTAAAAAATATGAAAGGAAATGATGTTATAAATAATTCTCTCATGATAATGGAACCATTCAAAAATAGACATGCTGTGACTTATGGAATAATAATGGAGGTGATTTATTTGTATCCTGAGCTGCTATGAAAAAAGTGACATTTAATGAAAGTTTGAACCAAGTGCATTACATGTACACATGGAATTACGCATACCGAGTGGCTCGAAAAAGTGAATGGGAATTAACTGCACTGGATCGTATACGGTTTTCTGCACGCATTAAAGAAGCTTCTATAATTTTAAATCCTATATTAGATTTAGTTTATAGAAATAATGTATATAAAAAAATACAACAATTTTATACATAATAAACTTTTTATTAAAAAAATTATACTACATCTTTTTTATTTATCCAAGAATTATAATTTAATCCCAGCCATTTTACGTAAAGTTTGTTTCCCTTTTTTTTCAACACTTTCTCTATTAAATAAACATCAGGATGTTTTACTTTTTGTAATTCTTCCGTATAAAAACCACCTTGAATTTCTTCTTTTTTATCATCTTCTAAAATATATGTTGTTGGGTTCGTCAATTTAACTTTTTTAATTTTAAAAATTTCGGTAGTCCAATTAGGAGTATAACCTTTATTAAATGCATAACGATGTTTACTTATACGAACAAAATCACCCTTTTCAAATTTGGGGATTTTAGGGTCAATAGTTTTTAGTTGGTTAAAAGCAATAATATAATGAGCATTTTTATCAGTAACTTTACTAGGAATAGCACCGGTAGTCGTATGTCTTGTATTGTTATATTTTGCTACAACGTTTGGGAGAATTTTAACCCATTTGTATGAACCTTGCATACTAAATTGTTTCCAAAGCATAGTTTTTAAAGTTCGAATAACTCTTTCAACTATACTTGCTTTTAAATTGGAAAATGTGCTGTAATGATTAATATTATATTTTTTCATTAATTCTTGAAAATCTTTATTATAAAATTCTTTTCCATTATCCGTTTGTAAATTTTTAGGAGGGAACATTTGCATTAGAATTTTTTTCATAGCTTTTGTAACATCACTACCGGTTTTTTTCTTAACAGGTTCAGCCCAAACATATTTACTAAATGCGTTAATTACAACTAATATGTAATTATATCCTTGATTTTCTTTACCATAAAGAGACATTATAGCTAAATCACCCTGAATTAAATCATGTAAACCTTTAATAATAACGTGTCTTCTTCTATAGTTTTGTCTAGCCGACCTATGTAATTCTTCTACAACATCAACTTTACTCATATTCTACTGGTATTTTTAAAACAAGCTCACAAATAGCATTAACATTTTGAACAATTTTTGAGGTTAAAGAGAGTTTATCACCCACATTAACTTTTTGATTAATAACATCACTCGGTTCAAACAATTTTTTGTTTAAAATAATTTGAGCATCTTTAGGATACACGGAAGCTTTTTCAATTGTGGCAGCTATAGGAAACGTATACGTTTTTGAATGATCGTATATATACCAAACTAAATTTCCATCGGAATCCTTATTAAGATTACCTTTTATGTTGCTTTCAAGAATAAGTATTGATTTACTAAATAGTTTTGGTTTGTTACAAATATAAAACGTAGGTGGAAAAGATGAGCCACCATCATCAAGAAAATGATTACCGAATTTGTTAAGTGGCATTTTTATACTAATTACATTGTTGGATTACCAAAGTATTTATTCAATTATTCCACCTTCACGTAATTCTTCAATAATTGAAATAATTTCATTTTGAACTCCGGTATTACCAGCAGTTTCAGATGCTACTAATAATTTTAATCTATTTATTAATTCATTATAATCATTAAAATAAACGTAATCAATTTTGTTTTTGGAATATTTTTTTAATGCTCCTCCTCTTTTACTTTTCATATTTCGGGTTAAAACACCTATTAGCATATTGCTTATTGTTGAATTTGGTCGTCTTCTTTCTACCGGTTTAGTTTCTAAAGTTGGTTTAATTATATAATTATATTTATTTTTTATATCATTTGTATAACTTTTTTTAATAGGTAAATCAGGATTATAATTTTTGTGAAGTAAATTTGTTCTTCTAATTATATCAATAAAATTTTCTATATCTTTTTTTTTAAATCCCGTGGGATTTTTCTTAAATATTAATTCATAAAGTCCTGGTGTTCCCTCATATTTGATATTATTAATTTTTAAGTCGGGACCCTCAAAACTTAATTCTGAATTACCAATAAAAAATTTATCGGTAACAGGGTTGTGATAAACACCTAAAACATGATCAAAAACATCTTCAACATCTTTAATCATATCTTCAATATATGCTCTAGGTAATGGTGTAGCGAATTGTTCTAAATATTCATTTAAAACATTTGGATCAGATATTGATTGATAAAATTGTGATATGGTATCATCTATGTATTCATCGGTTGGAGATACTTCACCGGTAGATTCATACGATTCATTTTCTTTCAAAAATTGTGGTGTTTGTGGAGTGTATGGTTGTGAAGTATTTTGTCGTAATGAAATTTCATTTAAAAGATGTGATAGTTGTGGGCTAAAAGATGTGCTACTTGTTGGTTTCGAAGGTGTTGAAAATGTTGATTGTGAAGGTGTCGTAAATAATGATTTTTTAATTTTTTTTATAGGTTTAAATTCATATGGTTCTTGTTTTTCCAAAGCCGAAACTAATTCCTTAATAGGTTGTGTTATTGGTTGATAAGTTTGTTCCAAATGTAACTGTGATTGAGCTGTGTTGGTCTTTAAACTTTTATATTTCTTTTTTAAATCTTTCCTAGCTTTTAACAATTGTTTAGTGATGTGAGGATTCATTGCTACTAACTGGTTTAATTCAATAAATCTATTTATATAAAAGTATCAAAATTTTTCCTATATCTTCCAGCTGAAAGCGGGCAATCTTTATCAATTGTTAAAAAATTAAATTTCTTTTTCCAACAATTAGAACAAATATTTTTAAAATCTTGAAAAGACATATCAATATTAACGTGATCGTTGTAAATATGTTTTAAATTTGTTAAATCTTGCTTAAAAATTATTAATAGATTAGCATTATCCCGTATTAATTGTTTGGGAATAGAAGAATATGTCTGACATAAATAAAAACAATCCGTTTGTTTGTGACGACCGAAAGAAAAGTATTTTTGTATAATATTTTGATCACAAGAGGCTACGTCATCAAAAATTATAATCGAATTGTTTTTTATATTTTCTGGTAAAATAATATCATCCGAATTATCAAATTTTTCGTAACCAATTTCTTTAATAGGTTGCAACAAAGTTTCTAAGTATTTATATTTTGGTTGTTGTAATGATTTTGAATATAAATAGACATTTTCAAATCGCAATCCGTTTGGATGTTCGAGTAATGATATTATAACGTTTGTTTTTCCTGATGCGCTTGGACCTACAATTAAGCCTCGTTTACATTCACCACGAAATAAAGGACCATGCTTATTAATTTTTTCATCGTTTACAATAAAATCATGATTTGTAACAGGTAATAAATGTTTGTTTCTCATCTTGATTAATACTGATTATATATATAGGGTGGTGGTGTTATTTATATTAGTTAATGTTAAAACGTAAGCGTGTAAGTGTACACCGGATAGGTAGAGGGTTATTAAACTCTTTAATTAATAAATTACCTGTTGAACTACATATACCCGGTTATAATTTCTGCGGTCCAGGTACAAAATTAAAACAACGATTAGATAGGGGAGATAGGGGTATTAATCAATTAGATTCTGCATGTAAAGAACACGATATTGCTTATTATAAAAGTAGGAATCTTGAAGAAAGACATAAAGCAGATAAGATATTAGAAAATAAGGCCTGGAATATTGTCAATTCTGATTCTAAATTAGCTGAAAAAACTGCAGCGTGGATTGTTACAACTGCAATGAAGGGGAAACAAAAATTTGGTATGGGATTAAAGAAAAAAAAGAGAGTTATTAAACCTCCAAAAACCGGAGGATTTTTACCGCTTTTACTACCTCTTCTTGCTGCCCTCGGTGCTGTGGGTGGAGGAGCGGCGAGTATTGCAAAAGCCGTAAACGATGCAAAAGCAAATAAATTAGAACTTGAAGAACAAAAACGTCACAATTTAATGATGGAAAAAACTGGAAAAGGTTTAAAAAAAGGAAAGGGAATAAAAAAGGGAAAAGGAATTAAAAAAGGAAAAGGTTTATATTTAAGACCATACTCAAAAAACTAACTATACCTAAGAGAGCACTAAACGACGTAGATTTAAAAAAGTATGCAAAAAGAATTCCATATTTTAGAGGAGTATTTATGAGGGATACCTTACCAAAACATATACATAAATTTGAAACTGGAATAGTAAATCTTGATTTAAATATTGGTAAAGGTACTCATTGGGTAGCTTATTCCAAGAAAAACAAAAATATTGTATATTTTGATAGTTATGGGGATTTACCACCACCTATAGAATTAGTTAATTATTTTTATAGTAACGGAAAAGTAAGCATATACTATAATTACGACCGAATTCAAAAAAATTCATACATGTGTGGACATTATTGTTTAAATTTTTTATATAATCAATATTTTTAATAAATTACATCATTTTATAATAAGTTACCGTAGAGTCATGTCTTTAAGTTTTACTTTAACTGGTAATTCTTCCATTTTAAATTATGATTTTAATGATCCAATATATTTGGAAGGTGACTATGAAATAGGTTTAGTGAATTTTTATAGTTTTAATACAATACCAAATATAGATGAAACAAATAATGTTTTTTATTGGGGTAAACCTAAAAACAAAGTATATGAATATAAAGTTCCTGTAGGAGCATATGAATTGGATGATTTAATTAAACTTATTAAAAATTATGTAAAAAGTGTTGATAGTGATGCCGTTATAGATATAAATCCTAATATAAATACATCAAAAATAGAAATAAAAAGTAATCGCATAATTTATTTTAAATATAAAGATAATTACATCGGATCCGTATTTGGATTTGTTTTGGAAAGACTCGATCCTGGTATAACATACATTTCTGAGCATCCAGTAAAAATTTTAAAAGTTAATTCTGTTGGAATTGATTGTAGTATAGCAGCTGGTTCATTTTTAAATGGAAAACCAGTTCACATTATTCATCAATTTTTTCCAACTGTTCCTTTTGGGTATAAAATAGTTGAAACCCCTCAAAACGTTTTGTATTATCCTGTTAGCGGTAAAGCAATCAACAATATTACGGTTAAAATTATTGATCAAACTGGTGAACTAATAAATTTTCAAGGTGAAGAAATTACTTTAACTTTACATATAAGAAAAGTATGGTCTTAAAATTTAATTATAAAAAGAACTTTTACAAAAAAAACAGTAGTTATTCAAAAGCAATCATAGGAATAACACCAAAAAATAAAAAATTTTTAGCTTCTCTCGGGTTAAAAGTGTTGGTTTAAAATGGACGTTTTGCATGTAACAAACCAGCCATTTAATGACACCAGTATTGAAGAATATCAATTTCATAGTTATCAACCAAACATAACGGGAAATGTAAATTATAATGATGAAATACGAATTAGTATTCAAGATTTAGACGCTTATACTTTACCTTCAAACAGTTATTTGTACATTGAGGGTAAATTATTAACCGAAAACGACAAAATTCCAACAAAATTAAGATTTATTAATAATGGAATTGGATTTTTATTTCGTGAAATGAGATATGAATTAAATGGAGTTGTAATTGATTCAGTTAGAGATTTGGGGTTAACAACAACAATGAAAAATTATTTAAGTTTAAATGAAAATGAAAGCGTACTTTTACAAAATGCTGGTTGGTTTCCAAAAATAAAAGATGAAAAAATTTTGGTAGATGCTAATGGTAATTTTAACGTTTGCATCCCCTTAAAACATTTATCAGGATTTTTTGAAGATTATAAAAAAATTATTATGAATATGAAACAGGAACTAGTTTTAATTCGTTCTGCTGATGATATTGATTCAATTATTAGTATTGACGAAACTGAAAAACCTAAAATTAGTATTACAAAAGTTTTTTGGAATGTTCCACATATTAAACCCAGTTTAAGTCAACAACTTCGATTAACAAACATTGCTAAAAGTAATAAAGAAATACCCATTAAATTTCGTTCATGGCAAATTATTGAATATCCATCATTAAATAATTCTAGTAGACATACTTGGGCTGTAAAAACAAGTTCAAAAATTGAAACTCCAAGACATGTTATTATTGGTTTTCAAACCGATAGAAAAGGAAAAATTACCAAAGATATGAGTAAATTTGATCACTGTAAACTTAATAATCTAAGAATATTTTTAAATAGTGATCGGTTTCCATACCATGATTTAAATTTAAATTATGATTCGAATAGATATGCGACGGTCTATGAAATGTTTGCAAATTTTCAAGAATCCTATTATCAGTTAATACAAAATCAACCTATTTTTACTCCTATCGAATTTAAAGATAAAGCTCCTTTAGTTCATGTAGATTGTTCTCGGCAAAAAGAGGTTATACAATCAGGTAGTATCGCCTTAAGAATTGAGTTTGAGACAGATGTTGCCACATCGTCCGATACTTCAGCATATTGCCTTATAATACATGAAAAGGAATTTTCGTACAACCCCTCCACAAAAATTGTAAAACAGTATTAAAAGCGTGGTTTTTCTAAAAATATATGTTGTAATGTACGAGCAACAGTTGTGTGAGTTTGTAGAAAAGTTGCGTAAACTGAAGCAAGACATTGAATTTTTTGAAAAAAAAAAATATGTGGAAAAATTGTTAAAACAGTTAAAAATATGAGACTTGTAGTGGATGTGCAAGGATTTAAAATTGAAAAGAATAAATTTATAATCAAAGAATTTGCGGCTTTTAATGGACATCAAATTAATCATTATGTGTTTAAACCACCATTTCCGTTAAGAATGCTTTCTGCTGAATTACACCGTCAGGCTTCTTGGTTAATGAATAATCATCACTGCATTCAATGGAATACAGGGTTTACCCCTATTCATTATTTTTCGAGTATAATGAAACAATTAACAAGTAATGTTAATATGGTTTATGTAAAGGGTGCTGAAAAAGCTAATTATGTTAAAAAATATTGCAACGTTCCGGTTTATGAATTTGAAGAATCGCCAGCACTTGAACATATGGAACCGAAATGTTTTTATCACACGTCTAATAATTGTGTTTGTGCTCTATCAAATGTATTTTTTTTTATATGAAAACTTTATAATAAAAGATTAAAATATTTTTAAAGTATTTTTATTGTAAATAAGGTAATATATCATCTACATTTATTAATTCATTTACATCTATATCATCTAAATTACATTCTTCAACATCTATATTTGAAAAATTATCTATATTAATTACAAAATGCCCCCAGGCTAATGTATTTACATCATTTGGTATTACATGTCTTTTATCATCGTGAGATGAAAGTGCAATTTTATTTTTCAATTCTGTAAATATTGTGTGCAAGTCAGAGACAAATATATACATTTTTCTAAAAATTACACCTTTATTTTCAACAACTTGTACGTAATCATTAAATTTTAAACTATGTTTAATAACAGATGCCGTTACTCCTTTAGCTTTTTTAATTAAATCACAATTTTTTAAAGGTTTACTTAATTTTATACAATATGCTTTAGCTCCTGTACCATAAAAAGATTCTATAGGAGTCCCACCAAATTCATCCTTCATTTTACCAACTGTTGATATTGTTTTTGGAATCTTATAAATATTATTATTTGGATAATTTGATGTATCGTAAAATTCAATATTATTTTTTATGTCTTGGTAAAAATCTGATGTAAATATTTCTAAAATTAAAGAGTCCGTGTCTGTATAACACAACTTAGCATCGTAACCATATTTTTTTTTAATATAATTATAATAAAAATCGTAAATTATTGTTTTTGAAATATCTAAAATTGAAAAACCTACATAGGACGGTTTATCATAAATCATTTTTAATTTATTTAATTGAATTGCGACGAGGTTGTCAGTAAATATTGAACAAGACTTGAATTCTGGTTTGGCTATCAGTGCTCGAGCACCTAGAGATTTTGTTTTATTTTCCCATTTTGTTGCCAAGCGAATATCTTTTCTTTTTTCTATATTTTCCATAGTTTTTCCGAATATTGAATTTGTTAACAACTTAAATAAATCCTTCTCGAATTCATTTTTTGCGTTATTTCGAAGAGTTGTATTTAATTTTACATATTTCTTTAACCATTGTGATTGTGAAAATTCAATTATCCTATGAATCTTTTTTAATTTTAAACCATTATTTAAACACTGCTTTAAATTTTTATAGTGAATAATATACTTTGTCTTATCATATAAATTTGGTATAAGTTTAGAAAATTTACTATTTGGTGGGATTAAATTTTCCGGACAAAAAGGTAAATCATTATGAAAGTCGTGTAAATCTAAAGGATATTCCAAATCAACTTCCAACACATATCCTTTAGGTGAATCATTAAGTACCGAAAAAACATTAAAATTTTCAATTTCATTTTTAGATAACCATTTAAAATCACTTGTAGGAAGATAATCACTCATTGCAGCTCCATATAAATTTGTAGCGTCTAAATACATTATAAAACTATCGGGTTTTGTTGAGTCATAATTTTTTAAGTATTTGTTATTAGCAACTGCTTTTCTTTTAGAACATTGTGCAACCCCACCTCTTATTCCTTTTTTAAAAAAATGTAACATGTCAACATCTGTCAGCAGTTGCAGTTTTACTTGGGTATGTTTTAACATTGCATCCCAACTCAGAGATGGGGCTGTTAAATATTGTGCTGGGTCTAATTTATATTTATTTAAACAAACTGTTCTAAAATTTTCAAAAACATCTGCCAATAACAACACATCTGTTTTCAAATATAGCATTGAGTATTCACCTAAATTGTTACAATTAAAAGTATTCCAAATTTTATTTGCTCTTTCATAATCATCATTGGAAATAGATTCATTTTTTAATTTATCATAAAATTTTTCTTTACATGGTAAGTGTTTATCATTTAATTTTTCATAAGAATCTACATAAGAGTATGGAAAAACCCCTTTCTGTCTCATTAAATTAAAATTTTCATTAAAATATTTTTTTATTTCTACACATTGAGTTATTTCTAAGGTTGAGCTAAGTTTATCTAAGGATCTTGCTAAAAATCGAAACGAATCTACAAATCGTATTTTCATGTATACGTTTTGTTTATCTATTTTTTCAACCAGTAGAGTTTTTGAAAATGAAATGTATTTTTCTTTTGTTTGAGCAATAGCAGAAAGGGGTTCTCCATTTGTCGATAATTCTTTGATAAATAAATGACAATCATAATTTGTGAGATTATGAAAAAATACTGGTACAAAAGATGGTAATTTATAATTTAAATTGCAAGCGTTATGAGCTGGTCCTCTATATTTTCCCGTTAAATGACAATGATCCTTTACTTTTGTATCAAAATAATCGAATGGAGCGTTACATATGTAACAATTCTTTTCATTTGTAAACGATTTTAATTCTTCAATAGTTAATGGAAGCATTTCTTTTACAATTTTTAAATGATTATAAATATTACGAACCGTTTCATCAAGTTTTTTTACAAAAACTTTTGCGACATCTTGTCCTTTGTACATTTCAAGTTTAGATAACTTGTCATCAAAACTACATTTCACGTAAAACGCAAACGCGTACGGTTCATGCTCACACACTTTTACCGAAAACGATTGCTCAGCTGATTGTTCGGCACAGTCTATGGGCTTTAGACAACTTTCAAAATCCGCGTAAATCACAAAAGGCACTTTTAATTGTTTTTCAATATTTGTAAACTTTAATATATTTTCCGGTATTAATTCACCACACTTGTTTATCACTAACTCATTTGATGGTAATTTTGTATATACGTGAACGCAATCATGTTGTTCGTGTAATTTTAACTTTTTCACAGAAGAAAATGATTGGAGACACCCATCACACATGTAAAGTTTGTGCTCATGTTTGGTTTTTTGACTTCTAATTAATCGGGATAAGTCGGTGATTAAACAATAATGATTTATTTCATTATTAGAAATTAGTAAAAGGTTTATATGTGTTGGTTTACGTTGTGATGTAAAGTGTAGAGGCCCAACAATTTCATAACCAATTTTTGAATTTTTTTTGTAGGAATCAATGCCGTAAACGTTGACGGAAATATTATTTAAATTTTCAAAATTTTTAATATCCGTTAGTTTTACTGGAAACTCAATTCCTGTAAAATTTAATAATGTATCATAAGGTGGATACGATGATGGATTTTTTGGATTTCCATTTGCTTGAAATATTGCAGCATTTATAGAATAGGCAAAACACTTGTTATCACTATTGATTAAATTTAATACACCACCTTTTTTTGATATTACTCCTGGTAATTTAATAAACGAAGAGGCTGAAATACTGTTAAATCGGTTTATATTAACATCTAAAAATAATATTTCCTTTAAAGCCCAGTTGGAATCTTTTTCTTGAAATTCTGAAGCTTTGTTCATAAGCTGATCCTTAAATTCTTCAAAAATTTCATTTAGATCGGAGGAAATGGTTATAATTTTGTTACACGTATTCATAGATTTAATATCCAATAAAAGGGTGTCCGGTTTAATGTAAATTCCGAAAACTTCCATGTTTATTTTTAGGGTATAATGTACTTGTAGGTATTCACTAATTTTTTTCAGCACTTTTGCTTTAATTTCACTAAAAAATTCGCTGTAGTCTATAGATTTTTTGTTGATGGTAAACCGGTAACTTGCTATTCGGTTCTTAAATGCATGGGATAATTTACTGACGTTATTATCCAATACTTCTATACTCATTGGTCTTAGTCTTTTTTTGAGTAATTCAACACAATTTTTTTGATGTTGTTGTAAATAATCGTTTCTTGTAAACTCCCGATTGCACTTGTTACACTTTTCTGATTTAATTTTTACACCACAACTTAATTCGTGACGACGCAAATTGTATTTCCTTGTAAACTCTTTGTTACACTTGTTGCACTGCATTTTGAACTGAAGTAATTTTTGTAAGAATGTTTTTTTTAACGTACTTTATCCGGTTTTATTAATTATGCTAATTTTGACAGTTATTATGTTAATTTTGCTCCCAATTTGAACCGCCAAATGCCTATTTTTTTGACCGTTGCTAATTTTGCTCCCAATTTGAACCGCCAAATGCCTATTTTTTTGACCGTTATTATGCTAATTTTGCTCCCAATTTGAACCGCCAAATGCCTATTTTTTTGACCGTTGCTAATTTTGCTCCCAATTTGAACCGCCAAATGCCTATTTTTTTGACCGTTATTATGCTAATTTTGCTCCCAATTTGAACCGCCAAATGCCTATTTTTTTGACCGTTGCTAATTTTGCTCCCAATTTGAACCGCCAAATGCCTATTTTTTTGACCGTTATTATGCTAATTTTGCTCCCAATTTGAACCGCCAAATGCCTATTTTTTTGACCGTTATTATGCTAATTTTGCTCCCAATTTGAACCGCCAAATGCCTATTTTTTTGACCGTTGCTAATTTTGCTCCCAATTTGAACCGCCAAATTCCACTGTGCTCTAATTATGCAAATTTGACCGTTATTATGCTAATTAGATCCACCTGTGCTCTAATTATGCTAATTTATTCCCCCCTCCCCTTTGACCCCTGCTCAATTTTTGTTGCTCCCAATTTGAACCGCCAATACCTAACTACTGACGTTATTTTTTCTTTTTTGTTGGGAGAGGGGTACAAATCACACCAATCTGTCTCTTCTAATTTATTATTACTTAATCTAATTTTTAATTTGTATACAGTGCTATTTTGTGGTAATTTAATAGTATGAAGCGGTGTATTATTAGGGGAATAACTAATCATTCTTTCCCAATTAGCAGGCCAACTGTCATTTTTAATTCCATTTTTATCGAAACAAATAAACACTTCCTTACTATTATAAGGATGTTGAATATACAAATGATTTAACCAGATGGCTTGAAGAATTAAAATACTTGTTAACATCTTTACGCCTATTAAACAACTAATATTTTTTATATAAAACTGTACTTAAATGTAATTTGATTACCCCTCAATATTTTTACAATTAGGGAAACACATTTTTGCATACGGGTTAACCGTTAAAGTAACCGTTTCATCTTACACGCGATCATTGTTGCGAATATTAGAAACAGTTAAACGAACAAAAAGTAATTTACCGAAATATAACCGAATATTGTAATTTACAAACATCGGGGTGGTTATTTAAAGAGAATTTAAGATAAAGGGGGGTTTCTAATTAAAAAAATAGTATAAATTCAATGATAATAAAAATTTGTTCATTCAAGATGAGTTCAGAGTGTGTGATTGATAGTTCAGCCTTTTTTGAAAAAACTAAAACAGTTTGTGTACATCATAGTTATTACATTTTGACCCCGATAAGTTCTTTAAAATTTTGTTTTAATTGTTTATACAACATAATATCCGAGTGGGATGATTTAAACTTAGAATGTTGTTTTGTGCATAAACATTTTATGGAAGAATATTCCAAACTAAAAAACTTTGAACAATGTTCTAATTGCGACAATTCTTTATACCAAATTTTCATAAAAGATTTTTGTAAGGTGTGTTCGCAAAATATGTAAAACGTTTTTGAAAAAGTTTTTTGCGAGTGGTGGTAGTGACACATAAAAAACATAACCCGGAAATATTACTTTTATTTCAAAAAATGGCTCAACAATTTGAAGATGATGAAAGCGAATACGATAGCGGGATCGAAGCCGAATTTGACCAAGACATCAAAAACTACGTTTTTAATTATACAACAAACCAGGAAGAATTAGTTTGTATTTTTTACCACTACATCTACTGTGAAATTGATAACAAATGGTTTTGTTATTATTGTTTTAATTCAGAAAATCGTTCGGTTGGAGGAAGCCATTCTTCACACGAGACTATTAGCAAACATGTACTAAATAGATACAATTACGAGTGTGATAAATGTAAATGCAAGTTAATTAGTGTTGTGTGTCTGCAAAATTGTTGTATTTGCAATTAAAAAATATGTCAAATTTACGCTTTTGATTTTTGTAGTTTCTATGTAGTTTTACTATTGTATTTAGGTTTTATTAATATTTAAAGTTTTAGTTTTATATATGTAGGTAAATAAATTTATCAAAAAAAAAATTTTTTTTTTATTACAAAAAAAAAACATTAAAAAGGTTTTATTAAAAACTTATTAATTCAAGAGGAAAAAATTGCGAAAGAACTTATTTCTAACTTAAAACAAAAAACACTTTATTAAAAAATAATTTATTTTAAAACCATATTTTTACAAGTTTTTTGTATGTTATAAAAAAGGTAAAAAATTGCGAAAGAACTTATTTATAACTTAAAACAAAAAACACTATTAAAAAAACTAATTTATTTTAAAACCATATTTTTACAACTTTTTTGTATGTTATAAAATAGGTAAAAAATTGCGAAAGAACTTATTTATAACTTAAAACAAAAAACACTATTAAAAAAACTAATTTATTTGAAAACCATATTTTTACTAGATTTCGTATGTTATAAAAAAACAAAAAAATTAAATAAAATTTTGTATTCCTAAAAACAAATATAACTTTTTTTTCACTACAAATAAAATTAATTATCGTGCTAAAAAGTCGGATGTATTAAAAAATAAAAAAATAAATAAACTTATATATCGCGAAAAAAAAATAAAAATCACAATTATTACTATAAATTTTTTTGGAAATCCGTAATAAAACGCTTTATAATTTTTGTATACATCCGACTTTTTTTAGCGTATTTATCCCATTTTTCATTGTATTTTTTCAATTTTTGTTCAAAAACAAACATGCTATTATATACCACTTTAATATATTTTTCAGTTTTTTCATCAATTTCACTGTCACTATCACTGTCTTGGTCCCGTTCCTCCTCCTTATTCTCCCACATCTTCATTTGATCATGCTCCTGCTCCTGCATTTGCGCCTGATCCTGCTCCTCCTCCTGCATCTGCTCCTGCTGCTGCTCCTCCTCCTGCATCTGCTCCTGCTGCTGCACCTCCTTCAGCTCCGTTAAGCTTTCATCGTCGGAAATATCCGAAAAATTATTTTTGTATCCAATTGGTTTTACTTTTTCAAATGAACCACTTATTATTTCAATTTCACAGTCTTTTGCTAATTTTATTATTTCATCAGAAATAATATTAATTTTTTTTTTTGGTATGTCTGGGTCAGAAAAATCTCTCTGAAATGTTTTCATTTCGACTAATTCTTTTAAACTGACTCGGTGAATTTGCTGCAATTGCCACCAAACCCTAAAATTCACTTTTCCGTTAAAATTCGTTGGGATCTGTTGCAATCCGTTACATGTAAATTAACGCACAAAAATTCGCGAAATTACCCGTATATTTACAATTACTTATCCGTTGCAATATGGATTCAATTATTGCACTAAAATTCGCGAAATTACGTTTATATTCGTAATAAGCTTTGCGTGTTAATTAAATGCACCCTTAATTAAATTACAATTTTAAATCCTTAATTTTAAGTCCTTAACAAGGATATAATAAGAGCCCCACCAACAAACATGAGCAAGTCAGAAAAAAGAAAATTTCGAGAGGAAGAGCGATGGCGGCATGAAAAATTGCAACAACAAAAGTTGCAAAAAGAAAAAGGTAACCTTAAATACTTAATAATCTTAAAACCTTAAAAATAATGTTTTAAAAATTTTTTACAGATCCTTCAACAAAATAATAAATTATTAATATTTATTGTTATTAACATATTGTCAACATAAATTGTAAAAATTAAATAGTGTTTTGTGAGTTATCAAATTTTTATTCCCCCTCCTAAAAATTAATTAATTGTTTCCGCCCCTAAAAATTTCTTATAAAAGCCGAATTATTTTTTTTTATTTAGTCATAAAAATGAATTCAAACATATTTTTGAGTGAACGAAGATTTAGTTTAAATCAATCGAAATCTAAGTTTATATCTGTTTGTTTATGTCCTAATTTAAATTGGACACCATGTGTAGTTATTTCTGGAAGTAACAACTCTAACGTACAATTCAGTGAAAAAGATTGGGAGCAATTTTTATCATACAGAGATGTAATTAACAACTTTTTATACACAGCAGATTATTGTCCTGCAATAGAAACATCAAATTTTGTGTTACATTTTGAAAAATTTGAAAAATCTAAAGTTGTGAAAATAACTTTTAACAATTCTTGTATTTGGTTGGGATCTTCATCATTGGAAGAAATGTGGAAAATAGCACCACTAATAAAATATCATCTAGAAAATTTTAAAAATCAAAATATTTTAAACACTTTACAATTATTAAAAAATATGAAAGGAAATGATGTTATAAATAATTCTCTCATGATAATGGAACCATTCAAAAATAGACATGCTGTGACTTATGGAATAATAATGGAGGTGATTTATTTGTATCCTGAGCTGCTATGAAAAAAGTGACATTTAATGAAAGTTTGAACCAAGTGCATTACATGTACACATGGAATTACGCATACCGAGTGGCTCGAAAAAGTGAATGGGAATTAACTGCACTGGATCGTATACGGTTTTCTGCACGCATTAAAGAAGCTTCTATAATTTTAAATCCTATATTAGATTTAGTTTATAGAAATAATGTTTATAAAAAAATACAACAATTTTATACATAATAAACTTTTTATTAAAAAAATTATACTACATCTTTTTTATTTATCCAAGAATTATAATTTAATCCCAGCCATTTTACGTAAAGTTTGTTTCCCTTTTTTTTCAACACTTTCTCTATTAAATAAACATCAGGATGTTTTACTTTTTGTAATTCTTCCGTATAAAAACCACCTTGAATTTCTTCTTTTTTATCATCTTCTAAAATATATGTTGTTGGGTTCGTCAATTTAACTTTTTTAATTTTAAAAATTTCGGTAGTCCAATTAGGAGTATAACCTTTATTAAATGCATAACGATGTTTACTTATACGAACAAAATCACCCTTTTCAAATTTGGGGATTTTAGGGTCAATAGTTTTTAGTTGGTTAAAAGCAATAATATAATGAGCATTTTTATCAGTAACTTTACTAGGAATAGCACCGGTAGTCGTATGTCTTGTATTGTTATATTTTGCTACAACGTTTGGGAGAATTTTAACCCATTTGTATGAACCTTGCATACTAAATTGTTTCCAAAGCATAGTTTTTAAAGTTCGAATAACTCTTTCAACTATACTTGCTTTTAAATTGGAAAATGTGCTGTAATGATTAATATTATATTTTTTCATTAATTCTTGAAAATCTTTATTATAAAATTCTTTTCCATTATCCGTTTGTAAATTTTTAGGAGGGAACATTTGCATTAGAATTTTTTTCATAGCTTTTGTAACATCACTACCGGTTTTTTTCTTAACAGGTTCAGCCCAAACATATTTACTAAATGCGTTAATTACAACTAATATGTAATTATATCCTTGATTTTCTTTACCATAAAGAGACATTATAGCTAAATCACCCTGAATTAAATCATGTAAACCTTTAATAATAACGTGTCTTCTTCTATAGTTTTGTCTAGCCGACCTATGTAATTCTTCTACAACATCAACTTTACTCATATTCTACTGGTATTTTTAAAACAAGCTCACAAATAGCATTAACATTTTGAACAATTTTTGAGGTTAAAGAGAGTTTATCACCCACATTAACTTTTTGATTAATAACATCACTCGGTTCAAACAATTTTTTGTTTAAAATAATTTGAGCATCTTTAGGATACACGGAAGCTTTTTCAATTGTGGCAGCTATAGGAAACGTATACGTTTTTGAATGATCGTATATATACCAAACTAAATTTCCATCGGAATCCTTATTAAGATTACCTTTTATGTTGCTTTCAAGAATAAGTATTGATTTACTAAATAGTTTTGGTTTGTTACAAATATAAAACGTAGGTGGAAAAGATGAGCCACCATCATCAAGAAAATGATTACCGAATTTGTTAAGTGGCATTTTTATACTAATTACATTGTTGGATTACCAAAGTATTTATTCAATTATTCCACCTTCACGTAATTCTTCAATAATTGAAATAATTTCATTTTGAACTCCGGTATTACCAGCAGTTTCAGATGCTACTAATAATTTTAATCTATTTATTAATTCATTATAATCATTAAAATAAACGTAATCAATTTTGTTTTTGGAATATTTTTTTAATGCTCCTCCTCTTTTACTTTTCATATTTCGGGTTAAAACACCTATTAGCATATTGCTTATTGTTGAATTTGGTCGTCTTCTTTCTACCGGTTTAGTTTCTAAAGTTGGTTTAATTATATAATTATATTTATTTTTTATATCATTAGTATAACTTTTTTTAATAGGTAAATCAGGATTATAATTTTTGTGAAGTAAATTTGTTCTTCTAATTATATCAATAAAATTTTCTATATCTTTTTTTTTAAATCCCGTGGGATTTTTCTTAAATATTAATTCATAAAGTCCTGGTGTTCCCTCATATTTGATATTATTAATTTTTAAGTCGGGACCCTCAAAACTTAATTCTGAATTACCAATAAAAAATTTATCGGTAACAGGGTTGTGATAAACACCTAAAACATGATCAAAAACATCTTCAACATCTTTAATCATATCTTCAATATATGCTCTAGGTAATGGTGTAGCGAATTGTTCTAAATATTCATTTAAAACATTTGGATCAGATATTGATTAATAAAATTGTGATATGGTATCATCTATGTATTCATCGGTTGGAGATACTTCACCGGTAGATTCATACGATTCATTTTCTTTCAAAAATTGTGGTGTTTGTGGAGTGTATGGTTGTGAAGTATTTTGTCGTAATGAAATTTCATTTAAAAGATGTGATAGTTGTGGGCTAAAAGATGTGCTACTTGTTGGTTTCGAAGGTGTTGAAAATGTTGATTGTGAAGGTGTCGTAAATAATGATTTTTTAATTTTTTTTATAGGTTTAAATTCATATGGTTCTTGTTTTTCCAAAGCCGAAACTAATTCCTTAATAGGTTGTGTTATTGGTTGATAAGTTTGTTCCAAATGTAACTGTGATTGAGCTGTGTTGGTCTTTAAACTTTTATATTTCTTTTTTAAATCTTTCCTAGCTTTTAACAATTGTTTAGTGATGTGAGGATTCATTGCTACTAACTGGTTTAATTCAATAAATCTATTTATATAAAAGTATCAAAATTTTTCCTATATCTTCCAGCTGAAAGCGGGCAATCTTTATCAATTGTTAAAAAATTAAATTTCTTTTTCCAACAATTAGAACAAATATTTTTAAAATCTTGAAAAGACATATCAATATTAACGTGATCGTTGTAAATATGTTTTAAATTTGTTAAATCTTGCTTAAAAATTATTAATAGATTAGCATTATCCCGTATTAATTGTTTGGGAATAGAAGAATATGTCTGACATAAATAAAAACAATCCGTTTGTTTGTGACGACCGAAAGAAAAGTATTTTTGTATAATATTTTGATCACAAGAGGCTACGTCATCAAAAATTATAATCGAATTGTTTTTTATATTTTCTGGTAAAATAATATCATCCGAATTATCAAATTTTTCGTAACCAATTTCTTTAATAGGTTGCAACAAAGTTTCTAAGTATTTATATTTTGGTTGTTGTAATGATTTTGAATATAAATAGACATTTTCAAATCGCAATCCGTTTGGATGTTCGAGTAATGATATTATAACGTTTGTTTTTCCTGATGCGCTTGGACCTACAATTAAGCCTCGTTTACATTCACCACGAAATAAAGGACCATGCTTATTAATTTTTTCATCGTTTACAATAAAATCATGATTTGTAACAGGTAATAAATGTTTGTTTCTCATCTTGATTAATACTGATTATATATATAGGGTGGTGGTGTTATTTATATTAGTTAATGTTAAAACGTAAGCGTGTAAGTGTACACCGGATAGGTAGAGGGTTATTAAACTCTTTAATTAATAAATTACCTGTTGAACTACATATACCCGGTTATAATTTCTGCGGTCCAGGTACAAAATTAAAACAACGATTAGATAGGGGAGATAGGGGTATTAATCAATTAGATTCTGCATGTAAAGAACACGATATTGCTTATTATAAAAGTAGGAATCTTGAAGAAAGACATAAAGCAGATAAGATATTAGAAAATAAGGCCTGGAATATTGTCAATTCTGATTCTAAATTAGCTGAAAAAACTGCAGCGTGGATTGTTACAACTGCAATGAAAGGGAAACAAAAATTTGGTATGGGATTAAAGAAAAAAAAGAGAGTTATTAAACCTCCAAAAACCGGAGGATTTTTACCGCTTTTACTACCTCTTCTTGCTGCCCTCGGTGCTGTGGGTGGAGGAGCGGCGAGTATTGCAAAAGCCGTAAACGATGCAAAAGCAAATAAATTAGAACTTGAAGAACAAAAACGTCACAATTTAATGATGGAAAAAACTGGAAAAGGTTTAAAAAAAGGAAAGGGAATAAAAAAGGGAAAAGGAATTAAAAAAGGAAAAGGTTTATATTTAAGACCATACTCAAAAAACTAACTATACCTAAGAGAGCACTAAACGACGTAGATTTAAAAAAGTATGCAAAAAGAATTCCATATTTTAGAGGAGTATTTATGAGGGATACCTTACCAAAACATATACATAAATTTGAAACTGGAATAGTAAATCTTGATTTAAATATTGGTAAAGGTACTCATTGGGTAGCTTATTCCAAGAAAAACAAAAATATTGTATATTTTGATAGTTATGGGGATTTACCACCACCTATAGAATTAGTTAATTATTTTTATAGTAACGGAAAAGTAAGCATATACTATAATTACGACCGAATTCAAAAAAATTCATACATGTGTGGACATTATTGTTTAAATTTTTTATATAATCAATATTTTTAATAAATTACATCATTTTATAATAAGTTACCGTAGAGTCATGTCTTTAAGTTTTACTTTAACTGGTAATTCTTCCATTTTAAATTATGATTTTAATGATCCAATATATTTGGAAGGTGACTATGAAATAGGTTTAGTGAATTTTTATAGTTTTAATACAATACCAAATATAGATGAAACAAATAATGTTTTTTATTGGGGTAAACCTAAAAACAAAGTATATGAATATAAAGTTCCTGTAGGAGCATATGAATTGGATGATTTAATTAAACTTATTAAAAATTATGTAAAAAGTGTTGATAGTGATGCCGTTATAGATATAAATCCTAATATAAATACATCAAAAATAGAAATAAAAAGTAATCGCATAATTTATTTTAAATATAAAGATAATTACATCGGATCCGTATTTGGATTTGATTTGGAAAGACTCGATCCTGGTATAACATACATTTCTGAGCATCCAGTAAAAATTTTAAAAGTTAATTCTGTTGGAATTGATTGTAGTATAGCAGCTGGTTCATTTTTAAATGGAAAACCAGTTCACATTATTCATCAATTTTTTCCAACTGTTCCTTTTGGGTATAAAATAGTTGAAACCCCTCAAAACGTTTTGTATTATCCTGTTAGCGGTAAAGCAATCAACAATATTACGGTTAAAATTATTGATCAAACTGGTGAACTAATAAATTTTCAAGGTGAAGAAATTACTTTAACTTTACATATAAGAAAAGTATGGTCTTAAAATTTAATTATAAAAAGCACTTTTACAAAAAAAACAGTAGTTATTCAAAAGCAATCATAGGAATAACACCAAAAAATAAAAAATTTTTAGCTTCTCTCGGGTTAAAAGTGTTGGTTTAAAATGGACGTTTTGCATGTAACAAACCAGCCATTTAATGACACCAGTATTGAAGAATATCAATTTCATAGTTATCAACCAAACATAACGGGAAATGTAAATTATAATGATGAAATACGAATTAGTATTCAAGATTTAGACGCTTATACTTTACCTTCAAACAGTTATTTGTACATTGAGGGTAAATTATTAACCGAAAACGACAAAATTCCAACAAAATTAAGATTTATTAATAATGGAATTGGATTTTTATTTCGTGAAATGAGATATGAATTAAATGGAGTTGTAATTGATTCAGTTAGAGATTTGGGGTTAACAACAACAATGAAAAATTATTTAAGTTTAAATGAAAATGAAAGCGTACTTTTACAAAATGCTGGTTGGTTTCCAAAAATAAAAGATGAAAAAATTTTGGTAGATGCTAATGGTAATTTTAACGTTTGCATCCCCTTAAAACATTTATCAGGATTTTTTGAAGATTATAAAAAAATTATTATGAATATGAAACAGGAACTAGTTTTAATTCGTTCTGCTGATGATATTGATTCAATTATTAGTATTGACGAAACTGAAAAACCTAAAATTAGTATTACAAAAGTTTTTTGGAATGTTCCACATATTAAACCCAGTTTAAGTCAACAACTTCGATTAACAAACATTGCTAAAAGTAATAAAGAAATACCCATTAAATTTCGTTCATGGCAAATTATTGAATATCCATCATTAAATAATTCTAGTAGACATACTTGGGCTGTAAAAACAAGTTCAAAAATTGAAACTCCAAGACATGTTATTATTGGTTTTCAAACCGATAGAAAAGGAAAAATTACCAAAGATATGAGTAAATTTGATCACTGTAAACTTAATAATCTAAGAATATTTTTAAATAGTGATCGGTTTCCATACCATGATTTAAATTTAAATTATGATTCGAATAGATATGCGACGGTCTATGAAATGTTTGCAAATTTTCAAGAATCCTATTATCAGTTAATACAAAATCAACCTATTTTTACTCCTATCGAATTTAAAGATAAAGCTCCTTTAGTTCATGTAGATTGTTCTCGGCAAAAAGAGGTTATACAATCAGGTAGTATTGCCTTAAGAATTGAGTTTGAGACAGATGTTGCCACATCGTCCGATACTTCAGCATATTGCCTTATAATACATGAAAAGGAATTTTCGTACAACCCCTCCACAAAAATTGTAAAACAGTATTAAAAGCGTGGTTTTTCTAAAAATATATGTTGTAATGTACGAGCAACAGTTGTGTGAGTTTGTAGAAAAGTTGCGTAAACTGAAGCAAGACATTGAATTTTTTGAAAAAAAAAAATATGTGGAAAAATTGTTAAAACAGTTAAAAATATGAGACTTGTAGTGGATGTGCAAGGATTTAAAATTGAAAAGAATAAATTTATAATCAAAGAATTTGCGGCTTTTAATGGACATCAAATTAATCATTATGTGTTTAAACCACCATTTCCGTTAAGAATGCTTTCTGCTGAATTACACCGTCAGGCTTCTTGGTTAATGAATAATCATCACTGCATTCAATGGAATACAGGGTTTACCCCTATTCATTATTTTTCGAGTATAATGAAACAATTAACAAGTAATGTTAATATGGTTTATGTAAAGGGTGCTGAAAAAGCTAATTATGTTAAAAAATATTGCAACGTTTCGGTTTATGAATTTGAAGAATCGCCAGCACTTGAACATATGGAACCGAAATGTTTTTATCACACGTCTAATAATTGTGTTTGTGCTCTATCAAATGTATTTTTTTTATATGAAAACTTTATAATAAAAGATTAAAATATTTTTAAAGTATTTTTATTGTAAATAAGGTAATATATCATCTACATTTATTAATTCATTTACATCTATATCATCTAAATTACATTCTTCAACATCTATATTTGAAAAATTATCTATATTAATTACAAAATGCCCCCAGGCTAATGTATTTACATCATTTGGTATTACATGTCTTTTATCGTCGTGAGATGAAAGTGCAATTTTATTTTTCAATTCTGTAAATATTGTGTGCAAGTCAGAGACAAATATATACATTTTTCTAAAAATTACACCTTCATTTTCAACAACTTGTACGTAATCATTAAATTTTAAACTATGTTTAATAACAGATGCCGTTACTCCTTTAGCTTTTTTAATTAAATCACAATTTTTTAAAGGTTTACTTAATTTTATACAATATGCTTTAGCTCCTGTACCATAAAAAGATTCTATAGGAGTCCCACCAAATTCATCCTTCATTTTACCAACTGTTGATATTGTTTTTGGAATCTTATAAATATTATTATTTGGATAATTTGATGTATCGTAAAATTCAATATTATTTTTTATGTCTTGGTAAAAATCTGATGTAAATATTTCTAAAATTAAAGAGTCCGTGTCTGTATAACACAACTTAGCATCGTAACCATATTTTTTTTTAATATAATTATAATAAAAATCGTAAATTATTGTTTTTGAAATATCTAAAATTGAAAAACCTACATAGGACGGTTTATCATAAATCATTTTTAATTTATTTAATTGAATTGCGACGAGGTTGTCAGTAAATATTGAACAAGACTTGAATTCTGGTTTGGCTATCAGTGCTCGAGCACCTAGAGATTTTGTTTTATTTTCCCATTTTGTTGCCAAGCGAATATCTTTTCTTTTTTCTATATTTTCCATAGTTTTTCCGAATATTGAATTTGTTAACAACTTAAATAAATCCTTCTCGAATTCATTTTTTGCGTTATTTCGAAGAGTTGTATTTAATTTTACATATTTCTTTAACCATTGTGATTGTGAAAATTCAATTATCCTATGAATCTTTTTTAATTTTAAACCATTATTTAAACACTGCTTTAAATTTTTATAGTGAATAATATACTTTGTCTTATCATATAAATTTGGTATAAGTTTAGAAAATTTACTATTTGGTGGGATTAAATTTTCCGGACAAAAAGGTAAATCATTATGAAAGTCGTGTAAATCTAAAGGATATTCCAAATCAACTTCCAACACATATCCTTTAGGTGAATCATTAAGTACCGAAAAAACATTAAAATTTTCAATTTCATTTTTAGATAACCATTTAAAATCACTTGTAGGAAGATAATCACTCATTGCAGCTCCATATAAATTTGTAGCGTCTAAATACATTATAAAACTATCGGGTTTTGTTGAGTCATAATTTTTTAAGTATTTGTTATTAGCAACTGCTTTTCTTTTAGAACATTGTGCAACCCCACCTCTTATTCCTTTTTTAAAAAAATGTAACATGTCAACATCTGTCAGCAGTTGCAGTTTTACTTGGGTATGTTTTAACATTGCATCCCAACTCAGAGATGGGGCTGTTAAATATTGTGCTGGGTCTAATTTATATTTATTTAAACAAACTGTTCTAAAATTTTCAAAAACATCTGCCAATAACAACACAT
The DNA here is from genome assembly GCA_917563865.1 of Phyllotreta cruciferae. Taxonomy (NCBI): domain Eukaryota; kingdom Metazoa; phylum Arthropoda; class Insecta; order Coleoptera; family Chrysomelidae; genus Phyllotreta; species Phyllotreta cruciferae. The sequence goes on along the minus strand of OU830620.1, from coordinate 5,252,434 downwards.
CTGTTTTCAAATATAGCATTGAGTATTCACCTAAATTGTTACAATTAAAAGTATTCCAAATTTTATTTGCTCTTTCATAATCATCATTGGAAATAGATTCATTTTTTAATTTATCATAAAATTTTTCTTTACATGGTAAGTGTTTATCATTTAATTTTTCATAAGAATCTACATAAGAGTATGGAAAAACCCCTTTCTGTCTCATTAAATTAAAATTTTCATTAAAATATTTTTTTATTTCTACACATTGAGTTATTTCTAAGGTTGAGCTAAGTTTATCTAAGGATCTTGCTAAAAATCGAAACGAATCTACAAATCGTATTTTCATGTATACGTTTTGTTTATCTATTTTTTCAACCAGTAGAGTTTTTGAAAATGAAATGTATTTTTCTTTTGTTTGAGCAATAGCAGAAAGGGGTTCTCCATTTGTCGATAATTCTTTGATAAATAAATGACAATCATAATTTGTGAGATTATGAAAAAATACTGGTACAAAAGTTGGTAATTTATAATTTAAATTGCAAGCGTTATGAGCTGGTCCTCTATATTTTCCCGTTAAATGACAATGATCCTTTACTTTTGTATCAAAATAATCGAATGGAGCGTTACATATGTAACAATTCTTTTCATTTGTAAACGATTTTAATTCTTCAATAGTTAATGGAAGCATTTCTTTTACAATTTTTAAATGATTATAAATATTACGAACCGTTTCATCAAGTTTTTTTACAAAAACTTTTGCGACATCTTGTCCTTTGTACATTTCAAGTTTAGATAACTTGTCATCAAAACTACATTTCACGTAAAACGCAAACGCGTACGGTTCATGCTCACACACTTTTACCGAAAACGATTGCTCAGCTGATTGTTCGGCACAGTCTATGGGCTTTAGACAACTTTCAAAATCCGCGTAAATCACAAAAGGCACTTTTAATTGTTTTTCAATATTTGTAAACTTTAATATATTTTCCGGTATTAATTCACCACACTTGTTTATCACTAACTCATTTGATGGTAATTTTGTATATACGTGAACGCAATCATGTTGTTCGTGTAATTTTAACTTTTTCACAGAAGAAAATGATTGGAGACACCCATCACACATGTAAAGTTTGTGCTCATGTTTGGTTTTTTGACTTCTAATTAATCGGGATAAGTCGGTGATTAAACAATAATGATTTATTTCATTATTAGAAATTAGTAAAAGGTTTATATGTGTTGGTTTACGTTGTGATGTAAAGTGTAGAGGCCCAACAATTTCATAACCAATTTTTGAATTTTTTTTGTAGGAATCAATGCCGTAAACGTTGACGGAAATATTATTTAAATTTTCAAAATTTTTAATATCCGTTAGTTTTACTGGAAACTCAATTCCTGTAAAATTTAATAATGTATCATAAGGTGGATACGATGATGGATTTTTTGGATTTCCATTTGCTTGAAATATTGCAGCATTTATAGAATAGGCAAAACACTTGTTATCACTATTGATTAAATTTAATACACCACCTTTTTTTGATATTACTCCTGGTAATTTAATAAACGAAGAGGCTGAAATACTGTTAAATCGGTTTATATTAACATCTAAAAATAATATTTCCTTTAAAGCCCAGTTGGAATCTTTTTCTTGAAATTCTGAAGCTTTGTTCATAAGCTGATCCTTAAATTCTTCAAAAATTTCATTTAGATCGGAGGAAATGGTTATAATTTTGTTACACGTATTCATAGATTTAATATCCGATAAAAGGGTGTCCGGTTTAATGTAAATTCCGAAAACTTCCATGTTTATTTTTAGGGTATAATGTACTTGTAGGTATTCACTAATTTTTTTCAGCACTTTTGCTTTAATTTCACTAAAAAATTCGCTGTAGTCTATAGATTTTTTGTTGATGGTAAACCGGTAACTTGCTATTCGGTTCTTAAATGCATGGGATAATTTACTGACGTTATTATCCAATACTTCTATACTCATTGGTCTTAGTCTTTTTTTGAGTAATTCAACACAATTTTTTTGATGTTGTTGTAAATAATCGTTTCTTGTAAACTCCCGATTGCACTTGTTACACTTTTCTGATTTAATTTTTACACCACAACTTAATTCGTGACGACGCAAATTGTATTTCCTTGTAAACTCTTTGTTACACTTGTTGCACTGCATTTTGAACTGAAGTAATTTTTGTAAGAATGTTTCTTTTAACGTACTTTATCCGGTTTTATTAATTATGCTAATTTTGACAGTTATTATGTTAATTTTGCTCCCAATTTGAACCGCCAAATGCCTATTTTTTTGACCGTTATTATGCTAATTTTGCTCCCAATTTGAACCGCCAAATGCCTATTTTTTTGACCGTTATTATGCTAATTTTGCTCCCAATTTGAACCGCCAAATGCCTATTTTTTTGACCGTTATTATGCTAATTTTGCTCCCAATTTGAACCGCCAAATGCCTATTTTTTTGACCGTTATTATGCTAATTTTGCTCCCAATTTGAACCGCCAAATGCCTATTTTTTTGACCGTTATTATGCTAATTTTGCTCCCAATTTGAACCGCCAAATGCCTATTTTTTTGACCGTTATTATGCTAATTTTGCTCCCAATTTGAACCGCCAAATGCCTATTTTTTTGACCGTTATTATGCTAATTTTGCTCCCAATTTGAACCGCCAAATGCCTATTTTTTTGACCGTTATTATGCTAATTTTGCTCCCAATTTGAACCGCCAAATTCCACTGTGCTCTAATTATGCAAATTTGACCGTTATTATGCTAATTAGATCCACCTGTGCTCTAATTATGCTAATTTATTCCCCCCTCCCCTTTGACCCCTGCTCAATTTTTGTTGCTCCCAATTTGAACCGCCAAATCTTAACTACTTTCGTACCCGGCCGAATAGTGGTCGGCCGTATATGTCCGACCAACGGACGACTGATCCAATTTCTAGAATCTAGAAGTCTAGTCTAGTCTAGAATCTGTCGGACGAATCTGCGGCAGTTTTTTCGGCAAAAGTTGCCGAGGAAATGAGTGCTGAAGGTAAGCCAACACTTTTTTTAATGAAAATTAAATTCATTGAATTTTAATGAATTTTTAATTTAATTTAATGAAACATTTTAATTCTCTGTAAAGAATTGTTTAAATTTTTCACGAACAGCATACGCGGTTCGTGCACTTCGATTCTCACCATGGGAAGAAAATCTGTTTGTACATTGATGAGTTTCTCTGCTGGTAAATGATGCTACTGGCTGTTCACCTTCTTTGTCGATAATTACATTATGCAACAGACAAATGCATTGTATAATTTTGTCATTATCGTCGGAGGCGGTTAATTCAATTGTTGTTAACAGCAATCTCCATTTACTTGACATTATACCGAAAGCACATTCTACCACCTGCTGAGTTTTAGAAAGACGCTTATTAAAATAACTTTCGGAGTCTCCGAGGCTTGTTCCAGGGAATGGCTTCATCATATACGTTTTTAATGCATATGTTTCATCACCCAAAAGAACGTAAGGGACTCTAATATCCGTTCCTGGAAGAGCTGCGAGTTGTCCAACGTTCAGTGCTCCCTTTTCTAATTTCCTACATAGTTTGGAATGCGAAAAGATACCACCATCGCTCTCTTTGCCATAAGCACCTACGTCAATAGCTATAAACTTATAGTTTGGACCAGCTACGCCCTGTAAGACGATCGAAAAGAATTGTTTATAATTCCTGTACATGGCTTCTGCATGTTCAGGATTCCTTATCTTGACATGCTTGCCATCGATGCAACCCACACAATTCGGAAATTTCCACTTCTCCCAAAACTCTTCCGATATAGCCTTCGCTTCTTCTTCATTAGGAAAAGGCATATGCAAAGTGAGCAAATTATCCCATATAACTTTGCACGTTTCTTTTACTATTTTGCCAACTTCTGCGTCAGATATTCTAAATGAGTATCCCAGCGTCTTAAATGAAGAACCAGTTGCCAAGTACCTGGAACAGGAATGTAAAAATAAGAATAAGAATGAAATGTTTGTTGTTTTCTTCCAGTTGATGCAGTCAATAAGAAATGGCAAGGTTTAAGGGATGTGTTCCGAAAGGAATTTAACAAGGCTGTACAAGGAAGGAGCGGCGATGAGGCTCCTTTGGAGTGTACATCAACGTGGCCACACTTTCAAAATTTGTTATTTTTGAAGGACGTTATGAAGCCACGGAATCTGCAAAGCAGTATTTCATCTTCCAGAAAACGTTTATTACATCACGAATCGGAGGATGAAGACTTGACTCAAATATCAAATGCATGTTCTGATAATGAGAACGAGCCTACTGCCCATAGTTCGCAATTGCAAACTGATATTTCTCAGTCTCAAATTGCACATGCAAAGAAAAAAAGCAAAAATCGAATTCTGTAGAGGATGAATTTCTTCAAATTGAAGAGGAGAAATTGAAACTGTTTGCTGGTAATGATGCTATAAAAGAAGATTCCGATTATCAATTTCTTGTCAGCTTATTACCATTTTTAAAGGAAGTTCTTTTGCACCGAAAACTAACTGTTCGCCATAAGCTTCAACAAGTTTTTATAGATGAAGAAGAAATCGCTTCAAGAACGTACGTGTCTACCCCACAGTCTTCGAATTCTTACTTTGTACTTTGATGTTCAATTTACTTTACTTAATAAAATGTTAATAAAAACTATTCAGAATTAGCTTACCTCAATGTTACAGCCAGTCTTTCCTCGGGAGATATGGTTTCCCTGAAATTAGACCATTTTTGTATCGATGGGCTGATAGTCTTCAGTATATATTTAAATGTTTTAACATTCATTCGGGAGTAATCAAAAAACTTCTCCTTGATTCCCAATAACTGTCCATGCAGATGGTGAAATTCCCCTTTTGTTTTTCTTTCTTCTAATATTGGACTAACCCACTACTTCCTTTTTCTTTGCTGCCATCGTCTCATGAGATACGAGTTTTCCAAAAAGTACATATCGGGGTTCATTTTTTTGCGACACAAAACAAGAACGACCAAAACTCAACTGTCGTATGATTCAGTCGGTTGCAGTGGACGAAGATAGGTCGTCCGTCTTCAAGTCGGATATAAACGGCCGACCTCTAATTCGGCCGATTTACGGATCCACTGTACGGTCGGCCTAACACTCCCACACTACAACACTAATGCAACACTCCTTCCACCACCTGCATGAACGGCATCAGCATCTACTGTAACATCATTAAATTATGGCCGACATATTTGCCAGGATCCCTATGGATTCAATACACCTCTTCCCTCACCAGCCGCATCATAAATACTGTTAATTAATAAAGAGCGGATTATATGCAAAATCATACATCATACGGATCATTTTACATACAATTTGAAAAGATAAAATTTACTTAAAATTTGATTTATTAGAAAAGAATTTACCATATCTTAGGTAGCTATACCACTTTTTTCTATACTTCTGGTCATTTTGCATAATTTTGATATTTTTTGAAAACTGCATATTTTTAAATAAATCATTGCATATAGGTATATGCGCATATATTAGCAATTTTTTGCATATGTTCCGCTCTTTATTAATAAATAATAGATAGATATAAATACACATATGCAAATATCCAAAAGTTTGGAATACCTACAAATAATATATCTACGCCTATGGTGGTTTAAAAACTATTGTTTATATATTTTCTAAAGCGTTTTTAAATGAAAATGATAGAAATATTTGATTCGCTTTTGTATGGTCACGTTCAACTGATTTGGGTATTTGTACTTTATTTGAAACTCCAATATCACAAAAATGGCGCCGGATGTAAACGTGCGGGTACCACCCGCTCCGATAAATTACGACTGTTGTAAAAACAAAACGCAAGTAAATGTATGTGTTTGTGTATTATGCGATGTATTGTTGCATATAAGTTGTGCTGAAAGAAATTTTAAAAGTTTTGGTGGAATACTAGGCGTATGCGGTAAATGTGAAGAAAACATAACCTCTAATCCAAATGAATTCAAAACAAATGATATATCAGTTTTGATCAGTCTCAATAATAAAATCGAGGAACTGACTAAAGACAGTGATGAATTACGAAATCAGTTGATAACTTATAAAGCATCAGATAATGATTTTAAGGCAAAATATGATGAAAGAGTTAAGCTACACGAGGGAGACGTGCAAACTATGGATGTTTTAGTGAAAGAAATGAAAGATAAAAACAAACTACTCGAAGAAAAAATACAGAGAATGACAGAAGAACCACATTAGCTACACCTATTATTGTAACAGCTAGAGATAAGCAAGTTGAAATGAATATTAAAAGCAACATAGAAAAATGCATAAAACCTGGTGAAATGAATGCGCAAATTATTAGCACAAAAACGCTAAAATCAGGAGAGGTGATGATCATGTGCAACGATAATGAGGATGCTAATAAGATAATTGGTAAAATAAATAAGGACCTAAATGACACCTGCAGGGCTACCTTTGAAAAGCTAAATCTACCCAAATTAAAAATAGTTGGTATAAAAAATGAATATGATAATGTGAAATTGGAAAATGATCTCAAGAAACAAAATTTTCCCGAATTGGCGGATAAAGAGTGCAAGGTCGTACACATACAGAAAATAGAAAAATATAAATCTGTAAATAGAGAAAATGCAGAAGATACTGATGAAAATGAGCGGAGATACACAGCTTATCTGGAAGTTGATCCTGGAATATATCAAAAAGCCATGCAAGAAGGAAAAGTCTTTATAGGGTGGCAAAGGTGCTCGGTCTACGAAGAACTAAATTTAAAGAGGTGTTATAAGTGTTGTGGCTACGGACATACTAGCAAAAAGTGTCTTAACAATCTAAAATGTGGATACTCTGCTGAAGAACATGATGCAAGAAGCTGTGCTCAAAAACATAACCTAAAATGTGTGAACTGTATGGAGGTGAACAACTTGTTGTTCGCAACGTTGTACAAGACGATGAGGGATTACAAACATTCAGCCTACGATCAAGAAAAGTGTGAGGCATATAAGTGAAGAGAAGCATTTCTAAGATCTAAAATTAATTATTCACCATGTTCTTTATAAATACATAAATACGGTAGATTTAAGTGAACAATTATTAAAAAAAGAAACAATCTGTGATATGGAATCCTGCTTAAATGAATCGGTTGAAGTTACATCGGGACAAGTGTGTTGATAATGTGTGTAAATATTCGAAGCATAGAGAAAAACTATTAACAATTAATTGTACTCCTGGCAAATTTGAAATGTAAACCACAGATAATAATCTGTACCGAAACCTGGAACGTACAAGTGGACAGTATGTTTGATATAAATGGTTATAAATTAGTATATAATAAAGCTAACATAAATAAAGCTGATGGAGTGATAGTATACATAAATAAGGAAATGGATGCTGTTGCTAAAGTCGTTTCGTTACGGACAACCAAAATAATAGAATTACAAATAAACTGTGCGAATAATGAAAAAATCATAGAAACGGCCATATACAGATCGCACAAGATTGATAAAAATTTATTCATACATGATCTACGAGAATATTTACAGTTACATGCTATTAGTAAAACCCATTAGGATTACAAACTAACCTATAGTGAATTTGGATATTTACCTTTCATAACTACAGTGACAAGGCCAAAGGGTGAATTTGGAAGTTGCCTGGACCATATATTTGGAAAAGAACCTTCAGAATATAATCAAGAATCAAAAGCCTACATACTTTAGAATAACATCTCTGATCATTACACAACTTTTTTAAAGATAAATACGCAGCTTAAACCATTGAAAAAGAATGTAGATGTGATATATAGTTACGTAGATTATAGAAGACTTGAAGAATTAGCAGCAAACGTAGATTGGGACCAATACACAACTTGTGATGATATTAATGTAAGTACTAATAAATTAATTAAAAAAGTTCAAGAATTAATCGAATTAGCAACTAGGAAAATCTCTAGAAAACATAGGACACAGTTAGTAGCGAGAAAACCTTGGGTAACAAGGGGAATCATGATCGCGTGTAGAACCAAGCAAGTTATGTATAATAAAATACCTAAAAATATAAATAATAATTCTATTTTAAAAGAAAGGTATAAGCAATATGTAAAAGTCTTGAATAAAACTTTGAAGGAAGCAAAAGAAAAATTTGAAAAGAAAATAATTGGAGAACGGCAGGGAAATCCTAGAAGGCTGTGGGACTATATAAATGGAAAGGTGGGTAAAAGAAGAAAAAAGAGGTGCATAATAAACAAAATAAAAATAGGAGGAGAGATATCTGAAGATATATAGAAGAATGCCAATCATTTTAATCAATTCTACAGCACTGTTGCACTGGACTTAACTTCCAGTATACCAAGGAAAGGCAGTTATATCCCAAAAAAGAGGGTAATCGAAAATTCTATTTTTCTTCAACCAACGACAGAAGATGAATTACTCTCATTAATGAAAAACTTGAATAAAAAAGCAGCAGGAGGAGTGGATAACATAAGTGCAACGGTATTATTGAAAATCGGTAAATTTTATAGCCCACTCTTTATCGAAAATAATTAACCAAGGTCTCGAGACCGGCGTTTGCCCGACGCACTTCAAACAAGCAGAAATAACGCCAATATACAAGAACGGAGACAAACTACAAGCTACAAACTATAGGCCAATTTCACTCATTTCCAATATAGCGAAAATTTTTGAGAAAGTAATTAAAGTAAGGGTAAGCAAGTTTATGGATAAATACCAGATCTTGAGTAATATGCAATTTGGCTTTACAAAGAATGTTTCTACGAATAATGCATTAGCCAGTTTTACAAAATATATTTACGAGAGCCTTGATGGCAGTAGGCCAGTTGCAGCAATTTTTCTAGATTTGGAAAAAGCCTTCGACACCGTTAAGCATGATTTAATAATATATCAGAAGCTTAATAACTACGGTATAAGATGAATAGCAAATGATCTGATACGAAATTACCTATCCAATAGAACGCAGGTGGTTAAAATTGGTGATACAAGGAGCACTCCAAGGACAGTCATGTGTGGAGTGCCTCAAGGATCCATATTGGGGCCATTACTTTTTATTTTATATATAAATGATATGCTAGGTTTATTGAACGAAGGAAGGATGATTGCCTACGCGCATGATACAGTGATCCCATGTGCAGCTGATAGCTGGGATGAAGTGCAAAGTACGTTAAATCATAACTTAAATATAGTTTATGAGTGGTTATGTAATAATGAACTATCCCTTAATATGAACAAAACTGTGTATATAACTTTTGTGAATTACAATGATAGGTTGCCAGATGATCTCAAGTTTATAATTACTAGTAATAACACATCGTGTGCAATAGCTCGAGCAACAAACACCAAGTACTTAGGAGTACATATTGACCAAAATTGCAAATGGGCAGAATACATAAAAAATGTGATAAGTAAGACAAGGTATTTAATTTATGTTTTAAAAAAATTAAGAAATGTACTCAGCACAAAGAATCTTAAACTAATATACTATGCTTTCTTTAATTCTATTGTTAACTATGGTAATGTTGCTTGGGGTAATGCATATCAAAATGTGTTTGAAAATTTGGAAAGGTTGCAAAATAATTATTAAAAAGAATTTTTGGTTCAGGAACAGATATAAACGAGATTTATAAGAAAAATTTAATATTGAAAATAAGAGAGTTGTACTATTATAATACTATTTATTATGTTGGAATACAAGAAACTAAGTAGCATATATAAGAGATGTAACAAAATTACTAGGTCTAAAAAAATAATTTTGCATCTATGTAAATTGGAAGTAGGTAAAAAAATTTGACTACCTGGACAGTTAATTTGTGTAAAGAACAAAGAGAGCATAGCAAGAGTCCCCGCCTACCATATTTCGTATAGATCGCGCGAGGTCTAGTTCCGATGATTTGTGCGAAGCGAATTTTAGTAATCATTAATATTTGGTAGGGTGTACATCTCTTAACATTAACGAAGCTCGGAATTCCACGTAGTTGTTTATCATTTCCTATCGTAATTAAAAACAAGTTGAGATTATTTATCGAGAAAGTAGTTTAACGCAAATAAACTTGTCAAGTAAAAAAAGCTTCAAGGTATTTTGAAAATAAAAATAAAACAACATTCTTAAAAACTTAAAATGAAAATTCTAATAAAATAAAATAAAATTAATTCAATAAGTGCTCAAATCGACCACCACCCTCCGCTAAACAATAACCAAGCCTATTGTAAAAACCTACCCGGACGTTCGCAAGCATTTCGGGGCTAATGGCCCTCAATGTGTTAACGATTTGCAATCGCAACTCATCGAGATTTGTAGCCCGCTACTCTTGAAATCCGTAGATCCTAGATTTGACATATCCCCATAAAAAAAATCACAAGGAACCAAATCCGGTGATCTCGCCGGCCAGGAAATATTCATCTCCCCGTCTCCCGCAAAATTGCGAAAACCTGCAATTAAGCGGTTGGGAAACAGTTCCAATAAATATTCCCTGACAGCAGCGGCATTTTGCGCAGGACATCCATCTTGTTGGAACCACAGAGTTCCGATTTATCGCATCCAAATTTGGGTACATTTGTAAGAGGAGATTGGTCAATGATGAATTCGTGAAACAGTTCACTACAAGAGGAGTGAACTGTACAAGAACACATGTTTGTACAAGCTATTGCGCATGGACAGAAATACGAAATGGTAGCCGCGGAATGTTTCATAAATGCAAATTCACACTTACAATTTTTTAAATGTGGGTTAATTATACACCCATATGCCTCTGCATTTGGGGGCTATCCCAGATTGGGATTATTTTCGACTCAAAAACAAATTCATATGGAATTTTAGAAATTAAGTGTCTGTACAGTAGTAAGGCAAACAATTTAGAAGAGTATTTAAAAATAAAAACTTTTTGTTTAATACAAGACGAAAATACTATCATGTATTTAAAAAGAAATAATGAATACTATTACAAAGTGCATAGAGAGATGCTAGTGTCCGGATTGGGATGGACTGATTTTATAGTTTATACAGGGTGTAACTAAATATGTGTAAAACATTTAAGGGGGTGATTCCTCATCGAAAAATAGATAGGATCTTTCATATAAAGAAACTTAATTGGAGCATCCCTTGTTAAGATACAGTTTAGGGGTTGCGTTTTCCACCCCTTACAACCATGGGGTAAAGGTAAACCAAATAAAGTACTGGCTAAGTGTCTTTTTGGTAATAGAAAATGTCAGGTTAATTTCAGTATTGTATACAGTCGGCATTTGTACAGACGCGGCGCCTTCAATGATGGGTGTCCGTTCTGGATTTCAAGCACTCGTGAAACAAGTTGCTCCTCAAGTGTTATCCTATCATTGTCTCATGCATCGCTACGCTTTGGCTGTTAAGACGCTTCCACCAGAATTACTAATCACGTTGAGTGACATAGTGAAAATTGTGAACCATGTTCGTGGCAGTGCAACAAACACGAGAGTATTTAAAGTTTTATGTGATGAAGTTGGTGCCAAATGTAACTCTCTTTTGTATCACACAGAGGTACGCTGGTTATCACGAGTCAGAGTTTTGAACCGGGTTTATGAGCTCCGTGAAGAAATAGCACTATTTTTTGAAAAACAGAAAACACAGAAAGAAAAAGAGTATCTGTCAAACATAAAAGACAAAACATTCGTCGAAAAGCTGACGTATCTTGCCGATTTCTTCTGTGAAATCAAGAATCTGAATATTTCTTTGCAACGGAATATGACGAATATTTTGGCAGCGCTGGATAAAGTTGCTAGTTTTATTCGTAAATAAGAAATTTACCAACGCAGAGTGCAAGCTGGCGATGTGTCTGTCGATGTTTACACTACTCTGTGAGCAATTGGTAAATACCGAAGAAAACAAAATCACATTTGGAAATGCCGTGGATCAACATTTATCTGCAGTAATAGAGTCACTGAAGCAATACTTTCCGGATTTAGATAATCGTCAGTCCAACTCTTGGATATTAAGACCATTTTCTACTGATGATGACATGTACGACAGGCGAAGAGGTAGCGGCCAAAGTAGAATTTCTTGGACTGCGCGAGAATAGTACTTTCAAAGTAGAATTTCAAATGTGTGGTCTCCGCAGATTTTGGATTAAAGCAGGTGCCGAATATCCTGTTATAGCTAACAGAGCTTTAAAAATTATAATACCTTTTGCCACCACTTACAGATGCGAGAGTGGTTTTTCAACGTTAGTTTCATTGAAAACAAAGGCCAGAAACCGTCTCAATGTGGAACATGACATTAGATGTGCTTTAAGTGACACTAAACCTAACATAAAAAAAAAACTTGTAAACGGAATAATTTCGTAATACGAAACAATTTCAACCCTCACACTGATTATTATTTTCAATTCATAGTTAAAATATCGTAATATTGTTGTGTTTTTATGTAGCCACAATGTATCCAGTTTTCTGACTAACTGCTGGGCAATGACAACTTTGTAATTAATAAACATTAGAATTCGCTTGCATTGAATGTTTTCATAACATTTTAAAATTGGGGTAAAATTTGATTTCCTAACAGGTTACAGGGGTAGCAGTATTATAAAGGTTAGGAACCACTGCTGTACATAGACATAACTTTATAATATCGAACTCCGAAAAACTCTTTTTAAAAAATTATTTTAATTTATTTGAAGAACAAAAACTAGTAGAACATAATTGAAACAAGTCGATCGAACATCGAACGATGACCATTTATGGAATTGTTGTAATTGGAATCGCTACGTTCGCTGTAACACGTCACATAACTCCTCCATTCCCAGAGGAAACTCAAGGGTGTAACCGGGGTGCTACTACATGGGTTTCATTGATCTCTTGGACTGTTTGCTGCTGCGTTGGTTCGCCTCGGAATACCTTGCAAATTTTCTTTCTAATTCTAACTAAAATGTAAATTAATATTAAAATTATTAGAGATGTGGATGATGCGATTGACCAATGTTGGAGATTTGGAATTTGGATTTCTTCTAATTCTGGTTCTTCTGATTCTTGGAGATGGACTTGGTGAAGTTCATCTAAAGCCTCGATGACACTGGGCTAGTTTACAAGCTGCTAGTCGGCGAGTTTAAAAGCCAGCGAGTAAGCGAGTGTCGTTGACACGAAAATCTTTCTACACGCTCAGTAGTGAACTAGCCAGCGAGTTGAAGCCACGTGTTGTTTTGTGTGACCGTGTGGCGTGCTGTCTGCATTTTTCGTTTAAATTTTAAGCTGAAAAATGAAGTGGAACACTCGTGATATAATAGAGTTTCTCAACATCTACGAGCAGTACCCAATTTTATGGAATATAAAAAACAAAGACTGTAGTAACACAAAAGCAAAGGATGAAAGTTTCAAAAATCTCTTAGTTAAACTTAACGAAAAACAATTAACTGAGGGTATGAATGTGAAGCAATTAAAGGCAAAAATAAAATCAATTAAAGACGTATAAAGGCAAGAAATAAATAAAATTGAAAAATCCAAGAAAAGCGGATGTGGTACTGAGGAAGTATACACGCCAAAGTTGGTATGGTTCAATGAAATGAAATTTTTGGCAGAGGTTGTAGCCACACGAATGAGCAAATCAAACCACGTGAGTATTTTAGTTGTTATATTAAAAAAATATATATTAGACCGTTATTCCAGCTTTCTCCCTCTGCCACGCCAGGGCATTTTCATCTCTAAAATGGGTAACATCTTCTGATCTCCTCAGCAGATCGACTGTGATAATTTCCAAGTAAATGATTAATAGGCTGCATATTATTAGCATTTTCCCTCCAAAGTTCAGGTGTGATATTTCCGGTATTCCAGTCCTCTCGATCTACTGCTTGTTGTGGCATGTAGTTACCAGGATCAGTCTTTCTTAGCCAGCTATGAAGACAACAAGCAGCCCAAATGACATTATCTATAGTTTCCGGCGCCAAATCAATCGGTCTCGAAAATATTCTGAATCGCCATACTAGTATACCAAAGGCATTTTCTACGACTCGTCTGGCACGGGAAAGACGATAATTAAATATTTTTTCGGCAGCACTAAGACCTATTTTACTGTACGGTTTCATGAGATTAGTCCTCATAGGGAAAGCATCATCTCCAATAATAACGCCGTATTCAGGAAAGCCAAGAGTCTTGTTTTCCATAGCAATGTTCAACGTACTATCTCTAAATATTGCACTATCAGTTGCTCGTCCATTTGCACCTACGTCTATATAAATAAAACAGTTCTTTCGAGGGATTGCTCCTGCAAGCCGTCGGAAAACTAAAAAGGAACTGCACCGATGAGAGGCCCGTTCAGTTTCCGTCACCCTCTGCCTCTCAACCATCCGTATTCAGCGTGAACACCGATAACAGGCCGTACGTAACCGTTTAGATTAATGATGAAAAATTCCTGGCATTGATAGATACAGGAGCTGGTGCATCATTGGCGATAGAATTGCCGACAAATTTCCACAGTATAAGGAAATCCGACCGATGCTAGAAACCGCCGCCGCCCGTCTAGCAAACGGTGATTTGGTAACCGTCGCCGAAACTTTTCCTTTCTGCGTCACCGTTGGAGATCAACCCTTTCAGGTCGAGATGCATCATTTTCCCCGACTCACCACCGATATGGTCATCGGAATGGACTTTCTACATAAAGGAAAAATCCAACTGGATCTAGCATCTAATACTATATCGATGGGAGGAAAAATCATTTCTCCCGGAAGCCGTCCGCGATCCATCCATCCGATAGGTGTCTTGACGACCCAACCGGCAACGCCGACTCCAAAGAAAACAGCCAACCGCCCAAGGAAATGCCCAAAGGCTAAGAAGCCAAGTATTTCACCAGCTGCGAACGACCGTCCGGCAACCACTTCTCAGCATCCGGAAGAAATTGTTTCAGGGGAACCGGCTGGCCAACCCGATCCCGAAATTGCCGAAATTCAAACAAATGAACAAGGCGATGGACTTCAAGAAAACCTTGTTTCCGAAATAGGAATACCGGAAAGTTCCTGTTTAAACACCGTGAGCCCCGTCAATTCACAGGTGTTATCCGATGCCCAAAAGAAGAGTTTGGAGAGGTTCCTGAATGCAGAATTACCGCTGTTTGAATCCGTAAAAGGGCCTACCCATTTGATCGAACACGAAATAAGTTTGGTCAATCCGGAACCGATCAAACAAAGATATCGACCCCAGAATCCGAAAATGCAGGAAATCATCAACAACGAGGTTGATGAGATGCTGGAAAAGAAGGATGGTAAATACCGCTTCTGCATTGATTTCCGTAAGGTAAACGAATCAACGAGCAGGGATGCTTACCCATTACCATTCATCAATGCAATACTAGACAAACTCCGGAAGGCTAAGTATATTTCTAGCTTAGAGCTGAAGAGCGGATACTGGCAAGTTCCGCTCTCCGAATCCAGCAAGCCGATCACCGTATTTACCGTTCCCGGAAGAGGATTATTCCAATTCAAGGTGATGCCGTTTGGACTCCATTCCGCCCCCGCTACATTTCAAAGGTTAGTTGACCGAGTAATTAGCCCAGATCTAGATCCGTATGCGTTTGCATACCTAGATGATATTATAGTCTTGGGTGAAACATTTGATGAGCACCTCCGAAACTTGAGAGAAGTTTTCAAAAGACTCCGACAGGCCAGAGTCCAACTTAACCCGGGAAAATGTCACATCTGCTTACCGACGATGAAGTACTTGGGACACATCGTCACCGGGGATGGAATTCACACCGATCCCGAGAAGGTCGAAGCTATTACAAAATTCGAATCTCCGAGAAATATCCGAGAAATGCGAAGATTTCTAGGCGTAGCCTCCTGGTATAGAAGGTTTGTACCAAATTTCTCCTTAATCGTAGCACCGCTAACCAAATTGCTGAGGAAGAAATACCGATGGAACTGGGGTCCGGACCCAACAAGAAACAGCTTTTGCGGAAATCAAACAAAAGCTGACCGAAGCGCGGATTTTGAGCTATCCCGATTTCAACCTGCCGTTTACCCTACAAACCGACGCCTCCGACTATGGGTTAGGAGTAGCCCTCACTCAGAATCGGGAAGGGGCTGACTTGATTATTGCATACGCGAGCTGAACCCTCAGTCCCAGCGAAAAGAACTATTCGGTAACTGAGAAAGAATGTCTCGCCATTGTATGGGGAATCGAGAAGATGCGGCCCTATTTGGAGGGATACCCTTTCACCGTCTTGACCGATCACCAATCCCTCAAATGGCTGCATTCCATATCCAGTCCATCCGGCCGTCTAGCCCGTTGGAGCATTTTCCTACAGCAATATTCTTTCGACATCAAGTACCGTAAGGGAGCCTTGAACCGTGTAGCAGATGCCCTGTCGAGGAGTCCACTGCCCAACTTCACGAATGAAACCGAAGTCTGTACTATTTCCGAACATCCCGAATGTTCTTGGTACAAAAACAAGAAAGCCGAAGTTGTGGGAAAACCGACAGATTTTCCACAATATTGCATCCGGAACGGCAAATTATACCGACATTTTTGGGATATAAATGACTGCGGTGAAGCTGAGATGATCGACCCGTGGAAACTTTGCATCCCCAAACCGAATCGCGAACAGTGTTGCGTGAGAACCACGATGTCCCCGCCGCCGGCCATTTAGGTATCGCGAAAACCATCGCTTGCACCGCGAAAAGCTATTATTGGCCTGGGATGCTCCGCGACATTGCAAAATATGTGCGACGATGTCAAAAATGCAACCAATACAAGCCGTCCCAACAGTTAACCCCTGGCAAGATGCAACCGTCGGCAAACCATTCACCATGGGAAATTGTCAGCACCGATCTAATCGGACACTTACCGAGAGGACTTTGCTACGTCATCATGTTTCAGGATCGTTTCACGAAATGGGTTCAACGTCGCGCAATCCGTACCGCCACCGCATCCAGCGTTAGCGCCGCGTTCCGCGAAGAGGTTTTCTCCAATTTTGGGGCTCCGCGAACCGTCTTGTCCGATAACGGAACTCAATTCACAAGTTCAACGTTTCGAGATACTCTCAAAACACTTGGGATAAAACACCGTCTAACCCCGCCGTATACCCCCCAAGCTAACCCGGTCGAAAGGGCAAACCGAACAATTAAAACTATGATTGCTCAATTTTGCGATAATGATCACCGAGATTGGGATTTGTACCTACCCGAATTAAAATTCGCGATAAATACTTCTACCCATGATTCTACTGGATTTTTGCCCGCCTTCCTGAACTTTGGGCGAGAACTGGATGTACCAAATGTACTGTACCGCGAAGAGCAACCGAACCCGGACCCCCACCAAAACTCAGACTATACCGACTTACACGCTCACAATGACCGTTTACAGAAACTCAAAGAGTCCTATGAACTCGTCAAGGTATGTCTGTCCCGAGCTTTTTCCAACCAAAGCCATTACTACAATCTCCGCCGTAAAGATTGGAGATGCACTATCGGCGACCAAGTACACTGATCAAAACGAAAAAGGAGCCACTCATAAAAATGTTCATAGTTTTTACCTTAATCTTTTTATGACTAAATTTTTTTTATATAATTACATCTTAGGCTCTTTGCTATAACTATAGTAAAGTTATTTTTCCCAACTGTATTTTTAGGAAATAGAAAGTGAAAAACGTGAAAAATTTGATTTATTGTTTTAATAATGACAATGATAAAAATTGTTAAAAAAAAAACTAATAGCGTGTATGGGCTCCTCGAACTCGCCGAACTTCTGCACAACGTCGAGGCATACTTTCAATAATATTTCGAATAGCTTCTTGACCTAGTTGTTCCCATTCTTCAATGAGAACTTCCTCGAGTTGTTGTAGGTTTCTTAGTGGCTGACGATCTATTAAGCGCTTCCCAAGTATATCCCAAATGTGTTCAATAGGATTTAAGTCGGGACTCCTCGCTGGCCACTCCATCACTTGAATATTATGGCCAGTAAGATAGTTTTGCACTGCTCTGGCCACATGCGGTCTCGCATTATCTTGCTGAAGGATGAATTCTGGGCCCATATTTTCAGCAAATGGTACAATATGTGGTTCAAGAACTTCGTTGATGTACCTCTCTGCCGTCATCGCCCCACGTCGAATAACTACTAGCTCAGTGCGACCATTTAAAATGATCCCACCCCAAACCATAATTGAGCCACCTCCAAAAGCCTGACTTTCTCGAACTGTGGAATCTAAAAAGCGCTCGCCTGGTCGTCTCCAGACTCTAACACGTCCATCAATATGATTGAGCAGAAATCTGGACTCGTCAGTAAACATAACGTTACTCCATTGTTCCATGGTCCAATTAACATGTTCTTCTGCAAACAAGCGTCTAGCTCTACGATGTTCAGGGCTCAAAGGGGGAACTTTAGCTGGCCTTCTTGCATTCAACCCACGTTCGTGAAGCCGATTTCGTATAGTTTGAGTACTTACTCTTGTACCCGTAGCTTCAACCAACTCATTTTGTAGCGTTCGAGCAGTACTTCGACGATTCCTAACGGCCCAAAGTTCTAGAAGTCGATCTTCTCTAGCTGTAGTCGACCTTGCACGACGCGGATAAGGTTGTCTTCTTACAATTCCATAAATTTCAAATCTGGTCCAGGCTCTATTTATCGCAGCACGACTAACATTTAACATTTCTGCTGTACGGCGTCTTGAATAGCCTTCTTGAATCAAAGTAATTGCCCTAACCATTTGAATTTCTGTAAGATACACTCTCCGCCTTCGTGGCCTTCCAAGCACATCAAAATCCATAATTAATTCTTAAGAACTTAATAGTTAATATCGACAGAATTTCAATAAAGGAATATATGTGCGATTCCAAATGTACCTATCATGTCTTGTTTTTTATCGAATACAAGAAAACGAAAGAAAGCAAGCCATTTTTTCTTTTGGATATTCAAATCCATATATTTTTACAGGGTGGACATAAATTTTTAAATTTATACCTAGTGCAGTAAACAATTTATATTGAATTAAAATAGTGGCTCCTTTTTAGTTTTGATCAGTGTATATAAACGCGAATTTTCTCTATCTTCCGGGCCCAATAATATCGCCGCAAAACTTTGTCCGAAATACTCCGGCCCCTACACTGTTACGAAAGTAATTTCTCCCGTGGTCTATAACCTCAAAGGCGCAAACGGTACCCGACTCACTCGCGTCCACATAAAAGATTTGAAACCTGCGAATTAAACATTTATCCACCTTTTAGACCGAAAACCAGCCGACCGCCGCCGACAAATCGCGGTCGAAGCAGCCCGGACGGTGCTGGTGAAGGGTTTTGCAAAAACCATCGCCCAACAACCCGTCCGCACTCACCGAAAACCCGCCGATGCGACCACCACCACCGCTCCTCGACCCAAACCCACACCCCGTCCTAAACCCCCTCCCCGCATAAGACCCGCGACCATCTTAGCATCCCTAAAGCGAACCGCGGGGTTATCTGCCAAACCGACTCCTCCGGTGGCCCACTTCAACCACCAACCCAAATCTGCCGAATACAAAGATCCAGATCATACAAAATGAGGTAATCCGTCCCGCTCCACCCCGCGATTGGGCCACCCAGCTTTGGGAAAATGCTAAAGAAGCCTTAGCAGATTACCCGAATTTGTCAGCAGATACAGCTGGCCAGAATCGCGATCTGACCAACGAGACCGCCGAATGGCACCACTGTGTCCGGTTTGCGTGTGATACGCCTCAATCAGAATGGCCATCGAGCTTTATGGATCGGTTTCAAAAATTCCGGCCGGTAGCTAGGGTTTCTCCCGGATAAACACTATCGTCTCATGATGAAAGCCCCTGGACGACCCCCCCTGAAAATATGGCTTCCCCCAACAAACTCCTAATTATCCAACTTAATTTTCCCCGTTTTCCGAAGATCTTTTGTTCCACCCCGAATGACAATTTTCTCAGTTACTTCATAAAATCCGGGTTTATTTATGGGTGATCCCGCCACGATCCGAATCCTAACTCTGATTACCCACTTAACCCTCCATTTCCTTTTAGTATTGATTCCGACGACTCCTTTGAAGTCATCACGATGTCCCCGGACCCAGAGGAAGTTCTCATGTTCGAGACCCCGGAAATCAGGATCCCGCCGACCGGACCGACCATCCACGCAGCCCGATCATCCGCTCACCGAAGGATTGTGGATCGTGCGACTCAATATGAGGCAGCAGACCAGACCCCACTGGTCACCCCGACCACTGGCACACTCTCCGCGTCCACGACTGCCCTTGCCGGAGAACCCCTACAGATATCTTCAACCATCATCCCGATGACGACAGAGGCCGCCACTCAGGTCCAGCTATCGCACTTCCCTCTCCCGGTGCCCGGAACCACACATTGGTTTGAGGACCCGTTTGCCCGAAATGAGTATCTAACATCGCTGACCCCGATCACCATCAACCGCTTCCGTCGTGGGACCATCCGCAGCCGTCCTTCCCGCTACCTGCCCATACGACGCGACTCCTGCTGGCGATGCGGAGAAGTAGGCCACAGTCGATTTTTATGCCCGAACATACCCCGACTGTTCTGCTCCCGATGTGGCCAGGAAGGCATCCTGCCCCGGGACTGTCCCTGCCCTCCATTCCACTGAGAAGAGAACCTGAAGGAGAGTTTTTATAATTTTTTTATAATGGTAATGAATTAAAATTTTTAATTGATACGGGTGCAACTATTAGTGTCATATTTAACAAGTATGTTTGTAAAAGCGATCACATTGCTACAGCACAACGTATTTCAATTAAAGGAATAACCGGCGTTACAAAATCTCTTGGATCAGCAAATATTACATTACAAATTTCTGACCTACATATTTCACACACATTTACTAAACTCTATTCCAACTAAAATGAGAATTTGGTGATATTCCTGTCTTTTCCACGCAGATCAAAATTTCCCTAGTGTCAATGTTAATTCTCCCATTCGACTAGTGGAATTTTACGGCGCGCGGTTGAAATCTTAGATTTTGAAAATACGCTGTTGCCATATGCCTTTGCAAATTTCAGTCACAAAATCTCGCTCGTTGTAGTTATATTTAAAAAATCGTATAGTATTCAACTAATATAATACTCGCAAGCTCATATTGCCATCCTAATCCTCTTTTTATTGTTTAAATTCCTCTATTTACAACTTTTTTCATTTGTAAACATTGAAAGTAAACATAACCTTCAAACTTCAAATAACCATATAACCTGAAAATCAGTAATAGACAGGATTTCAATTGCAAACCGGCAACGTTGGGATTGTAACCTCGTTTTAAATTTGTCATTTTAGTTGGAAAAGAGTTTATAATGAATGATTTTTTATCAGGTGTTAATGGTGTGTTAGGATCTGATTTTCTTCAAAAATATTCAGCAATTATTGATTTCGAAAATTTTCTAATTTTACTTACTATTAATAATAAGAAAATAAGGGTGGAGTTCAATTGGTCCCCGCGGTCAAATTTACCCAAATATAATCCTTTTTCGACTCGAAAGCTATCAGTCAATTGGTCCCCAATACCGGATTAAGGGTTTCTAGGAAGGACCGATGGGAATATTTATAATTTCAAAATTCTCTGGCAAATTTCGATTATGTATTTTCATTTCGTACTACAATTTAATGAAGATTTTATGATTAGGGGAATTTTTTTGACTTCTGTCTTTTTTTCTATTTCTATATAGGGAAAAACCCATCCCTTCCATTATACTTCTAGAAAATTATATGTACTTTTCATAATAACAAATTTCATTTTTCAACATTCAACATTTTTTGACATACCTCGTATAAGATTGATAAAATTTGATTTTTGATGGTTGCATCTTGGATTTTAGATCATGCAGAACTTTTTGTGAAGAATAACTATTTCGTAAAATTAATAATAAAGTTTCCCATATGTTGCCAACTATTTTTTGAAATCCGTTCGTATATTAAAACTAAAATAATTCTTTTTTTGTACAGAATTTTTCTTTTAATATATATTGTACCAATTGCATAGGTATATTTTAAATTACTAATGCTTAAATATTAAATATTTTTTAACACTAAAAGCTGCATTTTGTCCAAATTCTCTCAGCTATGTAAGTACACCAGAAGATGTTAGCCAAATGATAGTTATTCATGCAATGTAAAATCTTATCTAATCGGATTAGGAATATTTTGACCGCGGGGACCAATTAGCCCATTAAATTTTGAAACTGGGGACCAATCGACCTGTAGGATTATGGAACCCCGCTGACAAAAATGACCGTGGGGACCAATTGACCAACACCGGAAAATAAACCTTCCCATTGAAACCAAGTATTGTCACTATACTATTTTGCCTCCAAGGTGCGAATTTACAAAATTTTGTCAAGTTAATACTTTAGAGGAAGATTATGTCATATTAGCCGAGGAAATTTGTGAAGGAGTATTTACAGCAGGAGCAATAGTACGATCGAGTAACGGGAAAATTCCAGTTAAATTTCTTAATACTCGTGATGAAGAAGTCACATTAAAAAATTTTAAACCTACTTTTATCTTTGTTAAATAATTATGAAGTTTGTAGCTTTAAAGAAGATAACGGTATAAATGTTGGTAGAGTCGAAAAAATTTTAAATATACTTCGAACTGACCATCTGACAAAAGACGAGAAATTTTCAATACAAACGAGTTTGTGCAAAATACGCTGACGTATTCCATTTAGAACAGGACCCCCTAACAGTTACAAACATTTACAGACAATTCAACTGCAACATTCAGCGTATGTGAAGCCATACAGACTGCCTCAATCCCAAAAAGAAGAAATTCATCGTCAAATTCAAAAAATGTTAGAGGATGATATTATTGAAGAAACCAAATCACCATGGTCTTTATATTATTCAAGGAATAATAGCAATACCTTTTCTCAACAGCTTTATAGAACGAATCTTGGTTTCTATTCATTCATTCCTAGAGCGACACACTTGGCTAATTTACATGACTTGGACTTTTTTGCATCTCCTTCGGATTTCCGCCATCAGCTAAGGCTGTGTAAATTGTAAAGTGTATAGTTTTGTATGTGCCATTATTTACCGCAATTGTATTGTTTTGTATTGTAGTTTATTTTGTAATTTATTGTATTGTATTGGATTGTGTTTTGATTGTATTTTAATGGGCTGTTGCCCGTAAATAAATAACAATAATAATAATAATAATAATAATCTAAGTAAAAAGAATGGTCCGTTTATTTGGACTGAGGAATGCCAACGTAGTTTTGAAAATTTAAAAGAATCGTTAATTAACCCACCTGTATTACAATATCCAGACTTCTCACCAGAACACGAATTTATTTTACAAACGGATGCATCAGGTTTTGCTCTAGGAGCTATATTATCCAACTCAGATAATAGACCAACCGCATTTGCAAGTCGTTCATTAAATAAAGCTGAGAAAAATTACTGTACAATCGAAAAAGAACTCTTAGCAATTGTATGGGCTGTGAAGCATTTTCGACCATACATATTTGGACGTAAATTTACTATTTTCACAGACCATAGACCACTCATTTATTTATTTGGTATGAGTAATAAATCAAATAGACTTACGAAATTTCGATTAATACTTGAAGAGTATGATTTTACTATAAAATATACTCAGTGACATTAGAAGTGTTACACCCAGAAAGAATAACGTCGTGAACATTTTTGGCATCAGAATGACCATATTTAAAGAATACTAGGAATACTATGATAAGGATATCAACGTTTCAGTTTGCATAAAAAAAAATTTTATCATTTTGTTTGGAAAGATACTGGTTCATGAAACCTGAATAGTATAGTTATTTTAGTTATTTCTTGGCCGTCGACTTGTGTTAAGCCATAGTTGAGCGTGACAAAATGCCTCCAGTTCGAAGGCGTCAAAATTATCACCACGTTAGCGATTTTGATAGGGGTAGAATTGTTGCTTATCGAGATGTTGGTTTGTCCTTTCGCGAAATTGGCCGTCGTGTTAATTGTACTGCAATGACAGTAATGCGTGTGTGTCGTGTAGGGACAAATGAAGGTAGAGGAACACGAAGAAGACCAACTGGTCAACCGAGGCGTACCACAGAACGTCAAGATAGGCGCCTTAGGCAACTGGCTCTACGAGACCGTTTTGCTACTACACGTCAAATCTCTGATCAATGGTTTGGAGAAGAAGGTAGACTTGTTACCCTACGTACGTTATACAGCCGTATTCGAGCCTTTGGACTCTTCTCATACCGTCCACGATTAGTGCTACCCTTAACTGCGGACCACCGTCGTCAACGTTTGCTCTGGTGCAGAGAACGACAGCAGTGGGACGGAGAATGGCATAATGTCGTATTTAGCGACGAATCGCGATTCTGCCTAGGTATGCACGATGGCCGTAGAAGGGTAAGATGCCGCCGTGGAGAGCGAAGTGATATTGCGTTTGCTGTTGAAAGGCACGTACACAGGACTGTTGGAGTAATGGTTTGGGGGGCTATTGCCTATGGTAGCCGATCACCACTTCTATTCATTCGAGGCAGTATGACAGCTGCGCGTTATATTGACGATGTCCTACAAACCACTTTACTGCCCTACCTATATGGCCGTCCAGACGTCCTTTTTCAGCAAGACAATGCACGTCCCCACATTGCTCGTCGAACTATGGACTTTCTCCAAGACGCTAACGTTAACGTTTTGTCGTGGCCACCCCGTTCACCGGATTTAAATCCCATTGAACATGTGTGGGATATGATGGGGTGGAGACTGTCCAATTTGCACCAACCTCCACAGACTCTGGCACAGTTAATTCACGAAGTTCGAATTGCTTGGAACGAGTTGCCACAAGCAGACATCGACAATCTTATTTCGTCGATGCCTAGTGTATTCAGCTACGGGGTCGTCAAACACATTATTAATTTTTTTTTTATTAAATATTAATAAAACTTTCTGAAAATGTTATCGTTTCATTCTTGATGTAATACTATCACGCTGCCAAAAATTGAAGTTCACGAAGTTGTTCTTTCCAGGTGTAACACTTCTAATGTCACTGAGTATATATAAAAGGTAAGCGAAATGTAACCGCGGATGCCTTGTCCCGTGTAGTTCTTACATCAGAAGAATTAAAAGAATTAGGTAAACAAGTTGAAGGTGTACTGAATGTTATAACAAGATCCAAATCGAAAAATTTTAACAATACAGAAAATGGGGAAAATAATACAAGAAACGACAGACTTGATCACCCTGGAGTAGTAGAGTTATTAAAACTCCCAGAAAAATCTATAGAATTACGGTTAATTACAGAAAAGCAATTTAAAAAAGTATTAAAATCAGAGTTTACAGAAAATAAATGTAATTATATATATATATATTGAAAAGTTGCACCTAATTTATTTATGTCGGGAATCTCGATCAATGATGTCACTAGGTGAATCGTTGAGAGACCTCGAAAATATTTGTAATAAATATAAAATTGCGGAAATAATTCTAATTAAACATGAGGAAAGCGCGCTCCTCTTGAAAGAACTTTTAAATATACCAAATGAAATAAAACAATTGAATTTGAAAATAACTATAATGAATAATGTTCAAAGAATAACTGATTGACACACAGCAATTAATTTTGAATGACTTCCATCTTCTTCCAACTGGAGGTCACGCGGGAATTAATCGCATGTATAACAATGTCAAAAAATATTACTTTTGGATAGGCTTAAGAAAAGAGGTCGAAAATTTTGTTCTAGCGGTCGAGTGGCGGTAGCCGTGCGGATTTCAATCCGCGCGGACAAGTGTGAACGAATGTATAGGCGCCAATGAAAATAAGATCCTACTGCCGAAATTTTAGAAAAATTATTCTCCTCCCTGCTATCGAATTTATTCCAGTTAAAGTCTCCACCCTGTATATTATAGATGACATTATTATAGATGTTTAGCTCTTAAATAGTATGAAGAATCAATTTAAATTTGATCGTAAAAGACTTAAATAAATTTCTACAATGTATGTAAAAACTGTTATGCGAGCTGAAAGTTTTGAAAAAATTATTCAAGTATGGTGGAAAATTAAAAAATGCTTTTCTTCACAAAATAATGTATATTCTTCTGCTGTTCCTCGGATATACCCTTCCGGCTGTTTTATGAAATATGTGGAAATTTTTGTAGAATGTTGTCAGTTGAAATAATGCAAAAATTTTCTGTTAATGCTCTGATAATTTAAAATAGGTCACCTCTGGAATTTGGTCGCTATTGATGATAACCCCCCTTTATAATAGAAAATGTTGTGCAGATATAATTTATGTGTTCAGATGTTATGTCACCTTACACTATTATCTGAGAGTAAAAATTACCTAGAAATCTTTTAATACGTATTGCGCATTTCTACTAATCACTTTCAGGTGTTTCCGTTTTGCACAGAAATAGTGAAAACATAATAAGTATTCCTGTTATTAAAGCTCGGGATTACTTTCAAATTCAATAGGTAGGCATTGTAAATAAATAAGCGGTATAAATGTAAATGAGCTGCTGTCATTGTTGTTTATAACACTTATTGGAAAAACCTACAAGATATTTATATTTACTACACTGTTATGTCATTGGTTGGCATATTTTCAACTTAATTTGATTCGACATGAATATCCTCCCACTTTTTTTGTTGGAAATTTTCATTCCAATTTTTCTTTTTCGGAAATTGTTCATTATTTTCTTGTGCTCTTCGGTTTTGGACATCGATTTAGTGATTATTTATTTCGTGTGTTTCTGTTGATTGAACTATATTTTGTTTTTGTTACTTTCTTACTTTAGTATCAGGTAAGTTATTACAAACTATTTTTTAGTTTCTTAGAAATAAAAATTGTAATTATTATGCATTATTTTAATACTAATTATTTTCACAAATTGCGATCTACCCGAGTTTATTAACTCAAAAAAATCAAATGCAGACCGACCATACATTTTAAAAACATCTTTAAATCACTTTGAATTATATGTCTCATGCATGTATACGTGTAAAATCTCACATTTCAGTGTTTCCAAGAAACCATTTAAAAAGTAGTGAGTCTTTTATAAAAACTTAAAATTTTAATTAAGCATTTTATAATAATTAAAAAAAATGGTACGCCGATAAATCGCATCCTCCAGTAAAATATTACTTATTCATGTTCCAACTAAGAGTTTGTTTTTTTTTTAATTAGTATGCCCAAGTGTACCGAAGCAGAAAGGGCCCGAATTTTAACTTTGTGGCAACAAGGGGTATCGACTTCGGAAATAGCCTGCCTTACACATAGAGACGTAAGTATTTTTATCAAATTGTTAAAAACTCAGAATTTTTTAAATATCAACTAATATAACCTATCTTATAGCGAAAAACAATTTCTTATTGGATTCGGCGCTTTGAAACCGAGGGCCATACAAACAGGAGGCCTCGACCAATGGGCATTAATAAATGCACAACAGAGGAAGAAGACGGGTTATCCTGCAATACGTCCAGGAAAACCCGATAACCAACACCACGAAAATTTTAAACGCGGTCAACGTTGATTGCGGCAGGCACACCATTACTAGGCGATTGAAAGCGAATCAAATTGGTTGTTACCGTCCAGCCAATAAAGTCGATATACAAGAAAGACATGCTGTGGATAGATTAACCTTTGCTAACAGTTATTTGAATGCTAATTTTGACGACGTTGTTTTCTCTGACGAAAAAGTATTTAGGACGGATGAGAGTAATCGTGAATACGTTTATAGGCTCCCAATTACTCGTTACCAAAGAGAAAACATCCAACCGACAAAAAAAGCGGTAGAATAACAACTGCATATTGGGGTTATTTTACATCGCATGGTATTGGCGATCTTGTATTGATCAACAATAGGTTGACATCGCAGCAATACGTGGACATCTTAAAT
Organism: Phyllotreta cruciferae; assembly: GCA_917563865.1. Classification (NCBI taxonomy): domain Eukaryota; kingdom Metazoa; phylum Arthropoda; class Insecta; order Coleoptera; family Chrysomelidae; genus Phyllotreta; species Phyllotreta cruciferae. The sequence continues at coordinate 5,224,625 of OU830620.1, read as the reverse complement.
GACCACGTATTGCCTTTAGTGGCTGCGAACGATGGCAATCGAGTTGCATTTGTGCAGGACAATTCGGCAGTCCATACAGGTCGCCTAGATCAGGAATGGTTCGAGGAACAGCAAGGGATAGAAAAAATTGAATGGCCAGCGAAGTCACCGGACCTAAACCCAATAGAAAATTTGTGGTCCCATGTCACAAAAGATTGGCCACATGGCATGAGGACTGGGGTTAGGTTAAGAGAAATCGTACAGGAGCGCTGGAACCAAATAACGCCAGTTTATTGTTCAGCCCTTGTAAATTCAATGGGAAGACGGTTGCAGCAGGTTATTGAAAATAGATGGTATTACACCAAATACTAAGTGAAAATAGGACATGACAGACGGTAATTATAACTAACTAACCAGTAATTGTTATTTTCGCAAATGCCTACCTAGTAGAGTATTTGGAAGCCTATATGCAGTGTGTCCGTATAACGTTTTTTCCAATAATGTCACGGTTGTTTATCTAAAGAGATGCAGCCAAGGTTTATAAATCATAAAAATCCTATAAGTATTAGAAAACACGGACACATTGTATACTCTCATCCGTCCTAAATACTGTAGTAGTTGCCAAAAAAAGAATATGATAAATTAGAAATTGCATAAATAACGTGTTCATATACCCATATTGCTCCATAAACGGTATAGTTGTATTATGCAGTATAAATAAAAAAAATGTTTATTAAAATGCTTGTATACAAATCTGTATGTATTTGAAATCACCTATACTATAATTATATTCAAATAATATTTTACATATGTTTTTTATTTACCTACTACATGTCATTGTATAAGGGTCCTTATGAAGTTATGAAAGTTGATTCACCCAATATTTTAATAAGAATAAATAATAAATTAGTTGAGGTACATAAAAATAGAGTTAAACGTTACATTACTTAAAAAAAAAACAATTAATATCATTTTATTTTTTCTGTTTTCCCGGGGAGGTGTAATGGAAAAATATGTATTTTAGTGTAATAGTTTTATTTATGGTTTATTGGTTTTATTTTAAAATATTTTATTAATGCACTTATTAATTTTAAGGAACAATCAACTTGTTTCGCAATGCATAATTTGCACATTTTATAATCAATTAATTAATTTTGGAAGTTCATCGTTCTTTAGGTTGATAACCAGCAATCCTGCAATTTGCCGGACTTTTACCCGAATATACAGGAAGTGCTGAGTAATCGTGTAAAAGTCCATAAGCTTTTTGCAAACTATTATAGAATTGAAAATATAATTGATTTGTACTAAAGAAGCGGCAGTACGAGTTGTTGAGTACTCGAGACAACATAGATGTAAACCAAAATTGAGCTTTCTCAATAAATTATAATATTAATTAATTATAATTATAATTAATTTAACTGTTCCACTGTTAATCGCACTCCGCGCTTTGGTTCGGTTAGATCCAAAATCAAATAGCCTCAAAAATGTCACAAATATTAATAAAGAATATTCTGCATGTGTTTCTCGGCTGAGCGTCAATGGTTCCAGCAGACTTCCGGACCATGGGAAGGAGTTGAGATGTGCCGTTGACGAACAATCGCCGCACCAGGTATTCTGGTCAAACAGCCTGGATATTTTAAATTCAATTAAATTCGTTACTCAAAGAGGGGAAGTAACATCTCCATCCATAACGAATTGGAAAAGAACAGTGAGAGGGTTTATGTTTCTATGGAATAAATTCAACAGTCTTGGTTTAAATTACCTTTGTACAAGGAATTTAAACCAAGACCCATTAGAAAATTTTTTTGGTTGTATCCGCAGTCACGGAACAAGAAACATAAACCTAATCCTTGTTCCTTTATATCTTCGTTTAAAAGTTTAGTAATAAACAATTTTAGTGCTCCCCATTCTCCTCATGCCAATCGCTAGGCAGATGAGAATTCATCTTTGAATTCTTTAGAAGAGTTTTTGAGCTACACAAATTTGCTAGTTGATGAGGAAGATATTGTTATAAATATACCTCAAGAAATTGAATTTAGGGAAATTAATGACGATTTAATTATAAACACACATGCATATATCGCAGGATATATTGCAAAACAAATTTTTAAAAATATTGGCAACTACAATATATGTAAAAATCAGTTAAAGGCCTCTAAGGAAGAACACCAATTAATTGAATTTAGAGAGTATCAACGAAATAAATTAATACGAACGAAAACACAATTCAGGAGAATGTTTTCGAATATGGTGCAATTGTTCGATTTGGTATCATATGAACATTTATTGGACAATAATATTAAATTGAAATTGTACCACATTGCTGATACCATCTACAATCCTTTTTTGTGCGACAAGCATGAAATGTTTAAAATTTTTATTAATAATTTTTTAAATTTCTTTATATTCACATATATAAAAAATGTAAATAAAATTTTATGCGGACAAATAAAATTAACCCATAATGCGGATAAGTTAAAAACTCTTGCCTTTAGTAGGTATAAAAAAATAAGAGTTAAAAATCAAAAAATAAGAAACGTAAAAAAATTAATATAAGTTAAGTTCAATAAGCACACATTTTTATATATATATATATATATATATTTGTACAGGGTGTGTCACGTACAGGGCCCATTAGAAGCATATGGAAAATTTGTGGTAATTAAAATTTGAAAATTTGTATACAAGTATTTGTCGACACCCTTGATTCAATGAAAACATTTTCAACCATTTCTTACTTCCGGTTATACCGGAAGTAGGCTGTAACTTTCTTATTTTAAATGGAACAGCCTGTATATTTTTTTCATTTTAAGATTCTACTCGATGAGCTGATTACAAAAAGGTGTCACACTTAGTATTTTGGTCTTTTAATAAAGGCTATACAGCCACTAAAAAATCACAACATTTTGATTTTAGGTGGCTCTGAATGCCAAACAATTGAAAATCGAGAAAAACGGCTTACATGGTCCTTTCCAAACTTTACAAGTACTTTGTAAGGGTATAAAATTTTCTTTATAAAAATTTCGAAATTTTTGATCACCCTGTATACATTTTATATAATGTCAATATACCCCTGTTCCACGTAAGGCGGGCATTAGAAGTATTTCGAGAATGGCTGTATATAAAATTATGAAATTTTGTATACAAGGGTTTTTGGATGTAAGGAATTCATCTAAAATATTTTCAAAAATGGCCGACTTCCGGTTATACCGGAAGTTGACCGTTACTTCGTTATTTTAAATGGGACACGCTGTATATTCATGTATTTTTTGATTTCAATCGATGAGCTGATTACAAAAAGGTAGTACACTTGGTATCTTGGTCTCATAATAAAGGCTATACAGCAACTCAAAAAACACAAAATTTTGAATTTAGGTGGCTCTGAAAGCCAAACAGTTGAATATCGCGAGAAAAACGGCTTACATGTCCCTATCCTAACTTTTCAAGTACTATCTAATGGCATGATATAAAATAATGTACACAGAGCGATAAAAAATTTCAAAATTTTGACTAAAAAATTATGTGGACCATTAGGTAGTACTTGAAAAGTTAGGATAGGACCATGTAAGCCGTTTTTCTGGATTTTCAACTGTTTGGCTTTCAGAGCCACCTAAATTCAAAATTTTTTGATTTTTGAGTGGCTGTATAGCCTTTATGATGAGACCAAGATACCAAAAGTATCTTGTCAGCTCATCGAGTGAATCTAAAAATGAAAAAATATACAGGATGTCCCATTTAAAATAACGAAGTTACGGTCAACTTCCGGTATAAACGGAAGTCGGCCATATTTGAAAATATTTTAGATGAATTCCTTGCATCCAAAAACCCTTGTATACTAAATTTCATAATTTTATACAAAGCCATTCTCGAAATACTTCTAATGTCTGCCTTACGTGGGACAGGGTGTATAAATTACGAAACATTAATATAAGACCAATGCACTAACAATAGTGCAAAAAAATGTGCACAAAATTTCGACATGTATCACCTCGGCATACGGTCAGTAAGGTTAACCTAATCCTCTCAATTACCTAAAATTTACTAATACGCAGAATGGAGAAAACGACACCTGCAAATATTTGGGCGGCCACGATTTCGGCACCAAACTACCTGGCCCTTTAATCCCTTACACGAACTCGGCACTATGCTGTGGATTACGACTAATGACTTTTCCCGGTAATGGATGTTTATAAAAGTTGCTACTTAAATTGGGCGGCCACGATTTCGGCACCAAACTACCTGGCCCTTTAATCCCTTACACGAACTCGGCACTATGCTGTGGATTACGACTAATGACTTTTCCCGGTAATGGATGTTTATAAAAGTTGCTACTTAAATTGTATTCCCTACCCTTTACAATTTGATTGGTTATATCCTAATTGTAGTTTGATTGTTTACGATTGAAATTTTAACCCCTTTTGAAATCTTTCAAAAATGTGTAGTTATATTCTAACAGTTGTGGTGAAAAGTTGCAAATTAATTATAATGGAAAGTCGTGTAATTGTGAGTTCTCGAGGAAAGGAGTTATTACTTGTTGAGTCGGCATCTTTTAAAAAAGCTAAGGTGTTAAAAAGTGGGGAAACATTTTGGCGATGTATACAACAATCGTGCTCAGCTAAAGTTTTCACCATTGGTGCAGAACATTTGATTACCAGGAGTCAATTACAGCATTGTCACGACAAAGACATTAAAAAGTTAAATCGGCAAATAATAAGCAGCGGCGCAAAAAGGAAGGCTACCGAAGAACCAGCTGAGAGGCCTTCAAAAATTATCCATTCCGTGGTGAAGAAAAATTCTAGTTGTCTAGACACTCTCTCTGTAAGGGATATTTCTTACATTCGAAACAACGTGTATCATAACCGACGAAAAAATCAGCCTGCACTGCCAAGTTCTACCGAAGCTACTATGGACGCATTGAAAAACATGAAAATCTACAGCATCAAAGAGGAAAACATGTTATTCATCAATGATGAAAGCAAGAAGATTGTAGTACTTTCCTGTACTACCAACATACGCCATTTATGTGCTAGTGAAAAAATATATTTAGACGGAACTTTCAGTTGTTGCACTAAATATTTTTTGCAACTATTTACTATTCACATTCTTTCCAACGGACATTATATTCCTTTAGCGTTTTGTTTGCTCCCGGATAAAAAGCAGGAAACTTACGAAAATTTATTTCTGTGTTTAAAAAGTAAATGTGAAGGTTTAAATCTAAATCCAAAAATGGTGGTAGCAGATTTCGAAAAGGCTATACAAAACGCCGTTGTTTGTGTATGGAGTGATGCTACATTGATCGGATGCCGCTTCCATCTTTCTCAATCATGGTTCCGAAAAATTCAAAACCTGGGTTTAACTGCTGAATTTAAAGACAAAAACAGTGAAATAGGTAAATGGCTTAAATATGTTTTTGGGTTGACGTTTTTAAATCCAAGTGATGTGGGAGATTGTTTCGCGTTCGATTTCGGGGAAATTCAACCTGCGGACGACAGAGTAACTGCTTTTTCCGACTATCTTGTAGAAAATTATATTGGAGAAGAAGCAACTTTTCCCCCCGAATTATGGGCAGAGCACACTGCGAGTATATGTAGAACTACAAACGCGTGTGAGTCTTTCCACGCTAGATTTAATAGTAATTTTTATAATAGTCACCCAAACATATTCTCGTTTATTGAAATTATTAAACAAAATCAAACGGATACATACATAAAACTACAAAGTTTGAACGAGGATGTAAGAGTACGCGACCCTGCAGTGCGAAGAAGAATAGACCTCGTAAAAAGTAATATAGAGCGTCTTAATTCGCAACAAATATCACGTTTCCACTTTGTTAAATGTGTATCTTACATGTATTGTAACAATTAGAATAATATTATTTGGTAGATATTATGTAGAATACCATTATGTAATTTAAGTGTTCAGTTTAGTAAGTAGTTTGAAAATCTAATTTTAATAAAATGTAATAAGTAATAAATAATGTAATAAGTAATAAATGTTTGTATGTTTGAAAATTTGTTTTTGAATAAAATTTAGAATTGTATAAAACCAAATCGTGCATGAAATGTCTTTGTCTTACTCTACAGGTTGGTCAGGGATTAATTTTAATTGACGGTGCCGAGTTCATGTGCACCCTTCGCTAATGGGTTTGACATCAGTGCCGAGTTTATTAATCCGGTGCCGAATTCGTGGACGCCCAAATATTTACTTGTAAATGGCAAACCAAACCATTAATTCTCGGTAATTCGGAAATTCCTCGGTAATTATAACTCCCAGTTGAATGTTTCCCTAGGAAAGGTGTATTGAAATATTAGCTCAAAACATACAGACATATACAGATTATTGGCAAATTTTTGTCGCTACACTCTTGATAGAGACTCTCTCAATAAAATGCAAGTTAGTGAGGAATAGAAAATAATTTCAATACTGCAACATAGAGCAGGCGTGGCTTCAGCGCGTCATAGTACCATATGTGCTCTTTGTTCGATACATTGAACAATAATTAACTGTTTCATCGACTCGATGTACCGCGAGGACATTTTTTTATGATTAATTTTTTATTACTTCATTCATCAATTTTATTATGGACTTTCACGCCACCCTGTATATTACAATCCATATCGCAATCGAGTACACTATCAGAGAACTGCTCATTAAAAGTCAATTAATGAGATTTAAATTCAAGCCAACTGAATGGATACAACTTTTTTTTTATATTTCTGGTAAAGAGTATTTATCTAAATTCCCAAATGTACTATGCTTACTTTTTGAGTTCTGTAGTGAACAGGTAGAATTTATAAGGGAATAAAACTGATTAAAACCATTTACATAAAAAAAATTACCAGACTTAGATTTTTTTTCTTTGGCCGTATTATGTATTATAATTATTCAATGATAGTCAATATTTTCAAGAAATTTGTTATTCGTATTAGGGTTCGATTTATCTTTTTCAGTTTTTTCAATTTGCTTCATAAATCGGTATTTCCATCATAAACTTACTTCATTACTTGAAAACATACAGGGTCTTCCAACGAAAATTTGACCCCCCTGTAACTAGAGAACCGAAATTTTTTTAAAAATTCGCTGAGACCCGTCGATTTTTGTTTTTAGGGGGATCATTTTTGACAGTCAAGCCAACTTGATATGTTCATCCCCCTAACTCCCACCCACCGTAACTTTAGAATTTCAAATCTAACTGCCCTACTTCCAATACATAATTTGAAAGCTTTAGTAAATTACTGAAAATTAAAAACTGTCAAATCTTAACCGATTTTCAAATACGAAACGCCTAAATATTCGCAAAGAAAAGGGCTTTCAAATGATGAATTGGAAGTAGGGTAATTCCATTTGAAATTCTAAAGTTAGTGTGGCTAGGGTTTAGGGGGATGAACATATCAAGTTATCTTGACTGTCAAAAATGATCCCCCTAAAAACAAAAATCGAGGGTCTCAGCGAATTTTGAAAAAAATTTCGGTTCTCTAATTACGGGGGGTCAAATTTTCGTTGGAAGACCCTGTATAACTGAGAATTGAATCAAATTAACAATAATTTAATTTGGGATTTTCAAAAATTTTTAAATTTTTTTTTTTATTTAATATTTTTTTTTTACTTTTTTCAAGCTTATCGTTGCCCTTCCTCGAATTCATTCAGTTCCCTCTTTCAGATTTTTACCGTTCAAAACAGCTTTTATTGATTAATTCTATAAATTTCTTAAAATTTCTTAATGTTGAACCCTTTTTTTTGTGTCATTAAGGGGATTAAATATCATTTTAAATCTTCGGGGTTGCGGGAAAACCCAATTACCCTACCCTCACTACTCCTATTAAACTTCCAGCTTCAATCTCCACTTTAGAATATTCATCAGTACTTTAGTACAATTTGCTGTGCGAGGTGCTGTCATATCTGTGCTATCAGTGCGATTTGTGCTATCTGAGCTATCTGTGCTATCGGTGCTAAATCTGTGCGATCTGTTCGATTTGTTCTATCTGAGCTATATCTGAGCTATCGGTGCTAAATCTGCGCGATCTGTGCGATCTGTGCGCTTTTTCAAAGTGATACCAGACACTAATTATTTATTTATATTTTTTAATATTTATAATTAGGCTAGCAAATTTATTGTCATTATATATTTTTTATTTTACTATTATAATTATTTGAAGTATTCTAAGTATTTGTAATTTAATATCCCCATATAGGTATCCGATTTTCCCTCCACTGAGAAAAAATAAACTATTTTAATCATTAATTACAATTTTCTTTTTAAAATTAGTAGATTTTGTAAGTAGATATAGTAGATATAGTAGGAAAGATGCCACGTATCAACCCCAGACAAAAGAAAAGAAGCAAGAGTGCTAAATCCAAGCAACTCTATTGGAAGGCGAAAGGAAAGCATTTACAAATGGAAGAAATGTAAGTTTTATATTTTTTATTTTTATTAAATTAGTTTAAATATAGGGTGTTAATTAGTAAGTGCGACAAACACGTAAAAGTTTGGGTGATACTGCATGAAAAATTAAAGATATTTTGCTATATAAACATATATTCGCAAATGCTTTGTTTTCGAGATACGCGATTTCTTCCCGAAGATTTATTGAAATGAAAAATACACGTCCACGTTTTATTTTTTTACTCGAAAACGGCGGTCCGCATGAAAAAAACACAAGATAGCTTTCTTATCACAAATTGAACAAGGAATTCATTCATGAATTTTCAATTAAAATGCCTCAGTAGCGTACAAACATAATTTTTTTCTTTAAAAAATATTTGTTTTTACCCATATACTCGCCAATGATAAATATAAAATGTATTTTTATTCGCTTTTAGACTCCGGGAAGAAGAAGAGGTTCAAAAGGAGAACAAAGAAGTTCAACAGGAGATCCAGGATGTTCAAGAGGCAACCCAAGGCATTGAGGAGGAAAACATCCGACAGCAGCTGGACGAGGACGAGGAAACGAGGAACGAGGACGAGGTAACGAGGAACGAGGACGAGGTAACGAGGAACAAGAACGAGGAAACGAGGAACGAGGACGAGGAAACAAATGCCGAAACACTTATTGAAGAAAGGGAACCAGAAGAAGAGGTGTTTCGGCATAAAGAACCTGAGATCATTTCTTCAGATGAATACGAACGGTAACTAATTTTTATACTCATTTTTTATTTGTGAACATGAAGAGATCGTTGCATGATAACAATATTTTGATACCATCGGTAGATACTTGCTTAATTTGTCTCATATAATTTTGTTATTTCTTCTGAAGTTTAATAATGGTAATTTTTTTTACAGCATTAACAATTATAAATTGGAATATGAAAATGTACCTGCACCAGAAAATCCAATAACTGGAAATAGAATTGTCGAACTGGGATACGTACTACAATGGGCAACACGTCTTCAATATAATCATTCGAAAACATATACACTTAGAATGCTTTCCATCAAAGAAGAACGCAGACACGGATTGACGAGTACAATCATATTCCAATGTTCCAGTTGCCCAAATGAATATGCTTATCATACTGAGAATCCAAACAGAGAAAAATCTCTTATTAACATAGGAGCAGTATGGGGAACACTGTCTACAGGAAATACATATTCACACATGAGTGAAATGCTTGCCAGCATGGATGTGCCGACTATGTCTTCAAATATGTTCTATCAAATGGAAAACAATTTAGGAAAGGTAAGACGTCATCTATTACATTAATAATAATAATCATTATAATTCTAATATCTAATAGTGAAGTACCTAGTAAAATTCATGTTTCAGTTCATTTAAAAAAAAATTAATATTAATCGTATCTAATATTTTAATATAAATCAAAATTTCAACATAATAGAACTCAATTTAGTTGAACCTCTAAAGCACTTGAGTAATAATGTATAATGATGAGTTGTTGAGTATGTTATAAATAATGAGTAATAATGTAAGTTTTTTTTTAATTTTTTGGAGTTTCTTCCCACGTTCAAATAATGTATAACCAATGTTTCACTAAGACAGTATTGTAATTTTTTTTGTTGTTGCAGAGCTGGGAAGCTTCTCTCATAAATTCAATGAAAAGGGCTGGTGAGAAAGAGAAACAAATTGCCATAGAAAATAAGCAATACTGTAAAAACGGCATCCCTTGGATTACAGTATATGTTGATGGTTCATGGAGTAAACGATCGTATGGTACGAATTATAATGCGTTATTTGGAATGGTAGCCATTATTGGAAAAAGTACGGGACAACTACTTTTTACTGCTGCCAGGAACAAATTCTGCTCTGTGTGTGCTAGAGCCGAAACAAGCTGCAAAAGTACCGAAAAGCATGTGTGCTATAAAAATTGGGATCAATCCCAAGGGGGAGCAGACATGGTTGTGCAAGGTTTCAACGTTAGTGAAGAAATGCATGGTGTAAAGTACATGAAATTTATAGCCGACGGAGACTCCAGTGTATACAAACATATCACGGAAAGAGTTACATATGGGACTGACGTAAAAAAAAATTGAATGTACGAATCATGCATTAAAAAATTATGGAAAACGTCTTAGAGGAATCAAAAAAGACACCACAATCGACCTAGCGAGTAGAAAATTGCTGACGGAGAAGAAAATTAAGCTTCTACTAAAAAGGGCAAAAACTTCAATCTACGAACATGCGAAGAAGGAAGAACGGAACATAAATTTACTCAGGGCAGATTTAAAAAATGGCATTCATCACGTGTACGGAAATCACGCCATGTGTCGTTCGGACATTTGTAACTCAGTTGGAGTTACAACAAACAATTTGGTTCCACAATTAAAAATGATGTCAATGTTCAATCATCTACAAGGGGCCCTCGACCTTCTCGCCAGAAAGTCACATTTGCTGATCGAAAATCAAAATAATAATGCAGTCGAGCGGTTCATGAATATTGTAGCCAGGTTTAACCAAGGGAAGAGGTTAAATTTAATTCAGAGAGGTTCCTATCAAAGAAGAGTGCAGCTATCAGGACTCGGATACAATGGTAAAACGGAGTGGCACACCAGCCCCTACAAGCACGCCACAGGCAGTTCTCCTGGAAAACATTTCAAGACGTTTCTCAAACGACAAGTAAACAGTGCTGAAAAAAGACCTGACAACACAACCAAAACACCTAAGAGACCAAAGCTCCAACCCATAAACACCGATTATGGACCAAAAGCAGATCAACATGAGGATCCTGCAATAATTGTACAAGAAGTCGAAGAAATAATAAAAGGAATGCATGTAAGTAAAAGTCATTATTATTGATATATCACATATTATAGATTTGATTATAACAATAGTTATATTATTATTAATGGAAATTTTTTAATAATTTTTTTAATTCGCAGGTAACAGAAAATGAAAGGGATGGTATACAAAGTAGTTCCATAGGGCAATTTGGCAACGACATATACGAATCCGAAAGAAAACACAGATTGACAGCATCAATGTTTGGAAGCGTTGTGAAAAGGAAAAAGCACACACCATGTCATGTACTGGTCAGGTCCATTTTAAAACAGAGTGGGTGCATGACGGAGGCTATGGAATATGGAATTCTGAAAGAGAAGGTGGTCAAAGGCATTTTCGAAAAAACCCTAAATCAGCCTGTATCGGACTCTGGCTTGTGGATCGACACAAACAATTGTTATCTTGCAGCGTCGCCTGATGGTTTGATAGGAAACGACGCAATAATTGAGGTGAAATGCCTGCATTCTGCTTCAAAACTGCCTGTAACCACTTCGACAATTGATGAAGTCGTTGATTTGTTAAGGAACAAAATTTGTTTGGAGAAACGTGATAACATAATCCAACTCAAGAGAAATCACAATTATTACTATCAAGTACAGGGCCAATTGAACATCACTAACAGGAACACATGCTACTTCGTTGTATACGTAGGTGATCATATAAATTTACATATCGAAAAAATTTATAAGGATGCCGAGTTTTGGAATCACATAATGCTACCAAAATTACAACAATTCTATATGGAATGTGTTGCTCCTGAAATAGTTAGAAATTGTATTGGCAGAGGATCGAAATGTATTGATCCACCTTACATCCAGGAGGCAATTGCAAATTATGAGGAGACAAAACGATCAAATGGTGCATCATTTTTAGTTCAAGGAAATAATAATTTGGACAAAACAGAATTCTATGTGGAATAGTTCTAGTACAGCCACTCTGGGGTCGTAGGACTTGGGTGGGGACCTGTGCAGAACTAATTTCATATTTCGAATTCATTTGGAAAGAGGCCGATCAGAAGCCCGATCGAACACACTCCGTATAGAAAAACCCTCGAAAGAAAATACTCGAACCGATGATATTTGAATATGAAGTAATTCTAGTACAGCCCCTCTGGGGTCGTAGGACTTGGGTGGGGACCTGTGCAGAAATAATTTCATATTTCGAATTCATTTGGAAAGAGCCCGATCAGAAGCCCGATGAAACATACTCCGAACACACTCCATATAGAAAAACCCTCGAAAGAAAATACTCGAACCGATGATATTTGAATATGAAGTAATTCTAGTACAGCCACTCTGGGATCGTAGGACTTGGGTGGGAACCCGTGCAGAAATAATTTCATATTTCCGTCTCAGCATGCAATTGTTGGAAATAAACGTAAGTCGAATAAATTTCAGTGAATATAACATGAATATAATAAGTGAATGTATCTAATGTTTATAATTTTCAGAATTGGAAAAGCATCAACGTCAACATAAGCAATCCGCCCTACTCATAGACTTCTGATCCAAGATAGTATTCCGAACATATTCCGACTATCAATTCCTTGAAAGATGAAATACGAACCGATGAAATGTGTATATGAAATGGTTCTAGTACAGCCACTCTGGGGTCGTAGGACTTGGGTGGGGACCTGTGCAGAACTAATTTCCTGATATATAAATTCTGGAGTACAGAATACTGGCAATGTTTGAAGAAATTATTGATGTGACAAGGCAAGCACCCAGAGGGACACATATAGACAGGCAAATACGAATATCTTAGGTGCTAAAATTGTCAAATTATTAAAATAAACATATTTTCTTCGAGTGAAATGTTTCAATTATTATCAGTATTAGTACAACAAATTTAGTTTGGATTTGGTTTTTTTTACTGAACGTAAATCATATCGTATTCAATAAGGGACAATTTTTAAAAGAAAATATATAATAATATATACCAAAGAAAAGGTACCAACTGGTACCAACGATTCCAACGAATGTACAATGTACCTAATAGTGCAAGTGCATGATTTGAGATTTTATCCCCCTCTAGTCCTGTACCAATCTTCAATTACTGTTTCGCAAACTAATTTTTATATGCATGAAATTCAAATATATTATCATATCTTGCAATTATTTACTGATGATACATTTCTTCTTCATTTTTAAACATCACCTAACAATTTTGTCAAACAGTAAAACATACAACATACATAAGATATCATAAATATAACCTAAAAATCACATTGACATCTTGTCATATGTCATGTCATTCACGTCAATTTCTTTATTTTGTTGGCAACAATGACAATAAATGACAATTTTCGCATGAATTTTCTCAATTCTTGAAAATGAATCTATTATAAATAAAAAAATGGCCTATGTGAGATGCATGTATATCGTATATTCATAATTAAACCTTATTTCATGCTTCTAGAGCTCATATTTACTTGAGCGTATGCAACCAAGTTTACATAGATATGTCATGCTTCAATTTTCGCTATTCCCTAGCGGCAATTCGCTGAAGTTTTTTCCAAAATTCAGATTTTACTGCATACAAATCTCAAAAAATATAAAGAATTTCGTTAACAAATTTTCACAATACGTTTCTATTACCCATAGCTAGGCCATAAAGGAGTTTGGTATTCGTCCGTTAGAAAAAAAAAAAACTGAAAAATGTCTACCTTCAAATGCTTGTAATTTCGTTATTTATGCATGGTTCTTCAAAAAAATCCTTTATGGCCTAGAGGAAGGTTCAATCTATCAGTTGCGATTCAGAATGTATCTCAAAATTAAGTAAAAATTGAGATTTGTATGCAGTAAAATCATGCTTATTTTCATTGCTGCCAACTGAAATTGGGTTACCAAAACTCAACGCCCCTCTTAATTCTGCACGGAATTTTCAAAAGCGTCCAATACTAAACTTGAAGTTATACGCTAATAAACCTATGGAAAATAAACTTAAAACTTAAATATTTTTTTGAGTAGTATTCAGTTTTTAAATGCCCAGACTGTTTATGTTTACATTATTTTTGCCAATTTAGCTGAATGAAAGGATGTATGTAAGAGTATATATTCAAAAACCGAACTTTTCGAAATTCATCATTTTTTTTCATATGAAACCTCTAGTAGGAACTTTTACTAAATACTCATACTCAGTCGAATAGATCGTGTCGTTGTTTGGTGCATGTATTAGACTTGTGTGAGCGAATATTTTTTTAGTGGATTATTTTTAGTTTTTCTTGCTGTTTTTGTGGTGTGTTAATTTAAACTTAGTTATACGTATTAAGATTAGATTTATGAACAATGCCGCGTCAAAGAGGAGGAGGATATACGTGTATTTATCGTGGAAGTACCTCAAGAACAGGTGGCAAAGAAGGATTGTTCACCCTTGTTAAAGACCCTGTGAGGTATGTACGAAATGTTATATAAGGATGAAATAGGAATTGTTTTTTGCCATTATAGTACAATGATTGTTTGTATTTTACAGACTTGAATCGTGGCTTAAGGCTGCAAATAGAGAAGACTTATTGGGAAAAAGTGTTGAAGAATTGAGTAAAAATTACAAAATTTGTGAACTTCACTTTCAAGATAAGTTCATATATCAATCAGGAACAAGAAAAAGATTATTTGAAAATGCATTCCCAACAGTATTTCCCCATTCAGAACCGGTGAAAAGAGTCACAGTTTTGCAAGGTAAATAAAATTTATAGTTTAATATAACAAAAACTTGGGTTTTTTTTACATTACATATTTTATATTACATTACATGTGACAAATTACATTATATTACAAATATATTACATTACAAACTTAAAATATCTGATAAAAATGCGTTTTTCTTTTTTAGAGGCATTCGTTGTTCATAGTGAAGAAGGCAAAGACAACTTGTGTGTACCGTCAACTTCAGCAGAAGTAGAATCTATTGAACAAGTGAATAGTGAACCATGTTTTCCTCTACCTTGTGTAACAACACAAATTCAAACAAGTAGCGTGTTATCATCAAAGACTCCAAGAAAGCAGAGATTGCGATTGAAGGTAGCATCGTTAAGGAAACGTTTGTTTGATAGAAAAAAGAAGAAAAATCCAGCCCCAGCCATACATTGAAGGATTTTCATGTAATGTGCAAAAAATTAAAAAAAAAATCTATTGCGGATATTGTTATTTTGCATAGTCTATTACATTCTAAAAAGCCAAAGGCTAGAAGGTACTCTGATGATTATAAAAAGTTTTCTTTAACTTTAAATTTTCTGGGACCCAGAGCGTATAATTTTATGGGCAAAATATTATATTTACCAACAAAACGCACTCTTCAAAAAATGTCAGAAAATCTTTTTTGTCATCCAGGTTTAAATAATAATAAAATATTTGATGCACTTAAAATAAAAGTCACTACAATGATTGATCAAGATAAACATTGTCTTTTGTGTATGGATGAAATGTCTATCAAGTCTAATTTATTTTATGATACGGGGAGAGATGAAGTTATTGGTTATTGTGACATTGGAGAGGAACATAAGAAACCATTTGCAGCTGAAAATGCTCTTGTTTTCATGGTTCGAGGGCTTTATACTAAATGGAAGCAACCTCTCGCTTATTTTTTTGTAGGGTCAACTTTTCCAGCAGAACACTTAAACCCTGTTCTTTTAGAGTGCATAGAAAAATTATTGGATGCTGGTTTGCTTGTAGAAGGTCTTGTAACTGACATGGGTTCTAATTTTATTAAATTAAGTCGTCTTCTTGGTGTAACACATAATAATCCCAAATTCACTGTTGGAGATAAACAAATTGTCTATTTATTTGATACTTGTCATTTAGTGAAAGCAACCAGAAATAATTTAATTACGTAGCGGGCCATGTCGCGATGACCCGTTCCGCAGTTCCCTAGCCGCGCCACCCCGGTTGTACCGATGCGTGCCGCCAGAGGCCGCGAGTTACGCGATGATGCTACTACCACAGCGGAAGGGCTGTTATACCGAACCGCGAGATGAACAGGGATCTAACGATCGCATAGCAATATACCATCATATACGTGTTATATGATATTGCTTTTACGTTCTGTTTAAATTGTGTTTTTTTTTTTGAAACCGAAATAAATCTTTTCTTTCGATTACGATAAACGTGTATTCCTTTACACTTATTTTACAGGGCGTATTACAATTAATAATAGTTTTGCTTTTGACAATAAAAGGACTTCTTGGTCATTCATTATGGCCCGGTTGCTCGTACGCGGATTAAATTCGGTATCAACTAATCTCGGATTAAAGTTAATACTGGATTAACTCTTTACTCGGGTTGCATAAAACTTTTTTCCCGGATTCAACTATTCCCGGATTGATTCGAGTTTAATCCATAATTCGATTATTTTATTACTATTATTTCGACTAATCGAATGAAAAATGACAGAAGTGACATTTCTAGACAGCATAATTCAAATGGTAACCATATTAAGCCATTTAAAAAGAAGAAATCGGTTTCATAACCTCAAATAAAACGCTTTTATTCGTTATAATTCTCGATTCCCGGTTTTTTCGGCAATTTCCCGCTGAAATCTACGAACAACGAGCGCCTTTTTGGCATTCTTCATAGTACAATCGTGCGGTGAACGTGTGGTTATTGAAAAATGTCGAAGAGAGCTTCCAATTTTACGTTTAGGGATAAAAATCTGCTGCTGGAACTGGCTAAAAAGTAAGTACATACAAATTTCTTACAGATACTTTAGTATTTAGTTGTTTAAATTCGTTAATTCATCACCAACTGGCTTTCCTACGGTCCTACCTAGATAAATGCCTTCCTAATTATCACACCTTTTCCTTCCTGCTTAGATTAAACATATTATCGAGGATAAAACAACGTCTGCCACTTCAGTCGACAAGAAGAAAAAAATTTGGGAGGTCATAACGGAGGAATTTAATGCCGCCAGCAGTTGTGACCTCCCAAGAGATTCCAAGCAACTGAAGTTGCTTTACAAGAACCTGAAACAAAAGCTACGAAAGGACGTCGCCGATGTTAACGTAAAACGAATACTCATCAACAATCAATAAATTTACACAGTAATACATCTTTTTAATAGAAAGATCGATACCTGCGTGCTGTGATAGCAAAAGAAGAGGACAATAGAGGTATTCGAGCCACTGGAGGGGGTACGTACAAGCCAGTACTCGACGAGTCAGGGGCACAGATTTTGGCAATTTTGGACGACAAAATTTTGCCATTAAATAATAGTTTTGACGATGCCACAATCTATTTTGGCAACGGTATTCTGGATATAATTCCTTGATTATTCCATATTAACTCCCTTTGCTTTAGATCTGTGTCCATTGGAACCCCAAGAACCCCAAGAACCCCAAGAACCCCAATAACCCCAAGAACCCCAAGAATCCCAAGAACCCCAAGAACTAGTAGAGCCAATTCCAGGCCCCTCTTGGAGAGTGTCTCCGGTTTTTGGTCCTCCTGTCCGTTCGTCTGGTCCTCCTGTCCGCTCGTCTGGCCCTCCTGCCCCTTCGTCCCCCACGCCTAATCGGAGAAGGCCAAAACATATAAAAAAAAAATAATTACCGTGAATTATATTTAAAAAAAAAATATGAAGTAGCATGCGTCGAGCTCAAGACCAAAAACTTTGAGCTGCGAGCTAAAAAAGAGCTACATGAGCTCGATGTAGCTATAAAAAAGAAACAATTATCAAGTTCTTCATTTTAATTTTAATTTTTTATTCATTTTATAATAAATTAGTTTTTCCTTTTTACAAAAATTGTCTTATTATCATTTTAATTACAATACTGATATAATATTCTAAATTACAATATTTGTTCTAGGAATTTTTAAAATATTAACTTCAACTATCCTCCGTTGCTTTACATTCTACAAGATCATGAGAAATGGGCATCTAGGGTAATTCATTGGCGACCTCGAGATACGAAGCGTCTAGTGTTGGAAGTCGACAGGGAAGATAGATAGATGACATCAAACGACAAGCTGAATAGTCTAAGGAAGAAGTGGATTTTTTCTTTCTTGGTATGTTTTTTTTTATTATTTTTTTTTTGGAAGCTAATTGATATTTTTCCTCTTGCAGTGCTGTATATGATCTTCTCCAATCTTGAGCTCCTTCAAACCAAACTCCTTTGTAAAATACAAGAATTCAACATCTTTGTCCTGTAAAAAATATCAAATTAGAAAATGTTAAATCGTTTCATTAAAAAGTGATATGAAATTAAATTAAATATCTTTTAAATTAATTATTCATTTTGTGTGTTAGTTTTTCTATTTAATGAAAAATTTAGTGGCTCTGATAAGAGCCGATTTTTCATTTAAAAAAAAATTAATTGGAAAAAACGTTATTAATTAACGCTGTCCGTATAGAAAAATTTTCCTCGGCGTTTTGTACCAAGTCCAATTCTTCATTGACAAGCTCCTCTTCATTATTCACATCATCATTTATGGCTTCATCATTTTGCAGAATGCAAACGTTATGCAAAACCGCACAAGCAACGATAACAGCCATTGACGTGTCGAGGCGAATTTCCAATCCCTTTGACAGGCAAGGAAAACGGCGCTTTAGGACTCCAAAGCAACGTTCAATACAATTGCGAGTGGTACGATGTGCAGCGTTATATTTTCTTTCTCCTCGTGTAGTTGGATTTAACAAAGGAGTCAAAAGAAAAGTTTTGCACGGATATCCATTGTCGCCTAACAGAAAATCGGTGCCAAATCGCCCAGCTTGAAGTTCGGCAGCCAACGGTGAATCATTAAAGATGGTACTGTCGTGAACGGATCCAGGCCAGCGAGCGATAACGTTTATTATCTTCAATTGAGCGTCGCAAATCATTTGGACATTAATCGAAAAGTACCCCTTTCGATTACGAAAATGTTCTGCATTGTCACCTCCGGGCGATCGAATCTTGATGTGGGTACAATCCACAGCTCCAATGACTTTCGGAAAGCCTTTAATCCGGTAAAAGTCCCTTTTAACCAATCTTCGTTCATCCTCTGTTCGAGGCATGCCGACGTACTGCCCCCTCAGAAACGCTAGTTCACGACAAACCTTGCGAATGGCTCGACAAGCCGAAGATTTGTGAACCCCAATGTCATCAGCGAGAACTTGCTGGAAGGAACCGGTGGCAAAAAAACGAAGAGCAAGTAGCAATTGAAGTCGACCGTTAATGGACTGGTTTCTCCCTGTCCTGGGCTCTAATCGTCCCGATATTAAACGAAGAACTTCTTCGAATGTGTTTTTGTTAACGCGATACCGCTGCTTAAATTCATCGTCGTCGTAAATAATAAAAGGATCGCGACGAGGGCGAAAGCGGCGGGGGCGAATACGGCGAGGGCGAATACGGCGAGGGCGAAGAATACGACGTCTCACTCGATGTGCAGGTTCTTCGAGGTCGCTCAAAGACGATAAACTTGATAAATCGGACATGTTCTAAAATAATTTCGTGTGTAATTAATTATGTTACATATAAAATAAAAATAATTTACTTACGTTTACTAGATAACTTTTCTTCAAACTTAAATTCGATAATATTAACCGGAATTCGATTAACTTAGCGAAAAAAAACCACGAAAGCACCAAAAAATTTAAGAAGACAACGAAAATAAATGCTGTCGACGCTAGATAATCCCACCTTGGGCACGTATTAGCTGATCCCGAGTTAATCCTGCGATTTTTGTTTCGAGCAACGCAAAAAGTGATTTAATCCGAGATTAATCTCGGATCAATTAGATCGGATTAAATTTCGAATTTTTGACGTTTGAGCAACACTTAATACGGCGGCCATATTTAATCCCGGTTTAAACTCGGCTTAATCCTGGATTATTATTTAATCCGCGTACGAGCAACCGGGCCTAAGAGTTTTTATAATGAAGACCAGTGTTGCCAGAAATGAAGAATTTTCTTCAATATGCAGAATTTTTGCCTACAAAAAGAGCTACTGAAGAAAAGAAGAATATTTTACCAAAACCTCTGAAATGTGAAGATTTTTTTATATTCACATGTTTTTTATTCAAATCAATAAATGGTCCTAGTTATTTCATAATTTAATTCATTTCGTGCATTCTGTCATACCTAAGTTTTCAGAACTGCAGCGTCCCCTTTTGATCTTTAAATATAATAGCATTGGTAAGTCTGATACCTATATAGCTATATATAACTTACAACACTAGAATTTAGATGTCGTTGCATTTTGGCGTTTTGTAAAAAGTCCATAGATACTATAGTAGCTAGGGACTTTAGAGTATTGGGATTGCGGTATTGGTATTGGTGATTCCCATTCTGCTGACAAGTGATTAATTGAGACAAATGACAAATTTAAATAAAATGTAATCATTTTTTGCTTTAAACTAGTTTAAAATTTAACGGAAAAAGTGAAAATGAGTTCAAGTGATGATGAGGATGATTCTCAAAGGAGTCACAGGTAAATATTAAAATTTATTCATAGAATATCAATTAAATAAGTGTCTCAGTCGCTGCTAAATAATAATAATTAATTTTCTACCTTATTTTAAGATATTCAGCAGGGCCTTCTTGTAGTTCTACGCCAACAAAGAAACGAAAATATCGTAGTGAGTTGAGCCAGGACGAAAAACAAAAAGTTTTTAAAAGACTCTTTCACTTAGATTGGAAAAATGAGGACCAATTTAAAGGTAAAGTAGAAAATTGACTACGAGTCTATATTTAAAAAATTTTCGGTTACAGGATGGCTCTCTGAAGTGCCAAGTGAAGAGCCAAAATTTAAATGCCAATTATGTAATGCAGTACTTTCACTTAGAGGTGGAAAGCAAGAAATTATTAAGCATGCCAATTCGAAAAAGCACATAGCCAAAGTACAAGCAAGAAAATTGACTTCATCATTGACATAAAAATGTTAAAATTAGATGCATCTGATACCAGAGCCGAGAATATAATATAAACACTTTAAACAATACTTCAACACATGTGATATTCCTTTAACCAACATTATTGGGTTAGCTTTTGATGGAGCCAATGTAATGTTAGGAAAGCACAACTCTTGACGAAACTTATGGCTGACACACAAAAGTATTAGTTGTATTAAAATGTATTTGCCATAGTGCAGCTATATCCTGCCTGTAAAGCTTTAACTGCAGCACCTGAAGATTTATTACGTGCCTTAACCTCATATGTATCCGCTAGTGGTAAACGGCCAGCATAGTTAGCCGAATTATAGGAATATTTAAACGATTCAAAAAAAAATTTAAAACTTTCTTCTACACGGTGGCTATGTTTGCATCAGTGTATTGAAAGGGTTTTAGAAATGTGGTCTACTTTGCAACACTTTTTTTTATTGGCTTCTACCGAGGACCATCTTAAGCAAACCCAATTTATATTAGATGCTTTAAATTGTAGCGAGACTAAGGCCTACCTTTTATTCCTCAAATATATTCTAAATTTTTTTAATTCTTTTAATGCTATTTTTCAATCGAAAACAGTTCTTGTTCATCAATTAGCAACAGAAAGCAAACGTATCTTTTTTAAATTTTGTAACAATTTTATTAAACCAAATGAAATAAAAATTAATGTTAATTGTAATCATCCAAATAATTTTGTCGATATATGGAAAGTTTTCTTGGGCCCAGTCTGTGAACAATTCATTTTAAATTTAGAAAAAAACTTGCAAGAAAAAATTAGATTAAAATGTTTAGAATTTTATATAGTTAGTTGCAGAGAAATGCAGAACCGTTTACCGATGCAAGATGCATTTTTTAACCAATTAGCATTTATAACACCAAAGAATGCGTTAGCAACAGAGAGGCCTGAGGAATGCCAGGACCTTTCAGAGGTTGTCTCAAAATTTCAGCCCATTATAGATAAAAAATATGAAATTGCAACAGAGTGGCGAAATATTCAATTTCATTTTAATGATGACGAGAAAGCTGAACTTTTGGAATTACCAATTTCTGAATTTTGGCACAAAATAAGGGAAACCAAAGATTTTAAAAATGAAAGTTTGTTTAGTAACATTGGTACTTTGGCGTTCGTCGTACTTTCGCTACCGCATTGAAATGCTGAAGCAGAAAGGGTGTTTTCAATAATGAACGATGTGAAAACAAAAAAAAAGAAATAGACTTCAAGAAAATACATTAAAGTCGCTTTGTGTATTGCGTTCCCATTTTCAAGAGACAGGTACAAATTCGGCCAAAATGTCTGTCACCGGAAAACACTTAAAATTGATGAAATCAAGTAATTTATATTCCTAATTTTAATCTATTTTCGATTTCCGCACCTGTACTTACCCTGTTACCTATGGTTATTTATCAGTTTTAGATTTTATTTGAAGCGTTTTACTTTCATTTTTCTTTAATTAGAATTTTATATTTTGTTTTTATGTTTTGTTATTATTAGTTATACGTATATATTATATGTTATATATAAATGTTTTACATACTTTTAAAATGAAAAGATGTGTATATAATAATATACAAATTGATTTAAGAAATTGTTTTATTTTTAACTCTAGTAAGTACCTTTTTCTCATCAAACTATTCAAGACTTAAAACTTAAATGTAATAAGTCTTAATAATTAAGGACATTAAGTATTCAATTTTTACGCACTTTTCTTCTTCTTCTGGTATTCCTGGCCTCAGCAACTAATAGGCTATTCGGACGCAACGAGTTTCACCTCTTTGACCGGTTAGAGTATCTGACATCTGACATTTTCTTCTTTTTCTGCTGGATTCTTTTACATTGTAAATTGTAATTCTTTATCTTAATGTGAATTCTTAATTAGCATTGTCCTTCTGTCCTTCATATAACCTAATCTAATGATGAAATGACGTCACGGATGACGTTTTACATTTGTGCAGAAATATGAAGAATTTTTGAGTTTTAATCGAAGAAAATTGGTAACAATCTGGCAACACTGATGAAGACAAAAAGAATTTTTATAGGTATGCGCCAAAGTTAACTGATTGACATATATATCCTTCTAACTTTGAAAAAATGAAAGTTAAGCTAGCAGCTGCAGTTATGAGTCACTCAGTTGCAAGCGGTATGAGTACATATACAGGGTGGCCCAGAACTCGCGCCCCACCGGGAAAGGCCTTATGGAACCGACAATGGATATGCCAAAACTGCAGCCGAAGACATAAAAAAGTTATTCCTTTGATAAATAAAAATGTTTAATATCGACCAATCCCAGTAGCTTTTCTAGATTCTATGTCCTTTTCACATTTAAGGTTAACAAAAGCTGTCAAAATCAGCTGCTACTGTTAATCAAGGATTTACTATTTAATGACGATTTAATTTAATAATGATTTACAATAATTTCAAATTGTTACAGCTTAATCAGCTATTGATCCAAAAGTGGTTCGAATCGAATGATCGATTTTTTGTTCGATTTTTAAGTAAATCGTTGATTAATAGTCGCAGCTGATTTTGGCAGATTTTGTTAACCTTGAATGTGAAATGGACATACAATCTTTCATTAATGTCAAATTGGTGTATAGCTAATTCACGTCATTTTCGCATATGTGAAAAGCTACTGGGATTGGTCGATTTTAAACCTTTTTATTTACCAAAGGAATAACTTTTTCGTGTCTTCGGCTGCAGTTTTGGCATATCCATTGTCGGTTCCATAAGGCCTTTCCCGGTGGGGCGCGAGTTCTGGGCCACCCTGTATAAGTTTAGGTATGTTACCAGCACAAGCACTAGGTACTATTGAGTTTATCGAAAAGTTTGATAAATTATTTGATATTTTAAATGCGACCCAATTGCAAAGTTCAAATAAATTTAAAATTGTTTTCCAAAATCATAATTATCAAAAAGAGTACTTACAAGGAGACCACATGGGTGTCGGATTTTTGTAATTTTTTATATTTATGGTACGTGAAGTTGGGATACCAAATATGAATATGCCCAAGCAGTTCGACGCCATATTCAGAAATTCACGAGAAAATTGACTTTGAAGTTTTGCGAGCAATATTATATTCAGAAATAAATTTGCAATTCTCAAGGAACGTGTAGGTCTGTGAGTAGCGCATGATACTTGTATCTGTTGAGTCGCCGGTTCGAGTCTTACCTATACCATTATTATTATTTATTTTTTTATTTTTTTATAATCAACAAATTATCATTTTTTATGAAAATTGCACGTGAAACATTTATTTGAAATTAATTAAAATAAAATTACAATTATTTTTGCAGCGAAAATGAGAAAAACTTTGGGTAGAAAAGGAAATGCTTTTTTTAAGTTAAAATGTATCTATTTTTTCAACAACAGGTGTATCGCACGAGCTACATAACGTACATAACGTACATATTTTAACATTCGATTTTGAAGCAACAGGAAGTGTTTTGCGGCGTTGTGAGTGAAAATTTTCGAATAGAACTTACGATTTAAAAAATTCATTCGATTAGAAATTTATAATGTCTGGCGGGGAAGTAAACGATTTGCCTGGTCCTTCGGCGGCACATGATCTTGAAGACTTACGAAGTAAAGATTCAAGAGTATGCATGAGAGATGTCCTTCTTTATTACGAGCAAATCCTCGCAGAAAATAACCTTATCGGACCAGCACCATCATTGACAATCACTGAGCAATCAATGCTACTAGCAGAAGACTTGTTCCAGTATACGTTACAAATTTTACAAGAAAAAAAGTTTGTATCATTCGATGAACTAATAATGTTCGATGAAGACGACGGAGGAAAACCTTTCGAAGAAGTTGATTCTGCTAGTGACGAATCTTCGGATAATTATACACCACCGGAGAAAATGTCAAAATCGAAAAAGGACAACATTCCACTCGATTATAAAAAAAATGCTATTCGTATAGTTAGAGCTCATCCGGGGTGGAGTCTAGCAGTTCTGCAAAAAAACGGGTGCAGTCGTTTGAAGCGTATGGAGGATTTGCCAAAATGGGTAGAACACGTTAAAAGTGGTGGAACCGTTTTCGACAAATACGCGCTTATCGATTCGTGGACATTCGATCGCTTTGAGGAAGCACGAAAGAACAACCAACAAGTTACAACACGGAACTTGCAGCAGTGGGCTTTATCTGCCGCAAGTCAATTTGAAAATTTCGATTTCAAAGCTTCGGATAGATGGGCACAGGAATTTAAATTGAAGCATCGAATTCGTCAAAGAAAAATCACGAAGCTAGTAACAGAACGAGAGACTGCATCAATGGACGAAATCCTAACTGCTGCAGAAGATTTTCGAATTCAGGCTCGGAATGTCATACCGAACTTTGAGCCCGACTTCGTCATTAATACGGACCAAACAGGTATTGTAATCATTTTTTATTGTCCGTAATTATTAAAGGTTGTAGCGTAACTAGTAAAAGTCCACCCGGCCATACGGGAACCCAATAAAAAAGAAGAACCTAACCTTATATATATATATATATATATAATTGTACTTTTCGACTTAACGACACTTGTCTGTTATTTTCGCTACTTTCTACTTGTTTTGTATGTTTTCGCCCAATAAACCTGTTGCTGAATACTTAATCCACGTGTCTTCACCCCAAGAACCCCTTAACAAGGCATAGTCCTATTACATTGGCGCCCAACAGTGTGAAGCCGTTAAAAAAAAAGTTTCAAAACGTAGTGCATCTTCGGATAAATTTACTTTTAGTCGTGCGAGAACCGATCGAGTGTTTCCCGACGTAAGTACAACCACTTCAACTCGTTTATTCCTGGTGGATGAATCTTCGTTCCGTTAAAAGGGTACCTTCTAAGCCGACAAACATGGCAAACGCTGCTGGAAATGCTGCTAGAGATCCACCTGTCGATCCTGTCGATCCTGTCGATCCAATTCGTCAAGTTGTTATGACACCCGAGATGCTTCAACAGTTACTAGCAAGTATGCAAAATACAGGTATTTCGAGTCAACCGCAGACTGTGAGTACGAACGCTAACTTTGCCGCTTGTAAACACCGGTTCTCCGGTAAAACGAATGAAAGTGTGGAAGCTTTCATAGACGCTATTACTGTCTACAAAGAATGTCTGAATATAACTGATACTCATGCTATTAAAGGGTTCAGTATGCTACTCTACGATGATGCTGCTACGTGGTGGCAGAGAGTGAAATCGTCTGTTACTACTTTCGAGGAAGCTGTAGAATCCTTACGACATGCTTACGGTTACCCCAAACCGGCTCATCAGGTCTACAGAGAGTTATTCGCCACCGAGCAGGGGGAGGAAAAAACCGACATATTTGTAAGTAGAAGCCGTTCATTATTATCTCGCCTTGCTGGAGACTCGGCTATCTCAGAACACTGTCAACTCGATATGGTTTACGGTCTCCTTAATAACCGTATTAGAGAGAAAATACCACGAGACAAAGTTCAGACGTTCAAAGAGCTTATCGAGGCCGCTCGATTGGTCGAACAAGTAGTATTAGCAAACCCCAAGGTTAGCTCTCGTACGGAACAACCCGTACATACAAACCCGAAGTTTAAAAACAGAACGCAGTGTGCTTTCTGCAAAAATTATGGTCATAGTAAGGATGAATGTAGGAAACTAGGAAGCCTCCTGTAGTTTGCTATGGTTGCCAAACCTGGCTACATCAAGTCAAACTGCCCGAAGTGTTCTCCCCGAACGGAGATAGCTTTGGCCCAGGCGAACGAATTTCTAGCTGCAACGATTCATCATCCCGACCCGACGTTCTCGTCAACGACCCCGTTACAACCACTCACACCTGTCACGATTGAAGATCATCATGGACACTCTTTCCTGGATTCCGGTGCACAGTCCAGCATCGCAGGCGCCCGGTTGAGGCAGATTCTTTTAAAAGATGGAGTTCCATATACAACCAAGACGATGATCATGACGCTGGCGGATGGAAAATCCACGTCAGTTGAGTGTCAGCTTTTTAACGTTCAGATAACTCTGCAAGACAGAAATCATGACTACTTTATTGGCGGTGCCTGAACATGTCCAGAGTAGAACTCTTTTTGGTTCCGATTTTTTGAAGGCTGCTAATATGGTACTGGACATTCCTCACGACTCATGGTATTACGGGGATCAGCCCCAAATCCATTACAAATTCGTGGACGACCCCAGTCCCTCGGATTCTTAGAATGCCAACTCCGTTCATTTAGCTAAATTAGAACTCCGCGAGGATGAGGGCGTAGCTCTCCCAGAAGACAGAAGAGTTTCATTGAACGAGTTCCTTGAACAAAATTGCGACTTGTTCAGTCCCAATAAGGACCCCACACCATTCGCTGAACATTCTATTAATTTGTCTGATAATAAACCTATATCTGTTCCCCCATATAGGTTGTCACCGTTTAAGAAAGAACAATTACGCCAAGCAGTGGAAGAACTCCTCTCTGACGGAACTATTGAAGAGTGCGATTCACCATATACAGCTCCTGTGGTGCTGGTTCCGAAGAAGGATGGTAGCATCAGACTTACGTTTGATTACAGGAAGCTCAATGCTGTTACCATACCTGACCGATATCCGTTGCCACGTATGGATGACCTTCTATACACCACGAAGGAGAATCCTTTTATGACTACCCTCGACTTAAAATCCGGGTATCACCAAGTGTCGGTACGTATGGAGGATAGGGATAAAACTGCTTTTATATGCCCGTTTGGAGTGTTCCGTTATACCCGTATGCCGTTCGGATTGCGCAACGCGCCCGCGACTTTTCAGCGCGTTATAGATAAATTTCGTGCAGGCCTAGCCGATATCTACTTGATAGCGTACTTGGACGACCTTATTGTCATCTCTTCGACATTTCCGAACCATATACAAGATCTCAAACGAGTTTTTGATCGATTACGAATTTTTAAAGGCATAGTCCTATTACAAGGTATAATTTTTCGTGTTTTTTATTTAATCATTATTTGGTAATTTTCAGGGTGCCAATACCAAACGACTTTCGATAGGACTCTGGCGACCACAGGATCAAGGGTGGTGCTAGTGACGAGGCAGAGTGTGAATAAAGTGACTCATTCCTATACTGCACAATACTCTGTCACCCTATCGGGAAAGTTATTGCCCCTGGTCTTCATGTGTCTACAGGAAACAACTGGTTCATTTGGACCCAGGGTGAAAAAATCGATCGACGAGTATCTCAAAAAATACCGAAACGTCACAGTCACTTCGTCGAAATCGGGAAAGTTAACTACAAGCTTGTATAAAGATTTTTTAATCAACGCTATGAAACCGTACGTAAAAAAATAAAAGTTTCTCTTGCTCGTTGATTCTTGGGATGGACAAACCAATCCCGTGATGTACAATGAAATATTTCGAGATGATGAGCGTCCGCCGACTTGCACCTGGGTGCATTTTGGTAGAAGTTATTCCACCAAAATGTACCCCGTTAGTGCAGCCATGCGATGTTTATTTTTACCGTCAAGTAAAAAATTTCATCAAGCGTCTGCAAAATTGCGCCTACCTGATCGAAAATGGCCGCGAAATCAATGATCGAGAGGATTGTATAAAAATTCATTCAATTGTACATCACCAATTGTCCTCTCCGATCTTCGGTAAAATGATCAGGTATGCGTGGTTCGCTTCAAAACTTTGCGATACGAGGGAAATCTTTGAAAACGTCAATGAAGTTTGTTTCCCTATCGATGTTTTAAAAAAACATTGAGCCTGTAAAAACGCAGCATTCGTACGGTGTGCTAGCGAAAATTACTGTTTCCCGTGTTTTTACGACGCTTATCACTGTGGCTCGTGCGAAACTGCACCCATTATTGAAGAAATGGATACATTTTAACTTACAATTAAATAAAAGCATTTCCTTTTCTACCCAAAATTTTACTCATTTTCGCTGCAAAAAATAATTGTAATTTTATTTTAATTAATTTCAAATAAATGTTTCAAGTGCAATTTTCACAAAAAATGATAATTTGTTGATTATAAAAAAAATTAAAAATAATGGCATAGGTGAGACTCGAACCGGCGACCCAACAGATACAAGTATCGTGCGCTACTCACAGACCTACACGTTCCTTGAGAATCATAAATTTATTTCTGAATATAATATTGCTCGCAAAACTTCAAAGTCAATTTTCTCGTGAATTTCTGAATATGGCGTCGAACTGCTTGGGCATATTCATATTTGGTATCCCAACTTCACGTACCATAAATATAAAAAATTACAAAAATCCGACACCCATGTGGTCTCCTTGTTAGATGAAATGATCACCTTTTTATCAGGATTAGAGATATTCAACAAAAATAATGAAAACGTAACGAACAAATCTCGAGCATTAAAATGTTGGATTACTAGTATCGAAGGTTTCAAAATATTATGGGAAAAATTATCAGAGAGTGGATACAAATATGTAATAACTAGGCGAATTAATCAAGATTGTCTTGAAAATTTCTTCGAAAGCATAAGACAACAACAAATAAACTCTATTAATCGTACTCCGATTCAGTTCAGAAGGGCGTTTGTTAAATTATTTAGCCAAACTTACCTATATTCAAATGATATGAACTGTAAAGATGATCTAGATAATTTGTTATTAAATTTAACCGGCAAAATTTTTGCTGAACCAATTTTCACAAAAGCATTAACACTTCGAAATTATGACTATAGAAAAGAAAATATAACCATCCAAAATCCGTTCAATTATGTTTGTGGGTATTTAATTAAAAAATCGCTTGAAATTCATAATCGTGATACCTGCAACCAATTTGCTAATGAATTTAAAGATTTAGATGTAAGCAAACTTTTAACTTATTTTAAGGCGTATGACAATGAAAACACTACATTTGGGGGGCTTAAAGCACCTAGTGAATATTTTATTAACTATTACGGGAATTTCTAATTTATATTTTCAGAAACCAAGTTCCTTTTGCTCATCCTTGTCCACAGTTTCCATCAGAATATATTTTGAAGCTTTTTATCAGATTAACAATATTTTTTTCTATAAAATATGCCAATAGAGATCTGAATGCAAGGAAAAGTAAAAAGGAAAATAAATCAAAAAACAGGAAAATAATGATTTTATCTCATCTATAGATACACTTAAAAATGTATTTCACTATTTATTATATTAAAATAATACCATTCAAAATTACTATTTTACTAAAATACCTTCACTACCTATATAGATTCTAGATTACAAATTGAATAAATAATTTTTTTATTTATACAATCCCTAAAATACCTTTTAGCTAGTAATTTTTTAAGTATTATCCCAATTAATTTAATCCTTATGGATCATAATTGACTACTATACTAATATACTACTATAGTTTATTATAACAGTAAAATAAACTTAACATTTTTTATTATTGAAATCTCTGTCGCAAGTGCTACAAAATTAATACACACATATGTTATTAAAATCGAAAATAGTTTAAAATTCATTTATGCACATTTTCATATGAACGCTTTTGTACAACAGAAATAATTGTAGTTTTCTCAGTATAGTTTCAGTGAATAGCTACATTTCGCATACACTGAGCTATTACGTTTTCTCAGAGTATCTCTCTGGTGGAACTGAAGGTCAAATAAATGTATCCCCTCTACAACAAAGTGCCGATGAATACTTTTCTTTCTGTATAGGTCACTATTCTGTGCTTTAAGTGTATGATCTGTGGTCATTCGTTTCTCTACGCTCGTGCTGTGAACATCGCTCGCTTCGTTTGTAGCGGTAAGTCTACTAGGTTTTTCATTTATTTACTCAAGAACCTGTTATTTCGTTTAGAAATAAGGTTAACGTTTTTCGATAAATAATTTTATTCGGTAGGTGGACACGATTATGGAGGAATTAAAGGAAAGGATTAAAAAAAATAATTATTTTGAATTTTTTGATTTTCAATTCAATTTTTGTTCAGTCTTTGTTATTGTTATTGTTTTTGTTTTTCTTTCTGCTTTTGTTAATTTATAATTTTGTATACCAGGCTAGCGTACAGGAAATTTATTTTCCTCTGCTAGGTTATGTACGTGTAACTGTATCTTGTACTCTGGTAATAATAATAAATAAAAACTCGAACGGAAATTGCATAAAAATAAACGGTCTCGTCGTAACGAAACGCAATAATATTCTTTATCGTTTATCGACAGTTTTTCTCGCGTTTTCGTGTGTTTTTCGGGCGGTTTTCGTGCGGGTTTCGAGTTTTTCGGCCAGTTTTCGCGCGGGTTTTGGTACTTTCCGGGCGGTTTTCGTGTTTTTCGTGTTTTCTGTGCGGGTTTGGTGAGTGTTTCGAGTGTTCCTAGTGTTTTCCGCGAATGAATTGTGTGTTTTTCGTGAGTGTTTCGTGTGTTGTGAGTGTTTTAGTGAGTGTTTCTAGGGATCCCTCAGCGAAGTATGCAGCCCCCTGAGCCCCCTGAGCCAAGGATGCCGGGTACGAGAGCCAGAAGACAACTAACAAAAGAGGGCCAAGAACTAGTCGCCCCTGTGTATATTTTTAGGGGGAACGAGGCAATGGAGGCCCTCTTCTCGAAGTGACTTCTCCACGACAAGTAAGTATTATATTAATTTTCACAAATTTTCAATAAATACAGCTCGATATCGTTTTTTAAATGTATATTCCTGTTTTAGAGGGTCGCTGCAGCAATGCAAGTCAGCGTCTCAACAGTCAATCGGATTGCCGCGAAACGAGGCCAACCCAACGCATTTCAACGGAGGCCTCGAAACCGATCGAAACCTGCACTCGATATAGACGACTTCGACAAAAATGCTATCCGTAATGTTATCTACGAGATGTACAGAAACAGTAAGCAATTATTTATTATAAATTTGCTATTCTAATATTAATTAATATTTTTTTACAGAGGAACACTTAACTCTGGACACTCTTAAAACAAAACTCCTACGACGCAAACTTTATTACGGTAGCAGGATCGAAAATTTTTCCTCAAAATTCGATCAATTTTTAATACCTTGGCCTTCAAAACATGTTGGTAAAAAATAACGAAAATTTGAAAAAAATATATTTGAGACATGATCTATACTAAATCGATGACGCTGAATTCAAAAAAGAAAACCGCAGCTCTCTATCTCTTTTCGTTTGGGAGTTATCGCGTAGGAAAATTTTCCTACTCGCAAAAAATAGGTCAACTTTGAAAGGTCGCCGCGCTCAAACGACGGGGGTGAAAACGTGCGAACAGAGCCATTCATAGCGAATAAAACGATGGTCTACACTTAATTTTTCGGACCATGCCTAAGTTCTTCACAGCCGAAAACCAGGACCCATGTTTTTTCGAATTTTTGGATAAACGAAAGGGGGATAAACCTTATTCCAACTAAAATGAGAATTTGGTTATATTCCTGTTTTTTTCCACGCAGATCAAAATTTCCCTAGTGTCAATGTTAATTCTCCCATTCGACTAGTGGAATTTTACGGCGCGCGGTTGAAATCTTAGATTTTGAAGATACGCTGTTGCCATATGCCTTTGCAAATTTCAGTATTAATATAATATAATTTCAAAAATCGTATAATATTCAACTAATATAATACTCGCAAGCTCATATTGTCATCCTAATCCTCTTTTTATTGTTTAAATTCCTCTATTTACAACTTTTTTTCATTTGTAAACATTGAAAGTAAACATAACCTTCAAATAACCATATAACCTGAAAATCAGTAATAGGTCAGTCCAAATTAACAGCTGATAAATGTCAAATGGCTGCTGGAGGGCACACAATCAAGTTTACCTTTTGACTCTGTGTTGTTTTTTTTTTTTTCGTTTTTCTCAGTTTTCTTATGCTTTTTGTGTGTTTTTTATAAACTAAGTACTTTCGTATGATATTGTGTGTTATAGTTTTAAAATTACGAACAATGAGTGAATATTTTATTTTATTTAAAAAACTAAATTAAACAATAAATAAGTTGTACAGATTTATAACCACTTATTACTTATTATTTTAGTACATAAAAAACACACAAAAAGCAGAAGAAAACTGAGATACTGACATACTTACATTATACCAGCATCAGTTATTGCTTCATCAATTTCAAATAAAAATATTTCGAAAATGGTACACTGTATCGAGTTTTACCAAGAGTACCTTTTTGGTGTAAAATTGAATGATGTTTGAGATCACATAAAATTTGGACTTGAAAATTTACCCTCAAAAAAGTTATTGTAAAAATAACTCAGTACGAACCGTGCAACTAGCGCCCTCTATGAGAGGCAGATATAAAAACAACTTTATACGATGCGATAGCTTCTAAAACATATTTGTTCAAAATTTCATTACAATCAAGCCTGTAGTTTCGACATAATCGTAAAAAATGTGTAAAAATTATTTTTTTTCAATACCCTGTATCTTGAAAACGGAAGCCCTTACGAAAAATTTTTACTGAGCAAACTCAACTTATTTTGTCATGTTCTACCTCTCCTAGAAAGGGGGTCACCTTTTTTTGAAACACCCTGTATATTTATATATTATATTATATAATATATTTATATAAACTTCTAAATGAGGTAAAATTAGAGTCGTTATATTTCGATTGAACCAATCATCTAAATTGGTATTCTGTTAAATGGGTGAATTTGATGTGGTGAAGTATTTATTTTCTTGTAAAATTTTATCACCTTTTAAAATTTCTAATTTCCACTTAAAGCTGCTTTAACTTTTATGAAAGTTTATTTTTTTAACACATTTCGAATCCTTCTTTTGAAAAGAGACTTACTTACAGTCATCGAAGAATGATGTCGGATCCTTAAGTTTTAAATTGGAAATGACACCTGTTCGAATGCGGTAATTGAATACTGACTCCATAATAAGGCCCATATTCAGAAGTTTCGCATAAACGGTTACTTTTGAAACCGACCCGTCATATATTATCAACCGTTAAATTTCAATCGATATTCAGAAGTGGTTTCAACGGTTTGATTTTAAAATCGGGGTATAAATACGACAACATCGCTTTCTTAAACGATTTAATCGGAAAAAGTGTCAAATACAGCCCGAATAAGAAGAATATGAGAAAATGAGAAGAAAAATGATATTGAGGTTAGTTTTTGTCTTTGCCTTTCATTACTCATTCCTGTTCTGGTTATTTTGATATTTGCCTTGATAGATTTTTCTAGATATTGGCCGAACCTTTCAAGTAATTGCAAGACGAAACTTTTTCTAAAACGGACTCGATTCATCATCTGAACTGGAAAAATTTGATAATGAAGACGACAAATCGGTTTCCATTATCAAAAGTAAAAATTTTTAATAGAAATGTTCCCAAATTTACGAAACAAGTAATTAAATTATTTTTTAAATCATATTCCATATTACGGGTTTAAAACAAATATTTTACATATTTAAAAATTTGGATACTTTAACAATACAAATTTGAATTTTAGATAATGGAAACCGATTTATCATCTTTATATCATCTACTTTTAGCAGTTTTTCCATATTATAATAATTAAAAATCTTAGAAAACTATCTATTAACTGTAAATTTCTAATGATTTTACCACTATAAAGTATTTAACGGGGTACTCTCAAAAATGTAATAAGTCGACCCTGACTGATTACATTTTCGTGTGTTAATATGATGTTAAAGGGCCGATAATACACTTCTGAATACCATTTTGTTCATTACGGTTGTTTATATACGGAAATCATGTGGTTACTTTTATCAACCGGTTTTATCATGTAACAGTTGATTACATTTCCTACTAACTATACAACTGAAACCGAAAGAATCCATTCATTCATTCATTCATTCATTCACTGACTCATTGGCGTGTTTTTTTTTTACGGCCAAACGCGAAGGAAAATCGTCGCGGAAAAAACGCTATCCGACGTAACTCGACGAGATCTATCGGAAAATCGATATTTCGAAACCCGGAAAAGTTTCCTTCCGGGTGAAAAACCGGATTTTTGGGGTATTTTTGAGGTTTTTCGGGATTTTCTCCGAAAATCTTCCGACGATTTTCTTTAAAATTTTCCAAAATATTCTTTAATATATTACCAATCACCTCACGCAAACCGCATATCGGGAAAAATCCATTTACCGGAGTTATAGGAAAAACAAATTGTCATTTTCGCAATTTCGGCAAAAAAATTGAAATATCTCGAAAAAAGATGCGATTTCGAAAAAAATTTTATTCTTCGAAAATTGTAGAGAACGTTTTTCTCTATAATAGGACATATAAGGGGTTATTCTATTTTGAACCGTTTTTGAGTTATAACGATAAAAAACAAACATTCCTTCGCGAACGAAAAATTTATATTTTACAATTACTCAAAAACTAGCCGTTTTTTGAAAATTTCTCAAGAATCGAAATTTGTAAAGAATAGTATTTTGTATAATATATGTGGATGGGGTGATTCGATTTTGAGCGGTTTCCGATTTATAGCGCGATATCGATTTTTTAAAATAAACGCGATTGACAAAAAGTCGAAATAACTCGAAAAAAGATGCGATTTCGAAAAAAAATTTATTCTTTGAAAATTGTAGAGGATGTTTTTTTACATAATAAAAATTTTACGGGGTGGTTCCAACTTTAACGGTTGTTGAGTTACGACGAAAAACCTGCGATATTACTGGGTAAAACCGAGCTGATTGGCGCGTTTTTTTCTTACGGCCGTACGCGAAGGAAAATCGTCGCGGGAAAAACGCCATCTTTACGAATTTTGACGAGATCTATCGGAAAATCGACATTTCGAAACCCGGAAAAGTTTCCTTCCGGGTGAAAAATTCCGGATTATTAGGGTTTTTTGCGATTTTATCGGAAACGAAGAGATCGATTTTTCTCAATCTCTCCTAAAATATTCGTCAAATTAATATCGATTATCTCACGCAAACCGCGGGAAAATCAAATTTTCTTTCGTGGAGTTATGGCAAAAATAATTTAATTATAATTAAATTCATTATTATTAGTAGTTAAGGCTATGCCGTTTCTGGACCACTCTATGGGAAAGGGGTATATGGTCCAGAAACGGCATAGGATTTGAGGTGGTCTAGAAACGGCATGGTTTTAAGGGGTGGTCTAGAAACGGCATAGGTTTTAAGGTGGTTCAGAAACGGCATAGGTTTTAAGGTGGTCCAGAAACGGCATATGAATTGAAGTGGTCTAGAAACGGCATATGAATGTACGTGACGTGTGTAATCATGAGAGGTGTGTGTGTGTGACGTAGGTGTGTGTGACGTAGGTGTGTGTGTGAGTGATGTGTGTTGCATGCTTTGATGTGGAGTAGAAAAAAGGAGGAGGTTCAAGTTGGGCTTGAACCCGGGACGGTATTTGGAGTAGACGCGTCTGTATTAGCAGCGCTACGAGGTACGGTGATAGTAATGTATAAATGTAGGTATTTAAGAAGAAAGATGAAGAGTAAGATTTGGTTGGATTGGATAGTATGGGGGTACGAGGGGTGTTAAATAAAAAAGATTTTTGATGTTGATGTAATTGATGTAATTAACATACCTTAGAAGAGGTGTTACAGATTTGTTTTATTAAATATTTATGATTTTTTTATATTATAGTTCTAATTATTTCAGTTAAAGGTGAATATTGTAATAGACAATCATGTACAATAATGCAGTAAACCTTTGTGTTTGCTGAAAAGCCTTTATTAGCTTCTATTTCCAATTTTATGTCCACCGTTGATATTTTCATGGTTTCTTCTTGTTTAGAACAGTCTACAACGTATAGCATTCGATCTTTAAATGATTTATAGTCTAATAAAGGACGATTTTGAGACGTAGAATTTGAATAGCTCGAATAAAAATTTGAATAATTATGATATGCTAAAGGATAGTCGTTTCTTTCAAAATCCAAGTTCATTTTTTCGTTGGGCCATAATTCTCCATTCAGCGATAGATTAATATTTGATATATTTGTATGATTGAAGATGGTAGGATCTTCATTTTTCTGATTACGTTTATTGGTTTGGAAACATACAATAACATAACGAGGTCTTTCTACGGCAGCGCTCGTTTTCACTGCCCATATTTCATTTTTAGCATCTTTTGTAATTGTAGGTAATTCGTTTAACTCCCATTTTCTGAAAGGTATGAGTATTGGTTGATCGTTCTTAATAGTTTCCATTATTTGCAATTTAATTTCATCATTTGGGAACACATGTTTCACTTTAATAGCCATATTGGTTATATTAAATTCAACTTTAGTTGTTGTATTTGCCTTATCTATGATTATACAATCGTCATCATTACGTGCTCTAACGAAACGAAAAGTTTGCCTTCCATAAGTAATCATGTTATAGTCGTTGAAAACGTTAAATATATGTTTAAGTGGCATAAGTATGCTAAATGATTTATCTGCATCATTCAATATAGGTTTATTAGGATAATCCCAACCAGCTGCAGAAGTTGAATTTGCGTTTGATTCATAACACAAATATGCTCTTACAGCACTAACTATTCCAGGATCTCTAACTGTTTCTATTTCTCTTGCACTTTGAATGTAAGAGCAAGTGTCAAACAAAAATGCAGCGAAATTGGGTGCTAGAGAAACCTTATCTTGTCCATCAACTTTCAAAGTTCCTTTAATTTCCAAGAGAGTTTCATGCATTAAAAAGAAAGCATCATTTTGGTTAATAATAAACTCTATAACATCGCTATTATTGAACGATTTCACGTATGGAACGTATGTGCGGTATTCTTCTTTTCTAATTGATTCATCGTATTTAGGTTCTCGATAAAGATCAAATTTTGATGAAATCCTTAAACGTTTAGCAGGTGCTTCAGAACGAATGTATTTTCTCATTTTTCACCAACTAATCTCAAACCAATTGATTTTAGGAAAGCCTTATTCGCAGGAGACACCTCAATTCGTTTAAAAGGCTTACTGGACAATGATTGAGGTGTTGTTGGTGTTGATTCTTTATAATCAATGACTAATCCCATTAGCGTTCTTGCAAATACAAAATTAATGTACTTATTTCACCTCGAAAATTGACAGGTCTACGACTTTGATCTAATACTCGAACAGTGATGTTGAAAATTTGTTCTGTAGGAGTTATAGGTAAATATATTAGGTTATGTGGTCTTTCAATAATATCAAAACCAGGATCTGTAGTAATTGGAAAACTTAGTATAGTGTGGGCAGGTTGATTTCCTATAAAGGCTCCTTCGGTGATATTACACTCAAAGTGTAGACTTGATACTTTTTTGATGCGAACAGGACGATCTGAACAATGTATTACGCCTGGCTTTAAAACACGTTTTGAAAAACCTAATATTTCACCTAGACTGTTCGATGGTTCAAAGGAAATTGCGTATTTATCAGAAAAAATTTCACACTGTAGAGTATTATTATTAGGTTTTAAGAAAAAACTTATTGGAGTATTTGTTCTTAAACTTAATTGATGATAAATGTATTTATAAATACCATGTATTTCATAACAGCCAACTGGTATTTCGATAGATTTTAATTTGGTTCGCTTGCTGTCTTCGTAGTAGTAAAATTTTTCACCATCAATATTTGGGATAGAATTACAAGAAGCAAATCCTAAAACTGCTAAATAATAATTTTTTTTCGGATTTAGTGTTAAGGGAATTTGTGGAGTAAAAACAAACTCATTCGTATCACTTGTAATCGTCAACTGTTGAGACATGACTGTTGTTAACGCTACAAGTTTTTATTAATAAGTATTTTATAAATTACATTTATAACAATTTCTTTGTGATTTTGGTGGTCCGTCAATGTGACATTCAACATCCGGTCTGTTGTAATGAATGAAGCATGGTAAACAAGTTTGCAGTTCAAAGTTATTGCGGTATTCTTTAGGTAGTTTATGCCATATGTCTAACAGCTCTCCAGGTTTCACATACTTTATCAAACATCGAACTGAAGTCATAGCTAATTCTTCTGTAGTGAGATCACATACAGACTTTTTAAAATCCATCATGTACTTATCCATATAGGAATTTTAAACACAGATGTCCACAATTAAACTGATTATAATTTTGATATTGTTCATTATTATAGTAAATTTTAGCACGTTTCCCAACGTAACGAACAAGTTCTTTAGGTGGCTTTAGATTACCAAATGAATCGAAATACTCTACATTATTGTTTTTCTTTTTATAAGCTACCCAATGTGTACCAGGATTTATAGATAAATCTAAATTTATTATTCCAGATTCTTTACAGGAGGGGGGTCCTTTTGGTAACGTATCTCGCATGAATACACCTCGAAAATTAGGTATTTTTAAACGTTTTGCATATTCTAATAATTCATAATCATACAACGCTCTATTGGGTAGCTTTACTGGAAGTTTTTTTGACGTAAATATAATCCAAAACCTCCTTTTGGAGTTTTCCTCAAATATAACCCATTACCGATGGATTCCATTGCTTTTTTACGCGTCTGATCTTCCGCAAGTCTCTTTTGCGCATTTTTTGCATCAATCACTGTTTTAGCAATAGCGGAAGCTCCGCCTGCTAATGAACCTAATGCTGAGAGACCGGCGAATATAGGTATTAAAGGTAATATACCTCCTGACTTAGCATCAAAAGGAATAACTCGAGGTATTTTAACTTTTTTCTTTCCTCCAACCTGTTTCACAGCAATTTTTGCTGCTTTTAAAGCAAAAACAGCTGCTTTCTTTAGGTTTGATGAAGGTTTCTTTTTCAATGATTTTCCAATTTTTCTTACTATATGTTGCTTAAATGAGCAACCTGCACCAAGTTTACGTTTTACTTTCATTCCTGCAGTAACTAGTAAAGCAGCTGCCCTCTCACCTATTTTAGCGTCCTTAGATTTTACACGTTGCCAAGCAGCTTCTGCTAATTTTTCATCTGCTAAATGTCTATCATTTATTGAAGAGTTTTGCGCGTAAGCAATATCGTGTTGTTTACAGGCAACGTCTAACGGATTAATGCCAGAATCTCCACGAGCTAATCGTTTTTGTAATTTTGTACCAGGACCACAGTATTGATAACCTCCTGGTATATGTAATTCAAAGGGAAGTTTGTTTATGAGTGTATTTAAAACACCCTCACCTTGGTGAACTAACATCATTAG
This sequence comes from Phyllotreta cruciferae, assembly GCA_917563865.1. Classification (NCBI taxonomy): domain Eukaryota; kingdom Metazoa; phylum Arthropoda; class Insecta; order Coleoptera; family Chrysomelidae; genus Phyllotreta; species Phyllotreta cruciferae. The sequence continues at coordinate 5,184,557 of OU830620.1, read as the reverse complement.
AACTGATACGTAGCATTAGTAAACATTATCTTTTATACATTAAAATGAAATTAATTCATCAAGAACAAAAATTATCGATTGAAAATTTTGATTACTCAACGGAATTTCCAACTAGTAAACATGGTAAATTATTACCAAATTCAGTTCGCAGTATTATATGCGGTCCGAGCGGGTGTGGAAAAACTAATATATTAATGTCACTTTTGTTCAACCCTAATGGGTTAAAATTTAAAAATGTTTATGTTTACTCAAAATCTCTATTTCAGGAGAAATATCAATTATTGCGAGACGTGTTAAATAATGTTAAAGGTGTAGGATATTTTCCATTCAGAGATAATGATGAAATTATTAGCCCGTCGGAAGCTAAAGACTATTCAGTTATTATATTTGATGATGTAGCGTGTGATAAACAGCAGAAAATACGAGAATATTTTTCTATGTGTAGACATAAAAATATTGATGCTTTTTATCTTTGTCAAACTTACTCTAAAATACCTAAACAATTGATACGTGATAACTGTAATATGATTGTGCTTTTTAAACAAGATGAAGTTAACTTAAAACATGTCTTTGATGAACATGTATCTCCAGATATGACGTTTGAAACTTTTAGAAAAATATGTTCTGAATGCTGGAATGAAAATCATAATGTGTTAGTAATAGTTAAAGATTTTAGTCTAAAAGATGGTAGATATCGAAAAAATTTTGATACATATATAAAAGTATAAGTTTTAATGTTTTTTATCATTATTTATCATTATGACAGTAAACGATGTTGTTGCTGCACGCAAACGAAAAGTTCTTCAACTTACACGGTCTATTAGAAAAAAATATTTAGCTTTAAAATTAGGAAAAACGGAGGAGGATCAGGTTTTGAATAAATTATTTAAACCGTTGTCTGAACCGTTAAAAGAAATAGCTACATCATCAAAGATTTTTAATCAATCAATTAACGATTTAAAATCTGAAACATACAAAAAGGAAAATGGTGAAGAAGAAGAAGAAGATGAGGAAAAAGAAAAAGTTGAAGCAAACCCTACAATACTGTCGCCTATACCAAAATTTCAACAGCTTCAAACTATTAGTGAGACTACAGGTGATAATGAGGATAACGATAACGAGGAGATGGAAGAACCATCTCCCCAATCACCAAAAAATATGTCTCAGATTGATATTGATGAATATTTGGCACAATATCCTCCTATGCTGCAAAAATATATCGAAGAATTCATAGAAAAAGATAAGAAAATTGATAAATGTTATGGACCTGTTTATGATGCTACAACGAGTAAATGGCTTCTAGGGGGAGTAAGAATTGATTTTGATATGAACAATAGGGTAATTGTTTCTGGTAAAGGATATGTTTTGGGAACTCCTGGACTTTACGAATTAATATTTTATGATAAACCGCGCAATTATAATCAAGAAGATTTAAATAATTATAAAAAGATTTTACTAGCAACTGATGTTTATAAAAAAGTAAATGGTGATTTAAAGGGTACAAAGAAACGGAAATATCATTCGATTATCAAACCTCTTGTTTCTTCTAACAAATCTGGAGGTGGCCTGAAATTGCAATACAATAATAAACCAATAGAATATGTGTATTGGGATGATCCGAATGAGTTATGTGAGCGTTTAAAATTACTATTTGCTTCAAAAGAAGCTGGTAACACTTCTGTTGATAATGAAATTATCGCTATAATTAATGAGTTACGTGAGGAAAATATTGTTTATTAATATTAAAAATATTTGCGTTTTGTTCATTTCCACTATGAGTCTTGATAAGTTCGGTCGAAGATCACTTTTTAAAGGAGATACTAATGAAAACTCTTTGTTTAACAAAAATTATCAAGAAAATGAACTTAAACGTATAATGGAAGCATTTGAGGTGGATATCCAACGTGTTGACAAAACAATAATGGGAATTAATAGTAATTTTGTTCAACTTTCTCAAATGCTATCAGCAACTGTTAATCGAGAAGATATAAAAAAATTAAAAGATGAAATAACATATAAAGTTGATAGTGTTTGCAAAGATCATCTCAATGCAATGAATAATTTAAAAGTTGATATGGAAAATATGAAAAATTCGGTTTTGAAAATACGAGATAAAATAAATACTTATGAAAAAACTTTTAAAATTGATGTTGTTGATATTGCAAGTTGATATGGAAAAAGTGAAATATTTACTTTTAAAAAATCGTAAATGAAGAAGATTTAAGAAATTAAAAGATGAATTATAAAATCGTTAATTAATATCTATATATTTATTTGTATAATAACACTTTATTTCATTAAACATAATGGCTTCAAAGGAAAAGATTCAGCTCGTTAACGAACTACATGCTTCAGCTCGGAAAAATTATCATAGGAGAAGAACAATTATCAAAGGTTTGAATGATTTATGGCAAATGGATTTGGCTGAAATGCGACCCTATTCACATCAAAATAAAGGATATAAATTAATTATGGTTGTTATCGATAGCTTCTCAAAGTTTATGTGGACACGTGCATTGAAGACAAAAACAGGTGAAGAAATAACGAATGCTTTTTCCGATATACTTAAGCATGTAACGCATTTTCCAAAAAATCTACAAACTGATCAAGGTAAAGAATTCTTTAATAATAAATTTCAAAATTTAATTAAAAAACATAATATTAATCATTATAATACATTCAGTGTTAAAAAAGCATCAATCGCTGAGCGAGCTATCAGAACTCTGAAATCGAAATTATATAAATATTTTAGCTTGCATGGTACTTACAAATGGATTAATGTTTTGGAAGATATTACTAAAGAGTACAATAATACTAAACATAGTAAAACAAATTTTAAACCATGTGACGTAAACAAACGTAACGAGAAAAAGATATTACATGAGAGTTATAGTAACTTAAAAATTGCTAGCTCACATAAATATAATGTTGGAGATATTGTGAGAATTAGTAAATCTAAGCATATATTTGAAAAAGGATACACGCCGAATTGGAGCACTGAGCTCTTTAAAATAAAGACAATTAAAATAACAAATCCTGTTACATATTTGTTAGAGGATATGCAACAAAATCCTATTAGTGGAGGTTTCTATGAGGAAGAATTGCAAAAAACATTTGTTCCTGACATTTATCTAGTTGAAAAGGTACTTAGAAGAAAAAATGGTAAAATGCTAGTTAAATGGTTAGGTCTCAGTGAAAAAAATAACAGTTGGATTCAAAATTCTGATGTTGTATGAGAATTAAGAATTTTTTTCGTTGGTAACTTCTTTAGTACGGATTGAACAAACAACAAACATGTTTTTAATGTGGTTAACTTGTTTGATCATGTATAAACAAGTTTGTTCTAGTTAATTGATAAGACTGTTATAATACAATTGGTGGGAGGAATTAGGCTATAAATTGAGTGCTTCATCTTAACCGACTAGTAATAACAAAAATGCAGCTCAACAGTGTTGATGATGATGAGGGTGTTTTCTCTTACATAAGTGATAATGATCATGATGATTACTTTCAAGAAGTAGACAGAATGCTTTTATTCTATGAGAATACAGCTGCTTTAGAAAGGCGTTTGCTATATGAAACTACCTATCCAACAGTTATATTTGAAGTGCGTTGTGGTATAAGTCCATCAAGAAGTTTAGCACCTGCTGTAACACTTCAACATGTGAATAAAAACCAGAAGATTTCATTTGATTATTCTGATGAATGGATGGAATTGATTGATGTTTTTAAATCAAAAATTAACAATTTCTTTTATGCAGAAGATGATGCCTTTACACAGGTTCCACAAAATGTAAAATGTGGAAGCTACTGCTTTATAACACAGTTAATTTATGATAATATAAAGTTTTTATCGTTGAAAAAATTTAATGTAGAATATTTAGTTGATGTTAATGATGTTATTCAGTTTTTAGATATTAATTCAAAATTTATTGTATCTAGAGTTAATTACTTGGAGAATATTGCATTTAATTCATTTTACTATAATTTAGTGGGGATTATAAATGAAAACTGTATTTCCAAAAATGTTAATGATAAGCTTGAAATATTATCTGTTATTTGTGACTTATCTAACACGGAATTATGTGTTGGGTTAAGAGAATTACTGTATTATTATAGAGATATTGTTATCAGCGATATGTCTGTGGTTAACAGTTTATCAAATTAAACAAATATGTTTTCATTTTTGGTTTTAATTAGTAACATAATGAACTCCGAAGACTATAAACGTAGGTTAGTAAATTTTTGTGAAAAACTTGAAGAATTAAATAGAAAAATTGATTTATTTGAAGAAAGAATTAAAACTTTTAAAGCATTTGAAAATTTAAAAATAACTAAGCCAAGCAGACGAATTTGTTTAAAAAATGGAGACCCTTCTAATAATGTCAACAATTTTAAATAACACTCTATACACAAGTGTGCCAAATGGAACCGAGGAAGCGATGGTGTGTTTTGAAAAATGTGACTTGTGGTACAAAATGAATAGCATAAATATCAATGGATTGGAGACGTTTTTTATACGATTACCTATAACCAAGCATTTTGTTATTTACAAACTTAAGTTATCATTTTTTGATAAAAGTGTAACGGAAATGCAAAGACTAGAAGTGTTGGAAGGAATAGTCTATTTAGAATATGAATATTATAAAGTGGCGGCTTGTTTATTTCTTTGTTTTATAGTTTTATCGGTGTTGTACATATTCGTTATGTTATTTCAAATTATCATAAAAATTGTAAGTAGAAAAATAGAAAATTATTTTAATATATATAACAGATGATTGTAACATTTATATCATTAATAAAAAATATTTTCATAATGATACTTCTCATTTTACTCTTCTCCTGCTGCTCCGCAACTGTTGACGATGATATTAAAAGGAATCAAACAATTGCTTTCTTAAAAAGATTTGGTTATTTAAATGAAACAAATAATGCATACTCATCATTATCATCATCTTTACAAAATTTTCAAGAACGTATGAATATCGAAGTCAGTGGAACAATAAACGATGAAACAATTAAGCTAATGAAACGTGCAAGATGTTCCAAACCTGATAATGAATTTGCTTTAATGAGCAGATGGGAAAAAACTAATTTATCATGGTATTTTCCACAAGCAAATAATGATTATTTTGAAATAGCAAAGAAAGCTTTTGATATGTGGGAAAGTAATTCAATTCTAAAATTCAAGAATGTTAGAATACCTAATCCAAAACCTGATATTACAATAGTAGGCGTTAAAAAAGCACATGATTATCGAAGTGTTTGTGGAGGACGGCGTGAGTGTAAACAGTCTTTTGATGGGCCTGGAAATGTTTTAGCTCATGCTGATTACCCATATAATGATCATTGTTTAGAAATTCATTTTGACATAGATGAAAATTGGTATTTAGGGGATGATGATAATATTCCTGATAGTGCTAAAAGTTTACTAATGACTTTAGTGCATGAAATTGGTCATTCGTTAGGATTAGCACACAGTTATAATTTTGAAGCTATTATGTATCCTTATTATCAACATCATTTTCGAAACTTGAGTAAAGATGATATACAGGGAATAAATCTACTGTATCCTAAACCAATAATTATTAAACACCCACAAAAAATATCTACTCAAAGAGCAACAACAACAACAACAGCAACACGAGAAATTTCAACTCAAAGGTTAACAACAACAACAACTACTACTACTACTACTACTGAAAAACCCTTAACTCATATTCATTCTAATCGAAACACAAAAAATTTATGTGATATTAAAGTTCCCGATTTCTTATTCCTTGCTAAAGCATCTGATTTCCCAAATCATCGACTTTACGTTGGCTACAAAGATTCGTTGTGGAAGATGGATTTAAATGAAATGCTGATACCTAAAGAACCGCAAAATCTCATAGATTTTATTCCTAACAGCATTAAATCTTTAACAATTTCTCATTTGTTTCAAAATTCTATTGGCGAATTGATTGGAGTTATTAAAAATTCTAGAAACTACTATAAGGCAAGCTTTCCAAATTTGAAAATAATTGAAAATCTTCATTTTCCTAAAGAAATAACTGCAGCATTTCAAACCTATAGTGGGAAAAATTATATTTTCTTTGAAAATAAATCTTTTATTGAGTTCATTGAGAATCCTACCGATATAACTAGTAGAGGATACATCAAAGATGTTTTTCCCAATATCCCAACTGATGTAAACTTAGTTTTTCGGTACATCGATGGACATTTATACTTTTTTAAAGGTGATACTTACTACAAATACAACGAGTTTACGAGAAAAATAGTAGAGATTGGATCCTTCTCGTGGAATCTGTTCAGCATACCATGTCCAAACGATAATTTGCTAAATCAATTGAAAACCTTACTTTCAAAAATAATTTCCATATATGAATAGGTAATAAAAGATTAAATATATAAATGTATTTGTTTATTTAACATTAGTTATTTCAAACATTTACAATAATTATAATTATTAACATTTATTATGGTTCTATACTGTAATGCCCCCAGGGGAGGGTATCATCAGTGTTGGGTAGTAAATATCGTTTGTCGTCAAATGCAGACAAAGCAATTTTTTCTTGCTCTACACTAAAAACATCGTGATTGAATGATCGAATAGTACATTGTTTTTCATAGTATAATCTTTGAGTTTTCAAACAGTTAAAGTAATCATCAAAAGTAATTTTATTTTTTACAACATTATTTTTAATTCCTTTTGATTTTTTTATTTCCTTCATATTTTCAATTTTAAATGCATACATTTTAGATCTAAGACCAACGAAATGTGTAATAAGTTTCGATTTAGCTTCATCCTTCATTTTACCTAAAACTTTTTTGTTTACTAATGGAATATTGAATTTATTATTAGGAGGATAATCGCTAGTATCAAACTTATCAATGTCGCTCTTTATAACCTCATCGTACACATCATTAGAAACTAGTTCATAAATAAAACTATCAGTATCTGTATACAACAACTTACATCTATTTACACCCATTTTCGGTAGCATATAATCATAATGAAAATCATACATAACTATTTTTGATAAGTCTAAAATAGCCATACCAATATATAAAGGTTTATTAAAAATTATTTCTGATTTTTTTAACTCAACTGATATTAAATTTTCACTAAAAATTTTTCTTGAATGAAATCTAGGATCAGCAATTAGATTCTTAGCTCCATATCGACCTTCCCATGAGCGTAACAATTTAACAATACGATATTTCCTTACAGACTCCATTGTTTTCCCAAATACAGCATTATTCATTAGTTTAAATAAATTTTTTTCAAAATCATTTTTACTTAATGTTCTAAAAGAATTATTTAAATCAATATAGCTTTTTAACCAACTTGATTGTTTAAATTTTAATATTTTATGAATTTTAATTAATTTTAAACCATGTTTTAAAACTTGTTTCAGGTTTCTATAATGTATAACATATTTTTCTTTATTAAAAACTGTTGTACTTAATTTTTTAAATTTTGAACCTGGTGGAGTAAAATGTTCAGCACAGAACGGGAAATCTTTATGATAATCATGTAATTCCTTAGGATATTCAAGATCAACTTCTAAAATATATCCTTCAGATGCATTGTCAGCTATTTGAGTTATATCTATATTAGTATCACACCATTCAAATCCACCATAAGGAAGAGGTTCACTCATAGCTTTACCATATAAATTATTTACATCTAAGTAAAGTATATATTTAGATGGTTTTGATGAATCATAATTTGTCATGTATTTATTATTTGCTTGCGAATATCTGTTAGAGCAAACTGATATACCACCACGTATGCCTTTTTCAATAAACATAACTTTATCTACATCATCGAGCAATTCAAGTTCACATTTAGTATATTTTAACATTGCATCCCACGTGTACCCAGGCATTGTATAATACCATGCAGGGTCAAGATCGTATGCTTTATAACACTTTTCTCTAAATTGTTCAAACACATCAGTAAGTAACAATATATCTGTTTTCATATACAAGTCTAAATATTCACCTAATGTTTTTATATTAAATTTTTCCCATATCAATTGAGCGTGGTTAAACTTTTCATCATCAATATGTTCATCATTCAAATAATTATAAAAATTTGCTTTCGCAGGTAATTCTGGTTCATTTAATTTTTCAATTGAATCAATATAATCATAAGGAAATACACCTTTTTTATTTAGCAATCTAAAGCATTGCTCATCTACATTTACAAATTCTTTCTTCAAATTAATAAGATCGTTAGCATCTAAAGTTTTTACTAAACAATCTAATGAGGTTCCTAAGAAACGAAAAGAATCTATAAACCTAAATTTAATATCTGTTTGATCGTCAAAAATAGTAAATGATATATAACGCTCTTGATTTATAGGTAAAATATTTATTCGACCATTAGATGCTAAATCTCTTATAATAAAGTGTGAATCATAACCGCTTAAGTTATGAAAAACTATAGGAACTATAAACTGTTTTTTATAATTCAAATTACAAGCTTGATGAGCAAAATTTCGAAAACTACCAGTATAATGATCATGATCACGTACAATGATGTCTGAGGAAATAAACGGTTTTTCGCAAAGATAACAATGAGTTGATGGTATATTATCATGAAAATTATTAATTGGTGCTATGTTTTTCATTTTACTTTCCACTAACTGTCCTAATTTTTGAATTTCTTCAGAAAACCACTTCATACATTCTTCACCCCGATAACTTTTGTAAAAAGATAAAGAATCATCATAATGACATTTAAAATAGTAGCCAGCACTATATGGTTTATGTAATTGATATTTTCTACTTTTACTTTTTAAATTTATATCACCATATTTCTCCAAATATGATTCGAAATCTGCATAAATAATGAAAGGCGTTCTCTGTCTATATATAATATTTTTAAATTTAATTGATTTATCAGCAGGAAATGAAATTTTATAAGAATTCACATTTCCACAAATTATTTTATGTTCTTTAAATTGTGATTGACAATGAAAATAATTAAGACAAATATCACAAATAAATTTTTTATGTGAATTTTTATTTACTTGGTTTGATACTAAACGTGATAAATTTTTAATCAAACAGTAATGAAATTTAATATTTTCTTCATGTTCACTAAATTCCATTTGTTCTAAAGGGTTGTTACAATCATTTACTCTCGGAATATAATAATTTTGAATAATTAATAAATTTACATGATTTTCATATCTAGTTTTCCCCAACCTAACTGGTATTACATCATAATAAAAACCTTGCTTCTTTTGAATATATTCTAATCCGTATACGTTAACAGATATATTATTAAGTTTTTCAAATTTATGAATTTGTGAAATTGGCATAGGTATAGGTAAATTGTCCATATTTAATATATAACTAAAATGAGGATACGAAGTAACTCTATCACTATGGTTTTTAGCAGGATGTAAGGCTGCTACAATAGATCTATAAAAACAAGCATCATCTTTGTTTTTAATATTGATACATGCATGTTTTTTTAGAATTTGTTGAGGTAATTCTATGAAAGATGAAGGTTGTATCCCAAATCCATGTTTATTAATATTTATTTCTAAGGAAATTATTTTACTTAATGCCCAACCTGAACCACGTTCTTGAAATTCTGATAGTTTATTATAAATTTCATCCACAATATTTATTTTAAACCAATTTTGAATATTTTCATCTTTCAAAATAATTCTATTTGCTGTATTGAAATATTTAATATCAGTTATATTGCTACATTCATCTACAGAACCTTTTACAAATTCTGCTGATAAAACAGCGTTTATTTTTAAAGCAAAATATTTTTTTAACAGAAAATCAATCTTAAACTTAAAAGTTTTGCATGAATCAACGAAAAAAGTCTCTAAATTTTTATGTTTTAAATTTATTATTAAACCAGTTCGAATTCTACCCCCAAATGCGGAAGCAAGATCCTCCCATTTTATACGATCTGAACGATTAGACTTTAACCCAGCGCCTTTCTTATTATAAACTAATGATTTAATTTGTGAACGCAAGTGCTTTAAGTGTCCTAAATTTGTGTCTTTGTTGACCAATTGAAGATGTACAACAATCATACACACCTTTATTGCAAATTCTGATAGTTTTATTTAAATGTTTCACCCACTTATCAATGTTTTGCTTTTTAGGGTTTTGCTTAAGTAAATTTAATACTTTAGTGTAGAGATTTATCATTTTACTACCCTCATTTATAATTAAATCTACAGTTAGAACCATAATAAAAATAAATAACTTACTAAAACACTTGTGATTCTTGTGATTCTTGCGCAGAATTATCAACAATTTCAAACAATATTCTAGGCGGTAGTATTGCTCCTAAATCTTGCTTCCCATTAATTATAAGAGAATATTTTTTACCACACAATTTTTTAACATGTTTTCCATAAACTTCGGTGACTCGCTTCGGAAGGAACGTTACAAAATCTTCCAGTTCTATAAACACTGATGAACCAAATTTTGTTTTAATTACTTTGGCTCCCACTATTGGAAATGGTGTGTTGCAGCTCAAGTCTTGAAATTTTCTTATAGGTTTATTTTCCTTTTCTTCAAGACTAACTGCATTCAATTCTCCTACAAACGACATCTAATTTTTATTTTAAGTAATGATATAGTAGTTAAAATATAAGACTTACCGTTCTAATTTAAAAGGAGCAAACAAGAGGTTAATAATGACGTACACAGGTGGTGTAATGTTATAAATATTTTCACACTGTTCATTCCTTTATATAAACTTTTCTACACCTACTATTACCACTGATTTACTATTTATCTTAATTATGTTGATAACATATCTGAGGTTTGTAAATAACAGTTGTTATTTGCAAAATTGTGGGTACGTATTTTGTTACATTATCAGTTACCGCAAGGTCCTTAATTAAATTAAAATATCTGTTTTGATAATTTATACATTATTTTCACTTTTAAAATAAAAATAACTCTTCTGATAACATATCTATAATTTTTGATAACAGTAGGTATTTTTGTTGCTTTATCAGTTACCACAAAGTCTTTCCTATTTTTACCTTTAATTTGTTTATTACATATTAGTAATAATATTGTTAGCTATTTTTGTTGCTTTATCAGTTAGCACAAGGTCCTTCCTATTTTTACCTTTAATTTGTTTATTACTTATTGATTTTAATATTGATAAATATATAAAATTTTTGAAAATATTTATCGAATATGGTGGTTAAGTTTTAATAGCTTCCTTAAATCAATATCATGATTATCAAAGAAAACAAAAATATTTTGCTAAAAAATTGTATAAAAAGAGACCTACTTTCATAATCTGTATTATACTCATCATCATCAACCTCAACAACTCCATTGGTAAGTAACTTACTATTCTACTTAATGTTAAGAAATATTAACTGTTTATACATTTACACTTAGATTTACTTCAATATAAAATAATGGGATCTCTAAAATTTTTTGAAGAAGATACTTTGGAAGCTTTATATAATATACCCATACCAGAAGCAGCAGAAATTTTAAGTTTAGAAATATCCAAGTTATTTTGTAATGAAAATTTAAACTATTTGTATTTTTGCAATAACTGTAATGAACTGTATTACATTTTAAATCATTGTCTTAGGAAAAAATCATTTTGTTTTAAATGTAAAAACTATTCGTATTTTGTTAGATAAAACACACATTTATTTATTTTTTGTTTCTCCAACAGCAGCAGCACCAACATCATCATCATCATCGTCACTATGAGAATTGCATTTGTTGACATCCAAGGGTTTTACGTTAACAATTCCTTTTCTGTAAAGGAATTAGTTATTGAAATCGGAGGCAAGCAACAATACGCTCTCTTTTTACCAGAAAAACCATATGAGTTATTAGATAGAAAGGATCAAAAAACGGCTAATTATTTGGAACACCATCTCCATGGAATAGCTTATAATTCTGGTTACATCGAATACGAGCTATTAGATCAGCTGTTATTAAAGCATTTGTTTAATGCAGCAGATTTTATAGTTATAAAAGGGAATCAAAAAGCTGATTTTCTGATAAAAAAGTCTAACAGTTTTCAAATTTTCCCTTATATTATAGATCTTAATAGAACATATGATGATGATGATGATGGGAACAACATTCCAAAATTTACGAAAAATTGGAAGTGCTGTCTTAATCACCGAACAGACCAGGAATATATGTGTGCTACCAGAAATGTTTCAAATATAAAAAAATGGTTTGAAGATGGAATTTTGTCCAAGCTAATTCGCTATTGATACATATTAAAAAGTTGTAAATTGTATAAAATTATAAATTTTATAAAAATATATAGTAAACACTATAAAAACAACAGAGTCATTACTTTTCCAAATTTTCCTGTACATTATCAACTTAAACTGGACTTGTGATAAACACATGATGAGAACAAAATTCTTAAATGCGCATGTGCATAGCAAAAACTTACTATACATTTTATAAATTATAGAGTAACTAACACTGTTAGACATTATCCATTGGATACTTAATCGTAATGGAATCTGCATTAGATTATATTAATGGAAATAAATTATTAATAAATTTTAGTGAACAAGAATTAAAAGCTTTTCCTTTGAAATACCTAATACACCATGTAAAACCTTGGGATTTATTAGAAGTATGGTATAAACTACCTGAAAATTACAAACAGGATTATCAATTGCAAGTTAAATTACCATGCTTCATACATTATAATCAAGAAAATAATTATCCTGTTCAATCACAAAAAAATTGTTTAATGTGTAATGTTGTATTAAAAAATAAGCAATGCTGTGAACAAACAACCCTTATGAAGCATTACTAAACTGATGAAAAACACACCTACATATTTTCATATTTTATTATCATTATTTAATTTAAATATATAATAAAACATTAAATGTTAAAAATCTTTTATTTAACACCCTGTAAACCCTGTTTCCTTTATCTTATTCCCTATATACTTATTTTAATTTTTTATTTTCTACCCCTCACGTCTATTACAATATTCACCTTTAACTGAAATAATTAGAACTATAATATAAAAAAATCATAAATATTTAATAAAACAAATCTGTAACACCTCTTCTAAGGTATGTTAATTACATCAATTACATCAACATCAAAAATCTTTTTTATTTAACACCCCTCGTACCCCCATACTATCCAATCCAACCAAATCTTACTCTTCATCTTTCTTCTTAAATACCTACATTTATACATTACTATCACCGTACCTCGTAGCGCTGCTAATACAGACGCGTCTACTCCAAATACCGTCCCGGGTTCAAGCCCAACTTGAACCTCCTCCTTTTTTCTACTCCACATCAAAGCATGCAACACACATCACTCACACACACACCTACGTCACACACACCTACGTCACACACACACACCTCTCATGATTACACACGTCACGTACATTCATATGCCGTTTCTAGACCACTTCAATTCATATGCCGTTTCTGGACCACCTTAAAACCTATGCCGTTTCTGAACCACCTTAAAACCTATGCCGTTTCTAGACCACCCCTTAAAACCATGCCGTTTCTAGACCACCTCAAATCCTATGCCGTTTCTGGACCATATACCCCTTTCCCATAGAGTGGTCCAGAAACGGCATAGCCTTAACTACTATTATTTACACGCTCAAATCTCGAAAACTATTAGGTGTACGATAATTTTACAAGAATACAAATTTGTTAAGCGTAGTTTTTTCCAACTAACAAAACAAATTGCATATGTTTATCTTGAACAGTTCAAAAGTTATAGGGGTAAATCTAAGTCGTGAACATGAGACTCGAGCGACTGATTTACGGTTCAAATTCGCGCAGCAAAGGGATTCCCGAAACCGTTCTCTCCGTAGAGAACAGGGACGGATCGAGAAGGAATTACTTTATGAATAAATACATTAATATCTCCGAAACGGAAGGTTTACGAAAATATTACAAAAATACAAATTTGTTAAGCGTAGTTTTTTCTAACTAACAAAACAAACCGCATATTTTTAAATTGAACTGTGCGAGGGTATTTTACTTTGAAAAGTTAGCTTGTAGCGGTCGAGAGAGGGGTGTGCAATGTGCATTAATATTTTGGCATTTTGGATTTTGGCCGAGCGACTATTAGCATTAGCATATGTTAGAAATGGGGACGGCACTGCGATGGATATTTATTTAAACCGAAAGAATTGTATCGAAAATGTATGATTCACGGAGGGACTAGTTTTTAGGTTGATAAGGTGGAATCGGATGATGTATTACTTTACTTTGTTATTTTGTTATTGGGTGTTAATAAAGAAAGACTTACAATTATTTATTTTTCGGGGTGCGCTTATAAACCTTATTTGATTTCAAGCGAACAAATTTTTGGATTTGGACGCTATTATCAAAGTTTTATTAACAATTACGGCTAATAAACTTTTGAGCTTACAATTAGTGATTTGTGATAATGAAGCAGTAGTGTATGGTTGTATAGTAGAGTGTATAATAGTGGTAGTGATTGCCTGACTAACTGACAAGACCACCAAAAGATTTAATTGCAACAATTGACGACCTGGCAACGGGTAAGTGTCCCAAGAAAGGGCGAAATCGAAATAACTCGAAAAAAGATGCGATTTCGAAAAAAAATTTATTCTTTGAAAATTGTAGAGGATGTTTTTTTACATAATAAAAAGTTTACGGGGTGGTTCCAACTTTAACGGTTGTTGAGTTACGACGAAAAACCTGCGATATTGCTGGGTAAAACCAAGCTGATTGGCGTGTTTTTTCCTTACGGCCGTACGCGAAGGAAAATCGTCGCGGGAAAAACGCCATCTTTACGAATTTTGACGAGATCTATCGGAAAATCGATATTTCGAAACCCGGAAAAGTTTCCTTCCGGGTGAAAAATTCCGGATTTTTAGGGTATTTTTAGGGTTTTTCGCGATTTTATCGGAAACGAAGAGATCGATTTTTCTCAATCTCTCCTAAAATATTCTTCAAACTAATATCGATTACCTCACGCAAACCGCGGGAAAATCAAAATTTCCTTCGCGGAGTTATAGCGAAAAATAGCTTAATTATAATTAAATTCATTATTTACACGCTCAAATCTCGAAAACTATTAGGTTTACGATAATTTTACAAGAATACAAATTTGTTAAGTGTAGTTTTTTCCAACTAACAAAACAAACTGCATATGTTTATCTTGAACAGTTCAAAAGTTATACGGGTAAATCTAAGTCGTGAACATGAGACTCGAGCGACGGATTTATGGTTCAAATTCGCGCAGCAAAGGGATTCCCGAAACCGTTCTCTCCGTAGAGAACAGGGACGGATCGAGAAGGAATTACTTTATGAATAAATACATTAATATCTCCGAAACGGAATGTTTACGAAAATTTTACAAGATACAGAAATTGTTTAGAATTGATTTTTCTATCGAACGGTATATTTTCCGAACCTCGCGAACAAGCCGTAACAAAAATCGTTTTTTCCGGAAAATTCAAAATCAAATATCTCCTAAACCGTTAGATTTACGAAATTTTTTCAAACTAGGTGATTTGTAGGGAATATTTTTGTACGTCGAATAGTAATTTACAAATTTTTATTCGACAATTAGTTTTTGAGTTATTAGAAAAGGTTTAATTTTAATTAGTCATAATTAAAATTATCACGCTCAAATATCGAAAACTATTAGGTTTACAAAAATATTACAAGAATACAAATTTGTTAAGCGTAGTTTTCTCTAACTAACAAAACAAACCGCATATTTTTAACTTGAACCGTGCGAGGGCATTTTACTTTGAAACGTTAGCTTGTAGCGGTCGAGAGAGGGGTGTGCAATGTGCATTAATATTTTGGCATTTTGGATTTTGGCCGAGCGATTATTAGCATTAGCATATGTTAGAAATGGGGACGGCACTGCGATGGATATTTATTTAAAACGAAAGAATTGTATCGAAAATGTATGATTCACGGAGGGACTAGTTTTTAGGTTGATAAGGTGGAATCGGATAATGTATTACTTTGTTATTTTGTTCTTGGGTGTTAATAAAGAAAGACTTACAATTATTTATTTTTCGGGGTGCGTTTATAAACCTTATTTGACTTGAAGCGAACAAATTTTTGGATTTGGACGCTATTATCAAAGTTTTATTAACAATTACGGCTAATAAACTTTTGAGCTTACAATTAGTGATTTATGATAATGAAGCAGTAGTGTATGGTTGTATAGTAGAGTGTATAATAGTGGTAGTGATTGCCTGACTAAGTGACAAGACTACCAAAAGATTTAATTGCAACAATTGACGACCTGGCAACGGGTCAGTGTCCCAAGAAAGGGCGCGTTAGCGCCCTTTCCAACCATTCTGCGAGTCCTACTAACTATACAACTGAAACCGAAAGAATCCATTCATTCATTCATTCACTGACTCATTGGCGTGTTTTTTTTTTTACGGCCAAACGCGAAGGAAAATCGTCGCGGAAAAAACGCTATCCGACGTAACTCGACGAGATCTATCGGAAAATCGATATTTCGAAACCCGGAAAAGTTTCCTTCCGGGTGAAAAACCGGATTTTTGGGGTATTTTTGAGGTTTTTCGGGATTTTCTCCGAAAATCTTCCGACGATTTTCTTTAAAATTTTCCAAAATATTCTTTAATATATTACCAATCACCTCACGCAAACCGCATATCGGGGAAAATCCATTTACCGGAGTTATAGGAAAAACAAATTGTCATTTTCGCAATTTCGGCAAAAAAATTGAAATATCTCGAAAAAAGATGCGATTTCGAAAAAAAATTTATTCTTCGAAAATTGTAGAGAACGCTTTTCTCTATAATAGGACATATAAGGGGTTATTCTATTTTGAACCGTTTTTGAGTTATAACGATAAAAAACAAACATTCCTTCGCGAACGAAAAATTTATATTTTACAATTACTCAAAAACTAGCCGTTTTTTGAAAATTTCTCAAGTATCGAAATTTGTAAAGAATAGTATTTTGTATAATATATGTGGATGGGGTGATTCGATTTTGAGCGGTTTCCGATTTATAGCGCGATATCGATTTTTTTAAATAAACGCGATTGACAAAAAGTCGAAATAACTCGAAAAAAGATGCGATTTCGAAAAAAAATTTATTCTTTGAAAATTGTAGAGGATATTTTTTTACATAATAAAAAGTTTACGGGGTGGTTCCAACTTTAACGGTTGTTGAGTTACGACGAAAAACCTGCGATATTGCTGGGTAAAACCGAGCTGATTGGCGTGTTTCTTTCTTACGGCCGTACGCGAAGGAAAATCGTCGCGGGAAAAACGCCATCTTTACGAATTTTGACGAGATCTATCGGAAAATCGACATTTCGAAACCCGGAAAAGTTTCCTTCCGGGTGAAAAATTCCGGATTTTTAGGGTATTTTTAGGGTTTTTGCGATTTTATCGGAAACGAAGAGATCGATTTTTCTCAATCTCTCCTAAAATATTCGTCAAATTAATATCGATTATCTCACGCAAACCGCGGGAAAATCAAAATTTCCTTCGCGGAGTTATGGCAAAAATAATTTAATTATAATTAAATTCTTTATTATTTACACGCTCAAATCTCGAAAACTATTAGGTTTACGATAATTTTACAAGAATACAAATTTGTTAAGCGTAGTTTTTTCCAACTAACAAAACAAACTGCATATGTTTATCTTGAACAGTTCAAAAGTTTTAGGGGTAAATCTAAGTCGCGAACATGAGACTCGAGCGACGGATTAATGGTTCAAATTCGCGCAGCAAAGGGATTCCCGAAACCGGTCTCTCCGTAGAGTACAGGGACGGATCGAGAAGGAATTACTTTATGAATAAATACATTATTATCTTCGAAACGGAAGGTTTACGAAAATTTTACAAGATACAGAAATTGTTCAGAAATGATTTTTCTATCGAACGGTATATTTTCCGAACCTCGCGAACAAGCCGTAACAAAAATCGTTTTTCCGGAAAATTCAAAATCAAATATCTCCTAAGCCGTTAGATTTACGAAATTTTTTCAAACTAGGTGATTTGTAGGGATTATTTTTTTACATCGAATAGTAATTTACAAATTTTTATTCGACAATTAGTTTTTGAGTTATTAGAAAAGGTTTAATTTTAATTAGTCATAATTAAAATTATCACGCTCAAATATCGAAAACTCTTAGGTTTACGAAAATATTACAAAATACAAATTTGTTAAGCGTAGTTTTTTCAAACTAACAAAACAAACCGCATATTTTTAACTTGAACCGTGAGAGGGCATTTTACTTTGAAACGTTAACTTGTAGCGGTCGAGAGTGGGGTGTGCAATGTGCATTAATATTTTGGCATTTTAGATTTTGGCCGAGCGATTATTAGCATTAGCATATGTTAGAAATGGGGACGGCACTGCGATGGATATTTATTTAAAACGAAAGAATTGTATCGAAAATGTATGATTCACGGAGGGACTAGTTTTTATGTTGATAAGGTGGAATCGGATGATGTATTACTTTACTTTGTTATTTTGTTCTTGGGTGTTAATAAAGAAAGACTTACAATTATTTATTTTTTGGGGTGCGTTTATAAACCTTATTTCATTTGAAGCGAACAAATTTTTGGATTTGGACGCTATTATCAAAGTTTTATTAACAATTACGGCTAATAAACTTTTGAGCTTACAATTAGTGATTTGTGATAATGAAGCAGTAGTGTATAGTTGTATGGTAGAGTGTATAATAGTGGTAGTAATTGCCTGACTAAGTGACAAGACCACCAAAAGATTTAATTGCAACAATTGACGACCTGGCAACGGGTCAGTGTCCCAAGAAAGGGCGCGTTAGCGCCCTTTCCAACCATTCTGCGAGTCATAAAAAATAAAATCCAAATCCATTCCAAAATAAAATCGACACATCTGAATACGGCCCTAAATCCCATTTAACACGTTCTCTAGTCCGTTCTTGAAGACCTGTCCCCGTCTTTTTTAATGCCTTCAATTGATTTCTCAAGCTAATTATTTCCCCTAAATTAGCTTGTAATCTTCTGTTATAGATCTGCTAGAGAATCCTACGGCGATAACGCTGTAGCCTACGTCCAATTGAAAAGAGAAGATGGGATCTGCTTTGTGAAAGCAAGAGTAACACCAGAGCATAAGGTGAAGAAAACTGCCTATCAAGTGGAAGCTGCCATCAACGAGGTAGAAGAAAAAGTTGTAACATGCAAATGTCTCGATTGCACTGCTTCAAAAGGTACGTTTCATAAATTTGATTTTGACAATAAATTTTCATATTTTCCTCATTCAAGGTGGGTGTAAACATGCAGTGGCGTTCTTGATGTGGCTTCATAGGAGAAGCGAAGAACCTTCCGCAACAGGGAAAGCGTGCTATTGGAAGGCTTCAACACTTTCGAAAGCTGTGGTAATTGTTGACAGCCTAGTAGGCAAGCCAACTATAGCAGACAATAGCCCACTTAGAAAGAGCCTTGCGAAAAAGTACGAGGGAAACGAAGGATGCTTTTTCCGAATGCATGAAGAGGAGAAGAACATTGGAATACACAATTTACTCCTAAGATTTAAATCCAATACTGCGGAGGAATTTATGGAATTTGCTGCAGGACAATTCAACAAAGAAAATGTGTTAAACGTTGAAGAAACCCCGAGGGATCAGGCCAACTCAAAACGTTGGTTTGAAATGCGTTTTGGAAGAATTACTGCGTCGAATTTATATGAGGCATCGAGATGCCAAACTACAAATGGTAGTTTGGGGGAAAAAATTTTAGGCGCAGTAAGGCCCTTCGAAACGGAAGCTACGCGAAAGGGGCAAGATGTTAGAAAGTGCGGTTCTGCAAGAGGTAGGAAAAAACAAAAAAAATTAAAATAAAAAAAGTGCGGCCTTCTCCTACATAAGGATCATCTGATTTTTGGAGCATCTCCTGATGGAGTTTCCCAGGACTATGTAGTGGAAATTAAATGCCCTTCAAAGGAAAGTACTTTTAAAAATTATTATGAAGATAATGCAATTAAAAATAAATATCTATATCAAATTCAACTTCAAATGTATTTTGCAGAGAAGCAAAAGGAATTGGATTAAATAAAATGGTTAAAATCATTGAAGTTGAATTTGATATAGATTGTTTAAAAAATGTAATGGAAGCAGCAGAGTTGTTTTGGAAAACCACATTTTTTTGTAAATTATTAAACATCTACAAATAATACTTGTGTTTTTTGGGAGTGAATGGTTATTAGTTTAAAGATTAATACAATTAATACAATTTTAATGTAATACCATTAATATATTACAACTCAACAGGAGATGAAAGAAATACAATGAAAAAAAATTACAATAAAAATACATACTGTGACCTACCGGCCCCGGGTGTAACATAAAATTCTATAAATACATATTTTCAAGTATAAGTCTAGACACCAGAATTTCGATTCTTTAAAATAAACAAATAAAGTTAAGTACGCGCGATGGAAGGAACGTGAGAACGGCATTTTAATACAGCGAAGTCAGCAGTTTTTCGGATATAAAAAGGGTGAAATCAGACGGCAGAATCAGTTCATTCCGAACCGAAGAAGAAGCCACCACCAGCCCTGAAAGAAGCCACCACCAGCCCTGAAAGAAGCCACCACCAGCCTAGAAGGAAGCCATCCACCAGCCGCCGAAGAGCCGTCCCGACGCCACATTGGGTCCTGAAGCCGAGAGCCGCCCTGGGTCCTGAAGTCGAGAGCAGCCTGCCGTCCCGAGAGCCGCCTGCCGTACCGAGAGCCGCCTGCCGCCCCGAGAGCCGCCGTGTGTCCTGAAGACGAGAGCCACCCGACACCGACGCCGCACTGGGTCCAGCCGAGAGACGTACGACGCCCCGAGACCACCCTGCCTGCCGCTGAGTACGACCGCTGCTACGACCGACCGACGAACGACGCCGTACATACGATCGCAGTCCCAGCCACACGTATTGCCGTTCTACGCTCCAACAATCGACGCCGTAATCACAATCCGTAATCACAATCCGTAATCACAATCCGTAATTGCAATCCATAATCACAATGTCAGATTCTGGTATACCTGATAGTTTGCCATTGGTCTTTGTGTCTCCAGGTGAGATGGAACCAAACTAGAGGGAGGTTCGGTACATCACATGATCATGCCCGAATGGCCAGACAGATTGTCGCCTGGGATGCTTATCGATTATTAACAGATGTTTTCTGCATATTGGTTGGGTACGAGAGTATTAACCTCAATAAACGATATTTAAAGGTATCATTTTCTTTTATTTCAATTATTCTTACGTCAGCTCTATATCCAAAAACACAACGAATATAAGGTCCAAGACGATCACGCCAAATATTAAAAAATTATAATCAAACCCGGGTCTGGGTCGAATAGGTTTCACTGGTGCCGTGACCAGGATATAGAGCTCATAAATGGACGTGAATAATTGAAATAAAATTACAGGTTATAAATAAAATGTTTGATACTTCTAAACTTTATCCTCCAGAGACTTCTTCCGATAGCATGATCAACAGCAGTCAGATACAACGACCGAGTCCGAGTCCGATTCCGCCACCTGCTGCAGAGCCTATACCAACACTGAGCGACCGCATGAATACTACCATGGATGAACTACGGAACACCCTACAACTGTTCGTGTCGAGTCAACAAAATTTCAACGCCCAGATTGGACAAAGGTAGCCTGGTAGCCATTCACCCGGAAAACCAAAAGCTGAATGAACAGATGCTGACCGAAATAAAGGAGATGTTGAAGACAAAAGAAGCCCACTGCCAAGCCGAGTCTACCGGACAGAAAAAACGACCGTCCCTACTTGATGACGCATGCGCCCGCCGTGCCGAAATTCAGAGCCGATGGAACAAAGCAGCCCGTCAAATTCTTAGAGGAACTGGACACATACATGAAAAAAAATGAAAACCTCTGCCGACCAACAACTGGGAGTGGTCAAGGAAGCCCTGCTTGGAACCGCCGAAGATTGGTCCACCATATACCGGATTAACTGGGTGACCATTGAGGACTTCCGACGAGATTTCCTTATGAGCTTCTGGTCCGAGGTAGAGCAGAACAAAGTACGCCACCAAATAAATACGCACAAATGGATAGCAGGACAAAACCACTCAATGGAGGGACATTTTGCCAAATACGTGGGGATGGCCCGCCAGTTGACCAAGCCGATACCAGAAGAAGTGTTGCTGTCCGCACTAATCCGCCATTTTCCACCACACATACAATCGTTATGGATGATGAAGGAAGATAAGACGCTCGCCAATGCTGCACTATTCCTGAGACAACAAGAGGATATTTCGTCGGAAGTAAACAATTACGTGAAGGGGACTCAAAACGCCAACGCCAACAATCCAAATCCGTATAAGAGAAACCGGCCCGAGTTCTATGCGAACAACCAACAACATCAGAAGGGAAATGGAGGGCGGTCGAACTAGGCAGGCCGCTATGTTCGACGCTCCTGAAATGGCCTCCCACCTGCAATCGACAACAAAAACCTGTTGAGA
This sequence comes from Phyllotreta cruciferae, assembly GCA_917563865.1. NCBI lineage: Eukaryota > Metazoa > Arthropoda > Insecta > Coleoptera > Chrysomelidae > Phyllotreta > Phyllotreta cruciferae. The sequence continues at coordinate 5,162,060 of OU830620.1, read as the reverse complement.
TTCCACCGGATTGGTCCACTATCGCTAATGAAACCCGAAAGACACCAACACCAGCCCGAATTGGAAGAATAATTATTTGTAAAATGGGTTGGACACCAGGACAAGGCCTCGGAAAAGACGCACAAGGCATAAAGGAAGGCATAAAACCAACAAATAAGCGACAATTCACCTGTGAGAGAGCCCCACGGAATGCCAAGAGAATGCGAAACATAACGTTCATCCAATGGAAGAAAAGTGAAGATGAAACGGACGCACAGAACCAAGTACAACTACCTGAAATAGAAGTATATTTTGGAAATACGAAAACATTAGCGATGCTGGACTCAGGAAGTGAAATCTCATATATATCCGAAGAACTACACACAAAAATACACTCCGAAAATAATAATGCGATGCCGACATTACCGTTACGAGCAGCAATTCGAGGAGCATTTGGTCCAAAAAGCAAAAGAATCACGAAACAAGTACTTCTCAAATTCGCCAACGGAGATCGGACATTCCACATTTGTTGCCTGATTATTCCGGGGTTAATAAAACCATGCATTCTGGGATGCGACTGGCTAGACGCAAACAAATGTACCATCTGTTTTGAAGAAAGGGTCCTTATCATAAATAAAAGTACCGACGACGAGACACGCGTCAATTTCGAACTAAGGGAAACCGAGAGGTCATCTGTGGAACTCGATGATGTCGAGATATTTACGATCAACAAACAAGTGGATATCGAAAATGAGTTTACCTGCTTGCTTCGAAATAAGACAAACGAATGCGAATTGAAGGATGAAGAAAAGACCCAATTATTCGAATTATTAACAACTTTCCAACATGTATTCTCCACGGAACCAGGAATAACGAGCGTCTATCAACATGAAATCAGAATGACCGATGAAACACCATTTTTCAAGAAAAGCTATCCGGTACCTTATGCTGTAAGACCAGCAGTCGAGAAAAAGTTGGACGAAATGATTAAACAGGGGGTGATAGAAAGAACGAGCTCACCCTATTCCAACCCGATAACCATAGTAAAGAAGAAAGATGGGTCAGTAAGGATATGTCTAGACGCTCGGGCACTGAATGCACAAATGGAGGCTGATAACGAATGTCCACCAACCATAGAAGAAATCCTCCAGCAGTTCCACGGACAAAAATACATGACGACTTTGGATCTAGTTGCTTCGTTTTGGCAAATACCACTAACGGAAAAGAGCAAGAAATACACTACCTTTCTCTACAACGGCAGAAGCTATTGTTTCAAAGTCCTACCCTTTGGATTAAAGACGGCAGTTGGAAGTTTCTCACGCTGTATGGATATAGTCCTCGGGCCAGAAGTACGGAATTTCACACATAACTACATCGACGATTTGCTAATCGCCTCGCCGACATTCGAGTCACATTTGGAACACATCAAACGGGTTTTACAACGAATAGAAGCTGCCAACATGACGGTCAACTTGGAAAAATCATTCTTCGTAAGAAAAGAAGTAAAGTTTTTGGGACACTTGTTAACACCGGACGGCATAAAGAAGGACCCGGAAAAGGTCAGCGCAATCTACAATTTTCCAGTACCAACAAAGCACAAACATCTTCGGTCATTCCTCGGTCTCTGCAACTACTACCGACGATTCTGCCCCAATTTTAGCCAGTATACCACCGAGCTGTACAAACTGTTGAAAAAGGAAACAACGTGGAAATGGAGCGAAATGGAGGATGAATTGTTCGTGAAAATAAAGGAACAATTTTTACGAGCTAAAACACCCGGATAACAAGAGAACCTACTACCTGGAAACGGACAGCTCAAACTATGGGATTGGCGCACTACTCTATCAGGAATTCGAAAATGGACAAAGAGGGGTCATCAGCTTTTTGAGTAGAAGTCTTAAGAGTCCTGAGCTCAACTACACCACCACCGAGAAGGAGTTGCTGGCTATCGTGTATGCGATACAAAAATTAGGACTTTACTTGCAAGGAGTACGATTCGTAGTCAAAACCGATCACCACGCCTTAGTATTCTTGAAACAATGCAGATTCCTCAACGAACGAATCACTAGATGGATGCTCTTCCTTCAACAATTTGAATTTAATATAATACACATAAAGGGATCAGAGAAAACAATAGCTGACATATTATCAAGGTACCCAGCCGACCGATCGATCATCAATATGGAGAAAGAACCGATTTTGGCAACATTCATAGTGGAAGGAACTAGAGACCTAATAAAAGAATTGAAGCAATTACCACAGCTACAGAAAGACGATGCCCAGAAGTAGTTAAGGCTATGCCGTTTCTGGACCACTCTATGGGAAATGGGTATATGGTCCAGAAACGGCATAGGATTTGAGGTGGTCTAGAAACGGCATGGTTTTAAGGGGTGGTCTAGAAACGGCATAGGTTTTAAGGTGGTTCAGAAACGGCATAGGTTTTAAGGTGGTCCAGAAACGGCATATGAATTGAAGTGGTCTAGAAACGGCATATGAATGTACGTGACGTGTGTAATCATGAGAGGTGTGTGTGTGTGACGTAGGTGTGTGTGATGTAGGTGTGTGTGTGAGTGATGTGTGTTGCATGCTTTGATGTGGAGTAGAAAAAAGGAGGAGGTTCAAGTTGGGCTTGAACCCGGGACGGTATTTGGAGTAGACGCGTCTGTATTAGCAGCGCTACGAGGTACGGTGATAGTAATGTATAAATGTAGGTATTTAAGAAGAAAGATGAAGAGTAAGATTTGGTTGGATTGGATAGTATGGGGGTACGAGGGGTGTTAAATAAAAAAGATTTTTGATGTTGATGTAATTGATGTAATTAACATACCTTAGAAGAGGTGTTACAGATTTGTTTTATTAAATATTTATGATTTTTTTATATTATAGTTCTAATTATTTCAGTTAAAGGTGAATATTGTAATAGACAATCATGTACAATAATGCAGTAAACCTTTGTGTTTGCTGAAAAGCCTTTATTAGCTTCTATTTCCAATTTTATGTCCACCGTTGATATTTTCATGGTTTCTTCTTGTTTAGAACAGTCTACAACGTATAGCATTCGATCTTTAAATGATTTATAGTCTAATAAAGGACGATTTTGAGACGCAGAATTTGAATAGCTTGAATAAAAATTTGAATAATTATGATATGCTAAAGGATAGTCGTTTCTTTCAAAATCCAAGCTCATTTTTTCGTTGGGCCATAATTCTCCATTCAGCGATAGATTAATATTTGATATATTTGTATGATTGAAGATGGTAGGATCTTCATTTTTCTGATTACGTTTATTGGTTTGGAAACATACAATAACATAACGAGGTCTTTCTACGGCAGCGCTCGTTTTCACTGCCCATATTTCATTTTTAGCATCTTTTGTAATTGTAGGTAATTCGTTTAACTCCCATTTTCTGAAAGGTATGAGTATTGGTTGATCGTTCTTAATAGTTTCCATTATTTGCAATTTAATTTGATCATTTGGGAACACATGTTTCACTTTAATAGCCATATTGGTTATATTAAATTCAACTTTAGTTGTTGTATTTGCCTTATCTATGATTATACAATCGTCATCATTACGTGCTCTAACGAAACGAAAAGTTTGCCTTCCATAAGTAATCATGTTATAGTCGTTGAAAACGTTAAATATATGTTTAAGTGGCATAAGTATGCTAAATGATTTATCTGCATCATTCAATATAGGTTTATTAGGATAATCCCAACCAGCTGCAGAAGTTGAATTTGCGTTTGATTCATAACACAAATATGCTCTTACAGCACTAACTATTCCAGGATCTCTAACTGTTTCTATTTCTCTTGCACTTTGAATGTAAGAGCAAGTGTCAAACAAAAATGCAGCGAAATTGGGTGCTAGAGAAACCTTATCTTGTCCATCAACTTTCAAAGTTCCTTTAATTTCCAAGAGAGTTTCATGCATTAAAAAGAAAGCATCATTTTGGTTAATAATAAACTCTATAACATCGCTATTATTGAACGATTTCACGTATGGAACGTATGTGCGGTATTCTTCTTTTCTAATTGATTCATCGTATTTAGGTTCTCGATAAAGATCAAATTTTGATGAAATCCTTAAACGTTTAGCAGGTGCTTCAGAACGAATGTATTTTCTCATTTTTCACCAACTAATCTCAAACCAATTGATTTTAGGAAAGCCTTATTCGCAGGAGACACCTCAATTCGTTTAAAAGGCTTACTGGACAATGATTGAGGTGTTGTTGGTGTTGATTCTTTATAATCAATGACTAATCCCATTAGCGTTCTTGCAAATACAAAATTAATGTACTTATTTCACCTCGAAAATTGACAGGTCTACGACTTTGATCTAATACTCGAACAGTGATGTTGAAAATTTGTTCTGTAGGAGTTATAGGTAAATATATTAGGTTATGTGGTCTTTCAATAATATCAAAACCAGGATCTGTAGTAATTGGAAAACTTAGTATAGTGTGAGCAGGTTGATTTCCTATAAAGGCTCCTTCGGTGATATTACACTCAAAGTGTAGACTTGATACTTTTTTGATGCGAACAGGACGATCTGAACAATGTATTACGCCTGGCTTTAAAACACGTTTTGAAAAACCTAATATTTCACCTAGACTGTTCGATGGTTCAAAGGAAATTGCGTATTTATCAGAAAAAATTTCACACTGTAGAGTATTATTATTAGGTTTTAAGAAAAAACTTATTGGAGTATTTGTTCTTAAACTTAATTGATGATAAATGTATTTATAAATACCATGTATTTCATAACAGCCAACTGGTATTTCGATAGATTTTAATTTGGTTCGCTTGCTGTCTTCGTAGTAGTAAAATTTTTCACCATCAATATTTGGGATAGAATTACAAGAAGCAAATCCTAAAACTGCTAAATAATAATTTTTTTTCGGATTTAGTGTTAAGGGAATTTGTGGAGTAAAAACAAACTCATTCGTATCACTTGTAATCGTCAACTGTTGAGACATGACTGTTGTTAACGCTACAAGTTTTTATTAATAAGTATTTTATAAATTACATTTATAACAATTTCTTTGTGATTTTGGTGGTCCGTCAATGTGACATTCAACATCCGGTCTGTTGTAATGAATGAAGCATGGTAAACAAGTTTGCAGTTCAAAGTTATTGCGGTATTCTTTAGGTAGTTTATGCCATATGTCTAACAGCTCTCCAGGTTTCACATACTTTATCAAACATCGAACTGAAGTCATAGCTAATTCTTCTGTAGTGAGATCACATACAGACTTTTTAAAATCCATCATGTACTTATCCATATAGGAATTTTAAACACAGATGTCCACAATTAAACTGATTGTAATTTTGATATTGTTCATTATTATAGTAAATTTTAGCACGTTTCCCAACGTAACGAACAAGTTCTTTAGGTGGCTTTAGATTACCAAATGAATCGAAATACTCTACATTATTGTTTTTCTTTTTATAAGCTACCCAATGTGTACCAGGATTTATAGATAAATCTAAATTTATTATTCCAGATTCTTTACAGGAGGGGGGTCCTTTTGGTAACGTATCTCGCATGAATACACCTCGAAAATTAGGTATTTTTAAACGTTTTGCATATTCTAATAATTCATAATCATACAACGCTCTATTGGGTAGCTTTACTGGAAGTTTTTTTGACGTAAATATAATCCAAAACCTCCTTTTGGAGTTTTCCTCAAATATAACCCATTACCGATGGATTCCATTGCTTTTTTACGCGTCTGATCTTCCGCAAGTCTCTTTTGCGCATTTTTTGCATCAATCACTGTTTTAGCAATAGCGGAAGCTCCGCCTGCTAATGAACCTAATGCTGAGAGACCGGCGAATATAGGTATTAAAGGTAATATACCTCCTGACTTAGCATCAAAAGGAATAACTCGAGGTATTTTAACTTTTTTCTTTCCTCCAACCTGTTTCACAGCAATTTTTGCTGCTTTTAAAGCAAAAACAGCTGCTTTCTTTAGGTTTGATGAAGGTTTCTTTTTCAATGATTTTCCAATTTTTCTTACTATATGTTGCTTAAATGAGCAACCTGCACCAAGTTTACGTTTTACTTTCATTCCTGCAGTAACTAGTAAAGCAGCTGCCCTCTCACCTATTTTAGCGTCCTTAGATTTTACACGTTGCCAAGCAGCTTCTGCTAATTTTTCATCTGCTAAATGTCTATCATTTATTGAAGAGTTTTGCGCGTAAGCAATATCGTGTTGTTTACAGGCAACGTCTAACGGATTAATGCCAGAATCTCCACGAGCTAATCGTTTTTGTAATTTTGTACCAGGACCACAGTATTGATAACCTCCTGGTATATGTAATTCAAAGGGAAGTTTGTTTATGAGTGTATTTAAAACACCCTCACCTTGGTGAACTAACATCATTAGAACTGATACGTAGCATTAGTAAACATTATCTTTTATACATTAAAATGAAATTAATTCATCAAGAACAAAAATTATCGATTGAAAATTTTGATTACTCAACGGAATTTCCAACTAGTAAACATGGTAAATTATTACCAAATTCAGTTCGCAGTATTATATGCGGTCCGAGCGGGTGTGGAAAAACTAATATATTAATGTCACTTTTGTTCAACCCTAATGGGTTAAAATTTAAAAATGTTTATGTTTACTCAAAATCTCTATTTCAGGAGAAATATCAATTATTGCGAGACGTGTTAAATAATGTTAAAGGTGTAGGATATTTTCCATTCAGAGATAATGATGAAATTATTAGCCCGTCGGAAGCTAAAGACTATTCAGTTATTATATTTGATGATGTAGCGTGTGATAAACAGCAGAAAATACGAGAATATTTTTCTATGTGTAGACATAAAAATATTGATGCTTTTTATCTTTGTCAAACTTACTCTAAAATACCTAAACAATTGATACGTGATAACTGTAATATGATTGTGCTTTTTAAACAAGATGAAGTTAACTTAAAACATGTCTTTGATGAACATGTATCTCCAGATATGACGTTTGAAACTTTTAGAAAAATATGTTCTGAATGCTGGAATGAAAATCATAATGTGTTAGTAATAGTTAAAGATTTTAGTCTAAAAGATGGTAGATATCGAAAAAATTTTGATACATATATAAAAGTATAAGTTTTAATGTTTTTTATCATTATTTATCATTATGACAGTAAACGATGTTGTTGCTGCACGCAAACGAAAAGTTCTTCAACTTACACGGTCTATTAGAAAAAAATATTTAGCTTTAAAATTAGGAAAAACGGAGGAGGATCAGGTTTTGAATAAATTATTTAAACCGTTGTCTGAACCGTTAAAAGAAATAGCTACATCATCAAAGATTTTTAATCAATCAATTAACGATTTAAAATCTGAAACATACAAAAAGGAAAATGGTGAAGAAGAAGAAGAAGATGAGGAAAAAGAAAAAGTTGAAGCAAACCCTACAATACTGTCGCCTATACCAAAATTTCAACAGCTTCAAACTATTAGTGAGACTACAAGTGATAATGCCCAGTCAGCAAGAATCCGAAAAGTCACGTGATTCTTACGTCATTTTTAGTGATTTTTGGTCGATTATGGTCGATGTCATTTTTCGACCAAATGTCGACGTCATTTTTAAGTGTTTAAATTAGTTAATTACGACATGTCACAAATCGACTAAATATCGACGTCATTTTTAGGTGTTTAAATTACTTAATTACGACATGTCACAAATCGACTAAATATCGACGTCATTTTTAGGTGTTTAAATTACTTAATTACGACATGTCACAAATCGACTAAATATCGACGTCATTTTTAGGTGTTTAAATTACTTAATTACGACTTGTCACAAATTGACTAAATATCGACGTCATTTTTAGGTGTTTAAATTACTTAATTACGATCATTTTTAGGTTTTACTATTGCCTAAATATGACATGTCATTAACTGACTAATAATCGACGTAATTTTCTGGTAATTAATCACATATTTAAATAAATATTTTTACTTTTTGTGACCTTGTTAACTCATCAGTTAAGAACTAATATCATTGAATTAATATTCATTGGAGTTTTAATGGACCGTCTAATTCTAATATTTTATAAAATTACCCATTACCTTATTATAAATAATTCGCATGTATCATATATACACTGTGTCCACATTTCGAGACTCACCATTGGTATCTTCGTTATAGTGAGCCTCGAAATGTGGACACAGTGTATAAAGTATACAGTCCGGACAAAAATTTGGCCCCCCTCATCTCCTTATCTTCTATATAACTTATATAACAAAACCATTAAATTATCAGATTATACGAGACAATGTAAGTCCTGCGCAAGTCTGCCCATTGGTGCAAGATAAAGAAAACTGCCATTTGGCGTGTATCTGAACGATACCGAGCGACAACTCAGCTGAGCTCCCGCTCCCGCTACGCTTGCATTCACTCGCTCTCGCACTCGTACGTATATTCCTTTCATATTTTCATAAGGAATTCAGTACCGTTTGTTTGTATTTTATATCTGTTTCGCAATATATTCATAATAATCGATTACATACGACACTAAAAATCGAATACTTAGAAAAGTAGTTAAAAAAAGTACCTACATATGTTGAAAAACGAACTTTAGGTAGCATTACCTAATTATTATTTAAAATATGAAATAACGGTTTAATTGAGCCCAGTAATTATTAATAATAATTCATGTAATGGAATACACACAATACGAACGAATGAATCGATTACGAATGATATATCGTACCGTTGACATTTGACGTAAATTTCAAATGAAAATAAAATCATCGGTCATTAGTGTCAATGTCAATACTGTCAATTAGTTATGTCATGGTGATGGCGTTGTGGTGAATTATAACGTTGTAAATCCCGGTTACCGGTTTCTAGTTAATAAGTTAATTATCATTATAATAAAGTAGGTCTTTATTGTTGTCCTAATCGCATAATAAGGTAACGCTACCTAAATTCCGTTTTTCTACATGTACATGGCCTTTAATGTGTACGTACTTTGTATAATTATGTTCATTGGAATTGAATTTGAGGAAGGTGATGGAGGGGGCTTGGCCGTAGTCAACGAAAAATGGCTGACTCCTCGTAAAACGAATGTTTGGTGGCCGCCATTTAAACAAAGTGACAAATTCGAAAAATGTTTAAGGAAAGGCGTTTCTCCCAATGAAAATTGGAGTTTGTTTCCTGTACGGAAGACCTATTTTAGAGAAGGTAAGTAAGTCAAACTTAACTAAAAATTGTATGAAATGTGTAATGATAGTAATCACATATTGATTAATATCAGAATAAGGCATAATTTTAAATAAAATAAATTTTATTTAACTTTAGATAATTGTCAAAAAGCGAAAAAGAAGTTAAGAAAAGCTGAGATTACGTCAGAAATTACAAGTGGCGAAGAATCTGAAAGTCTGCCAAAGAAAAGAAAGGTTGTACCAAACCGAAGATTATTTTCTAGTGATGAAGAGTCCGATTCAAGTGAACGGCATCCGTTACCACCAAAAGTAAAAGTAGTTTCACGTATTTTAGATGGTTCATTCTCGAACATCGTTGATAACTGTAAGTGTCCAATTCTTATTTAAATGTCTAATTTTATGTAATAATAATTATCTTCATACATTAATTACAACTATGTATTATGAAATATAAATTCAAATGGAACAAAAATAAAATAATATTATTTTAGGTTTGAAAAACAAAAACAAGTCTGATGAAAAAACTGATGAACAAAACTCTCAAAGAATAATATCAGTATCAAGGGAGACAAATTATTTAGGTGTTGAAAAACCAAACGAAACATTACATATAGGTGTGTATGCCTAATTTAATGAAGTATCGTATTCAACGGTAATGTCATTTTAGAGTATCTAAGTTTACTCTGGTTGTGAAGTTAAGGACCATTGAATACATGCCAATGTATTTATATTGTGTTATAAAAACAATTAATATTAATGTATTCGTATTTTTTAGACTTAAAAAAAATTTTGCAACAAGTTTTAATTGTCAAAAACCAAAATGAAGAAATTCTGAACATTTTAAGGAGTAAAAGTCAGTTGGTTCAGGCCGTTCAGCCTGAATTATCAGTTATTTTGCCTCTTAAAAACGATGCTGATTTAAATGTACTTGAAGAATATTTACGATTACAAAACAACTATGATGCTATGGTAAGTCATGTAAATTAATAATACATACCCCTTTACCTTTAACTATTTTGAAGTAAATTTTTTAAATCTTCGGTAATTTTCCTTTTTTCAAAACAGTGTTTATTGATTGCATTGAGTTTTAAATGCACCATTTTTGTTTGTAGGTTACCTACTATTCTAATCTTGGAGGAAGAGATATCGTTCAAAAAACAAATAACCTGTTAAGAAATTTCGTGTCAAATACATTAGCTGCTCATTACAGCTTTATGGGAACAAGAAACGAGAAAAAACAATTTTCTAATTTAAAATTAAAAAATTTCATTGTTGGTAAGTTTTCATTTTTAAATCTAGTCTTAGAAAAAAAGGTGAAATGTGTGTTGATTGGCGACAAACGATTATATGTGCTTTTCATTTTGTAGATGCTGTCATTAAAACTTGTAACTGTTCCATAGAAGAGATAAACAATGCAATAAAGGTGTGGCTCAAACATGCACCTAAGAGGTTGGCAATAGACGAACGCAAATTATTGAGGTAAAATGAAATTATGGACTATATGAGTGTTACATATTATTGGTTGTGAAATTGTTTTTATAGTTTGTTAAATTCAATATTGATGTAAATTAATATGCCTAAGACACAATTTAAAAAATTTGTTTCTAAACGTCAAGTGTATAGACGTGTAGCTAGTGAAATGGCAATTAAAACTGTTGAAAATTTTGGTTCTAATGATCCAGCAAATATGTCAGATTCGTCTAATCGGGCTGAAATTGAACACTTTTCAGATCTTTTTTGTGATTCAAATGATATTAATATTGATCAACGTAGTGAAATTTCATGTAATAGGTTTGGAGATAATTTAACTGATTTTGATTGTGAAAATTCATCCAATGATCCAATTACTACCGATGATAACAAAAAAGATATTGTACCCCAATTAAAACATTGGGCCTTGTCTTGCCATGTTCCTCAAACTACATTAACAAAATTATTGCATATTCTTAAACCATACCATACTGATCTTCCTTTGTGCAGTAGAACTCTTTTACATACTTCTTTAAAATTTAATATAAAAAATCTTGATTCAGGGCAATACATTCATCTAGGAATGCAATCGGGTTTGGAAAACTTTCTTAAAAAAAATGAAAATTTTAAAGAATTCAAATTTATTTTAAGTATTAATGTAGATGGTTTGCCTTTGTATCGAAGTTCAAATATGCAATTCTGGCCCATATTGTCACTTATAAAAAATGTTGAATTTAATTATGTATTTCCGATAGGTATATTTTGTGGAACTTCGAAACCTAAACCACTTACTTTGTTCTTAAACGATTTTATTGAAGAGTGTAAAAATTTAGTTAATAATGGTTTTTTCTTTGAAGGAAAACGTTATTATGTAAAAATACATAACTTTATTTTAGATGCTCCTGCAAAAGCATTTATAAAATGTACAAAATTGCATAATGGTTACTCTTGTTGTGACAAGTGTACCGTTACAGGAACTTATAGAAATAGACGAATGATTATGAGTGAACTAAATGCTTCAAAGCGAACGGATCTGTCATTTAGAAGCCAGTTTGATGAAGATCATCATACTGGTATTACACCATTAACTGCCCTCGATATAGATATGGTTCAAGATTTTCCAGTTGATTACATGCATAATGTTTGTCTGGGAGTGATGAAAAAACTTTTAGTTTGTTGGACCAGTGGTAGTTTGCATGTAAGATTTCCTAGTAAAGACATTGAAGCAATATCATCACGATTGATGTGTTTTAAAAAATTTATCCCTTCCGAAATTAACAGAAAATCAAGGTCATTAAATGAATTAGCTTATTATAAAGCCACAGAATTCAGAACCTTTTTATTATATACGGGAATAGTATCGTTAAAAGATATAGCTGACAAAGGTATATACAATCATTTCTTGTTACTTCATTGTGCAATTTCCTTATTACTAATTAAGTCTAATCAACGAGAAAATATTTGCCAACTGGCTTTTGGTATTATAAAAACCTTTATAGAACACTCTGAAAAAATTTATGGAAAAGAATTTGTTATTTACAATGTTCACATCCTTAGCCACATTTGTGATGATAGTTTTCGATTTGGTTTATTAGATGAATTTTCGGCATTTCCTTTCGAAACCTATTTAGGAAAACTTAAGTCAATGCTAATGTCTTCAAGGAAACCGCTACAACAAATATGTCGCAGGTTATCAGAACAAGATAATTTAATTTTTACTAATAATCCTAACCATATTAAAAAATATACTTTACTTGATAACACAATGTTTGATTCATTTTCTAGACAGTGCAAAGCTATTTATGTAAATGATTTTAGTTTGAGTATTTTCTCACATTTGAAATGTAACTCGTATTGTTTTACCGAAAAATTTGTTTTTCGAATCAAAAATATTGTTCTCGACACCTCTTCAAATGAATTTACCTTGTTTGGTCAACATTTCATAGAGGTATTACCTTTTTTTGATTACCCTTTCTGTTCGAGTCAATTAAATATACTTTTGGTCTCAAATTTATCTGAAGAGATAACACCATTTTCCTTAGCTGAAGTAAAGGGAAAAATTATTTTATTACCCTATAAAGACAAATGGGTTTCAATTCCTTTAATACATTCGGTTGTTAATTAATAACAAATCTGACAGTTTCTTTGTAGTTCCGTTATTAGTTAAGTTATTTAAAAAAAGGAGGCATATATATCTGGTCACCTACGATTTATTCCATATTTGATGGTTTTCTTCCTTATGTTTAAAATGTCCCAGATTTGTATGCATCTATAAATATTGAAATTGTAAATTTACGTTTGTTAAAGTTTTAATAAATGTTTTTTAGAAATACCGTTTATTCATTAAATTAAGTCCGTAGATTAAGTAATGTAAAATTGACGTAAAAATACGTCAAACAGTGACGTCAAAATACGTCCAACAGTGACGTAAAATTACGTCCAACAGTGACGTAAAATTACGTTACAAAAGTCACGTCATATCGGCGAGACAAATTATCGTCTTTTAGACGTTAAGTCGACGTCGATAATTTGGTGAGTTCGACGTTCTAGGAGACGTGGATTTCACGATAATCTCACGTCACTCTTCTGGCTGGGTGAGGATAACGATAACGAGGAGATGGAAGAACCATCTCCCCAATCACCAAAAAATATGTCTCAGATTGATATTGATGAATATTTGGCACAATATCCTCCTATGCTGCAAAAATATATCGAAGAATTCATAGAAAAAGATAAGAAAATTGATAAAGTTTATGGACCTGTTTATGACGCTACAACAAGTAAATGGCTTCTAGGCGGACAAAGCATTGATTTCGATATGAACAATAGGATAATTATTTCTGATAAAGGGTATCTTGTTGGTACTCCTGGAATTTACGAATTAATATTTTATAGTAAACCATTTAATTATAACCAAGAAGATTTAAATAATTATAAAAAGATTTTACTAGCAACTGATGTTCATAAAAAAGTAAATGGTGATTTAAAGGGTACAAAGAAACGGAAATATCATTCGATTATCAAACCTCTTGTTTCTTCTAACAAATCTGGAGGTGACCTGAAATTGCAATACAATAATAAACCAATAGAATATGTGTATTGGGATGATCCGAATGAGTTATGTGAGCGTTTAAAATTACTATTTGCTTCAAAAGAAGCTGGTAACACTTCTGTTGATAATGAAATTATCGCTATAATTAATGAGTTACGTGAGGAAAATATTGTTTATTAATATTAAAAATATTTGCGTTTTGTTCATTTCCACTATGAGTCTTGATAAGTTCGGTCGAAGATCACTTTTTAAAGGAGATACTAATGAAAACTCTTTGTTTAACAAAAATTATCAAGAAAATGAACTTAAACGTATAATGGAAGCATTTGAGGTGGATATCCAACGTGTTGACAAAACAATAAAGGGAATTAATAGTAATTTTGTTCAACTTTCTCAAATGCTATCAGCAACTGTTAATCGAGAAGATATAAAAAAATTAAAAGATGAAATAACATATAAAGTTGATAGTGTTTGCAAAGATCATCTCAATGCAATGAATAATTTAAAAGTTGATATGGAAAATATGAAAAATTCGGTTTTGAAAATACGAGATAAAATAAATACTTATGAAAAAACTTTTAAAATTGATGTTGTTGATATTACAAGTTGATATGGAAAAAGTGAAATATTTACTTTTAAAAAATCGTAAATGAAGAAGATTTAAGAAATTAAAAGATGAATTATAAAATCGTTAATTAATATCTATATATTTATTTGTATAATAACACTTTATTTCATTAAACATAATGGCTTCAAAGGAAAAGATTCAGCTCGTTAACGAACTACATGCTCCAGCTCGGAAAAATTATCATAGGAGAAGAACAATTATCAAAGGTTTGAATGATTTATGGCAAATGGATTTGGCTGAAATGCGACCCTATTCACATCAAAATAAAGGATATAAATTAATTATGGTTGTTATCGATAGCTTCTCAAAGTTTATGTGGACACGTGCATTGAAGACAAAAACAGGTGAAGAAATAACGAATGCTTTTTCCGATATACTTAAGCATGTAACGCATTTTCCAAAAAATCTACAAACTGATCAAGGTAAAGAATTCTTTAATAATAAATTTCAAAATTTAATTAAAAAACATAATATTAATCATTATAATACATTCAGTGTTAAAAAAGCATCAATCGCTGAGCGAGCTATCAGAACTCTGAAATCGAAATTATATAAATATTTTAGCTTGCATGGTACTTACAAATGGATTAATGTTTTGGAAGATATTACTAAAGAGTACAATAATACTAAACATAGTAAAACAAATTTTAAACCATGTGACGTAAACAAACGTAACGAGAAAAAGATATTACATGAGAGTTATAGTAACTTAAAAATTGCTAGCTCACATAAATATAATGTTGGAGATATTGTGAGAATTAGTAAATCTAAGCATATATTTGAAAAAGGATACACGCCGAATTGGAGCACTGAGCTCTTTAAAATAAAGACAGTTAAAATAACAAATCCTGTTACATATTTGTTAGAGGATATGCAACAAAATCCTATTAGTGGAGGTTTCTATGAGGAAGAATTGCAAAAAACATTTGTTCCTGACATTTATCTAGTTGAAAAGGTACTTAGAAGAAAAAATGGTAAAATGCTAGTTAAATGGTTAGGTCTCAGTGGAAAAAATAACAGTTGGATTCAAAATTCTGATGTTGTATGAGAATTAAGAATTTTTTTCGTTGGTAACTTCTTTAGTACGGATTGAACAAACAACAAACATGTTTTTAATGTGGTTAACTTGTTTGATCATGTATAAACAAGTTTGTTCTAGTTAATTGATAAGACTGTTATAATACAATTGGTGGGAGGAATTAGGCTATAAATTGAGTGCTTCATCTTAACCGACTAGTAATAACAAAAATGCAGCTCAACAGTGTTGATGATGATGAGGGTGTTTTCTCTTACATAAGTGATAATGATCATGATGATTACTTTCAAGAAGTAGACAGAATGCTTTTATTCTATGAGAATACAGCTGCTTTAGAAAGGCGTTTGCTATATGAAACTACCTATCCAACAGTTATATTTGAAGTGCGTTGTGGTATAAGTCCATCAAGAAGTTTAGCACCTGCTGTAACACTTCAACATGTGAATAAAAACCAGAAGATTTCATTTGATTATTCTGATGAATGGATGGAATTGATTGATGTTTTTAAATCAAAAATTAACAATTTCTTTTATGCAGAAGATGATGCCTTTACACAGGTTCCACAAAATGTAAAATGTGGAAGCTACTGCTTTATAACACAGTTAATTTATGATAATATAAAGTTTTTATCGTTGAAAAAATTTAATGTAGAATATTTAGTTGATGTTAATGATGTTATTCAGTTTTTAGATATTAATTCAAAATTTATTGTATCTAGAGTTAATTACTTGGAGAATATTGCATTTAATTCATTTTACTATAATTTAGTGGGGATTATAAATGAAAACTGTATTTCCAAAAATGTTAATGATAAGCTTGAAATATTATCTGTTATTTGTGACTTATCTAACACGGAATTATGTGTTGGGTTAAGAGAATTACTGTATTATTATAGAGATATTGTTATCAGCGATATGTCTGTGGTTAACAGTTTATCAAATTAAACAAATATGTTTTCATTTTTGGTTTTAATTAGTAACATAATGAACTCCGAAGACTATAAACGTAGGTTAGTAAATTTTTGTGAAAAACTTGAAGAATTAAATAGAAAAATTGATTTATTTGAAGAAAGAATTAAAACTTTTAAAGCATTTGAAAATTTAAAAATAACTAAGCCAAGCAGACGAATTTGTTTAAAAAATGGAGACCCTTCTAATAATGTCAACAATTTTAAATAACACTCTATACACAAGTGTGCCAAATGGAACCGAGGAAGCGATGGTGTGTTTTGAAAAATGTGACTTGTGGTACAAAATGAATAGCATAAATATCAATGGATTGGAGACGTTTTTTATACGATTACCTATAACCAAGCATTTTGTTATTTACAAACTTAAGTTATCATTTTTTGATAAAAGTGTAACGGAAATGCAAAGACTAGAAGTGTTGGAAGGAATAGTCTATTTAGAATATGAATATTATAAAGTGGCGGCTTGTTTATTTCTTTGTTTTATAGTTTTATCGGTGTTGTACATATTCGTTATGTTATTTCAAATTATCATAAAAATTGTAAGTAGAAAAATAGAAAATTATTTTAATATATATAACAGATGATTGTAACATTTATATCATTAATAAAAAATATTTTCATAATGATACTTCTCATTTTACTCTTCTCCTGCTGCTCCGCAACTGTTGACGATGATATTAAAAGGAATCAAACAATTGCTTTCTTAAAAAGATTTGGTTATTTAAATGAAACAAATAATGCATACTCATCATTATCATCATCTTTACAAAATTTTCAAGAACGTATGAATATCGAAGTCAGTGGAACAATAAACGATGAAACAATTAAGCTAATGAAACGTGCAAGATGTTCCAAACCTGATAATGAATTTGCTTTAATGAGCAGATGGGAAAAAACTAATTTATCATGGTATTTTCCACAAGCAAATAATGATTATTTTGAAATAGCAAAGAAAGCTTTTGATATGTGGGAAAGTAATTCAATTCTAAAATTCAAGAATGTTAGAATACCTAATCCAAAACCTGATATTACAATAGTAGGCGTTAAAAAAGCACATGATTATCGAAGTGTTTGTGGAGGACGGCGTGAGTGTAAACAGTCTTTTGATGGGCCTGGAAATGTTTTAGCTCATGCTGATTACCCATATAATGATCATTGTTTAGAAATGCATTTTGACATAGATGAAAATTGGTATTTAGGGGATGATGATAATATTCCTGATAGTGCTAAAAGTTTACTAATGACTTTAGTGCATGAAATTGGTCATTCGTTAGGATTAGCACACAGTTATAATTTTGAAGCTATTATGTATCCTTATTATCAACGTCATTTTCGAAACTTGAGTAAAGATGATATACAGGGAATAAATCTACTGTATCCTAAACCAATAATTATTAAACACCCACAAAAAATATCTACTCAAAGAGCAACAACAACAACAACAGCAACACGGGAAATTTCAACTCAAAGGTTAACAACAACAACAACTACTACTACTACTACTACTGAAAAACCCTTAACTCATATTCATTCTAATCGAAACACAAAAAATTTATGTGATATTAAAGTTCCCGATTTCTTATTCCTTGCTAAAGCATCTGATTTCCCAAATCATCGACTTTACGTTGGCTACAAAGATTCGTTGTGGAAGATGGATTTAAATGAAATGCTGATACCTAAAGAACCGCAAAATCTCATAGATTTTATTCCTAACAGCATTAAATCTTTAACAATTTCTCATTTGTTTCAAAATTCTATTGGCGAATTGATTGGAGTTATTAAAAATTCTAGAAACTACTATAAGGCAAGCTTTCCAAATTTGAAAATAATTGAAAATCGTCATTTTCCTAAAGAAATAACTGCAGCATTTCAAACCTATAGTGGGAAAAATTATATTTTCTTTGAAAATAAATCTTTTATTGAGTTCATTGAGAATCCTACCGATATAACTAGTAGAGGATACATCAAAGATGTTTTTCCCAATATCCCAACTGATGTAAACTTAGTTTTTCGGTACATCGATGGACATTTATACTTTTTTAAAGGTGATACTTACTACAAATACAACGAGTTTACGAGAAAAATAGTAGAGATTGGATCCTTCTCGTGGAATCTGTTCAACATACCATGTCCAAACGATAATTTGCTAAATCAATTGAAAACCTTACTTTCAAAAATAATTTCCATATATGAATAGGTAATAAAAGATTAAATATATAAATGTATTTGTTTATTTAACATTAGTTATTTCAAACATTTACAATAATTATAATTATTAACATTTATTATGGTTCTATACTGTAATGCCCCCAGGGGAGGGTATCATCAGTGTTGGGTAGTAAATATCGTTTGTCGTCAAATGCAGACAAAGCAATTTTTTCTTGCTCTACACTAAAAACATCGTGATTGAATGATCGAATAGTACATTGTTTTTCATAGTATAATCTTTGAGTTTTCAAACAGTTAAAGTAATCATCAAAAGTAATTTTATTTTTTACAACATTATTTTTAATTCCTTTTGATTTTTTTATTTCCTTCATATTTTCAATTTTAAATGCATACATTTTAGATCTAAGACCAACGAAATGTGTAATAAGTTTCGATTTAGCTTCATCCTTCATTTTACCTAAAACTTTTTTGTTTACTAATGGAATATTGAATTTATTATTAGGAGGATAATCGCTAGTATCAAACTTATCAATGTCGCTCTTTATAACCTCATCGTACACATCATTAGAAACTAGTTCATAAATAAAACTATCAGTATCTGTATACAACAACTTACATCTATTTACACCCATTTTCGGTAGCATATAATCATAATGAAAATCATACATAACTATTTTTGATAAGTCTAAAATAGCCATACCAATATATAAAGGTTTATTAAAAATTATTTCTGATTTTTTTAACTCAACTGATATTAAATTTTCACTAAAAATTTTTCTTGAATGAAATCTAGGATCAGCAATTAGATTCTTAGCTCCATATCGACCTTCCCATGAGCGTAACAATTTAACAATACGATATTTCCTTACAGACTCCATTGTTTTTCCAAATACAGCATTATTCATTAGTTTAAATAAATTTTTTTCAAAATCATTTTTACTTAATGTTCTAAAAGAATTATTTAAATCAATATAGCTTTTTAACCAACTTGATTGTTTAAATTTTAATATTTTATGAATTTTAATTAATTTTAAACCATGTTTTAAAACTTGTTTCAGGTTTCTATAATGTATAACATATTTTTCTTTATTAAAAACTGTTGTACTTAATTTTTTAAATTTTGAACCTGGTGGAGTAAAATGTTCAGCACAGAACGGGAAATCTTTATGATAATCATGTAATTCCTTAGGATATTCAAGATCAACTTCTAAAATATATCCTTCAGATGCATTGTCAGCTATTTGAGTTATATCTATATTAGTATCACACCATTCAAATCCGCCATAAGGAAGAGGTTCACTCATAGCTTTACCATATAAATTATTTACATCTAAGTAAAGTATATATTTAGATGGTTTTGATGAATCATAATTTGTCATGTATTTATTATTTGCTTGCGAATATCTGTTAGAGCAAACCGATATACCACCACGTATGCCTTTTTCAATAAACATAACTTTATCTACATCATCGAGCAATTCAAGTTCACATTTAGTATATTTTAACATTGCATCCCACGTGTACCCAGGCATTGTATAATACCATGCAGGGTCAAGATCGTATGCTTTATAACACTTTTCTCTAAATTGTTCAAACACATCAGTAAGTAACAATATATCTGTTTTCATATACAAGTCTGAATATTCACCTAATGTTTTTATATTAAATTTTTCCCATATCAATTGAGCGTGGTTAAACTTTTCATCATCAATATGTTCATCATTCAAATAATTATAAAAATTTGCTTTCGCAGGTAATTCTGGTTCATTTAATTTTTCAATTGAATCAATATAATCATAAGGAAATACACCTTTTTTATTTAGCAATCTAAAGCATTGCTCATCTACATTTACAAATTCTTTCTTCAAATTAATAAGATCGTTAGCATCTAAAGTTTTTACTAAACAATCTAATGAGGTTCCTAAGAAACGAAAAGAATCTATAAACCTAAATTTAATATCTGTTTGATCGTCAAAAATAGTAAATGATATATAACGCTCTTGATTTATAGGTAAAATATTTATTCGGCCATTAGATGCTAAATCTCTTATAATAAAGTGTGAATCATAACCGCTTAAGTTATGAAAAACTATAGGAACTATAAACTGTTTTTTATAATTCAAATTACAAGCTTGATGAGCAAAATTTCGAAAACTACCAGTATAATGATCATGATCACGTACAATGATGTCTGAGGAAATAAACGGTTTTTCGCAAAGATAACAATGAGTTGATGGTATATTATCATAAAAATTATTAATTGGTGCTATGTTTTTCATTTTACTTTCCACTAACTGTCCTAATTTTTGAATTTCTTCAGAAAACCACTTCATACATTCTTCACCCCGATAACTTTTGTAAAAAGATAAAGAATCATCATAATGACATTTAAAATAGTAGCCAGCACTATATGGTTTATGTAATTGATATTTTCTACTTTTACTTTTTAAATTTATATCTCCATATTTCTCCAAATATGATTCGAAATCTGCATAAATAATGAAAGGCGTTCTCTGTCTATATATAATATTTTTAAATTTAATTGATTTATCAGCAGGAAATGAAATTTTATAAGAATTCACATTTCCACAAATTATTTTATGTTCTTTAAATTGTGATTGACAATGAAAATAATTAAGACAAATATCACAAATAAATTTTTTATGTGAATTTTTATTTACTTGGTTTGATACTAAACGTGATAAATTTTTAATCAAACAGTAATGAAATTTAATATTTTCTTCATGTTCACTAAATTCCATTTGTTCTAAAGGGTTGTTACAATCATTTACTCTCGGAATATAATAATTTTGAATAATTAATAAATTTACATGATTTTCATATCTAGTTTTCCCCAACCTAACTGGTATTACATCATAATAAAAACCTTGCTTCTTTTGAATATATTCCAATCCGTATACGTTAACAGATATATTATTAAGTTTTTCAAATTTATGAATTTGTGAAATTGGCATAGGTATAGGTAAATTGTCCATATTTAATATATAACTAAAATGAGGATACGAAGTAACTCTATCACTATGGTTTTTAGCAGGATGTAAGGCTGCTACAATAGATCTATAAAAACAAGCATCATCTTTGTTTTTAATATTGATACATGCATGTTTTTTTAGAATTTGTTGAGGTAATTCTATGAAAGTTGAAGGTTGTATCCCAAATCCATGTTTATTAATATTTATTTCTAAGGAAATTATTTTACTTAATGCCCAACCTGAACCACGTTCTTGAAATTCTGATAGTTTATTATAAATTTCATCCACAATATTTATTTTAAACCAATTTTGAATATTTTCATCTTTCAAAATAATTCTATTTGCTGTATTGAAATATTTAATATCAGTTATATTGCTACATTCATCTACAGAACCTTTTACAAATTCTGCTGATAAAACAGCGTTTATTTTTAAAGCAAAATATTTTTTTAACAGAAAATCAATCTTAAACTTAAAAGTTTTGCATGAATCAACGAAAAAAGTCTCTAAATTTTTATGTTTTAAATTTATTATTAAACCAGTTCGAATTCTACCCACAAATGCGGAAGCAAGATCCTCCCATTTTATACGATCTGAACGATTAGACTTTAACCCAGCGCCTTTCTTATTATAAACTAATGATTTAATTTGTGAACGCAAGTGCTTTAAGTGTCCTAAATTTGTAACGAGGTGTCTTTGTTGACCAATTGAAGATGTACAACAATCATACACACCTTTATTGCAAATTCTGATAGTTTTATTTAAATGTTTCACCCACTTATCAATGTTTTGCTTTTTAGGGTTTTGCTTAAGTAAATTTAATACTTTAGTGTAGAGATTTATCATTTTACTACCCTCATTTATAATTAAATCTACAGTTAGAACCATAATAAAAATAAATAACTTACTAAAACAACACTTGTGATTCTTGTGATTCTTGCGCTGAATTATCAACAATTTCAAACAATATTCTAGGCGGTAGTATTGCTCCTAAATCTTGCTTCCCATTAATTATAAGAGAATATTTTTTACCACACAATTTTTTAACATGTTTTCCATAAACTTCGGTGACTCGCTTCGGAAGGAACGTTACAAAATCTTCCAGTTCTATAAACACTGATGAACCAAATTTTGTTTTAATTACTTTGGCTCCCACTATTGGAAATGGTGTGTTGCAGCTCAAGTCTTGAAATTTTCTTATAGGTTTATTTTCCTTTTCTTCAAGACTAACTGCATTCAATTCTCCTACAAACGACATCTAATTTTTATTTTAAGTAATGATATAGTAGTTAAAATATAAGACTTACCGTTCTAATTTAAAAGGAGCAAACAAGAGGTTAATAATGACGTACACAGGTGGTGTAATGTTATAAATATTTTCACACTGTTCATTCCTTTATATAAACTTTTCTACACCTACTATTACCACTGATTTACTATTTATCTTAATTATGTTGATAACATATCTGAGGTTTGTAAATAACAGTAGTTATTTGCAAAATTGTGGGTACGTATTTTGTTACATTATCAGTTACCGCAAGGTCCTTAATTAAATTAAAATATCTGTTTTGATAATTTATACATTATTTTCACTTTTAAATTAAAAATAACTCTTCTGATAACATATCTATAATTTTTGATAACAGTAGGTATTTTTGTTGCTTTATCAGTTACCACAAAGTCTTTCCTATTTTTACCTTTAATTTGTTTATTACATATTAGTAATAATATTGTTAGCTATTTTTGTTGCTTTATCAGTTAGCACAAGGTCCTTCCTATTTTTACCTTTAATTTGTTTATTACTTATTGATTTTAATATTGATAAATATATAAAATTTTTGAAAATATTTATCGAATATGGTGGTTAAGTTTTAATAGCTTCCTTAAATCAATATCATGATTATCAAAGAAAACAAAAATATTTTGCTAAAAAATTGTATAAAAAGAGACCTACTTTCATAATCTGTATTATACTCATCATCATCAACCTCAACAACTCCATTGGTAAGTAACTTACTATTCTACTTAATGTTAAGAAATATTAACTGTTTATACATTTACACTTAGATTTACTTCAATATAAAATAATGGGATCTCTAAAATTTTTTGAAGAAGATACTTTGGAAGCTTTATATAATATACCCATACCAGAAGCAGCAGAAATTTTAAGTTTAGAAATATCCAAGTTATTTTGTAATGAAAATTTAAACTATTTGTATTTTTGCAATAACTGTAATGAACTGTATTACATTTTAAATCATTGTCTTAGGAAAAAATCATTTTGTTTTAAATGTAAAAACTATTCGTATTTTGTTAGATAAAACACACATTTATTTATTTTTTGTTTCTCCAACAGCAGCAGCACCAACATCATCATCATCATCGTCACTATGAGAATTGCATTTGTTGACATCCAAGGGTTTTACGTTAACAATTCCTTTTCTGTAAAGGAATTAGTTATTGAAATCGGAGGCAAGCAACAATACGCTCTCTTTTTACCAGAAAAACCATATGAGTTATTAGATAGAAAGGATCAAAAAACGGCTAATTATTTGGAACACCATCTCCATGGAATAGCTTATAATTCTGGTTACATCGAATACGAGCTATTAGATCAGCTGTTATTAAAGCATTTGTTTAATGCAGCAGATTTTATAGTTATAAAAGGGAATCAAAAAGCTGATTTTCTGATAAAAAAGTCTAACAGTTTTCAAATTTTCCCTTATATTATAGATCTTAATAGAACATATGATGATGATGATGATGGGAACAACATTCCAAAATTTACGAAAAATTGGAAGTGCTGTCTTAATCACCGAACAGACCAGGAATATATGTGTGCCACCAGAAATGTTTCAAATATAAAAAAATGGTTTGAAGATGGAATTTTGTCCAAGCTAATTCGCTATTGATACATATTAAAAAGTTGTAAATTGTATAAAATTATAAATTTTATAAAAATATATAGTAAACACTATAAAAACAACAGAGTCATTACTTTTCCAAATTTTCCTGTACATTATCAACTTAAACTGGACTTGTGATAAACACATGATGAGAACAAAATTCTTAAATGCGCATGTGCATAGCAAAAACTTACTATACATTTTATAAATTATAGAGTAACTAACACTGTTAGACATTATCCATTGGGTACTTAATCGTAATGGAATCTGCATTAGATTATATTAATGGAAATAAATTATTAATAAATTTTAGTGAACAAGAATTAAAAGCTTTTCCTTTGAAATACCTAATACAACATGTAAAACCTTGGGATTTATTAGAAGTATGGTATAAACTACCTGAAAATTACAAACAGGATTATCAATTGCAAGTTAAATTACCATGCTTCATACATTATAATCAAGAAAATAATTATCCTGTTCAATCACAAAAAAATTGTTTAATGTGTAATGTTATATTAAAAAATAAGCAATGCTGCGAACAAACAACCCTTATGAAGCATTACTAAACTGATGAAAAACACACCTACATATTTTCATATTTTATTATCATTATTTAATTTAAATATATAATAAAACATTAAAT
Organism: Phyllotreta cruciferae; assembly: GCA_917563865.1. Taxonomy (NCBI): domain Eukaryota; kingdom Metazoa; phylum Arthropoda; class Insecta; order Coleoptera; family Chrysomelidae; genus Phyllotreta; species Phyllotreta cruciferae. The sequence continues at coordinate 5,137,024 of OU830620.1, read as the reverse complement.
GTTAAAAATATTTTATTTAACACCCTGTAAACCCTGTTTCCTTTATCTTATTCCCTATATACTTATTTTAATTTTTTATTTTCTACCCCTCACGTCTATTACAATATTCACCTTTAACTGAAATAATTAGAACTATAATATAAAAAAATCATAAATATTTAATAAAACAAATCTGTAACACCTCTTCTAAGGTATGTTAATTACATCAATTACATCAACATCAAAAATCTTTTTTATTTAACACCCCTCGTACCCCCATACTATCCAATCCAACCAAATCTTACTCTTCATCTTTCTTCTTAAATACCTACATTTATACATTACTATCACCGTACCTCGTAGCGCTGCTAATACAGACGCGTCTACTCCAAATACCGTCCCGGGTTCAAGCCCAACTTGAACCTCCTCCTTTTTTCTACTCCACATCAAAGCATGCAACACACATCACTCACACACACACCTACATCACACACACCTACGTCACACACACACACCTCTCATGATTACACACGTCACGTACATTCATATGCCGTTTCTAGACCACTTCAATTCATATGCCGTTTCTGGACCACCTTAAAACCTATGCCGTTTCTGAACCACCTTAAAACCTATGCCGTTTCTAGACCACCCCTTAAAACCATGCCGTTTCTAGACCACCTCAAATCCTATGCCGTTTCTGGACCATATACCCCTTTCCCATAGAGTGGTCCAGAAACGGCATAGCCTTAACTACTCCCAGATATCCGAAATAATTAAATATAAATCTAAACAAGAGGCAGAGATACCTACACAACTGAGGCGGGTTATCGGGAACTACGAAATTGACGAAAATATCGTATTTCATGTCGACAATTTCCGAAAACAGAGAACCATAGAAGTACCGAAAATATTACAAGAGAGAATAATAGACCAGTACCACTAAGAAATGGGACATTTTGCCGGCGGAAAAGTATTTTCAGTCATAAGGATGTACTTCCATTGGACGAACATGAGGAAACACATAAATCAACACATCCAACGCTGCGATATATGTCAAAAGGCTAAGCGACCGAACAAATTACCGCATGGACAACTCCAACCGATAATAGCAAGGGAAGTAGGAGAATTGGTAGCGGTGAATTTCTACGGGCCACTAACCAAAGGACGAGGGGGTGTAACATACATCCTAGTGGCAGTAGACATATTCTCCAAATATGTTCAACTATTCCCGTTGAAAAAGGCTAACGCCGCCGCCGCTGTCAAACGCATCCTCGAAGAAGTTGTGCCGACCGTAGGTGCGAAGAAAATATTGAGCGACCATGGGACCCAATTTACATCGAACACATGGCGGGAAAGTCTGAACGAAAGTGGCGTCGAATTCACATATGCAACTGTGAGGAATGCGAAGTCGAACCCAGCCGAGAGGTATATGAAAGAACTGGGCAGATTTTTCCGGACCTATTGTCACAAAAAACATACAAGTTGGGCAAATTATCTAAAGGATATCGAAGACTGTCTCAACGAAGTACCACATTCAAGTACAGGGTGTTGTCCTAAAGAACTGGTCAAGGGAGAACGAACAAAATACCAACTTCACAACGTCATCCATCAATATCTAAAAACACAGCCTGCTACCCCACTAGACGAACTAAAATTACAAGTGCTTGAGACCACCATAAAGATGTCAACCAAAAGAGCTCGACAACAGAAAAATACATTTGTCGAGTACGAACTCGGAGAACTTGTCCTGTTAAAAATCAAAACACCCTCTAATGCAACTGAAGGGATCGCACAGAAATTCAACCTGCTATACGAAGGGCCGTATCGTATAACACGAAAACCACATAAAAATGTCTACGAAATCAGCACACTCGATGGAAAGACAATTAAAGGAAACTACAACACGGACAACTTATTAATATACCACCGAGTGTGAAGATAGTTCCTAGACCACTTAAGACGAATATCAACACAGCTAACGAGAGGACAACTAAAAACAAAAAGGCGTGAGAAAAATTCCCAGGAAGACTTAGGACAACCAGACATGTACTTGAAGGAGACGCAAAGGCGAGAAATAGCGATTACAGGGATGAATTATTGCCAAAAAGTAGTAAAAAAGAGGACCCAAAATATTGCAAAACCATTCGAAAACCAACCATGGGGAAAATCACATGCATCGAACAAGTACGACAACGATTCAGACTGAGGAAGTGGACGCAGAAGAACATCCACCTACTGCAGTTAGTCGTGAAGGAGGGCGAGGGTGAGAGCGTCTCCTACAGGAATGGGAGACCTTTAACACCGGGCAGAGACATCGAACTAATAATCGAGGAAGTAAAGAGTACCGACCCCAGGAAGATGGAAACCCCGCCGAAAACTACACCAAAGCCACGGACACTGACTGAATTGCCAGTACCAAATTTCAGTCAGTGTCCGACATGTGGATGTAGGCTACACGGTACTACCATCAAAGCCGAACCGGAAGTCAAAACGGAAATTCCGAAGCCGGAGATGGAATTAGCGAAATTCAAAATACCAAAAAAGGCGATAACACCACCACCAAGGACCGACACGGAGGGAGAACCCAGAGACGGGACCACAATACGTGACGAAAAGAAGAAACGACGAGAACAGGGAAAACACAAACGGGAGAGGGAAGACAAGAAGGACATGCGGAAGGACAAGCGGAAGGACAAGCGGAAGGACAAGCGGAAGGACAAGCGGAAAGACTAGCGGAAAGACTAGCGGAAAGACGAGCGGAAAGACGAGCGGAAGGACATGCGGAAGGACAAGCGGAAGGACATGCGGACGGACAGCGGGAGAACAGCGGAAGGACAACGGAAGGACAACAGAAAGGAGCACAAACGCAGACACGAACGCGAACACGAACACGGACACGGACACGGACACGGACACGGACACGGGCACGGACACGGACACGGACATGGACGACCCACCCAGGATCCACCCAAGGGGAAGAGGGAATACATCCAATACCCGTAAAAAAATAAAATAACCAAAATAAATTACCTTTAAATATATTATTCTAATTTTTTTTCTTAGCTTATATCATTTTTATTTTATTAAAATAGTATATATTTGTAAGTTCTGGTTTGATTTCTGATCGCCTGGAGAGGCTAAGACCAAGGGTAATAAGTAAATTGGCAAACATAGATAAAACAAAAATTTTTAAGTTTTTAGGCACTAACACCTACGGTGTAGTAGTTACAAAAAACTAGGGGGTGTGTGTGACCTACCGGCCCCGGGTGTAACATAAAATTCTATAAATACATATTTTCAAGTATAAGTCTAGACACCAGAATTTCGATTCTTTAAAATAAACAAATAAAGTTAAGTACGCGCGATGGAAGGAACGTGAGAACGGCATTTTAATACAGCGAAGTCAGCAGTTTTTCGGATATAAAAAGGGCGAAATCAGACGGCAGAATCAGTTCATTCCGAACCGAAGAAGAAGCCACCACCAGCCCTGAAAGAAGCCACCACCAGCCTAGAAGGAAGCCATCCACCAGCCGCCGAAGAGCCGTCCCGACGCCACATTGGGTCCTGAAGCCGAGAGCCGCCCTGGGTCCTGAAGTCGAGAGCAGCCTGCCGTCCCGAGAGCCGCCTGCCGTACCGAGAGCCGCCTGCCGCCCCGAGAGCCGCCGTGTGTCCTGAAGACGAGAGTCACCCGACACCGACGCCGCACTGGGTCCAGCCGAGAGACGTACGACGCCCCGAGACCACCCTGCCTGCCGCTGAGTACGACCGCTGCTACGACCGACCGACGAACGACGCCGTACATACGATCGCAGTCCCAGCCACCCGTATTGCCGTTCTACGCTCCAACAATCAACGCCGTAATCACAATCCGTAATCACAATGTCAGATTCTGGTATACCTGATAGTTTGCCATTGGTCTTTGTGTCTCCAGGTGAGATGGAACCAAACTAGAGGGAGGTTCGGTACATCACATGATCATGCCCGAATGGTCAGACAGATTGTCGCCTGGGATGCTTATCGATTATTAACAGATGTTTTCTGCATATTGGTTGGGTACGAGAGTATTAACCTCCGCCCACGTGTTTGGTTGATTTTACTACAGGGTTGGAATGCCAACAAGGTCATTACTAACTACTACCCAATCTCTTGAGTGAATCCGATTATAAGGGGTCAAATAGCATCTCACGGACACTCTACAAATATACAAAAAGATGTTCATGTGCAAACTACAATATAAGGGGTCAAAGAGCATCTCAGTAGGGACACCGCTGAACCAATCCCGTGATAAAATGACCAAGAGGTAATTCAATCTTGAGGAAATCAACCAGTTAAAGTTAATTTAAAGGTTTATTTTACAGACAATGAGTTGTAAGGTTTGTTCGGGCGTGGCCTGTGATGGCCCGCTCCGACCAATAGTGTTTAATATTATTATTTATCAATAAACGATATTTAAAGGTATCATTTTCTTTTATTTCAATTATTCTTACGTCAGCTCTATATCCAAAAACACAACGAATATAAGGTCCAAGACGATCACGCCAAATATTAAAAAATTATAATCAAACCCGGGTCTGGGTCGAATAGGATTCAATACAAAAAAATAACAGTAAAAATACATAGAAAAAAATGATAATAAAAATACATAGAAAAAAAAATTATAATATTGGGTCTTGTAAATTGGTAATGCCACAAGCTATGATCGATACATAACTTAATAAATGTAGTCTGTTATGGTTAACACACGAAAGGGGTTTTAACATATGAAAATGTCTTACTCGGCCGATTACCCTTTCTATATGTATTCTTAAAGCAGCAATTTGTTTAGAAATTTTTACTTCTTCTACGGAGCTATGTGTTCCTTCACTTACACTAGGAGGTCTTATTAATATACCTCCCTTCTGCTCGATTAAAATATTTATATGCTTGAACCCCCTATCAGCCATTATTAAGTCTCCTGGTGTTATGTAATGCAAATAATCACTTTTTTCAGTAATTTGTTTGTCCGTTATTCTGCCTGGTACGCCTGTGATATATAGTTTATGAAACCACATGGAGAACAGGATATCAAAAATTTTGCTGTATTGCATTTCTTATATTCTGACCAGGTACTGGCTTGGTGTACCGGATTTGAAGGCTTCTCAATTTCAACTTCAAAGCAGTCTATTATACTTCGAACTTTAGCATACCTTGCTCGAAATGTTTTCGGAAGCAATTTCTGAACCTGGAATAGACTCGGCCAAAAAATGAATATATTGAAAAAAGTGGCTAACTTGCCAATACAATTAATAAATGTTTTTTGCACATATGATTTACTAACTCCAAAATCAAAACTTAGTCGTTCATCACTATCGCGTAGTTTAATTTTGGTTAACACAATGAGTACGTCTAAATACTCAACATTACTGTAGACGGATGCATCGTTAATAATACCAAATATACTCTGTGGTATTCCCAAATAAATGTTTAGGGTTACTTTCGATGAGTTTAATTGTGGATATTTGTCTTATTCCCTTCTGTACGATTACTTTGTATTCTTCGTTTTCATTTGAATCAAATGATGTTTGGGAACCAACAGATTCCTGATTATAATCTGAAGTAGATGGACTCGACGTCACACTGAAGTCGATCACGGATGTTGAGGACCAACTTGCAGTTGATCCACATAATTTGCTTACTTGAATTTCTTTTAGTGGAAACCTGACGATTGAACAATAAAGCAAGATTATTTTTTATATTTGAAACAATATTATGGGCATATTAATTTTATATAAAGCAAACAGCTGACAGACCTAGTTGAAACTTCAGAACTTGTTGAGGGCATTGCCGAGTCTACAGTGTCCATTTGGTACGGTCTTCTAAGGGAAACCTGTTGAAAATAATACAAGGCTATTTGATATTTGGAAAGGCATAAAAATGTTGTGTAAAACCAATAGTAGACTACATACCTAGTTAAAATTCCAGAACTTGTAGAGGGCATTTCTAAGTCTACAGTGTTCCCGGATATATGGTCATTTTCTTTATTCTGTTGCAATCGAATAAATTTATGTGGATTTATATTTTTTTTTCTCAACAATCTGCCGTCCAAACTCTTATAAATATTCCAATTATGAAAATCATCTGGAATCTGAAATAATAGACAATAATATAGGGGCTTAAAACACTGATCTATGAAAATACTAGAAACTATAAATACTTTTAATGAGATTCAAATTTGAATCTGGTACTTACATCAAAATGGTCCTCACAGCAATGAAGAACTGACTTAACGTTTATTGGAAATGTTACCACAATATCACAATACCACAATCGTCTACTTTTTAGATCTTGTGGAACGAAAATGAATTCTTTATAAGATACTAACAGGAACAATACTAACAAGAAAGTTAGTATGTGAGAACAAAAGTGCAATTATTAATAACCTGATAAAGAAAAACTGATACCTACTAAACTAACCGACTATATTTATTTGCATTTTACTCTTATGACAGTTATGAAGAATGATCGATAATATTGACCTTGACTTGACAAGAATGTTGCCAAATAAATTTTTCACGACCATTATTTGTGTTTTTAACACGAATATCGGTTACAATTTATACAGAAGAAGATGTTATTTCTATATTAATATATCGAATTATCCATTATGTAATGGAGTATAGAAGAGTATAGAGTATAGAAGAGTAATAGGAAACGTGGCAAACTTGTTAAATGTGACTCTCGCTTTGATTGGAGCCGAGTGTATGACGATTGTGTGACGTTTTTCAAACTTTAAAAATTAATTGCGGCCTTATTTGGCCACAGAAAAAAATTAAAAATTTCATTACGCGCCTTCCTAGAACACACGGTTTTGAAAAAAAAAATAAAAAAAAAAGTCGTGGTCTTCTCCATTGCACAGGCCTTAAATGAGCTGCCCGGGGCAAACAAAAATGATAAAGAGTGGAAAGATGTAAGTAATACTAAAAAGCAGTAGTCATTTATTAGGTATTTTATATATAAATCTCTTAAAGAAGTAGTGCTGTGTATTGTTGTTGTTGTTTTTCGGGCAGGTCTTTATCAGCCCCGTGACCACCTAGATCTAAGGATCCTCTGTAGTTTCCCGCTTTTTCCTAAGATCATTGATTCTGCCAGAGATCACAGATATTTGCGAACCTCAGCAGTTCTGATGCCCTTGTTTTATTTAATCTTTGGGATCTAGTGACGTCCTTCTCCAGGTTTTATACCTGCGCAAGGATAGTGCTGGACAGTCACACAGTATGTGTATGCTGTCTTCGTCGGCCTCCTCACATAGACGGCGTGTTAGTGTTGTGTAAAAACACTAAAAACTACAAATGGTTGTGTACAGTCTACAACCGGCTACTAATAATTAAATTAAATCCTTGATTAACAGTCGCAGCTGATTTTGACAGCTTTTGTTAACCTTGAATGTGAAAAGGACATAGAATCTTTCAATAATGTCAAATTGGTGTATAGCTAATTCACGTCATTTTCGCATATGTGAACTGCTACTGAGATTGGTCGATTTTAAACCTCTTTATTTACCAAAGGAATAACTTTTTCTTGTCTTCTGCTGCAGTTTTGGCATCTCCATTGCCGGTTCCATAACGCCTTTCCCGGTGGGGCGTGAGTTCTGGGCCACCCTGTATATCTAGGATAGGACGTTCTTTGTGTTAAAATAATGAAATAAATAAGATATTTCGTTTATTTTTTATACATTTTTCAGAAAATATTGAATATTGAAATCATTTTTTGTTAAAAAAGTTTCAAAAGTATCTGTGACAGTTTCTCTTCTCCGTCTGATTCCCTTATCTAACCAATTACCTTGATTATATGCAGCATTAGCTGCATGCACATTTGGTACTTGTGGAATGTTTTGAATTTCTTCATCATCTCTAATCATGGGGACTCTTCTGTCTCTACACATGTTATGTAATATGTTGTGCGTAAAGAGCTCTTTGACCATGTACACACCTAAATCGATTTTTTAATAATCCTATCGAATGTTCCACATATATTCGAGTAGAAGAAAGATATGTATTACACCTAGATTCTGTAGTCTCTGGCAGAGGGTTATAAAAAGGAACTAACAACCATGGCTCCAACGGATAACCACTATCACCAATAAGATAGTCAGGGCTGTTATTTTCAACATATTGCCTTTCTAGTACAGTTCTTATTTGGTACTGCAACCATATGGCGGAATCATGAACGGATCCATTTAAATCCAATTTTTTTTTGTTTTCATCACATATAACTTGTATTAATTGTATGGTTTAATTGTATGGAAATTTTTTCGGCAATAAAAAACTGGTCCAGGATATATCGGAGGATTCACAGGAGGTGAAACGATCCTTATTAAACTTCCCTCAATGATTCCTATGCAGTCTTCAAACTGAAATCGTCTTCGAAACCCTTGTTTGATTCTATTACGGTCCTGGTGTCCTACAGGAAAATGAATTCATTCATTGGAAAGATGTTCATTTATGGGTATTGGAAACTTCTGTAATGCTCATGCTCATTGCTGGTTGGCTTAAAACTAATAAGTAGTCTGTACCTATACAGGTTTGGTAGCTGCCTTGACCAAAAAATTTTATTGCTGCCAATATTATCAAAACCACAGGAATTCTACTATTTCTAGTAGGGTGGTTCATATAATTTTAAAGATACTAATAAACTGGCTACTTAGATTTGTCCAAACGAAAAAGTTTAACAAATAAATCATCAGGCAGTTGAAACCGATTGCTTGCGTCTCTTAAATTTCTTGTTACTTGCTTATTTCGTCTTCTAAAATTTACAATTTAAAAACTTAAGTCAGTATATGTTATGAAAAATTGATTGTAGTTAAAATCTAGGGACTTCTCTAACCAAACATTAACATTTGTACTTACATCCTCCTGCGATTTTCGTCATGTTCCTCCACTAAAATATGAATTAAACCATCAAACGCCATAATTTCAGCACTCCAAAGGGTGATTTTGGCCCTGTTAATTTTTACCGCGAACTAATAAGGTACCCTTTAATTTTCTTATTTAACACCCAATTTTTAACGTCCATATGTCAATTTTTAACGTTCATATGTCAATTTTTAACATAATTTTACCTATAGAATTGCTTTTTCACAGTTTCACACTTTGGCCAGTTTCACACTATCGGATTAACTCCTCGGGTCAATTTACCTTTACCTATAAGGTTACCATTAGGTTACCATTACACAATTGTCTGTTCGTCTGTTGGTCAGCTGACCGAGAGTTCATTAGTAATTTCTGTTAAGTTGGTAACAGTTGATGTTTAATTACACGACTTTATGGTTAGTGATAGTCAAAATTGATAAAAGAAAGTGTAAAGTTTGTATAATCTTAATTTTTATAGTAGTTGGTCAATCTTTGGTTCTTTGAAAAAAGTAGGTAATATTTTAATTAATACGAATTCATCGAAACGTTCTCCAAATTTTCCAAAAGAAGAAGAAACGTTATTGCTGTCTCTAGTTAATAAATATAAAAATGTAATAGAATCCAAAAAAATAAAAGCTGTAACCTGGAAAGAGAATAATAAAAAATGGGTTGAAATAGAAAAGGAATTTAATAGCACAAGCGGTGTAAATGGGTACAGACCAGTGAAGACACTGAAAGACAAATATATAAATTTAAAAAAACGAACGAAACGAAAAATTGTCCAAAATAAATTACAGCAAAGACAAACTGGAGGCGGACCTCCTTCTCAAGTGATATTAATAGACATGGATAATGTCATAATTGATATAGTAGCAGATCAAGCCATAGGTCTTTCTAGCATTTATGATAGTGACAAAGGTATTAAAGTGTTTCTTTCATATTGAACTTCCTTATTTATTCATTTACATCTTTCAGGTAATTCTGAAGCAGTTTGTGAAATAAAGGATGACCAGGATGACAGCGACCTAAGACTTGACCGCTCCAACGAGAATTTTATAGAATTGTTATCAGAAGAAAAGGAACTCAATAATGAAGAAAGTGTGCCTCAAGAACAGAGTCATGACTGGACAACGTATAGTTCGAAAAATTTACAACAACCAATATCCCAGAAGTTAACTCCAGGAAAACCAGGGTCCAAAAATAAGGCAATTTTAAAAAAGAGAAGTATCGTAACAAAACAATACAACTCAAAGAATTACGAATTAATGAAAAAAAAAAAAAATAGAATTTGTTACCCACCAACAAAAAAACTTTGATGAAGAAAATGAACTTAAAGTATTGAATTTGAGAAAAGACAGAAATAAAAAATAAAATATTGGACAAAATCTCCTTAGAAATTGAAGTTTTAAAGAAAGAAAAAGAATTAAGAGAAAAACAGTTAAATCTTCTTAAAAATAATAAGTGTACTTGTGTAAAAGAGTGGTGAAAACTCATTTGCTATATCTGTTGCTATTTTCAAGTTATACTTAAATTATATTATTATATTTTATACTTAAATTTATATATTTCTCTTTGTTTATGTTTATGTTCTTTATGTAGGTTTAGGTTTGTTTATGTTTATGTTGTTTATGTATTACCTAGAGATAGCAATGTTTTTAAAAAAAGTATTTAATAAAAAAATAAAAACAGATGGAAGGAACAAATTTTATTTCAGTATTATAATAACTGCTGCTACAACTAATTATTATTCCAAAGTTGCAAAATAATTATTAATTAGATTATATCTCACTCTATTATTTGGGTTTAATCTGTGTTGATGAAGTTCTACAATAGGGTAGTTTCCTGTGAGCGGAAAAAATTAAAAACCGGTCGGAGCAGGTGCTTTGTGGTACTACTATGTCAGAAATCAATCTTTGAGACGAAAAAATTAAATCAGTGATTTCTTATTAATTTAACAAAAGTGGTGATTTTCAAATAATTTCTCTGCGCGGGAAAATATGCGAGTTTGTGGTGACGTCATGGGCCCCGTCGCTTCCCAATGGACACGAACTGCTTTTCAACGTTGAAACAATGTTGAATGGTTTAAAAAAACGTTATTGGTTGAAAAGGTAACGTACACATTTAGGTAGAATATACCAACGTTTAAAAGTAAACGTATTTTTTAAATATAATTTCATACGGTTTGTCAACATTGTTGCCCAACCAAAAAGTTCGTTGATTTATCGCTATTTTCATAACGTTTATTATTAGTTACTTATGTTACGTTATAATCAAGTATATTAGAATAAGAATTTTCCACTATTAATTTCAATTACGTATTTAAAGTACGTTTTTTATAGGTTGCATATACAGTGTGTCCACTTCGCACCCATCAAGTTCGCACCATATGGGAAACTTTTTTTATTGTTAATATTACGAAAAAAAGTTATTCTTCATAAAAAGTTCTGCATTATGTAAAAACTAAAATACAACCATCAGAAATTAAAATTTTTCATTCGTATACGAGGTTTGTCAAAAAACGTGATTTTTGCTCAAGTGTAAAGTCCTTTTATTTTTGACAGTATCGAAAATTATTATAAAAAAAAAATGTTAAGAATTAAAAATAACTTTCGAATATTCAATATTGCTTGTTTATAGATTATTAAAAATATTTTTTTCGAAATTTACCCTGTGAAAATGTTGAAAATTTAAGTTTGCACTTTACTGCATAATTAATTTAGGATGCACGGGCATTTTTTAAAAGTTGTACCGAATTTCACAATATCTTTTTTCAACGTTTTCTGAGAGATTCAATTTTTCAATTTTTTTTTATAAATATACGATATTGAATATTTGAAAGTTATTTAAGAGAAGTTATTTACGCCAAACTATCGGTCACACTGCCAAACACGGTTGTGAAAAATGTTTCCATTATAGGTACGTCTAAAGATAGTCGTATAATTTTTAGTTCCCGCTGGAATTCATGTCATTTCCTGCCAAGTGCGACGAAGATTTTAATTCTGACGAATTGCCAATTTATATTAAATCCAAAAGTCCGCTTTTATAGGCAGATATTAAAATGGTCACTCAATTTCCTTTAGACCCAATGCATTTATTATTTTTAGGAGTAATTAAAAGAATTTTATGTAATTATTACTTCAGCCCTTCACCAGTAAAATTATCTTTTAAAATTAAAAGTGAAATGGAACAAAATTTTTTATAATATTTCAGGATATATCTCAACAGATTTTGCTCGAAAACCAAGAACATTTAATGAGTTTGTGGCGTTCCGCCGATTCCCACTCGGACGAGGCCACACCGGAACTGTCACGGACGAGACCGAACAGTAACAGGCCACAAAGGACTACGCGAAAATACGCCTAACTGACAGCGACAAGTACCGAGCGGGAGAACAACCATCGACTCACCCCATTCGCTCGTTTACCCTCGGTACTACCAGTTCGCCCTTCTGGCACTCTTAATCGTCTTAATTGTTAACCAGTATACTTATTTTATTAAAAATCTTTATCCGTTCGCATCTTCTTTTTTTGTGTTCTAAACTATAGAAAACCCACAAATTGGTGACCCCGACGTGATTTGTGAACGGCCGCGCGCGATATTTTTTCGATTTTTCCGAATTTTTCGACCCACGTGCCACGTGTAAAAACGAACTCAGGTGAATTACAGTACCGTCCGCCAAGTTACCCGTTAAACGCATCGATGTCGATGAACGGCAGCAGAGGCGAACCCAGCGAAACCGCGAACAGCAAGGAGGAACCACACGGACACGGGCCCCGTCAGGGCCACGACGACGAAGAAACAGCGCCACAGCTGAGGGCCATAAACGTGGTCAAGCTACCCCAGCCGCTATGGAGGCACAATCCGGCACGATACTTCACTGTAGTCGAGAACACCTTCGCGTTACATAAAATAAACGCTGACGTGACAAGGTACCGGCATCTAATCAGCAACCTAGAACCGGACTTAATCGATTTGGTCGGAGATATCATCGATGATCCACCCCCGCTCGGGAGATACGATGCGGTAAAAGCCAGGCTAATTAACATCCTGGCAGACTCGAGCGAAACGAAGATCAAAAAACTGCTGCACGGTCAGCCGTTGGGTGACGCGAAGCCCAGCGTCCACCTCCAGCGCATGCGAAGCCTAGCTGGGGGCCAGTGCAACGACGCCATTTTAAAACCCATCTTCCTCGAACAGTTACCCGAACAGGCGCAGTCCATCCTGGCCGCTAACAAAACGACGAACCTAAGCGAAATCGCGGACATGGCGGACAGGATTATGGAAACGCTACGTCCTCAAATCGCCGCGATCCGAATCATGGAACCGGTCAACACCGAACCGGCCAGGCCCGAGAGCTTGCAGTTGAACGAGATCGTGCAGGCCCTCAACGAGCTCCGGCGGGACCTCGAGAAGGAGCGAGGCAGTCGGCAGCGGACCCACAGGTTCCGCAGCAAGAGCCGTTCGAGGAGCACCCACCAGGACTCCGAACCGCGACCTCACCAGGCGGCCGACGACCGGAACCCGACCTGTTTTTATCACCGAAAATTCGGCGCAGAAGCGCGGAACTGCAGGACCCCATGCAATTGGCCGTCGGGAAACCACTAACCCCGGCGAGGATAGAGGCAGCCGCCGGGGCAGGGAACGACCACAAACGCCTCGTGATGGAAGACCGGAAATCAGGCACGCGTTTCCTAATCGACACCGGTGCCGACGTCTCCGTTCTGCCAAAAACCTACGCAAACGGTTCCCGACGTACCCAAAAGATGTTATACGCCGCCAACCGCACCAAAATCCACACCTACGGAGAAAGAAGGCTAACCGTAGACTTCAAACTTCGACGCCCTTTCTCCTGGATCTTCCTGGTCGCCGACGTATCACAGCCGATCATCGGGAGCGATTTCCTGCACGATTTCAACCTACTCCCCGATTTGAGAAATCGGCGCTTGGTCGACGGCAACACCAACCTCGCTGCGCGAGGACATCTCGGGACCACAAGCGCGCCGACCCTAACGACAATCGACGACGCGATCGATTTCCATGGGATACTTCGGAAACATACCGAAGTAACTCGACCGGCACGACACCACGAGGCGAGGCATCACACAAGGCATCACATCATAACGAAAGGACCACCGTGCACCACAAAAGCACGCCGCCTATCGCCGGGGAGGTACACCGCAGCCAAACGCGAAATCCACCACTGGCTACAAGACGGCATCGTTCGCCCCTCAAAAAGCCCCTACGCAAGCGCGATACTTCTCCGGAAGAAAAAGGACGGCAGTTGGAGGATCTGCGGGGACTACAGGAACCTCAACAAAATAACGGTTCCAGACAAATACCCGATACCTCACATACAAGACTTTGGCCACAGACTGCGAGGTTGCACGATCTTCTCGACCCTAGACCTGGAACGAGCGTACTTCAACATCCCCATGGCAGACGAAGACAAGGAGAAAACCGCGATAATCACCCCTTTCGGACTCTACGAGTTCAATGTCATGCCATTCGGTTTGTCTAACGCAGGACAATCTTTCCAGAGGTTAATGGACTCCGTTTTGAGAGGATTGGACTTCGCGTTCTGCTACATCGACGACATCCTCATAGCATCGAGATCGGAAGAGGAACACGTGGACCACCTCAACCAAGTGATCACTTGCCTCAAGCTCCACGGACTCACTCTGAATCCAGACAAGTGCGTTCTAGGCAAAACAGAGGTGAAATATCTAGGCCACACGATAAATGAGTTGGGAATAAAGCCGATCGAAGAACGAATCGACGCGATCAAGGAATACCCAAAGCCGAACACCATCGCAGAGCTCCGAAGATTCCTCGGGATGTTGAACTTTTACAGGCGTTTCATCCCACATGCAGCCCAACCGCAGGTAACTCTACATCACCTGACAAGCGGCGCCAGGAAAAAGGACAAACGACCTGTAAATTGGACCCCAACAACCGAAACCGCATTCGAGGAATGCAAACGCCAGCTCGCCGAGACGACACTCCTCGCACACCCAGCAGAGGGCGCGAAACTCATTTTGGCCACGGACGCATCCGACACCGCAATCGGAGCGGCACTGGAGCAAATGACGAGTGGGCAAACTCAACCGCTCGGCTTTTTCTCCAGGAAGCTGACACCAACGCAGTCCCGGTACAGCACGTACGACCGCGAACTGTTGGCCATTTACGAAGCGGTCAAATTCTTCAGGCATATGGTAGAAGGCAGAGATACCACCATCCTCACCGACCACAAGCCACTCTTGTTCGCTTTCAGTCAAACCCCTGAAAAGGCGTCCCCAAGACAACAGCGTCACTTGGATTTCATCGGGCAACACACCACTAAGATACGCCACATCGCCGGAAACGACAACTGCGTTGCCGACGCCCTGTCGAGGATCAACACCGTAGACCTCCCGGTGGTGATAACAACAGAGGAAATCCGGCTGGAGCAACAAGAGGACGAAGAGCTACGAGAGTTACTGCGAAATCCTCAATCGCTCGTACTCAAACAGCTAAGGGTAGACGATACGGAGGAATCCATTTACTGCGACGTTTCACACGAAAACATCCGCCCATACGTGCCGCAGTCATTAAGGAAACGTATATTCGATGTCGTGCACCAAACCTCCCACTGCAGCGGACGAGTCACCCGCCGTCACATCTCGAGCAAGTTCGTATGGCCAGGAATGAACCAAACGATCAACCACTGGGTACGAACTTGCGTACAATGCCAACGTGCGAAAGTGAGCCGACACAACCGGAGGAAGCCGATCAATATCTCCATCCCGGACGAGCGTTTTAGGCACGTCAACATCGACATCGTGGGACCACTCCCGCTATCACAAGGGTACCGTTACTGCCTAACCTGCATCGACCGTTTCACGAGATGGCCTGAAGCTGCACCGCTCAGAGACATCACGGCAGACTCGGTCGCCGACACCTTTTTCCACACCTGGGTAGCGAGATTCGGAGCGCCAGAAGCCATTACCACCGACAGGGGCACGCAGTTCGATTCAAGACTGTTCGACTCCCTAGCGAAAATAATAGGCGCCCGAACGATCCGAACCACAAGCTACCACCCACAGGGAAACGGCCTCATAGAACGATGGCACCGCACTTTCAAAGCCGCCATCAAGGCCCACGAGACACAGGATTGGGTAAAAGCACTCCCTATCGTTTTGCTAGGTCTACGGAACGCATACAAGGAAGACATAAAAACGTCAGCTGCCGAGTTAACATATGGAACAACCCTACGGCTTCCAGGCGAATATTTCGTTCACAACGGCGCACCACCCGACACCAACAGCCTACTAAAGGGACTCCGGAGCCACATGAGGGAAATTCGACCACAACCGACCAGTCACCACAGCAAACCTCGGACTTTCACCCACAGGCCGCTCAAGGAATGCGAACAAGTTTTCATCCGAGTGGACCGAGTGAAGAAACCCCTGGAGCAGCCCTACGAAGGCCCGTACGATGTAATAAGCCGAACTAATGATACGTGTTACAGGATCAACGTAAAAGGTGTGCCCATGGAGGTTTCAACGGACCGACTAAAGCCGGCGTACATAGAGGTTCTACCCCACACGACTACAACCGACTTCAGCATCAGCCCAACACTGCCAGCCTGGATGGAACGCAGGACAGACAGCAGGCCAACAAGCCAAACGAGTCCTGCCGCCCCGAAAAACAATCCCGCCCTGATGCGACGAGTTTCTTTCGCTCCTAGCTAAGTCGCTAGGGGGGAGTACTGTGGCGTTCCGCCGATTCCCACTCGGACGAGGCCACACCGGAACTGTCACGGACGAGACCGAACAGTAACAGGCCACAAAGGACTACGCGAAAATACGCCTAACTGACAGCGACAAGTACCGAGCGGGAGAACAACCATCGACTCACCCCATTCGCTCGTTTACCCTCGGTACTACCAGTTCGCCCTTCTGGCACTCTTAATCGTCTTAATTGTTAACCAGTATACTTATTTTATTAAAAATCTTTATCCGTTCGCATCTTCTTTTTTTGTGTTCTAAACTATAGAAAACCCACAAGTTAAAAAGGTGGAAGGCGACTGAATTTAGATTATTTATAATGTATACATTTCGTTATATTTCATAACGCAGTATGTAAAACGCAATATCAGTTACTGCTATTTCTGCACTGTTCAATTCGCATTCTCTCTGACAAAAATTTAGTTGATAAATACGTCGATTTGGCAGACGAGTTTTTAAAAAAATTTGTAGTGCAATCATCTGGAATTTTCGGAGAAAATTTTGTTGTTTTCAATGTTAAAAAATTTGTAGTGCAATCATCTGAAATTTTCGGAGAAAATTTTGTTGTTTTCAATGTTCACAATTTAGTTCACTTAGTAAATGATGTTAAGATGTATGGAACGATAAACGATTTTACATGTTTCCATTTGAACTATATGAGATTTTTAAAACGAAAAGTTCGATCCAGTAATAACCCATTACAACAATTACATCGCAGAATTGAAGAATATAACTGAGGACAGGTCCTCAGCAAATAAATCCCAAAGATATTGAATCGTTCAATTGCCAACCGATATTCAATAACACTCGCATATACAATTCACAAGGTAAATTATATTCCTTTGATTTTAAAAAGTTGTCATTCAAATCTACAATGTTGTCTATTACGAAACCTGATAATTGCGTAATGTTAAAGTTGAAGAAAATATTTATTGTAAAACGGATGCGATATGTAGAAAAAAGAATTATTCTACAGGGGGTAACTTTTACTTACTGTGAAAATTTATATGTTGAACCTATTGAATCGTGTAAATTAGACACTTATTTTGTAAAAAAATTAAGCAAAAATAATGTTTCGAATTTTAATGTAACATACATATATTTTATGTAAGTGTGTAATTTTGCCATATAAGGAAGCTTTTGCAGTTTTTCCGTTATTACATACCTAATTGAAATTTATTTCAGAAACACCGTAAATCCCATTTGTTGAATTTACGGTATAAAATACCTAATTATCTTAATATTTCATATGCAATAAAGAACCAAAGTGTTGCTTAATATTTTTTTACTTTTCATTATACATCAAGTTTGATGGGCTTAGGTTGTTTCTGTAATCAATGAAAAATTGTTCAATTTTATATTTAGCAGGATTAGAATTTCTATAAAGGATGTAATTATGAATTCAATTTGCTATTGTATTTACTTTATATTATATTCAAAAGTAACAAAGCTAAGTGAACTTAGGATGTTATTAATATCTATATAATTACTTTATGAATCTGGCAGGTTGTTGATTTAATTATGTATGATGTCGTTGAGTTTATTAACATCAACGGGACTTCTACTGGCGAAGTTTCAGTCGTACCCTTGATTTGGATTTTTAAAAATCAAAAAAACTGCTACTGGCCATCAACAATCAGCACTCAACAATCTTTTACCACGATGATTCGAAACAAGGCTCCTCCGATAAAGTCGTGGCCTTCGTATGGGGTAAAAGTTCAATTAAAAACAAGTAAGTTTTATATAAACTATAGAGGCATTTACCTAAACAATTAATTTACCTTTTCACCCTTTTTAAGCGAACTACTCAGAAGCAGATTTGAAAGTATCTGAATTGACTTCTGATACCTACGAATCAGATGAGACATACCGAAGATTTGTCCAAAAAATCATCGATGACGACAGCGATACGTCTGAAGAAGAAATTCCGCATAAAAAATAAAATTAATTGGATCAGAAACTATTTCGGTACCGAAGATTACGGTACCAGAACAGGAGGTTGCATCGGAGTTTATCGACAATGAAAGGATAGTACGAGCTCCCAAACATCAGCAACCCCCTGTTCTCTTTGCCAGAAAATTCATTTGTGGGACCAGAAATTTCTGATTCCACGTTATTAGCTGCATCGGATAGTTTTCTACTTCACAATACTGGTAAGTAGGTAAAATTCCTTATTTAATAGGTTTAATTTTTACTTTTTAATTTGAAGAATTTGAAAGCAACGTAATGAAAGCAATAGCAAAAATTTCATTAACAGTCGATCAAAATTCAATCATGCTTAATGAAATATATAGGAAAATTTTTACAAGGGACTCAGATGAATTAACTCCACCACCAAATCTACCCGAAAGATTTCCTTTTGCTACCTTAGAACAATTTTTAAAATTCGACCAATTAATTTCGGACTAAACTTTGTGGGACTACATGATAAGTGTACGTTACGATTATTCTTCTACTTTATTGCTTTTCCTTCTCTCGGTAGTTTTGCCTTTTTTCCTTTTTGCAAATAATTTTCGACATTTCATTGAAATCTCGTTAATTTTAGCTTCGCAGATTAGCGGCTGTGGGAGGATCTGGCCCAGAGAATATGGTCAGACGAATTCTTAAATATTTATTGTCGAACGAAGTAGCGACTTTGTTTAATTGGAAGGGAAGGGACAACATGAGCTTCGAAAAACTGGACTCTAAAATTAATTTCTGGTAAGTTCAAAAATATAGGAAATCTAATCCAATCGGTACACTAGTATTCATTTATTCGTCTTCATTATTTATTATTCGTCTCGATTTCGTCTTGAACGTCTTTGTATTTAATGTTACCTAGTTATTAATTAGTTTTTTGTCAACAGCTATTGTAAAGAAGAGACGTATGGAAGACGTATGGAAATAATTTTATTGATTATAAATTAGCCAATTGCGTCAACGATTGGCTAAAATTCGCTAAATCTCGAATCGGTAGTAGAAGTGGGATGAGTCATCAACGAGAACAGACGTAGGGTATACTGTAGTATATAATATACAAGTATATTGTATTATACGGTCTCGCTCGACTGGACAGTTGGGTGACATTGTATATCAGTTTTTTAATTTTTCCCAATTTTTGTATAAGAAAAAACACCCTGTACATCGTGTCGATATACAGGGTGTTTTTGCATTATGTAAGGACAGCTGATCGAAAGGTCGAAGACCTAGCGAGCTTATACGCGCTAGGAAGTTTGTTAAAAGGGTCTCGCTCGCTACGCGAGCTCGACATCTCGAAGGCCTGCGGCCTTCTTCGCCGTATGACGGTTCGTTAGCCGGATCCTCGCTCGCTTCGCTCGCTCGGGATGTTTGAATTAAATCGCCCTGTATATCGGTTTTTTCTTAGGAAAAAAACACCCTGTATATGGTTCTATCTCTTAACGTGAAAACACCTCGTACATCAAACGTCACATCCTCGTACCCTTGGATACGTAAATGACAACTTCCGACAAGCGACAAATTGCTCTTCGCCGCTGTCATCGGTGTAATTTTTTCAAAATTAATTTCATCATTTCTCGGATATTACTAAACGGATCGATCAGAAAACTATACGTACTTATATATTATGAAATTTTCTTCAATTCCCTATCATTTAAAGTGACGAAATGTTTCAAATAACGAAATTTTCTTGCACTCCGGTATAGTTCCGTTCGGACGAAACGAACGCGTAATTTTAGACCCGGAATTTTTTCGTAAAGCGTCAAAATTTTCACTTTTTAATTCGAAATGCGAACGAAAAGGAATTTTTCGCCAGACTTCTGCTAGATTTTCGGAATCGCCGAATTTTTCTACGTACCCCCATCTGTCTCTCTATGCCCCAGAAACTTTTTTTTTCAACTTTATATTCCATCGAATTACAGTTTTATATAGCGTTTTATTATTGACAAAAAACACCCCGTACATCGAACGTCACATCCTCGTACCCTTGGTAATTTTTTCAAAATAAATTTCGTCATATCTGGGAGATTAGTAGACGGATCGATCGGAAACTATACGTGTGCATTTTTGCATTCTCTTCATTTCTCGACCATTAAAAGCGACGAAATGTTTCGATTAATGAAATTTTCTTGCACCGAGTTGCAGTTTTGTTTGAACGAAACGAACGCGAATCGTCGGATAACGTCGGACACGGAATTATTTTCGTAATCTGTCGAAATTTTCGCTTTTAATTTTGAATTGCTCACGCAAACGATTTTATTTTCTGTGGCTTATCGGTCTCTATTACCTGGGGTTTTATCTCACTTCATCATTAAAAATTGTACCCCAAGTTCGGAAGTTATTAGTGAGATAATAAAGAAAAGTTCATTTAAACCTGTGTCCAAATTTGCTTAGTTTCCGAGTAACGGGGTGTTAAGAGTCCTACTAACTATACAGCTAAAACCGAAAGAATCCATTCATTCATTCACTGACTCATTGGCGTGTTTTTTTTTTTACGGCCAAACGCGAAGGAAAATCGTCGCGGAAAAAACGCTATCCCACGTAACTCGACGAGATCTATCGGAAAATCGATAATTCGAAACCCGGAAACTTTTCCTTCCGGGTGAAAAACCGGATTTTTAGGGTATTTTTCGGTTTTTTGGGGTTTTTCGGGATTTTTTCCAAAAATCTTCCAACGATTTTCTTTAAAATTTCCCAAAATGTTCTTTAATATATTACCAATCACCTCACGCAAACCGCATATCCGGGAAAATCCATTTACCGGAGTTATAGGAAAAACAAATTGTCATTTTTGCAATTTCGGCAAAAAAATTGAAATATCTCGGAAAAAGATGTGATTTCGAAAAAAAAAATTATTCTTCGAAAATTGTAGAGAACGTTTTTCTCTATAAAAGGATATATAAGGGGTTATTCTCTTTTGAACCGTTTTTGAGTTATAACGATAAAAAACAAACTTTCCTTTGCGAACGAAAAATTTATATTTTACAATTACTCCAAAACTAGTCGTTTTTTGAAAATTTCTCAAGAATCGAAACTTGTAAAGAATAGTATTTTGTATAATATATGTAGATGGGGTGATTCGATTTTGAGCGGTTTCCGATTTATAGCACCATTTCGATTTTTTATAGTAAACGTGATTGACAAAAAGTCGAAATAACTCGAAAAAAGATGCGATTTCGAAAATAAAATTATTCTTTGAAAATTGTAGAGGATGTTTTTTTACATAATAAAAAGTTTACGGGGTGGTTCCAACTTTAACGGTTGTTGAGTTACGAGGAAAAAACTGCGATATTGCTGGGTAAAACCGAGCCGATTGGCGTGTTTTTTTCTTACGGCCGTACGCGAAGGAAAATCGTCGCGGGAAAAACGCCATCTTTACGAATTTTGACGAGATCTATCGGAAAATCGACATTTCGAAACCCGGAAAAGTTTCCTTCCGGGTGAAAAATTCCGGATTTTTAGGGTATTTTTAGGGTTTTTTTGCGATTTATCGGAAACGAAGAGATCGATTTTTCTCAATCTCTCCTAAAATATTCGTCAAATTAATATCGATTATCTCACGCAAACCGCGGGAAAATCAAAATTTCCTTCGCGGAGTTATGGCAAAAATAATTTAATTATAATTAAATTCTTTATTATTTACACGCTCAAATCTCGAAAACTATTAGGTTTACGATAATTTTACAAGAATACAAATTTGTTAAGCGTAGTTTTTCCAACTAACAAAACAAACTGCATATGTTTATCTTGAACATAGTTTTCGATATTTGAGCGTGATAATTTTAATTATGACTAATTAAAATTAAACCTTTTCTAAAAACTCAAAAACTAATTGTCGAATAAAAATTTGTAAATTACTATTCGATGTGTAAAAAAATATTCTCTACAAATCACGTAGTACGAAAAAAATTTCGTAAATCTAACGATTTAGGAGATATTTGATTTTGAATTTTCCGGAAAAAACGATTTTTGTTACGGCTTGTTCGCGAGGTTCGGAAAATATACCGTTCGATAGAAAAATCAATTCTAAACAATTTCTGTATCTTGTAAAATTTTCGTAAACATTCCGTTTCGGAGATATTAATGTATTTATTCATAAAGTAATTCCTTCTCGATCCGTCCCTGTTCTCTACGGAGAGAACGGTTTCGGGAATCCCTTTGCTGCGCGAATTTGAACCATAAATCCGTCGCTCGAGTCTCATGTTCGCGACTTAGATTTACCCCTATAACTTTTGAACTGTTCAAAATAAACATATGCAGTTTGTTTTGTTAGTTGGAAAAAACTACGCTTAACAAATTTATATTCTTGTAAAATTATCGTAAACTTAATAGTTTTCGAGATTTGAGCGTGTAAATAATAATGAATTTAATTATAATTAAATTATTTTTGCCATAACTCCGCGAAGGAAATTTTGATTTTCCCGCGGTTTGCGTGAGATAATCGATATTAATTTGACGAATATTTTAGGAGAGATTGAGAAAAATCGATCTCTTCGTTTCCGATAAAATCGCAAAAAAACCTAAAAATACCCTAAAAATCCGGAATTTTTCACCCGGAAGGAAACTTTTCCGGGTTTCGAAATGTCGATTTTCCGATAGATCTCGTCAAAATTCGTAAAGATGGCGTTTTTCCCGCGACGATTTTCCTTCGCGTACGGCCGTAAGAAAAAAACACGCCAATCAGCTCGGTTTTACCCAGCAATATCGCAGTTTTTTCCTCGTAACTCAACAACCGTTAAAGTTGGAACCACCCCGTAAACTTTTTATTATGTAAAAAAACATCCTCTACAATTTTCAAAGAATAATTTTTTTTTCGAAATCGCATCTTTTTTCGAGTTATTTCGACTTTTTGTCAAACGCGTTAATTTTAAAAAATCGATATCGCGCTATAAATCGGAAACCGCTCAAAATCGAATCACCCCATCTACCTATATTATACAAAATACTATTCTTTACAAATTTCGATTCTTGAGAAATTTTCAAAAAACGGCTAGTTTTGGAGTAATTGTAAAATATAAATTTTTCGTTCGCGAAGGAATGTTTGTTTTTTATCGTTATAACTCAAAAACGGTTCAAAATAGAATAACCCCTTATATGTCCTATTATAGAGAAAAGCGTTCTCTACAATTTTCGAAGAATAAATTTTTTTTCGAAATCGCATCTTTTTTCGAGATATTTCAATTTTTTTGCCGAAATTGCGAAAATGACAATTTGTTTTTCCTATAACTCCGGTAAATGGATTTTCCCGGATATGCGGTTTGCGTGAGGTGATTGGTAATATATTAAAGAATATTTTGGGAAATTTTAAAGAAAATCGTTGGAAGATTTTCGGAGAAAATCTCGAAAAACCTCAAAAATACCCCAAAAATCCGGTTTTTCACCCGGAAGGAAAAGTTTCCGGGTTTCGAAATATCGATTTTCCGATAGATCTCGTCGAGTTACGTCGGATAGCGTTTTTTCCGCGACGATTTTCCTTCGCGTTTGGCCGTAAAAAATAAAACACGCCAATGAGTCAGTGAATGAATGAATGGATTCTTTCGGTTTCAGTTGTATAGTTAGTAGGACAAGTGACAAGACCACCAAAAGATTTAATTGCAACAATTGACGACCTGGCAACGAATCAGTGTCCCAAGAAAGGGCGCGTTAGCGCCCTTTCCAACCTTTCTGCGAGTTTAATAAAATAATCGGTTTTTTTTTGTATTTGCCTAACATTTTTACATGTGTGTAAAAATATAATGTAAGTTTTATATTTGTGCATTTGTATATAGGTTTTAATTTATCTATATTTTGTAAGGTGCGTTAATTAAAAAATTAAATAAAATTAAATAAATATTAAATAAAAAATTAAATAAAACATTTTTAATTATTCCTGTGAGTTCAGAAATGTGACAAGGTCAGTATAGTATAATTTTTATAGATGAGAATCTGAAATTCGGATCTCAGAAACGGAGTACTTTAAGAGATATTATAATAGATATTATGTATATTGATATAAACATTTTTGCTTTTTGTGAGGAGACGATACTGTGGAATTTATTGATGCCACAAGTTTGCAACTCCAAGCATTTTAAGAACAAGTTGTAAAAACGTTTTTAAAATACGGCAATTCATGCTTATTAGGATAGGACAACTTCAACTTTTTTACCTTCTTAAAAATAATTATTAAACAATATTCTACAAATTAACGTTATAAAAAAATAAAAATATAACTAATAAACAACATTATATTCTAACGTAATACCTACTGCATTAAAACGTAGTCTATATGATTATAATTGCATTATAAGTAAATGTAATTTCAACGTTATTTAACAACTTATAAAATACGTTGTATTCTAATGCTAAATCTACTGGAATATAACGTAAATAAATATGGTTATACTTACGTTATAAATAAACTCATTTTAAACGTTTCATTATTACGTTAAAATTGGTACTCCTTTTTTGGAGAGAACACCGTTGATTCGCGCGACATTTGTATGAAAAAAAAAAGTTCGGTTATCAACTATTTATTTTACGTTGATTTTTAGTTCGTGTGCCCATTGGGTTATTTAATTCTGATAGGCCAGCTCAGGTGGGTGGCCGCAGGTCGAGCCGATGGTCAGCTATTTTCGTCAGGGTTGCCAGATTTGATTATTGAGACATGCATTCAATAAAAACAAACACAAAACAGATCATGTCATGTTTATATGTAACTAAAAAAGGCTTAGTTAACCAACGTTATAAGTCCTATCAGTCTAATAAAGTTGGTTCTTTTGAGTTACTTCTCTACAGAGAAAGAGCCACACAGAAAATCTGGCAACCCTGTTTTCCTTAAATTGTTATTACTTGTCACTTGTCATGTTTGTTGTTGGTTGAGATCTAGGTCTTTAACTAGCGTTTTGCCGTTTCGTTTATTTGTTTATTCGTTTTATTTATTTCGTTCCTTTTGAGACTAAATTAATAGTGTCGCTATTAAAATGGAACCTGTGTTTATAAAAGCCACCAGTGACAACCTGCCGAAAGTCGATTCAATGATGGTTGCAAACTTCTATGCGAGCAATGCTGATTTCTGCTCGGCAGAGTTTCGACACGTGAAAACTTCGAAGTAAGTATGAAATTGTTCAATTTTTAAGGATTATAAAACGGTTTGAGGCCTATTTCACCGGGCCATGTAATAATCTCCGAAGTTTACGACTATTTAACGACTCTCCTAGCGGGCGGTTGGCTCACCGGGCTACTTCAGTAGCGTCGGAGAATATTGACAATTTTGAATAAAATAATCATTCAAAAATTATTTTATTTTCATATGAAGTTATAGGTTATCTGCATCCTATCGGTTTTTTTTTAAATATGATTTTACCGCGCTCTTGCCTGAGAATTACTTAAAATTCTTGTTAATTATTTTTGTGTAAATGATAATCTATAGGGTAAGAGATTAAAACAATTAACATTCAACAAATATGACGAAACACGAAATTTAGAATTAATTGTGTTTTGAAGAAGTTAGCGTACATACAAAAATTAGAGTAAATTTGAACTTTGAATTTTGTATTGAAATTTTGTAAAAATGTTTTTAATTCATATCGGAATATACAATATTATTTTTAAAACTTTTAAAAAACAAGAATTTCTTTATTTACAACACAAATTTTATTATTTTTATTTAAATAACATCTATAAGGATAATGAATAATAACCAAATAATATAAGGTCATTCAATCAGAGCAATCAGAATACCTTAATGGAATGATTTGTAGAGAATTAAAATATCTACAGAATGAGAAGTTGAACGTCTCAATCCCCGGCTTCCCACTTCGTACTTTACCGTTTTGTACCGCGACAAAATTCTACCTGTATTAGTTTCAGTTGGTACCGTCAGTTTCAATGTAATTACTTAGATTACCATTTTGTACCTCGACGGGTCATTACCTACCTAGGTAATCCTCTATACCACAAAATTCAGGATAAATTCAAAGGATAAATTCAGATTTCGGAGTATTTTCAAATGACGATTATCTTATTAGCATCAAATAATAAGAAATCACTTGATGGGAGATTAATGGAATTTTCTTATTAGATTTATATAAAGTTCAAAACCTACCCCGCTTAATACAGTTTTGATTATTATTCTTGAGTGAACAGTTGACGAGCAAATATGAATGCAGTTGTTGAAGTGATTGAGTTAGTGGCAAGTTCCAAGGGCCATAACATGGCGCTTCATTCCGGCCATCAATATTATTTCAAGAGAGCGAATAAAAACGGGACAATAAATTGGTCATGTGTACATCGAAGCAAGTGTAGCGGTAGTTTAACCACGTTGAATAACAAAGTTGTCAGCAAGAATAAAGAGCATGCATGTATTCCAGACCAAGCAAAGGTCGAAGTATTGAAATGTTTGAACAAGTGCAAGAAGAGAGCACGAGAAGAGCTGCTTCCGATTCCAAGGATTTTCAATCAGGAATTTTCAGCATTAAAAGATGCTGGATTAGATTTTGCATATTATGGAAAATTGCCCCGACAATCCTCAATTGGCCCGCTTCAACGATTACTTCGTTGAACAGTGGCTCGAAAACGCTACAATAGGAGATTCTTGGAGCTGTTACAAGCAAAAACACAGGACAACAAACAGCCTAGAAGCATGGCACAGGAAAATCGGCAAACACCATCCCAACGTCTTAGAACTGGTAAAGTTTTTGAAAGAAGACGCCATTGATGCCGGCTTCATAAAACAACGAGCCGATTTACACTTAACCCCCTCAAAACGAAGGAAGAGCTGTTACAAGAATCTGGACCGCGCTGTGGCCGATACAGTCAAAGATTTCACACAAGGTGAAAAAACTATTGAAGAATGTCTGAATAAATTACAGTATGTAGTAAAGTTGGAATAGTTTTAATAATATATGTATGTGCTTCAATAGTATTAGGTTTCTATATTTTCTGTGTTTATTTTGAATCCCTCATTAAATACTTTTTCCTTGTATACTTACCTGTTTGTTTTTCTTGTTACGTCTTTTTTCTACCTGTTAAGATATGCTTAATAGGCGGTACGAAGTGACACTAACTGCAGGTACCGATCCAAGCCGCGGTACCAAGTAGGAAATTTTTGACCCGCGGTACTAAATGGTAAAGTACGAAGTGGGAACAAGTCTCTCAATCGGATCATTAGATCCTGGAAATTTTAGGAAAAACCGGACAATTAGGCGTTTTTTCGAAAATTCATAGCTCCGTCATTTTTTGAGATGGAGCGCTAAAATTTTGAGACAATGTAGGGATTATAATGTCCTTTATATGTGCCAAAGGTGGTAGCTGTGGGATCATTAGTTTTCGCGAAATCGCGATTGAAAGTTTGCAGTGCGCTTTTTTCCAGAAGACCTGTATGCGATACCGTAAGTCCGATAAAAATTTCAAAAAAAGTTTTAAAAAGTTGACATCGTGTACTACAAGACGTATATTTCAGTATTTCGATCAGAGACCTGGAAGAATGCTAAAAACACTCGTAAAGTTCGCGAAAAACGGTTGAAAACCGGGTTTCTTGGTCCGGTCGCCAAGGTTGCTATGACAACCTATAGGAATAATGACGAATTCACAATTTTTTTTTCGAATTTTCGAAAAAATTAGATATCTGATGATTGTGCTTCAAGGTTTATACAATGAACTTTTTATGAAGAATAACTTTTTTTCCTAAAATTAGTGAGGCATTTTGTAGGTATAATTTATGAATAACCTCGGATCAAGTTCTTAAGGACAGCTTACTAAGATAGAAATAGTAAGAATTTCTCAGATTTGGATATAATCTGGTAAACCCAATTACCACTCTTTAATGGTCATTCAAATTTGGATTAGAAAACCAATCAAGGGGATATTGTTACCACCCTCTCAAATCGTAACACCTAAACCTATATAATGTAGTTAGTTCAGTGATTTTTCATTAGTTGTTATTAGTTCGTTCGATATGGCGTATCTTAACAGTCAAAGTGATTTTCGGATTGACATCGATAGAATTGGTCTTCGGCAATTTTTGCCGGTGCTTAAGGAGTGTTTATTTAGTGGAGGTGATGCGAGAATTAATAAAGACGGAAAATCATTATTTTTCTATCGCTGCAGTACCTATGGTTGAAGGCGTAAAACGTCAAGACGTAAAAAGAAACACTCTTTTTGTAGCAGTGAATGTTAGAATCGAATATTTCCTTAAAAATCGTTGTTATGTGGTTTTTGAAATATCCTGTCTCTACCATATTAAGAGAAAGTAAGCTGAACAGAACAACAGTGCACAGATGCTTAAAATCAATACGGGAACTAATATGTGTACATATCCACGAAACAAGTAGCCCAATTGGAGGAGCCCGGTGCACTGTTGAAATAGACGAGTGTTTTTGGACGTCGAAAATGTAATAGAGGCTGCATAAGACCAACGGCATGGATTGTGGGAGGTATTTGCAGGGAAACGAAACACTGCTTTTTGGAACGTGCGGAAAATAGGAATGCGCAAACATTGACCGATGTTATTCAAAGATGGGTTCGTCAGGGGTCGCTCATCCATACCGATATGTGGCGGGGATACCTAAATTTAAATGAATTAGGATATAACCACCACACTATAAATCACTCAGAAAATTTTGTAGATCCCGACAATCCGGCAATCCACACACAAACGATAGAATCGAAGTGGTCATCTATCAAAAGGGATTTAAGACGGCGGTACGGCAAAATTTCGTCACACGACGAAATTATGACCGAGTATCTTTGAATCCTACACCAAAAGATATGCTACAAAGATTTGTAGCAGCACACCATCTATTTTACCCACATTAAGTTATACAGATGATTTCCGCCGCAGTCAACAAAAGTAAAAACAGGCCCTTTCTAGGGCCAACAATTCTATCGTTAATAGATAAACAATGCTATAAGCTTCGATGTAATCCGAGTAATATAACATTACTACAAAGTATAGGTCAGCCAAAAATTGATATCGACCGTTCTGCGCTCTCTAATGATTTCATTTTTTTCGATTGACCGTTTTGCGCTTCCTCTTTGCTGACCATATATTATTTGGTTATTATTCATTATCCTTATAGATATTATTTAAATAAAAATAATAAAATTTATATTGTAAATAAAGAAATTCTTGTTTCTCAAAAGTTTTGAAAATAATACTGTCTATTCCGATATGAATTAAAAACATTTTTACAAAATTTCAATATAAAATTCAAAGTTCAAATTTACTCTAATTTTTGTATGTACGCTAACTTCTGTAGATTATCATTTACACAAAAATAATTAACAGAATTTTAAGTAATTCTCAGGCAAGAGCGATGTAAAATCATATTAAAAAAAAAACAATAGGATGCAGATAACCGATAACTGCATATGAAAATAAAATAATTTTTGAATAATTGTTTTATTCAAAATTGTCAAAATTTTATTCAAAGGGCATACGAAGTGAGCAGGTGCAAGATAGTCGATGGGACTTTAGTGTCTGTGATAATGGGAGGGAAAGTTCCAGATTCTTCTGCAATGCAGCGAGGGCGGCAACTAGAGGAAAAGGTCAGAAGTGTTTTACAGAACAGTACGTAATTTGTGGGGATGCCGTTATAGAAATAAAATGCCCAACCAGTCGGAGGACTTACAGTAACTACGCCGAAAATGGGGTCGTTAAGAAAATAGTTGATTCATTATAATAGTTGATTATAATGAAGAATTTGTCGAAGATTTGTTGGAAAATAATTTTATATTTTGGAAAAAAAATATTTATCCTCTTTTGTACAGTAGTACAGTAGTATAAATCCTACTAACTATACAGCTAAAACCGAAAGAATCCATTCATTCATTCATTCATTCATTCATTCATTCATTCACTGACTCATTGGCGTGTTTTATTTTTTACGGCCAAACGCGAAAGAAAATCGTCGCGGAAAAACCGCTATCGGACGTAACTCGACGAGATCTATCGGAAAAACGATATTTCGAAACCCGGAAACTTTTCCTTCCGCGTGAAAAACCGGATTTTTGGGTTATTTTTGAGGTTTTTCGGGATTTTCTCCGAAAATCTTCCAACGATTTTCTTTAAAATTTTCCAAAATATTCTTTAATATATTACCAATCACCTCACGCAAACTGCATATCCAGGAAAATCCATTTACCGGAGTTATAGTAAAAATAAATTTTCATTTTCGCATTTTCGGCAAAAAAATTGAAATATCTCGAAAAAAGATGCGATTTTGAAAAAAATTTTATTCTACGAAAATTGTAGAGAAGGTTTTTCTCTATAATAGGACATATAAGGGGTTATTCTCTTTTGAATCGTTTTTGAGTTATAACGACAAAAAACAAACTTTCCTTCGCGAACGAAAAATTTATATTTTACAATTACTCCAAAACTAGCCGTTTTTTGAAAATTTCTCAAGAATCGAAATTTGTAAAGAATAGTATTTTGTATAATATATGTAGATGGGGTGATTCGATTTTGAGCGGTTTCCGATTTATAACGCGATATCGATTTTTTAAAATAAACGCGATTGACAAAAAGTCGAAATAACTCGAAAAAAGATGCGATTTCGAAAAAAAAATTATTCTTTGAAAATTGTAGAGGATATTTTTTTATATAATAAAAAGTTTACGGGGTGGTTCCAACTTTAACGGTTGTTGAGTTACGACGAAAAACCTGCGATATTGCTGGGTAAAACCGAGCTGATTGGCGTGTTTTTTTCTTACGGCCGTACGCGAAGGAAAATCGTCGCGGGAAAAACGCCATCTTTACGAATTTTGACGGGATCTATCGGAAAATCGACATTTCGAAACCCGGAAAAGTTTCCTTCCGGGTGAAAAATTTCGGATTTTTAGGGTATTTTTAGGGTTTTTTGCGATTTTATCGGAAACGAAGAGATCGATTTTTCTCAATCTCTCCTAAAATATTCGTCAAATTAATATCGATTATCTCACGCAAACCGCGGGAAAATCAAAATTTCCTTCGCGGAGTTATAGCGAAAAATAGCTTAATTATAATTAAATTCATTATTATTTACACACTCAAATCTCGAAAACTAAGGTTTACGAAAATTTTACAACAATACAAATTTGTTAAGGGTAGTTTTTTCTAACTAACAAAACAAACCGCATATTTCTAACTTGAACCGTGCGAGGGCATTTTACTTTGAAACGTTAGCTTGTAGCGGTCGAGAGAGGGGTGTGTAATGTGCATTAATATTTTGGCATTTTGGATTTTGGCCGAGCGATTATTAGCATTAGCATATGTTAGAAATGGGGACGGCACTGGGATGGATATTTATTTAAAATAAACGTCAATGTCACTGTGGATCGAAAACGGGGGTTCGAAAGGGGGATTTTTTCCAGAGATTTTTTTCCGGTAATTAGTTTTTGAGTTATTACAAAAAGTTAAATCTTAATTAATTTCATTATAATTATCACGCTCAAATCTCGAACATTATTGGGTTCATGAATATTTTATAAGAATACAAATTTGTTAAGCTACTTTTTTATAACTAACAAAATAAACCGCATATTTTTAACTTGAACCGTTCAAAAGTTATGGGGACAATTCTAATTGTAAGTCGCGTATAAATTAATCTGATAATGTAACGCGACCGGTGTCGAAGCGGGCAAGAGAGGGGTGTGCATTAGTATTTTGGACATGGGCGCCGCTAGAATTTTTTTCAGGGAGGTGCATCTGCTTCTACACATACATAGATACTATTAACTAATATTTTTTTATTATTATTTTTATTTTTAATTAATTTTTTATATGTATTACACCCGGTTCCCGGCGCCCATGATTTTGGCATTTTGGATTTTGGCCGAGCGATTATTAGCATTAGCTAATATGTTAGAAATGGGGACGCCACTGGGATGGATATTTATTTAAAACGAAAGAATTGTATCGAAAATGTATGATTCACGGAGGGACTAGTTTTTAGGTTGATAAGGTGGAATGGGATGATGTATTACTTTACTTTATTATGTTCTTGGGTGTTAATAAAGAAAAACTTACAATTATTTATTTTTCGGGGTGCGTTTATAAACCTTATTTGATTGGAAGCGAACAAATTTTTGGATTTGGACGCTATTATCAAAGTGTTATTAACAATTACGGCTAATAACTTTTGAGCTTACAATTAGTGATTTGTGATAGTGAAACAGTAGTGTATGGTTGTATAGTAGAGTGTATAATAGTGGTAGTGATTGCCTGACTAAGTGACAAGACCACCAAAAGATTTAATTGCAACAATTGACGACCTGGCAACGGGTCAGTGTCCCTTTCCATCCATTCTGCGAGTTTAGATAATAAATTTATACAAGATGTCCCATAAGGGTTAATCAATATTTTATTGTTTTTAGTATGACCAGATTTAAATTTAACCTTTAACCTTTGAACCCTAACGGTTGTTGACCCCTAAAGGTTGTTGACTTGTGGGCGGGGCTTAAAACCGGTCAAACCGGTTTTGCAGGTGTTTGACCTTGACCTTGACCTGGGGTCAATGACCGGCTCCGCTGCTCCACCGGCTAATCTTAACTACTCACCTACCTTGACAATTGTGGTTTTGGAAAACATTAATGATGTATTTAAAGATTAGTCTTTGACTGACGTTTGGAAAAACAGCGTTAGTCACGTCATTAAAGAGGAAAAGGAGTATCCTGTTTTACCTTCTATAGCTCCAGTAGTTATAGACGATTCAAACCTCGATTCCTCGACAGATGGTTCAGATTTAGATTCGGATTAATTTTCTTATTTTTAATTATTTATTGGTAAACCAAGAGTCATCAAATTAATATAATGTTCATATTTTATTTGTTCGAATTCATTTTAAAAAGTTTTTCAAAATTATTGTAATTTCTAAATATATTATTTCTAAATTCATTTTTCTAAATTATTATTGTATACATATTATTTTAAATAAAGTTTACCGCGTTTGCCCTTTTTCCCAACCTGGCAAAGAGTGCTCACACCTCCCCGTTGGTCTTTGCTGGACAATAAAATTTTATAAGTATTTTCAATCATTCATTTCAATTTATCAAATTTCATTCAATAAAATTTCATTGACAAAGTGAGTACATTAATTATTTCCCAATTAATAATTTTATTTATTTAATGTTAATAATAAAAACTGTACGCCCATGTGCGCGGTCCCTTTGATGTCGGCGCTAGTCGTTTTTTATGCAAAGTTAAATTGGGACTAGCAAGACTTTAAGTACACAAATTTTTACGTTTACGTATGCTAGAATATGGATTTTTTTTCAAAATAGGCAAAAACAAAGACAAATCGCATATATGCAAATATGTATGCACGAGACGACGATTCGCAGGAATTATTTTCACATCGACAGTTTACCGATAACATGTCGACCACTCCTGGTAGTAAAGCTGAGAAAAGGCGCAGGAGGAGAAGGAACTGCGCTTGCAGGAAACGTTTAAAATTGAAGGTAAATAATAATATCTGAGTAGATGTAAATGTATTCGAGTTGCAGAAACTCTTACTATAAATGAAATGTAGGAGATCGCTGGTGAACGGGAATATCGCGAAACAGGAGGCTCAAATTGGCGAAATTGAGTTCCCGTGAAATTGAGCACTCTTTTTTACTCGACTTTTCATGACCCATCTCAGGAATAGCAGAGGTCCATTTCCAGCATTACTTATATGTTATATGTTTTTATAGTCTGTTCGCTGACAGAATATAGTAATAAAACCTTCTTCAAGTAGTAGCTATTTAATATCCCAAAAGCCCAACTGTGCACTGTCTTTAGGCGTATTTTGATACATCCTGTATACAGAGTGGTACTACTAAATTTTTTATTCGTTGAGTCACTGATTTGGATACAAAATATTAAGTTTCATTACTATCTTTTATGAGCGAACGGATTATAGCGCATTCTTTATGTAGATACAAAGAAAATCATCCGTTCCAATTGAAGCGAAAGAATCCAAGTTTGACCAAAATAATTCAAATACTCGGTATAAAAGCGCTTTTACCGACAGCTCTTGCAGAAGAGATGATATAAAGTCAATAAAAAAAACGAAAAAAAAAACGAGAGAAAGAGATGTAAAACTGT
The DNA here is from genome assembly GCA_917563865.1 of Phyllotreta cruciferae. NCBI lineage: Eukaryota > Metazoa > Arthropoda > Insecta > Coleoptera > Chrysomelidae > Phyllotreta > Phyllotreta cruciferae. Next base: position 5,102,390 of record OU830620.1, on the reverse strand, counting down.
TAAGTATTACATTTATATTGGTACGTCTATGGCGATAAATTTTAGTTAGTAGCACTAATCAAGGTTACTAGTTCGGTGACATTAAGAAATGGTATTTTGTCGTTGTTGCTTACGAATGGGGTTGCGTTGTGCCACTTGCATTTTGTTCATTTTATTAAATCGTTTGTGTTCAGTCAACTTGAGTTTATATTAAATCTAACCCAATACAAAAACTATTTATACTTGTGTATATTATACATTTTAACAAGAAGAATATATTTAACAATTTGATACAATTGTATGCAATTGCATAGGAGTTATAGTCAATAACAAGAAGGTTTTATAGCTCAAATTACAAATAAGAAATATCTGGTAGAGTATTTTTTTTATCATGTGCTTTACACAAGTAATAAATAATTAATTTGTTGATTATAAAAAAAGGTACCAAACTCTTTTTAAATTAAATATACAGGGTTATTCACGGTCTAATTAGGCTATAGTTTAAAATTAGTTTCAAGGATACATGTTGTCCCCAAAAAAAAGTTACATATCAAAGTTATGTTTTTTAAATGGAATACTCCGTATATTATTACATTTTTTGATTCTTCTCGATGAGCTATTTACAGAAAGGGGTCATACTTGGCATCATGGTCTCATAATAACGGATATACAGCCACTCAACGAACCGACGACATTCCAATTTCGACAGAACAAAGAGCAAAAGGTCTTCGAAGACTCTTTTCTCGAGAAAAGAGACTTCCAAGGTCTTTCTGTCGGCTCAGTCCAGCTGCGGATATTGCCGAAAGGATCATCTAATCTACTATTGCGACTATTTTTTGGGTCTAGCGGTCCAGAACCGCATCCAGTTTGTCGGAAAGGCTAACCTATGTCGCAACTGTCTAAAAACAAGTCATTCAACCCTCAAATGCAGGATTGGACCATGCACGAAATGCAAGAGCAAGCACAACAGTCTGATCCATCGCGAAGATGATTCTACGGGGACGTCAGATGTTGCTAACGTTTTGGCATCAGGTACTAGTCGCGGTAGCCAGAGATATGTAATACTACCGACAGCATACGCATTGGTATTAGACGGGAGTGGTCGTTACCAGAAGATGCGTGCTCTGCTAGATGGTTGTGCGCAAACCCCATTTATTTCCTCCGGAGCCTTGACGCGTCTTGAACTTCCCAAGGAGGAAGCTAATTTATCTATAATGTGGGCACATAAAAGCATGACGGCTCACTTATCAGCTATGTGTACTATTCACCTAAAATCATTATTTTCTTCTTACCAATCTGAACTAACTTGCTATCTATTAGATGAAGTTTCTACTTTCATGCCTGAATTTCTACAGTCCAGGTGCTATAGGTCTACTAATCGGAGGAGAAATATTTTGGGAGATTCTAAGCAATGAGAAGATCTCTTTGGGCAGACACCTACCTATTCAGGACGCTGAGCAGGACGGAGTCCGGCTAGATAATTGGTGGTCCAATGGGCTATCTTCCACCCAAGGTATCCTCTTGTAATTTAATTAAGAATCAAGATTTAAATGACGTTCTATGCAAGTTTTGGGAAACTGAAGAAATTCCCACTGGGTTTGTTTCATGATGAGACGGCGTGTAAGAAAATATTCGTTGAAGCAACGACCAGAAATGCTGATGGCAGATTCGTTGTTTCTCTACCGCTAAAACGGGACATCAAGGATCTCGGTGATTCCCGGTCTTCGGCGGGGGGTCCGAATGGCCGGTTGCGGGTCTCAGAAGGTGCTTCGGATTGCCAATGTCCGGACGCTGTTAAGTTTCTGAGTAAAGCCCGTAGACAAAGACTGTTAGATAGGCCTGAAAAGGACTTGAGACAGTCTTGAATAAGACTGGCACCAGCAAATCCTTTCTCCACCTCCTCGTGGTGAACCCTGGAAACGCGTGGAGTACTCGAAGTACTCGACACGCGGCCAACGGAGAAGGGTGAAGGCCTTTAAATAACGGGAACGGATTGGGTAAGGGAAGGTAAACCCTGACAGAAAACCCGCAACCCAATGTGTCATGCGACCCGTGCCGAGGGGTGAATGGCCATGCGTAGTTGGTCTCGAACGGAGCCTCCGGGATACCTGGCGACCTCCCGGAGTAAGAAACCTTAGCGGGGTAAGGGAGCACTGCCCCGCCGGACTGGTAATTCTGCCCAACGCGTGGGAACAGGATGAGTGATGATGAAACTAAAAAAGCAAGCAAGAAAGGAGATGAGGAAATTATAGTGGTAGAGGATGAAGGCGAAACTTTTAGGAAGAAACCCAAAGTACTAAGGACACCCCCAAAGGGCCAGAATTGGAGTTCATGACGAAATCGGGTTCCTGGGGGGGAACACCCACAAAGCGACAGAGAGAAGATGAAAAAGAGGAGGAAACTGGAAAAATCAAATCAACGGTGAGAGAGAAAGGAGTAGGAACGAAGAGAAGCAGGAACGAGTCGGATAGAGGGAAGGAGGGGTGGAAAGAATTATGGGAGATAATCTCAGGGCTAGAAGCAGCGGTCCTGGACTTGAACACATTAATTGCGGAAAGTAATAATATCACGGGTACTATTAAGGGCAAGGCCAGAGAGGTAAACCGATGCACATCCTGGGTGAAACGAGTTGCAACAAAAGCGGTCACCCTACAAGCTTAAAAATAATTTCCAGCAATTTATCCAAATAAATCCAAAAAATTTACCCGAAATCTGTACGATTATTAGTTTCTGATGTACAGCCGGTTACCTCTTCTAGTGGGACACGCGGTACATTGCTTGGTTGTTTTTCTGGTATACCGCTCTGCACGGCTTGTATTAATTTTCTTCGAATTTGCTTTTATTTTATTTAGACGAGAATAAATATAATTTTGTAACTTATACTCGTACTCGAAGTTATTTCCTTTCCCTGTCCGACATAACTGAAAATCTAGCTACCAGTCGCATTCATCGCTTTGCTAGGAGTAATTAAAGCCTACTCTTAGTAACTCTGTATATGGATTATTAATTTTCATCGACCCCTGGAAGCACCGTATCTCCATCTGTAGCTACCCAGGTCCTTCAACGCCGTTTTTGAAGGTAAGTGGAGTAAACCAATTAAAAATCTGACGCCTGAGGCAAACCCGTAAATTGTTTTATATAACCGAATTGCGCCACTCGTAATCGTCCCGACGAAAAACGATTACAAAGTTCGTAAAAGTGATAAGTTCGAAAAGTAGTTGCTCCAAATTGAGACGCTTTTCAGTGGTAAATACAGCCTTGGCCAAAAGTATTTGCCACCCAATTAATTCTTGGAAATCTTATTACCTGTATTGCGTTAAATATCGGCTAGTTATCAAAACCAATCAAATCGTCGCCAATCAGAACAATGCATCCTACTAACTATACAGCTAAAACCGAAAGAATCCATTCATTCATTCATTCACTGACTCATTGGCGTGTTTTATTTTTTACGGCCAAACGCGAAGGAAAATCGTTGCGGAAAAAAAGCTATCCGACGTAACTCGACGAGATCTATCGGAAAAACGATATTTCGAAACCCGGAAACTTTTCCTTCCGGGTGAAAAACCGGATTTTTGGGGTATTTTTGAGGTTTTTCGGGATTTTCTTGGAAAATCTTCCAACGATTTTCTTTAAAATTTCCCAAAATATTCTTCAATATATTACCAATCATCTCACGCAAACCGCATATCAAGGAAAATCCATTTACCGGAGTTATAGTAAAAATAAATTTTCATTTTCGCATTTTCGGCAAAAAAATTGAAATATCTCGAAAAAAGATGCGATTTCGAAAAAAATTTTATTCTTCGAAAATTGTAGAGAACGTTTTTCTCTATAAAAGGACATATAAGGGGTTATTCTCTTTTGAACCGTTTTTGAGTTATAACGAAAAAAAACAAACTTTCCTTCGCGAACGAAAAATTTATATTTTACAATTACTCCAAAACTAGCCGTTTTTTGAAAATTTCTCAAGAATCGAAATTTGTAAAGAATAGTATTTTGTACAATATATGTAGATGGGGTGATTCGATTTTGAGCGGTTTCCGATTTATAACGCGATATCGATTTTTTAAAATAAACGCGATTGACAAAAAGTCGAAATAACTCGAAAAAAGATGCGATTTCGAAAAAAAAATTATTCTTTGAAAATTGTAGAGGATATTTTTTTATATAATAAAAAGTTTACGGGGTGGTTCCAACTTTAACGGTTGTTGAGTTACGACGAAAAACCTGCGATATTGCTGGGTAAAACCGAGCTGATTGGCGTGTTTTTTTCTTACGGCCGTACGCGAAGGAAAATCGTCGCGGGAAAAACGCCATCTTTACGAATTTTGACGGGATCTATCGGAAAATCGACATTTCGAAACCCGGAAAAGTTTCCTTCCGGGTGAAAAATTTCGGATTTTTAGGGTATTTTTAGGGTTTTTTACGATTTTATCGGAAACGAAGAGATCGATTTTTCTCAATCTCTCCTAAAATATTCGTCAAATTAATATCGATTATCTCACGCAAACCGCGGGAAAATCAAAATTTCCTTCGCGGAGTTATAGCGAAAAATAGCTTAATTATAATTAAATTCATTATTATTTACACACTCAAATCTCGAAAACTAAGGTTTACGAAAATTTTACAACAATACAAATTTGTTAAGGGTAGTTTTTTCTAACTAACAAAACAAACCGCATATTTCTAACTTGAACCGTGCGAGGGCATTTTACTTTGAAACGTTAGCTTGTAGCGGTCGAGAGAGGGGTGTGTAATGTGCATTAATATTTTGGCATTTTGGATTTTGGCCGAGCGATTATTAGCATTAGCATATGTTAGAAATGGGGACGGCACTGGGATGGATATTTATTTAAAATAAACGTCAATGTCACTGTGGATCGAAAACGGGGGTTCGAAAGGGGGATTTTTTCCAGAGATTTTTTTCCGGTAATTAGTTTTTGAGTTAAGTCAAAAAGTTAAATCTTAATTAATTTCATTATAATTATCACGCTCAAATCTCGAACATTATTGGGTTCATGAATATTTTATAAGAATACAAATTTGTTAAGCTACTTTTTTATAACTAACAAAATAAACCGCATATTTTTAACTTGAACCGTTCAAAAGTTATGGGGACAATTCTAATTGTAAGTCGCGTATAAATTAATCTGATAATGTAACGCGACCGGTGTCGAAGCGGGCAAGAGAGGGGTGTGCATTAGTATTTTGGACATGGGCGCCGCTAGAATTTTTTTCAGGGAGGTGCATCTGCTTCTACACATACATAGATACTATTAACTAATATTTTTTTATTATTATTTTTATTTTTAATTAATTTTTTATATGTATTACACCCGGTTCCCGGCGCCCATGATTTTGGCATTTTGGATTTTGGCCGAGCGATTATTAGCATTAGCTAATATGTTAGAAATGGGGACGCCACTGGGATGGATATTTATTTAAAACGAAAGAATTGTATCGAAAATGTATGATTCACGGAGGGACTAGTTTTTAGGTTGATAAGGTGGAATGGGATGATGTATTACTTTACTTTGTTATTATGTTCTTGGGTGTTAATAAAGAAAAACTTACAATTATTTATTTTTCGGGGTGCGTTTATAAACCTTATTTGATTGGAAGCGAACAAATTTTTGGATTTGGACGCTATTATCAAAGTGTTATTAACAATTACGGCTAATAACTTTTGAGCTTACAATTAGTGATTTGTGATAGTGAAGCAGTAGTGTATGGTTGTATAGTAGAGTGTATAATAGTGGTAGTGATTGCCTGACTAAGTGACAAGACCACCAAAAGATTTAATTGCAACAATTGACGACCTGGCAACGGGTCAGTGTCCCTTTCCATCCAATCTGCGAGTTTAGATAATAAATTTATACAAGATGTCCCATAAGGGTTAATCAATATTTTATTGTTTTTAGTATGACCAGATTTAAATTTAACCTTTAACCTTTGAACCCTAACGGTTGTTGACCCCTAAAGGTTGTTGACTTGTGGGCGGGGCTTAAAACCGGTCAAACCGGTTTTGCAGGTGTTTGACCTTGACCTTGACCTGGGGTCAATGACCGGCTCCGCTGCTCCACCGGCTAATCTTAACTACTCACCTACCTTGACAATTGTGGTTTTGGAAAACATTAATGATGTATTTAAAGTTTAGTCTTTGACTGACGTTTGGAAAAACAGCGTTAGTCACGTCATTAAAGAGGAAAAGGAGTATCCTGTTTTACCTTCTATAGCTCCAGTAGTTATAGACGATTCAAACCTCGATTCCTCGACAGATGGTTCAGATTTAGATTCGGATTAATTTTCTTATTTTTAATTATTTATTGGTAAACCGAGAGTCATCAAATTAATATAATGTTCATATTTTATTTGTTCGAATTCATTTTAAAAAGTTTTTCAAAATTATTCTAATTTCTAAATATATTATTTCTAAATTCATTTTTCTAAATTATTATTGTATACATATTATTTTAAATAAAGTTTACCGCGTTTGCCCTTTTTCCCAACCTGGCAAAGAGTGCTCACACCTCCCCGTTGGTCTTTGCTGGACAATAAAATTTTATAAGTATTTTCAATCATTCATTTCAATTTATCAAATTTCATTCAATAAAATTTCATTGACAAAGTGAGTACATTAATTATTTCCCAATTAATAATTTTATTTATTTAATGTTAATAATAAAAACTGTACGCCCATGTGCGCGGTCCCTTTGATGTCGGCGCTAGTCGTTTTTTATGCAAAGTTAAATTGGGACTAGCAAGACTTTAAGTACACAAATTTTTACGTTTACGTATGCTAGAATATGGATTTTTTTTCAAAATAGGCAAAAACAAAGACAAATCGCATATATGCAAATATGTATGCACGAGACGACGATTCGCAGGAATTATTTTCACATCGACAGTTTACCGATAACATGTCGACCACTCCTGGTAGTAAAGCTGAGAAAAGGCGCAGGAGGAGAAGGAACTGCGCTTGCAGGAAACGTTTAAAATTGAAGGTAAATAATAATATATCTGAGTAGATGTAAATGTATTCGAGTTGCAGAAACTCTTACTATAAATGAAATGTAGGAGATCGCTGGTGAACGGGAATATCGCGAAACAGGAGGCTCAAATTGGCGAAATTGAGTTCCCGTGAAATTGAGCACTCTTTTTTACTCGACTTTTCATGACCCATCTCAGGAATAGCAGAGGTCCATTTCCAGCCTTACTTATATGTTATATGTTTTTATAGTCTGTTCGCTGACAGAATATAGTAATAAAACCTTCTTCAAGTAGTAGCTATTTAATATCCCAAAAGCCCAACTGTGCACTGTCTTTAGGCGTATTTTGATACATCCTGTATACAGAGTGGTACTACTAAATTTTTTATTCGTTGAGTCACTGATTTGGATACAAAATATTAAGTTTCATTACTATCTTTTATGAGCGAACGGATTATAGCGCATTCTTTATGTAGATACAAAGAAAATCATCCGTTCCAATTGAAGCGAAAGAATCCAAGTTTGACCAAAATAATTCAAATACTCGGTATAAAAGCGCTTTTACCGACAGCTCTTGCAGAAGAGATGATATAAAGTCAATAAAAAAAACGAAAAAAAAAACGAGAGAAAGAGATGTAAAACTGTTAAGTATTACATTTATATTGGTACGTCTATGGCGATAAATTTTAGTTAGTAGCACTAATCAAGGTTACTAGCTCGGTGACATTAAGAAATGGTATTTTGTCGTTGTTGCTTACGAATGGGGTTGCGTTGTGCCACTTGCATTTTGTTCATTTTATTAAATCGTTTGTGTTCAGTCAACTTGAGTTTATATTAAATCTAACCCAATTCAAATCTGTACAAAAACTATTTATACTTGTGTATATTATACATTTTAACAAGAAGAATATATTTAACAATTTGATACAATTGTATGCAATTGCATAGGAGTTATAGTCAATAACAAGAAGGTTTTATAGCTCAAATTACAAATAAGAAATATCTGGTAGAGTATTTTTTTTATCATGTGCTTTACACAAGTAATAAATAATTAATTTGTTGATTATAAAAAAAGGTACCAAACTCTTTTTAAATTAAATATACAGGGTTATTCACGGTCTAATTAGGCTATAGTTTAAAATTAGTTTCAAGGATACATGTTGTCCCCAAAAAAAAGTTACATATCAAAGTTATGTTTTTTAAATGGAATACTCCGTATATTATTACATTTTTTGATTCTTCTCGATGAGCTATTTACAGAAAGGGGTCATACTTGGCATCATGGTCTCATAATAACGGATATACAGCCACTCAACGAACCGACGACATTCCAATTTCGACAGAACAAAGAGCAAAAGGTCTTCGAAGACTCTTTTCTCGAGAAAAGAGACTTCCAAGGTCTTTCTGTCGGCTCAGTCCAGCTGCGGATATTGCCGAAAGGATCATCTAATCTACTATTGCGACTATTTTTTGGGTCTAGCGGTCCAGAACCGCATCCAGTTTGTCGGAAAGGCTAACCTATGTCGCAACTGTCTAAAAACAAGTCATTCAACCCTCAAATGCAGGATTGGACCATGCACGAAATGCAAGAGCAAGCACAACAGTCTGATCCATCGCGAAGATGATTCTACGGGGACGTCAGATGTTGCTAACGCTTTGGCATCAGGTACTAGTCGCGGTAGCCAGAGATATGTAATACTACCGACAGCATACGCATTGGTATTAGACGGGAGTGGTCGTTACCAGAAGATGCGTGCTCTGCTAGATGGTTGTGCGCAAACCCCATTTATTTCCTCCGGAGCCTTGACGCGTCTTGAACTTCCCAAGGAGGAAGCTAATTTATCTATAATGTGGGCACATAAAAGCATGACGGCTCACTTATCAGCTATGTGTACTATTCACCTAAAATCATTATTTTCTTCTTACCAATCTGAACTAACTTGCTATCTATTAGATGAAGTTTCTACTTTCATGCCTGAATTTCTACAGTCCAGGTGCTATAGGTCTACTAATCGGAGGAGAAATATTTTGGGAGATTCTAAGCAATGAGAAGATCTCTTTGGGCAGACACCTACCTATTCAGGACGCTGAGCAGGACGGAGTCCGGCTAGATAATTGGTGGTCCAATGGGCTATCTTCCACCCAAGGTATCCTCTTGTAATTTAATTAAGAATCAAGATTTAAATGACGTTCTATGCAAGTTTTGGGAAACTGAAGAAATTCCCACTGGGTTTGTTTCATGATGAGACGGCGTGTAAGAAAATATTCGTTGAAGCAACGACCAGAAATGCTGATGGCAGATTCGTTGTTTCTCTACCGCTAAAACGGGACATCAAGGATCTCGGTGATTCCAGGTCTTCGGCGGGGGGTCCGAATGGCCGGTTGCGGGTCTCAGAAGGTGCTTCGGATTGCCAATGTCCGGACGCTGTTAAGTTTCTGAGTAAAGCCCGTAGACAAAGACTGTTAGATAGGCCTGAAAAGGACTCTTGAGACAGTCTTGAATAAGACTGGCACCAGCAAATCCTTTCTCCACCTCCTCGTGGTGAACCCTGGAAACGCGTGGAGTACTCGAAGTACTCGACACGCGGCCAACGGAGAAGGGTGAAGGCCTTTAAATAACGGGAACGGATTGGGTAAGGGAAGGTAAACCCTGACAGAAAACCCGCAACCCAATGTGTCATGCGACCCGTGCCGAGGGGTGAATGGCCATGCGTAGTTGGTCTCGAACGGAGCCTCCGGGATACCTGGCGACCTCCCGGAGTAAGAAACCTTAGCGGGGTAAGGGAGCACTGCCCCGCCGGACTGGTAATTCTGCCCAACGCGTGGGAACAGGATGAGTGATGATGAAACTAAAAAAGCAAGCAAGAAAGGAGATGAGGAAATTATAGTGGTAGAGGATGAAGGCGAAACTTTTAGGAGAAGAAACCCAAAGTACTAAGGACACCCCCAAAGGGGCAGAATTGGAGTTCATGACGATATCGGGTTCCTGGGGGGGAACACCCACAAAGCGACAGAGAGAAGATGAAAAAGAGGAGGAAACTGGAAAAATCAAATCAACGGTGAGAGAGAAAGGAGTAGGAACGAAGAGAAGCAGGAACGAGTCGGATAGAGGGAAGGAGGGGTGGAAAGAATTATGGGAGATAATCTCAGGGCTAGAAGCAGCGGTCCTGGACTTGAACACATTAATCGCGGAAAGTAATAATATCACGGGTACTATTAAGGACAAATCCAGAGAGGTAAACCGATGCACATCCTGGGTGAAACGAGTTGCAACAAAAGTGGAGGAGGCGGATAACTTGGACAAAAGTGAAGGCATAAAGACGGATAAGAAAAATCTGGTCGACCAGGGAACTCAAGTGGATTTCGCCGAGGTAGATATGGAAGAGGAAAAACGAAACAGAAGAATTATTGAATGCCTGAATGAAAAGAAGAATGTGGAGGAGATAATTAATCTGGAGTGACCGGAAGAAGCCTATACCTGTACAGAAGTCAGAAATAGGCTTCCAGAGAAGGAGGAGATAAGGAGTAACGTAGTCGTGATCCTAGATCCGGTCAAGAAGGAAGAGGTGAAAGAATGGAAGGAAGTGATGTAATGAAGCATTTTTTTACCTCCGCCGCTGGTCCGATGTAAACAAATTTATCTGTGTTTAAATCGAATTTAAACACCGATAAATTCGAAACGACGAATTTATTGTAAATTAATATTTAGTTTTAATTTATCGCCGAACTTTGACCTCGTGCTGACCAGCCGGTATCCCACCAGAGAAGTCGTGTGAAGTCCTTCTTTTGGACGCACCACTTCTACTGTTGTTCCCACTTAAAGGGTTATTTTTTACCCCTTTAGAAATGTATAAATTTCGTAAATTTCCCCCAGAACGGCAGTTTCGTAGTTCCGTAGAGTTCTCTCCAATCTTCCGAAATTGTGAAGCCCAAAGCCGAGCTAAAAGTGAAAAGTGCCAGCAGTAGCTCTTATGAAGTGAGTACTTAATTCTGTGGCGACATTTACATTTCGACCGATAATCCCTGTTACCGACCGCGATAATTTTTCATCTAGTTTTCCGTGGAAAAATCGGTCTCACCAGTCGGCAGTGTTGCCGCTGGTAAGTCGATAACGAACTAGAATATCCGCAATAACTGAAATTTTCCGTGGTGAAACCAATTTCACTTGTCGGCAATGTTGCCGCTAGTGATTTGGTACCGATCTAGAACCTCCCTCGATCGCGATGTTTTCCGATTTTATAAAGAAATCAATTTTACCTGTCGGCAGTGTTGCCGCTCGTGATTTGGTATAACTTTCGTGAAACGTTTTCCTCTGTTTCGTTTTATTCGTGGAAAAATCAATTTCACTTGTCGGCAGCGCCAAGCACTTTTAATACACCGTACAAACTGCTTGCACCTTTCCAAGTTTCTTCGTTTACATATTTTTCCGCTTGCATATTTACGCTTGCATTTTCCGCTTTTCTTCTGTAAGCATTATTGTACCGGGTGTCCCACTAGAAGAGGTAACCGGCTGTATATCAGAAACTAATAATCGTACAGCTTTCGGGTAATTTTTTTTTTTATAAAAACGACCAAGAGAAATTGCTGGAAATTATTGTGTCACCGCTAGGGGGCACTATGTCAAAAATGCGGCTATTTTCTCATTTTTCTCGGAAATTTTAAATGTAATGGTGCATTTTTTAAAATTCAGATGAAAAGTGGACAAAAAAATAAGGGATCTAGTAAAAACCGCAAATCTAAATCTCAATTCTATCCCAAGATATTAATAATGAAGATTAAGATTTAGACTATTTTTTTATTCTCTTTCCGTCTATATTAAAAAAAATTCTTCATTATACTTGAAATTTTCCAGAAAAATGAAAAAAAAAAAAACAAATTTTATTTTGCGAAATGTTCGAATTGGTATCCTTTATTTCTAATACACTGTTCCGCAACCATTTAACTGGCTGCGTCAGATTAGATTTGAAAATAAAGTAAGCCTTGGAAACAAAAAAACTGTTTATTATGTCAAAATCCAACAATTTCCATGTCAGAATATTGTTTTACTGTATTCGGAAGATTGTTGTAATTTGTTTTTTTTGAAATGCCTCTACCGCTTGAAGAGTTATATAATATAATTGCTATTTATTTTGAGTGTTTCCAAAATGCGACTATTGCTGCAAGGCAATACGCACTGCGATATCCTCAAAGACGCCGACCCGGCAGAAGATTATTTACGAATTTAGCGAATCGCCTTCGTACTACCGGAAGTGTCTTAAGACCCGCACCCCTCAGAATCCACACCGCAAGAACTGAAGAAAACGTGATTAACGTTTTAGCTTATGTAGCAGCCCAACCTCAGCTAAGTGTTCGGAAAATCTCGAGAGAGTTAGGACATTCTAAATCTACTGTGTTCCGTATATTGAAAAATCGCGGGTAATTATCTTTTGCTGCTCATATAGTGTTATGATTGTCATATTTATAATATTTGTCTTAGGTTACATCGATATCATATTGTGCTCCACCAAGCTTTGTCCGACGAAGACTACGACAGAAGGTTGGATTACTGTCATTGGTTGAGCAACATGATAGCGGAAGACAGAAACTTTGCATTTAAAATTCTGTGGACGGATGAAGCAACGTTTCATAGTAACGGAGGTGTTAACAGACACAATATGCACTACTGGTCAGACACTAACCCCCGCTGGATGCAGGAGGTGCAGCATCAAGGAACCTATATTAGGTTCTTGCTGCTACAAATGAGGCATACAAAGCGCTTCTAATCCAGACTCATTTTATGAACGTTTTTGCAAAATAAAGTTTCAATAATTTTGTTGCCGCTAGGGGGAACTGTGTCAAAAATTTGCCTTTTTTTCATTTTTCTGGAAAATTTCAAGTATAATGAAGCATTTTTTTTAATATAGACGGAAAGAGAATAAAAAAATAGTCTAAATCTTAATCTTCATTATTTATATCTTGGGATAGAATTGAGATTTAGATTTGCGGTTCTTACTAGATCCCTTATTTTTTTGTCCACTTTTCATCTGAATTTAAAAAATGCACCATTACATTTAAAATTTCCGAGAAAAATGAGAAAATAGCCGCATTTTTGACATAGTGCCCCCTAGCGGTGACAAAATGGTTTAATTTTGATATTTTGGTTATGAATCTGATTAAACGGAAAAAACTCTAATACATGACGTCAGAATCATTAAAATCGGTTAAAAAACAAAAAAGTTATAGGACATTTGTTTCTAACAAGTTTGAACCTTCCCCCACCCCTAATTTGAAGAGTAGGGGCAAAAAGTGTTTAATAATTTTTTTTTGTCATCTCCTTAAGATTTCAAAAAGTGTATTTTTAGGACACCTTTATTATGCCTTTTATGAAGATAATCACAGTATAATGTTGTCGAGTGTTCGTAGCGCCCCCTAGCGGTCACCCTACAAGCTTAAAAATAATTTCCAGCAATTTCTCTTGGTCGTTTTTATTAAAAAAAATTTACCCGAAAGCTGTACGATTATTAGTTTCTGATATACAGCCGGTTACCTCTTCTAGTGGGACACCCGGTACATTGCTTGGTTGTTTTTCTGGTATACCGCTCTGCACGGCTTGTATTAATTTTCTTCGAATTTGCTTTTATTTTATTTAGACGAGAATAAATATAATTTTGTAACTTATACTCGTACTCGAAGTTATTTCCTTTCCCTGTCCGACATAACTGAAAATCTAGCTACCAGTCGCATTCATCGCTTTGCTAGGAGTAATTAAAGCCTACTCTTAGTAACTCTGTATATGGATTATTAATTTTCATCGACCCCTGGAAGCACCGTATCTCCATCGGTAGCTACCCAGGTCCTTCAACGCCGTTTTTGAAGGTAAGTGGAGTAAACCATTTAAAAATCTGACGCCTGAGGCAAACCCGTAAATTATTTTATATAACCGAATTGCGCCACTTGTAATCGTCCCGACGAAAAACGGTTACAAAGTTCGTAAAGTAGTTGCTCCAAATTGAGACGCTTTTCAGTGGTAAATAGCCTTGGCCAAAAGTATTTGCCACCCAATTAATTCTTGGGAATCTTATTACCTATATTGCGTTAAATGTCGGCTAGTTATCAAAACCAATCAAATCGTCGCCAATCAGAACAATGCATCATGTCATAAAACTATAAACCCAATAGAATTGGCCAATTTTCAGGTAAATGGAAAGTTAGGAATATTTGCAGTTTACTACAATCCGTTACAGTGTAAAGAAGTGTAAAACAATCATTGCCAATTTGTTGTTGCTTTATCTGAGGCAGTTCATAAAAACTAGGAAATGCCCAAAAGACGCGAGTTGAGTACAGATGAGCGTGTTCCGACCGGTCCTGACCACCCGCGAGTACTTCGGCCGGCTCTGCGGCATTCCACGCCAATCCAGAAAGAAGGGGGACCGCCGCCAGACCGCAGACAAATATATTTTTTCGACATTCGACCTAATTCGATTCATCTAACAATATCATAACGGCGATACACAATTTCGCATATATTCAATGTTCATGCAGTTTCTATTTTTGTTCAATATTTTTACTTGTGTGTTTGTTATTAAATAAACATATTTGTCCACTACATATTGGTCCTTCGAGCGGGATAGGAATCAGAAGACTGCTAGAAGACTTCAGAAAACGAGAGAGTTTTGCTATATTTTTCCTTTCCTATTACAATATTTTCTATAATTTCGATTTTCAAAATTACTATAAACGAAAGAACTCGCCTCAAATATGGCTGATTTATCGAAGCTTATCAGAAAAAGGGGTTCTATAAAAGCTTCATTAACGGCTTTTCAAAAGCATTTAGACTCTGCTCAAAGCAAGGATGCTCTAAAAGAACTAGAAATCTCAATTCTCAATAATAGGTTGAAGGGTGCATCTGAGCTTTTTGGGGAATTTCAACACATTCACACCGACATTGAAAGTTTGTGTGAAGACGAAGTTTTGGAGCCTCATCGTGAACTTCAAGGCTTCGAGGACAAGTTTTACACATTGACGAGTAAAGCAAAATTATTTTTGAAAAAATTTGACGATTCATATTCAGAGATCAGTGTTTTTAGTTCTCGCAAACGTGAATCGGGTGTTATAAAATTACATGCCCCATCATGGCATGTTGAAAGAGTCAAGCCTGACGACGAAACTCAGTCGTTTTCGACGCCTCGGCTCCATCAAGCAACGGTTTATCATTAAACAATATTCAAGCCGTGGGTCCTATTCAAAACGATTTACTATCTATAATTTTGCCATTCAGACAATATAAAAACGTTATATCAGCCGACATAGCAAAAATGTCTCGGCAGGTTCTCATTAATCCGTCACAGCGACCATTGCAATTAATATTGTGGCGCGACAATATTTCGGATCCTATTTGCACATATGCTCTTAATACTGCAACGTATGGTCAAGCATCAGTGGTTACCATCACTTCACCAAGCTACTTTTTCAGGAAGAGCATTTTCGTCTGCTTCATGCAGGCCCTCAACATTTGCTCAATAGCATAAGGAACATTTACTGGTTCATTTCCGGGCGAAATTTAGCTCGCGCCACTGTAAAGAAGTGTTTAAAGTGTTTTAGGTACAATATAGAAAATGCTCAACCTATAATGGACGATTTGCCCAAATCACGAATCACGCCTTCCCGCCCGTTTTCGTTTGTAGACATCGACTACGCAGGACCTTTTCTCATAAAGGATAGGAAGGGCCGTGGTTGCAAAATCACCAAGTATTATATGGGGCTGTTCGTTTGCTTTTCGACAAAGGCGGTCCATCTTGAACTTATTATTTATATTTAAGATTGATTTCCCTATTATGCGTGATTTTATTTCCAATAGTGTATGTATATTAGCAAACCTTCAACTTTGGGTGTATATTATGATTTCTACATCTATGGTATGTATCCTGAAATTTTTAATTGTGGTTGTAGGAATCACTCAGTATCTCCTATAAATCAGTTGCTGCTTGCTTTAAGATTTTATGCCACTGGACCACTGAAAGTTTTTTAATTTGTGCTGGAGATTATCTCAACTTGAGTAAGTCAACGGCGTGCAAGATATTAAAGAAAGTGACATGAGCAATAGCTGGATTAGCGCCACAGTTTATTAGGATGCCATCAATCGAAGAGGAAATAGCTGTTCATCATTTGTCATTCTATAGGATCGCAAGACTTACAAGAATAATTGGGTCTATAGATTGTACCCACATCAAGATTCAATCTCCAGGTAGGTCCTTTTCATCTGTTAAGAATGGAGAGGAGTACTATGTGAGATATAGGGGTTTTAGCTAAATATATTATTAGAAACAATTTATTAGAACCCATAACTGTTTTCAGTTGCTCAAAATATTCAATACTTTAGGAAATACAGCCCTTTTAAATTTAAAATTTTGCTTCGTGACGAAGATAAGTTTTAACCAATCACAAAATGACCGCGTTACATTGAATCATTAACGGCATAAGAAAACGAACAAACTGTTCAGAAGAATAGAAGAAACGAACAAAAGTGAAACTAACATCAAATGACATATCTAGGGTTATGTTATTGTTTATTGTAATTTGTGTTTATGTACTTGCTACACGTGGTCGCAAATTTTTCGTTTTTGTGTTCTTGCTCACTTTTATAGTTTTTTCTGCGTATATAAAATCCGTTCTTTACAGAACGAGCGTTCCTCGTTGTTTCTTCAACGTTTTTGTCGAGAACAAAAGAAATTTTAAGTTAAGCATGGGATCGTTTGGGGACAATGCGATTTCCTATATTCAGTTGAGAAGAGAAAGTGGTATTTGCACCGTCCGAGGGAGGATTACGCCGGAATACAAGATTAGTAAAAAATCGTAAAATGTCATCGCAGAAGTTAACGAATTCGAGGAAGCAGTTATCAAATGTGAATGTGAGGATTGTACTACTGCTAAAGGTAAGTTAATTAAAAATTACAGTTCAAACTTGATTACATATATTGGAAAATTTAGTTCATTATTTTCAAAATTACATTAACTTCTAGGGGGATGCAAGCATGCAGTTGCATTTTTGTTGTGGCTGAACAGGAGAAGCGAGGAGCCATCAGTAACGGCAACCCAAACGTATTGCAGGACACAATGGCGAAATACACTAATCAGAAAGGGTCAATTTTCAAATTGAATAAAGTAGGCCCTGGTGACCATTCCATTCAGTTTCTGTTGGTGGAATTTCTAAAAACAAATTTGAACAAAGGCGCGGATGAATTTTTAAAATTTGCTGCAACGCTTATGGAGGATGAACATCGTGTTGAAGAATGCACAAGAGGGTAAGCAGACCAAAAATATTGGTTCGAGATCAGGCACGCGAGGATAACTGCGTCAGTAGTGTACGAGGCCTCCAGGTGCCAAACAAACGAAGGTTCTCTTACCGAAAAAATTTTGGGAGAAAACGAGGCCTTCGAAACAGAAGCCACTAGAAGAGGCAAGGAGCTGGAGTCGGAAGTAATTAAGGAGGTATCGAGGAGAAAGAACATTAAAATAAAGAAATGCGGAATATTTTCAAACAAAAATCATCCGATATTTGGTGCCTCCCCAGATGGCATATCGGACAACTTTGTGGTAGAAGTGAAGTGCCCATATAAAGTCAATACTGTACAAAATTATGTCAAAAATAATAAAATAACAGACAAATATTTCTATCAAATTCAACTTCAAATGTATTTTGCTAAGAAAACGAAAGGTTTATTTTGTATTGCATCGCCTTCGTTTGAATGTAATAAAGAGGTAAAAATAATTGAAGTTGAATTTGATAGAAATAGCCTGATGGAAGTGATGGATAGAGGAGAATATTTCTGGAAAAATTCCATTTATTCTTTATTGTTAAAAAGTTATACGTAAATAAAAAGTAAATAAAATAATGTTTATTTATTTGATTCACAATTTTTTATAAAATAGCACGTACAGAAAAAAAAATATTAAACAGGTTCCTTAAGATTTATAATACCACAAGCAGTTGTTGTAATATAGCTTAATAAATGCAATCTACTATGGTTAATGCAAGAATGTGGTTTTTAACATTTGAAAATGTCTTATTTTGCCTATTACTCTTTCCACGTTTATTCGTAATGAAGCAATTTGTTTAGACAATTTCACCTGTTCTGGTGTGCTTTGTATACCTTCACTTACACTGGGAGGTCTTAATAAAGTAGCACCTTTTGCTGCAAATATAGCATGCACATGTTTGAAGCCTGTCTCTGCCATAATCATATTCCCGGATGTTATTTTATTCAGATATTCGAATTTTTGAATTATTTCTTTATCTGTTATTCTGTCCGGATACGCAGGCGATAAGTAATTAATGAAACCAGTTGGAATACAAGCAAATAAAAATTTGGCAGTGTTACACTTTTTATATTCAGACCATGTTTTTGCCTGATGTACTGGATTGGATGGCTTCTCTATTTCAATTTCGAAGCAATCGATAATACTTCGAATTTTAGCATATCGTGCTCTAAATGGCAATGGTAATACTTTCTGTATATCCAAAAGACTAGGCCAATAAATAAAATTGTTAAAAAATTGGCCACGTTATAAACATTATTTACGAAAGCTTTTCGAACATAAGATTCACTTACACCGAAATCTAAAGCTAATCTCTCATCGGAATCATTAAGTTAAATTTTTGTTAAAATAATTACCACACCTAAATAGTTCATACTACAGCGAGCACATATGTCGTCAACAATGCCAAAAATACTTTCTGGCAAGCCCAAGTATTGTCTGGAGTTTTTCTTTATTAATGCCAGTGTTGATATTTTCCTTGCTTCTCGTTCATGTTTTAAGCATGTGTCATCAGGCTCACTGGGATCGGTCGACGTTAAAGAAGCTGGAGAATGTGAGTTCAACTGATATTCCTTTGATCTAGGGGAGGATTCAGATCACTAGTTGAAATTCCTCGTAGTAGTGGCAAAACTTCTTTGAAAGGTTGTCAGTTAAAAAAACATAAATTAGTTGTACTGTTTGACAATAAAGGAAAAATTAAAAATACCCGGTAATGTTTTACTTCCGGCTAAACCAAAATGGCGCATGCGCCAATTATCGCTGTGACAGCGTCAAAAACCATGCATGGTTGCCAGACGATGAATAATGAAATTCTATTTAATAATGGTAACTTTTTTATTATTACGAGTTTGAATAATTAATAAAACTTACAGAGTAATATTAGTTGTCTATGTAGGGGTGACATGTTTTATATTCGGAGGAATCCAGATTCAAAAGATTGTGTTTGCTTCTCATTTCTTCAAGGTCAAAATAAGATTCTTCTCTCTTTCTATTTCATAAAGATAAAAAGAATCGACTAACAATTTGAAATTCGAATATGTCATTTGTAAAACCCGGTAAAAAGTTTTTATTTCTGCGAAAATGGCCAACCAGGCTGCTAACAAAGCTCGTGTTCCTGTTTTTCTTGTAGACCCCGTGGAGATAATGGGTCTCCCTGAAATACGGCAGGAACAACATCAAATGTTGACTCTGCCTCAGGGGGATCCGTTAACTGTGATCCAGTGGCTGGCGAGAAGGCGACTTCTGAGTAATGCCCGGCAATGCGAAGTGTGTCACGTAAGTTTTGTTAATCATTATTTTAAGAACATATGTATTAAACCCGCATATTTAATAATTGTAATTTGTAGATACCCATGTCTCGAGGGAGCAGAAATGGGGTGGACCGCTTCGTATGGAGATGCAGGATCTGCAAAGCCCAAATCTCCATCAGGAGGAACAGCTTTTTTGAGCGTAGCCATTTAAAGCTGCCCCAAGTGTTGGTGATTTTGCACAGGTGAAGCAGAAACCTACCTCAGAAGGAGATCGCCCAAATTATATTTGGCGGAATAGAAAGAGGCTCCGGGAAGTGCTTCCTGGTAGTAGTTCCTGATCGTACTCAGGAGACCCTGTCGGCACTGATTGTGTAGTAAGTTTTCGATAAATTTTGTAGTTTTCGTAGTATTAGTAGGTTATCGTAGTATTCGTAATGATCGTAGAAAATTGGAACGTAGTCAAGTAGAATAAAAATTACACTGCCTGCCAAAATTATTAGATCACCTAAAAAATTCAAAACCAAATTTCAGTAGCTAAATTTTTGCAGCTGAATCCACTTTTTTTATTAACGTGTAAACGTGTTTTTTATCTTAACTTTATTTCGAGTTCCATATCGCAGTTTGTATATGTGTAATAAAAAATGATCAGAGTAGTTAGGTATTGGCGGTTCAAATTGGGAGCAACAAAATTGAGCAGGGGTCAACGACCTCAAGGTCAAAGGGGAGGGGGGAATAAATTAGCATAATTAGAGCACAGGTGGATCTAATTAGCATAATAACGGTCAAATTTGCATAATTAGAGCACAGTGGAATTTGGCGGTTCAAATTGGGAGCAAAATTAGCATAATAACGGTCAAAAAAATAGGCATTTGGCGGTTCAAATTGGGAGCAAAATTAGCATAATAACGGTCAAAAAAATAGGCATTTGGCGGTTCAAATTGGGAGCAAAATTAGCATATTAACGGTCAAAAAAATAGGCATTTGGCGGTTCAAATTGGGAGCAAAATTAGCATATTAACGGTCAAAAAAATAGGCATTTGGCGGTTCAAATTGGGAGCAAAATTAGCATAATAACGGTCAAAAAAATAGGCATTTGGCGGTTCAAATTGGGAGCAAAATTAGCATAATAACGGTCAAAAAAATAGGCATTTGGCGGTTCAAATTGGGAGCAAAATTAGCATATTAACGGTCAAAAAAATAGGCATTTGGCGGTTCAAATTGGGAGCAAAATTAGCATATTAACGGTCAAAAAAATAGGCATTTGGCGGTTCAAAATGGGAGCAAAATTAACATAATAACTGTCAAAATTAGCATAATTAATAAAACCGGATAAAGTACGTTAAAAGAAACATTCTTACAAAAATTACTTCAGTTCAAAATGCAGTGCAACAAGTGTAACAAAGAGTTTACAAGGAAATACAATTTGCGTCGTCACGAATTAAGTTGTGGTGTAAAACTTCAGTTCAAAATGCAGTGCAACAAGTGTAACAAAGAGTTTACAAGGAAATACAATTTGCGTCGTCACGAATTAAGTTGTGGTGTAAAAATTAAATCAGAAAAGTGTAACAAGTGCAATCGGGAGTTTACAAGAAACGATTATTTACAACAACATCAAAAAAAGTGTTTTGTTTCAAACATGCGAAATGATAATGATTTAAGAGAATATCTATGGCGTATTCAAAAATATTTACCAACATTCTTGCAGAAACCTGATTATTGTGAAAAAGAAAAAGGGGAAGAAGAAGGAGGGGCTGAAAAGCAAAAAAAATGTTGATATAAAACGTGTTTTAATTTTTGCAAATGTGTTGATATTTTCGCTTTAGAATACGAACAATTCAGTTTATAGTTTTTCCAGTTACAATGTGGGTGCTAAAGCCTTACATAAATTATACTCCAATTGTTGGTTTACACAGTGGGATTACAAATATTCGAGAAAAATTGCACAATATGCTTTTAAATCTTGAGGATGACATATGTTACGGAAATGCTCGGTTTATATACGACAGATTTATGTTGGATTTATTAAAAAAACAGTATCAAAAAGGTTATATTAGTTGCGTAGCATTTGAAAATTATAAAATGTGTTTGGAATGTTTTATTTCAAGTTTACGAGCTGCTAAGCAACAAACACTTTTACAATGTTTAGAAGAATACCTGCCAATGTGTGTAAAAAAGTGCGACTGCAATTACCGAGAGGAAAAAGAAGAAACAAATTATTTATTTTAAAAATGTTTGATTTAATTTATATGTGAATAAATGATTTAATAACTACATTTTTATTTTTTTACCAATAAAACCACTAAAATACAATATTATTTTTAATTTTATATAGTTACTATAAAAATAAAGTTACAAATATTTATTTATAATGCTAAGAATAAGTATAAAAATAAACACATAAAAAAAACTTTTTTCTTTTCTATAAGAGGATTCCAACATTTTAACATAGGTGCAGTAGGCACTACACTTTGCATGGTTTTGAATTAATTTTTCTTTTCTATGAGAAGATTCCAACATTTTAGCATAAGTGCAGTAGGGACCATACTTTATATGATCTTCTATTGGATCATCATTTAATTCCCATTTATAAACTTCACAACCACAACAAAAACATCTAACACAATCTTTAAATCCTGTGTAGTAAAATCCCGCTAATGCTAGTTCTATTGGAGATATAACACCTTTCCAATTTTTAAAACTATTTAATCTACAATCGAAAGAATTTGAAAACTTTTCTTCAGCACACATTTTTTAAAAAATTCACAGAGATTGAAAAAATTTTTTCTATTAGTAATATGGTTAAAACAACTACACTGTAGTAAGATAACCAATGAATTGAATTATTTTCAACTGTAGACGTTATTTTTTCTTTTTTGTTGGGAGAGGGGTACAAATCACGCCAATCTGTCTCTTCTAATTTATTATTACTTAATCTAATTTTTAATTTGTATACAGTGCTATTTTGTGGTAATTTAATAGTATGAAGCGGTGTATTATTAGGGGAATAACTAATCATTCTTTCCCAATTAGCAGGCCAACTGTCATTTTTAATTCCATTTTTATCGAAACAAATAAACACTTCCTTACTATTATAAGGATGTTGAATATACAAATGATTTAACCAGATGGCTTGAAGAATTAAAATACTTGTTAACATCTTTACGCCTATTAAACAACTAATATTTTTTATATAAAACTGTACTTAAATGTAATTTGATTACCCCTCAATATTTTTACAATTAGGGAAACACATTTTTGCATACGGGTTAACCGTTAAAGTAACCGTTTCATCTTACACGCGATCATTGTTGCGAATATTAGAAACAGTTAAACGAACAAAAAGTAATTTACCGAAATATAACCGAATATTGTAATTTACAAACATCGGGGTGGTTATTTAAAGAGAATTTAAGATAAAGGGGGGTTTCTAATTAAAAAAATAGTATAAATTCAATGATAATAAAAATTTGTTCATTCAAGATGAGTTCAGAGTGTGTGATTGATAGTTCAGCCTTTTTTGAAAAAACTAAAACAGTTTGTGTACATCATAGTTATTACATTTTGACCCCGAAGTTCTTTAAAATTTTGTTTTAATTGTTTATACAACATAATATCCGAGTGGGATGATTTAAACTTAGAATGTTGTTTTGTGCATAAACATTTTATGGAAGAATATTCCAAACTAAAAAACTTTGAACAATGTTCTAATTGCGACAATTCTTTATACCAAATTTTCATAAAAGATTTTTGTAAGGTGTGTTCGCAAAATATGTAAAACGTTTTTGAAAAAGTTTTTTGCGAGTGGTGGTAGTGACACATAAAAAACATAACCCGGAAATATTACTTTTATTTCAAAAAATGGCTCAACAATTTGAAGATGATGAAAGCGAATACGATAGCGGGATCGAAGCCGAATTTGACCAAGACATCAAAAACTACGTTTTTAATTATACAACAAACCAGGAAGAATTAGTTTGTATTTTTTACCACTACATCTACTGTGAAATTGATAACAAATGGTTTTGTTATTATTGTTTTAATTCAGAAAATCGTTCGGTTGGAGGAAGCCATTCTTCACACGAGACTATTAGCAAACATGTACTAAATAGATACAATTACGAGTGTGATAAATGTAAATGCAAGTTAATTAGTGTTGTGTGTCTGCAAAATTGTTGTATTTGCAATTAAAAAATATGTCAAATTTACGCTTTTGATTTTTGTAGTTTCTATGTAGTTTTACTATTGTATTTAGGTTTTATTAATATTTAAAGTTTTAGTTTTATATATGTAGGTAAATAAATTTATCAAAAAAAAAATTTTTTTTTTATTACAAAAAAAAAACATTAAAAAGGTTTTATTAAAAACTTATTAATTCAAGAGGAAAAAATTGCGAAAGAACTTATTTCTAACTTAAAACAAAAAACACTTTATTAAAAAATAATTTATTTTAAAACCATATTTTTACAAGTTTTTTGTATGTTATAAAAAAGGTAAAAAATTGCGAAAGAACTTATTTATAACTTAAAACAAAAAACACTATTAAAAAAACTAATTTATTTGAAAACCATATTTTTACTAGATTTCGTATGTTATAAAAAAACAAAAAAATTAAATAAAATTTTGTATTCCTAAAAACAAATATAACTTTTTTTTCACTACAAATAAAATTAATTATCGTGCTAAAAAGTCGGATGTATTAAAAAATAAAAAAATAAATAAACTTATATATCGCGAAAAAAAAATAAAAATCACAATTATTACTATAAATTTTTTTGGAAATCCGTAATAAAACGCTTTATAATTTTTGTATACATCCGACTTTTTTTAGCGTATTTATCCCTTTTTTCATTGTATTTTTTCAATTTTTGTTCAAAAACAAACATGCTATTATATACCACTTTAATATATTTTTCAGTTTTTTCATCAATTTCACTGTCACTATCACTGTCTTGGTCCCGTTCCTCCTCCTTATTCTCCCACATCTTCATTTGATCATGCTCCTGCTCCTGCATTTGCGCCTGATCCTGCTCCTCCTCCTGCATCTGCTCCTGCTGCTCCTCCTCCTGCATCTGCTCCTGCTGCTGCACCTCCTTCAGCTCCGTTAAGCTTTCATCGTCGGAAATATCCGAAAAATTATTTTTGTATCCAATTGGTTTTACTTTTTCAAATGAACCACTTATTATTTCAATTTCACAGTCTTTTGCTAATTTTATTATTTCATCAGAAATAATATTAATTTTTTTTTTTGGTATGTCTGGGTCAGAAAAATCTCTCTGAAATGTTTTCATTTCGACTAATTCTTTTAAACTGACTCGGTGAATTTGCTGCAATTGCCACCAAACCCTAAAATTCACTTTTCCGTTAAAATTCGTTGGGATCTGTTGCAATCCGTTACATGTAAATTAACGCACAAAAATTCGCGAAATTACCCGTATATTTACAATTACTTATCCGTTGCAATATGGATTCAATTATTGCACTAAAATTCGCGAAATTACGTTTATATTCGTAATAAGCTTTGCGTGTTAATTAAATGCACCCTTAATTAAATTACAATTTTAAATCCTTAATTTTAAGTCCTTAACAAGGATATAATAAGAGCCCCACCAACAAACATGAGCAAGTCAGAAAAAAGAAAATTTCGAGAGGAAGAGCGATGGCGGCATGAAAAATTGCAACAACAAAAGTTGCAAAAAAAAAAAGGTAACCTTAAATACTTAATAATCTTAAAACCTTAAAAATAATGTTTTAAAAATTTTTTACAGATTCTTCAACAAAATAATAAATTATTAATATTTATTGTTATTAACATATTGTCAACATAAATTGTAAAAATTAAATAGTGTTTTGTGAGTTATCAAATTTTTATTCCCCCTCCTGAAAATTAATTAATTGTTTCCGCCCCTAAAAATTTCTTATAAAAGCCGAATTATTTTTTTTTATTTAGTCATAAAAATGAATTCAAACATATTTTTGAGTGAACGAAGATTTAGTTTAAATCAATCAAAATCTAAGTTTATATCTGTTTGTTTATGTCCTAATTTAAATTGGACACCATGTGTAGTTATTTCTGGAAGTAACAACTCTAACGTACAATTCAGTGAAAAAGATTGGGAGCAATTTTTATCATACAGAGATGTAATTAACAACTTTTTATACACAGCAGATTATTGTCCTGCAATAGAAACATCAAATTTTGTGTTACATTTTGAAAAATTTGAAAAATCTAAAGTTGTGAAAATAACTTTTAACAATTCTTGTATTTGGTTGGGATCTTCATCATTGGAAGAAATGTGGAAAATAGCACCACTAATAAAATATCATCTAGAAAATTTTAAAAATCAAAATATTTTAAACACTTTACAATTATTAAAAAATATGAAAGGAAATGATGTTATAAATAATTCTCTCATGATAATGGAACCATTCAAAAATAGACATGCTGTGACTTATGGAATAATAATGGAGGTGATTTATTTGTATCCTGAGCTGCTATGAAAAAAGTGACATTTAATGAAAGTTTGAACCAAGTGCATTACATGTACACATGGAATTACGCATACCGAGTGGCTCGAAAAAGTGAATGGGAATTAACTGCACTGGATCGTATACGGTTTTCTGCACGCATTAAAGAAGCTTCTATAATTTTAAATCCTATATTAGATTTAGTTTATAGAAATAATGTATATAAAAAAATACAACAATTTTATACATAATAAACTTTTTATTAAAAAAATTATACTACATCTTTTTTATTTATCCAAGAATTATAATTTAATCCCAGCCATTTTACGTAAAGTTTGTTTCCCTTTTTTTTCAACACTTTCTCTATTAAATAAACATCAGGATGTTTTACTTTTTGTAATTCTTCCGTATAAAAACCACCTTGAATTTCTTCTTTTTTATCATCTTCTAAAATATATGTTGTTGGGTTCGTCAATTTAACTTTTTTAATTTTAAAAATTTCGGTAGTCCAATTAGGAGTATAACCTTTATTAAATGCATAACGATGTTTACTTATACGAACAAAATCACCCTTTTCAAATTTGGGGATTTTAGGGTCAATAGTTTTTAGTTGGTTAAAAGCAATAATATAATGAGCATTTTTATCAGTAACTTTACTAGGAATAGCACCGGTAGTCGTATGTCTTGTATTGTTATATTTTGCTACAACGTTTGGGAGAATTTTAACCCATTTGTATGAACCTTGCATACTAAATTGTTTCCAAAGCATAGTTTTTAAAGTTCGAATAACTCTTTCAACTATACTTGCTTTTAAATTGGAAAATGTGCTGTAATGATTAATATTATATTTTTTCATTAATTCTTGAAAATCTTTATTATAAAATTCTTTTCCATTATCCGTTTGTAAATTTTTAGGAGGGAACATTTGCATTAGAATTTTTTTCATAGCTTTTGTAACATCACTACCGGTTTTTTTCTTAACAGGTTCAGCCCAAACATATTTACTAAATGCGTTAATTACAACTAATATGTAATTATATCCTTGATTTTCTTTACCATAAAGAGACATTATAGCTAAATCACCCTGAATTAAATCATGTAAACCTTTAATAATAACGTGTCTTCTTCTATAGTTTTGTCTAGCCGACCTATGTAATTCTTCTACAACATCAACTTTACTCATATTCTACTGGTATTTTTAAAACAAGCTCACAAATAGCATTAACATTTTGAACAATTTTTGAGGTTAAAGAGAGTTTATCACCCACATTAACTTTTTGATTAATAACATCACTCGGTTCAAACAATTTTTTGTTTAAAATAATTTGAGCATCTTTAGGATACACGGAAGCTTTTTCAATTGTGGCAGCTATAGGAAACGTATACGTTTTTGAATGATCGTATATATACCAAACTAAATTTCCATCGGAATCCTTATTAAGATTACCTTTTATGTTGCTTTCAAGAATAAGTATTGATTTACTAAATAGTTTTGGTTTGTTACAAATATAAAACGTAGGTGGAAAAGATGAGCCACCATCATCAAGAAAATGATTACCGAATTTGTTAAGTGGCATTTTTATACTAATTACATTGTTGGATTACCAAAGTATTTATTCAATTATTCCACCTTCACGTAATTCTTCAATAATTGAAATAATTTCATTTTGAACTCCGGTATTACCAGCAGTTTCAGATGCTACTAATAATTTTAATCTATTTATTAATTCATTATAATCATTAAAATAAACGTAATCAATTTTGTTTTTGGAATATTTTTTTAATGCTCCTCCTCTTTTACTTTTCATATTTCGGGTTAAAACACCTATTAGCATATTGCTTATTGTTGAATTTGGTCGTCTTCTTTCTACCGGTTTAGTTTCTAAAGTTGGTTTAATTATATAATTATATTTATTTTTTATATCATTAGTATAACTTTTTTTAATAGGTAAATCAGGATTATAATTTTTGTGAAGTAAATTTGTTCTTCTAATTATATCAATAAAATTTTCTATATCTTTTTTTTTAAATCCCGTGGGATTTTTCTTAAATATTAATTCATAAAGTCCTGGTGTTCCCTCATATTTGATATTATTAATTTTTAAGTCGGGACCCTCAAAACTTAATTCTGAATTACCAATAAAAAATTTATCGGTAACAGGGTTGTGATAAACACCTAAAACATGATCAAAAACATCTTCAACATCTTTAATCATATCTTCAATATATGCTCTAGGTAATGGTGTAGCGAATTGTTCTAAATATTCATTTAAAACATTTGGATCAGATATTGATTGATAAAATTGTGATATGGTATCATCTATGTATTCATCGGTTGGAGATACTTCACCGGTAGATTCATACGATTCATTTTCTTTCAAAAATTGTGGTGTTTGTGGAGTGTATGGTTGTGAAGTATTTTGTCGTAATGAAATTTCATTTAAAAGATGTGATAGTTGTGGGCTAAAAGATGTGCTACTTGTTGGTTTCGAAGGTGTTGAAAATGTTGATTGTGAAGGTGTCGTAAATAATGATTTTTTAATTTTTTTTATAGGTTTAAATTCATATGGTTCTTGTTTTTCCAAAGCCGAAACTAATTCCTTAATAGGTTGTGTTATTGGTTGATAAGTTTGTTCCAAATGTAACTGTGATTGAGCTGTGTTGGTCTTTAAACTTTTATATTTCTTTTTTAAATCTTTCCTAGCTTTTAACAATTGTTTAGTGATGTGAGGATTCATTGCTACTAACTGGTTTAATTCAATAAATCTATTTATATAAAAGTATCAAAATTTTTCCTATATCTTCCAGCTGAAAGCGGGCAATCTTTATCAATTGTTAAAAAATTAAATTTCTTTTTCCAACAATTAGAACAAATATTTTTAAAATCTTGAAAAGACATATCAATATTAACGTGATCGTTGTAAATATGTTTTAAATTTGTTAAATCTTGCTTAAAAATTATTAATAGATTAGCATTATCCCGTATTAATTGTTTGGGAATAGAAGAATATGTCTGACATAAATAAAAACAATCCGTTTGTTTGTGACGACCGAAAGAAAAGTATTTTTGTATAATATTTTGATCACAAGAGGCTACGTCATCAAAAATTATAATCGAATTGTTTTTTATATTTTCTGGTAAAATAATATCATCCGAATTATCAAATTTTTCGTAACCAATTTCTTTAATAGGTTGCAACAAAGTTTCTAAGTATTTATATTTTGGTTGTTGTAATGATTTTGAATATAAATAGACATTTTCAAATCGCAATCCGTTTGGATGTTCGAGTAATGATATTATAACGTTTGTTTTTCCTGATGCGCTTGGACCTACAATTAAGCCTCGTTTACATTCACCACGAAATAAAGGACCATGCTTATTAATTTTTTCATCGTTTACAATAAAATCATGATTTGTAACAGGTAATAAATGTTTGTTTCTCATCTTGATTAATACTGATTATATATATAGGGTGGTGGTGTTATTTATATTAGTTAATGTTAAAACGTAAGCGTGTAAGTGTACACCGGATAGGTAGAGGGTTATTAAACTCTTTAATTAATAAATTACCTGTTGAACTACATATACCCGGTTATAATTTCTGCGGTCCAGGTACAAAATTAAAACAACGATTAGATAGGGGAGATAGGGGTATTAATCAATTAGATTCTGCATGTAAAGAACACGATATTGCTTATTATAAAAGTAGGAATCTTGAAGAAAGACATAAAGCAGATAAGATATTAGAAAATAAGGCCTGGAATATTGTCAATTCTGATTCTAAATTAGCTGAAAAAACTGCAGCGTGGATTGTTACAACTGCAATGAAAGGGAAACAAAAATTTGGTATGGGATTAAAGAAAAAAAAGAGAGTTATTAAACCTCCAAAAACCGGAGGATTTTTACCGCTTTTACTACCTCTTCTTGCTGCCCTCGGTGCTGTGGGTGGAGGAGCGGCGAGTATTGCAAAAG
Organism: Phyllotreta cruciferae; assembly: GCA_917563865.1. NCBI lineage: Eukaryota > Metazoa > Arthropoda > Insecta > Coleoptera > Chrysomelidae > Phyllotreta > Phyllotreta cruciferae. Next base: position 5,072,436 of record OU830620.1, on the reverse strand, counting down.
CCGTAAACGATGCAAAAGCAAATAAATTAGAACTTGAAGAACAAAAACGTCACAATTTAATGATGGAAAAAACTGGAAAAGGTTTAAAAAAAGGAAAGGGAATAAAAAAGGGAAAAGGAATTAAAAAAGGAAAAGGTTTATATTTAAGACCATACTCAAAAAACTAACTATACCTAAGAGAGCACTAAACGACGTAGATTTAAAAAAGTATGCAAAAAGAATTCCATATTTTAGAGGAGTATTTATGAGGGATACCTTACCAAAACATATACATAAATTTGAAACTGGAATAGTAAATCTTGATTTAAATATTGGTAAAGGTACTCATTGGGTAGCTTATTCCAAGAAAAACAAAAATATTGTATATTTTGATAGTTATGGGGATTTACCACCACCTATAGAATTAGTTAATTATTTTTATAGTAACGGAAAAGTAAGCATATACTATAATTACGACCGAATTCAAAAAAATTCATACATGTGTGGACATTATTGTTTAAATTTTTTATATAATCAATATTTTTAATAAATTACATCATTTTATAATAAGTTACCGTAGAGTCATGTCTTTAAGTTTTACTTTAACTGGTAATTCTTCCATTTTAAATTATGATTTTAATGATCCAATATATTTGGAAGGTGACTATGAAATAGGTTTAGTGAATTTTTATAGTTTTAATACAATACCAAATATAGATGAAACAAATAATGTTTTTTATTGGGGTAAACCTAAAAACAAAGTATATGAATATAAAGTTCCTGTAGGAGCATATGAATTGGATGATTTAATTAAACTTATTAAAAATTATGTAAAAAGTGTTGATAGTGATGCCGTTATAGATATAAATCCTAATATAAATACATCAAAAATAGAAATAAAAAGTAATCGCATAATTTATTTTAAATATAAAGATAATTACATCGGATCCGTATTTGGATTTGATTTGGAAAGACTCGATCCTGGTATAACATACATTTCTGAGCATCCAGTAAAAATTTTAAAAGTTAATTCTGTTGGAATTGATTGTAGTATAGCAGCTGGTTCATTTTTAAATGGAAAACCAGTTCACATTATTCATCAATTTTTTCCAACTGTTCCTTTTGGGTATAAAATAGTTGAAACCCCTCAAAACGTTTTGTATTATCCTGTTAGCGGTAAAGCAATCAACAATATTACGGTTAAAATTATTGATCAAACTGGTGAACTAATAAATTTTCAAGGTGAAGAAATTACTTTAACTTTACATATAAGAAAAGTATGGTCTTAAAATTTAATTATAAAAAGCACTTTTACAAAAAAAACAGTAGTTATTCAAAAGCAATCATAGGAATAACACCAAAAAATAAAAAATTTTTAGCTTCTCTCGGGTTAAAAGTGTTGGTTTAAAATGGACGTTTTGCATGTAACAAACCAGCCATTTAATGACACCAGTATTGAAGAATATCAATTTCATAGTTATCAACCAAACATAACGGGAAATGTAAATTATAATGATGAAATACGAATTAGTATTCAAGATTTAGACGCTTATACTTTACCTTCAAACAGTTATTTGTACATTGAGGGTAAATTATTAACCGAAAACGACAAAATTCCAACAAAATTAAGATTTATTAATAATGGAATTGGATTTTTATTTCGTGAAATGAGATATGAATTAAATGGAGTTGTAATTGATTCAGTTAGAGATTTGGGGTTAACAACAACAATGAAAAATTATTTAAGTTTAAATGAAAATGAAAGCGTACTTTTACAAAATGCTGGTTGGTTTCCAAAAATAAAAGATGAAAAAATTTTGGTAGATGCTAATGGTAATTTTAACGTTTGCATCCCCTTAAAACATTTATCAGGATTTTTTGAAGATTATAAAAAAATTATTATGAATATGAAACAGGAACTAGTTTTAATTCGTTCTGCTGATGATATTGATTCAATTATTAGTATTGACGAAACTGAAAAACCTAAAATTAGTATTACAAAAGTTTTTTGGAATGTTCCACATATTAAACCCAGTTTAAGTCAACAACTTCGATTAACAAACATTGCTAAAAGTAATAAAGAAATACCCATTAAATTTCGTTCATGGCAAATTATTGAATATCCATCATTAAATAATTCTAGTAGACATACTTGGGCTGTAAAAACAAGTTCAAAAATTGAAACTCCAAGACATGTTATTATTGGTTTTCAAACCGATAGAAAAGGAAAAATTACCAAAGATATGAGTAAATTTGATCACTGTAAACTTAATAATCTAAGAATATTTTTAAATAGTGATCGGTTTCCATACCATGATTTAAATTTAAATTATGATTCGAATAGATATGCGACGGTCTATGAAATGTTTGCAAATTTTCAAGAATCCTATTATCAGTTAATACAAAATCAACCTATTTTTACTCCTATCGAATTTAAAGATAAAGCTCCTTTAGTTCATGTAGATTGTTCTCGGCAAAAAGAGGTTATACAATCAGGTAGTATTGCCTTAAGAATTGAGTTTGAGACAGATGTTGCCACATCGTCCGATACTTCAGCATATTGCCTTATAATACATGAAAAGGAATTTTCGTACAACCCCTCCACAAAAATTGTAAAACAGTATTAAAAGCGTGGTTTTTCTAAAAATATATGTTGTAATGTACGAGCAACAGTTGTGTGAGTTTGTAGAAAAGTTGCGTAAACTGAAGCAAGACATTGAATTTTTTGAAAAAAAAAAATATGTGGAAAAATTGTTAAAACAGTTAAAAATATGAGACTTGTAGTGGATGTGCAAGGATTTAAAATTGAAAAGAATAAATTTATAATCAAAGAATTTGCGGCTTTTAATGGACATCAAATTAATCATTATGTGTTTAAACCACCATTTCCGTTAAGAATGCTTTCTGCTGAATTACACCGTCAGGCTTCTTGGTTAATGAATAATCATCACTGCATTCAATGGAATACAGGGTTTACCCCTATTCATTATTTTTCGAGTATAATGAAACAATTAACAAGTAATGTTAATATGGTTTATGTAAAGGGTGTTGAAAAAGCTAATTATGTTAAAAAATATTGCAACGTTCCGGTTTATGAATTTGAAGAATCGCCAGCACTTGAACATATGGAACCGAAATGTTTTTATCACACGTCTAATAATTGTGTTTGTGCTCTATCAAATGTATTTTTTTTATATGAAAACTTTATAATAAAAGATTAAAATATTTTTAAAGTATTTTTATTGTAAATAAGGTAATATATCATCTACATTTATTAATTCATTTACATCTATATCATCTAAATTACATTCTTCAACATCTATATTTGAAAAATTATCTATATTAATTACAAAATGCCCCCAGGCTAATGTATTTACATCATTTGGTATTACATGTCTTTTATCGTCGTGAGATGAAAGTGCAATTTTATTTTTCAATTCTGTAAATATTGTGTGCAAGTCAGAGACAAATATATACATTTTTCTAAAAATTACACCTTCATTTTCAACAACTTGTACGTAATCATTAAATTTTAAACTATGTTTAATAACAGATGCCGTTACTCCTTTAGCTTTTTTAATTAAATCACAATTTTTTAAAGGTTTACTTAATTTTATACAATATGCTTTAGCTCCTGTACCATAAAAAGATTCTATAGGAGTCCCACCAAATTCATCCTTCATTTTACCAACTGTTGATATTGTTTTTGGAATCTTATAAATATTATTATTTGGATAATTTGATGTATCGTAAAATTCAATATTATTTTTTATGTCTTGGTAAAAATCTGATGTAAATATTTCTAAAATTAAAGAGTCCGTGTCTGTATAACACAACTTAGCATCGTAACCATATTTTTTTTTAATATAATTATAATAAAAATCGTAAATTATTGTTTTTGAAATATCTAAAATTGAAAAACCTACATAGGACGGTTTATCATAAATCATTTTTAATTTATTTAATTGAATTGCGACGAGGTTGTCAGTAAATATTGAACAAGACTTGAATTCTGGTTTGGCTATCAGTGCTCGAGCACCTAGAGATTTTGTTTTATTTTCCCATTTTGTTGCCAAGCGAATATCTTTTCTTTTTTCTATATTTTCCATAGTTTTTCCGAATATTGAATTTGTTAACAACTTAAATAAATCCTTCTCGAATTCATTTTTTGCGTTATTTCGAAGAGTTGTATTTAATTTTACATATTTCTTTAACCATTGTGATTGTGAAAATTCAATTATCCTATGAATCTTTTTTAATTTTAAACCATTATTTAAACACTGCTTTAAATTTTTATAGTGAATAATATACTTTGTCTTATCATATAAATTTGGTATAAGTTTAGAAAATTTACTATTTGGTGGGATTAAATTTTCCGGACAAAAAGGTAAATCATTATGAAAGTCGTGTAAATCTAAAGGATATTCCAAATCAACTTCCAACACATATCCTTTAGGTGAATCATTAAGTACCGAAAAAACATTAAAATTTTCAATTTCATTTTTAGATAACCATTTAAAATCACTTGTAGGAAGATAATCACTCATTGCAGCTCCATATAAATTTGTAGCGTCTAAATACATTATAAAACTATCGGGTTTTGTTGAGTCATAATTTTTTAAGTATTTGTTATTAGCAACTGCTTTTCTTTTAGAACATTGTGCAACCCCACCTCTTATTCCTTTTTTAAAAAAATGTAACATGTCAACATCTGTCAGCAGTTGCAGTTTTACTTGGGTATGTTTTAACATTGCATCCCAACTCAGAGATGGGGCTGTTAAATATTGTGCTGGGTCTAATTTATATTTATTTAAACAAACTGTTCTAAAATTTTCAAAAACATCTGCCAATAACAACACATCTGTTTTCAAATATAGCATTGAGTATTCACCTAAATTGTTACAATTAAAAGTATTCCAAATTTTATTTGCTCTTTCATAATCATCATTGGAAATAGATTCATTTTTTAATTTATCATAAAATTTTTCTTTACATGGTAAGTGTTTATCATTTAATTTTTCATAAGAATCTACATAAGAGTATGGAAAAACCCCTTTCTGTCTCATTAAATTAAAATTTTCATTAAAATATTTTTTTATTTCTACACATTGAGTTATTTCTAAGGTTGAGCTAAGTTTATCTAAGGATCTTGCTAAAAATCGAAACGAATCTACAAATCGTATTTTCATGTATACGTTTTGTTTATCTATTTTTTCAACCAGTAGAGTTTTTGAAAATGAAATGTATTTTTCTTTTGTTTGAGCAATAGCAGAAAGGGGTTCTCCATTTGTCGATAATTCTTTGATAAATAAATGACAATCATAATTTGTGAGATTATGAAAAAATACTGGTACAAAAGTTGGTAATTTATAATTTAAATTGCAAGCGTTATGAGCTGGTCCTCTATATTTTCCCGTTAAATGACAATGATCCTTTACTTTTGTATCAAAATAATCGAATGGAGCGTTACATATGTAACAATTCTTTTCATTTGTAAACGATTTTAATTCTTCAATAGTTAATGGAAGCATTTCTTTTACAATTTTTAAATGATTATAAATATTACGAACCGTTTCATCAAGTTTTTTTACAAAAACTTTTGCGACATCTTGTCCTTTGTACATTTCAAGTTTAGATAACTTGTCATCAAAACTACATTTCACGTAAAACGCAAACGCGTACGGTTCATGCTCACACACTTTTACCGAAAACGATTGCTCAGCTGATTGTTCGGCACAGTCTATGGGCTTTAGACAACTTTCAAAATCCGCGTAAATCACAAAAGGCACTTTTAATTGTTTTTCAATATTTGTAAACTTTAATATATTTTCCGGTATTAATTCACCACACTTGTTTATCACTAACTCATTTGATGGTAATTTTGTATATACGTGAACGCAATCATGTTGTTCGTGTAATTTTAACTTTTTCACAGAAGAAAATGATTGGAGACACCCATCACACATGTAAAGTTTGTGCTCATGTTTGGTTTTTTGACTTCTAATTAATCGGGATAAGTCGGTGATTAAACAATAATGATTTATTTCATTATTAGAAATTAGTAAAAGGTTTATATGTGTTGGTTTACGTTGTGATGTAAAGTGTAGAGGCCCAACAATTTCATAACCAATTTTTGAATTTTTTTTGTAGGAATCAATGCCGTAAACGTTGACGGAAATATTATTTAAATTTTCAAAATTTTTAATATCCGTTAGTTTTACTGGAAACTCAATTCCTGTAAAATTTAATAATGTATCATAAGGTGGATACGATGATGGATTTTTTGGATTTCCATTTGCTTGAAATATTGCAGCATTTATAGAATAGGCAAAACACTTGTTATCACTATTGATTAAATTTAATACACCACCTTTTTTTGATATTACTCCTGGTAATTTAATAAACGAAGAGGCTGAAATACTGTTAAATCGGTTTATATTAACATCTAAAAATAATATTTCCTTTAAAGCCCAGTTGGAATCTTTTTCTTGAAATTCTGAAGCTTTGTTCATAAGCTGATCCTTAAATTCTTCAAAAATTTCATTTAGATCGGAGGAAATGGTTATAATTTTGTTACACGTATTCATAGATTTAATATCCGATAAAAGGGTGTCCGGTTTAATGTAAATTCCGAAAACTTCCATGTTTATTTTTAGGGTATAATGTACTTGTAGGTATTCACTAATTTTTTTCAGCACTTTTGCTTTAATTTCACTAAAAAATTCGCTGTAGTCTATAGATTTTTTGTTGATGGTAAACCGGTAACTTGCTATTCGGTTCTTAAATGCATGGGATAATTTACTGACGTTATTATCCAATACTTCTATACTCATTGGTCTTAGTCTTTTTTTGAGTAATTCAACACAATTTTTTTGATGTTGTTGTAAATAATCGTTTCTTGTAAACTCCCGATTGCACTTGTTACACTTTTCTGATTTAATTTTTACACCACAACTTAATTCGTGACGACGCAAATTGTATTTCCTTGTAAACTCTTTGTTACACTTGTTGCACTGCATTTTGAACTGAAGTAATTTTTGTAAGAATGTTTCTTTTAACGTACTTTATCCGGTTTTATTAATTATGCTAATTTTGACAGTTATTATGTTAATTTTGCTCCCAATTTGAACCGCCAAATGCCTATTTTTTTGACCGTTAATATGCTAATTTTGCTCCCAATTTGAACCGCCAAATGCCTATTTTTTTGACCGTTAATATGCTAATTTTGCTCCCAATTTGAACCGCCAAATGCCTATTTTTTTGACCGTTATTATGCTAATTTTGCTCCCAATTTGAACCGCCAAATGCCTATTTTTTTGACCGTTATTATGCTAATTTTGCTCCCAATTTGAACCGCCAAATTCCACTGTGCTCTAATTATGCAAATTTGACCGTTATTATGCTAATTAGATCCACCTGTGCTCTAATTATGCTAATTTATTCCCCCCTCCCCTTTGACCTTGAGGTCGTTGACCCCTGCTCAATTTTGTTGCTCCCAATTTGAACCGCCAATACCTAACTACTGATCAGTTTCGATACTCTTCAGTTCAGTGAAAATTTTAACTTAAATGGTTAAAGATTGATTTTGGTTTCTTTATTTTTCCTTCGAACTTGAAAATGAATGTGCATGCTTGGGTTAGACACTCATTATCGCTAGAAAATTGTGTTAGGGCGGTAACATTAATGGAGGAAGGTAGTAGTCAGCGATATATCGCAGAAAGGCTTGGTGTGACCCAATCTGCAGTTTCGTATGTTTTAAGAAGATATAGAGAAAATGGGGACCATCAAAGAAGACCAGGTCAGGGTCGTAGACGCGTCACCAATGCCATCCAGGATCGCTATATGGTCCAACAAATCCTTCGAAACCGTACATTAACAGCTCCCGAGCTGCTAAATGTGGTTAGAAGGACCTATGGAATACAAGTAAGCTCAAATACCATAAGAAGACGCTTAAGGGAACGGAACCTAACCCCACGGATCCCAGCTAGAGGACCGCGCTTGACCGCAGAGCATCGGAGGAACCGACTTCAATTTGCGAGAATGCACGTTAATTGGGAACCGGCTGATTGGAGTCGAGTTTTGTTTTCCGACGAGACAAGATATTCCCTGTACCATTCAGATAGACGAGTACGAGTTTACCGACGACCTGGAGAACGGTACGCACAGTGCATTTTCGTTGAAAACATTCGCCATGGTGGTGGCAGTGTTATGTTTTGGGGAGGCATCTCTTTAGGAGGACGTACAGAGCTAGTGGCGCTTCGGGAGGGCAATGTTAATGCTGCCCGGTACATCGCTGACATTCTTGAACCTCATTTGGTGCCATATGCTGAAAACTTTGGTGCCGATTTCATTTTCATGCAAGACAATGCTCGGTCGCACACAGCTCGGGTCACACAAAATTTTCTTCGTGGTGAAAATATTCCACGCACTTCCGTATCCTCCGGCCGACGTTGACGGGCTCACAGTTGCCATTTCTGAGATTTGGAACGACATTGAGCAAGCCGACATAAGGACGCTTATATTAAGCATGAGGGAACGGTGTGAAGCTGTCATACAAGCGAGGGGTGGAAACACTCGATATTGACTTTTTTTCATACGTGTACTAAAATTTATTTTTTTGGGATATTTGCTAATTTTTAAAATTAGGTTTATTTTGTTAGTTTTTTGCAATATAAGGGCGTATAATATGATAATTGGAGTTTTGTTATGTTTCTACTCAAAACCAACCATATAATAAATCTCATTTCAAATTTTACTCGAAATTATTGGGTGATCTAATCATTTTGGCAGGCAGTGTAGTATAGATGTTATCTTTATGCTTTTATAACACTTTCTATTGCAGATTCTTCCATTCTTTCATTATTTTTCGTTTTTTTAGTTTATAATTATCATTCTTTTTTTTTAGGAAGATTCTACCAGGAACCACCATCGTTTCCGACGGTTGGCAGGCGTACCATAACATCGGTATGCTCGGTAATGGTGTGTATGATCATCGGGTGATCATACATGAGGATAACTTTGTAGATCCTAATGATCCCGATGTTCATACACAAAATATCGAGAACATGTGGATGCGTGCAAAGCGGAAAATTAAGCGACAATTCGGCGCTTCTGAAGAATTATTTCCGTCCTATTTACATGAATTTGCTTGGAGAAATCAATTCAGGGGCGGAAATCTTTTTTCAGAAATGCTGAATTGTATCATCGAACAATATCCGCTTTGACCGCATCTTCATGTTCGTGTGTGCCGATGTTTATGTATGTCTCCAACTAGAAGTTATGATAACTGGAGCCTTTTTCACCCTGCAATTGCCATCAGCCACTGGCCACGGGGTTCCACAAAGATTTTTTTAATTTCGAGGTCTTCGAGATTTCCATTTTGTAATAGACCTGCAGGTCTTGAGATAACACAGTAGAATAAAGAAACCGCTGCTACAAAAGGTAATTGTTAACTTTATACAGGGTGTTTCATTGGGAAAGGGCAATATTTTGACCATATTTTAATATTTATTTTAATATTTTAACCATATATAGAGGTCACCTAGGGGATTATAAAAAACCCATATAGTATGGATCTTGCGGCCCTTATAACCGAGTTACAGGGTGTTTTTTGAATTTAGCCCATTTCTTTCATGGCTCATAACTTTTGAATCACTCAGTATAATTATTTGATATTTGGTGTAGATAATCTACACCTTTATGACAATTTATCGACACATTAACAAATTTGAAAATCCAGGTCCGGCTTAACAAAAATTTTTAAAATTTGACCAACCCTAAAACAACACCCTGTACATCAAATTTAAAAAAATTGAATTTCAAATTTGAAAAGAGCATAAAAAACTGAATACATTGACCAACTTTTTATTTTTCCGCATGCCATTTTACTAATAAAATTTTAACTTCAAAGTGTAAATTGTAAGAATTTTAGTCCATTCAAAATGTAATTGAAGAGGTTTTAATTATTTTTTCTTCATTAACATCAAATTTTAGTAACTTTTTCGTGGAAATTCCTGAAATAAACCTATTGATTTTGTATTAACATTCGCAATAAATCAATAAATATTGCAATTACAGATCCGCACTTAAAATTATAATAATTCAAATTCACTTAATAATAATTGGTCATTAATTATTCAATTTTTATAAATTATTACAAAAGAATCGTTGTCAATGATACCTCTGATGGGGCTTAGATTGCGGTTTTGGGAGAAAATCCAGGCCTATGTCAGCCGCATAACATTCCAAGATGTAAGTATACTAATAATAATTATTCTTATTATTTATTTATTAATCATATTATTTATTTTATAAATTAAATTATTTAAGAGGATATATTTTGCATATTTATTTTCAGGATGAAAGGCCTGGAACATAATCTAGTGATTGTACGATTGTTAGTGCTTCGAGCAGCAACCGTACTAATATTGAAGATGTTAATAATGACACATTAACGGAACTAAGCGATACTTTTTTAATAAAAACTATAGACGAAATGTATACTCAAAAAAAAAATACACCACAGCTCGGTATGATACAGTATGTTGTTTTCAATCTTCATCGCCAAATATTCTTTTGCTGTAATAAATTGATCATTTTGTCTTTTGATTATCATTACCATGCGTATACTATAGAGGTAACAAATGATTTTTTTGGAATTTAATTTGAACACTTATCTGTTCCTTTCGTTAATAACCTTATTAATATGAACAGCAAATTGTATATTTCTGAAAGCAATCAATCTTTTTGAGCTAAATTAATACAGTTGGGTTTTACATATTGTGTTTTTTAGTTTTATAAGTAATTTTATTTTTTTACCTAAAAGTATGTAAATTTATGTAAGTTAAAAACCCTGTACTAAAAGTACAACTTTTAAATACTTGTAAATTATTGGTATTATCTGTATATTTGTACTATATACGATTATAACTCTGTAGGTATGTAACTCTGTTGTACTATTATTTGTACTATGTAACTCTGTTGTATTATCTGTATATTTGTACTATGTAATTCTGTTGTATTATCTGTATATTTGTACTATGTAACTCTGTTGTATTATCTGTATATTTGTACTATATAACTCTGTTTGTAACGTTCTAAAATTTCCCCACGACATTAACCGATTTTATTTCACACTTCGAACTCACTAGTTGGATTAAATCGAAGCTTTGTTTACCTTTTGAAATAAGTGAGGTTAAGTAGTACGCGAATTTTATTCGATCGATGGAACGCTACTTTTCGATAATTTTGATTGACATTTATAATGTTCTGTTGACGGGTTGGTACTCTGAGAAATTGACACTTCTGTTAGGTTATTGAGTTGGTACCAGAGATAGTTTCGCCCTTTTTGGTTTTGATCTTCGAGGAGAACAGTTCACGTGGTATTATATTGGAAATAATCGGGAAACATCTCGGATTTTCACGGTCTGTTCAGTATTTAATGACTTCGTAATTTTGTTTGGAGCCTTGTGCTATTGTTGTTGCTGCGTATTTTCGGCGTAAACGAAGTTATTTCCGACATTTCGGGATTTCAACCTCTTGGCCAAACCAACCACGTTGCGATCCCCGACTTTCACCACCAGGGGTAAGACTTTGCTTTCTTCTTGTTGCAAATTGTTAATTTTGTGTCTTTTAGGATCTTATTTTTATCTCATTCCTATCATCGATTTTATTTGTATCACCGACTTTGTCATCGATCTTTATCATCTTGGATCGTCGATCATCTGTAATATATACCTGTTCGTCTTTTCCATTCGATTCGTGAGGATTTCGCCTACGATTCTGCTGAGAAGAGGGATGATCGTCAGTCCATCGTTGGATTATGCGGTTTAGAGAAGTTTGATCCACGATTATTCAATATTTTATATAACTAGTACAAAATCGATTCGTTTAATTCAAGCAGTTAGTGTAATAATAACTTTTCTTTAAGTTTAAATGTTTAATTCGTGTCAGTACGATTTGATTCTATTGGGATTGTAGAAAATTCGACTCGCTTTGATTGTTTCTTAATTATTCTGTATAATTATAGATTTTTCATCGCATCTGGACCCCAACTGATCGATCAATTGGAGGACCCAGCTGTCCCACTTTTCGACATCTAACTCTACGCATAGATTATTGGTTTAATTTGACTCATCTGGTTACCATACCGGATTTTCATAGGTAAGTCGAATTTTATTTTACTCGTCAACTACTCTTCGTACTGTTCGGATTTTTGAATTTCTGAATTTCTGAGTTTTTATATTTCTATTATAATAATTTCTATATTGTTAAATTTCTAAATTTTTGAATTTCTCTTACGCTTTGTAAGTTACAATTTTGTGTACGGTTAATTCCTTGTTAAGTTGGGAATTAATTTCGATTTACTTAATCAAGGGCATATGGTCAAACTTAACTGGCGCCCATATATTTTTAACTGAAGTAAATTATAATATTTTTGTTGAACCACTCCCGTCTTCTCTGAGTGTAGTCGCGTGCCCGGATGCTTGATTCATCCACATTGATGTAACTTGGGCAAATATATAAGTGTATACTTGAATTTTTTTTTGAGTTTTATTTAAAGTGAAATTTTAACGTTACATTTTTGGCGCCCAACGTGGGGCAGATTAAAAAAAAAAGGAGAACATAAACTAGACGTTTCATTAAACTCATTCAGGAACAAGAAATTCCGAACAATTATTTTATTTTGATTTGCTTGATTGATATTTGTCTGAATCGATTTATATTTGGTGATATTTAAATTATATTTGGAAACGAAATCGTTTGAGAAATTTATGTATGGTAAAATTTTAATTGAAACATATACCTGTATGACATTTTGGTCAGGTGGGGCCGTATAAAGGCTCGCGCAAACCGGAGCGGCCGCGAACGCGGTGGCGGACGCGGTGGCGATGCGATCAAACGCTGTGCGTGTAAATTAATTGAAGAGGGCAAACCTAAGGGCCATTCTACACGAGCCACAAAAACGCGACCGTTTGCCTGCGACCGACACGCGTGTGTCACAGAACCAAAGAGTTTTAATGGGGCATACTATACGAGCAACTTTGCGGTCGCGTGTGGACGCGTTCATTCGCGTGCAGGCGTCTTGAACGCAAGAGGTTGCGTAAAAGTCGCGCGCCGGAGACCGGCGTGTCATTCTACATGTAGCAACTTGCAAGCAACTGGCCGGCCAAGCCAATTTGTCCTCCACCAGTTCACGACTAGATCATTGTTGCTTAGTGTCTTTGCCAACATTATGTTTGACTCTGAACGATTTATTTGTGAAATTGAGAGTCAACCTCCTCTCTATGATGTTAAAAGTAAGGAATATTCTAATAGGGATGTGAAAGCTAAGTGTTGGGTGAAAGTAGCAGAAGTAATGTTTGAAGATTGGTCAGATTTTGATATGAAAACAAAGGATGAAAAAGGTAAGATATAAGTATAATTATAAGTATTTGGCAAAACTTAGTACAGGATAACCCTAGCTCTATGGGAAATGTGTGTTTCATGTTAAAATATAAAAATTGTAATACAAATATATAAATAGTCTAATATACATATAAATGGTCTAAATAGTTTGGACGTCGTTTATTACAATTCATGTTCTAACATGAAATGCACACTTCTTACAGAGCTAGGGCTAAGGCTCTGCTGTACCAGTCGCCATCTTAGATTATTGAAATTCAAGGGTAGTTGAAACATAATAACGAATGACAAAAAAACAAACTTTATTAAGTAAACTGATACAAATTGTTTATAATTCTCACAGCATTACATATACTTTCCCATTATTTATACTTTACACATATTTGTTTTGCCAAGAAAGTGCTCCAGAACCATTGAAATATTGACAGAACACTTCTCTTACATCGATCCCTTTTGACATGCCCCCTACAACAGCGGATTCTTGCACATCCTGCAGTGGGCAGGTTAGAGTATCCTCAAAAAGGTAGCCATCTCTTCTTCGCACAAAATTATGCAAAACACAACAAGCCTGCACTACGATGACAGCAAATTCAGGATGTATTAACATAGAAGAATGTAGCACACGCCATTTGTTAGAGAGAATTCCGAAAGAGCATTCTACGACACGCCGAGCTCGGCAGTGTCTGTAGTTGTAGATCCTCTTTTCTTGCGATAATCCCTTGGACGGGTATGGCCGCATCACATGCTTTGACAACCCAAAAGCCTCATCCCCGAGCAAAACATAGGGTACCTCGGAACCTTGCTCCACATTGTCAGGTACTGGTAGGGGATTATCTGCAGGCAGGTCTAGTTCGTTATTTTTGAGTCTTAGTCCAAAATTTGACTTTTTGAAGATCGTAGAGTCTCCTTCGCGTCCAAAAGATCCAATATCGACAGCTGTGAAGTAATAATTTGCGTCAGCAACCGCCAAAAGGACAATCGAGAAGTATTTCTTGTAATTGAAATACTCTGAGCCAGAGTTAGGGGGACAAATTATCCTGATATGTTTCCCGTCGATACTTCCAATACAATTGGGAAACTGTGTAATCTCATAAAATTCCTTGGACTTCTCTAACCACAGCTCCTTCGTAGGAAATGGAATTTCTTGAGGTTGAATAACATTCCATATGGCCAAACAAGTTTCTCTTACAATTAATGGTATTGTTTTCCTTGAAATTTTAAAACCAAACTCCAAGTCTCCAAAGTTCATACCAGAGGCCAAATATCTGAAAATAATGAATGATTGAACTACATATTGACATTTCAAATCATATTTCAAATCAATGAACAAAAAAATCCAGCAATAGATGTTTGTCTGTTTTAGTGAAGGAACTTATGAAGAAATGGAAGGCGATAAGAGATTGCTTTGTGCGAGATCATCGCTCAACTACCGCTGCGGGAACAGGTCAAGCTGCATCGAAAAAAAAGAAATACATGTTTTACGACCAGCTACTGTTTCTGTTACCTCATGTGAAAGGTAATTCCAATACATGTTCAAACATTGCTCCACTTCAGAGTCGCGAACAAGTTGGTGAGGAAACTCAGATGGAAGATATTCAAAATAGTAGCGTACATGAAGAAATACTAGCCGATGATGCCATCAATGTAAGTTCCCCCCCTCCCTCAACTTCTTTACTGAACCAAGCTGCAACAAAACCTAAAGGCCCGAAACGGAAGAATCTGACAGATATTAATCCACCCACTGGCAAAAGGGCCTCTTTTGAGAAAAATATTTTGTCTTCATCAAAAGATTTGACTAACATACTAGCTTCAAGCTTAGAATGGCAAAAACATGAACAAAATTCCGATAAAAATGGCCACAAAGCGTTTCTTCTTTCTTTTGCTCCTGTTCTTGACAGTATGCCGTTCAGTACATCGATGTATCTAAGAGGTCAAATATCACAGTTGTTTTCCAACTACTTCGCCCACAATGAGCATCGTCCAGAATCGTCCACAATGTGTTCGACTTCGTCCATGTCAAGCTCACCTCGAGCCACCTCCGCCGCTGTCAATGCATTTAATGATGAAAGTGTTGATTACAATATTTCTGATTATTTACAATTGTAAATATTCTTTGTTCATTCTTTGTTGTAAATCAATAAATAAAACTACTTATTAAAGTTTGTTTGATTTCATTACCCTACGTTATGGTAGGTACCAAGATAGTTAAGTTCGTCTGTAAATTTAACTGACATTTAACATTTATTAATTAAGTCAATGTACAATAAATATTGTGTTGACTAAAATTACCTAAAACTAGTAAAAACGAACAAAAATTTATAAATATGTACAGTATTAATATACATATTGTCCATCCAGTGAAAGCAAAAACTATATTACCAAAATTCCTATTTGTTTTAACAAATGTTGAATGGGCTACTTGATGGTCAAACGGAGGTTTAGCAAAAAACGCCCCTTTTAGTTAATACATTGTTAATTTTATGGTAGCCATACACGATACTGCCTATCGTCCAACCGGCATGACGTTGCAGGCTTGATTCAATCTGCAGTTTGTCCATATACCTCATACACGATCAGTTTAAACTGTTCAATCTGTAGCGACGTTCATTTGAAGCCATGGCGACTCCAGTGACAGACGATCCAATCGGTATGATCAAGCCAAAAGAATTGAAATATGATTATGCAGTCAAGTATGACTGCCATGCCAATCCATGCCCACACACGGTCAGTTCTAACTGATCCAATCGGTAGTGTCATGCCGATTGGACGATAGGCAGTATCGTGTATGGCTACCATTACTCACCTCAAGGTCACTACAAGTCTCTCTGCTGGTTCTATACTTCTTCTCATAACTGTGTTGGTTTTTGCTATGAATGGAGTGATTAACCCCAAAAGTTCGTCAAATGTTTCTACAGACATCCGGTAGTACTGAAAAAACTTCTCAGGATATCTCCGATGTTCTGCGAAGCTAAGATGAAACACCCCTAAGGTCAGGCGAGTAGCACCAATTGGGTGTACCCACCAACGTCTTTTTTTACGTTTTTTGGCCAACAAACTTAATAATGTTAATTGGTGAATAGCGATACACCCAACTTGTACGGGACCCATAGCAAATACCTATGCGTTTTGTCGCAAATCTAGAATGGGTCGCGTTTCACTCGCAAGTTAAACGCGCTACAAAGGCGCGGCGTCTACACGCTCGTATAGAATGGGCAAAATTTTCAAGCGACTGAGCGACTAACCGGTCGCGTTTTTGTGGCTCGTATAGAATGGGCCTAAGCGATCTACCGAACGCGCCCGCTTGCTTTGCAGCGAACTGTTTGCGTCCCGCTTGGCGTTCGGCGGTAGAACGCTGTATGCACTATTTGCCCGCTCAATTCGCGCGATCTTCTCCAGGACAAAACATGTTGAGCACAGAGGAGCTTATCGAAAGTGTTCGTGTTAAACCGATATTGTATGATCTCACTAATAGTGAGTATAAGAATATCAAAAAAAAAGATAAAATATGGGAAGAGATTGCTGAGTCGTATGAAGGGGTAACTGGTAAGTATAAAATCATATATTATATATATTTGTTACTACTGTCAAATGTCACTACACAGAAATGTCAATTCCATTAGGCATTTATTTATCTGAAAATATTTATTTTAATGATTAATTATTGCTAATACAAAACGAAACAAATCTTTCACGAATTTGAAATGCTGTATTTGTTGATCTTCTGGTATCATTTCTGTTTCTAAAGGCTCGAAGGGAAGCTTCATTTTCTTCTAATGAATTATGTGGCAGGTCACACTGTTTTATGTGCAAATAATTGTGTAATACACAAACCGTTTTGACAATAATTATGGCTGTTTCGACTTTTACTTCAATAGGTCTCAAGAGGAGACGCCACTTATTGGATAACATTCCGAATGCATTTTCCACGACACGGCGTGCTCGGCACAATCTTTTATTAAAGAGTTCTTTTCTTATATCTGATTTTGATTGACGATGTGGAAAAGGTCGCATTAAATATTCCTTTAGTGGGAAAGCTTCATCACCAACAAGAACACAAGGTGTACACTCATCTTGAAATGGCAAAGGTTTATCTTTTGGGACATTAAAGGTTTTGTTACCAAGTCTTTGTCCCATAATGGATTGTTCAAACAATCCACCATCGCTATTTCTGCCATATCCTCCAACATCCAAACAGATAAATTTGTAATCATAATCTACGATAGCTAGTAAAACGAAAGAAAACTTTTGCAAATAACAAAAGTAATTTGATCCAGTTTTATCCGGACATTTTATTGTAATATGCTTCCCGTCGATGCTTCCTAAACAGTTTGGAAATTGCCATTTCTCGTAGAAACCATCTATACTTTTTTCCCATATTTCTTCAGTTGGTTAAGGCATGTATAAGGGTTGCATACGGTCCCAAAGCGCAGTACAAACTTCCAAAACTATGGCGCTTACTGTTCGAAACCCCATTCTAAAACTGTGGCCAATAGTTTTAAATGAATCTCCAGTTGCAAGATATCCTAAAAATAAATATTTTCTTAAAGCATTTTAGTAGATTTACAATAAAAGTTTTGTTAAGAAAAATATTAACTTTTTGTTCCAGGTGAAGAATTAAAGAAAAAATGGAAAAACCTACGCGATTCCTATAGTAAATATTTAAGAACCGAAAAAACAACCACTGGGCAAGAAACGAAGATTTTGGACCGTTATAAAACTTGGCCTTGGGCTCAACAAATGAAATTTTTGCGACCTTCTTTGGCATTTGCCAAAACACATTCAAACGTAACATCAGTACAACCATTAACTGAAAATACTGAAGAAGGCCATGATCAAGTCCAATGTGAGGAAATAGCAGATAAAAATGATCCTTCGGTTGAATCGCAGGCACCTAATGAAAGTACCCAATCACTTTCTGACATGCAGCAAAGGAATACTAACCGTCAACCAATTGGTAAAAATCAGTCGCCAGCAAAAAAATATAAAAAATATGAATTTACCAAAACACCACCAAATCAGCTAAGCCAACGCCAAAATCAGCCAGCAAAACACCAATCATCTTCATCATCTGTAGAAAAAGTTATCTCATATTTAGACAGGAAAACTGCAGAAAGTGCATGTGATGACATTGATGATATATTCAAAGGATATGTTAAGACTGTAAAAAAATTTTCGAAAAGAAGACAAACTATCGTTAAGTTTAAAATATCACAACTCCTAATGGAGCAAGAATTGGAGCATTTGGAAGAGGAAGAGCGACACAGGCCAAACTCAACAAACTCATACGTCTTTAAACAACCTGAGGCTTACTCCAATCCTGTGGTGAATATTTCTGAAAATTCTTCTTCTCTCGACACACCAGGATCTTCAGGGTCCAATTTTCACGACAGTGAATCTTCTGTAGATTGGTATGAAACATTCGGAAATTCACTAACGAAATTCCCGAACAATATTTAAAACATGTGCAATATTATCTATACTTAGTTACTTATTTCGTTATATTCTGGATCAGTGAATAAAAATATTTTTAAAAAATAATTATTTAGTCAGTTACTTACTAAGTGTTACAGCTAGTCGTTCAGCTGGTCCTATAGGTTCTCTGTAATGAGTAAACTCTTTTGTTATGTCCTGTTTTATGAGATCTAATATTTCGTCGAAACATTCTACAGTCATCCTGAAATATATTAAAAAGCGCTGTTTGTCCTCTCTTAGTTCGTTATATAATGTGTGGAATTCTCCTTGAATTACACGAGTTAAATTAATATCGTGAACCCAAATTCTTCGTTTCTTTCTACAAAAAAATACAGGGCAATTTTAATAAATACCTATACTTATTAAGAAACAATATTTGCGTTAATACTTACCTCTGAGGTTCACTTTCTTCGTCAATTAACATGGCGAGAAGCAATGTTTCTTCTTCAAAATCCATATCGCTACTTACAATTGAACGCGTTGGTGTGCGGTCGTTTTGTTCGCTTTGCGATCGCATCGCCACCGCGTCCGCCACCGCGTTCGCGGCCGCTCCGGTTTGCGCGAGCCTTAACATTGGTAATACTACCTTATAATTATTGTTGGAGCTTTACGAAAATCGAATATTTGGAGTTTGTCGGTTGTACTGTTTTGTTTGATTGGGTTTGCTCGATTTTTTTTCCTTGCTATTGATTTTGAACGTCTCCTTCTAAGATGGCGCGCAAAATGATGATTAATCGGTTGGAAAAGGACGAGTTAGAATGGGAACTCAAGGTTCGGGGCTATGATGTGGGTTCGGTAGATGAGATGCGACCTCAACTGGCAGCTGCTCTTCGAATGGAGAAAGCTGGTGATAGTTTTAAGTATCCCAAATATCCTTTTCCTCGTTTGAGGAGGACGAGGTAGTTCTCGATTTGAAATGTGCAGAAGTCGAGGCGTTGTTGAGTAACTATGCGGGTAACATCACTTCGGGGGAGGGTCAAAAACTCCAGACCAAACTCTCACATGCTTTGAATAGGTTCGATCATATGGATTCCTTGGGAGATCCCGACAAGGAGAAGAAGAAAACTGATCTGCGAATTTCATTGACAAAGTTGTATGACGCTTTCCATACTAAAACCGTACCTCTTCGATCCGAAGTGGTGCCGGCCGCTTTAGACTTTCTTTCGGGTAATCTGACAGGACAGTTTGTGAGTGGCGTACGAGGAGCAGCGGCGTCGTCCCCGGTTGCTAACGTCTCTTCAGTTGACATTTCTCCAGTCAACGTCTCCCAGAGTTTCTCTTCGAAGATGATACCGCCCCACAAGTGGGGATTGGAGAAATTTTCAGGTTCGCCTAGGTCTCTCTCTGTCACTGCTTTCTTTGAACGAGTAGAGGAACTCCGTCTCGCTCGTCGTGTTCCAGAGGAAATTCTCTTGGATTCTGGATTCGATTTATTTTCGGACAAAGCTTATCAATTCTTTAAAGATGTTAGACTTCGAATACACAGTTGGGCTGAGTTAAAGGAAGAGTTTAAACGAGAATATCTGTCGGCTCACCATACTGATGACTTGTTCGATGAACTCCGGAAACGGACTCAACATTCGTCCGAAACGATAGGTGTTTACCTCGCGATCATGTCGAGTTACTTTAATAGATTAGGTAGTTTCGTACCCGAGGCGGTTAAGCTGTCCATTATCGTTAAGAATCTACATCCGTTTTATCAGGATCGTTTGAGAGACCCTTTGCCATCGACGATAGAGGAGCTGAGACAAGTATGCCGCCGAATGGAAGACAGACGCGACGCGATCAATAGTTATGTTGAACCCTCTGGTCGAAGGGGGAACATTTTAGAAAGGGATTTGGCCTTTGTTGAAGTGGATGCTGAACCAGCGGACACCCGTGTGGATGTTGTTGATGCCACACAGGTTGCTAAAGAGTCGAAAGTTGTTTGTTTTCGTTGTAGGAAGCCTGGACACCGAGCCATTGGCTGTGTCTTCCCCAAAGAGCTGAAATGTTTCAAGTGTCAACGTAGCGGTTATACCACGAGAAACTGTCCAAATTGTAATCAGAGAAACGAGAACAGGCGCTCCTAACTGGTCGAAGAGGTGGTGCCGCACGATGTTCGACCAATATTCAACCGATACTCGACTTTATTATAGAACACGCGGAGAACGACGAACGACCCTATCTGAAGGTAAAATCGTGCTCACCATAATCCCCCAGGCCAATAAAAGCTTCCTTGTTTAACTCGCCCTACTACCTATTTAGATGGCCAGCGCCTCGAGAACGCATTGTAAAGCTGACAACATTGCTATGGCCTGGGCCAGTTGAAATCGGATGTCGTACTGTTCGTTTCGGGTCCCGTCTGCGTATATCGCAGGTATAAACAAATGGATACCCGATATACGGAGACGGGACCCGAAACGAACAGTACGACATCCGATTTCAACTGGCCCAGGCCATAGCAATGTTGCCAGCTTTACAATGCGCTCTCGAGGCGCTGGCCATCTAAATAGGTGGTAGGGCGAGTTAAACAAGGAAGCTTTTATTGGCCTGGGGGATTATGGTGAGCACGATTCTACAAGTGCTTGGGGTTCAATTATTAGGGTTGTTGATACCACGAAGAGAACGAGTTGTAGGGTTGCGAATGGTCAGATGTGTGAGGCGGTTGGGGAATGTTTGGTTCCTTTCGTCCTTCGAGATCGACTAAAAATTGTTTCTGTTTTGGTGGTGTTAGATGTACCCCATATTCTTATTTTGGGTGCCGATTTTTGGAGAATTATGGGATTAGTACCGGAACTCAGACATAACGAGTGGCATTTTTCGGACAATCAGATAGACTCAGTTACCCTCGGACATATTGGGAGTCAATTTACGCTCACCGAGTTACAGAAGTCTCGTTTGGAAGCTGTAATCGAGTATAATAAGACATTATTAGGTACTAACCTGGGGTGTTCTAATGTAGCAGAACATACGATCGTTTGTCATTCTCCTCCCATTAAGCAGAGGTATTATCCCGTGTCCCCAGTGATGCAGGAACACATAAATAAGGAACTAGATCAGATGCTTCATCTCGGAGTCGTAGAGAGATCTAATAGTCCTTGGAGTTCACCCATTTTGTTGGTTAAGAAGAAAGACGGCTCTTACAGATTTTGCGTAGACTTTCGAAAATTGAACGCCGTGACCGAACGAGACAGCTATCCTCTCCCTTATATTTCTCACACCTTGGACAAGTTACGTAACGCACACCACATCTCCACGTTAGATATCAAATCCGCCTATTGGCAGGTGAAAGTTGCTGAGTCATCGCGTCCTTTTACGGCTTTCACAGTTCCCGGGCGTGGGTTGTTTCAGTTCAAGCGGATGTCTTTCGGTCTTCACAATGCGCCGGCTACTTGGCAACGACTCATTGATCAAGTCCTTGGACCCGAATTAGAACCCCATGTTTTCGCTTACCTCGACGACATCGTTATCGTTACACCGACTTTTGAGGAACACCTTACGATCCTAGAAGAAGTATTTCGTCGTATTAGGGAGGCCAATTTGACTGTTAGCTGGGAAAAATGTTTCTTTTGCCGTCCCCAACTAAAGTATTTAGGGTATGTAATTGATAGTACTGGACTTCATGTGGATCCCGATAAAGTGGAAGCTATGCTCTCGTTGCCTGCCCCAACATGTATTAAGGAAGTACGGGGGATATTGGGAACTTTTTCTTGGTATCGTAGATTCATCCCGGATTTTTCGACTCTGATTTCACCAATTACAGCGTTGTTACGCAAGGGAAGAACGTTTGTTTGGACTCCAGAATGCGAGGAATCGTTCTCCAAAATAAAGGAATGTTTAGATAGGACCCCTACCACGTTCTACTTCTGGTCATCGTTTTATTCTGGTCGTCGTGGATCTTTTTACCAAATTCGTGTTGACTTTTCCCTTGAGGTCCTCCACCGCACAAATAATATCTAAGAGACTAGAAGATGGTGTATTTTTGATGTTTGGTGCCCCTCGTTTGTTGTTGTGTGATAACGGCCCTCAGTTTGTGTCAGGCGTGTTTACCAACTTGCTGAGGAATTACGGAATAACGGTACGTTTCAATGCTCTTTATCACCCCCAAGCTAACCCTACGGAACGTTATAACCGTACGTTGAAGACGATGATATCCTTATACGTTTCGGATAATCATAGGAAATGGGATGTCGAGTTGACTAAAGTTGCCTGTGCCCTACGAACCGCTTTTAATGAATCTACTAAGGAGACCCCGTATTTCCTCAATTTTGGCCGGAACATGATACTGAATGGCAACGAATTCGCGTTGAAGAGTAAGCTTGGGAATGATGATTCAGTTTCGAATACTTTAAATAACCCTTCGGATAAGGGCATGGCCTTACGGGAATTGTTTAAGACTGTTAGGGAACGTTTAGATAAGGCTTCTCAGAAGAACGAAAAGTTCTATAATCTTCGACGTCGACGTGAAGAGTTTTTACCGCATCAACGGGTTTGGCGAAGGAATTTTGTTCTATCTGATGCCGCACGTTATTATACGAGTAAGTTGGCACCTCGATGGTTAGGTCCTTTCGTAATTAAGAAGAGAGTTTCACCTTGGACATATGTTTTGATGGACGATACTGGTAACGAAAAAGGCACCTGGAATATTAAGGATTTAAAAGCCGCCAACGCGTTTGATAATAAACATCCTTGAGGTAGTATGATGAATTGGTGCCCTGTGATTGGGGGCGTGAGAATTCCGTCACCCGGAGATTATTCCAGCGGGAAGGTAAGAGCCCTTCAACTTGGACACTTTTTGGCCGCTTTTCCATCTTTTCAATTCGTTTTTTTTTTCTTATGATTGGGGTTGGTGCAGTTGGTGCGTTTCTTGTTCGTTGAGTTCTGGACCAATTCCATTTTTAGTCGTATAATGTAGGCCCATGGATTTTGTTTAGTTTAGTATTTTGGGAGGAATATTTTCAAGTAAAGCATTTATTACCGATTGTAACTTGAAATTACCGATTTTGACCGATTATATATTGTTTTTTTGCACATAGATTTGAACTTATATTTGTATTTGGTAACATACATTTCGTATGTATTAGGGATTCAGTTCGTGAAGGAGTAGGATCCTGAGTATTTGGTTTACTGAAGGTTATTGAACCTTGTTTCGCGATTTTTTATTACATGTTTAGTTTCAAATGGGTATGGCTGCGGTGCGCCAAGAGATACCCACCCTGGCATTCCCTTCGTTGGTAATGAACCATCCGCAATTGAGCGTTGCCATTGTTGGGTTGATGATGAGATTACCAACAGAATGACCAGTTTTAGCCCAACAGAGCTATATCTGTTCTGTCCTATCTTCTGTCCTATCTTTGTCTTTTAGTTGTCTGGGTTAGATGAGATTTGTTATGTTATTCCGGTATTTAGTTATTTTTTTATCTTTCTTCTTAGGTAAATTTGATGAATTTCACCTATACCTTAGGGATGGTACTAAAGTACTAGTATAGGGAGATTGGATCATTTCTTGGAGTGTACCTGAGGATAAAGTTGAGGATAAAGAATTTTTTTTTGTTTGTTATAACACTCGTACATATCTCTTCGAACTTTGGCTTCTAAACTTTTGTATTTTCCATTTTTTTTTCTCTCTCATTTGTAAAATGGTTGATATTTGTACTAGTTACTTGTGGATCTTTGCATCGGAAGCTGGCGAATGTCGCATTGCGGGATATAGGTACTTTCGTTTGAAGTGTATTTCTTTACTCCGAGTCCTAACTAGCGTTAGTGAAAATTCACGCGGTGAATTTTCTTGAAGTAAGGGGGGTCTGTAACGTTCAAAAATTTCCCAACGACATTAACCGATTTTATTTCACACTTCGAACTCACTAGTTGGATTAAATCGAAGCTTTGTTTACCTTTTGAAATAAGTGAGGTTAAGTAGTAGGCGAATTTTATTCGATCGATGGAACGCTACTTTTCGATAATT
Organism: Phyllotreta cruciferae; assembly: GCA_917563865.1. Lineage (NCBI taxonomy): Eukaryota > Metazoa > Arthropoda > Insecta > Coleoptera > Chrysomelidae > Phyllotreta > Phyllotreta cruciferae. The sequence goes on along the minus strand of OU830620.1, from coordinate 5,047,634 downwards.
TTGATTGACATTTATAATGTTCTGTTGACGGGTTGGTACTCTGAGAAATTGACACTTCTGTTAGGTTATTGAGTTGGTACCAGAGATAGTTTCGCCCTTTTTGGTTTTGGTCTTCGAGGAGAACAGTTCACGTGGTATTATATTGGAAATAATCGGGAAACATCTCGGATTTTCACGGTCTGTTCAGTATTTAATGACTTCGTAATTTTGTTTGGAGCCTTGTGCTATTGTTGTTGCTGCGTATTTTCGGCGTAAACGAAGTTATTTCCGACATTTCGGGATTTCAACCTCTTGGCCAAACCAACCACGTTGCGATCCCCGACTTTCACCACCAGGGGTAAGACTTTGCTTTCTTCTTGTTGCAAATTGTTAATTTTGTGTCTTTTAGGATCTTATTTTTATCTTATTTTTATCTCATTCCTATCATCGATTTTATTTTTATCATCGATTTTATTTGTATCACCGACTTTGTCATCGATCTTTATCATCTTGGATCGTCGATCATCTGTAATATATACCTGTTCGTCTTTTCCATTCGATTCGTGAGGATTTCGCCTACGATTCTGCTGAGAAGAGGGAAGATCGTCAGTCCATCGTTGGATTATGCGGTTTAGAGAAGTTTGATCCACGATTATTCAATATTTTATATAACTAGTACAAAATCGATTCGTTTAATTCAAGCAGTTAGTGTAATAATAACTTTTCTTTAAGTTTAAATGTTTAATTCGTGTCAGTACGATTTGATTCTATTGGGATTGTAGAAAATTCGACTCGCTTTGATTGTTTCTTAATTATTCTGTATAATTATAGATTTTTCATCGCATCTGGACCCCAACTGATCGATCAATTGGAGGACCCAGCTGTCCCACTTTTCGACATCTAACTCTACGCATAGATTATTGGTTTAATTTGACTCATCTGGTTACCATACCGGATTTTCATAGGTAAGTCGAATTTTATTTTACTCGTCAACTACTCTTCGTACTGTTCGGATTTTTGAATTTCTGAATTTCTGAGTTTTTATATTTCTATTATAATAATTTCTATATTGTTAAATTTCTAAATTTTTGAATTTCTCTTACGCTTTGTAAGTTACAATTTTGTGTACGGTTAATTCCTTGTTAAGTTGGGAATTAATTTCGATTTACTTAATCAAGGGCATATGGTCAAACTTAACTGGCGCCCATATATTTTTAACTGAAGTAAATTATAATATTTTTGTTGAACCACTCCCGTCTTCTCTGAGTGTAGTCGCGTGCCCGGATGCTTGATTCATCCACATTGATGTAACTTGGACAAATATATAAGTGTATACTTGAATTTTTAACTACTAGTAGTTAAGGCTATGCCGTTTCTGGACCACTCTATGGGAAAGGGGTATATGGTCCAGAAACGGCATAGGATTTGAGGTGGTCTAGAAACGGCATGGTTTTAAGGGGTGGTCTAGAAACGGCATAGGTTTTAAGGTGGTTCAGAAACGGCATAGGTTTTAAGGTGGTCCAGAAACGGCATATGAATTGAAGTGGCCTAGAAACGGCATATGAATGTACGTGACGTGTGTAATCATGAGAGGTGTGTGTGTGACGTAGGTGTGTGTGATGTAGGTGTGTGTGTGTGAGTGATGTGTGTTGCATGCTTTGATGTGGAGTAGAAAAAAGGAGGAGGTTCAAGTTGGGCTTGAACCCGGGACGGTATTTGGAGTAGACGCGTCTGTATTAGCAGCGCTACGAGGTACGGTGATAGTAATGTATAAATGTAGGTATTTAAGAAGAAAGATGAAGAGTAAGATTTGGTTGGATTGGATAGTATGGGGGTACGAGGGGTGTTAAATAAAAAAGATTTTTGATGTTGATGTAATTGATGTAATTAACATACCTTAGAAGAGGTGTTACAGATTTGTTTTATTAAATATTTATGATTTTTTTTATATTATAGTTCTAATTATTTCAGTTAAAGGTGAATATTGTAATAGACAATCATGTACAATAATGCAGTAAACCTTTGTGTTTGCTGAAAAGCCTTTATTAGCTTCTATTTCCAATTTTATGTCCACCGTTGATATTTTCATGGTTTCTTCTTGTTTAGAACAGTCTACAACGTATAGCATTCGATCTTTAAATGATTTATAGTCTAATAAAGGACGATTTTGAGACGCAGAATTTGAATAGCTTGAATAAAAATTTGAATAATTATGATATGCTAAAGGATAGTCGTTTCTTTCAAAATCCAAGCTCATTTTTTCGTTGGGCCATAATTCTCCATTCAGCGATAGATTAATATTTGATATATTTGTATGATTGAAGATGGTAGGATCTTCATTTTTCTGATTACGTTTATTGGTTTGGAAACATACAATAACATAACGAGGTCTTTCTACGGCAGCGCTCGTTTTCACTGCCCATATTTCATTTTTAGCATCTTTTGTAATTGTAGGTAATTCGTTTAACTCCCATTTTCTGAAAGGTATGAGTATTGGTTGATCGTTCTTAATAGTTTCCATTATTTGCAATTTAATTTCATCATTTGGGAACACATGTTTCACTTTAATAGCCATATTGGTTATATTAAATTCAACTTTAGTTGTTGTATTTGCCTTATCTATGATTATACAATCGTCATCATTACGTGCTCTAACGAAACGAAAAGTTTGCCTTCCATAAGTAATCATGTTATAGTCGTTGAAAACGTTAAATATATGTTTAAGTGGCATAAGTATGCTAAATGATTTATCTGCATCATTCAATATAGGTTTATTAGGATAATCCCAACCAGCTGCAGAAGTTGAATTTGCGTTTGATTCATAACACAAATATGCTCTTACAGCACTAACTATTCCAGGATCTCTAACTGTTTCTATTTCTCTTGCACTTTGAATGTAAGAGCAAGTGTCAAACAAAAATGCAGCGAAATTGGGTGCTAGAGAAACCTTATCTTGTCCATCAACTTTCAAAGTTCCTTTAATTTCCAAGAGAGTTTCATGCATTAAAAAGAAAGCATCATTTTGGTTAATAATAAACTCTATAACATCGCTATTATTGAACGATTTCACGTATGGAACGTATGTGCGGTATTCTTCTTTTCTAATTGATTCATCGTATTTAGGTTCTCGATAAAGATCAAATTTTGATGAAATCCTTAAACGTTTAGCAGGTGCTTCAGAACGAATGTATTTTCTCATTTTTCACCAACTAATCTCAAACCAATTGATTTTAGGAAAGCCTTATTCGCAGGAGACACCTCAATTCGTTTAAAAGGCTTACTGGACAATGATTGAGGTGTTGTTGGTGTTGATTCTTTATAATCAATGACTAATCCCATTAGCGTTCTTGCAAATACAAAATTAATGTACTTATTTCACCTCGAAAATTGACAGGTCTACGACTTTGATCTAATACTCGAACAGTGATGTTGAAAATTTGTTCTGTAGGAGTTATAGGTAAATATATTAGGTTATGTGGTCTTTCAATAATATCAAAACCAGGATCTGTAGTAATTGGAAAACTTAGTATAGTGTGGGCAGGTTGATTTCCTATAAAGGCTCCTTCGGTGATATTACACTCAAAGTGTAGACTTGATACTTTTTTGATGCGAACAGGACGATCTGAACAATGTATTACGCCTGGCTTTAAAACACGTTTTGAAAAACCTAATATTTCACCTAGACTGTTCGATGGTTCAAAGGAAATTGCGTATTTATCAGAAAAAATTTCACACTGTAGAGTATTATTATTAGGTTTTAAGAAAAAACTTATTGGAGTATTTGTTCTTAAACTTAATTGATGATAAATGTATTTATAAATACCATGTATTTCATAACAGCCAACTGGTATTTCGATAGATTTTAATTTGGTTCGCTTGCTGTCTTCGTAGTAGTAAAATTTTTCACCATCAATATTTGGGATAGAATTACAAGAAGCAAATCCTAAAACTGCTAAATAATAATTTTTTTTCGGATTTAGTGTTAAGGGAATTTGTGGAGTAAAAACAAACTCATTCGTATCACTTGTAATCGTCAACTGTTGAGACATGACTGTTGTTAACGCTACAAGTTTTTATTAATAAGTATTTTATAAATTACATTTATAACAATTTCTTTGTGATTTTGGTGGTCCGTCAATGTGACATTCAACATCCGGTCTGTTGTAATGAATGAAGCATGGTAAACAAGTTTGCAGTTCAAAGTTATTGCGGTATTCTTTAGGTAGTTTATGCCATATGTCTAACAGCTCTCCAGGTTTCACATACTTTATCAAACATCGAACTGAAGTCATAGCTAATTCTTCTGTAGTGAGATCACATACAGACTTTTTAAAATCCATCATGTACTTATCCATATAGGAATTTTAAACACAGATGTCCACAATTAAACTGATTATAATTTTGATATTGTTCATTATTATAGTAAATTTTAGCACGTTTCCCAACGTAACGAACAAGTTCTTTAGGTGGCTTTAGATTACCAAATGAATCGAAATACTCTACATTATTGTTTTTCTTTTTATAAGCTACCCAATGTGTACCAGGATTTATAGATAAATCTAAATTTATTATTCCAGATTCTTTACAGGAGGGGGGTCCTTTTGGTAACGTATCTCGCATGAATACACCTCGAAAATTAGGTATTTTTAAACGTTTTGCATATTCTAATAATTCATAATCATACAACGCTCTATTGGGTAGCTTTACTGGAAGTTTTTTTGACGTAAATATAATCCAAAACCTCCTTTTGGAGTTTTCCTCAAATATAACCCATTACCGATGGATTCCATTGCTTTTTTACGCGTCTGATCTTCCGCAAGTCTCTTTTGCGCATTTTTTGCATCAATCACTGTTTTAGCAATAGCGGAAGCTCCGCCTGCTAATGAACCTAATGCTGAGAGACCGGCGAATATAGGTATTAAAGGTAATATACCTCCTGACTTAGCATCAAAAGGAATAACTCGAGGTATTTTAACTTTTTTCTTTCCTCCAACCTGTTTCACAGCAATTTTTGCTGCTTTTAAAGCAAAAACAGCTGCTTTCTTTAGGTTTGATGAAGGTTTCTTTTTCAATGATTTTCCAATTTTTCTTACTATATGTTGCTTAAATGAGCAACCTGCACCAAGTTTACGTTTTACTTTCATTCCTGCAGTAACTAGTAAAGCAGCTGCCCTCTCACCTATTTTAGCGTCCTTAGATTTTACACGTTGCCAAGCAGCTTCTGCTAATTTTTCATCTGCTAAATGTCTATCATTTATTGAAGAGTTTTGCGCGTAAGCAATATCGTGTTGTTTACAGGCAACGTCTAACGGATTAATGCCAGAATCTCCACGAGCTAATCGTTTTTGTAATTTTGTACCAGGACCACAGTATTGATAACCTCCTGGTATATGTAATTCAAAGGGAAGTTTGTTTATGAGTGTATTTAAAACACCCTCACCTTGGTGAACTAACATCATTAGAACTGATACGTAGCATTAGTAAACATTATCTTTTATACATTAAAATGAAATTAATTCATCAAGAACAAAAATTATCGATTGAAAATTTTGATTACTCAACGGAATTTCCAACTAGTAAACATGGTAAATTATTACCAAATTCAGTTCGCAGTATTATATGCGGTCCGAGCGGGTGTGGAAAAACTAATATATTAATGTCACTTTTGTTCAACCCTAATGGGTTAAAATTTAAAAATGTTTATGTTTACTCAAAATCTCTATTTCAGGAGAAATATCAATTATTGCGAGACGTGTTAAATAATGTTAAAGGTGTAGGATATTTTCCATTCAGAGATAATGATGAAATTATTAGCCCGTCGGAAGCTAAAGACTATTCAGTTATTATATTTGATGATGTAGCGTGTGATAAACAGCAGAAAATACGAGAATATTTTTCTATGTGTAGACATAAAAATATTGATGCTTTTTATCTTTGTCAAACTTACTCTAAAATACCTAAACAATTGATACGTGATAACTGTAATATGATTGTGCTTTTTAAACAAGATGAAGTTAACTTAAAACATGTCTTTGATGAACATGTATCTCCAGATATGACGTTTGAAACTTTTAGAAAAATATGTTCTGAATGCTGGAATGAAAATCATAATGTGTTAGTAATAGTTAAAGATTTTAGTCTAAAAGATGGTAGATATCGAAAAAATTTTGATACATATATAAAAGTATAAGTTTTAATGTTTTTTATCATTATTTATCATTATGACAGTAAACGATGTTGTTGCTGCACGCAAACGAAAAGTTCTTCAACTTACACGGTCTATTAGAAAAAAATATTTAGCTTTAAAATTAGGAAAAACGGAGGAGGATCAGGTTTTGAATAAATTATTTAAACCGTTGTCTGAACCGTTAAAAGAAATAGCTACATCATCAAAGATTTTTAATCAATCAATTAACGATTTAAAATCTGAAACATACAAAAAGGAAAATGGTGAAGAAGAAGAAGATGAGGAAAAAGAAAAAGTTGAAGCAAACCCTACAATACTGTCGCCTATACCAAAATTTCAACAGCTTCAAACTATTAGTGAGACTACAAGTGATAATGAGGATAACGATAACGAGGAGATGGAAGAACCATCTCCCCAATCACCAAAAAATATGTCTCAGATTGATATTGATGAATATTTGGCACAATATCCTCCTATGCTGCAAAAATATATCGAAGAATTCATAGAAAAAGATAAGAAAATTGATAAAGTTTATGGACCTGTTTATGACGCTACAACAAGTAAATGGCTTCTAGGCGGACAAAGCATTGATTTCGATATGAACAATAGGATAATTATTTCTGATAAAGGGTATCTTGTTGGTACTCCTGGAATTTACGAATTAATATTTTATAGTAAACCATTTAATTATAACCAAGAAGATTTAAATAATTATAAAAAGATTTTACTAGCAACTGATGTTCATAAAAAAGTAAATGGTGATTTAAAGGGTACAAAGAAACGGAAATATCATTCGATTATCAAACCTCTTGTTTCTTCTAACAAATCTGGAGGTGACCTGAAATTGCAATACAATAATAAACCAATAGAATATGTGTATTGGGATGATCCGAATGAGTTATATGAGCGTTTAAAATTACTATTTGCTTCAAAAGAAGCTGGTAACACTTCTGTTGATAATGAAATTATCGCTATAATTAATGAGTTACGTGAGGAAAATATTGTTTATTAATATTAAAAATATTTGCGTTTTGTTCATTTCCACTATGAGTCTTGATAAGTTCGGTCGAAGATCACTTTTTAAAGGAGATACTAATGAAAACTCTTTGTTTAACAAAAATTATCAAGAAAATGAACTTAAACGTATAATGGAAGCATTTGAGGTGGATATCCAACGTGTTGACAAAACAATAAAGGGAATTAATAGTAATTTTGTTCAACTTTCTCAAATGCTATCAGCAACTGTTAATCGAGAAGATATAAAAAAATTAAAAGATGAAATAACATATAAAGTTGATAGTGTTTGCAAAGATCATCTCAATGCAATGAATAATTTAAAAGTTGATATGGAAAATATGAAAAATTCGGTTTTGAAAATACGAGATAAAATAAATACTTATGAAAAAACTTTTAAAATTGATGTTGTTGATATTACAAGTTGATATGGAAAAAGTGAAATATTTACTTTTAAAAAATCGTAAATGAAGAAGATTTAAGAAATTAAAAGATGAATTATAAAATCGTTAATTAATATCTATATATTTATTTGTATAATAACACTTTATTTCATTAAACATAATGGCTTCAAAGGAAAAGATTCAGCTCGTTAACGAACTACATGCTTCAGCTCGGAAAAATTATCATAGGAGAAGAACAATTATCAAAGGTTTGAATGATTTATGGCAAATGGATTTGGCTGAAATGCGACCCTATTCACATCAAAATAAAGGATATAAATTAATTATGGTTGTTATCGATAGCTTCTCAAAGTTTATGTGGACACGTGCATTGAAGACAAAAACAGGTGAAGAAATAACGAATGCTTTTTCCGATATACTTAAGCATGTAACGCATTTTCCAAAAAATCTACAAACTGATCAAGGTAAAGAATTCTTTAATAATAAATTTCAAAATTTAATTAAAAAACATAATATTAATCATTATAATACATTCAGTGTTAAAAAAGCATCAATCGCTGAGCGAGCTATCAGAACTCTGAAATCGAAATTATATAAATATTTTAGCTTGCATGGTACTTACAAATGGATTAATGTTTTGGAAGATATTACTAAAGAGTACAATAATACTAAACATAGTAAAACAAATTTTAAACCATGTGACGTAAACAAACGTAACGAGAAAAAGATATTACATGAGAGTTATAGTAACTTAAAAATTGCTAGCTCACATAAATATAATGTTGGAGATATTGTGAGAATTAGTAAATCTAAGCATATATTTGAAAAAGGATACACGCCGAATTGGAGCACTGAGCTCTTTAAAATAAAGACAGTTAAAATAACAAATCCTGTTACATATTTGTTAGAGGATATGCAACAAAATCCTATTAGTGGAGGTTTCTATGAGGAAGAATTGCAAAAAACATTTGTTCCTGACATTTATCTAGTTGAAAAGGTACTTAGAAGAAAAAATGGTAAAATGCTAGTTAAATGGTTAGGTCTCAGTGAAAAAAATAACAGTTGGATTCAAAATTCTGATGTTGTATGAGAATTAAGAATTTTTTTCGTTGGTAACTTCTTTAGTACGGATTGAACAAACAACAAACATGTTTTTAATGTGGTTAACTTGTTTGATCATGTATAAACAAGTTTGTTCTAGTTAATTGATAAGACTGTTATAATACAATTGGTGGGAGGAATTAGGGTATAAATTGAGTGCTTCATCTTAACCGACTAGTAATAACAAAAATGCAGCTCAACAGTGTTGATGATGATGAGGGTGTTTTCTCTTACATAAGTGATAATGATCATGATGATTACTTTCAAGAAGTAGACAGAATGCTTTTATTCTATGAGAATACAGCTGCTTTAGAAAGGCGTTTGCTATATGAAACTACCTATCCAACAGTTATATTTGAAGTGCGTTGTGGTATAAGTCCATCAAGAAGTTTAGCACCTGCTGTAACACTTCAACATGTGAATAAAAACCAGAAGATTTCATTTGATTATTCTGATGAATGGATGGAATTGATTGATGTTTTTAAATCAAAAATTAACAATTTCTTTTATGCAGAAGATGATGCCTTTACACAGGTTCCACAAAATGTAAAATGTGGAAGCTACTGCTTTATAACACAGTTAATTTATGATAATATAAAGTTTTTATCGTTGAAAAAATTTAATGTAGAATATTTAGTTCATGTTAATGATGTTATTCAGTTTTTAGATATTAATTCAAAATTTATTGTATCTAGAGTTAATTACTTGGAGAATATTGCATTTAATTCATTTTACTATAATTTAGTGAGGATTATAAATGAAAACTGTATTTCCAAAAATGTTAATGATAAGCTTGAAATATTATCTGTTATTTGTGACTTATCTAACACGGAATTATGTGTTGGGTTAAGAGAATTACTGTATTATTATAGAGATATTGTTATCAGCGATATGTCTGTGGTTAACAGTTTATCAAATTAAACAAATATGTTTTCATTTTTGGTTTTAATTAGTAACATAATGAACTCCGAAGACTATAAACGTAGGTTAGTAAATTTTTGTGAAAAACTTGAAGAATTAAATAGAAAAATTGATTTATTTGAAGAAAGAATTAAAACTTTTAAAGCATTTGAAAATTTAAAAATAACTAAGCCAAGCAGACGAATTTGTTTAAAAAATGGAGACCCTTCTAATAATGTCAACAATTTTAAATAACACTCTATACACAAGTGTGCCAAATGGAACCGAGGAAGCGATGGTGTGTTTTGAAAAATGTGACTTGTGGTACAAAATGAATAGCATAAATATCAATGGATTGGAGACGTTTTTTATACGATTACCTATAACCAAGCATTTTGTTATTTACAAACTTAAGTTATCATTTTTTGATAAAAGTGTAACGGAAATGCAAAGACTAGAAGTGTTGGAAGGAATAGTCTATTTAGAATATGAATATTATAAAGTGGCGGCTTGTTTATTTCTTTGTTTTATAGTTTTATCGGTGTTGTACATATTCGTTATGTTATTTCAAATTATCATAAAAATTGTAAGTAGAAAAATAGAAAATTATTTTAATATATATAACAGATGATTGTAACATTTATATCATTAATAAAAAATATTTTCATAATGATACTTCTCATTTTACTCTTCTCCTGCTGCTCCGCAACTGTTGACGATGATATTAAAAGGAATCAAACAATTGCTTTCTTAAAAAGATTTGGTTATTTAAATGAAACAAATAATGGATACTCATCATTATCATCATCTTTACAAAATTTTCAAGAACGTATGAATATCGAAGTCAGTGGAACAATAAACGATGAAACAATTAAGCTAATGAAACGTGCAAGATGTTCCAAACCTGATAATGAATTTGCTTTAATGAGCAGATGGGAAAAAACTAATTTATCATGGTATTTTCCACAAGCAAATAATGATTATTTTGAAATAGCAAAGAAAGCTTTTGATATGTGGGAAAGTAATTCAATTCTAAAATTCAAGAATGTTAGAATACCTAATCCAAAACCTGATATTACAATAGTAGGCGTTAAAAAAGCACATGATTATCGAAGTGTTTGTGGAGGACGGCGTGAGTGTAAACAGTCTTTTGATGGGCCTGGAAATGTTTTAGCTCATGCTGATTACCCATATAATGATCATTGTTTAGAAATTCATTTTGACATAGATGAAAATTGGTATTTAGGGGATGATGATAATATTCCTGATAGTGCTAAAAGTTTACTAATGACTTTAGTGCATGAAATTGGTCATTCGTTAGGATTAGCACACAGTTATAATTTTGAAGCTATTATGTATCCTTATTATCAACGTCATTTTCGAAACTTGAGTAAAGATGATATACAGGGAATAAATCTACTGTATCCTAAACCAATAATTATTAAACACCCACAAAAAATATCTACTCAAAGAGCAACAACAACAACAACAGCAACACGGGAAATTTCAACTCAAAGGTTAACAACAACAACAACTACTACTACTACTACTACTGAAAAACCCTTAACTCATATTCATTCTAATCGAAACACAAAAAATTTATGTGATATTAAAGTTCCCGATTTCTTATTCCTTGCTAAAGCATCTGATTTCCCAAATCATCGACTTTACGTTGGCTACAAAGATTCGTTGTGGAAGATGGATTTAAATGAAATGCTGATACCTAAAGAACCGCAAAATCTCATAGATTTTATTCCTAACAGCATTAAATCTTTAACAATTTCTCATTTGTTTCAAAATTCTATTGGCGAATTGATTGGAGTTATTAAAAATTCTAGAAACTTCTATAAGGCAAGCTTTCCAAATTTGAAAATAATTGAAAATCGTCATTTTCCTAAAGAAATAACTGCAGCATTTCAAACCTATAGTGGGAAAAATTATATTTTCTTTGAAAATAAATCTTTTATTGAGTTCATTGAGAATCCTACCGATATAACTAGTAGAGGATACATCAAAGATGTTTTTCCCAATATCCCAACTGATGTAAACTTAGTTTTTCGGTACATCGATGGACATTTATACTTTTTTAAAGGTGATACTTACTACAAATACAACGAGTTTACGAGAAAAATAGTAGAGATTGGATCCTTCTCGTGGAATCTGTTCAACATACCATGTCCAAACGATAATTTGCTAAATCAATTGAAAACCTTACTTTCAAAAATAATTTCCATATATGAATAGGTAATAAAAGATTAAATATATAAATGTATTTGTTTATTTAACATTAGTTATTTCAAACATTTACAATAATTATAATTATTAACATTTATTATGGTTCTATACTGTAATGCCCCCAGGGGAGGGTATCATCAGTGTTGGGTAGTAAATATCGTTTGTCGTCAAATGCAGACAAAGCAATTTTTTCTTGCTCTACACTAAAAACATCGTGATTGAATGATCGAATAGTACATTGTTTTTCATAGTATAATCTTTGAGTTTTCAAACAGTTAAAGTAATCATCAAAAGTAATTTTATTTTTTACAACATTATTTTTAATTCCTTTTGATTTTTTTATTTCCTTCATATTTTCAATTTTAAATGCATACATTTTAGATCTAAGACCAACGAAATGTGTAATAAGTTTCGATTTAGCTTCATCCTTCATTTTACCTAAAACTTTTTTGTTTACTAATGGAATATTGAATTTATTATTAGGAGGATAATCGCTAGTATCAAACTTATCAATGTCGCTCTTTATAACCTCATCGTACACATCATTAGAAACTAGTTCATAAATAAAACTATCAGTATCTGTATACAACAACTTACATCTATTTACACCCATTTTCGGTAGCATATAATCATAATGAAAATCATACATAACTATTTTTGATAAGTCTAAAATAGCCATACCAATATATAAAGGTTTATTAAAAATTATTTCTGATTTTTTTAACTCAACTGATATTAAATTTTCACTAAAAATTTTTCTTGAATGAAATCTAGGATCAGCAATTAGATTCTTAGCTCCATATCGACCTTCCCATGAGCGTAACAATTTAACAATACGATATTTCCTTACAGACTCCATTGTTTTTCCAAATACAGCATTATTCATTAGTTTAAATAAATTTTTTTCAAAATCATTTTTACTTAATGTTCTAAAAGAATTATTTAAATCAATATAGCTTTTTAACCAACTTGATTGTTTAAATTTTAATATTTTATGAATTTTAATTAATTTTAAACCATGTTTTAAAACTTGTTTCAGGTTTCTATAATGTATAACATATTTTTCTTTATTAAAAACTGTTGTACTTAATTTTTTAAATTTTGAACCTGGTGGAGTAAAATGTTCAGCACAGAACGGGAAATCTTTATGATAATCATGTAATTCCTTAGGATATTCAAGATCAACTTCTAAAATATATCCTTCAGATGCATTGTCAGCTATTTGAGTTATATCTATATTAGTATCACACCATTCAAATCCACCATAAGGAAGAGGTTCACTCATAGCTTTACCATATAAATTATTTACATCTAAGTAAAGTATATATTTAGATGGTTTTGATGAATCATAATTTGTCATGTATTTATTATTTGCTTGCGAATATCTGTTAGAGCAAACCGATATACCACCACGTATGCCTTTTTCAATAAACATAACTTTATCTACATCATCGAGCAATTCAAGTTCACATTTAGTATATTTTAACATTGCATCCCACGTGTACCCAGGCATTGTATAATACCATGCAGGGTCAAGATCGTATGCTTTATAACACTTTTCTCTAAATTGTTCAAACACATCAGTAAGTAACAATATATCCTACTAACTATACAACTGAAACCGAAAGAATCCATTCATTCATTCATTCACTGACTCATTGGCGTGTTTTTTTTTTTACGGCCAAACGCGAAGGAAAATCGTCGCGGAAAAAACGCTATCCGACGTAACTCGACGAGATCTATCGGAAAATCGATATTTCGAAACCCGGAAAAGTTTCCTTCCGGGTGAAAAACCGGATTTTTGGGGTATTTTTGAGGTTTTTCGGGATTTTCTCCGAAAATCTTCCGACGATTTTCTTTAAAATTTTCCAAAATATTCTTTAATATATTACCAATCACCTCACGCAAACCGCATATCGGGGAAAATCCATTTACCGGAGTTATAGGAAAAACAAATTGTCATTTTCGCAATTTCGGCAAAAAAATTGAAATATCTCGAAAAAAGATGCGATTTCGAAAAAAAATTTATTCTTCGAAAATTGTAGAGAACGCTTTTCTCTATAATAGGACATATAAGGGGTTATTCTATTTTGAACCGTTTTTGAGTTATAACGATAAAAAACAAACATTCCTTCGCGAACGAAAAATTTATATTTTACAATTACTCAAAAACTAGCCGTTTTTTGAAAATTTCTCAAGAATCGAAATTTGTAAAGAATAGTATTTTGTATAATATATGTGGATGGGGTGATTCGATTTTGAGCGGTTTCCGATTTATAGCGCGATATCGATTTTTTAAAATAAACGCGATTGACAAAAAGTCGAAATAACTCGAAAAAAGATGCGATTTCGAAAAAAAATTTATTCTTTGAAAATTGTAGAGGATGTTTTTTTACATAATAAAAATTTTACGGGGTGGTTCCAACTTTAACGGTTGTTGAGTTACGACGAAAAACCTGCGATATTACTGGGTAAAACCGAGCTGATTGGCGCGTTTTTTTCTTACGGCCGTACGCGAAGGAAAATCGTCGCGGGAAAAAACGCCATCTTTACGAATTTTGACGAGATCTATCGGAAAATCGACATTTCGAAACCCGGAAAAGTTTCCTTCCGGGTGAAAAATTCCGGATTTTTAGGGTTTTTTGCGATTTTATCGGAAACGAAGAGATCGATTTTTCTCAATCTCTCCTAAAATATTCGTCAAATTAATATCGATTATCTCACGCAAACCGCGGGAAAATCAAATTTTCTTTCGTGGAGTTATGGCAAAAATAATTTAATTATAATTAAATTCATTATTATTTACACGCTCAAATCTCGAAAACTATTAGGTGTACGATAATTTTACAAGAATACAAATTTGTTAAGCGTAGTTTTTTCCAACTAACAAAACAAATTGCATATGTTTATCTTGAACAGTTCAAAAGTTATAGGGGTAAATCTAAGTCGTGAACATGAGACTCGAGCGACTGATTTATGGTTCAAATTCGCGCAGCAAAGGGATTCCCGAAACCGTTCTCTCCGTAGAGAACAGGGACGGATCGAGAAGGAATTACTTTATGAATAAATACATTAATATCTCCGAAACGGAAGGTTTACGAAAATATTACAAAAATACAAATTTGTTAAGCGTAGTTTTTTCTAACTAACAAAACAAACCGCATATTTTTAAATTGAACTGTGCGAGGGTATTTTACTTTGAAAAGTTAGCTTGTAGCGGTCGAGAGAGGGGTGTGCAATGTGCATTAATATTTTGGCATTTTGGATTTTGGCCGAGCGACTATTAGCATTAGCATATGTTAGAAATGGGGACGGCACTGCGATGGATATTTATTTAAACCGAAAGAATTGTATCGAAAATGTATGATTCACGGAGGGACTAGTTTTTAGGTTGATAAGGTGGAATCGGATGATGTATTACTTTACTTTGTTATTTTGTTATTGGGTGTTAATAAAGAAAGACTTACAATTATTTATTTTTCGGGGTGCGCTTATAAACCTTATTTGATTTCAAGCGAACAAATTTTTGGATTTGGACGCTATTATCAAAGTTTTATTAACAATTACGGCTAATAAACTTTTGAGCTTACAATTAGTGATTTGTGATAATGAAGCAGTAGTGTATGGTTGTATAGTAGAGTGTATAATAGTGGTAGTGATTGCCTGACTAACTGACAAGACCACCAAAAGATTTAATTGCAACAATTGACGACCTGGCAACGGGTAAGTGTCCCAAGAAAGGGCGAAATCGAAATAACTCGAAAAAAGATGCGATTTCGAAAAAAAAATTATTCTTTGAAAATTGTAGAGGATGTTTTTTTACATAATAAAAAGTTTACGGGGTGGTTCCAACTTTAACGGTTGTTGAGTTACGACGAAAAACCTGCGATATTGCTGGGTAAAACCGAGCTGATTGGCGTGTTTCTTTCTTACGGCCGTACGCGAAGGAAAATCGTCGCGGGAAAAACGCCATCTTTACGAATTTTGACGAGATCTATCGGAAAATCGACATTTCGAAACCCGGAAAAGTTTCCTTCCGGGTGAAAAATTCCGGATTTTTAGAGTATTTTTAGGGTTTTTTGCGATTTTATCGGAAACGAAGAGATCGATTTTTCTCAATCTCTCCTAAAATATTCGTCAAATTAATATCGATTATCTCACGCAAACCGCGGGAAAATCAAAATTTCCTTCGCGGAGTTATGGCAAAAATAATTTAATTATAATTAAATTCTTTATTATTTACACGCTCAAATCTCGAAAACTATTAGGTTTACGATAATTTTACAAGAATACAAATTTGTTAAGCGTAGTTTTTTCCAACTAACAAAACAAACTGCATATGTTTATCTTGAACAGTTCAAAAGTTTTAGGGGTAAATCTAAGTCGCGAACATGAGACTCGAGCGACGGATTAATGGTTCAAATTCGCGCAGCAAAGGGATTCCCGAAACCGGTCTCTCCGTAGAGTACAGGGACGGATCGAGAAGGAATTACTTTATGAATAAATACATTATTATCTTCGAAACGGAAGGTTTACGAAAATTTTACAAGATACAGAAATTGTTTAGAAATGATTTTTCTATCGAACGGTATATTTTCCGAACCTCGCGAACAAGCCGTAACAAAAATCGTTTTTCCGGAAAATTCAAAATCAAATATCTCCTAAGCCGTTAGATTTACGAAATTTTTTCAAACTAGGTGATTTGTAGGGATTATTTTTTTACATCGAATAGTAATTTACAAATTTTTATTCGACAATTAGTTTTTGAGTTATTAGAAAAGGTTTAATTTTAATTAGTCATAATTAAAATTATCACGCTCAAATCTCGAAAACTATTAGGTTTACGATAATTTTACAAGAATACAAATTTGTTAAGCGTAGTTTTTTCCAACTAACAAAACAAACTGCATATGTTTATCTTGAACAGTTCAAAAGTTTTAGGGGTAAATCTAAGTCGCGAACATGAGACTCGAGCGACGGATTAATGGTTCAAATTCGCGCAGCAAAGGGATTCCCGAAACCGGTCTCTCCGTAGAGTACAGGGACGGATCGAGAAGGAATTACTTTATGAATAAATACATTATTATCTTCGAAACGGAAGGTTTACGAAAATTTTACAAGATACAGAAATTGTTTAGAAATGATTTTTCTATCGAACGGTATATTTTCCGAACCTCGCGAACAAGCCGTAACAAAAATCGTTTTTCCGGAAAATTCAAAATCAAATATCTCCTAAGCCGTTAGATTTACGAAATTTTTTCAAACTAGGTGATTTGTAGGGATTATTTTTTTACATCGAATAGTAATTTACAAATTTTTATTCGACAATTAGTTTTTGAGTTATTAGAAAAGGTTTAATTTTAATTAGTCATAATTAAAATTATCACGCTCAAATATCGAAAACTATTAGGTTTACGAAAATATTACAAAATACAAATTTGTTAAGCGTAGTTTTTTCAAACTAACAAAACAAACCGCATATTTTTAACTTGAACCGTGAGAGGGCATTTTACTTTGAAACGTTAACTTGAAGCGGTCGAGAGTGGGGTGTGCAATGTGCATTAATATTTTGGCATTTTGGATTTTGGCCGAGCGATTATTAGCATTAGCATATGTTAGAAATGGGGACGGCACTGCGATGGATATTTATTTAAAACGAAAGAATTGTATCGAAAATGTATGATTCACGGAGGGACTAGTTTTTATGTTGATAAGGTGGAATCGGATGATGTATTACTTTACTTTGTTATTTTGTTCTTGGGTGTTAATAAAGAAAGACTTACAATTATTTATTTTTTGGGGTGCGTTTATAAACCTTATTTCATTTGAAGCGAACAAATTTTTGGATTTGGACGCTATTATCAAAGTTTTATTAACAATTACGGCTAATAAACTTTTGAGCTTACAATTAGTGATTTGTGATAATGAAGCAGTAGTGTATAGTTGTATGGTAGAGTGTATAATAGTGGTAGTAATTGCCTGACTAAGTGACAAGACCACCAAAAGATTTAATTGCAACAATTGACGACCTGGCAACGGGTCAGTGTCCCAAGAAAGGGCGCGTTAGCGCCCTTTCCAACCATTCTGCGAGTCTGTTTTCATATACAAGTCTGAATATTCACCTAATGTTTTTATATTAAATTTTTCCCATATCAATTGAGCGTGGTTAAACTTTTCATCATCAATATGTTCATCATTCAAATAATTATAAAAATTTGCTTTCGCAGGTAATTCTGGTTCATTTAATTTTTCAATTGAATCAATATAATCATAAGGAAATACACCTTTTTTATTTAGCAATCTAAAGCATTGCTCATCTACATTTACAAATTCTTTCTTCAAATTAATAAGATCGTTAGCATCTAAAGTTTTTACTAAACAATCTAATGAGGTTCCTAAGAAACGAAAAGAATCTATAAACCTAAATTTAATATCTGTTTGATCGTCAAAAATAGTAAATGATATATAACGCTCTTGATTTATAGGTAAAATATTTATTCGACCATTAGATGCTAAATCTCTTATAATAAAGTGTGAATCATAACCGCTTAAGTTATGAAAAACTATAGGAACTATAAACTGTTTTTTATAATTCAAATTACAAGCTTGATGAGCAAAATTTCGAAAACTACCAGTATAATGATCATGATCACGTACAATGATGTCTGAGGAAATAAACGGTTTTTCGCAAAGATAACAATGAGTTGATGGTATATTATCATAAAAATTATTAATTGGTGCTATGTTTTTCATTTTACTTTCCACTAACTGTCCTAATTTTTGAATTTCTTCAGAAAACCACTTCATACATTCTTCACCCCGATAACTTTTGTAAAAAGATAAAGAATCATCATAATGACATTTAAAATAGTAGCCAGCACTATATGGTTTATGTAATTGATATTTTCTACTTTTACTTTTTAAATTTATATCACCATATTTCTCCAAATATGATTCGAAATCTGCATAAATAATGAAAGGCGTTCTCTGTCTATATATAATATTTTTAAATTTAATTGATTTATCAGCAGGAAATGAAATTTTATAAGAATTCACATTTCCACAAATTATTTTATGTTCTTTAAATTGTGATTGACAATGAAAATAATTAAGACAAATATCACAAATAAATTTTTTATGTGAATTTTTATTTACTTGGTTTGATACTAAACGTGATAAATTTTTAATCAAACAGTAATGAAATTTAATATTTTCTTCATGTTCACTAAATTCCATTTGTTCTAAAGGGTTGTTACAATCATTTACTCTCGGAATATAATAATTTTGAATAATTAATAAATTTACATGATTTTCATATCTAGTTTTCCCCAACCTAACTGGTATTACATCATAATAAAAACCTTGCTTCTTTTGAATATATTCCAATCCGTATACGTTAACAGATATATTATTAAGTTTTTCAAATTTATGAATTTGTGAAATTGGCATAGGTATAGGTAAATTGTCCATATTTAATATATAACTAAAATGAGGATACGAAGTAACTCTATCACTATGGTTTTTAGCAGGATGTAAGGCTGCTACAATAGATCTATAAAAACAAGCATCATCTTTGTTTTTAATATTGATACATGCATGTTTTTTTAGAATTTGTTGAGGTAATTCTATGAAAGTTGAAGGTTGTATCCCAAATCCATGTTTATTAATATTTATTTCTAAGGAAATTATTTTACTTAATGCCCAACCTGAACCACGTTCTTGAAATTCTGATAGTTTATTATAAATTTCATCCACAATATTTATTTTAAACCAATTTTGAATATTTTCATCTTTCAAAATAATTCTATTTGCTGTATTGAAATATTTAATATCAGTTATATTGCTACATTCATCTACAGAACCTTTTACAAATTCTGCTGATAA
This sequence comes from Phyllotreta cruciferae, assembly GCA_917563865.1. NCBI lineage: Eukaryota > Metazoa > Arthropoda > Insecta > Coleoptera > Chrysomelidae > Phyllotreta > Phyllotreta cruciferae. The sequence continues at coordinate 5,027,930 of OU830620.1, read as the reverse complement.
AACAGCGTTTATTTTTAAAGCAAAATATTTTTTTAACAGAAAATCAATCTTAAACTTAAAAGTTTTGCATGAATCAACGAAAAAAGTCTCTAAATTTTTATGTTTTAAATTTATTATTAAACCAGTTCGAATTCTACTCACAAATGCGGAAGCAAGATCCTCCCATTTTATACGATCTGAACGATTAGACTTTAACCCAGCGCCTTTCTTATTATAAACTAATGATTTAATTTGTGAACGCAAGTGCTTTAAGTGTCCTAAATTTGTAACGAGGTGTCTTTGTTGACCAATTGAAGATGTACAACAATCATACACACCTTTATTGCAAATTCTGATAGTTTTATTTAAATGTTTCACCCACTTATCAATGTTTTGCTTTTTAGGGTTTTGCTTAAGTAAATTTAATACTTTAGTGTAGAGATTTATCATTTTACTACCCTCATTTATAATTAAATCTACAGTTAGAACCATAATAAAAATAAATAACTTACTAAAACAACACTTGTGATTCTTGTGATTCTTGCGCAGAATTATCAACAATTTCAAACAATATTCTAGGCGGTAGTATTGCTCCTAAATCTTGCTTCCCATTAATTATAAGAGAATATTTTTTACCACACAATTTTTTAACATGTTTTCCATAAACTTCGGTGACTCGCTTCGGAAGGAACGTTACAAAATCTTCCAGTTCTATAAACACTGATGAACCAAATTTTGTTTTAATTACTTTGGCTCCCACTATTGGAAATGGTGTGTTGCAGCTCAAGTCTTGAAATTTTCTTATAGGTTTATTTTCCTTTTCTTCAAGACTAACTGCATTCAATTCTCCTACAAACGACATCTAATTTTTATTTTAAGTAATGATATAGTAGTTAAAATATAAGACTTACCGTTCTAATTTAAAAGGAGCAAACAAGAGGTTAATAATGACGTACACAGGTGGTGTAATGTTATAAATATTTTCACACTGTTCATTCCTTTATATAAACTTTTCTACACCTACTATTACCACTGATTTACTATTTATCTTAATTATGTTGATAACATATCTGAGGTTTGTAAATAACAGTAGTTATTTGCAAAATTGTGGGTACGTATTTTGTTACATTATCAGTTACCGCAAGGTCCTTAATTAAATTAAAATATCTGTTTTGATAATTTATACATTATTTTCACTTTTAAATTAAAAATAACTCTTCTGATAACATATCTATAATTTTTGATAACAGTAGGTATTTTTGTTGCTTTATCAGTTACCACAAAGTCTTTCCTATTTTTACCTTTAATTTGTTTATTACATATTAGTAATAATATTGTTAGCTATTTTTGTTGCTTTATCAGTTAGCACAAGGTCCTTCCTATTTTTACCTTTAATTTGTTTATTACTTATTGATTTTAATATTGATAAATATATAAAATTTTTGAAAATATTTATCGAATATGGTGGTTAAGTTTTAATAGCTTCCTTAAATCAATATCATGATTATCAAAGAAAACAAAAATATTTTGCTAAAAAATTGTATAAAAAGAGACCTACTTTCATAATCTGTATTATACTCATCATCATCAACCTCAACAACTCCATTGGTAAGTAACTTACTATTCTACTTAATGTTAAGAAATATTAACTGTTTATACATTTACACTTAGATTTACTTCAATATAAAATAATGGGATCTCTAAAATTTTTTGAAGAAGATACTTTGGAAGCTTTATATAATATACCCATACCAGAAGCAGCAGAAATTTTAAGTTTAGAAATATCCAAGTTATTTTGTAATGAAAATTTAAACTATTTGTATTTTTGCAATAACTGTAATGAACTGTATTACATTTTAAATCATTGTCTTAGGAAAAAATCATTTTGTTTTAAATGTAAAAACTATTCGTATTTTGTTAGATAAAACACACATTTATTTATTTTTTGTTTCTCCAACAGCAGCAGCACCAACATCATCATCATCATCGTCACTATGAGAATTGCATTTGTTGACATCCAAGGGTTTTACGTTAACAATTCCTTTTCTGTAAAGGAATTAGTTATTGAAATCGGAGGCAAGCAACAATACGCTCTCTTTTTACCAGAAAAACCATATGAGTTATTAGATAGAAAGGATCAAAAAACGGCTAATTATTTGGAACACCATCTCCATGGAATAGCTTATAATTCTGGTTACATCGAATACGAGCTATTAGATCAGCTGTTATTAAAGCATTTGTTTAATGCAGCAGATTTTATAGTTATAAAAGGGAATCAAAAAGCTGATTTTCTGATAAAAAAGTCTAACAGTTTTCAAATTTTCCCTTATATTATAGATCTTAATAGAACATATGATGATGATGATGATGGGAACAACATTCCAAAATTTACGAAAAATTGGAAGTGCTGTCTTAATCACCGAACAGACCAGGAATATATGTGTGCCACCAGAAATGTTTCAAATATAAAAAAAATGGTTTGAAGATGGAATTTTGTCCAAGCTAATTCGCTATTGATACATATTAAAAAGTTGTAAATTGTATAAAATTATAAATTTTATAAAAATATATAGTAAACACTATAAAAACAACAGAGTCATTACTTTTCCAAATTTTCCTGTACATTATCAACTTAAACTGGACTTGTGATAAACACATGATGAGAACAAAATTCTTAAATGCGCATGTGCATAGCAAAAACTTACTATACATTTTATAAATTATAGAGTAACTAACACTGTTAGACATTATCCATTGGATACTTAATCGTAATGGAATCTGCATTAGATTATATTAATGGAAATAAATTATTAATAAATTTTAGTGAACAAGAATTAAAAGCTTTTCCTTTGAAATACCTAATACAACATGTAAAACCTTGGGATTTATTAGAAGTATGGTATAAACTACCTGAAAATTACAAACAGGATTATCAATTGCAAGTTAAATTACCATGCTTCATACATTATAATCAAGAAAATAATTATCCTGTTCAATCACAAAAAAATTGTTTAATGTGTAATGTTGTATTAAAAAATAAGCAATGCTGTGAACAAACAACCCTTATGAAGCATTACTAAACTGATGAAAAACACACCTACATATTTTCATATTTTATTATCATTATTTAATTTAAATATATAATAAAACATTAAATGTTAAAAATCTTTTATTTAACACCCTGTAAACCCTGTTTCCTTTATCTTATTCCCTATATACTTATTTTAATTTTTTATTTTCTACCCCTCACGTCTATTACAATATTCACCTTTAACTGAAATAATTAGAACTATAATATAAAAAAAATCATAAATATTTAATAAAACAAATCTGTAACACCTCTTCTAAGGTATGTTAATTACATCAATTACATCAACATCAAAAATCTTTTTTATTTAACACCCCTCGTACCCCCATACTATCCAATCCAACCAAATCTTACTCTTCATCTTTCTTCTTAAATACCTACATTTATACATTACTATCACCGTACCTCGTAGCGCTGCTAATACAGACGCGTCTACTCCAAATACCGTCCCGGGTTCAAGCCCAACTTGAACCTCCTCCTTTTTTCTACTCCACATCAAAGCATGCAACACACATCACTCACACACACACACCTACATCACACACACCTACGTCACACACACACCTCTCATGATTACACACGTCACGTACATTCATATGCCGTTTCTAGGCCACTTCAATTCATATGCCGTTTCTGGACCACCTTAAAACCTATGCCGTTTCTGAACCACCTTAAAACCTATGCCGTTTCTAGACCACCCCTTAAAACCATGCCGTTTCTAGACCACCTCAAATCCTATGCCGTTTCTGGACCATATACCCCTTTCCCATAGAGTGGTCCAGAAACGGCATAGCCTTAACTACTACCTTAAAACCATGCCGTTTCTAGACCACCTCAAATCCTATGCCGTTTCTGGACCATATACCCCTTTCCCATAGAGTGGTCCAGAAACGGCATAGCCTTAACTACTGTCGACGTGAAGAGTTTTTACCGCATCAACGGGTTTGGCGAAGGAATTTTTTTTAAGAAGAAAGATGAAGAGTAAGATTTGGTTGGATTGGATAGTATGGGGGTACGAGGGGTGTTAAATAAAAAAGATTTTTGATGTTGATGTAATTGATGTAATTAACATACCTTAGAAGAGGTGTTACAGATTTGTTTTATTAAATATTTATGATTTTTTTTATATTATAGTTCTAATTATTTCAGTTAAAGGTGAATATTGTAATAGACGTGAGGGGTAGAAAATAAAAAATTAAAATAAGTATATAGGGAATAAGATAAAGGAAACAGGGTTTACAGGGTGTTAAATAAAAGATTTTTAACATTTAATGTTTTATTATATATTTAAATTAAATAATGATAATAAAATATGAAAATATGTAGGTGTGTTTTTCATCAGTTTAGTAATGCTTCATAAGGGTTGTTTGTTCACAGCATTGCTTATTTTTTAATACAACATTACACATTAAACAATTTTTTTGTGATTGAACAGGATAATTATTTTCTTGATTATAATGTATGAAGCATGGTAATTTAACTTGCAATTGATAATCCTGTTTGTAATTTTCAGGTAGTTTATACCATACTTCTAATAAATCCCAAGGTTTTACATGTTGTATTAGGTCTTTCAAAGGAAAAGCTTTTAATTCTTGTTCACTAAAATTTATTAATAATTTATTTCCATTAATATAATCTAATGCAGATTCCATTACGATTACCCAGGCAGCAATACCACGTCGAATATACGTCGATTTGTGGTAGACATCTGGTAGACGACGTGACCGTCACCAATATTCGACGTCGATTTGGTTCGACGTGGTATCAACCTCGTTGAATTCACGTTTGTTCAACGTCAGGAGTAGACGTTGATGTAAATATAGTCGAAGTTACGTTAATTCAACGTCGAATCTCTTTAATAAGTGACAAAATTATTTACAAATGATACCACCAAATGATTTAGTGACAAATGATTTACCCCGTTTACGATATGCAGGCTTGAAGTCGGCTTGAATCCTAGATCGACTCTCTGTAAACACGGATCGAGTTGACTAGACGAAGAAAAAGATACCTCAAGTCAATTTCGAGCCGAGTTCTTTTAATGGTCGGACGACGAGACCATAAAAAAAGAAGAAAAAATGAAAAAAGTAATTCCGGTTCCGGTTATGTTCCTGAGTTTCTGCCGCCATTTGCCATTTCTCCACTGACCACCTACCGCCAGGTAGGTGGTCTGTGCATTTTTCGCCCATGTGTTTAGCTGTTAGCCAGTGTGATTCTATTAATCCGTTACGTTTTCCTTTTAGTGTGTGTGTGTAAATTGTTCATTCTGTTAGTCAGGTAATTTTTTGTTTATTAAAAAAAGTGTAATTACTTTTATTACTTTTAATTACTTTTTTTAAGGAGTCAATTTTGCAGTTAATATCTCTTGATTGAGAAAAAAGAAGAAGAGTAATTCAGGTTATGTTTCTTGGTTTCTGCCGCCTTTTCACCCATGTGTTCGCCTGCGTATTACATCGTTTCGTTTTCCTATTAGTGTGTAACTTGTACAGTCTTTTAGTCAGGTAATTTATTGTTTAAAAACGTGTAATTACTTTTATTTTATGTGGTATTACAGAGGGAATATGTCGTTTGCAGTGGTAGAATTTTGCGAGGAAGAAGGAGGCACTTTGGCAGTGGTTAATAGCTCGTGGTTGACACCTAAAAAACGTGAAGTCTTTTGGCCCGATCACATTAAGGACCAAAAGAAATTTGATAGAATTGTAACGGATGAAATTCAAGAAATTGGTTCCAATTGGAAAATATATGGTATTAAAAGAGTACTTTTTGAAACAGGTAAATAAATAATTTATTCACCGTTAATTAATTATACATATATAGCGATGACGGATTATTGTTCAAAATTGATTTCAATGATTTCATATTTGATGTTAATTTTTATGATCCTTAAAAAGTAATAACGTTTCAGATGATTTTGATGTAGCTCGACAAAAATCGAAAAAAGCTGAATACACTTCAGATTTGCAGACGGAGGACGAAGAGGAGCGGAAGAGGAGAAGAAGATTGGCTAAAAGAGTAATACTATCTGATGATAGTGAGGAAGAAGAAATTACTTCTTCTTTTAGGAGACCTCCAAAAATTGCTACTGTAGATGTGCATACAGGTTTGTTTAAGTTTTGGTTATTTTAGAATTTATAATGAGAATCATTTATTTTTAAGGTTCTTCCAAGTCGAGTGTGTCATTGTCTCAAAAAGCAGCTATCAATAGTCAAGATTTTACTAATAATATTGAGAATCGAGGAAATATCAACGTCGAATGTACGTTTCCTTTTATTTGAATTCTTATCGATATTAGTTTCTTCTATAGCCTAATGTTTTATTTTTAGGTTCTTCTTCCAAGTCGAGTGTGTCATTGTCTCAAAAATCAGCTGTCAATAGTCAAGATTTTACTACTAATATTGGGAGTCGAGGAAATATCAATGTCGAATGTACGTTTCCTTTTATTTGAATTCTTATCGATATTAGTTTCTTCTATAGCCTAATGATTTATTTTTAGGTTCTTCCAAGTCGAATGTGTCATTGTCTCAAAAAGCAGCTATCAATAGTCAAGATTTTACTAATAATATTGAGGGTCGAGGAAATATCAATGTCGAATGTACGTTTCCTTTTATTTGAATTCTTATCGATATTAGTTTCTTCTATAGCCTAATGATTTATTTTTAGGTTCTTCCAAGTCGAATGTGTCATTGTCTCAAAAAGCAGCTATCAATAGTCAAGATTTTACTAATAATATTGAGGGTCGAGGAAATATCAATGTCGAATGTATGTATACTTTTATTTGAATTCTTGATTGAATTGATTTTAGTTTCTTCTATAGTCTTTCATCTAAATATTGAATGCTCAGGTAAAATCATGACCTATTTTTTTATTTTCAGTTTACTCTCTTCTTTTGAAAGTGCATGAACAAAATAAACAAATATTAAATATTTTAAGGAGTAATCCACATAATTCATCCAATCGTTCTGAACATATTCATTTGAAGAATATTCCGGTGAGCCTACCATTAAAAAATCATGAGGATTTAAACAAGCTGGAGGCACATTTAAATGAGGATCCGGAACATTTGCAAAACCTAGTAAGTATAAAGTATACTGTTTAGTCTAAATAATTTAATATAGAAATATATGAACGGTACATATGAATATTACTTTAAATGATACATTTTTCAGATTACGTTATGTTCGAAGGTTTCGGGGGCAAATGAAGTGATCCCAAAAACGAACAAAATTTTAAGAAGCATTATTACTGATAGTGTAGCAAGAGACTTCAACTATTTTGGACATAATGAGAAAAAATCCTTTTCAAAGCTGAAAATCAATAATGTGGTAATTGGTAAGTTAATTATTAATTATTTCACAAATATTTTGTACTCAATATCCAAAGGATTTTTACAAACATGAAAGAGATTTATTTTCACGCACAAAATGTAAAATTTGCAGTATTTGTGTGTATTTTTAGACGCAGTCGGGACTCAATTTTCGAAAGATTTAATTGAGATGGCTATAAAAAATTGGTTGAAACATGCCCCAAAACGTGTGGCAACGAAAAAAGAAAACTGATTATTCTGTTTATTTTTATTTTTGAGTTTATTCTTGGATATTTTGTTTATTCTGTATTAGTAGAACCTTTTATTTACTATGTCTAAATATTATAAAGAAGCAGTGGGTGATAGGCAGGTCTATCGTAGAATAGCAAAGAATGTTAAACTTTTGAAAGAACACATAAACACATCTATAGAAGTTAATAATGAAATAAGTTATATTGATAAAGTAACAGAAGATGTTAGTGATATATTGGAAGTAACTGAAAATGTGATTGAAGATGTTGATAATGTTTCAAAAAATGTAAATAATTTATCAGAAATTGAAACAGATCCAATGGAACTGGCTGCGAATGACTTAGAGTACTTAGATATAAACGATTCTGACTTAGACATAAACGATTCTGATTTTGATAAAAATTTTGATTTTAATTCTGAGAATTTAATTGATTCATCCCCCAGTTTAAATGAGAAACTAAAAAATTGGGCTATACAGAATAGAGTGACACATTTAGCTCTGACACAGTTATTGAAAATTTTATCTACCTTACATCCAGAGTTACCATTATGTTCCAAAACACTGTTACAAACTCCTTTAAATATAAATGCAAAAATAAGCCTGGAAACAGGTACATATGTTCATTTTAGTTTAGAAAATTATTTAAAACGTGTTGTTTCAAATAATATATCATTTGATTCTAACTTTATACATTTATCCCTTAATATTGATGGGTTGTCATTATTTAAAAGTTCATCCACCCAGTTATGGCCAATTTTAGGTCTCATTGTTAATGAAAAAGTAGAGTTTAAACCATTCATAATAGGAGTTTTTTGTGGTAAATCAAAACCCTTGCCTTTAAATACCTTTTTAGAGCAAACCATTTTAGAAATAAAACATTTACAGAATGAAGGCTTTGAATATGATTTAAATACTTATAAAATTAAAATTCACAGCATTGTCTGTGATACACCAGCACGTGCTTATATTAAATGTGTCAAAGGACATGCCGGATATTCAGGTTGCGATAAATGCCAGGAAGAAGGGGACTATGTTGATAGAAGGATGATTTTTCCATCTATCTGTGCTAATAGACGAACTGATGAATCATTTAGATCTTGCTCTGATGAAGAGCATCATACAGGTGTTTCACCATTATTGGAATTAGGTATAGGCATGGTAACAAAGTTTCCAGTGGACTACATGCATTGCCTTTGTCTAGGTGTAATGAGAAAATTATTAGTGACCTGGACAAGTGGAGATTTGAAGGTTCGCATGCAAAGTAGATCTATTAATATTCTATCAGAACACTTAATATCATTAAGTCCTTTCATAACTTCTGAATTTAATAGAAAGCCCAGAAGTTTATCAGAGCTGGCTCGTTTTAAGGCTACAGAATTTAGGATGTTCTTGTTATACTTAGGCCCCCTTGTGTTAAAAGATATGACTGATATTGCTGTGTATGAACATTTTCTTTTATTACACTTTTCATCAAGTATTTTATTATCACAAAAACACTTACATACATTTGGCAGTGATATTGCAAAAAATTTAATGAATATTTTTGTAAAACACTGTAAGTTTATATACGGTTCAAAGTATTTAGTATACAATGTTCATGCCTTAATACACTTAAGTGAAGAAGCAGATATATATGGACCGTTAGATAATATATCTTCTTTTCCTTTTGAGAATTACCTTGGTGAAATAAAAAAACTTGTACGTTCACATAGTAAACCTTTGGAGCAGGTTTACAAAAGAGTCTTGGAAATTAATCAATCCTCTTTGGCTTCTGCTACGAATTTAACTTATTCCTGTTCTGCCCAATATTTTTTACAACACTTTGATGGCCATTTACCAGATGAATATAAAAATACTTCACACTTAAAACAATATAAAAAAATTATTTTGAATAATGTAAAGTACACAATAGAATCATTCTGCAAAAGAAATTGCTACTGTCTTATCAAAAATAAAGTTATGAAAATTATCAATATTTTAAGTTACAAAAATAATGCGGTATTTGTTGGAAAAACCTTTGAAAAATATTATTCTCTTTATTCTTATCCTTACAGTTCCAAAGATCTGAATATATATGTTCTAAATGATATAAGTCACAGGCACCAAACTTGTTTAATTGACCAGATCGATGCGAAATGTATGCTATTCCCTCTGAAAGATACCTGGGTATCATTTCCACTGCTTCATACTTAATATAAGTTACCTATAGTGAGTTACAGAAGTAACGATAGTTCTCTTCTGGATACATTATTCTCTTAAATTTGAAATTAATATATTTTCTCTTTGACTGAAAGTCATTATTTCTTAACAAACGCGGATCATTCATGAGTTATTTGTTAATTTGCGTTTGCAAGATTTTGTGCAAACATTTTTGTAGTTTTTTATGTATATACGTGTATATATAAATATTATTTAGAATAGAAGTAACGATCATTCTCTTCTGGATACATCTTAAATTTGAAATTAATATATTTTCTCTCTGACTGAATGTCATTATTTCTTAATAAACTGATATATGTTTTATATTTTTATATCTTTATAAACTTGCAATAAACTTGCGTGCAATAAAAATTGTTCTACAAAAAATTAGTTTTTTTATTAGTCTTTTATTTATTTTTAACCTAAATATTCCACGTTTTTGACGTCGATACTCGACGTTACTAAGACGTTGATACTAGACGTTATTTCGACGTTGTTAATCGACGTTACTTCGACGTTGTTAATCGACGTTACTTCCACTCTGACATTGTTACGTAGAATCGACGTTTCTTTTCTGATCCATTCTACGTACCCCCGACGTCAACAAAAACGTCGATTTTACGTTTATTCAACGTGATTTGTCTTGTTGGGTAAGTATCCAATGGATAATGTCTAACAGTGTTAGTTACTCTATAATTTATAAAATGTATAGTAAGTTTTTGCTATGCACATGCGCATTTAAGAATTTTGTTCTCATCATGTGTTTATCACAAGTCCAGTTTAAGTTGATAATGTACAGGAAAATTTGGAAAAGTAATGACTCTGTTGTTTTTATAGTGTTTACTATATATTTTTATAAAATTTATAATTTTATACAATTTACAACTTTTTAATATGTATCAATAGCGAATTAGCTTGGACAAAATTCCATCTTCAAACCATTTTTTTATATTTGAAACATTTCTGGTGGCACACATATATTCCTGGTCTGTTCGGTGATTAAGACAGCACTTCCAATTTTTCGTAAATTTTGGAATGTTGTTCCCATCATCATCATCATCATATGTTCTATTAAGATCTATAATATAAGGGAAAATTTGAAAACTGTTAGACTTTTTTATCAGAAAATCAGCTTTTTGATTCCCTTTTATAACTATAAAATCTGCTGCATTAAACAAATGCTTTAATAACAGCTGATCTAATAGCTCGTATTCGATGTAACCAGAATTATAAGCTATTCCATGGAGATGGTGTTCCAAATAATTAGCCGTTTTTTGATCCTTTCTATCTAATAACTCATATGGTTTTTCTGGTAAAAAGAGAGCGTATTGTTGCTTGCCTCCGATTTCAATAACTAATTCCTTTACAGAAAAGGAATTGTTAACGTAAAACCCTTGGATGTCAACAAATGCAATTCTCATAGTGACGATGATGATGATGATGTTGGTGCTGCTGCTGTTGGAGAAACAAAAAATAAATAAATGTGTGTTTTATCTAACAAAATACGAATAGTTTTTACATTTAAAACAAAATGATTTTTTCCTAAGACAATGATTTAAAATGTAATACAGTTCATTACAGTTATTGCAAAAATACAAATAGTTTAAATTTTCATTACAAAATAACTTGGATATTTCTAAACTTAAAATTTCTGCTGCTTCTGGTATGGGTATATTATATAAAGCTTCCAAAGTATCTTCTTCAAAAAATTTTAGAGATCCCATTATTTTATATTGAAGTAAATCTAAGTGTAAATGTATAAACAGTTAATATTTCTTAACATTAAGTAGAATAGTAAGTTACTTACCAATGGAGTTGTTGAGGTTGATGATGATGAGTATAATACAGATTATGAAAGTAGGTCTCTTTTTATACAATTTTTTAGCAAAATATTTTTGTTTTCTTTGATAATCATGATATTGATTTAAGGAAGCTATTAAAACTTAACCACCATATTCGATAAATATTTTCAAAAATTTTATATATTTATCAATATTAAAATCAATAAGTAATAAACAAATTAAAGGTAAAAATAGGAAGGACCTTGTGCTAACTGATAAAGCAACAAAAATAGCTAACAATATTATTACTAATATGTAATAAACAAATTAAAGGTAAAAATAGGAAAGACTTTGTGGTAACTGATAAAGCAACAAAAATACCTACTGTTATCAAAAATTATAGATATGTTATCAGAAGAGTTATTTTTAATTTAAAAGTGAAAATAATGTATAAATTATCAAAACAGATATTTTAATTTAATTAAGGACCTTGCGGTAACTGATAATGTAACAAAATACGTACCCACAATTTTGCAAATAACTACTGTTATTTACAAACCTCAGATATGTTATCAACATAATTAAGATAAATAGTAAATCAGTGGTAATAGTAGGTGTAGAAAAGTTTATATAAAGGAATGAACAGTGTGAAAATATTTATAACATTACACCACCTGTGTACGTCATTATTAACCTCTTGTTTGCTCCTTTTAAATTAGAACGGTAAGTCTTATATTTTAACTACTATATCATTACTTAAAATAAAAATTAGATGTCGTTTGTAGGAGAATTGAATGCAGTTAGTCTTGAAGAAAAGGAAAATAAACCTATAAGAAAATTTCAAGACTTGAGCTGCAACACACCATTTCCAATAGTGGGAGCCAAAGTAATTAAAACAAAATTTGGTTCATCAGTGTTTATAGAACTGGAAGATTTTGTAACGTTCCTTCCGAAGCGAGTCACCGAAGTTTATGGAAAACATGTTAAAAAATTGTGTGGTAAAAAATATTCTCTTATAATTAATGGGAAGCAAGATTTAGGAGCAATACTACCGCCTAGAATATTGTTTGAAATTGTTGATAATTCTGCGCAAGAATCACAAGAATCACAAGTGTTGTTTTAGTAAGTTATTTATTTTTATTATGGTTCTAACTGTAGATTTAATTATAAATGAGGGTAGTAAAATGATAAATCTCTACACTAAAGTATTAAATTTACTTAAGCAAAACCCTAAAAAGCAAAACATTGATAAGTGGGTGAAACATTTAAATAAAACTATCAGAATTTGCAATAAAGGTGTGTATGATTGTTGTACATCTTCAATTGGTCAACAAAGACACCTCGTTACAAATTTAGGACACTTAAAGCACTTGCGTTCACAAATTAAATCATTAGTTTATAATAAGAAAGGCGCTGGGTTAAAGTCTAATCGTTCAGATCGTATAAAATGGGAGGATCTTGCTTCCGCATTTGTGAGTAGAATTCGAACTGGTTTAATAATAAATTTAAAACATAAAAATTTAGAGACTTTTTTCGTTGATTCATGCAAAACTTTTAAGTTTAAGATTGATTTTCTGTTAAAAAAATATTTTGCTTTAAAAATAAACGCTGTTTTATCAGCAGAATTTGTAAAAGGTTCTGTAGATGAATGTAGCAATATAACTGATATTAAATATTTCAATACAGCAAATAGAATTATTTTGAAAGATGAAAATATTCAAAATTGGTTTAAAATAAATATTGTGGATGAAATTTATAATAAACTATCAGAATTTCAAGAACGTGGTTCAGGTTGGGCATTAAGTAAAATAATTTCCTTAGAAATAAATATTAATAAACATGGATTTGGGATACAACCTTCAACTTTCATAGAATTACCTCAACAAATTCTAAAAAAACATGCATGTATCAATATTAAAAACAAAGATGATGCTTGTTTTTATAGATCTATTGTAGCAGCCTTACATCCTGCTAAAAACCATAGTGATAGAGTTACTTCGTATCCTCATTTTAGTTATATATTAAATATGGACAATTTACCTATACCTATGCCAATTTCACAAATTCATAAATTTGAAAAACTTAATAATATATCTGTTAACGTATACGGATTGGAATATATTCAAAAGAAGCAAGGTTTTTATTATGATGTAATACCAGTTAGGTTGGGGAAAACTAGATATGAAAATCATGTAAATTTATTAATTATTCAAAATTATTATATTCCGAGAGTAAATGATTGTAACAACCCTTTAGAACAAATGGAATTTAGTGAACATGAAGAAAATATTAAATTTCATTACTGTTTGATTAAAAATTTATCACGTTTAGTATCAAACCAAGTAAATAAAAATTCACATAAAAAATTTATTTGTGATATTTGTCTTAATTATTTTCATTGTCAATCACAATTTAAAGAACATAAAATAATTTGTGGAAATGTGAATTCTTATAAAATTTCATTTCCTGCTGATAAATCAATTAAATTTAAAAATATTATATATAGACAGAGAACGCCTTTCATTATTTATGCAGATTTCGAATCATATTTGGAGAAATATGGTGATATAAATTTAAAAAGTAAAAGTAGAAAATATCAATTACATAAACCATATAGTGCTGGCTACTATTTTAAATGTCATTATGATGATTCTTTATCTTTTTACAAAAGTTATCGGGGTGAAGAATGTATGAAGTGGTTTTCTGAAGAAATTCAAAAATTAGGACAGTTAGTGGAAAGTAAAATGAAAAACATAGCACCAATTAATAATTTTTATGATAATATACCATCAACTCATTGTTATCTTTGCGAAAAACCGTTTATTTCCTCAGACATCATTGTACGTGATCATGATCATTATACTGGTAGTTTTCGAAATTTTGCTCATCAAGCTTGTAATTTGAATTATAAAAAACAGTTTATAGTTCCTATAGTTTTTCATAACTTAAGCGGTTATGATTCACACTTTATTATAAGAGATTTAGCATCTAATGGTCGAATAAATATTTTACCTATAAATCAAGAGCGTTATATATCATTTACTATTTTTGACGATCAAACAGATATTAAATTTAGGTTTATAGATTCTTTTCGTTTCTTAGGAACCTCATTAGATTGTTTAGTAAAAACTTTAGATGCTAACGATCTTATTAATTTGAAGAAAGAATTTGTAAATGTAGATGAGCAATGCTTTAGATTGCTAAATAAAAAAGGTGTATTTCCTTATGATTATATTGATTCAATTGAAAAATTAAATGAACCAGAATTACCTGCGAAAGCAAATTTTTATAATTATTTGAATGATGAACATATTGATGATGAAAAGTTTAACCACGCTCAATTGATATGGGAAAAATTTAATATAAAAACATTAGGTGAATATTCAGACTTGTATATGAAAACAGATATATTGTTACTTACTGATGTGTTTGAACAATTTAGAGAAAAGTGTTATAAAGCATACGATCTTGACCCTGCATGGTATTATACAATGCCTGGGTACACGTGGGATGCAATGTTAAAATATACTAAATGTGAACTTGAATTGCTCGATGATGTAGATAAAGTTATGTTTATTGAAAAAGGCATACGTGGTGGTATATCGGTTTGCTCTAACAGATATTCGCAAGCAAATAATAAATACATGACAAATTATGATTCATCAAAACCATCTAAATATATACTTTACTTAGATGTAAATAATTTATATGGTAAAGCTATGAGTGAACCTCTTCCTTATGGTGGATTTGAATGGTGTGATACTAATATAGATATAACTCAAATAGCTGACAATGCATCTGAAGGATATATTTTAGAAGTTGATCTTGAATATCCTAAGGAATTACATGATTATCATAAAGATTTCCCGTTCTGTGCTGAACATTTTACTCCACCAGGTTCAAAATTTAAAAAATTAAGTACAACAGTTTTTAATAAAGAAAAATATGTTATACATTATAGAAACCTGAAACAAGTTTTAAAACATGGTTTAAAATTAATTAAAATTCATAAAATATTAAAATTTAAACAATCAAGTTGGTTAAAAAGCTATATTGATTTAAATAATTCTTTTAGAACATTAAGTAAAAATGATTTTGAAAAAAATTTATTTAAACTAATGAATAATGCTGTATTTGGAAAAACAATGGAGTCTGTAAGGAAATATCGTATTGTTAAATTGTTACGCTCATGGGAAGGTCGATATGGAGCTAAGAATCTAATTGCTGATCCTAGATTTCATTCAAGAAAAATTTTTAGTGAAAATTTAATATCAGTTGAGTTAAAAAAATCAGAAATAATTTTTAATAAACCTTTATATATTGGTATGGCTATTTTAGACTTATCAAAAATAGTTATGTATGATTTTCATTATGATTATATGCTACCGAAAATGGGTGTAAATAGATGTAAGTTGTTGTATACAGATACTGATAGTTTTATTTATGAACTAGTTTCTAATGATGTGTACGATGAGGTTATAAAGAGCGACATTGATAAGTTTGATACTAGCGATTATCCTCCTAATAATAAATTCAATATTCCATTAGTAAACAAAAAAGTTTTAGGTAAAATGAAGGATGAAGCTAAATCGAAACTTATTACACATTTCGTTGGTCTTAGATCTAAAATGTATGCATTTAAAATTGAAAATATGAAGGAAATAAAAAAATCAAAAGGAATTAAAAATAATGTTGTAAAAAATAAAATTACTTTTGATGATTACTTTAACTGTTTGAAAACTCAAAGATTATACTATGAAAAACAATGTACTATTCGATCATTCAATCACGATGTTTTTAGTGTAGAGCAAGAAAAAATTGCTTTGTCTGCATTTGACGACAAACGATATTTACTACCCAACACTGATGATACCCTCCCCTGGGGGCATTACAGTATAGAACCATAATAAATGTTAATAATTATAATTATTGTAAATGTTTGAAATAACTAATGTTAAATAAACAAATACATTTATATATTTAATCTTTTATTACCTATTCATATATGGAAATTATTTTTGAAAGTAAGGTTTTCAATTGATTTAGCAAATTATCGTTTGGACATGGTATGTTGAACAGATTCCACGAGAAGGATCCAATCTCTACTATTTTTCTCGTAAACTCGTTGTATTTGTAGTAAGTATCACCTTTAAAAAAGTATAAATGTCCATCGATGTACCGAAAAACTAAGTTTACATCAGTTGGGATATTGGGAAAAACATCTTTGATGTATCCTCTACTAGTTATATCGGTAGGATTCTCAATGAACTCAATAAAAGATTTATTTTCAAAGAAAATATAATTTTTCCCACTATAGGTTTGAAATGCTGCAGTTATTTCTTTAGGAAAATGACGATTTTCAATTATTTTCAAATTTGGAAAGCTTGCCTTATAGTAGTTTCTAGAATTTTTAATAACTCCAATCAATTCGCCAATAGAATTTTGAAACAAATGAGAAATTGTTAAAGATTTAATGCTGTTAGGAATAAAATCTATGAGATTTTGCGGTTCTTTAGGTATCAGCATTTCATTTAAATCCATCTTCCACAACGAATCTTTGTAGCCAACGTAAAGTCGATGATTTGGGAAATCAGATGCTTTAGCAAGGAATAAGAAATCGGGAACTTTAATATCACATAAATTTTTTGTGTTTCGATTAGAATGAATATGAGTTAAGGGTTTTTCAGTAGTAGTAGTAGTAGTAGTTGTTGTTGTTGTTAACCTTTGAGTTGAAATTTCCCGTGTTGCTGTTGTTGTTGTTGTTGCTCTTTGAGTAGATATTTTTTGTGGGTGTTTAATAATTATTGGTTTAGGATACAGTAGATTTATTCCCTGTATATCATCTTTACTCAAGTTTCGAAAATGACGTTGATAATAAGGATACATAATAGCTTCAAAATTATAACTGTGTGCTAATCCTAACGAATGACCAATTTCATGCACTAAAGTCATTAGTAAACTTTTAGCACTATCAGGAATATTATCATCATCCCCTAAATACCAATTTTCATCTATGTCAAAATGAATTTCTAAACAATGATCATTATATGGGTAATCAGCATGAGCTAAAACATTTCCAGGCCCATCAAAAGACTGTTTACACTCACGCCGTCCTCCACAAACACTTCGATAATCATGTGCTTTTTTAACGCCTACTATTGTAATATCAGGTTTTGGATTAGGTATTCTAACATTCTTGAATTTTAGAATTGAATTACTTTCCCACATATCAAAAGCTTTCTTTGCTATTTCAAAATAATCATTATTTGCTTGTGGAAAATACCATGATAAATTAGTTTTTTCCCATCTGCTCATTAAAGCAAATTCATTATCAGGTTTGGAACATCTTGCACGTTTCATTAGCTTAATTGTTTCATCGTTTATTGTTCCACTGACTTCGATATTCATACGTTCTTGAAAATTTTGTAAAGATGATGATAATGATGAGTATGCATTATTTGTTTCATTTAAATAACCAAATCTTTTTAAGAAAGCAATTGTTTGATTCCTTTTAATATCATCGTCAACAGTTGCGGAGCAGCAGGAGAAGAGTAAAATGAGAAGTATCATTATGAAAATATTTTTTATTAATGATATAAATGTTACAATCATCTGTTATATATATTAAAATAATTTTCTATTTTTCTACTTACAATTTTTATGATAATTTGAAATAACATAACGAATATGTACAACACCGATAAAACTATAAAACAAAGAAATAAACAAGCCGCCACTTTATAATATTCATATTCTAAATAGACTATTCCTTCCAACACTTCTAGTCTTTGCATTTCCGTTACACTTTTATCAAAAAATGATAACTTAAGTTTGTAAATAACAAAATGCTTGGTTATAGGTAATCGTATAAAAAACGTCTCCAATCCATTGATATTTATGCTATTCATTTTGTACCACAAGTCACATTTTTCAAAACACACCATCGCTTCCTCGGTTCCATTTGGCACACTTGTGTATAGAGTGTTATTTAAAATTGTTGACATTATTAGAAGGGTCTCCATTTTTTAAACAAATTCGTCTGCTTGGCTTAGTTATTTTTAAATTTTCAAATGCTTTAAAAGTTTTAATTCTTTCTTCAAATAAATCAATTTTTCTATTTAATTCTTCAAGTTTTTCACAAAAATTTACTAACCTACGTTTATAGTCTTCGGAGTTCATTATGTTACTAATTAAAACCAAAAATGAAAACATATTTGTTTAATTTGATAAACTGTTAACCACAGACATATCGCTGATAACAATATCTCTATAATAATACAGTAATTCTCTTAACCCAACACATAATTCCGTGTTAGATAAGTCACAAATAACAGATAATATTTCAAGCTTATCATTAACATTTTTGGAAATACAGTTTTCATTTATAATCCTCACTAAATTATAGTAAAATGAATTAAATGCAATATTCTCCAAGTAATTAACTCTAGATACAATAAATTTTGAATTAATATCTAAAAACTGAATAACATCATTAACATCAACTAAATATTCTACATTAAATTTTTTCAACGATAAAAACTTTATATTATCATAAATTAACTGTGTTATAAAGCAGTAGCTTCCACATTTTACATTTTGTGGAACCTGTGTAAAGGCATCATCTTCTGCATAAAAGAAATTGTTAATTTTTGATTTAAAAACATCAATCAATTCCATCCATTCATCAGAATAATCAAATGAAATCTTCTGGTTTTTATTCACATGTTGAAGTGTTACAGCAGGTGCTAAACTTCTTGATGGACTTATACCACAACGCACTTCAAATATAACTGTTGGATAGGTAGTTTCATATAGCAAACGCCTTTCTAAAGCAGCTGTATTCTCATAGAATAAAAGCATTCTGTCTACTTCTTGAAAGTAATCATCATGATCATTATCACTTATGTAAGAGAAAACACCCTCATCATCATCAACACTGTTGAGCTGCATTTTTGTTATTACTAGTCGGTTAAGATGAAGCACTCAATTTATACCCTAATTCCTCCCACCAATTGTATTATAACAGTCTTATCAATTAACTAGAACAAACTTGTTTATACATGATCAAACAAGTTAACCACATTAAAAACATGTTTGTTGTTTGTTCAATCCGTACTAAAGAAGTTACCAACGAAAAAAATTCTTAATTCTCATACAACATCAGAATTTTGAATCCAACTGTTATTTTTTTCACTGAGACCTAACCATTTAACTAGCATTTTACCATTTTTTCTTCTAAGTACCTTTTCAACTAGATAAATGTCAGGAACAAATGTTTTTTGCAATTCTTCCTCATAGAAACCTCCACTAATAGGATTTTGTTGCATATCCTCTAACAAATATGTAACAGGATTTGTTATTTTAACTGTCTTTATTTTAAAGAGCTCAGTGCTCCAATTCGGCGTGTATCCTTTTTCAAATATATGCTTAGATTTACTAATTCTCACAATATCTCCAACATTATATTTATGTGAGCTAGCAATTTTTAAGTTACTATAACTCTCATGTAATATCTTTTTCTCGTTACGTTTGTTTACGTCACATGGTTTAAAATTTGTTTTACTATGTTTAGTATTATTGTACTCTTTAGTAATATCTTCCAAAACATTAATCCATTTGTAAGTACCATGCAAGCTAAAATATTTATATAATTTCGATTTCAGAGTTCTGATAGCTCGCTCAGCGATTGATGCTTTTTTAACACTGAATGTATTATAATGATTAATATTATGTTTTTTAATTAAATTTTGAAATTTATTATTAAAGAATTCTTTACCTTGATCAGTTTGTAGATTTTTTGGAAAATGCGTTACATGCTTAAGTATATCGGAAAAAGCATTCGTTATTTCTTCACCTGTTTTTGTCTTCAATGCACGTGTCCACATAAACTTTGAGAAGCTATCGATAACAACCATAATTAATTTATATCCTTTATTTTGATGTGAATAGGGTCGCATTTCAGCCAAATCCATTTGCCATAAATCATTCAAACCTTTGATAATTGTTCTTCTCCTATGATAATTTTTCCGAGCTGAAGCATGTAGTTCGTTAACGAGCTGAATCTTTTCCTTTGAAGCCATTATGTTTAATGAAATAAAGTGTTATTATACAAATAAATATATAGATATTAATTAACGATTTTATAATTCATCTTTTAATTTCTTAAATCTTCTTCATTTACGATTTTTTAAAAGTAAATATTTCACTTTTTCCATATCAACTTGTAATATCAACAACATCAATTTTAAAAGTTTTTTCATAAGTATTTATTTTATCTCGTATTTTCAAAACCGAATTTTTCATATTTTCCATATCAACTTTTAAATTATTCATTGCATTGAGATGATCTTTGCAAACACTATCAACTTTATATGTTATTTCATCTTTTAATTTTTTTATATCTTCTCGATTAACAGTTGCTGATAGCATTTGAGAAAGTTGAACAAAATTACTATTAATTCCCTTTATTGTTTTGTCAACACGTTGGATATCCACCTCAAATGCTTCCATTATACGTTTAAGTTCATTTTCTTGATAATTTTTGTTAAACAAAGAGTTTTCATTAGTATCTCCTTTAAAAAGTGATCTTCGACCGAACTTATCAAGACTCATAGTGGAAATGAACAAAACGCAAATATTTTTAATATTAATAAACAATATTTTCCTCACGTAACTCATTAATTATAGCGATAATTTCATTATCAACAGAAGTGTTACCAGCTTCTTTTGAAGCAAATAGTAATTTTAAACGCTCATATAACTCATTCGGATCATCCCAATACACATATTCTATTGGTTTATTATTGTATTGCAATTTCAGGTCACCTCCAGATTTGTTAGAAGAAACAAGAGGTTTGATAATCGAATGATATTTCCGTTTCTTTGTACCCTTTAAATCACCATTTACTTTTTTATGAACATCAGTTGCTAGTAAAATCTTTTTATAATTATTTAAATCTTCTTGGTTATAATTAAATGGTTTACTATAAAATATTAATTCGTAAATTCCAGGAGTACCAACAAGATACCCTTTATCAGAAATAATTATCCTATTGTTCATATCGAAATCAATGCTTTGTCCGCCTAGAAGCCATTTACTTGTTGTAGCGTCATAAACAGGTCCATAAACTTTATCAATTTTCTTATCTTTTTCTATGAATTCTTCGATATATTTTTGCAGCATAGGAGGATATTGTGCCAAATATTCATCAATATCAATCTGAGACATATTTTTTGGTGATTGGGGAGATGGTTCTTCCATCTCCTCGTTATCGTTATCCTCATTATCACTTGTAGTCTCACTAATAGTTTGAAGCTGTTGAAATTTTGGTATAGGCGACAGTATTGTAGGGTTTGCTTCAACTTTTTCTTTTTCCTCATCTTCTTCTTCTTCACCATTTTCCTTTTTGTATGTTTCAGATTTTAAATCGTTAATTGATTGATTAAAAATCTTTGATGATGTAGCTATTTCTTTTAACGGTTCAGACAACGGTTTAAATAATTTATTCAAAACCTGATCCTCCTCCGTTTTTCCTAATTTTAAAGCTAAATATTTTTTTCTAATAGACCGTGTAAGTTGAAGAACTTTTCGTTTGCGTGCAGCAACAACATCGTTTACTGTCATAATGATAAATAATGATAAAAAACATTAAAACTTATACTTTTATATATGTATCAAAATTTTTTCGATATCTACCATCTTTTAGACTAAAATCTTTAACTATTACTAACACATTATGATTTTCATTCCAGCATTCAGAACATATTTTTCTAAAAGTTTCAAACGTCATATCTGGAGATACATGTTCATCAAAGACATGTTTTAAGTTAACTTCATCTTGTTTAAAAAGCACAATCATATTACAGTTATCACGTATCAATTGTTTAGGTATTTTAGAGTAAGTTTGACAAAGATAAAAAGCATCAATATTTTTATGTCTACACATAGAAAAATATTCTCGTATTTTCTGCTGTTTATCACACGCTACATCATCAAATATAATAACTGAATAGTCTTTAGCTTCCGACGGGCTAATAATTTCATCATTATCTCTGAATGGAAAATATCCTACACCTTTAACATTATTTAACACGTCTCGCAATAATTGATATTTCTCCTGAAATAGAGATTTTGAGTAAACATAAACATTTTTAAATTTTAACCCATTAGGGTTGAACAAAAGTGACATTAATATATTAGTTTTTCCACACCCGCTCGGACCGCATATAATACTGCGAACTGAATTTGGTAATAATTTACCATGTTTACTAGTTGGAAATTCCGTTGAGTAATCAAAATTTTCAATCGATAATTTTTGTTCTTGATGAATTAATTTCATTTTAATGTATAAAAGATAATGTTTACTAATGCTACGTATCAGTTCTAATGATGTTAGTTCACCAAGGTGAGGGTGTTTTAAATACACTCATAAACAAACTTCCCTTTGAATTACATATACCAGGAGGTTATCAATACTGTGGTCCTGGTACAAAATTACAAAAACGATTAGCTCGTGGAGATTCTGGCATTAATCCGTTAGACGTTGCCTGTAAACAACACGATATTGCTTACGCGCAAAACTCTTCAATAAATGATAGACATTTAGCAGATGAAAAATTAGCAGAAGCTGCTTGGCAACGTGTAAAATCTAAGGACGCTAAAATAGGTGAGAGGGCAGCTGCTTTACTAGTTACTGCAGGAATGAAAGTAAAACGTAAACTTGGTGCAGGTTGCTCATTTAAGCAACATATAGTAAGAAAAATTGGAAAATCATTGAAAAAGAAACCTTCATCAAACCTAAAGAAAGCAGCTGTTTTTGCTTTAAAAGCAGCAAAAATTGCTGTGAAACAGGTTGGAGGAAAGAAAAAAGTTAAAATACCTCGAGTTATTCCTTTTGATGCTAAGTCAGGAGGTATATTACCTTTAATACCTATATTCGCCGGTCTCTCAGCATTAGGTTCATTAGCAGGCGGAGCTTCCGCTATTGCTAAAACAGTGATTGATGCAAAAAATGCGCAAAAGAGACTTGCGGAAGATCAGACGCGTAAAAAAGCAATGGAATCCATCGGTAATGGGTTATATTTGAGGAAAACTCCAAAAGGAGGTTTTGGATTATATTTACGTCAAAAAAACTTCCAGTAAAGCTACCCAATAGAGCGTTGTATGATTATGAATTATTAGAATATGCAAAACGTTTAAAAATACCTAATTTTCGAGGTGTATTCATGCGAGATACGTTACCAAAAGGACCCCCCTCCTGTAAAGAATCTGGAATAATAAATTTAGATTTATCTATAAATCCTGGTACACATTGGGTAGCTTATAAAAAGAAAAACAATAATGTAGAGTATTTCGATTCATTTGGTAATCTAAAGCCACCTAAAGAACTTGTTCGTTACGTTGGGAAACGTGCTAAAATTTACTATAATAATGAACAATATCAAAATTATAATCAGTTTAATTGTGGACATCTGTGTTTAAAATTCCTATATGGATAAGTACATGATGGATTTTAAAAAGTCTGTATGTGATCTCACTACAGAAGAATTAGCTATGACTTCAGTTCGATGTTTGATAAAGTATGTGAAACCTGGAGAGCTGTTAGACATATGGCATAAACTACCTAAAGAATACCGCAATAACTTTGAACTGCAAACTTGTTTACCATGCTTCATTCATTACAACAGACCGGATGTTGAATGTCACATTGACGGACCACCAAAATCACAAAGAAATTGTTATAAATGTAATTTATAAAATACTTATTAATAAAAACTTGTAGCGTTAACAACAGTCATGTCTCAACAGTTGACGATTACAAGTGATACGAATGAGTTTGTTTTTACTCCACAAATTCCCTTAACACTAAATCCGAAAAAAAATTATTATTTAGCAGTTTTAGGATTTGCTTCTTGTAATTCTATCCCAAATATTGATGGTGAAAAATTTTACTACTACGAAGACAGCAAGCGAACCAAATTAAAATCTATCGAAATACCAGTTGGCTGTTATGAAATACATGGTATTTATAAATACATTTATCATCAATTAAGTTTAAGAACAAATACTCCAATAAGTTTTTTCTTAAAACCTAATAATAATACTCTACAGTGTGAAATTTTTTCTGATAAATACGCAATTTCCTTTGAACCATCGAACAGTCTAGGTGAAATATTAGGTTTTTCAAAACGTGTTTTAAAGCCAGGCGTAATACATTGTTCAGATCGTCCTGTTCGCATCAAAAAAGTATCAAGTCTACACTTTGAGTGTAATATCACCGAAGGAGCCTTTATAGGAAATCAACCTGCCCACACTATACTAAGTTTTCCAATTACTACAGATCCTGGTTTTGATATTATTGAAAGACCACATAACCTAATATATTTACCTATAACTCCTACAGAACAAATTTTCAACATCACTGTTCGAGTATTAGATCAAAGTCGTAGACCTGTCAATTTTCGAGGTGAAATAAGTACATTAATTTTGTATTTGCAAGAACGCTAATGGGATTAGTCATTGATTATAAAGAATCAACACCAACAACACCTCAATCATTGTCCAGTAAGCCTTTTAAACGAATTGAGGTGTCTCCTGCGAATAAGGCTTTCCTAAAATCAATTGGTTTGAGATTAGTTGGTGAAAAATGAGAAAATACATTCGTTCTGAAGCACCTGCTAAACGTTTAAGGATTTCATCAAAATTTGATCTTTATCGAGAACCTAAATACGATGAATCAATTAGAAAAGAAGAATACCGCACATACGTTCCATACGTGAAATCGTTCAATAATAGCGATGTTATAGAGTTTATTATTAACCAAAATGATGCTTTCTTTTTAATGCATGAAACTCTCTTGGAAATTAAAGGAACTTTGAAAGTTGATGGACAAGATAAGGTTTCTCTAGCACCCAATTTCGCTGCATTTTTGTTTGACACTTGCTCTTACATTCAAAGTGCAAGAGAAATAGAAACAGTTAGAGATCCTGGAATAGTTAGTGCTGTAAGAGCATATTTGTGTTATGAATCAAACGCAAATTCAACTTCTGCAGCTGGTTGGGATTATCCTAATAAACCTATATTGAATGATGCAGATAAATCATTTAGCATACTTATGCCACTTAAACATATATTTAACGTTTTCAACGACTATAACATGATTACTTATGGAAGGCAAACTTTTCGTTTCGTTAGAGCACGTAATGATGACGATTGTATAATCATAGATAAGGCAAATACAACAACTAAAGTTGAATTTAATATAACCAATATGGCTATTAAAGTGAAACATGTGTTCCCAAATGATGAAATTAAATTGCAAATAATGGAAACTATTAAGAACGATCAACCAATACTCATACCTTTCAGAAAATGGGAGTTAAACGAATTACCTACAATTACAAAAGATGCTAAAAATGAAATATGGGCAGTGAAAACGAGCGCTGCCGTAGAAAGACCTCGTTATGTTATTGTATGTTTCCAAACCAATAAACGTAATCAGAAAAATGAAGATCCTACCATCTTCAATCATACAAATATATCAAATATTAATCTATCGCTGAATGGAGAATTATGGCCCAACGAAAAAATGAGCTTGGATTTTGAAAGAAACGACTATCCTTTAGCATATCATAATTATTCAAATTTTTATTCAAGCTATTCAAATTCTGCGTCTCAAAATCGTCCTTTATTAGACTATAAATCATTTAAAGATCGAATGCTATACGTTGTAGACTGTTCTAAACAAGAAGAAACCATGAAAATATCAACGGTGGACATAAAATTGGAAATAGAAGCTAATAAAGGCTTTTCAGCAAACACAAAGGTTTACTGCATTATTGTACATGATTGTCTATTACAATATTCACCTTTAACTGAAATAATTAGAACTATAATATAAAAAAATCATAAATATTTAATAAAACAAATCTGTAACACCTCTTCTAAGGTATGTTAATTACATCAATTACATCAACATCAAAAATCTTTTTTATTTAACACCCCTCGTACCCCCATACTATCCAATCCAACCAAATCTTACTCTTCATCTTTCTTCTTAAATACCTACATTTATACATTACTATCACCGTACCTCGTAGCGCTGCTAATACAGACGCGTCTACTCCAAATACCGTCCCGGGTTCAAGCCCAACTTGAACCTCCTCCTTTTTTCTACTCCACATCAAAGCATGCAACACACATCACTCACACACACACCTACATCACACACACCTACGTCACACACACACACCTCTCATGATTACACACGTCACGTACATTCATATGCCGTTTCTAGACCACTTCAATTCATATGCCGTTTCTGGACCACCTTAAAACCTATGCCGTTTCTGAACCACCTTAAAACCTATGCCGTTTCTAGACCACCCCTTAAAACCATGCCGTTTCTAGACCACCTCAAATCCTATGCCGTTTCTGGACCATATACCCCTTTCCCATAGAGTGGTCCAGAAACGGCATAGCCTTAACTACTTCTGGGCATCGTCTTTCTGTAGCTGTGGTAATTGCTTCAATTCTTTTATTAGGTCTCTAGTTCCTTCCACTATGAATGTTGCCAAAATCGGTTCTTTCTCCATATTGATGATCGATCGGTCGGCTGGGTACCTTGATAATATGTCAGCTATTGTTTTCTCTGATCCCTTTATGTGTATTATATTAAATTCAAATTGTTGAAGGAAGAGCATCCATCTAGTGATTCGTTCGTTGAGGAATCTGCATTGTTTCAAGAATACTAAGGCGTGGTGATCGGTTTTGACTACGAATCGTACTCCTTGCAAGTAAAGTCCTAATTTTTGTATCGCATACACGATAGCCAGCAACTCCTTCTCGGTGGTGGTGTAGTTGAGCTCAGGACTCTTAAGACTTCTACTCAAAAAGCTGATGACCCCTCTTTGTCCATTTTCGAATTCCTGATAGAGTAGTGCGCCAATCCCATAGTTTGAGCTGTCCGTTTCCAGGTAGTAGGTTCTCTTGTTATCCGGGTGTTTTAGCTCGTAAAAATTGTTCCTTTATTTTCACGAACAATTCATCCTCCATTTCGCTCCATTTCCACGTTGTTTCCTTTTTCAACAGTTTGTACAGCTCGGTGGTATACTGGCTAAAATTGGGGCAGAATCGTCGGTAGTAGTTGCAGAGACCGAGGAATGACCGAAAATGTTTGTGCTTTGTTGGTACTGGAAAATTGTAGATTGCGCTGACCTTTTCCGGGTCCTTCTTTATGCCGTCCGGTGTTAACAAGTGTCCCAAAAACTTTACTTCTTTTCTTACGAAGAATGATTTTTCCAAGTTGACCGTCATGTTGGCAGCTTCTATTCGTTGTAAAACCCGTTTGATGTGTTCCAAATGTGACTCGAATGTCGGCGAGGCGATTAGCAAATCGTCGATGTAGTTATGTGTGAAATTCCGTACTTCTGGCCCGAGGACTATATCCATACAGCGTGAGAAACTTCCAACTGCCGTCTTTAATCCAAAGGGTAGGACTTTGAAACAATAGCTTCTGCCGTTGTAGAGAAAGGTAGTGTATTTCTTGCTCTTTTCCGTTAGTGGTATTTGCCAAAACGAAGCAACTAGATCCAAAGTCGTCATGTATTTTTGTCCGTGGAACTGCTGGAGGATTTCTTCTATGGTTGGTGGACATTCGTTATCAGCCTCCATTTGTGCATTCAGTGCCCGAGCGTCTAGACATATCCTTACTGACCCATCTTTCTTCTTTACTATGGTTATCGGGTTGGAATAGGGTGAGCTCGTTCTTTCTATCACCCCCTGTTTAATCATTTCGTCCAACTTTTTCTCGACTGCTGGTCTTACAGCATAAGGTACCGGATAGCTTTTCTTGAAAAATGGTGTTTCATCGGTCATTCTGATTTCATGTTGATAGACGCTCGTTATTCCTGGTTCCGTGGAGAATACATGTTGGAAAGTTGTTAATAATTCGAATAATTGGGTCTTTTCTTCATCCTTCAATTCGCATTCGTTTGTCTTATTTCGAAGCAAGCAGGTAAACTCATTTTCGATATCCACTTGTTTGTTGATCGTAAATATCTCGACATCATCGAGTTCCACAGATGACCTCTCGGTTTCCCTTAGTTCGAAATTGACGCGTGTCTCGTCGTCGGTACTTTTATTTATGATAAGGACCCTTTCTTCAAAACAGATGGTACATTTGTTTGCGTCTAGCCAGTCGCATCCCAGAATGCATGGTTTTATTAACCCCGGAATAATCAGGCAACAAATGTGGAATGTCCGATCTCCGTTGGCGAATTTGAGAAGTACTTGTTTCGTGATTCTTTTGCTTTTTGGACCAAATGCTCCTCGAATTGCTGCTCGTAACGGTAATGTCGGCATCGCATTATTATTTTCGGAGTGTATTTTTGTGTGTAGTTCTTCGGATATATATGAGATTTCACTTCCTGAGTCCAGCATCGCTAATGTTTTCGTATTTCCAAAATATACTTCTATTTCAGGTAGTTGTACTTGGTTCTGTGCGTCCGTTTCATCTTCACTTTTCTTCCATTGGATGAACGTTATGTTTCGCATTCTCTTGGCATTCCGTGGGGCTCTCTCACAGGTGAATTGTCGCTTATTTGTTGGTTTTATGCCTTCCTTTATGCCTTGTGCGTCTTTTCCGAGGCCTTGTCCTGGTGTCCAACCCATTTTACAAATAATTATTCTTCCAATTCG
This sequence comes from Phyllotreta cruciferae, assembly GCA_917563865.1. NCBI lineage: Eukaryota > Metazoa > Arthropoda > Insecta > Coleoptera > Chrysomelidae > Phyllotreta > Phyllotreta cruciferae. The sequence goes on along the minus strand of OU830620.1, from coordinate 4,998,629 downwards.
GGCTGGTGTTGGTGTCTTTCGGGTTTCATTAGCGATAGTGGACCAATCTGGTGGAATCTCAACAGGTTTTTGTTGTCGATTGCAGGTGGGAGGCCATTTCAGGAGCGTCGAACATAGCGGCCTGCCTAGTTCGACCGCCCTCCATTTCCCTTCTGATGTTGTTGGTTGTTCGCATAGAACTCGGGCCGGTTTCTCTTATACGGATTTGGATTGTTGGCGTTGGCGTTTTGAGTCCCCTTCACGTAATTGTTTACTTCCGACGAAATATCCTCTTGTTGTCTCAGGAATAGTGCAGCATTGGCGAGCGTCTTATCTTCCTTCATCATCCATAACGATTGTATGTGTGGTGGAAAATGGCGGATTAGTGCGGACAGCAACACTTCTTCTGGTATCGGCTTGGTCAACTGGCGGGCCATCCCCACGTATTTGGCAAAATGTCCCTCCATTGAGTGGTTTTGTCCTGCTATCCATTTGTGCGTATTTATTTGGTGGCGTACTTTGTTCTGCTCTACCTCGGACCAGAAGCTCATAAGGAAATCTCGTCGGAAGTCCTCAATGGTCACCCAGTTAATCCGGTATATGGTGGACCAATCTTCGGCGGTTCCAAGCAGGGCTTCCTTGACCACTCCCAGTTGTTGGTCGGCAGAGGTTTTCATTTTTTTTCATGTATGTGTCCAGTTCCTCTAAGAATTTGACGGGCTGCTTTGTTCCATCGGCTCTGAATTTCGGCACGGCGGGCGCATGCGTCATCAAGTAGGGACGGTCGTTTTTTCTGTCCGGTAGACTCGGCTTGGCAGTGGGCTTCTTTTGTCTTCAACATCTCCTTTATTTCGGTCAGCATCTGTTCATTCAGCTTTTGGGTTTCCGGGTGAATGGCTACCAGGCTACCTTTGTCCAATCTGGGCGTTGAAATTTTGTTGACTCGACACGAACAGTTGTAGGGTGTTCCGTAGTTCATCCATGGTAGTATTCATGCGGTCGCTCAGTGTTGGTATAGGCTCTGCAGCAGGTGGCGGAATCGGACTCGGACTCGGTCGTTGTATCTGACTGCTGTTGATCATGCTATCGGAAGAAGTCTCTGGAGGATAAAGTTTAGAAGTATCAAACATTTTATTTATAACCTGTAATTTTATTTCAATTATTCACGTCCATTTATGAGCTCTATATCCTGGTCACGGCACCAGTGAAACCTATTCGACCCAGACCCGGGTTTGATTATAATTTTTTAATATTTGGCGTGATCGTCTTGGACCTTATATTCGTTGTGTTTTTGGATATAGAGCTGACGTAAGAATAATTGAAATAAAAGAAAATGATACCTTTAAATATCGTTTATTGAGGTTAATACTCTCGTACCCAACCAATATGCAGAAAACATCTGTTAATAATCGATAAGCATCCCAGGCGACAATCTGTCTGGCCATTCGGGCATGATCATGTGATGTACCGAACCTCCCTCTAGTTTGGTTCCATCTCACCTGGAGACACAAAGACCAATGGCAAACTATCAGGTATACCAGAATCTGACATTGTGATTATGGATTGCAATTACGGATTGTGATTACGGATTGTGATTACGGATTGTGATTACGGCGTCGATTGTTGGAGCGTAGAACGGCAATACGTGTGGCTGGGACTGCGATCGTATGTACGGCGTCGTTCGTCGGTCGGTCGTAGCAGCGGTCGTACTCAGCGGCAGGCAGGGTGGTCTCGGGGCGTCGTACGTCTCTCGGCTGGACCCAGTGCGGCGTCGGTGTCGGGTGGCTCTCGTCTTCAGGACACACGGCGGCTCTCGGGGCGGCAGGCGGCTCTCGGTACGGCAGGCGGCTCTCGGGACGGCAGGCTGCTCTCGACTTCAGGACCCAGGGCGGCTCTCGGCTTCAGGACCCAATGTGGCGTCGGGACGGCTCTTCGGCGGCTGGTGGATGGCTTCCTTCTAGGCTGGTGGTGGCTTCTTTCAGGGCTGGTGGTGGCTTCTTTCAGGGCTGGTGGTGGCTTCTTCTTCGGTTCGGAATGAACTGATTCTGCCGTCTGATTTCACCCTTTTTATATCCGAAAAACTGCTGACTTCGCTGTATTAAAATGCCGTTCTCACGTTCCTTCCATCGCGCGTACTTAACTTTATTTGTTTATTTTAAAGAATCGAAATTCTGGTGTCTAGACTTATACTTGAAAATATGTATTTATAGAATTTTATGTTACACCCGGGGCCGGTAGGTCACAGTATGTATTTTTATTGTAATTTTTTTTCATTGTATTTCTTTCATCTCCTGTTGAGTTGTAATATATTAATGGTATTACATTAAAATTGTATTAATTGTATTAATCTTTAAACTAATAACCATTCACTCCCAAAAAACACAAGTATTATTTGTAGATGTTTAATAATTTACAAAAAAATGTGGTTTTCCAAAACAACTCTGCTGCTTCCATTACATTTTTTAAACAATCTATATCAAATTCAACTTCAATGATTTTAACCATTTTATTTAATCCAATTCCTTTTGCTTCTCTGCAAAATACATTTGAAGTTGAATTTGATATAGATATTTATTTTTAATTGCATTATCTTCATAATAATTTTTAAAAGTACTTTCCTTTGAAGGGCATTTAATTTCCACTACATAGTCCTGGGAAACTCCATCAGGAGATGCTCCAAAAATCAGATGATCCTTATGTAGGAGAAGGCCGCACTTTTTTTATTTTAATTTTTTTTGTTTTTTCCTACCTCTTGCAGAACCGCACTTTCTAACATCTTGCCCCTTTCGCGTAGCTTCCGTTTCGAAGGGCCTTACTGCGCCTAAAATTTTTTCCCCCAAACTACCATTTGTAGTTTGGCATCTCGATGCCTCATATAAATTCGACGCAGTAATTCTTCCAAAACGCATTTCAAACCAACGTTTTGAGTTGGCCTGATCCCTCGGGGTTTCTTCAACGTTTAACACATTTTCTTTGTTGAATTGTCCTGCAGCAAATTCCATAAATTCCTCCGCAGTATTGGATTTAAATCTTAGGAGTAAATTGTGTATTCCAATGTTCTTCTCCTCTTCATGCATTCGGAAAAAGCATCCTTCGTTTCCCTCGTACTTTTTCGCAAGGCTCTTTCTAAGTGGGCTATTGTCTGCTATAGTTGGCTTGCCTACTAGGCTGTCAACAATTACCACAGCTTTCGAAAGTGTTGAAGCCTTCCAATAGCACGCTTTCCCTGTTGCGGAAGGTTCTTCGCTTCTCCTATGAAGCCACATCAAGAACGCCACTGCATGTTTACACCCACCTTGAATGAGGAAAATATGAAAATTTATTGTCAAAATCAAATTTATGAAACGTACCTTTTGAAGCAGTGCAATCGAGACATTTGCATGTTACAACTTTTTCTTCTACCTCGTTGATGGCAGCTTCCACTTGATAGGCAGTTTTCTTCACCTTATGCTCTGGTGTTACTCTTGCTTTCACAAAGCAGATCCCATCTTCTCTTTTCAATTGGACGTAGGCTACAGCGTTATCGCCGTAGGATTCTCTAGCAGATCTATAACAGAAGATTACAAGCTAATTTAGGGGAAATAATTAGCTTGAGAAATCAATTGAAGGCATTAAAAAAGACGGGGACAGGTCTTCAAGAACGGACTAGAGAACGTGTTAAATGGGATTTAGGGCCGTATTCAGATGTGTCGATTTTATTTTGGAATGGATTTGGATTTTATTTTTTATGAAATGTAATCAACTGTTACATGATAAAACCGGTTGATAAAAGTAACCACATGATTTCCGTATATAAACAACCGTAATGAACAAAATGGTATTCAGAAGTGTATTATCGGCCCTTTAACATCATATTAACACACGAAAATGTAATCAGTCAGGGTCGACTTATTACATTTTTGAGAGTACCCCGTTAAATACTTTATAGTGGTAAAATCATTAGAAATTTACAGTTAATAGATAGTTTTCTAAGATTTTTAATTATTATAATATGGAAAAACTGCTAAAAGTAGATGATATAAAGATGATAAATCGGTTTCCATTATCTAAAATTCAAATTTGTATTGTTAAAGTATCCAAATTTTTAAATATGTAAAATATTTGTTTTAAACCCGTAATATGGAATATGATTTAAAAAATAATTTAATTACTTGTTTCGTAAATTTGGGAACATTTCTATTAAAAATTTTTACTTTTGATAATGGAAACCGATTTGTCGTCTTCATTATCAAATTTTTCCAGTTCAGATGATGAATCGAGTCCGTTTTAGAAAAAGTTTCGTCTTGCAATTACTTGAAAGGTTCGGCCAATATCTAGAAAAATCTATCAAGGCAAATATCAAAATAACCAGAACAGGAATGAGTAATGAAAGGCAAAGACAAAAACTAACCTCAATATCATTTTTCTTCTCATTTTCTCATATTCTTCTTATTCGGGCTGTATTTGACACTTTTTCCGATTAAATCGTTTAAGAAAGCGATGTTGTCGTATTTATACCCCGATTTTAAAATCAAACCGTTGAAACCACTTCTGAATATCGATTGAAATTTAACGGTTGATAATATATGACGGGTCGGTTTCAAAAGTAACCGTTTATGCGAAACTTCTGAATATGGGCCTTATTATGGAGTCAGTATTCAATTACCGCATTCGAACAGGTGTCATTTCCAATTTAAAACTTAAGGATCCGACATCATTCTTCGATGACTGTAAGTAAGTCTCTTTTCAAAAGAAGGATTCGAAATGTGTTAAAAAAATAAACTTTCATAAAAGTTAAAGCAGCTTTAAGTGGAAATTAGAAATTTTAAAAGGTGATAAAATTTTACAAGAAAATAAATACTTCACCACATCAAATTCACCCATTTAACAGAATACCAATTTAGATGATTGGTTCAATCGAAATATAACGACTCTAATTTTACCTCATTTAGAAGTTTATATAAATATATTATATAATATAATATATAAATATACAGGGTGTTTCAAAAAAAGGTGACCCCCTTTCTAGGAGAGGTAGAACATGACAAAATAAGTTGAGTTTGCTCAGTAAAAATTTTTCGTAAGGGCTTCCGTTTTCAAGATACAGGGTATTGAAAAAAAATAATTTTTACACATTTTTTACGATTATGTCGAAACTACAGGCTTGATTGTAATGAAATTTTGAACAAATATGTTTTAGAAGCTATCGCATCGTATAAAGTTGTTTTTATATCTGCCTCTCATAGAGGGCGCTAGTTGCACGGTTCGTACTGAGTTATTTTTACAATAACTTTTTTGAGGGTAAATTTTCAAGTCCAAATTTTATGTGATCTCAAACATCATTCAATTTTACACCAAAAAGGTACTCTTGGTAAAACTCGATACAGTGTACCATTTTCGAAATATTTTTATTTGAAATTGATGAAGCAATAACTGATGCTGGTATAATGTAAGTATGTCAGTATCTCAGTTTTCTTCTGCTTTTTGTGTGTTTTTTATGTACTAAAATAATAAGTAATAAGTGGTTATAAATCTGTACAACTTATTTATTGTTTAATTTAGTTTTTTAAATAAAATAAAATATTCACTCATTGTTCGTAATTTTAAAACTATAACACACAATATCATACGAAAGTACTTAGTTTATAAAAAACACACAAAAAGCATAAGAAAACTGAGAAAAACGAAAAAAAAAAAACAACACAGAGTCCCCAGCCAGAAGAGTGACGTGAGATTATCGTGAAATCCACGTCTCCTAGAACGTCGAACTCACCAAATTATCGACGTCGACTTAACGTCTAAAAGACGATAATTTGTCTCGCCGATATGACGTGACTTTTGTAACGTAATTTTACGTCACTGTTGGACGTAATTTTACGTCACTGTTGGACGTATTTTGACGTCACTGTTTGACGTATTTTTACGTCAATTTTACATTACTTAATCTACGGACTTAATTTAATGAATAAACGGTATTTCTAAAAAACATTTATTAAAACTTTAACAAACGTAAATTTACAATTTCAATATTTATAGATGCATACAAATCTGGGACATTTTAAACATAAGGAAGAAAACCATCAAATATGGAATAAATCGTAGGTGACCAGATATATATGCCTCCTTTTTTTAAATAACTTAACTAATAACGGAACTACAAAGAAACTGTCAGATTTGTTATTAATTAACAACCGAATGTATTAAAGGAATTGAAACCCATTTGTCTTTATAGGGTAATAAAATAATTTTTCCCTTTACTTCAGCTAAGGAAAATGGTGTTATCTCTTCAGATAAATTTGAGACCAAAAGTATATTTAATTGACTCGAACAGAAAGGGTAATCAAAAAAAGGTAATACCTCTATGAAATGTTGACCAAACAAGGTAAATTCATTTGAAGAGGTGTCGAGAACAATATTTTTGATTCGAAAAACAAATTTTTCGGTAAAACAATACGAGTTACATTTCAAATGTGAGAAAATACTCAAACTAAAATCATTTACATAAATAGCTTTGCACTGTCTAGAAAATGAATCAAACATTGTGTTATCAAGTAAAGTATATTTTTTAATATGGTTAGGATTATTAGTAAAAATTAAATTATCTTGTTCTGATAACCTGCGACATATTTGTTGTAGCGGTTTCCTTGAAGACATTAGCATTGACTTAAGTTTTCCTAAATAGGTTTCGAAAGGAAATGCCGAAAATTCATCTAATAAACCAAATCGAAAACTATCATCACAAATGTGGCTAAGGATGTGAACATTGTAAATAACAAATTCTTTTCCATAAATTTTTTCAGAGTGTTCTATAAAGGTTTTTATAATACCAAAAGCCAGTTGGCAAATATTTTCTCGTTGATTAGACTTAATTAGTAATAAGGAAATTGCACAATGAAGTAACAAGAAATGATTGTATATACCTTTGTCAGCTATATCTTTTAACGATACTATTCCCGTATATAATAAAAAGGTTCTGAATTCTGTGGCTTTATAATAAGCTAATTCATTTAATGACCTTGATTTTCTGTTAATTTCGGAAGGGATAAATTTTTTAAAACACATCAATCGTGATGATATTGCTTCAATGTCTTTACTAGGAAATCTTACATGCAAACTACCACTGGTCCAACAAACTAAAAGTTTTTTCATCACTCCCAGACAAACATTATGCATGTAATCAACTGGAAAATCTTGAACCATATCTATATCGAGGGCAGTTAATGGTGTAATACCAGTATGATGATCTTCATCAAACTGGCTTCTAAATGACAGATCCGTTCGCTTTGAAGCATTTAGTTCACTCATAATCATTCGTCTATTTCTATAAGTTCCTGTAACGGTACACTTGTCACAACAAGAGTAACCATTATGCAATTTTGTACATTTTATAAATGCTTTTGCAGGAGCATCTAAAATAAAGTTATGTATTTTTACATAATAACGTTTTCCTTCAAAGAAAAAACCATTATTAACTAAATTTTTACACTCTTCAATAAAATCGTTTAAGAACAAAGTAAGTGGTTTAGGTTTCGAAGTTCCACAAAATATACCTATCGGAAATACATAATTAAATTCAACATTTTTTATAAGTGACAATATGGGCCAGAATTGCATATTTGAACTTCGATACAAAGGCAAACCATCTACATTAATACTTAAAATAAATTTGAATTCTTTAAAATTTTCATTTTTTTTAAGAAAGTTTTCCAAACCCGATTGCATTCCTAGATGAATGTATTGCCCTGAATCAAGATTTTTTATATTAAATTTTAAAGAAGTATGTAAAAGAGTTCTACTGCACAAAGGAAGATCAGTATGGTATGGTTTAAGAATATGCAATAATTTTGTTAATGTAGTTTGAGGAACATGGCAAGACAAGGCCCAATGTTTTAATTGGGGTACAATATCTTTTTTGTTATCATCGGTAGTAATTGGATCATTGGATGAATTTTCACAATCAAAATCAGTTAAATTATCTCCAAACCTATTACATGAAATTTTACTACGTTGATCAATATTAATATCATTTGAATCACAAAAAAGATCTGAAAAGTGTTCAATTTCAGCCCGATTAGACGAATCTGACATATTTGCTGGATCATTAGAACCAAAATTTTCAACAGTTTTAATTGCCATTTCACTAGCTACACGTCTATACACTTGACGTTTAGAAACAAATTTTTTAAATTGTGTCTTAGGCATATTAATTTACATCAATATTGAATTTAACAAACTATAAAAACAATTTCACAACCAATAATATGTAACACTCATATAGTCCATAATTTCATTTTACCTCAATAATTTGCGTTCGTCTATTGCCAACCTCTTAGGTGCATGTTTGAGCCACACCTTTATTGCATTGTTTATCTCTTCTATGGAACAGTTACAAGTTTTAATGACAGCATCTACAAAATGAAAAGCACATATAATCGTTTGTCGCCAATCAACACACATTTCACCTTTTTTTCTAAGACTAGATTTAAAAATGAAAACTTACCAACAATGAAATTTTTTAATTTTAAATTAGAAAATTGTTTTTTCTCGTTTCTTGTTCCCATAAAGCTGTAATGAGCAGCTAATGTATTTGACACGAAATTTCTTAACAGGTTATTTGTTTTTTGAACGATATCTCTTCCTCCAAGATTAGAATAGTAGGTAACCTACAAACAAAAATGGTGCATTTAAAACTCAATGCAATCAATAAACACTGTTTTGAAAAAAGGAAAATTACCAAAGATTTAAAAAATTTACTTCAAAATAGTTAAAGGTAAAGGGGTATGTATTATTAATTTACATGACTTACCATAGCATCATAGTTGTTTTGTAATCGTAAATATTCTTCAAGTACATTTAAATCAGCATCGTTTTTAAGAGGCAAAATAACTGATAATTCAGGCTGAACGGCCTGAACCAACTGACTTTTACTCCTTAAAATGTTCAGAATTTCTTCATTTTGGTTTTTGACAATTAAAACTTGTTGCAAATTTTTTTTTAAGTCTAAAAAATACGAATACATTAATATTAATTGTTTTTATAACACAATATAAATACATTGGCATGTATTCAATGGTCCTTAACTTCACAACCAGAGTAAACTTAGATACTCTAAAATGACATTACCGTTGAATACGATACTTCATTAAATTAGGCATACACACCTATATGTAATGTTTCGTTTGGTTTTTCAACACCTAAATAATTTGTCTCCCTTGATACTGATATTATTCTTTGAGAGTTTTGTTCATCAGTTTTTTCATCAGACTTGTTTTTGTTTTTCAAACCTAAAATAATATTATTTTATTTTTGTTCCATTTGAATTTATATTTCATAATACATAGTTGTAATTAATGTATGAAGATAATTATTATTACATAAAATTAGACATTTAAATAAGAATTGGACACTTACAGTTATCAACGATGTTCGAGAATGAACCATCTAAAATACGTGAAACTACTTTTACTTTTGGTGGTAACGGATGCCGTTCACTTGAATCGGACTCTTCATCACTAGAAAATAATCTTCGGTTTGGTACAACCTTTCTTTTCTTTGGCAGACTTTCAGATTCTTCGCCACTTGTAATTTCTGACGTAATCTCAGCTTTTCTTAACTTCTTTTTCGCTTTTTGACAATTATCTAAAGTTAAATAAAATTTATTTTATTTAAAATTATGCCTTATTCTGATATTAATCAATATGTGATTACTATCATTACACATTTCATACAATTTTTAGTTAAGTTTGACTTACTTACCTTCTCTAAAATAGGTCTTCCGTACAGGAAACAAACTCCAATTTTCATTGGGAGAAACGCCTTTCCTTAAACATTTTTCGAATTTGTCACTTTGTTTAAATGGCGGCCACCAAACATTCGTTTTACGAGGAGTCAGCCATTTTTCGTTGACTACGGCCAAGCCCCCTCCATCACCTTCCTCAAATTCAATTCCAATGAACATAATTATACAAAGTACGTACACATTAAAGGCCATGTACATGTAGAAAAACGGAATTTAGGTAGCGTTACCTTATTATGCGATTAGGACAACAATAAAGACCTACTTTATTATAATGATAATTAACTTATTAACTAGAAACCGGTAACCGGGATTTACAACGTTATAATTCACCACAACGCCATCACCATGACATAACTAATTGACAGTATTGACATTGACACAAATGACCGATGATTTTGGCCGTTTTTTCGTGTTGAATACGCTGATAGCCCGGTTTGAAGCGCATTTGACTAACTACGTCATCGTTTGGAGATGCACAAAAATGAACCGCTGACATCTGTCGTCTGTCCTGTCACTGTTTTGAAAAGAATCAAAAGTTTTGTTGATGTTTTTTTATAGGTTAGCTGGTTTTAAAATTGAAAATAATTATGGAAGAAATGTTAATTGCTAATTTTATAAGGAGTGAAATGCAAAATTTGCTTTTAATTTTGAACTATCTGAGAGCAAACGATTATTATGATAATGAATTTCATACATCCTTGATTGTGTTACTTACTAATAATTTGGAGCATGTGAGGATGCCTGGATACATCGACTGGATTATTATCTATTTAGATACTGATTTCTTTTCCTTATTTCGAATGAATAAGCAGACATTCATCATTTTGTTGGAAAAGCTACAAGTAAATGAAAAATTATTTAAAGGTGGAGAACCACCCATTCTTCCAAAGGAACAACTTTTAATGACTCTATGGTGGTTAGGCAAAGGGGAGGTTTTATTGTCAATAGCTGATAGATTTAATGTGGCAGTTTCAACAGTTCACGCATGTACAGAATTTATGTTGAGTAAAATTTTAAATTTACAAGACATATATATTGTTTGGCCTAAAAGACATGAGAGTATCACTATTGTAACGAAATTTGAAGCTTTAACGGGATACCCAGGTAAGTTGAAATATAAGCTGTCTAATTAGCCAAATTATTACAAATTCTTAAATGTTTTTAGGGGTACTTGGAGCTATAGATGTTTGTAATATTCCATTTAAAGCGCCATCAGATCACCAGAATGAATATATTGATAGAAAAATGCAACATTCGATTAAACTTCAAGCTATTGCTACTTCTGATCGACTATTTACTAACATTATGGTTGGATTTCCAGGATCTGTGCATGATAGCCGGGTAAAGATTTAGAATTTAGTTTGTAGCAATTCAGTTGTTTGGTTTTTTAGGTATTCAGAAATTCACATTTTTACGAAGACGTAGAAAATAACAGAAATACTGCAGAGTACTTTTACGATGACTTACACATTGTTGGTGACTCAGCCTACCCTTTAAAAATGTGGTTAATGAGACCATATAGGTATTATAAAATTAATCAGTTTGAACATAAATACCTATATATTTGACTTATATCCTTGCAGAAATAACGGTCATCTAACAGTTATGCAGAGACGCCATAATCGCATTCATAGTCAAACAAGAGTTAAAGTGGAACAGGCTTTTGGAATTTTAAAATCTAGATGGAGAATACTCAAATACATAAATGTTAATAGCGTGATCAAAACAGTGAGAATAATAGCTGTCTGCTGCATTTTGCACAACTTTTGTTACCTAAATTTCGACGTTTGGGATGACTATGAAAATTGTATAGAAAATGATGACGCTGATGATGAACAGTTGCATGACATTAATTTAGACATACCAGCAGGTATCAAGAGAGACAGAATCGCCAGATTATTATAAATTTTCATAATAATAGATAAGAATAAAGAATAAAAGAATAAACTACAATGGTTGTAACTTTTATTAAGAAAAATATAAAATGAACAAAAATATATAACACAAAACTTTGGTTTATTCAGGTAACCTTTAAAGTAACTAATAAACGACCAGAACCATTAATCAGAATCCTCAGAGCTATCTGCATCTGCTATTCTCTTCCTTTTTGATTTCTCTTTTTTCTTCTTGATACTTGCTACTAGAGCCATCATTTCTTGATGCCTATTGTTGCTTTCAGCAACAAAAAACTGCATCATGGACTTAAACTCATCCCTTCTTTCAGTTTGGTTTTGCTTTTGAATTTGAACCAATTCATCCAAAGCTTTTTTTCTGGGTGTTAAAGGCTTTATCGACTCAAGATTACGAGAAAAACGGTTCGGTTTTATATTAGAAGTGGTAGGAGTACTTGTAATAGAAGTACCTGGATAATTTTCATCAGACGTAGGAGTGGTACAAGCCTCCAAGGTTGAACTTGATTCCTTTGATGTACCTGGTTTAGATGATCCTACAGTCGATTCAATTACAAGCAAAGGTTGTATGTTGTGTTTATCTCCTAAAATATTTTCTAATTCACTGAAATACGGAGGCGGATCAACTCGACCTTCACCTGTTTTTTTTCGTTTTTCAATAAATTTACAGTAACTGCTCTGCAAGTTGCAGAATTTCTGCCGACACTTTTCTCGTCCTAGAATTCCATCCCCAACAAAGTAACCCATTTCATTTAGTTTGTCTCTTATGCTTGACCATAGAGAATTTTTAGACGTTTTTTTATCTTTAAATTGATTATTTAACGTCTTCCTTAACGCCAGAAAAGCAAGGGTAGCCTGGTGGTCTATGCGGCTAGGATGCTTTGATTTCCAGAGTTTGCATTCCTTTTCTTCCTCCTGTTTCTCATTTTCCAATTGATTTTTGATTTCATTCTCAGTCTTTTGAATTTCAATTTCAGTCATCGCCTCGGTCTTTCCATTTTCGTCCTTTTTCAGCACATTCTTTACCATTTCCAGGTAAGAATTTGCAAAAGAGGCACCTGTAAAATAATCAAAATTTAGTAAAAAATATTAATAAATTATTTTCACTTACTACTTAGTATTTGTTCGGCAGTTTCTTGATCTACTTCAACGGTGATATCTTCACCAAGTTGAATCCTTGTCACCATTGTAGTCGTTAAAGTGGTTGTCGTTATTTATAGATAAAACTGGCCAAGCCAAGCTCTACCGAAACAATTTAAAACTGTTTAAAATGAATAATGACGAATAAATAGGTTATGTTATCCGTTTCAAATATTCAAATATGTCAATTGTCATCGATAACCGTGCTTCGAGATCGCTTCAAACGCGTGGATAACCGCTGTAAACGTTTTGATGCGTGACGTCATTACTTTCACGCGAAAATGTTACGCTTCAAACCTGAACGCAGCGTTTTAAAAACGTTCCAACACGAAAAAACGGCCTTTATTTTCATTTGAAATTTACGTCAAATGTCAACGGTACGATATATCATTCGTAATCGATTCATTCGTTCGTATTGTGTGTATTCCATTACATGAATTATTATTAATAATTACTGGGCTCAATTAAACCGTTATTTCATATTTTAAATAATAATTAGGTAATGCTACCTAAAGTTCGTTTTTCAACATATGTAGGTACTTTTTTTAACTACTTTTCTAAGTATTCGATTTTTAGTGTCGTATGTAATCGATTATTATGAATATATTGCGAAACAGATATAAAATACAAACAAACGGTACTGAATTCCTTATGAAAATATGAAAGGAATATACGTACGAGTGCGAGAGCGAGTGAATGCAAGCGTAGCGGGAGCGGGAGCTCAGCTGAGTTGTCGCTCGGTATCGTTCAGATACACGCCAAATGGCAGTTTTCTTTATCTTGCACCAATGGGCAGACTTGCGCAGGACTTACATTGTCTCGTATAATCTGATAATTTAATGGTTTTGTTATATAAGTTATATAGAAGATAAGGAGATGAGGGGGGCCAAATTTTTGTCCGGACTGTATACTTTATACACTGTGTCCACATTTCGAGGCTCACTATAACGAAGATACCAATGGTGAGTCTCGAAATGTGGACACAGTGTATATATGATACATGCGAATTATTTATAATAAGGTAATGGGTAATTTTATAAAATATTAGAATTAGACGGTCCATTAAAACTCCAATGAATATTAATTCAATGATATTAGTTCTTAACTGATGAGTTAACAAGGTCACAAAAAGTAAAAATATTTATTTAAATATGTGATTAATTACCAGAAAATTACGTCGATTATTAGTCAGTTAATGACATGTCATATTTAGGCAATAGTAAAACCTAAAAATGATCGTAATTAAGTAATTTAAACACCTAAAAATGACGTCGATATTTAGTCAATTTGTGACAAGTCGTAATTAAGTAATTTAAACACCTAAAAATGACGTCGATATTTAGTCGATTTGTGACATGTCGTAATTAAGTAATTTAAACACCTAAAAATGACGTCGATATTTAGTCGATTTGTGACATGTCGTAATTAAGTAATTTAAACACCTAAAAATGACGTCGATATTTAGTCGATTTGTGACATGTCGTAATTAACTAATTTAAACACTTAAAAATGACGTCGACATTTGGTCGAAAAATGACATCGACCATAATCGACCAAAAATCACTAAAAATGACGTAAGAATCACGTGACTTTTCGGATTCTTGCTGACTGGGTCAAAAGGTAAACTTGATTGTGTGCCCTCCAGCAGCCATTTGACATTTATCAGCTGTTAATTTGGACTGACCTATTACTGATTTTCAGGTTATATGGTTATTTGAAGGTTATGTTTACTTTCAATGTTTACAAATGAAAAAAAGTTGTAAATAGAGGAATTTAAACAATAAAAAGAGGATTAGGATGACAATATGAGCTTGCGAGTATTATATTAGTTGAATATTATACGATTTTTGAAATTATATTATATTAATACTGAAATTTGCAAAGGCATATGGCAACAGCGTATCTTCAAAATCTAAGATTTCAACCGCGCGCCGTAAAATTCCACTAGTCGAATGGGAGAATTAACATTGACACTAGGGAAATTTTGATCTGCGTGGAAAAAAACAGGAATATAACCAAATTCTCATTTTAGTTGGAATAAGGTTTATCCCCCTTTCGTTTATCCAAAAATTCGAAAAAACATGGGTCCTGGTTTTCGGCTGTGAAGAACTTAGGCATGGTCCGAAAAATTAAGTGTAGACCATCGTTTTATTCGCTATGAATGGCTCTGTTCGCACGTTTTCACCCCCGTCGTTTGAGCGCGGCGACCTTTCAAAGTTGACCTATTTTTTGCGAGTAGGAAAATTTTCCTACGCGATAACTCCCAAACGAAAAGAGATAGAGAGCTGCGGTTTTCTTTTTTGAATTCAGCGTCATCGATTTAGTATAGATCATGTCTCAAATATATTTTTTTCAAATTTTCGTTATTTTTTACCAACATGTTTTGAAGGCCAAGGTATTAAAAATTGATCGAATTTTGAGGAAAAATTTTCGATCCTGCTACCGTAATAAAGTTTGCGTCGTAGGAGTTTTGTTTTAAGAGTGTCCAGAGTTAAGTGTTCCTCTGTAAAAAAATATTAATTAATATTAGAATAGCAAATTTATAATAAATAATTGCTTACTGTTTCTGTACATCTCGTAGATAACATTACGGATAGCATTTTTGTCGAAGTCGTCTATATCGAGTGCAGGTTTCGATCGGTTTCGAGGCCTCCGTTGAAATGCGTTGGGTTGGCCTCGTTTCGCGGCAATCCGATTGACTGTTGAGACGCTGACTTGCATTGCTGCAGCGACCCTCTAAAACAGGAATATACATTTAAAAAACGATATCGAGCTGTATTTATTGAAAATTTGTGAAAATTAATATAATACTTACTTGTCGTGGAGAAGTCACTTCGAGAAGAGGGCCTCCATTGCCTCGTTCCCCCTAAAAATATACACAGGGGCGACTAGTTCTTGGCCCTCTTTTGTTAGTTGTCTTCTGGCTCTCGTACCCGGCATCCTTGGCTCAGGGGGCTCAGGGGGCTGCATACTTCGCTGAGGGATCCCTAGAAACACTCACTAAAACACTCACAACACACGAAACACTCACGAAAAACACACAATTCATTCGCGGAAAACACTAGGAACACTCGAAACACTCACCAAACCCGCACAGAAAACACGAAAAACACGAAAACCGCCCGGAAAGTACCAAAACCCGCGCGAAAACTGGCCGAAAAACTCGAAACCCGCACGAAAACCGCCCAAAAAACACACGAAAACGCGAGAAAAACTGTCGATAAACGATAAAGAATATTATTGCGTTTCGTTACGACGAGACCGTTTATTTTTATGCAATTTCCGTTCGAGTTTTTATTTATTATTATTACCAGAGTACAAGATACAGTTACACGTACATAACCTAGCAGAGGAAAATAAATTTCCTGTACGCTAGCCTGGTATACAAAATTATAAATTAACAAAAGCAGAAAGAAAAACAAAAACAATAACAATAACAAAGACTGAACAAAAATTGAATTGAAAATCAAAAAATTCAAAATAATTATTTTTTTTAATCCTTTCCTTTAATTCCTCCATAATCGTGTCCACCTACCGAATAAAATTATTTATCGAAAAACGTTAACCTTATTTCTAAACGAAATAACAGGTTCTTGAGTAAATAAATGAAAAACCTAGTAGACTTACCGCTACAAACGAAGCGAGCGATGTTCACAGCACGAGCGTAGAGAAACGAATGACCACAGATCATACACTTAAAGCACAGAATAGTGACCTATACAGAAAGAAAAGTATTCATCGGCACTTTGTTGTAGAGGGGATACATTTATTTGACCTTCAGTTCCACCAGAGAGATACTCTGAGAAAACGTAATAGCTCAGTGTATGCGAAATGTAGCTATTCACTGAAACTATACTGAGAAAACTACAATTATTTCTGTTGTACAAAAGCGTTCATATGAAAATGTGCATAAATGAATTTTAAACTATTTTCGATTTTAATAACATATGTGTGTATTAATTTTGTAGCACTTGCGACAGAGATTTCAATAATAAAAAATGTTAAGTTTATTTTACTGTTATAATAAACTATAGTAGTATATTAGTATAGTAGTCAATTATGATCCATAAGGATTAAATTAATTGGGATAATACTTAAAAAATTACTAGCTAAAAGGTATTTTAGGGATTGTATAAATAAAAAAATTATTTATTCAATTTGTAATCTAGAATCTATATAGGTAGTGAAGGTATTTTAGTAAAATAGTAATTTTGAATGGTATTATTTTAATATAATAAATAGTGAAATACATTTTTAAGTGTATCTATAGATGAGATAAAATCATTATTTTCCTGTTTTTTGATTTATTTTCCTTTTTACTTTTCCTTGCATTCAGATCTCTATTGGCATATTTTATAGAAAAAAATATTGTTAATCTGATAAAAAGCTTCAAAATATATTCTGATGGAAACTGTGGACAAGGATGAGCAAAAGGAACTTGGTTTCTGAAAATATAAATTAGAAATTCCCGTAATAGTTAATAAAATATTCACTAGGTGCTTTAAGCCCCCCAAATGTAGTGTTTTCATTGTCATACGCCTTAAAATAAGTTAAAAGTTTGCTTACATCTAAATCTTTAAATTCATTAGCAAATTGGTTGCAGGTATCACGATTATGAATTTCAAGCGATTTTTTAATTAAATACCCACAAACATAATTGAACGGATTTTGGATGGTTATATTTTCTTTTCTATAGTCATAATTTCGAAGTGTTAATGCTTTTGTGAAAATTGGTTCAGCAAAAATTTTGCCGGTTAAATTTAATAACAAATTATCTAGATCATCTTTACAGTTCATATCATTTGAATATAGGTAAGTTTGGCTAAATAATTTAACAAACGCCCTTCTGAACTGAATCGGAGTACGATTAATAGAGTTTATTTGTTGTTGTCTTATGCTTTCGAAGAAATTTTCAAGACAATCTTGATTAATTCGCCTAGTTATTACATATTTGTATCCACTCTCTGATAATTTTTCCCATAATATTTTGAAACCTTCGATACTAGTAATCCAACATTTTAATGCTCGAGATTTGTTCGTTACGTTTTCATTATTTTTGTTGAATATCTCTAATCCTGATAAAAAGGTGATCATTTCATCTAACAAGGAGACCACATGGGTGTCGGATTTTTGTAATTTTTTATATTTATGGTACGTGAAGTTGGGATACCAAATATGAATATGCCCAAGCAGTTCGACGCCATATTCAGAAATTCACGAGAAAATTGACTTTGAAGTTTTGCGAGCAATATTATATTCAGAAATAAATTTATGATTCTCAAGGAACGTGTAGGTCTGTGAGTAGCGCACGATACTTGTATCTGTTGGGTCGCCGGTTCGAGTCTCACCTATGCCATTATTTTTAATTTTTTTTATAATCAACAAATTATCATTTTTTGTGAAAATTGCACTTGAAACATTTATTTGAAATTAATTAAAATAAAATTACAATTATTTTTTGCAGCGAAAATGAGTAAAATTTTGGGTAGAAAAGGAAATGCTTTTATTTAATTGTAAGTTAAAATGTATCCATTTCTTCAATAATGGGTGCAGTTTCGCACGAGCCACAGTGATAAGCGTCGTAAAAACACGGGAAACAGTAATTTTCGCTAGCACACCGTACGAATGCTGCGTTTTTACAGGCTCAATGTTTTTTTAAAACATCGATAGGGAAACAAACTTCATTGACGTTTTCAAAGATTTCCCTCGTATCGCAAAGTTTTGAAGCGAACCACGCATACCTGATCATTTTACCGAAGATCGGAGAGGACAATTGGTGATGTACAATTGAATGAATTTTTATACAATCCTCTCGATCATTGATTTCGCGGCCATTTTCGATCAGGTAGGCGCAATTTTGCAGACGCTTGATGAAATTTTTTACTTGACGGTAAAAATAAACATCGCATGGCTGCACTAACGGGGTACATTTTGGTGGAATAACTTCTACCAAAATGCACCCAGGTGCAAGTCGGCGGACGCTCATCATCTCGAAATATTTCATTGTACATCACGGGATTGGTTTGTCCATCCCAAGAATCAACGAGCAAGAGAAACTTTTATTTTTTTACGTACGGTTTCATAGCGTTGATTAAAAAATCTTTATACAAGCTTGTAGTTAACTTTCCCGATTTCGACGAAGTGACTGTGACGTTTCGGTATTTTTTGAGATACTCGTCGATCGATTTTTTCACCCTGGGTCCAAATGAACCAGTTGTTTCCTGTAGACACATGAAGACCAGGGGCAATAACTTTCCCGATAGGGTGACAGAGTATTGTGCAGTATAGGAATGAGTCACTTTATTCACACTCTGCCTCGTCACTAGCACCACCCTTGATCCTGTGGTCGCCAGAGTCCTATCGAAAGTCGTTTGGTATTGGCACCCTGAAAATTACCAAATAATGATTAAATAAAAAACACGAAAAATTATACCTTGTAATAGGACTATGCCTTTAAAAATTCGTAATCGATCAAAAACTCGTTTGAGATCTTGTATATGGTTCGGAAATGTCGAAGAGATGACAATAAGGTCGTCCAAGTACGCTATCAAGTAGATATCGGCTAGGCCTGCACGAAATTTATCTATAACGCGCTGAAAAGTCGCGGGCGCGTTGCGCAATCCGAACGGCATACGGGTATAACGGAACACTCCAAACGGGCATATAAAAGCAGTTTTATCCCTATCCTCCATACGTACCGACACTTGGTGATACCCGGATTTTAAGTCGAGGGTAGTCATAAAAGGATTCTCCTTCGTGGTGTATAGAAGGTCATCCATACGTGGCAACGGATATCGGTCAGGTATGGTAACAGCATTGAGCTTCCTGTAATCAAACGTAAGTCTGATGCTACCATCCTTCTTCGGAACCAGCACCACAGGAGCTGTATATGGTGAATCGCACTCTTCAATAGTTCCGTCAGAGAGGAGTTCTTCCACTGCTTGGCGTAATTGTTCTTTCTTAAACGGTGACAACCTATATGGGGGAACAGATATAGGTTTATTATCAGACAAATTAATAGAATGTTCAGCGAATGGTGTGGGGTCCTTATTGGGACTGAACAAGTCGCAATTTTGTTCAAGGAACTCGTTCAATGAAACTCTTCTGTCTTCTGGGAGAGCTACGCCCTCATCCTCGCGGAGTTCTAATTTAGCTAAATGAACGGAGTTGGCATTCTAAGAATCCGAGGGACTGGGGTCGTCCACGAATTTGTAATGGATTTGGGGCTGATCCCCGTAATACCATGAGTCGTGAGGAATGTCCAGTACCATATTAGCAGCCTTCAAAAAATCGGAACCAAAAAGAGTTCTACTCTGGACATGTTCAGGCACCGCCAATAAAGTAGTCATGATTTCTGTCTTGCAGAGTTATCTGAACGTTAAAAAGCTGACACTCAACTGACGTGGATTTTCCATCCGCCAGCGTCATGATCATCGTCTTGGTTGTATATGGAACTCCATCTTTTAAAAGAATCTGCCTCAACCGGGCGCCTGCGATGCTGGACTGTGCACCGGAATCCAGGAAAGAGTGTCCATGATGATCTTCAATCGTGACAGGTGTGAGTGGTTGTAACGGGGTCGTTGACGAGAACGTCGGGTCGGGATGATGAATCGTTGCAGCTAGAAATTCGTTCGCCTGGGCCAAAGCTATCTCCGTTCGGGGAGAACACTTCGGGCAGTTTGACTTGATGTAGCCAGGTTTGGCAACCATAGCAAACTACAGGAGGCTTCCTAGTTTCCTACATTCATCCTTACTATGACCATAATTTTTGCAGAAAGCACACTGCGTTCTGTTTTTAAACTTCGGGTTTGTATGTACGGGTTGTTCCGTACGAGAGCTAACCTTGGGGTTTGCTAATACTACTTGTTCGACCAATCGAGCGGCCTCGATAAGCTCTTTGAACGTCTGAACTTTGTCTCGTGGTATTTTCTCTCTAATACGGTTATTAAGGAGACCGTAAACCATATCGAGTTGACAGTGTTCTGAGATAGCCGAGTCTCCAGCAAGGCGAGATAATAATGAACGGCTTCTACTTACAAATATGTCGGTTTTTTCCTCCCCCTGCTCGGTGGCGAATAACTCTCTGTAGACCTGATGAGCCGGTTTGGGGTAACCGTAAGCATGTCGTAAGGATTCTACAGCTTCCTCGAAAGTAGTAACAGACGATTTCACTCTCTGCCACCACGTAGCAGCATCATCGTAGAGTAGCATACTGAACCCTTTAATAGCATGAGTATCAGTTATATTCAGACATTCTTTGTAGACAGTAATAGCGTCTATGAAAGCTTCCACACTTTCATTCGTTTTACCGGAGAACCGGTGTTTACAAGCGGCAAAGTTAGCGTTCGTACTCACAGTCTGCGGTTGACTCGAAATACCTGTATTTTGCATACTTGCTAGTAACTGTTGAAGCATCTCGGGTGTCATAACAACTTGACGAATTGGATCGACAGGATCGACAGGATCGACAGGTGGATCTCTAGCAGCATTTCCAGCAGCGTTTGCCATGTTTGTCGGCTTAGAAGGTACCCTTTTAACGGAACGAAGATTCATCCACCAGGAATAAACGAGTTGAAGTGGTTGTACTTACGTCGGGAAACACTCGATCGGTTCTCGCACGACTAAAAGTAAATTTATCCGAAGATGCACTACGTTTTGAAACTTTTTTTTTAACGGCTTCACACTGTTGGGCGCCAATGTAATAGGACTATGCCTTGTTAAGGGGTTCTTGGGGTGAAGACACGTGGATTAAGTATTCAGCAACAGGTTTATTGGGCGAAAACATACAAAACAAGTAGAAAGTAGCGAAAATAACAGACAAGTGTCGTTAAGTCGAAAAGTACAATTATATATATATATATATATATAAGGTTAGGTTCTTCTTTTTTATTGGGTTCCCGTATGGCCGGGTGGACTTTTACTAGTTACGCTACAACCTTTAATAATTACGGACAATAAAAAATGATTACAATACCTGTTTGGTCCGTATTAATGACGAAGTCGGGCTCAAAGTTCGGTATGACATTCCGAGCCTGAATTCGAAAATCTTCTGCAGCAGTTAGGATTTCGTCCATTGATGCAGTCTCTCGTTCTGTTACTAGCTTCGTGATTTTTCTTTGACGAATTCGATGCTTCAATTTAAATTCCTGTGCCCATCTATCCGAAGCTTTGAAATCGAAATTTTCAAATTGACTTGCGGCAGATAAAGCCCACTGCTGCAAGTTCCGTGTTGTAACTTGTTGGTTGTTCTTTCGTGCTTCCTCAAAGCGATCGAATGTCCACGAATCGATAAGCGCGTATTTGTCGAAAACGGTTCCACCACTTTTAACGTGTTCTACCCATTTTGGCAAATCCTCCATACGCTTCAAACGACTGCACCCGTTTTTTTGCAGAACTGCTAGACTCCACCCCGGATGAGCTCTAACTATACGAATAGCATTTTTTTTATAATCGAGTGGAATGTTGTCCTTTTTCGATTTTGACATTTTCTCCGGTGGTGTATAATTATCCGAAGATTCGTCACTAGCAGAATCAACTTCTTCGAAAGGTTTTCCTCCGTCGTCTTCATCGAACATTATTAGTTCATCGAATGATACAAACTTTTTTTCTTGTAAAATTTGTAACGTATACTGGAACAAGTCTTCTGCTAGTAGCATTGATTGCTCAGTGATTGTCAATGATGGTGCTGGTCCGATAAGGTTATTTTCTGCGAGGATTTGCTCGTAATAAAGAAGGACATCTCTCATGCATACTCTTGAATCTTTACTTCGTAAGTCTTCAAGATCATGTGCCGCCGAAGGACCAGGCAAATCGTTTACTTCCCCGCCAGACATTATAAATTTCTAATCGAATGAATTTTTTAAATCGTAAGTTCTATTCGAAAATTTTCACTCACAACGCCGCAAAACACTTCCTGTTGCTTCAAAATCGAATGTTAAAATATGTACGTTATGTACGTTATGTAGCTCGTGCGATACACCTGTTGTTGAAAAAATAGATACATTTTAACTTAAAAAAAGCATTTCCTTTTCTACCCAAAGTTTTTCTCATTTTCGCTGCAAAAATAATTGTAATTTTATTTTAATTAATTTCAAATAAATGTTTCACGTGCAATTTTCATAAAAAATGATAATTTGTTGATTATAAAAAAATAAAAAAATAAATAATAATAATGGTATAGGTAAGACTCGAACCGGCGACTCAACAGATACAAGTATCATGCGCTACTCACAGACCTACACGTTCCTTGAGAATT
Source organism: Phyllotreta cruciferae (assembly GCA_917563865.1). Taxonomy (NCBI): domain Eukaryota; kingdom Metazoa; phylum Arthropoda; class Insecta; order Coleoptera; family Chrysomelidae; genus Phyllotreta; species Phyllotreta cruciferae. The sequence goes on along the minus strand of OU830620.1, from coordinate 4,975,567 downwards.
GCAAATTTATTTCTGAATATAATATTGCTCGCAAAACTTCAAAGTCAATTTTCTCGTGAATTTCTGAATATGGCGTCGAACTGCTTGGGCATATTCATATTTGGTATCCCAACTTCACGTACCATAAATATAAAAAATTACAAAAATCCGACACCCATGTGGTCTCCTTGTAAGTACTCTTTTTGATAATTATGATTTTGGAAAACAATTTTAAATTTATTTGAACTTTGCAATTGGGTCGCATTTAAAATATCAAATAATTTATCAAACTTTTCGATAAACTCAATAGTACCTAGTGCTTGTGCTGGTAACATACCTAAACTTATACAGGGTGGCCCAGAACTCGCGCCCCACCGGGAAAGGCCTTATGGAACCGACAATGGATATGCCAAAACTGCAGCCGAAGACACGAAAAAGTTATTCCTTTGGTAAATAAAAAGGTTTAAAATCGACCAATCCCAGTAGCTTTTCACATATGCGAAAATGACGTGAATTAGCTATACACCAATTTGACATTAATGAAAGATTGTATGTCCATTTCACATTCAAGGTTAACAAAATCTGCCAAAATCAGCTGCGACTATTAATCAACGATTTACTTAAAAATCGAACAAAAAATCGATCATTCGATTCGAACCACTTTTGGATCAATAGCTGATTAAGCTGTAACAATTTGAAATTATTGTAAATCATTATTAAATTAAATCGTCATTAAATAGTAAATCCTTGATTAACAGTAGCAGCTGATTTTGACAGCTTTTGTTAACCTTAAATGTGAAAAGGACATAGAATCTAGAAAAGCTACTGGGATTGGTCGATATTAAACATTTTTATTTATCAAAGGAATAACTTTTTTATGTCTTCGGCTGCAGTTTTGGCATATCCATTGTCGGTTCCATAAGGCCTTTCCCGGTGGGGCGCGAGTTCTGGGCCACCCTGTATATGTACTCATACCGCTTGCAACTGAGTGACTCATAACTGCAGCTGCTAGCTTAACTTTCATTTTTTCAAAGTTAGAAGGATATATATGTCAATCAGTTAACTTTGGCGCATACCTATAAAAATTCTTTTTGTCTTCATCAGTGTTGCCAGATTGTTACCAATTTTCTTCGATTAAAACTCAAAAATTCTTCATATTTCTGCACAAATGTAAAACGTCATCCGTGACGTCATTTCATCATTAGATTAGGTTATATGAAGGACAGAAGGACAATGCTAATTAAGAATTCACATTAAGATAAAGAATTACAATTTACAATGTAAAAGAATCCAGCAGAAAAAGAAGAAAATGTCAGATGTCAGATACTCTAACCGGTCAAAGAGGTGAAACTCGTTGCGTCCGAATAGCCTATTAGTTGCTGAGGCCAGGAATACCAGAAGAAGAAGAAAAGTGCGTAAAAATTGAATACTTAATGTCCTTAATTATTAAGACTTATTACATTTAAGTTTTAAGTCTTGAATAGTTTGATGAGAAAAAGGTACTTACTAGAGTTAAAAATAAAACAATTTCTTAAATCAATTTGTATATTATTATATACACATCTTTTCATTTTAAAAGTATGTAAAACATTTATATATAACATATAATATATACGTATAACTAATAATAACAAAACATAAAAACAAAATATAAAATTCTAATTAAAGAAAAATGAAAGTAAAACGCTTCAAATAAAATCTAAAACTGATAAATAACCATAGGTAACAGGGTAAGTACAGGTGCGGAAATCGAAAATAGATTAAAATTAGGAATATAAATTACTTGATTTCATCAATTTTAAGTGTTTTCCGGTGACAGACATTTTGGCCGAATTTGTACCTGTCTCTTGAAAATGGGAACGCAATACACAAAGCGACTTTAATGTATTTTCTTGAAGTCTATTTCTTTTTTTTTGTTTTCACATCGTTCATTATTGAAAACACCCTTTCTGCTTCAGCATTTCAATGCGGTAGCGAAAGTACGACGAACGCCAAAGTACCAATGTTACTAAACAAACTTTCATTTTTAAAATCTTTGGTTTCCCTTATTTTGTGCCAAAATTCAGAAATTGGTAATTCCAAAAGTTCAGCTTTCTCGTCATCATTAAAATGAAATTGAATATTTCGCCACTCTGTTGCAATTTCATATTTTTTATCTATAATGGGCTGAAATTTTGAGACAACCTCTGAAAGGTCCTGGCATTCCTCAGGCCTCTCTGTTGCTAACGCATTCTTTGGTGTTATAAATGCTAATTGGTTAAAAAATGCATCTTGCATCGGTAAACGGTTCTGCATTTCTCTGCAACTAACTATATAAAATTCTAAACATTTTAATCTAATTTTTTCTTGCAAGTTTTTTTCTAAATTTAAAATGAATTGTTCACAGACTGGGCCCAAGAAAACTTTCCATATATCGACAAAATTATTTGGATGATTACAATTAACATTAATTTTTATTTCATTTGGTTTAATAAAATTGTTACAAAATTTAAAAAAGATACGTTTGCTTTCTGTTGCTAATTGATGAACAAGAACTGTTTTCGATTGAAAAATAGCATTAAAAGAATTAAAAAAATTTAGAATATATTTGAGGAATAAAAGGTAGGCCTTAGTCTCGCTACAATTTAAAGCATCTAATATAAATTGGGTTTGCTTAAGATGGTCCTCGGTAGAAGCCAATAAAAAAAAGTGTTGCAAAGTAGACCACATTTCTAAAACCCTTTCAATACACTGATGCAAACATAGCCACCGTGTAGAAGAAAGTTTTAAATTTTTTTTTGAATCGTTTAAATATTCCTATAATTCGGCTAACTATGCTGGCCGTTTACCACTAGCGGATACATATGAGGTTAAGGCACGTAATAAATCTTCAGGTGCTGCAGTTAAAGCTTTACAGGCAGGATATAGCTGCACTATGGCAAATACATTTTAATACAACTAATACTTTTGTGTGTCAGCCATAAGTTTCGTCAAGAGTTGTGCTTTCCTAACATTACATTGGCTCCATCAAAAGCTAACCCAATAATGTTGGTTAAAGGAATATCACATGTGTTGAAGTATTGTTTAAAGTGTTTATATTATATTCTCGGCTCTGGTATCAGATGCATCTAATTTTAACATTTTTATGTCAATGATGAAGTCAATTTTCTTGCTTGTACTTTGGCTATGTGCTTTTTCGAATTGGCATGCTTAATAATTTCTTGCTTTCCACCTCTAAGTGAAAGTACTGCATTACATAATTGGCATTTAAATTTTGGCTCTTCACTTGGCACTTCAGAGAGCCATCCTGTAACCGAAAATTTTTTAAATATAGACTCGTAGTCAATTTTCTACTTTACCTTTAAATTGGTCCTCATTTTTCCAATCTAAGTGAAAGAGTCTTTTAAAAACTTTTTGTTTTTCGTCCTGGCTCAACTCACTACGATATTTTCGTTTCTTTGTTGGCGTAGAACTACAAGAAGGCCCTGCTGAATATCTTAAAATAAGGTAGAAAATTAATTATTATTATTTAGCAGCGACTGAGACACTTATTTAATTGATATTCTATGAATAAATTTTAATATTTACCTGTGACTCCTTTGAGAATCATCCTCATCATCACTTGAACTCATTTTCACTTTTTCCGTTAAATTTTAAACTAGTTTAAAGCAAAAAATGATTACATTTTATTTAAATTTGTCATTTGTCTCAATTAATCACTTGTCAGCAGAATGGGAATCACCAATACCAATACCGCAATCCCAATACTCTAAAGTCCCTAGCTACTATAGTATCTATGGACTTTTTACAAAACGCCAAAATGCAACGACATCTAAATTCTAGTGTTGTAAGTTATATATAGCTATATAGGTATCAGACTTACCAATGCTATTATATTTAAAGATCAAAAGGGGACGCTGCAGTTCTGAAAACTTAGGTATGACAGAATGCACGAAATGAATTAAATTATGAAATAACTAGGACCATTTATTGATTTGAATAAAAAACATGTGAATATAAAAAAATCTTCACATTTCAGAGGTTTTGGTAAAATATTCTTCTTTTCTTCAGTAGCTCTTTTTGTAGGCAAAAATTCTGCATATTGAAGAAAATTCTTCATTTCTGGCAACACTGGTCTTCATTATAAAAACTCTTAGGCCCGGTTGCTCGTACGCGGATTAAATAATAATCCAGGATTAAGCCGAGTTTAAACCGGGATTAAATATGGCCGCCGTATTAAGTGTTGCTCAAACGTCAAAAATTCGAAATTTAATCCGATCTAATTGATCCGAGATTAATCTCGGATTAAATCACTTTTTGCGTTGCTCGAAACAAAAATCGCAGGATTAACTCGGGATCAGCTAATACGTGCCCAAGGTGGGATTATCTAGCGTCGACAGCATTTATTTTCGTTGTCTTCTTAAATTTTTTGGTGCTTTCGTGGTTTTTTTTCGCTAAGTTAATCGAATTCCGGTTAATATTATCGAATTTAAGTTTGAAGAAAAGTTATCTAGTAAACGTAAGTAAATTATTTTTATTTTATATGTAACATAATTAATTACACACGAAATTATTTTAGAACATGTCCGATTTATCAAGTTTATCGTCTTTGAGCGACCTCGAAGAACCTGCACATCGAGTGAGACGTCGTATTCTTCGCCCTCGCCGTATTCGCCCTCGCCGTATTCGCCCCCGCCGCTTTCGCCCTCGTCGCGATCCTTTTATTATTTACGACGACGATGAATTTAAGCAGCGGTATCGCGTTAACAAAAACACATTCGAAGAAGTTCTTCGTTTAATATCGGGACGATTAGAGCCCAGGACAGGGAGAAACCAGTCCATTAACGGTCGACTTCAATTGCTACTTGCTCTTCGTTTTTTTGCCACCGGTTCCTTCCAGCAAGTTCTCGCTGATGACATTGGGGTTCACAAATCTTCGGCTTGTCGAGCCATTCGCAAGGTTTGTCGTGAACTAGCGTTTCTGAGGGGGCAGTACGTCGGCATGCCTCGAACAGAGGATGAACGAAGATTGGTTAAAAGGGACTTTTACCGGATTAAAGGCTTTCCGAAAGTCATTGGAGCTGTGGATTGTACCCACATCAAGATTCGATCGCCCGGAGGTGACAATGCAGAACATTTTCGTAATCGAAAGGGGTACTTTTCGATTAATGTCCAAATGATTTGCGACGCTCAATTGAAGATAATAAACGTTATCGCTCGCTGGCCTGGATCCGTTCACGACAGTACCATCTTTAATGATTCACCGTTGGCTGCCGAACTTCAAGCTGGGCGATTTGGCACCGATTTTCTGTTAGGCGACAATGGATATCCGTGCAAAACTTTTCTTTTGACTCCTTTGTTAAATCCAACTACACGAGGAGAAAGAAAATATAACGCTGCACATCGTACCACTCGCAATTGTATTGAACGTTGAGTCAGTGAATGAATGAATGAATGAATGAATGAATGGATTCTTTCGGTTTCAGTTGTATAGTTAGTAGGATTAAATGCATAACGATGTTTACTTATACGAACAAAATCACCCTTTTCAAATTTGGGGATTTTAGGGTCAATAGTTTTTAGTTGGTTAAAAGCAATAATATAATGAGCATTTTTATCAGTAACTTTACTAGGAATAGCACCGGTAGTCGTATGTCTTGTATTGTTATATTTTGCTACAACGTTTGGGAGAATTTTAACCCATTTGTATGAACCTTGCATACTAAATTGTTTCCAAAGCATAGTTTTTAAAGTTCGAATAACTCTTTCAACTATACTTGCTTTTAAATTGGAAAATGTGCTGTAATGATTAATATTATATTTTTTCATTAATTCTTGAAAATCTTTATTATAAAATTCTTTTCCATTATCCGTTTGTAAATTTTTAGGAGGGAACATTTGCATTAGAATTTTTTTCATAGCTTTTGTAACATCACTACCGGTTTTTTTCTTAACAGGTTCAGCCCAAACATATTTACTAAATGCGTTAATTACAACTAATATGTAATTATATCCTTGATTTTCTTTACCATAAAGAGACATTATAGCTAAATCACCCTGAATTAAATCATGTAAACCTTTAATAATAACGTGTCTTCTTCTATAGTTTTGTCTAGCCGACCTATGTAATTCTTCTACAACATCAACTTTACTCATATTCTACTGGTATTTTTAAAACAAGCTCACAAATAGCATTAACATTTTGAACAATTTTTGAGGTTAAAGAGAGTTTATCACCCACATTAACTTTTTGATTAATAACATCACTCGGTTCAAACAATTTTTTGTTTAAAATAATTTGAGCATCTTTAGGATACACGGAAGCTTTTTCAATTGTGGCAGCTATAGGAAACGTATACGTTTTTGAATGATCGTATATATACCAAACTAAATTTCCATCGGAATCCTTATTAAGATTACCTTTTATGTTGCTTTCAAGAATAAGTATTGATTTACTAAATAGTTTTGGTTTGTTACAAATATAAAACGTAGGTGGAAAAGATGAGCCACCATCATCAAGAAAATGATTACCGAATTTGTTAAGTGGCATTTTTATACTAATTACATTGTTGGATTACCAAAGTATTTATTCAATTATTCCACCTTCACGTAATTCTTCAATAATTGAAATAATTTCATTTTGAACTCCGGTATTACCAGCAGTTTCAGATGCTACTAATAATTTTAATCTATTTATTAATTCATTATAATCATTAAAATAAACGTAATCAATTTTGTTTTTGGAATATTTTTTTAATGCTCCTCCTCTTTTACTTTTCATATTTCGGGTTAAAACACCTATTAGCATATTGCTTATTGTTGAATTTGGTCGTCTTCTTTCTACCGGTTTAGTTTCTAAAGTTGGTTTAATTATATAATTATATTTATTTTTTATATCATTAGTATAACTTTTTTTAATAGGTAAATCAGGATTATAATTTTTGTGAAGTAAATTTGTTCTTCTAATTATATCAATAAAATTTTCTATATCTTTTTTTTTAAATCCCGTGGGATTTTTCTTAAATATTAATTCATAAAGTCCTGGTGTTCCCTCATATTTGATATTATTAATTTTTAAGTCGGGACCCTCAAAACTTAATTCTGAATTACCAATAAAAAATTTATCGGTAACAGGGTTGTGATAAACACCTAAAACATGATCAAAAACATCTTCAACATCTTTAATCATATCTTCAATATATGCTCTAGGTAATGGTGTAGCGAATTGTTCTAAATATTCATTTAAAACATTTGGATCAGATATTGATTGATAAAATTGTGATATGGTATCATCTATGTATTCATCGGTTGGAGATACTTCACCGGTAGATTCATACGATTCATTTTCTTTCAAAAATTGTGGTGTTTGTGGAGTGTATGGTTGTGAAGTATTTTGTCGTAATGAAATTTCATTTAAAAGATGTGATAGTTGTGGGCTAAAAGATGTGCTACTTGTTGGTTTCGAAGGTGTTGAAAATGTTGATTGTGAAGGTGTCGTAAATAATGATTTTTTAATTTTTTTTATAGGTTTAAATTCATATGGTTCTTGTTTTTCCAAAGCCGAAACTAATTCCTTAATAGGTTGTGTTATTGGTTGATAAGTTTGTTCCAAATGTAACTGTGATTGAGCTGTGTTGGTCTTTAAACTTTTATATTTCTTTTTTAAATCTTTCCTAGCTTTTAACAATTGTTTAGTGATGTGAGGATTCATTGCTACTAACTGGTTTAATTCAATAAATCTATTTATATAAAAGTATCAAAATTTTTCCTATATCTTCCAGCTGAAAGCGGGCAATCTTTATCAATTGTTAAAAAATTAAATTTCTTTTTCCAACAATTAGAACAAATATTTTTAAAATCTTGAAAAGACATATCAATATTAACGTGATCGTTGTAAATATGTTTTAAATTTGTTAAATCTTGCTTAAAAATTATTAATAGATTAGCATTATCCCGTATTAATTGTTTGGGAATAGAAGAATATGTCTGACATAAATAAAAACAATCCGTTTGTTTGTGACGACCGAAAGAAAAGTATTTTTGTATAATATTTTGATCACAAGAGGCTACGTCATCAAAAATTATAATCGAATTGTTTTTTATATTTTCTGGTAAAATAATATCATCCGAATTATCAAATTTTTCGTAACCAATTTCTTTAATAGGTTGCAACAAAGTTTCTAAGTATTTATATTTTGGTTGTTGTAATGATTTTGAATATAAATAGACATTTTCAAATCGCAATCCGTTTGGATGTTCGAGTAATGATATTATAACGTTTGTTTTTCCTGATGCGCTTGGACCTACAATTAAGCCTCGTTTACATTCACCACGAAATAAAGGACCATGCTTATTAATTTTTTCATCGTTTACAATAAAATCATGATTTGTAACAGGTAATAAATGTTTGTTTCTCATCTTGATTAATACTGATTATATATATAGGGTGGTGGTGTTATTTATATTAGTTAATGTTAAAACGTAAGCGTGTAAGTGTACACCGGATAGGTAGAGGGTTATTAAACTCTTTAATTAATAAATTACCTGTTGAACTACATATACCCGGTTATAATTTCTGCGGTCCAGGTACAAAATTAAAACAACGATTAGATAGGGGAGATAGGGGTATTAATCAATTAGATTCTGCATGTAAAGAACACGATATTGCTTATTATAAAAGTAGGAATCTTGAAGAAAGACATAAAGCAGATAAGATATTAGAAAATAAGGCCTGGAATATTGTCAATTCTGATTCTAAATTAGCTGAAAAAACTGCAGCGTGGATTGTTACAACTGCAATGAAAGGGAAACAAAAATTTGGTATGGGATTAAAGAAAAAAAAGAGAGTTATTAAACCTCCAAAAACCGGAGGATTTTTACCGCTTTTACTACCTCTTCTTGCTGCCCTCGGTGCTGTGGGTGGAGGAGCGGCGAGTATTGCAAAAGCCGTAAACGATGCAAAAGCAAATAAATTAGAACTTGAAGAACAAAAACGTCACAATTTAATGATGGAAAAAACTGGAAAAGGTTTAAAAAAAGGAAAGGGAATAAAAAAGGGAAAAGGAATTAAAAAAGGAAAAGGTTTATATTTAAGACCATACTCAAAAAACTAACTATACCTAAGAGAGCACTAAACGACGTAGATTTAAAAAAGTATGCAAAAAGAATTCCATATTTTAGAGGAGTATTTATGAGGGATACCTTACCAAAACATATACATAAATTTGAAACTGGAATAGTAAATCTTGATTTAAATATTGGTAAAGGTACTCATTGGGTAGCTTATTCCAAGAAAAACAAAAATATTGTATATTTTGATAGTTATGGGGATTTACCACCACCTATAGAATTAGTTAATTATTTTTATAGTAACGGAAAAGTAAGCATATACTATAATTACGACCGAATTCAAAAAAATTCATACATGTGTGGACATTATTGTTTAAATTTTTTATATAATCAATATTTTTAATAAATTACATCATTTTATAATAAGTTACCGTAGAGTCATGTCTTTAAGTTTTACTTTAACTGGTAATTCTTCCATTTTAAATTATGATTTTAATGATCCAATATATTTGGAAGGTGACTATGAAATAGGTTTAGTGAATTTTTATAGTTTTAATACAATACCAAATATAGATGAAACAAATAATGTTTTTTATTGGGGTAAACCTAAAAACAAAGTATATGAATATAAAGTTCCTGTAGGAGCATATGAATTGGATGATTTAATTAAACTTATTAAAAATTATGTAAAAAGTGTTGATAGTGATGCCGTTATAGATATAAATCCTAATATAAATACATCAAAAATAGAAATAAAAAGTAATCGCATAATTTATTTTAAATATAAAGATAATTACATCGGATCCGTATTTGGATTTGATTTGGAAAGACTCGATCCTGGTATAACATACATTTCTGAGCATCCAGTAAAAATTTTAAAAGTTAATTCTGTTGGAATTGATTGTAGTATAGCAGCTGGTTCATTTTTAAATGGAAAACCAGTTCACATTATTCATCAATTTTTTCCAACTGTTCCTTTTGGGTATAAAATAGTTGAAACCCCTCAAAACGTTTTGTATTATCCTGTTAGCGGTAAAGCAATCAACAATATTACGGTTAAAATTATTGATCAAACTGGTGAACTAATAAATTTTCAAGGTGAAGAAATTACTTTAACTTTACATATAAGAAAAGTATGGTCTTAAAATTTAATTATAAAAAGCACTTTTACAAAAAAAACAGTAGTTATTCAAAAGCAATCATAGGAATAACACCAAAAAATAAAAAATTTTTAGCTTCTCTCGGGTTAAAAGTGTTGGTTTAAAATGGACGTTTTGCATGTAACAAACCAGCCATTTAATGACACCAGTATTGAAGAATATCAATTTCATAGTTATCAACCAAACATAACGGGAAATGTAAATTATAATGATGAAATACGAATTAGTATTCAAGATTTAGACGCTTATACTTTACCTTCAAACAGTTATTTGTACATTGAGGGTAAATTATTAACCGAAAACGACAAAATTCCAACAAAATTAAGATTTATTAATAATGGAATTGGATTTTTATTTCGTGAAATGAGATATGAATTAAATGGAGTTGTAATTGATTCAGTTAGAGATTTGGGGTTAACAACAACAATGAAAAATTATTTAAGTTTAAATGAAAATGAAAGCGTACTTTTACAAAATGCTGGTTGGTTTCCAAAAATAAAAGATGAAAAAATTTTGGTAGATGCTAATGGTAATTTTAACGTTTGCATCCCCTTAAAACATTTATCAGGATTTTTTGAAGATTATAAAAAAATTATTATGAATATGAAACAGGAACTAGTTTTAATTCGTTCTGCTGATGATATTGATTCAATTATTAGTATTGACGAAACTGAAAAACCTAAAATTAGTATTACAAAAGTTTTTTGGAATGTTCCACATATTAAACCCAGTTTAAGTCAACAACTTCGATTAACAAACATTGCTAAAAGTAATAAAGAAATACCCATTAAATTTCGTTCATGGCAAATTATTGAATATCCATCATTAAATAATTCTAGTAGACATACTTGGGCTGTAAAAACAAGTTCAAAAATTGAAACTCCAAGACATGTTATTATTGGTTTTCAAACCGATAGAAAAGGAAAAATTACCAAAGATATGAGTAAATTTGATCACTGTAAACTTAATAATCTAAGAATATTTTTAAATAGTGATCGGTTTCCATACCATGATTTAAATTTAAATTATGATTCGAATAGATATGCGACGGTCTATGAAATGTTTGCAAATTTTCAAGAATCCTATTATCAGTTAATACAAAATCAACCTATTTTTACTCCTATCGAATTTAAAGATAAAGCTCCTTTAGTTCATGTAGATTGTTCTCGGCAAAAAGAGGTTATACAATCAGGTAGTATTGCCTTAAGAATTGAGTTTGAGACAGATGTTGCCACATCGTCCGATACTTCAGCATATTGCCTTATAATACATGAAAAGGAATTTTCGTACAACCCCTCCACAAAAATTGTAAAACAGTATTAAAAGCGTGGTTTTTCTAAAAATATATGTTGTAATGTACGAGCAACAGTTGTGTGAGTTTGTAGAAAAGTTGCGTAAACTGAAGCAAGACATTGAATTTTTTGAAAAAAAAAAATATGTGGAAAAATTGTTAAAACAGTTAAAAATATGAGACTTGTAGTGGATGTGCAAGGATTTAAAATTGAAAAGAATAAATTTATAATCAAAGAATTTGCGGCTTTTAATGGACATCAAATTAATCATTATGTGTTTAAACCACCATTTCCGTTAAGAATGCTTTCTGCTGAATTACACCGTCAGGCTTCTTGGTTAATGAATAATCATCACTGCATTCAATGGAATACAGGGTTTACCCCTATTCATTATTTTTCGAGTATAATGAAACAATTAACAAGTAATGTTAATATGGTTTATGTAAAGGGTGTTGAAAAAGCTAATTATGTTAAAAAATATTGCAACGTTCCGGTTTATGAATTTGAAGAATCGCCAGCACTTGAACATATGGAACCGAAATGTTTTTATCACACGTCTAATAATTGTGTTTGTGCTCTATCAAATGTATTTTTTTTATATGAAAACTTTATAATAAAAGATTAAAATATTTTTAAAGTATTTTTATTGTAAATAAGGTAATATATCATCTACATTTATTAATTCATTTACATCTATATCATCTAAATTACATTCTTCAACATCTATATTTGAAAAATTATCTATATTAATTACAAAATGCCCCCAGGCTAATGTATTTACATCATTTGGTATTACATGTCTTTTATCGTCGTGAGATGAAAGTGCAATTTTATTTTTCAATTCTGTAAATATTGTGTGCAAGTCAGAGACAAATATATACATTTTTCTAAAAATTACACCTTCATTTTCAACAACTTGTACGTAATCATTAAATTTTAAACTATGTTTAATAACAGATGCCGTTACTCCTTTAGCTTTTTTAATTAAATCACAATTTTTTAAAGGTTTACTTAATTTTATACAATATGCTTTAGCTCCTGTACCATAAAAAGATTCTATAGGAGTCCCACCAAATTCATCCTTCATTTTACCAACTGTTGATATTGTTTTTGGAATCTTATAAATATTATTATTTGGATAATTTGATGTATCGTAAAATTCAATATTATTTTTTATGTCTTGGTAAAAATCTGATGTAAATATTTCTAAAATTAAAGAGTCCGTGTCTGTATAACACAACTTAGCATCGTAACCATATTTTTTTTTAATATAATTATAATAAAAATCGTAAATTATTGTTTTTGAAATATCTAAAATTGAAAAACCTACATAGGACGGTTTATCATAAATCATTTTTAATTTATTTAATTGAATTGCGACGAGGTTGTCAGTAAATATTGAACAAGACTTGAATTCTGGTTTGGCTATCAGTGCTCGAGCACCTAGAGATTTTGTTTTATTTTCCCATTTTGTTGCCAAGCGAATATCTTTTCTTTTTTCTATATTTTCCATAGTTTTTCCGAATATTGAATTTGTTAACAACTTAAATAAATCCTTCTCGAATTCATTTTTTGCGTTATTTCGAAGAGTTGTATTTAATTTTACATATTTCTTTAACCATTGTGATTGTGAAAATTCAATTATCCTATGAATCTTTTTTAATTTTAAACCATTATTTAAACACTGCTTTAAATTTTTATAGTGAATAATATACTTTGTCTTATCATATAAATTTGGTATAAGTTTAGAAAATTTACTATTTGGTGGGATTAAATTTTCCGGACAAAAAGGTAAATCATTATGAAAGTCGTGTAAATCTAAAGGATATTCCAAATCAACTTCCAACACATATCCTTTAGGTGAATCATTAAGTACCGAAAAAACATTAAAATTTTCAATTTCATTTTTAGATAACCATTTAAAATCACTTGTAGGAAGATAATCACTCATTGCAGCTCCATATAAATTTGTAGCGTCTAAATACATTATAAAACTATCGGGTTTTGTTGAGTCATAATTTTTTAAGTATTTGTTATTAGCAACTGCTTTTCTTTTAGAACATTGTGCAACCCCACCTCTTATTCCTTTTTTAAAAAAATGTAACATGTCAACATCTGTCAGCAGTTGCAGTTTTACTTGGGTATGTTTTAACATTGCATCCCAACTCAGAGATGGGGCTGTTAAATATTGTGCTGGGTCTAATTTATATTTATTTAAACAAACTGTTCTAAAATTTTCAAAAACATCTGCCAATAACAACACATCTGTTTTCAAATATAGCATTGAGTATTCACCTAAATTGTTACAATTAAAAGTATTCCAAATTTTATTTGCTCTTTCATAATCATCATTGGAAATAGATTCATTTTTTAATTTATCATAAAATTTTTCTTTACATGGTAAGTGTTTATCATTTAATTTTTCATAAGAATCTACATAAGAGTATGGAAAAACCCCTTTCTGTCTCATTAAATTAAAATTTTCATTAAAATATTTTTTTATTTCTACACATTGAGTTATTTCTAAGGTTGAGCTAAGTTTATCTAAGGATCTTGCTAAAAATCGAAACGAATCTACAAATCGTATTTTCATGTATACGTTTTGTTTATCTATTTTTTCAACCAGTAGAGTTTTTGAAAATGAAATGTATTTTTCTTTTGTTTGAGCAATAGCAGAAAGGGGTTCTCCATTTGTCGATAATTCTTTGATAAATAAATGACAATCATAATTTGTGAGATTATGAAAAAATACTGGTACAAAAGTTGGTAATTTATAATTTAAATTGCAAGCGTTATGAGCTGGTCCTCTATATTTTCCCGTTAAATGACAATGATCCTTTACTTTTGTATCAAAATAATCGAATGGAGCGTTACATATGTAACAATTCTTTTCATTTGTAAACGATTTTAATTCTTCAATAGTTAATGGAAGCATTTCTTTTACAATTTTTAAATGATTATAAATATTACGAACCGTTTCATCAAGTTTTTTTACAAAAACTTTTGCGACATCTTGTCCTTTGTACATTTCAAGTTTAGATAACTTGTCATCAAAACTACATTTCACGTAAAACGCAAACGCGTACGGTTCATGCTCACACACTTTTACCGAAAACGATTGCTCAGCTGATTGTTCGGCACAGTCTATGGGCTTTAGACAACTTTCAAAATCCGCGTAAATCACAAAAGGCACTTTTAATTGTTTTTCAATATTTGTAAACTTTAATATATTTTCCGGTATTAATTCACCACACTTGTTTATCACTAACTCATTTGATGGTAATTTTGTATATACGTGAACGCAATCATGTTGTTCGTGTAATTTTAACTTTTTCACAGAAGAAAATGATTGGAGACACCCATCACACATGTAAAGTTTGTGCTCATGTTTGGTTTTTTGACTTCTAATTAATCGGGATAAGTCGGTGATTAAACAATAATGATTTATTTCATTATTAGAAATTAGTAAAAGGTTTATATGTGTTGGTTTACGTTGTGATGTAAAGTGTAGAGGCCCAACAATTTCATAACCAATTTTTGAATTTTTTTTGTAGGAATCAATGCCGTAAACGTTGACGGAAATATTATTTAAATTTTCAAAATTTTTAATATCCGTTAGTTTTACTGGAAACTCAATTCCTGTAAAATTTAATAATGTATCATAAGGTGGATACGATGATGGATTTTTTGGATTTCCATTTGCTTGAAATATTGCAGCATTTATAGAATAGGCAAAACACTTGTTATCACTATTGATTAAATTTAATACACCACCTTTTTTTGATATTACTCCTGGTAATTTAATAAACGAAGAGGCTGAAATACTGTTAAATCGGTTTATATTAACATCTAAAAATAATATTTCCTTTAAAGCCCAGTTGGAATCTTTTTCTTGAAATTCTGAAGCTTTGTTCATAAGCTGATCCTTAAATTCTTCAAAAATTTCATTTAGATCGGTGGAAATGGTTATAATTTTGTTACACGTATTCATAGATTTAATATCCGATAAAAGGGTGTCCGGTTTAATGTAAATTCCGAAAACTTCCATGTTTATTTTTAGGGTATAATGTACTTGTAGGTATTCACTAATTTTTTTCAGCACTTTTGCTTTAATTTCACTAAAAAATTCGCTGTAGTCTATAGATTTTTTGTTGATGGTAAACCGGTAACTTGCTATTCGGTTCTTAAATGCATGGGATAATTTACTGACGTTATTATCCAATACTTCTATACTCATTGGTCTTAGTCTTTTTTTGAGTAATTCAACACAATTTTTTTGATGTTGTTGTAAATAATCGTTTCTTGTAAACTCCCGATTGCACTTGTTACACTTTTCTGATTTAATTTTTACACCACAACTTAATTCGTGACGACGCAAATTGTATTTCCTTGTAAACTCTTTGTTACACTTGTTGCACTGCATTTTGAACTGAAGTAATTTTTGTAAGAATGTTTCTTTTAACGTACTTTATCCGGTTTTATTAATTATGCTAATTTTGACAGTTATTATGTTAATTTTGCTCCCAATTTGAACCGCCAAATGCCTATTTTTTTGACCGTTAATATGCTAATTTTGCTCCCAATTTGAACCGCCAAATGCCTATTTTTTTGACCGTTAATATGCTAATTTTGCTCCCAATTTGAACCGCCAAATGCCTATTTTTTTTGACCGTTATTATGCTAATTTTGCTCCCAATTTGAACCGCCAAATGCCTATTTTTTTGACCGTTATTATGCTAATTTTGCTCCCAATTTGAACCGCCAAATGCCTATTTTTTTGACCGTTATTATGCTAATTTTGCTCCCAATTTGAACCGCCAAATGCCTATTTTTTTGACCGTTATTATGCTAATTTTGCTCCCAATTTGAACCGCCAAATTCCACTGTGCTCTAATTATGCAAATTTGACCGTTATTATGCTAATTAGATCCACCTGTGCTCTAATTATGCTAATTTATTCCCCCCTCCCCTTTGACCTTGAGGTCGTTGACCCCTGCTCAATTTTGTTGCTCCCAATTTGAACCGCCAATACCTAACTACTGATCAGTTTCGATACTCTTCAGTTCAGTGAAAATTTTAACTTAAATGGTTAAAGATTGATTTTGGTTTCTTTATTTTTCCTTCGAACTTGAAAATGAATGTGCATGCTTGGGTTAGACACTCATTATCGCTAGAAAATTGTGTTAGGGCGGTAACATTAATGGAGGAAGGTAGTAGTCAGCGATATATCGCAGAAAGGCTTGGTGTGACCCAATCTGCAGTTTCGTATGTTTTAAGAAGATATAGAGAAAATGGGGACCATCAAAGAAGACCAGGTCAGGGTCGTAGACGCGTCACCAATGCCATCCAGGATCGCTATATGGTCCAACAAATCCTTCGAAACCGTACATTAACAGCTCCCGAGCTGCTAAATGTGGTTAGAAGGACCTATGGAATACAAGTAAGCTCAAATACCATAAGAAGACGCTTAAGGGAACGGAACCTAACCCCACGGATCCCAGCTAGAGGACCGCGCTTGACCGCAGAGCATCGGAGGAACCGACTTCAATTTGCGAGAATGCACGTTAATTGGGAACCGGCTGATTGGAGTCGAGTTTTGTTTTCCGACGAGACAAGATATTCCCTGTACCATTCAGATAGACGAGTACGAGTTTACCGACGACCTGGAGAACGGTACGCACAGTGCATTTTCGTTGAAAACATTCGCCATGGTGGTGGCAGTGTTATGTTTTGGGGAGGCATCTCTTTAGGAGGACGTACAGAGCTAGTGGCGCTTCGGGAGGGCAATGTTAATGCTGCCCGGTACATCGCTGACATTCTTGAACCTCATTTGGTGCCATATGCTGAAAACTTTGGTGCCGATTTCATTTTCATGCAAGACAATGCTCGGTCGCACACAGCTCGGGTCACACAAAATTTTCTTCGTGGTGAAAATATTCCACGCACTTCCGTATCCTCCGGCCGACGTTGACGGGCTCACAGTTGCCATTTCTGAGATTTGGAACGACATTGAGCAAGCCGACATAAGGACGCTTATATTAAGCATGAGGGAACGGTGTGAAGCTGTCATACAAGCGAGGGGTGGAAACACTCGATATTGACTTTTTTTCATACGTGTACTAAAATTTATTTTTTTGGGATATTTGCTAATTTTTAAAATTAGGTTTATTTTGTTAGTTTTTTGCAATATAAGGGCGTATAATATGATAATTGGAGTTTTGTTATGTTTCTACTCAAAACCAACCATATAATAAATCTCATTTCAAATTTTACTCGAAATTATTGGGTGATCTAATCATTTTGGCAGGCAGTGTAGTATAGATGTTATCTTTATGCTTTTATAACACTTTCTATTGCAGATTCTTCCATTCTTTCATTATTTTTCGTTTTTTTAGTTTATAATTATCATTCTTTTTTTTTAGGAAGATTCTACCAGGAACCACCATCGTTTCCGACGGTTGGCAGGCGTACCATAACATCGGTATGCTCGGTAATGGTGTGTATGATCATCGGGTGATCATACATGAGGATAACTTTGTAGATCCTAATGATCCCGATGTTCATACACAAAATATCGAGAACATGTGGATGCGTGCAAAGCGGAAAATTAAGCGACAATTCGGCGCTTCTGAAGAATTATTTCCGTCCTATTTACATGAATTTGCTTGGAGAAATCAATTCAGGGGCGGAAATCTTTTTTCAGAAATGCTGAATTGTATCATCGAACAATATCCGCTTTGACCGCATCTTCATGTTCGTGTGTGCCGATGTTTATGTATGTCTCCAACTAGAAGTTATGATAACTGGAGCCTTTTTCACCCTGCAATTGCCATCAGCCACTGGCCACGGGGTTCCACAAAGATTTTTTTAATTTCGAGGTCTTCGAGATTTCCATTTTGTAATAGACCTGCAGGTCTTGAGATAACACAGTAGAATAAAGAAACCGCTGCTACAAAAGGTAATTGTTAACTTTATACAGGGTGTTTCATTGGGAAAGGGCAATATTTTGACCATATTTTAATATTTATTTTAATATTTTAACCATATATAGAGGTCACCTAGGGGATTATAAAAAACCCATATAGTATGGATCTTGCGGCCCTTATAACCGAGTTACAGGGTGTTTTTTGAATTTAGCCCATTTCTTTCATGGCTCATAACTTTTGAATCACTCAGTATAATTATTTGATATTTGGTGTAGATAATCTACACCTTTATGACAATTTATCGACACATTAACAAATTTGAAAATCCAGGTCCGGCTTAACAAAAATTTTTAAAATTTGACCAACCCTAAAACAACACCCTGTACATCAAATTTAAAAAATTGAATTTCAAATTTGAAAAGAGCATAAAAAACTGAATACATTGACCAACTTTTTATTTTTCCGCATGCCATTTTACTAATAAAATTTTAACTTCAAAGTGTAAATTGTAAGAATTTTAGTCCATTCAAAATGTAATTGAAGAGGTTTTAATTATTTTTTCTTCATTAACATCAAATTTTAGTAACTTTTTCGTGGAAATTCCTGAAATAAACCTATTGATTTTGTATTAACATTCGCAATAAATCAATAAATATTGCAATTACAGATCCGCACTTAAAATTATAATAATTCAAATTCACTTAATAATAATTGGTCATTAATTATTCAATTTTTATAAATTATTACAAAAGAATCGTTGTCAATGATACCTCTGATGGGGCTTAGATTGCGGTTTTGGGAGAAAATCCAGGCCTATGTCAGCCGCATAACATTCCAAGATGTAAGTATACTAATAATAATTATTCTTATTATTTATTTATTAATCATATTATTTATTTTATAAATTAAATTATTTAAGAGGATATATTTTGCATATTTATTTTCAGGATGAAAGGCCTGGAACATAATCTAGTGATTGTACGATTGTTAGTGCTTCGAGCAGCAACCGTACTAATATTGAAGATGTTAATAATGACACATTAACGGAACTAAGCGATACTTTTTTAATAAAAACTATAGACGAAATGTATACTCAAAAAAAAAAATACACCACAGCTCGGTATGATACAGTATGTTGTTTTCAATCTTCATCGCCAAATATTCTTTTGCTGTAATAAATTGATCATTTTGTCTTTTGATTATCATTACCATGCGTATACTATAGAGGTAACAAATGATTTTTTTGGAATTTAATTTGAACACTTATCTGTTCCTTTCGTTAATAACCTTATTAATATGAACAGCAAATTGTATATTTCTGAAAGCAATCAATCTTCTTGAGCTAAATTAATACAGTTGGGTTTTACATATTGTGTTTTTTAGTTTTATAAGTAATTTTATTTTTTTACCTAAAAGTATGTAAATTTATGTAAGTTAAAAACCCTGTACTAAAAGTACAACTTTTAAATACTTGTAAATTATTGGTATTATCTGTATATTTGTACTATATACGATTATAACTCTGTAGGTATGTAACTCTGTTGTACTATTATTTGTACTATGTAACTCTGTTGTATTATCTGTATATTTGTACTATGTAATTCTGTTGTATTATCTGTATATTTGTACTATGTAACTCTGTTGTATTATCTGTATATTTGTACTATATAACTCTGTTTGTAACGTTCTAAAATTTCCCCACGACATTAACCGATTTTATTTCACACTTCGAACTCACTAGTTGGATTAAATCGAAGCTTTGTTTACCTTTTGAAATAAGTGAGGTTAAGTAGTACGCGAATTTTATTCGATCGATGGAACGCTACTTTTCGATAATTTTGATTGACATTTATAATGTTCTGTTGACGGGTTGGTACTCTGAGAAATTGACACTTCTGTTAGGTTATTGAGTTGGTACCAGAGATAGTTTCGCCCTTTTTGGTTTTGATCTTCGAGGAGAACAGTTCACGTGGTATTATATTGGAAATAATCGGGAAACATCTCGGATTTTCACGGTCTGTTCAGTATTTAATGACTTCGTAATTTTGTTTGGAGCCTTGTGCTATTGTTGTTGCTGCGTATTTTCGGCGTAAACGAAGTTATTTCCGACATTTCGGGATTTCAACCTCTTGGCCAAACCAACCACGTTGCGATCCCCGACTTTCACCACCAGGGGTAAGACTTTGCTTTCTTCTTGTTGCAAATTGTTAATTTTGTGTCTTTTAGGATCTTATTTTTATCTCATTCCTATCATCGATTTTATTTGTATCACCGACTTTGTCATCGATCTTTATCATCTTGGATCGTCGATCATCTGTAATATATACCTGTTCGTCTTTTCCATTCGATTCGTGAGGATTTCGCCTACGATTCTGCTGAGAAGAGGGATGATCGTCAGTCCATCGTTGGATTATGCGGTTTAGAGAAGTTTGATCCACGATTATTCAATATTTTATATAACTAGTACAAAATCGATTCGTTTAATTCAAGCAGTTAGTGTAATAATAACTTTTCTTTAAGTTTAAATGTTTAATTCGTGTCAGTACGATTTGATTCTATTGGGATTGTAGAAAATTCGACTCGCTTTGATTGTTTCTTAATTATTCTGTATAATTATAGATTTTTCATCGCATCTGGACCCCAACTGATCGATCAATTGGAGGACCCAGCTGTCCCACTTTTCGACATCTAACTCTACGCATAGATTATTGGTTTAATTTGACTCATCTGGTTACCATACCGGATTTTCATAGGTAAGTCGAATTTTATTTTACTCGTCAACTACTCTTCGTACTGTTCGGATTTTTGAATTTCTGAATTTCTGAGTTTTTATATTTCTATTATAATAATTTCTATATTGTTAAATTTCTAAATTTTTGAATTTCTCTTACGCTTTGTAAGTTACAATTTTGTGTACGGTTAATTCCTTGTTAAGTTGGGAATTAATTTCGATTTACTTAATCAAGGGCATATGGTCAAACTTAACTGGCGCCCATATATTTTTAACTGAAGTAAATTATAATATTTTTGTTGAACCACTCCCGTCTTCTCTGAGTGTAGTCGCGTGCCCGGATGCTTGATTCATCCACATTGATGTAACTTGGGCAAATATATAAGTGTATACTTGAATTTTTTTTTGAGTTTTATTTAAAGTGAAATTTTAACGTTACATTTTTGGCGCCCAACGTGGGGCAGATTAAAAAAAAAAAGGAGAACATAAACTAGACGTTTCATTAAACTCATTCAGGAACAAGAAATTCCGAACAATTATTTTATTTTGATTTGCTTGATTGATATTTGTCTGAATCGATTTATATTTGGTGATATTTAAATTATATTTGGAAACGAAATCGTTTGAGAAATTTATGTATGGTAAAATTTTAATTGAAACATATACCTGTATGACATTTTGGTCAGGTGGGGCCGTATAAAGGCTCGCGCAAACCGGAGCGGCCGCGAACGCGGTGGCGGACGCGGTGGCGATGCGATCAAACGCTGTGCGTGTAAATTAATTGAAGAGGGCAAACCTAAGCGATCTACCGAACGTGCCCGCTTGCTTTGCAGCGAACTGTTCGCGTCCCGCTTGGCGTTCGGCGGTAGAACGCTGCATGCACTATTTGCCCGCTCAATTCGCGCGATCTTCTCCAGGACAAAACATGTTGAGCACAGAGGAGCTTATCGAAAGTGTTCGTGTTAAACCGATATTGGATGATCTCACTAATAGTGAGTATAAGAATATCAAAAAAAAGATAAAATATGGGAAGAGATTGCTTAGTCGTATGAAGGGGTAACTGGTAAGTATAAAATCATATATTATATATGTGTTACTACTGTCAAATGTCACTACACAGAAATGTCAATTCCATTAGGCATTTATTTATCTGAAAATATTTATTTTAATGATTAATTATTGCTAATACAAAACGAAACAAATCTTTCACGAATTTGAAATGCTGTATTTGTTGATCTTCTGGTATCATTTCTGTTTCTAAAGGCTCGAAGGGAAGCTTCATTTTCTTCTAATGAATTATGTGGCAGGTCACACTGTTTTATGGGCAAATAATTGTGTAATACAAAAACCGTTTTGACAATAATTATGGCTGTTTCGGCTTTTACTTCAATAGGTCTCAATAGGAGACGCCACTTATTGGATAACATGCCGAATGCATTTTCCACGACACGGCGTGCTCGGCACAATCTTTTATTAAAGAGTTCTTTTCTTAGATCTGATTTTGATTGACGATGTGGAAAAGGTCGCATTAAATATTCCTTTAGTGGGAAAGCTTCATCACCAACAAGAACACAAGGTGTACACTCATCTTGAAATGGCAAAGGTTTATCTTTTGGGACATTAAAGGTTTTGTTACCAAGTCTTTGTCCCATAATGGATTGTTCAAACAATCCACCATCGCTATTTCTGCCATATCCTCCAACATCCAAACAGATAAATTTGTAATCATAATCTACGATAGCTAGTAAAACGAAAGAAAACTTTTGCAAATAACAAAAGTAATTTGATCCAGTTTTATCCGGACATTTTATTGTAATATGCTTCCCGTCGATGCTTCCTAAACAGTTTGGAAATTGCCATTTCTCGTAGAAACCATCTATACTTTTTTCCCATATTTCTTCAGTTGGTTAAGGCATGTATAAGGGTTGCATACGGTCCCAAAGCGCAGTACAAACTTCCAAAACTATGGCGCTTACTGTTCGAAACCCCATTCTAAAACTGTGGCCAATAGTTTTAAATGAATCTCCAGTTGCAAGATATCCTAAAAATAAATATTTTCTTAAAGCATTTTAGTAGATTTACAATAAAAGTTTTGTTAAGAAAAATATTAACTTTTTGTTCCAGGTGAAGAATTAAAGAAAAAATGGAAAAACCTACGCGATTCCTATAGTAAATATTTAAGAACCGAAAAAACAACCACTGGGCAAGAAACGAAGATTTTGGACCGTTATAAAACTTGGCCTTGGGCTCAACAAATGAAATTTTTGCGACCTTCTTTGGCATTTGCCAAAACACATTCAAACGTAACATCAGTACAACCATTAACTGAAAATACTGAAGAAGGCCATGATCAAGTCCAATGTGAGGAAATAGCAGATAAAAATGATCCTTCGGTTGAATCGCAGGCACCTAATGAAAGTACCCAATCACTTTCTGACATGCAGCAAAGGAATACTAACCGTCAACCAATTGGTAAAAATCAGTCGCCAGCAAAAAAATATAAAAAATATGAATTTACCAAAACACCACCAAATCAGCTAAGCCAACGCCAAAATCAGCCAGCAAAACACCAATCATCTTCATCATCTGTAGAAAAAGTTATCTCATATTTAGACAGGAAAACTGCAGAAAGTGCATGTGATGACATTGATGATATATTCAAAGGATATGTTAAGACTGTAAAAAAATTTTCGAAAAGAAGACAAACTATCGTTAAGTTTAAAATATCACAACTCCTAATGGAGCAAGAATTGGAGCATTTGGAAGAGGAAGAGCGACACAGGCCAAACTCAACAAACTCATACGTCTTTAAACAACCTGAGGCTTACTCCAATCCTGTGGTGAATATTTCTGAAAATTCTTCTTCTCTCGACACACCAGGATCTTCAGGGTCCAATTTTCACGACAGTGAATCTTCTGTAGATTGGTATGAAACATTCGGAAATTCACTAACGAAATTCCCGAACAATATTTAAAACATGTGCAATATTATCTATACTTAGTTACTTATTTCGTTATATTCTGGATCAGTGAATAAAAATATTTTTAAAAAATAATTATTTAGTCAGTTACTTACTAAGTGTTACAGCTAGTCGTTCAGCTGGTCCTATAGGTTCTCTGTAATGAGTAAACTCTTTTGTTATGTCCTGTTTTATGAGATCTAATATTTCGTCGAAACATTCTACAGTCATCCTGAAATATATTAAAAAGCGCTGTTTGTCCTCTCTTAGTTCGTTATATAATGTGTGGAATTCTCCTTGAATTACACGAGTTAAATTAATATCGTGAACCCAAATTCTTCGTTTCTTTCTACAAAAAAATACAGGGCAATTTTAATAAATACCTATACTTATTAAGAAACAATATTTGCGTTAATACTTACCTCTGAGGTTCACTTTCTTCGTCAATTAACATGGCGAGAAGCAATGTTTCTTCTTCAAAATCCATATCGCTACTTACAATTGAACGCGTTGGTGTGCGGTCGTTTTGTTCGCTTTGCGATCGCATCGCCACCGCGTCCGCCACCGCGTTCGCGGCCGCTCCGGTTTGCGCGAGCCTTAACATTGGTAATACTACCTTATAATTATTGTTGGAGCTTTACGAAAATCGAATATTTGGAGTTTGTCGGTTGTACTGTTTTGTTTGATTGGGTTTGCTCGATTTTTTTTCCTTGCTATTGATTTTGAACGTCTCCTTCTAAGATGGCGCGCAAAATGATGATTAATCGGTTGGAAAAGGACGAGTTAGAATGGGAACTCAAGGTTCGGGGCTATGATGTGGGTTCGGTAGATGAGATGCGACCTCAACTGGCAGCTGCTCTTCGAATGGAGAAAGCTGGTGATAGTTTTAAGTATCCCAAATATCCTTTTCCTCGTTTGAGGAGGACGAGGTAGTTCTCGATTTGAAATGTGCAGAAGTCGAGGCGTTGTTGAGTAACTATGCGGGTAACATCACTTCGGGGGAGGGTCAAAAACTCCAGACCAAACTCTCACATGCTTTGAATAGGTTCGATCATATGGATTCCTTGGGAGATCCCGACAAGGAGAAGAAGAAAACTGATCTGCGAATTTCATTGACAAAGTTGTATGACGCTTTCCATACTAAAACCGTACCTCTTCGATCCGAAGTGGTGCCGGCCGCTTTAGACTTTCTTTCGGGTAATCTGACAGGACAGTTTGTGAGTGGCGTACGAGGAGCAGCGGCGTCGTCCCCGGTTGCTAACGTCTCTTCAGTTGACATTTCTCCAGTCAACGTCTCCCAGAGTTTCTCTTCGAAGATGATACCGCCCCACAAGTGGGGATTGGAGAAATTTTCAGGTTCGCCTAGGTCTCTCTCTGTCACTGCTTTCTTTGAACGAGTAGAGGAACTCCGTCTCGCTCGTCGTGTTCCAGAGGAAATTCTCTTGGATTCTGGATTCGATTTATTTTCGGACAAAGCTTATCAATTCTTTAAAGATGTTAGACTTCGAATACACAGTTGGGCTGAGTTAAAGGAAGAGTTTAAACGAGAATATCTGTCGGCTCACCATACTGATGACTTGTTCGATGAACTCCGGAAACGGACTCAACATTCGTCCGAAACGATAGGTGTTTACCTCGCGATCATGTCGAGTTACTTTAATAGATTAGGTAGTTTCGTACCCGAGGCGGTTAAGCTGTCCATTATCGTTAAGAATCTACATCCGTTTTATCAGGATCGTTTGAGAGACCCTTTGCCATCGACGATAGAGGAGCTGAGACAAGTATGCCGCCGAATGGAAGACAGACGCGACGCGATCAATAGTTATGTTGAACCCTCTGGTCGAAGGGGGAACATTTTAGAAAGGGATTTGGCCTTTGTTGAAGTGGATGCTGAACCAGCGGACACCCGTGTGGATGTTGTTGATGCCACACAGGTTGCTAAAGAGTCGAAAGTTGTTTGTTTTCGTTGTAGGAAGCCTGGACACCGAGCCATTGGCTGTGTCTTCCCCAAAGAGCTGAAATGTTTCAAGTGTCAACGTAGCGGTTATACCACGAGAAACTGTCCAAATTGTAATCAGAGAAACGAGAACAGGCGCTCCTAACTGGTCGAAGAGGTGGTGCCGCACGATGTTCGACCAATATTCAACCGATACTCGACTTTATTATAGAACACGCGGAGAACGACGAACGACCCTATCTGAAGGTAAAATCGTGCTCACCATAATCCCCCAGGCCAATAAAAGCTTCCTTGTTTAACTCGCCCTACTACCTATTTAGATGGCCAGCGCCTCGAGAACGCATTGTAAAGCTGACAACATTGCTATGGCCTGGGCCAGTTGAAATCGGATGTCGTACTGTTCGTTTCGGGTCCCGTCTGCGTATATCGCAGGTATAAACAAATGGATACCCGATATACGGAGACGGGACCCGAAACGAACAGTACGACATCCGATTTCAACTGGCCCAGGCCATAGCAATGTTGCCAGCTTTACAATGCGCTCTCGAGGCGCTGGCCATCTAAATAGGTGGTAGGGCGAGTTAAACAAGGAAGCTTTTATTGGCCTGGGGGATTATGGTGAGCACGATTCTACAAGTGCTTGGGGTTCAATTATTAGGGTTGTTGATACCACGAAGAGAACGAGTTGTAGGGTTGCGAATGGTCAGATGTGTGAGGCGGTTGGGGAATGTTTGGTTCCTTTCGTCCTTCGAGATCGACTAAAAATTGTTTCTGTTTTGGTGGTGTTAGATGTACCCCATATTCTTATTTTGGGTGCCGATTTTTGGAGAATTATGGGATTAGTACCGGAACTCAGACATAACGAGTGGCATTTTTCGGACAATCAGATAGACTCAGTTACCCTCGGACATATTGGGAGTCAATTTACGCTCACCGAGTTACAGAAGTCTCGTTTGGAAGCTGTAATCGAGTATAATAAGACATTATTAGGTACTAACCTGGGGTGTTCTAATGTAGCAGAACATACGATCGTTTGTCATTCTCCTCCCATTAAGCAGAGGTATTATCCCGTGTCCCCAGTGATGCAGGAACACATAAATAAGGAACTAGATCAGATGCTTCATCTCGGAGTCGTAGAGAGATCTAATAGTCCTTGGAGTTCACCCATTTTGTTGGTTAAGAAGAAAGACGGCTCTTACAGATTTTGCGTAGACTTTCGAAAATTGAACGCCGTGACCGAACGAGACAGCTATCCTCTCCCTTATATTTCTCACACCTTGGACAAGTTACGTAACGCACACCACATCTCCACGTTAGATATCAAATCCGCCTATTGGCAGGTGAAAGTTGCTGAGTCATCGCGTCCTTTTACGGCTTTCACAGTTCCCGGGCGTGGGTTGTTTCAGTTCAAGCGGATGTCTTTCGGTCTTCACAATGCGCCGGCTACTTGGCAACGACTCATTGATCAAGTCCTTGGACCCGAATTAGAACCCCATGTTTTCGCTTACCTCGACGACATCGTTATCGTTACACCGACTTTTGAGGAACACCTTACGATCCTAGAAGAAGTATTTCGTCGTATTAGGGAGGCCAATTTGACTGTTAGCTGGGAAAAATGTTTCTTTTGCCGTCCCCAACTAAAGTATTTAGGGTATGTAATTGATAGTACTGGACTTCATGTGGATCCCGATAAAGTGGAAGCTATGCTCTCGTTGCCTGCCCCAACATGTATTAAGGAAGTACGGGGGATATTGGGAACTTTTTCTTGGTATCGTAGATTCATCCCGGATTTTTCGACTCTGATTTCACCAATTACAGCGTTGTTACGCAAGGGAAGAACGTTTGTTTGGACTCCAGAATGCGAGGAATCGTTCTCCAAAATAAAGGAATGTTTAGATAGGACCCCTACCACGTTCTACTTCTGGTCATCGTTTTATTCTGGTCGTCGTGGATCTTTTTACCAAATTCGTGTTGACTTTTCCCTTGAGGTCCTCCACCGCACAAATAATATCTAAGAGACTAGAAGATGGTGTATTTTTGATGTTTGGTGCCCCTCGTTTGTTGTTGTGTGATAACGGCCCTCAGTTTGTGTCAGGCGTGTTTACCAACTTGCTGAGGAATTACGGAATAACGGTACGTTTCAATGCTCTTTATCACCCCCAAGCTAACCCTACGGAACGTTATAACCGTACGTTGAAGACGATGATATCCTTATACGTTTCGGATAATCATAGGAAATGGGATGTCGAGTTGACTAAAGTTGCCTGTGCCCTACGAACCGCTTTTAATGAATCTACTAAGGAGACCCCGTATTTCCTCAATTTTGGCCGGAACATGATACTGAATGGCAACGAATTCGCGTTGAAGAGTAAGCTTGGGAATGATGATTCAGTTTCGAATACTTTAAATAACCCTTCGGATAAGGGCATGGCCTTACGGGAATTGTTTAAGACTGTTAGGGAACGTTTAGATAAGGCTTCTCAGAAGAACGAAAAGTTCTATAATCTTCGACGTCGACGTGAAGAGTTTTTACCGCATCAACGGGTTTGGCGAAGGAATTTTGTTCTATCTGATGCCGCACGTTATTATACGAGTAAGTTGGCACCTCGATGGTTAGGTCCTTTCGTAATTAAGAAGAGAGTTTCACCTTGGACATATGTTTTGATGGACGATACTGGTAACGAAAAAGGCACCTGGAATATTAAGGATTTAAAAGCCGCCAACGCGTTTGATAATAAACATCCTTGAGGTAGTATGATGAATTGGTGCCCTGTGATTGGGGGCGTGAGAATTCCGTCACCCGGAGATTATTCCAGCGGGAAGGTAAGAGCCCTTCAACTTGGACACTTTTTGGCCGCTTTTCCATCTTTTCAATTCGTTTTTTTTTTCTTATGATTGGGGTTGGTGCAGTTGGTGCGTTTCTTGTTCGTTGAGTTCTGGACCAATTCCATTTTTAGTCGTATAATGTAGGCCCATGGATTTTGTTTAGTTTAGTATTTTGGGAGGAATATTTTCAAGTAAAGCATTTATTACCGATTGTAACTTGAAATTACCGATTTTGACCGATTATATATTGTTTTTTTGCACATAGATTTGAACTTATATTTGTATTTGGTAACATACATTTCGTATGTATTAGGGATTCAGTTCGTGAAGGAGTAGGATCCTGAGTATTTGGTTTACTGAAGGTTATTGAACCTTGTTTCGCGATTTTTTATTACATGTTTAGTTTCAAATGGGTATGGCTGCGGTGCGCCAAGAGATACCCACCCTGGCATTCCCTTCGTTGGTAATGAACCATCCGCAATTGAGCGTTGCCATTGTTGGGTTGATGATGAGATTACCAACAGAATGACCAGTTTTAGCCCAACAGAGCTATATCTGTTCTGTCCTATCTTCTGTCCTATCTTTGTCTTTTAGTTGTCTGGGTTAGATGAGATTTGTTATGTTATTCCGGTATTTAGTTATTTTTTTATCTTTCTTCTTAGGTAAATTTGATGAATTTCACCTATACCTTAGGGATGGTACTAAAGTACTAGTATAGGGAGATTGGATCATTTCTTGGAGTGTACCTGAGGATAAAGTTGAGGATAAAGAATTTTTTTTTGTTTGTTATAACACTCGTACATATCTCTTCGAACTTTGGCTTCTAAACTTTTGTATTTTCCATTTTTTTTTTCTCTCTCATTTGTAAAATGGTTGATATTTGTACTAGTTACTTGTGGATCTTTGCATCGGAAGCTGGCGAATGTTGCATTGCGGGATATAGGTACTTTCGTTTGAAGTGTATTTCTTTACTCCGAGTCCTAACTAGCGTTAGTGAAAATTCACGCGGTGAATTTTCTTGAAGTAAGGGGGGTCTGTAACGTTCAAAAATTTCCCAACGACATTAACCGATTTTATTTCACACTTCGAACTCACTAGTTGGATTAAATCGAAGCTTTGTTTACCTTTTGAAATAAGTGAGGTTAAGTAGTAGGCGAATTTTATTCGATCGATGGAACGCTACTTTTCGATAATTTTGATTGACATTTATAATGTTCTGTTGACGGGTTGGTACTCTGAGAAATTGACACTTCTGTTAGGTTATTGAGTAGGTACCAGAGATAGTTTCGCCCTTTTTGGTTTTGGTCTTCGAGGAGAACAGTTCACGTGGTATTATATTGGAAATAATCGGGAAACATCTCGGATTTTCACGGTCTGTTCAGTATTTAATGACTTCGTAATTTTGTTTGGAGCCTTGTGCTATTGTTGTTGCTGCGTATTTTCGGCGTAAACGAAGTTATTTCCGACATTTCGGGATTTCAACCTCTTGGCCAAACCAACCACGTTGCGATCCCCGACTTTCACCACCAGGGGTAAGACTTTGCTTTCTTCTTGTTGCAAATTGTTAATTTTGTGTCTTTTAGGATCTTATTTTTATCTTATTTTTATCTCATTCCTATCATCGATTTTATTTTTATCATCGATTTTATTTGTATCACCGACTTTGTCATCGATCTTTATCATCTTGGATCGTCGATCATCTGTAATATATACCTGTTCGTCTTTTCCATTCGATTCGTGAGGATTTCGCCTACGATTCTGCTGAGAAGAGGGATGATCGTCAGTCCATCGTTGGATTATGCGGTTTAGAGAAGTTTGATCCACGATTATTCAATATTTTATATAACTAGTACAAAATCGATTCGTTTAATTCAAGCAGTTAGTGTAATAATAACTTTTCTTTAAGTTTAAATGTTTAATTCGTGTCAGTACGATTTGATTCTATTGGGATTGTAGAAAATTCGACTCGCTTTGATTGTTTCTTAATTATTCTGTATAATTATAGATTTTTCATCGCATCTGGACCCCAACTGATCGATCAATTGGAGGACCCAGCTGTCCCACTTTTCGACATCTAACTCTACGCATAGATTATTGGTTTAATTTGACTCATCTGGTTACCATACCGGATTTTCATAGGTAAGTCGAATTTTATTTTACTCGTCAACTACTCTTCGTACTGTTCGGATTTTTGAATTTCTGAATTTCTGAGTTTTTATATTTCTATTATAATAATTTCTATATTGTTAAATTTCTAAATTTTTGAATTTCTCTTACGCTTTGTAAGTTACAATTTTGTGTACGGTTAATTCCTTGTTAAGTTGGGAATTAATTTCGATTTACTTAATCAAGGGCATATGGTCAAACTTAACTGGCGCCCATATATTTTTAACTGAAGTAAATTATAATATTTTTGTTGAACCACTCCCGTCTTCTCTGAGTGTAGTCGCGTGCCCGGATGCTTGATTCATCCACATTGATGTAACTTGGACAAATATATAAGTGTATACTTGAATTTTTAACTACTAGTAGTTAAGGCTATGCCGTTTCTGGACCACTCTATGGGAAAGGGGTATATGGTCCAGAAACGGCATAGGATTTGAGGTGGTCTAGAAACGGCATGGTTTTAAGGGGTGGTCTAGAAACGGCATAGGTTTTAAGGTGGTTCAGAAACGGCATAGGTTTTAAGGTGGTCCAGAAACGGCATATGAATTGAAGTGGCCTAGAAACGGCATATGAATGTACGTGACGTGTGTAATCATGAGAGGTGTGTGTGTGACGTAGGTGTGTGTGTGTGAGTGATGTGTGTTGCATGCTTTGATGTGGAGTAGAAAAAAGGAGGAGGTTCAAGTTGGGCTTGAACCCGGGACGGTATTTGGAGTAGACGCGTCTGTATTAGCAGCGCTACGAGGTACGGTGATAGTAATGTATAAATGTAGGTATTTAAGAAGAAAGATGAAGAGTAAGATTTGGTTGGATTGGATAGTATGGGGGTACGAGGGGTGTTAAATAAAAAAGATTTTTGATGTTGATGTAATTGATGTAATTAACATACCTTAGAAGAGGTGTTACAGATTTGTTTTATTAAATATTTATGATTTTTTTTATATTATAGTTCTAATTATTTCAGTTAAAGGTGAATATTGTAATAGACAATCATGTACAATAATGCAGTAAACCTTTGTGTTTGCTGAAAAGCCTTTATTAGCTTCTATTTCCAATTTTATGTCCACCGTTGATATTTTCATGGTTTCTTCTTGTTTAGAACAGTCTACAACGTATAGCATTCGATCTTTAAATGATTTATAGTCTAATAAAGGACGATTTTGAGACGCAGAATTTGAATAGCTTGAATAAAAATTTGAATAATTATGATATGCTAAAGGATAGTCGTTTCTTTCAAAATCCAAGCTCATTTTTTCGTTGGGCCATAATTCTCCATTCAGCGATAGATTAATATTTGATATATTTGTATGATTGAAGATGGTAGGATCTTCATTTTTCTGATTACGTTTATTGGTTTGGAAACATACAATAACATAACGAGGTCTTTCTACGGCAGCGCTCGTTTTCACTGCCCATATTTCATTTTTAGCATCTTTTGTAATTGTAGGTAATTCGTTTAACTCCCATTTTCTGAAAGGTATGAGTATTGGTTGATCGTTCTTAATAGTTTCCATTATTTGCAATTTAATTTCATCATTTGGGAACACATGTTTCACTTTAATAGCCATATTGGTTATATTAAATTCAACTTTAGTTGTTGTATTTGCCTTATCTATGATTATACAATCGTCATCATTACGTGCTCTAACGAAACGAAAAGTTTGCCTTCCATAAGTAATCATGTTATAGTCGTTGAAAACGTTAAATATATGTTTAAGTGGCATAAGTATGCTAAATGATTTATCTGCATCATTCAATATAGGTTTATTAGGATAATCCCAACCAGCTGCAGAAGTTGAATTTGCGTTTGATTCATAACACAAATATGCTCTTACAGCACTAACTATTCCAGGATCTCTAACTGTTTCTATTTCTCTTGCACTTTGAATGTAAGAGCAAGTGTCAAACAAAAATGCAGCGAAATTGGGTGCTAGAGAAACCTTATCTTGTCCATCAACTTTCAAAGTTCCTTTAATTTCCAAGAGAGTTTCATGCATTAAAAAGAAAGCATCATTTTGGTTAATAATAAACTCTATAACATCGCTATTATTGAACGATTTCACGTATGGAACGTATGTGCGGTATTCTTCTTTTCTAATTGATTCATCGTATTTAGGTTCTCGATAAAGATCAAATTTTGATGAAATCCTTAAACGTTTAGCAGGTGCTTCAGAACGAATGTATTTTCTCATTTTTCACCAACTAATCTCAAACCAATTGATTTTAGGAAAGCCTTATTCGCAGGAGACACCTCAATTCGTTTAAAAGGCTTACTGGACAATGATTGAGGTGTTGTTGGTGTTGATTCTTTATAATCAATGACTAATCCCATTAGCGTTCTTGCAAATACAAAATTAATGTACTTATTTCACCTCGAAAATTGACAGGTCTACGACTTTGATCTAATACTCGAACAGTGATGTTGAAAATTTGTTCTGTAGGAGTTATAGGTAAATATATTAGGTTATGTGGTCTTTCAATAATATCAAAACCAGGATCTGTAGTAATTGGAAAACTTAGTATAGTGTGGGCAGGTTGATTTCCTATAAAGGCTCCTTCGGTGATATTACACTCAAAGTGTAGACTTGATACTTTTTTGATGCGAACAGGACGATCTGAACAATGTATTACGCCTGGCTTTAAAACACGTTTTGAAAAACCTAATATTTCACCTAGACTGTTCGATGGTTCAAAGGAAATTGCGTATTTATCAGAAAAAATTTCACACTGTAGAGTATTATTATTAGGTTTTAAGAAAAAACTTATTGGAGTATTTGTTCTTAAACTTAATTGATGATAAATGTATTTATAAATACCATGTATTTCATAACAGCCAACTGGTATTTCGATAGATTTTAATTTGGTTCGCTTGCTGTCTTCGTAGTAGTAAAATTTTTCACCATCAATATTTGGGATAGAATTACAAGAAGCAAATCCTAAAACTGCTAAATAATAATTTTTTTTCGGATTTAGTGTTAAGGGAATTTGTGGAGTAAAAACAAACTCATTCGTATCACTTGTAATCGTCAACTGTTGAGACATGACTGTTGTTAACGCTACAAGTTTTTATTAATAAGTATTTTATAAATTACATTTATAACAATTTCTTTGTGATTTTGGTGGTCCGTCAATGTGACATTCAACATCCGGTCTGTTGTAATGAATGAAGCATGGTAAACAAGTTTGCAGTTCAAAGTTATTGCGGTATTCTTTAGGTAGTTTATGCCATATGTCTAACAGCTCTCCAGGTTTCACATACTTTATCAAACATCGAACTGAAGTCATAGCTAATTCTTCTGTAGTGAGATCACATACAGACTTTTTAAAATCCATCATGTACTTATCCATATAGGAATTTTAAACACAGATGTCCACAATTAAACTGATTATAATTTTGATATTGTTCATTATTATAGTAAATTTTAGCACGTTTCCCAACGTAACGAACAAGTTCTTTAGGTGGCTTTAGATTACCAAATGAATCGAAATACTCTACATTATTGTTTTTCTTTTTATAAGCTACCCAATGTGTACCAGGATTTATAGATAAATCTAAATTTATTATTCCAGATTCTTTACAGGAGGGGGGTCCTTTTGGTAACGTATCTCGCATGAATACACCTCGAAAATTAGGTATTTTTAAACGTTTTGCATATTCTAATAATTCATAATCATACAACGCTCTATTGGGTAGCTTTACTGGAAGTTTTTTTGACGTAAATATAATCCAAAACCTCCTTTTGGAGTTTTCCTCAAATATAACCCATTACCGATGGATTCCATTGCTTTTTTACGCGTCTGATCTTCCGCAAGTCTCTTTTGCGCATTTTTTGCATCAATCACTGTTTTAGCAATAGCGGAAGCTCCGCCTGCTAATGAACCTAATGCTGAGAGACCGGCGAATATAGGTATTAAAGGTAATATACCTCCTGACTTAGCATCAAAAGGAATAACTCGAGGTATTTTAACTTTTTTCTTTCCTCCAACCTGTTTCACAGCAATTTTTGCTGCTTTTAAAGCAAAAACAGCTGCTTTCTTTAGGTTTGATGAAGGTTTCTTTTTCAATGATTTTCCAATTTTTCTTACTATATGTTGCTTAAATGAGCAACCTGCACCAAGTTTACGTTTTACTTTCATTCCTGCAGTAACTAGTAAAGCAGCTGCCCTCTCACCTATTTTAGCGTCCTTAGATTTTACACGTTGCCAAGCAGCTTCTGCTAATTTTTCATCTGCTAAATGTCTATCATTTATTGAAGAGTTTTGCGCGTAAGCAATATCGTGTTGTTTACAGGCAACGTCTAACGGATTAATGCCAGAATCTCCACGAGCTAATCGTTTTTGTAATTTTGTACCAGGACCACAGTATTGATAACCTCCTGGTATATGTAATTCAAAGGGAAGTTTGTTTATGAGTGTATTTAAAACACCCTCACCTTGGTGAACTAACATCATTAGAACTGATACGTAGCATTAGTAAACATTATCTTTTATACATTAAAATGAAATTAATTCATCAAGAACAAAAATTATCGATTGAAAATTTTGATTACTCAACGGAATTTCCAACTAGTAAACATGGTAAATTATTACCAAATTCAGTTCGCAGTATTATATGCGGTCCGAGCGGGTGTGGAAAAACTAATATATTAATGTCACTTTTGTTCAACCCTAATGGGTTAAAATTTAAAAATGTTTATGTTTACTCAAAATCTCTATTTCAGGAGAAATATCAATTATTGCGAGACGTGTTAAATAATGTTAAAGGTGTAGGATATTTTCCATTCAGAGATAATGATGAAATTATTAGCCCGTCGGAAGCTAAAGACTATTCAGTTATTATATTTGATGATGTAGCGTGTGATAAACAGCAGAAAATACGAGAATATTTTTCTATGTGTAGACATAAAAATATTGATGCTTTTTATCTTTGTCAAACTTACTCTAAAATACCTAAACAATTGATACGTGATAACTGTAATATGATTGTGCTTTTTAAACAAGATGAAGTTAACTTAAAACATGTCTTTGATGAACATGTATCTCCAGATATGACGTTTGAAACTTTTAGAAAAATATGTTCTGAATGCTGGAATGAAAATCATAATGTGTTAGTAATAGTTAAAGATTTTAGTCTAAAAGATGGTAGATATCGAAAAAATTTTGATACATATATAAAAGTATAAGTTTTAATGTTTTTTATCATTATTTATCATTATGACAGTAAACGATGTTGTTGCTGCACGCAAACGAAAAGTTCTTCAACTTACACGGTCTATTAGAAAAAAATATTTAGCTTTAAAATTAGGAAAAACGGAGGAGGATCAGGTTTTGAATAAATTATTTAAACCGTTGTCTGAACCGTTAAAAGAAATAGCTACATCATCAAAGATTTTTAATCAATCAATTAACGATTTAAAATCTGAAACATACAAAAAGGAAAATGGTGAAGAAGAAGAAGATGAGGAAAAAGAAAAAGTTGAAGCAAACCCTACAATACTGTCGCCTATACCAAAATTTCAACAGCTTCAAACTATTAGTGAGACTACAAGTGATAATGAGGATAACGATAACGAGGAGATGGAAGAACCATCTCCCCAATCACCAAAAAATATGTCTCAGATTGATATTGATGAATATTTGGCACAATATCCTCCTATGCTGCAAAAATATATCGAAGAATTCATAGAAAAAGATAAGAAAATTGATAAAGTTTATGGACCTGTTTATGACGCTACAACAAGTAAATGGCTTCTAGGCGGACAAAGCATTGATTTCGATATGAACAATAGGATAATTATTTCTGATAAAGGGTATCTTGTTGGTACTCCTGGAATTTACGAATTAATATTTTATAGTAAACCATTTAATTATAACCAAGAAGATTTAAATAATTATAAAAAGATTTTACTAGCAACTGATGTTCATAAAAAAGTAAATGGTGATTTAAAGGGTACAAAGAAACGGAAATATCATTCGATTATCAAACCTCTTGTTTCTTCTAACAAATCTGGAGGTGACCTGAAATTGCAATACAATAATAAACCAATAGAATATGTGTATTGGGATGATCCGAATGAGTTATATGAGCGTTTAAAATTACTATTTGCTTCAAAAGAAGCTGGTAACACTTCTGTTGATAATGAAATTATCGCTATAATTAATGAGTTACGTGAGGAAAATATTGTTTATTAATATTAAAAATATTTGCGTTTTGTTCATTTCCACTATGAGTCTTGATAAGTTCGGTCGAAGATCACTTTTTAAAGGAGATACTAATGAAAACTCTTTGTTTAACAAAAATTATCAAGAAAATGAACTTAAACGTATAATGGAAGCATTTGAGGTGGATATCCAACGTGTTGACAAAACAATAAAGGGAATTAATAGTAATTTTGTTCAACTTTCTCAAATGCTATCAGCAACTGTTAATCGAGAAGATATAAAAAAATTAAAAGATGAAATAACATATAAAGTTGATAGTGTTTGCAAAGATCATCTCAATGCAATGAATAATTTAAAAGTTGATATGGAAAATATGAAAAATTCGGTTTTGAAAATACGAGATAAAATAAATACTTATGAAAAAACTTTTAAAATTGATGTTGTTGATATTACAAGTTGATATGGAAAAAGTGAAATATTTACTTTTAAAAAATCGTAAATGAAGAAGATTTAAGAAATTAAAAGATGAATTATAAAATCGTTAATTAATATCTATATATTTATTTGTATAATAACACTTTATTTCATTAAACATAATGGCTTCAAAGGAAAAGATTCAGCTCGTTAACGAACTACATGCTTCAGCTCGGAAAAATTATCATAGGAGAAGAACAATTATCAAAGGTTTGAATGATTTATGGCAAATGGATTTGGCTGAAATGCGACCCTATTCACATCAAAATAAAGGATATAAATTAATTATGGTTGTTATCGATAGCTTCTCAAAGTTTATGTGGACACGTGCATTGAAGACAAAAACAGGTGAAGAAATAACGAATGCTTTTTCCGATATACTTAAGCATGTAACGCATTTTCCAAAAAATCTACAAACTGATCAAGGTAAAGAATTCTTTAATAATAAATTTCAAAATTTAATTAAAAAACATAATATTAATCATTATAATACATTCAGTGTTAAAAAAGCATCAATCGCTGAGCGAGCTATCAGAACTCTGAAATCGAAATTATATAAATATTTTAGCTTGCATGGTACTTACAAATGGATTAATGTTTTGGAAGATATTACTAAAGAGTACAATAATACTAAACATAGTAAAACAAATTTTAAACCATGTGACGTAAACAAACGTAACGAGAAAAAGATATTACATGAGAGTTATAGTAACTTAAAAATTGCTAGCTCACATAAATATAATGTTGGAGATATTGTGAGAATTAGTAAATCTAAGCATATATTTGAAAAAGGATACACGCCGAATTGGAGCACTGAGCTCTTTAAAATAAAGACAGTTAAAATAACAAATCCTGTTACATATTTGTTAGAGGATATGCAACAAAATCCTATTAGTGGAGGTTTCTATGAGGAAGAATTGCAAAAAACATTTGTTCCTGACATTTATCTAGTTGAAAAGGTACTTAGAAGAAAAAATGGTAAAATGCTAGTTAAATGGTTAGGTCTCAGTGAAAAAAATAACAGTTGGATTCAAAATTCTGATGTTGTATGAGAATTAAGAATTTTTTTCGTTGGTAACTTCTTTAGTACGGATTGAACAAACAACAAACATGTTTTTAATGTGGTTAACTTGTTTGATCATGTATAAACAAGTTTGTTCTAGTTAATTGATAAGACTGTTATAATACAATTGGTGGGAGGAATTAGGGTATAAATTGAGTGCTTCATCTTAACCGACTAGTAATAACAAAAATGCAGCTCAACAGTGTTGATGATGATGAGGGTGTTTTCTCTTACATAAGTGATAATGATCATGATGATTACTTTCAAGAAGTAGACAGAATGCTTTTATTCTATGAGAATACAGCTGCTTTAGAAAGGCGTTTGCTATATGAAACTACCTATCCAACAGTTATATTTGAAGTGCGTTGTGGTATAAGTCCATCAAGAAGTTTAGCACCTGCTGTAACACTTCAACATGTGAATAAAAACCAGAAGATTTCATTTGATTATTCTGATGAATGGATGGAATTGATTGATGTTTTTAAATCAAAAATTAACAATTTCTTTTATGCAGAAGATGATGCCTTTACACACAGGTTCCACAAAATGTAAAATGTGGAAGCTACTGCTTTATAACACAGTTAATTTATGATAATATAAAGTTTTTATCGTTGAAAAAATTTAATGTAGAATATTTAGTTGATGTTAATGATGTTATTCAGTTTTTAGATATTAATTCAAAATTTATTGTATCTAGAGTTAATTACTTGGAGAATATTGCATTTAATTCATTTTACTATAATTTAGTGGGGATTATAAATGAAAACTGTATTTCCAAAAATGTTAATGATAAGCTTGAAATATTATCTGTTATTTGTGACTTATCTAACACGGAATTATGTGTTGGGTTAAGAGAATTACTGTATTATTATAGAGATATTGTTATCAGCGATATGTCTGTGGTTAACAGTTTATCAAATTAAACAAATATGTTTTCATTTTTGGTTTTAATTAGTAACATAATGAACTCTGAAGACTATAAACGTAGGTTAGTAAATTTTTGTGAAAAACTTGAAGAATTAAATAGAAAAATTGATTTATTTGAAGAAAGAATTAAAACTTTTAAAGCATTTGAAAATTTAAAAATAACTAAGCCAAGCAGACGAATTTGTTTAAAAAATGGAGACCCTTCTAATAATGTCAACAATTTTAAATAACACTCTATACACAAGTGTGCCAAATGGAACCGAGGAAGCGATGGTGTGTTTTGAAAAATGTGACTTGTGGTACAAAATGAATAGCATAAATATCAATGGATTGGAGACGTTTTTTATACGATTACCTATAACCAAGCATTTTGTTATTTACAAACTTAAGTTATCATTTTTTGATAAAAGTGTAACGGAAATGCAAAGACTAGAAGTGTTGGAAGGAATAGTCTATTTAGAATATGAATATTATAAAGTGGCGGCTTGTTTATTTCTTTGTTTTATAGTTTTATCGGTGTTGTACATATTCGTTATGTTATTTCAAATTATCATAAAAATTGTAAGTAGAAAAATAGAAAATTATTTTAATATATATAACAGATGATTGTAA
Organism: Phyllotreta cruciferae; assembly: GCA_917563865.1. Lineage (NCBI taxonomy): Eukaryota > Metazoa > Arthropoda > Insecta > Coleoptera > Chrysomelidae > Phyllotreta > Phyllotreta cruciferae. The sequence continues at coordinate 4,935,284 of OU830620.1, read as the reverse complement.
CATTTATATCATTAATAAAAAATATTTTCATAATGATACTTCTCATTTTACTCTTCTCCTGCTGCTCCGCAACTGTTGACGATGATATTAAAAGGAATCAAACAATTGCTTACTTAAAAAGATTTGGTTATTTAAATGAAACAAATAATGCATACTCATCATTATCATCATCTTTACAAAATTTTCAAGAACGTATGAATATCGAAGTCAGTGGAACAATAAACGATGAAACAATTAAGCTAATGAAACGTGCAAGATGTTCCAAACCTGATAATGAATTTGCTTTAATGAGCAGATGGGAAAAAACTAATTTATCATGGTATTTTCCACAAGCAAATAATGATTATTTTGAAATAGCAAAGAAAGCTTTTGATATGTGGGAAAGTAATTCAATTCTAAAATTCAAGAATGTTAGAATACCTAATCCAAAACCTGATATTACAATAGTAGGCGTTAAAAAAGCACATGATTATCGAAGTGTTTGTGGAGGACGGCGTGAGTGTAAACAGTCTTTTGATGGGCCTGGAAATGTTTTAGCTCATGCTGATTACCCATATAATGATCATTGTTTAGAAATTCATTTTGACATAGATGAAAATTGGTATTTAGGGGATGATGATAATATTCCTGATAGTGCTAAAAGTTTACTAATGACTTTAGTGCATGAAATTGGTCATTCGTTAGGATTAGCACACAGTTATAATTTTGAAGCTATTATGTATCCTTATTATCAACATCATTTTCGAAACTTGAGTAAAGATGATATACAGGGAATAAATCTACTGTATCCTAAACCAATAATTATTAAACACCCACAAAAAATATCTACTCAAAGAGCAACAACAACAACAACAGCAACACGAGAAATTTCAACTCAAAGGTTAACAACAACAACAACTACTACTACTACTACTACTGACAAACCCTTAACTCATATTCATTCTAATCGAAACACAAAAAATTTATGTGATATTAAAGTTCCCGATTTCTTATTCCTTGCTAAAGCATCTGATTTCCCAAATCATCGACTTTACGTTGGCTACAAAGATTCGTTGTGGAAGATGGATTTAAATGAAATGCTGATACCTAAAGAACCGCAAAATCTCATAGATTTTATTCCTAACAGCATTAAATCTTTAACAATTTCTCATTTGTTTCAAAATTCTATTGGCGAATTGATTGGAGTTATTAAAAATTCTAGAAACTACTATAAGGCAAGCTTTCCAAATTTGAAAATAATTGAAAATCTTCATTTTCCTAAAGAAATAACTGCAGCATTTCAAACCTATAGTGGGAAAAATTATATTTTCTTTGAAAATAAATCTTTTATTGAGTTCATTGAGAATCCTACCGATATAACTAGTAGAGGATACATCAAAGATGTTTTTCCCAATATCCCAACTGATGTAAACTTAGTTTTTCGGTACATCGATGGACATTTATACTTTTTTAAAGGTGATACTTACTACAAATACAACGAGTTTACGAGAAAAATAGTAGAGATTGGATCCTTCTCGTGGAATCTGTTCAACATACCATGTCCAAACGATAATTTGCTAAATCAATTGAAAACCTTACTTTCAAAAATAATTTCCATATATGAATAGGTAATAAAAGATTAAATATATAAATGTATTTGTTTATTTAACATTAGTTATTTCAAACATTTACAATAATTATAATTATTAACATTTATTATGGTTCTATACTGTAATGCCCCCAGGGGAGGGTATCATCAGTGTTGGGTAGTAAATATCGTTTGTCGTCAAATGCAGACAAAGCAATTTTTTCTTGCTCTACACTAAAAACATCGTGATTGAATGATCGAATAGTACATTGTTTTTCATAGTATAATCTTTGAGTTTTCAAACAGTTAAAGTAATCATCAAAAGTAATTTTATTTTTTACAACATTATTTTTAATTCCTTTTGATTTTTTTATTTCCTTCATATTTTCAATTTTAAATGCATACATTTTAGATCTAAGACCAACGAAATGTGTAATAAGTTTCGATTTAGCTTCATCCTTCATTTTACCTAAAACTTTTTTGTTTACTAATGGAATATTGAATTTATTATTAGGAGGATAATCGCTAGTATCAAACTTATCAATGTCGCTCTTTATAACCTCATCGTACACATCATTAGAAACTAGTTCATAAATAAAACTATCAGTATCTGTATACAACAACTTACATCTATTTACACCCATTTTCGGTAGCATATAATCATAATGAAAATCATACATAACTATTTTTGATAAGTCTAAAATAGCCATACCAATATATAAAGGTTTATTAAAAATTATTTCTGATTTTTTTAACTCAACTGATATTAAATTTTCACTAAAAATTTTTCTTGAATGAAATCTAGGATCAGCAATTAGATTCTTAGCTCCATATCGACCTTCCCATGAGCGTAACAATTTAACAATACGATATTTCCTTACAGACTCCATTGTTTTTCCAAATACAGCATTATTCATTAGTTTAAATAAATTTTTTTCAAAATCATTTTTACTTAATGTTCTAAAAGAATTATTTAAATCAATATAGCTTTTTAACCAACTTGATTGTTTAAATTTTAATATTTTATGAATTTTAATTAATTTTAAACCATGTTTTAAAACTTGTTTCAGGTTTCTATAATGTATAACATATTTTTCTTTATTAAAAACTGTTGTACTTAATTTTTTAAATTTTGAACCTGGTGGAGTAAAATGTTCAGCACAGAACGGGAAATCTTTATGATAATCATGTAATTCCTTAGGATATTCAAGATCAACTTCTAAAATATATCCTTCAGATGCATTGTCAGCTATTTGAGTTATATCTATATTAGTATCACACCATTCAAATCCACCATAAGGAAGAGGTTCACTCATAGCTTTACCATATAAATTATTTACATCTAAGTAAAGTATATATTTAGATGGTTTTGATGAATCATAATTTGTCATGTATTTATTATTTGCTTGCGAATATCTGTTAGAGCAAACTGATATACCACCACGTATGCCTTTTTCAATAAACATAACTTTATCTACATCATCGAGCAATTCAAGTTCACATTTAGTATATTTTAACATTGCATCCCACGTGTACCCAGGCATTGTATAATACCATGCAGGGTCAAGATCGTATGCTTTATAACACTTTTCTCTAAATTGTTCAAACACATCAGTAAGTAACAATATATCTGTTTTCATATACAAGTCTGAATATTCACCTAATGTTTTTATATTAAATTTTTCCCATATCAATTGAGCGTGGTTAAACTTTTCATCATCAATATGTTCATCATTCAAATAATTATAAAAATTTGCTTTCGCAGGTAATTCTGGTTCATTTAATTTTTCAATTGAATCAATATAATCATAAGGAAATACACCTTTTTTATTTAGCAATCTAAAGCATTGCTCATCTACATTTACAAATTCTTTCTTCAAATTAATAAGATCGTTAGCATCTAAAGTTTTTACTAAACAATCTAATGAGGTTCCTAAGAAACGAAAAGAATCTATAAACCTAAATTTAATATCTGTTTGATCGTCAAAAATAGTAAATGATATATAACGCTCTTGATTTATAGGTAAAATATTTATTCGACCATTAGATGCTAAATCTCTTATAATAAAGTGTGAATCATAACCGCTTAAGTTATGAAAAACTATAGGAACTATAAACTGTTTTTTATAATTCAAATTACAAGCTTGATGAGCAAAATTTCGAAAACTACCAGTATAATGATCATGATCACGTACAATGATGTCTGAGGAAATAAACGGTTTTTCGCAAAGATAACAATGAGTTGATGGTATATTATCATAAAAATTATTAATTGGTGCTATGTTTTTCATTTTACTTTCCACTAACTGTCCTAATTTTTGAATTTCTTCAGAAAACCACTTCATACATTCTTCACCCCGATAACTTTTGTAAAAAGATAAAGAATCATCATAATGACATTTAAAATAGTAGCCAGCACTATATGGTTTATGTAATTGATATTTTCTACTTTTACTTTTTAAATTTATATCACCATATTTCTCCAAATATGATTCGAAATCTGCATAAATAATGAAAGGCGTTCTCTGTCTATATATAATATTTTTAAATTTAATTGATTTATCAGCAGGAAATGAAATTTTATAAGAATTCACATTTCCACAAATTATTTTATGTTCTTTAAATTGTGATTGACAATGAAAATAATTAAGACAAATATCACAAATAAATTTTTTATGTGAATTTTTATTTACTTGGTTTGATACTAAACGTGATAAATTTTTAATCAAACAGTAATGAAATTTAATATTTTCTTCATGTTCACTAAATTCCATTTGTTCTAAAGGGTTGTTACAATCATTTACTCTCGGAATATAATAATTTTGAATAATTAATAAATTTACATGATTTTCATATCTAGTTTTCCCCAACCTAACTGGTATTACATCATAATAAAAACCTTGCTTCTTTTGAATATATTCCAATCCGTATACGTTAACAGATATATTATTAAGTTTTTCAAATTTATGAATTTGTGAAATTGGCATAGGTATAGGTAAATTGTCCATATTTAATATATAACTAAAATGAGGATACGAAGTAACTCTATCACTATGGTTTTTAGCAGGATGTAAGGCTGCTACAATAGATCTATAAAAACAAGCATCATCTTTGTTTTTAATATTGATACATGCATGTTTTTTTAGAATTTGTTGAGGTAATTCTATGAAAGATGAAGGTTGTATCCCAAATCCATGTTTATTAATATTTATTTCTAAGGAAATTATTTTACTTAATGCCCAACCTGAACCACGTTCTTGAAATTCTGATAGTTTATTATAAATTTCATCCACAATATTTATTTTAAACCAATTTTGAATATTTTCATCTTTCAAAATAATTCTATTTGCTGTATTGAAATATTTAATATCAGTTATATTGCTACATTCATCTACAGAACCTTTTACAAATTCTGCTGATAAAACAGCGTTTATTTTTAAAGCAAAATATTTTTTTAACAGAAAATCAATCTTAAACTTAAAAGTTTTGCATGAATCAACGAAAAAAGTCTCTAAATTTTTATGTTTTAAATTTATTATTAAACCAGTTCGAATTCTACCCCCAAATGCGGAAGCAAGATCCTCCCATTTTATACGATCTGAACGATTAGACTTTAACCCAGCGCCTTTCTTATTATAAACTAATGATTTAATTTGTGAACGCAAGTGCTTTAAGTGTCCTAAATTTGTAACGAGGTGTCTTTGTTGACCAATTGAAGATGTACAACAATCATACACACCTTTATTGCAAATTCTGATAGTTTTATTTAAATGTTTCACCCACTTATCAATGTTTTGCTTTTTAGGGTTTTGCTTAAGTAAATTTAATACTTTAGTGTAGAGATTTATCATTTTACTACCCTCATTTATAATTAAATCTACAGTTAGAACCATAATAAAAATAAATAACTTACTAAAACACTTGTGATTCTTGTGATTCTTGCGCAGAATTATCAACAATTTCAAACAATATTCTAGGCGGTAGTATTGCTCCTAAATCTTGCTTCCCATTAATTATAAGAGAATATTTTTTACCACACAATTTTTTAACATGTTTTCCATAAACTTCGGTGACTCGCTTCGGAAGGAACGTTACAAAATCTTCCAGTTCTATAAACACTGATGAACCAAATTTTGTTTTAATTACTTTGGCTCCCACTATTGGAAATGGTGTGTTGCAGCTCAAGTCTTGAAATTTTCTTATAGGTTTATTTTCCTTTTCTTCAAGACTAACTGCATTCAATTCTCCTACAAACGACATCTAATTTTTATTTTAAGTAATGATATAGTAGTTAAAATATAAGACTTACCGTTCTAATTTAAAAGGAGCAAACAAGAGGTTAATAATGACGTACACAGGTGGTGTAATGTTATAAATATTTTCACACTGTTCATTCCTTTATATAAACTTTTCTACACCTACTATTACCACTGATTTACTATTTATCTTAATTATGTTGATAACATATCTGAGGTTTGTAAATAACAGTTGTTATTTGCAAAATTGTGGGTACGTATTTTGTTACATTATCAGTTACCGCAAGGTCCTTAATTAAATTAAAATATCTGTTTTGATAATTTATACATTATTTTCACTTTTAAAATAAAAATAACTCTTCTGATAACATATCTATAATTTTTGATAACAGTAGGTATTTTTGTTGCTTTATCAGTTACCACAAAGTCTTTCCTATTTTTACCTTTAATTTGTTTATTACATATTAGTAATAATATTGTTAGCTATTTTTGTTGCTTTATCAGTTAGCACAAGGTCCTTCCTATTTTTACCTTTAATTTGTTTATTACTTATTGATTTTAATATTGATAAATATATAAAATTTTTGAAAATATTTATCGAATATGGTGGTTAAGTTTTAATAGCTTCCTTAAATCAATATCATGATTATCAAAGAAAACAAAAATATTTTGCTAAAAAATTGTATAAAAAGAGACCTACTTTCATAATCTGTATTATACTCATCATCATCAACCTCAACAACTCCATTGGTAAGTAACTTACTATTCTACTTAATGTTAAAAAATATTAACTGTTTATACATTTACACTTAGATTTACTTCAATATAAAATAATGGGATCTCTAAAATTTTTTGAAGAAGATACTTTGGAAGCTTTATATAATATACCCATACCAGAAGCAGCAGAAATTTTAAGTTTAGAAATATCCAAGTTATTTTGTAATGAAAATTTAAACTATTTGTATTTTTGCAATAACTGTAATGAACTGTATTACATTTTAAATCATTGTCTTAGGAAAAAATCATTTTGTTTTAAATGTAAAAACTATTCGTATTTTGTTAGATAAAACACACATTTATTTATTTTTTGTTTCTCCAACAGCAGCAGCACCAACATCATCATCATCATCGTCACTATGAGAATTGCATTTGTTGACATCCAAGGGTTTTACGTTAACAATTCCTTTTCTGTAAAGGAATTAGTTATTGAAATCGGAGGCAAGCAACAATACGCTCTCTTTTTACCAGAAAAACCATATGAGTTATTAGATAGAAAGGATCAAAAAACGGCTAATTATTTGGAACACCATCTCCATGGAATAGCTTATAATTCTGGTTACATCGAATACGAGCTATTAGATCAGCTGTTATTAAAGCATTTGTTTAATGCAGCAGATTTTATAGTTATAAAAGGGAATCAAAAAGCTGATTTTCTGATAAAAAAGTCTAACAGTTTTCAAATTTTCCCTTATATTATAGATCTTAATAGAACATATGATGATGATGATGATGGGAACAACATTCCAAAATTTACGAAAAATTGGAAGTGCTGTCTTAATCACCGAACAGACCAGGAATATATGTGTGCTACCAGAAATGTTTCAAATATAAAAAAATGGTTTGAAGATGGAATTTTGTCCAAGCTAATTCGCTATTGATACATATTAAAAAGTTGTAAATTGTATAAAATTATAAATTTTATAAAAATATATAGTAAACACTATAAAAACAACAGAGTCATTACTTTTCCAAATTTTCCTGTACATTATCAACTTAAACTGGACTTGTGATAAACACATGATGAGAACAAAATTCTTAAATGCGCATGTGCATAGCAAAAACTTACTATACATTTTATAAATTATAGAGTAACTAACACTGTTAGACATTATCCATTGGATACTTAATCGTAATGGAATCTGCATTAGATTATATTAATGGAAATAAATTATTAATAAATTTTAGTGAACAAGAATTAAAAGCTTTTCCTTTGAAATACCTAATACACCATGTAAAACCTTGGGATTTATTAGAAGTATGGTATAAACTACCTGAAAATTACAAACAGGATTATCAATTGCAAGTTAAATTACCATGCTTCATACATTATAATCAAGAAAATAATTATCCTGTTCAATCACAAAAAAATTGTTTAATGTGTAATGTTGTATTAAAAAATAAGCAATGCTGTGAACAAACAACCCTTATGAAGCATTACTAAACTGATGAAAAACACACCTACATATTTTCATATTTTATTATCATTATTTAATTTAAATATATAATAAAACATTAAATGTTAAAAATCTTTTATTTAACACCCTGTAAACCCTGTTTCCTTTATCTTATTCCCTATATACTTATTTTAATTTTTTATTTTCTACCCCTCACGTCTATTACAATATTCACCTTTAACTGAAATAATTAGAACTATAATATAAAAAAATCATAAATATTTAATAAAACAAATCTGTAACACCTCTTCTAAGGTATGTTAATTACATCAATTACATCAACATCAAAAATCTTTTTTATTTAACACCCCTCGTACCCCCATACTATCCAATCCAACCAAATCTTACTCTTCATCTTTCTTCTTAAATACCTACATTTATACATTACTATCACCGTACCTCGTAGCGCTGCTAATACAGACGCGTCTACTCCAAATACCGTCCCGGGTTCAAGCCCAACTTGAACCTCCTCCTTTTTTCTACTCCACATCAAAGCATGCAACACACATCACTCACACACACACCTACGTCACACACACCTACGTCACACACACACACCTCTCATGATTACACACGTCACGTACATTCATATGCCGTTTCTAGACCACTTCAATTCATATGCCGTTTCTGGACCACCTTAAAACCTATGCCGTTTCTGAACCACCTTAAAACCTATGCCGTTTCTAGACCACCCCTTAAAACCATGCCGTTTCTAGACCACCTCAAATCCTATGCCGTTTCTGGACCATATACCCCTTTCCCATAGAGTGGTCCAGAAACGGCATAGCCTTAACTACTTACCAACTTCACAACGTCATCCATCAATATCTAAAAACACAGCCTGCTACCCCACTAGACGAACTAAAATTACAAGTGCTTGAGACCACCATAAAGATGTCAACCAAAAGAGCTCGACAACAGAAAAATACATTTGTCGAGTACGAACTCGGAGAACTTGTCCTGTTAAAAATCAAAACACCCTCTAATGCAACTGAAGGGATCGCACAGAAATTCAACCTGCTATACGAAGGGCCGTATCGTATAACACGAAAACCACATAAAAATGTCTACGAAATCAGCACACTCGATGGAAAGACAATTAAAGGAAACTACAACACGGACAACTTATTAATATACCACCGAGTGTGAAGATAGTTCCTAGACCACTTAAGACGAATATCAACACAGCTAACGAGAGGACAACTAAAAACAAAAAGGCGTGAGAAAAATTCCCAGGAAGACTTAGGACAACCAGACATGTACTTGAAGGAGACGCAAAGGCGAGAAATAGCGATTACAGGGATGAATTATTGCCAAAAAGTAGTAAAAAAGAGGACCCAAAATATTGCAAAACCATTCGAAAACCAACCATGGGGAAAATCACATGCATCGAACAAGTACGACAACGATTCAGACTGAGGAAGTGGACGCAGAAGAACATCCACCTACTGCAGTTAGTCGTGAAGGAGGGCGAGGGTGAGAGCGTCTCCTACAGGAATGGGAGACCTTTAACACCGGGCAGAGACATCGAACTAATAATCGAGGAAGTAAAGAGTACCGACCCCAGGAAGATGGAAACCCCGCCGAAAACTACACCAAAGCCACGGACACTGACTGAATTGCCAGTACCAAATTTCAGTCAGTGTCCGACATGTGGATGTAGGCTACACGGTACTACCATCAAAGCCGAACCGGAAGTCAAAACGGAAATTCCGAAGCCGGAGATGGAATTAGCGAAATTCAAAATACCAAAAAAGGCGATAACACCACCACCAAGGACCGACACGGAGGGAGAACCCAGAGACGGGACCACAATACGTGACGAAAAGAAGAAACGACGAGAACAGGGAAAACACAAACGGGAGAGGGAAGACAAGAAGGACATGCGGAAGGACAAGCGGAAGGACAAGCGGAAGGACAAGCGGAAGGACAAGCGGAAAGACTAGCGGAAAGACTAGCGGAAAGACGAGCGGAAAGACGAGCGGAAGGACATGCGGAAGGACAAGCGGAAGGACATGCGGACGGACAGCGGGAGAACAGCGGAAGGACAACGGAAGGACAACAGAAAGGAGCACAAACGCAGACACGAACGCGAACACGAACACGGACACGGACACGGACACGGACACGGACACGGACACGGACACGGGCACGGACACGGACACGGACATGGACGACCCACCCAGGATCCACCCAAGGGGAAGAGGGAATACATCCAATACCCGTAAAAAAATAAAATAACCAAAATAAATTACCTTTAAATATATTATTCTAATTTTTTTTCTTAGCTTATATCATTTTTATTTTATTAAAATAGTATATATTTGTAAGTTCTGGTTTGATTTCTGATCGCCTGGAGAGGCTAAGACCAAGGGTAATAAGTAAATTGGCAAACATAGATAAAACAAAAATTTTTAAGTTTTTAGGCACTAACACCTACGGTGTAGTAGTTACAAAAAACTAGGGGGTGTGTGTGACCTACCGGCCCCGGGTGTAACATAAAATTCTATAAATACATATTTTCAAGTATAAGTCTAGACACCAGAATTTCGATTCTTTAAAATAAACAAATAAAGTTAAGTACGCGCGATGGAAGGAACGTGAGAACGGCATTTTAATACAGCGAAGTCAGCAGTTTTTCGGATATAAAAAGGGCGAAATCAGACGGCAGAATCAGTTCATTCCGAACCGAAGAAGAAGCCACCACCAGCCCTGAAAGAAGCCACCACCAGCCTAGAAGGAAGCCATCCACCAGCCGCCGAAGAGCCGTCCCGACGCCACATTGGGTCCTGAAGCCGAGAGCCGCCCTGGGTCCTGAAGTCGAGAGCAGCCTGCCGTCCCGAGAGCCGCCTGCCGTACCGAGAGCCGCCTGCCGCCCCGAGAGCCGCCGTGTGTCCTGAAGACGAGAGTCACCCGACACCGACGCCGCACTGGGTCCAGCCGAGAAGCCCTGGTTTCCTCGAAAGCGGTACCGACAAATTGCGACCGCAATAATGCGACGAATGACGTCATAGAAAACTGTACCATACAAATCATTACCAGTGGTTTTTAAGGAAGCGTTGGTGGTCACCGCAACGCAATATGACGGTGCCGGCATAGTGAATGCGGTAGCCATTGCGTCGAGAAACAGTTCGTCAACGATTTATTACGGTGGTGTTGTGTACGGTGGCATCTTCTGTGATTCGTTTTTATATTAAAAAATTAATAAAATAGGTATTTATGATTTATATTACAAAGTTTACGTATGTATTGGTGTTTTCTTGTAGCGTAATGTGTTCTAAAATAAAACCCACTGAATGGACAAGCGAGCAGGACGAAATATTAATAGATTTTGTGAAAAATCACGAATGTTTGTACAACGTTCAATACAAAGATTATAGAAAAACACAACTGAAGCAAAGTTTGTGGAGGGAAATAGCCGAGATACTCCAAATAACAGGTAATACATTAATACGTACAACTTCTCATTACCATAAAAAATATTTATTTATAATAGTTTACATTCCTATGATTGATTTAGTTTTCTCGGTAATGCTGTTCCTGCCATGCTACAGCACCGGGTCCATTAAAATACGTTTTAAATGTCTCACGAATTTCGACTGCTATATTTGCCCCACGTACGTTGTTGTGAATTAGTGGAAGTAAATTTTCTGTAGGTAATGAGTATTTCTCTGACGATGTCGATGTCGATGTCGGAAGTATATTTGCTTCTCGCAGAAGATTATATAAAATACAGGCACACATTATTAGTTTATCCGCGGTTTCTGGATGCGTAGCAATTGGCTGAAAAAATATTCGAAAAAATGCACAAAGAATGCCAAAGGTGTTTTCAGTGGTTCTGCGAGCTCGGGAAAGTCTATAATTATAGATTGCTTTAGATTTATCAGCCACTGATTGATTTCGTGGATATGGTTTCATGAGATGTTCATGAAGAGCGAATGCCTCATCCCCGAGAATAACATGAGGTACCAGAATATTCGTACCAGGTAGTGGTTGTGGCGGAGGAATACTAAATTCTTTCTTCAGAATCTTTTGTCCAAAACTACTTTTTAAATATATGCCTAAAATAAAAGTTGTTTCATCAGAAAAATTAAAAATTACATTCATTGGAATGCATTTACCTGCATCTCCTTCTCTCCCGTATGAACCTATGTCTACCGCAATAATTTTATTATCTGCATCCACAAGTGCCAACATCACTACCGAATAAAAGTCCTTGTAATTGAAGAAAGTTGAACCACTATTTTTTGGAGCCTTTATCCGAACGTGTTTACCATCAATAGCTCCAATGCAGTTCGGAAAATTCCATAGAGATCTAAATTTCCTAGAGATTGTTTTGAACATTTCCTCTGTTGGTTGTGGCATTACCAAAGTGAGCATTCTTGTAACAATGGATTCAGCAACCTGCCTTATTATTACACTAATCCATGAATGGCATATTCTAAACTGAAACGCCAATGATCGAAATGATTCTCCTGTAGCCAGAAACCTAAAAAAATAACATGTAGTACTTTGCGACACTTACCTCATTGTTGTTTTTATATTTATAGATACGGAGTGCAGCAAGAGGTGGGGATATGTAAGAGATTACTATATAAAGAGACGAGGAAAACCTGGCACGGGTTCGTCTGGGGAAGCAGCGAAGAAAAGATCGGAACAGTTGTCATTTTTAGATAGTATCTCTTCGGGCAAGAGGAGGTAAATTTAAGTTGCCTCATTTTGCTGATATTAAAAAAAATATTTTATTTTCAGCACTCTCAGCAACATACGTATACAACAGTCTGAATCCCAAGAGAGTGTGGAAAATAGCACGGCTCATTGCAGTAAAGACGATAACAACATAGAGCAACAACAGTCTGAATTATTTACTGCAGACGATACTAGCAGCAATATTTCAGATATTCAAGAAGCCGGAGTTGAAACTGCAAAAACTCCAAGAGTTATCAAACGTAAATGTCCAACTACATCCACATCTGCTGATGAACGTTTGAAAATATTAAAACAAATAGCCGAAAGGCAAGATCTAAAAAATTTGGAAAAGCAAGATGAAAATGATTTATTCTTTGGATCCATGGCAAAAATCACTAAAAAGCTGCCAAAAGTCGTTCAGGCTAGACTCCGAATGGAAATTGGAAATTTAGTAGGGAATGCAGAGATTGAACATCTCTCAGCACCATTGCCATGTTCTGAGTATGGTCCACCATCATCAGGTAGCTCCACATCATACAACACATTTGTTTCCGAGGATTCTGTAACTCTAATGGGAGCATTCGCTACTGCAATGGCGGAGTCCAGCCGAAGCAACTTTACAAATTTGTAAATTTATGACACACATGTAAACATGTCTGGAAATAAAAGTTACTTTTGTGTTTGATGTAGTTAATATTAATTATTAATATTAGTTACTATTACTGGAAATTAATAGGTACATACCTTAGAAGCAGGCATAACTTTTGCTCAGGAGTCAATGGATTTTTAACACGATTTGTTGGTTTTGAACAAAGATCTTCTTTTATATATCCTAAGACGTAATCAAATAAGACCGGAGTCAATCGAAAATATTCCCTGAACTTATTTTCGTTCGTATATAGATGGCGACAAATCAAAATTTGGTATGCACCCTCTGCAGTTCTTTTTTTAAAAAGGTCAGATTCACTTCTTCTATGAATCTCTTCCTCTGATTCCTCGCCATTCAATACTACCAAAAGAGCAACATCGAGATCGTCCATGTCGCTTGTTTTTAACGCAAAACGGTACTGGCGGGGCTTTCTGAGTTTACACATTTAATTGCCGCAATTAAGAACCCCGATTTTCCCACCGCAATCTGACGTCATTATTCGCATTATTGCGGTCGCAATTTGTCGGTACCGCTTTCGAGGAAACCAGGGCTAGAGACGTACGACGCCCCGAGACCACCCTGCCTGCCGCTGAGTACGACCGCTGCTACGACCGACCGACGAACGACGCCGTACATACGATCGCAGTCCCAGCCACCCGTATTGCCGTTCTACGCTCCAACAATCAACGCCGTAATCACAATCCGTAATCACAATGTCAGATTCTGGTATACCTGATAGTTTGCCATTGGTCTTTGTGTCTCCAGGTGAGATGGAACCAAACTAGAGGGAGGTTCGGTACATCACATGATCATGCCCGAATGGTCAGACAGATTGTCGCCTGGGATGCTTATCGATTATTAACAGATGTTTTCTGCATATTGGTTGGGTACGAGAGTATTAACCTCCGCCCACGTGTTTGGTTGATTTTACTACAGGGTTGGAATGCCAACAAGGTCATTACTAACTACTACCCAATCTCTTGAGTGAATCCGATTATAAGGGGTCAAATAGCATCTCACGGACACTCTACAAATATACAAAAAGATGTTCATGTGCAAACTACAATATAAGGGGTCAAAGAGCATCTCAGTAGGGACACCGCTGAACCAATCCCGTGATAAAATGACCAAGAGGTAATTCAATCTTGAGGAAATCAACCAGTTAAAGTTAATTTAAAGGTTTATTTTACAGACAATGAGTTGTAAGGTTTGTTCGGGCGTGGCCTGTGATGGCCCGCTCCGACCAATAGTGTTTAATATTATTATTTATCAATAAACGATATTTAAAGGTATCATTTTCTTTTATTTCAATTATTCTTACGTCAGCTCTATATCCAAAAACACAACGAATATAAGGTCCAAGACGATCACGCCAAATATTAAAAAATTATAATCAAACCCGGGTCTGGGTCGAATAGGATTCAATACAAAAAAATAACAGTAAAAATACATAGAAAAAAATGATAATAAAAATACATAGAAAAAAAAATTATAATATTGGGTCTTGTAAATTGGTAATGCCACAAGCTATGATCGATACATAACTTAATAAATGTAGTCTGTTATGGTTAACACACGAAAGGGGTTTTAACATATGAAAATGTCTTACTCGGCCGATTACCCTTTCTATATGTATTCTTAAAGCAGCAATTTGTTTAGAAATTTTTACTTCTTCTACGGAGCTATGTGTTCCTTCACTTACACTAGGAGGTCTTATTAATATACCTCCCTTCTGCTCGATTAAAATATTTATATGCTTGAACCCCCTATCAGCCATTATTAAGTCTCCTGGTGTTATGTAATGCAAATAATCACTTTTTTCAGTAATTTGTTTGTCCGTTATTCTGCCTGGTACGCCTGTGATATATAGTTTATGAAACCACATGGAGAACAGGATATCAAAAATTTTGCTGTATTGCATTTCTTATATTCTGACCAGGTACTGGCTTGGTGTACCGGATTTGAAGGCTTCTCAATTTCAACTTCAAAGCAGTCTATTATACTTCGAACTTTAGCATACCTTGCTCGAAATATTATCGGAAGCAATTTCTGAACCTGGAATAGACTCGGCCAAAAAATGAATATATTGAAAAAAGTGGCTAACTTGCCAATACAATTAATAAATGTTTTTTGCACATATGATTTACTAACTCCAAAATCAAAACTTAGTCGTTCATCACTATCGCGTAGTTTAATTTTGGTTAACACAATGAGTACGTCTAAATACTCAACATTACTGTAGACGGATGCATCGTTAATAATACCAAATATACTCTGTGGTATTCCCAAATAAATGTTTAGGGTTACTTTCGATGAGTTTAATTGTGGATATTTGTCTTATTCCCTTCTGTACGATTACTTTGTATTCTTCGTTTTCATTTGAATCAAATGATGTTTGGGAACCAACAGATTCCTGATTATAATCTGAAGTAGATGGACTCGACGTCACACTGAAGTCGATCACGGATGTTGAGGACCAACTTGCAGTTGATCCACATAATTTGCTTACTTGAATTTCTTTTAGTGGAAACCTGACGATTGAACAATAAAGCAAGATTATTTTTTATATTTGAAACAATATTATGGGCATATTAATTTTATATAAAGCAAACAGCTGACAGACCTAGTTGAAACTTCAGAACTTGTTGAGGGCATTGCCGAGTCTACAGTGTCCATTTGGTACGGTCTTCTAAGGGAAACCTGTTGAAAATAATACAAGGCTATTTGATATTTGGAAAGGCATAAAAATGTTGTGTAAAACCAATAGTAGACTACATACCTAGTTAAAATTCCAGAACTTGTAGAGGGCATTTCTAAGTCTACAGTGTTCCCGGATATATGGTCATTTTCTTTATTCTGTTGCAATCGAATAAATTTATGTGGATTTATATTTTTTTTTCTCAACAATCTGCCGTCCAAACTCTTATAAATATTCCAATTATGAAAATCATCTGGAATCTGAAATAATAGACAATAATATAGGGGCTTAAAACACTGATCTATGAAAATACTAGAAACTATAAATACTTTTAATGAGATTCAAATTTGAATCTGGTACTTACATCAAAATGGTCCTCACAGCAATGAAGAACTGACTTAACGTTTATTGGAAATGTTACCACAATATCACAATACCACAATCGTCTACTTTTTAGATCTTGTGGAACGAAAATGAATTCTTTATAAGATACTAACAGGAACAATACTAACAAGAAAGTTAGTATGTGAGAACAAAAGTGCAATTATTAATAACCTGATAAAGAAAAACTGATACCTACTAAACTAACCGACTATATTTATTTGCATTTTACTCTTATGACAGTTATGAAGAATGATCGATAATATTGACCTTGACTTGACAAGAATGTTGCCAAATAAATTTTTCACGACCATTATTTGTGTTTTTAACACGAATATCGGTTACAATTTATACAGAAGAAGATGTTATTTCTATATTAATATATCGAATTATCCATTATGTAATGGAGTATAGAAGAGTATAGAGTATAGAAGAGTAATAGGAAACGTGGCAAACTTGTTAAATGTGACTCTCGCTTTGATTGGAGCCGAGTGTATGACGATTGTGTGACGTTTTTCAAACTTTAAAAATTAATTGCGGCCTTATTTGGCCACAGAAAAAAATTAAAAATTTCATTACGCGCCTTCCTAGAACACACGGTTTTGAAAAAAAAAATAAAAAAAAAAGTCGTGGTCTTCTCCATTGCACAGGCCTTAAATGAGCTGCCCGGGGCAAACAAAAATGATAAAGAGTGGAAAGATGTAAGTAATACTAAAAAGCAGTAGTCATTTATTAGGTATTTTATATATAAATCTCTTAAAGAAGTAGTGCTGTGTATTGTTGTTGTTGTTTTTCGGGCAGGTCTTTATCAGCCCCGTGACCACCTAGATCTAAGGATCCTCTGTAGTTTCCCGCTTTTTCCTAAGATCATTGATTCTGCCAGAGATCACAGATATTTGCGAACCTCAGCAGTTCTGATGCCCTTGTTTTATTTAATCTTTGGGATCTAGTGACGTCCTTCTCCAGGTTTTATACCTGCGCAAGGATAGTGCTGGACAGTCACACAGTATGTGTATGCTGTCTTCGTCGGCCTCCTCACATAGACGGCGTGTTAGTGTTGTGTAAAAACACTAAAAACTACAAATGGTTGTGTACAGTCTACAACCGGCTACTAATAATTAAATTAAATCCTTGATTAACAGTCGCAGCTGATTTTGACAGCTTTTGTTAACCTTGAATGTGAAAAGGACATAGAATCTTTCAATAATGTCAAATTGGTGTATAGCTAATTCACGTCATTTTCGCATATGTGAACTGCTACTGAGATTGGTCGATTTTAAACCTCTTTATTTACCAAAGGAATAACTTTTTCTTGTCTTCTGCTGCAGTTTTGGCATCTCCATTGCCGGTTCCATAACGCCTTTCCCGGTGGGGCGTGAGTTCTGGGCCACCCTGTATATCTAGGATAGGACGTTCTTTGTGTTAAAATAATGAAATAAATAAGATATTTCGTTTATTTTTTATACATTTTTCAGAAAATATTGAATATTGAAATCATTTTTTGTTAAAAAAGTTTCAAAAGTATCTGTGACAGTTTCTCTTCTCCGTCTGATTCCCTTATCTAACCAATTACCTTGATTATATGCAGCATTAGCTGCATGCACATTTGGTACTTGTGGAATGTTTTGAATTTCTTCATCATCTCTAATCATGGGGACTCTTCTGTCTCTACACATGTTATGTAATATGTTGTGCGTAAAGAGCTCTTTGACCATGTACACACCTAAATCGATTTTTTAATAATCCTATCGAATGTTCCACATATATTCGAGTAGAAGAAAGATATGTATTACACCTAGATTCTGTAGTCTCTGGCAGAGGGTTATAAAAAGGAACTAACAACCATGGCTCCAACGGATAACCACTATCACCAATAAGATAGTCAGGGCTGTTATTTTCAACATATTGCCTTTCTAGTACAGTTCTTATTTGGTACTGCAACCATATGGCGGAATCATGAACGGATCCATTTAAATCCAATTTTTTTTTGTTTTCATCACATATAACTTGTATTAATTGTATGGTTTAATTGTATGGAAATTTTTTCGGCAATAAAAAACTGGTCCAGGATATATCGGAGGATTCACAGGAGGTGAAACGATCCTTATTAAACTTCCCTCAATGATTCCTATGCAGTCTTCAAACTGAAATCGTCTTCGAAACCCTTGTTTGATTCTATTACGGTCCTGGTGTCCTACAGGAAAATGAATTCATTCATTGGAAAGATGTTCATTTATGGGTATTGGAAACTTCTGTAATGCTCATGCTCATTGCTGGTTGGCTTAAAACTAATAAGTAGTCTGTACCTATACAGGTTTGGTAGCTGCCTTGACCAAAAAATTTTATTGCTGCCAATATTATCAAAACCACAGGAATTCTACTATTTCTAGTAGGGTGGTTCATATAATTTTAAAGATACTAATAAACTGGCTACTTAGATTTGTCCAAACGAAAAAGTTTAACAAATAAATCATCAGGCAGTTGAAACCGATTGCTTGCGTCTCTTAAATTTCTTGTTACTTGCTTATTTCGTCTTCTAAAATTTACAATTTAAAAACTTAAGTCAGTATATGTTATGAAAAATTGATTGTAGTTAAAATCTAGGGACTTCTCTAACCAAACATTAACATTTGTACTTACATCCTCCTGCGATTTTCGTCATGTTCCTCCACTAAAATATGAATTAAACCATCAAACGCCATAATTTCAGCACTCCAAAGGGTGATTTTGGCCCTGTTAATTTTTACCGCGAACTAATAAGGTACCCTTTAATTTTCTTATTTAACACCCAATTTTTAACGTCCATATGTCAATTTTTAACGTTCATATGTCAATTTTTAACATAATTTTACCTATAGAATTGCTTTTTCACAGTTTCACACTTTGGCCAGTTTCACACTATCGGATTAACTCCTCGGGTCAATTTACCTTTACCTATAAGGTTACCATTAGGTTACCATTACACAATTGTCTGTTCGTCTGTTGGTCAGCTGACCGAGAGTTCATTAGTAATTTCTGTTAAGTTGGTAACAGTTGATGTTTAATTACACGACTTTATGGTTAGTGATAGTCAAAATTGATAAAAGAAAGTGTAAAGTTTGTATAATCTTAATTTTTATAGTAGTTGGTCAATCTTTGGTTCTTTGAAAAAAGTAGGTAATATTTTAATTAATACGAATTCATCGAAACGTTCTCCAAATTTTCCAAAAGAAGAAGAAACGTTATTGCTGTCTCTAGTTAATAAATATAAAAATGTAATAGAATCCAAAAAAATAAAAGCTGTAACCTGGAAAGAGAATAATAAAAAATGGGTTGAAATAGAAAAGGAATTTAATAGCACAAGCGGTGTAAATGGGTACAGACCAGTGAAGACACTGAAAGACAAATATATAAATTTAAAAAAACGAACGAAACGAAAAATTGTCCAAAATAAATTACAGCAAAGACAAACTGGAGGCGGACCTCCTTCTCAAGTGATATTAATAGACATGGATAATGTCATAATTGATATAGTAGCAGATCAAGCCATAGGTCTTTCTAGCATTTATGATAGTGACAAAGGTATTAAAGTGTTTCTTTCATATTGAACTTCCTTATTTATTCATTTACATCTTTCAGGTAATTCTGAAGCAGTTTGTGAAATAAAGGATGACCAGGATGACAGCGACCTAAGACTTGACCGCTCCAACGAGAATTTTATAGAATTGTTATCAGAAGAAAAGGAACTCAATAATGAAGAAAGTGTGCCTCAAGAACAGAGTCATGACTGGACAACGTATAGTTCGAAAAATTTACAACAACCAATATCCCAGAAGTTAACTCCAGGAAAACCAGGGTCCAAAAATAAGGCAATTTTAAAAAAGAGAAGTATCGTAACAAAACAATACAACTCAAAGAATTACGAATTAATGAAAAAAAAAAAAAATAGAATTTGTTACCCACCAACAAAAAAACTTTGATGAAGAAAATGAACTTAAAGTATTGAATTTGAGAAAAGACAGAAATAAAAAATAAAATATTGGACAAAATCTCCTTAGAAATTGAAGTTTTAAAGAAAGAAAAAGAATTAAGAGAAAAACAGTTAAATCTTCTTAAAAATAATAAGTGTACTTGTGTAAAAGAGTGGTGAAAACTCATTTGCTATATCTGTTGCTATTTTCAAGTTATACTTAAATTATATTATTATATTTTATACTTAAATTTATATATTTCTCTTTGTTTATGTTTATGTTCTTTATGTAGGTTTAGGTTTGTTTATGTTTATGTTGTTTATGTATTACCTAGAGATAGCAATGTTTTTAAAAAAAGTATTTAATAAAAAAATAAAAACAGATGGAAGGAACAAATTTTATTTCAGTATTATAATAACTGCTGCTACAACTAATTATTATTCCAAAGTTGCAAAATAATTATTAATTAGATTATATCTCACTCTATTATTTGGGTTTAATCTGTGTTGATGAAGTTCTACAATAGGGTAGTTTCCTGTGAGCGGAAAAAATTAAAAACCGGTCGGAGCAGGTGCTTTGTGGTACTACTATGTCAGAAATCAATCTTTGAGACGAAAAAATTAAATCAGTGATTTCTTATTAATTTAACAAAAGTGGTGATTTTCAAATAATTTCTCTGCGCGGGAAAATATGCGAGTTTGTGGTGACGTCATGGGCCCCGTCGCTTCCCAATGGACACGAACTGCTTTTCAACGTTGAAACAATGTTGAATGGTTTAAAAAAACGTTATTGGTTGAAAAGGTAACGTACACATTTAGGTAGAATATACCAACGTTTAAAAGTAAACGTATTTTTTAAATATAATTTCATACGGTTTGTCAACATTGTTGCCCAACCAAAAAGTTCGTTGATTTATCGCTATTTTCATAACGTTTATTATTAGTTACTTATGTTACGTTATAATCAAGTATATTAGAATAAGAATTTTCCACTATTAATTTCAATTACGTATTTAAAGTACGTTTTTTATAGGTTGCATATACAGTGTGTCCACTTCGCACCCATCAAGTTCGCACCATATGGGAAACTTTTTTTATTGTTAATATTACGAAAAAAAGTTATTCTTCATAAAAAGTTCTGCATTATGTAAAAACTAAAATACAACCATCAGAAATTAAAATTTTTCATTCGTATACGAGGTTTGTCAAAAAACGTGATTTTTGCTCAAGTGTAAAGTCCTTTTATTTTTGACAGTATCGAAAATTATTATAAAAAAAAAATGTTAAGAATTAAAAATAACTTTCGAATATTCAATATTGCTTGTTTATAGATTATTAAAAATATTTTTTTCGAAATTTACCCTGTGAAAATGTTGAAAATTTAAGTTTGCACTTTACTGCATAATTAATTTAGGATGCACGGGCATTTTTTAAAAGTTGTACCGAATTTCACAATATCTTTTTTCAACGTTTTCTGAGAGATTCAATTTTTCAATTTTTTTTTATAAATATACGATATTGAATATTTGAAAGTTATTTAAGAGAAGTTATTTACGCCAAACTATCGGTCACACTGCCAAACACGGTTGTGAAAAATGTTTCCATTATAGGTACGTCTAAAGATAGTCGTATAATTTTTAGTTCCCGCTGGAATTCATGTCATTTCCTGCCAAGTGCGACGAAGATTTTAATTCTGACGAATTGCCAATTTATATTAAATCCAAAAGTCCGCTTTTATAGGCAGATATTAAAATGGTCACTCAATTTCCTTTAGACCCAATGCATTTATTATTTTTAGGAGTAATTAAAAGAATTTTATGTAATTATTACTTCAGCCCTTCACCAGTAAAATTATCTTTTAAAATTAAAAGTGAAATGGAACAAAATTTTTTATAATATTTCAGGATATATCTCAACAGATTTTGCTCGAAAACCAAGAACATTTAATGAGTTTGTGGCGTTCCGCCGATTCCCACTCGGACGAGGCCACACCGGAACTGTCACGGACGAGACCGAACAGTAACAGGCCACAAAGGACTACGCGAAAATACGCCTAACTGACAGCGACAAGTACCGAGCGGGAGAACAACCATCGACTCACCCCATTCGCTCGTTTACCCTCGGTACTACCAGTTCGCCCTTCTGGCACTCTTAATCGTCTTAATTGTTAACCAGTATACTTATTTTATTAAAAATCTTTATCCGTTCGCATCTTCTTTTTTTGTGTTCTAAACTATAGAAAACCCACAAATTGGTGACCCCGACGTGATTTGTGAACGGCCGCGCGCGATATTTTTTCGATTTTTCCGAATTTTTCGACCCACGTGCCACGTGTAAAAACGAACTCAGGTGAATTACAGTACCGTCCGCCAAGTTACCCGTTAAACGCATCGATGTCGATGAACGGCAGCAGAGGCGAACCCAGCGAAACCGCGAACAGCAAGGAGGAACCACACGGACACGGGCCCCGTCAGGGCCACGACGACGAAGAAACAGCGCCACAGCTGAGGGCCATAAACGTGGTCAAGCTACCCCAGCCGCTATGGAGGCACAATCCGGCACGATACTTCACTGTAGTCGAGAACACCTTCGCGTTACATAAAATAAACGCTGACGTGACAAGGTACCGGCATCTAATCAGCAACCTAGAACCGGACTTAATCGATTTGGTCGGAGATATCATCGATGATCCACCCCCGCTCGGGAGATACGATGCGGTAAAAGCCAGGCTAATTAACATCCTGGCAGACTCGAGCGAAACGAAGATCAAAAAACTGCTGCACGGTCAGCCGTTGGGTGACGCGAAGCCCAGCGTCCACCTCCAGCGCATGCGAAGCCTAGCTGGGGGCCAGTGCAACGACGCCATTTTAAAACCCATCTTCCTCGAACAGTTACCCGAACAGGCGCAGTCCATCCTGGCCGCTAACAAAACGACGAACCTAAGCGAAATCGCGGACATGGCGGACAGGATTATGGAAACGCTACGTCCTCAAATCGCCGCGATCCGAATCATGGAACCGGTCAACACCGAACCGGCCAGGCCCGAGAGCTTGCAGTTGAACGAGATCGTGCAGGCCCTCAACGAGCTCCGGCGGGACCTCGAGAAGGAGCGAGGCAGTCGGCAGCGGACCCACAGGTTCCGCAGCAAGAGCCGTTCGAGGAGCACCCACCAGGACTCCGAACCGCGACCTCACCAGGCGGCCGACGACCGGAACCCGACCTGTTTTTATTACCGAAAATTCGGCGCAGAAGCGCGGAACTGCAGGACCCCATGCAATTGGCCGTCGGGAAACCACTAACCCCGGCGAGGATAGAGGCAGCCGCCGGGGCAGGGAACGACCACAAACGCCTCGTGATGGAAGACCGGAAATCAGGCACGCGTTTCCTAATCGACACCGGTGCCGACGTTTCCGTTCTGCCAAAAACCTACGCAAACGGTTCCCGACGTACCCAAAAGATGTTATACGCCGCCAACCGCACCAAAATCCACACCTACGGAGAAAGAAGGCTAACCGTAGACTTCAAACTTCGACGCCCTTTCTCCTGGATCTTCCTGGTCGCCGACGTATCACAGCCGATCATCGGGAGCGATTTCCTGCACGATTTCAACCTACTCCCCGATTTGAGAAATCGGCGCTTGGTCGACGGCAACACCAACCTCGCTGCGCGAGGACATCTCGGGACCACAAGCGCGCCGACCCTAACGACAATCGACGACGCGATCGATTTCCATGGGATACTTCGGAAACATACCGAAGTAACTCGACCGGCACGACACCACGAGGCGAGGCATCACACAAGGCATCACATCATAACGAAAGGACCACCGTGCACCACAAAAGCACGCCGCCTATCGCCGGGGAGGTACACCGCAGCCAAACGCGAAATCCACCACTGGCTACAAGACGGCATCGTTCGCCCCTCAAAAAGCCCCTACGCAAGCGCGATACTTCTCCGGAAGAAAAAGGACGGCAGTTGGAGGATCTGCGGGGACTACAGGAACCTCAACAAAATAACGGTTCCAGACAAATACCCGATACCTCACATACAAGACTTTGGCCACAGACTGCGAGGTTGCACGATCTTCTCGACCCTAGACCTGGAACGAGCGTACTTCAACATCCCCATGGCAGACGAAGACAAGGAGAAAACCGCGATAATCACCCCTTTCGGACTCTACGAGTTCAATGTCATGCCATTCGGTTTGTCTAACGCAGGACAATCTTTCCAGAGGTTAATGGACTCCGTTTTGAGAGGATTGGACTTCGCGTTCTGCTACATCGACGACATCCTCATAGCATCGAGATCGGAAGAGGAACACGTGGACCACCTCAACCAAGTGATCACTTGCCTCAAGCTCCACGGACTCACTCTGAATCCAGACAAGTGCGTTCTAGGCAAAACAGAGGTGAAATATCTAGGCCACACGATAAATGAGTTGGGAATAAAGCCGATCGAAGAACGAATCGACGCGATCAAGGAATACCCAAAGCCGAACACCATCGCAGAGCTCCGAAGATTCCTCGGGATGTTGAACTTTTACAGGCGTTTCATCCCACATGCAGCCCAACCGCAGGTAACTCTACATCACCTGACAAGCGGCGCCAGGAAAAAGGACAAACGACCTGTAAATTGGACCCCAACAACCGAAACCGCATTCGAGGAATGCAAACGCCAGCTCGCCGAGACGACACTCCTCGCACACCCAGCAGAGGGCGCGAAACTCATTTTGGCCACGGACGCATCCGACACCGCAATCGGAGCGGCACTGGAGCAAATGACGAGTGGGCAAACTCAACCGCTCGGCTTTTTCTCCAGGAAGCTGACACCAACGCAGTCCCGGTACAGCACGTACGACCGCGAACTGTTGGCCATTTACGAAGCGGTCAAATTCTTCAGGCATATGGTAGAAGGCAGAGATACCACCATCCTCACCGACCACAAGCCACTCTTGTTCGCTTTCAGTCAAACCCCTGAAAAGGCGTCCCCAAGACAACAGCGTCACTTGGATTTCATCGGGCAACACACCACTAAGATACGCCACATCGCCGGAAACGACAACTGCGTTGCCGACGCCCTGTCGAGGATCAACACCGTAGACCTCCCGGTGGTGATAACAACAGAGGAAATCCGGCTGGAGCAACAAGAGGACGAAGAGCTACGAGAGTTACTGCGAAATCCTCAATCGCTCGTACTCAAACAGCTAAGGGTAGACGATACGGAGGAATCCATTTACTGCGACGTTTCACACGAAAACATCCGCCCATACGTGCCGCAGTCATTAAGGAAACGTATATTCGATGTCGTGCACCAAACCTCCCACTGCAGCGGACGAGTCACCCGCCGTCACATCTCGAGCAAGTTCGTATGGCCAGGAATGAACCAAACGATCAACCACTGGGTACGAACTTGCGTACAATGCCAACGTGCGAAAGTGAGCCGACACAACCGGAGGAAGCCGATCAATATCTCCATCCCGGACGAGCGTTTTAGGCACGTCAACATCGACATCGTGGGACCACTCCCGCTATCACAAGGGTACCGTTACTGCCTAACCTGCATCGACCGTTTCACGAGATGGCCTGAAGCTGCACCGCTCAGAGACATGACGGCAGACTCGGTCGCCGACACCTTTTTCCACACCTGGGTAGCGAGATTCGGAGCGCCAGAAGCCATTACCACCGACAGGGGCACGCAGTTCGATTCAAGACTGTTCGACTCCCTAGCGAAAATAATAGGCGCCCGAACGATCCGAACCACAAGCTACCACCCACAGGGAAACGGCCTCATAGAACGATGGCACCGCACTTTCAAAGCCGCCATCAAGGCCCACGAGACACAGGATTGGGTAAAAGCACTCCCTATCGTTTTGCTAGGTCTACGGAACGCATACAAGGAAGACATAAAAACGTCAGCTGCCGAGTTAACATATGGAACAACCCTACGGCTTCCAGGCGAATATTTCGTTCACAACGGCGCACCACCCGACACCAACAGCCTACTAAAGGGACTCCGGAGCCACATGAGGGAAATTCGACCACAACCGACCAGTCACCACAGCAAACCTCGGACTTTCACCCACAGGCCGCTCAAGGAATGCGAACAAGTTTTCATCCGAGTGGACCGAGTGAAGAAACCCCTGGAGCAGCCCTACGAAGGCCCGTACGATGTAATAAGCCGAACTAATGATACGTGTTACAGGATCAACGTAAAAGGTGTGCCCATGGAGGTTTCAACGGACCGACTAAAGCCGGCGTACATAGAGGTTCTACCCCACACGACTACAACCGACTTCAGCATCAGCCCAACACTGCCAGCCTGGATGGAACGCAGGACAGACAGCAGGCCAACAAGCCAAACGAGTCCTGCCGCCCCGAAAAACAATCCCGCCCTGATGCGACGAGTTTCTTTCGCTCCTAGCTAAGTCGCTAGGGGGGAGTACTGTGGCGTTCCGCCGATTCCCACTCGGACGAGGCCACACCGGAACTGTCACGGACGAGACCGAACAGTAACAGGCCACAAAGGACTACGCGAAAATACGCCTAACTGACAGCGACAAGTACCGAGCGGGAGAACAACCATCGACTCACCCCATTCGCTCGTTTACCCTCGGTACTACCAGTTCGCCCTTCTGGCACTCTTAATCGTCTTAATTGTTAACCAGTATACTTATTTTATTAAAAATCTTTATCCGTTCGCATCTTCTTTTTTTGTGTTCTAAACTATAGAAAACCCACAAGTTAAAAAGGTGGAAGGCGACTGAATTTAGATTATTTATAATGTATACATTTCCAGTTATATTTCATAACGCAGTATGTAAAACGCAATATCAGTTACTGCTATTTCTGCACTGTTCAATTCGCATTCTCTCTGACAAAAATTTAGTTGATAAATACGTCGATTTGGCAGACGAGTTTTTAAAAAAATTTGTAGTGCAATCATCTGGAATTTTCGGAGAAAATTTTGTTGTTTTCAATGTTAAAAAATTTGTAGTGCAATCATCTGAAATTTTCGGAGAAAATTTTGTTGTTTTCAATGTTCACAATTTAGTTCACTTAGTAAATGATGTTAAGATGTATGGAACGATAAACGATTTTACATGTTTCCATTTGAACTATATGAGATTTTTAAAACGAAAAGTTCGATCCAGTAATAACCCATTACAACAATTACATCGCAGAATTGAAGAATATAACTGAGGACAGGTCCTCAGCAAATAAATCCCAAAGATATTGAATCGTTCAATTGCCAACCGATATTCAATAACACTCGCATATACAATTCACAAGGTAAATTATATTCCTTTGATTTTAAAAAGTTGTCATTCAAATCTACAATGTTGTCTATTACGAAACCTGATAATTGCGTAATGTTAAAGTTGAAGAAAATATTTATTGTAAAACGGATGCGATATGTAGAAAAAAGAATTATTCTACAGGGGGTAACTTTTACTTACTGTGAAAATTTATATGTTGAACCTATTGAATCGTGTAAATTAGACACTTATTTTGTAAAAAAATTAAGCAAAAATAATGTTTCGAATTTTAATGTAACATACATATATTTTATGTAAGTGTGTAATTTTGCCATATAAGGAAGCTTTTGCAGTTTTTCCGTTATTACATACCTAATTGAAATTTATTTCAGAAACACCGTAAATCCCATTTGTTGAATTTACGGTATAAAATACCTAATTATCTTAATATTTCATATGCAATAAAGAACCAAAGTGTTGCTTAATATTTTTTTACTTTTCATTATACATCAAGTTTGATGGGCTTAGGTTGTTTCTGTAATCAATGAAAAATTGTTCAATTTTATATTTAGCAGGATTAGAATTTCTATAAAGGATGTAATTATGAATTCAATTTGCTATTGTATTTACTTTATATTATATTCAAAAGTAACAAAGCTAAGTGAACTTAGGATGTTATTAATATCTATATAATTACTTTATGAATCTGGCAGGTTGTTGATTTAATTATGTATGATGTCGTTGAGTTTATTAACATCAACGGGACTTCTACTGGCGAAGTTTCAGTCGTACCCTTGATTTGGATTTTTAAAAATCAAAAAAACTGCTACTGGCCATCAACAATCAGCACTCAACAATCTTTTACCACGATGATTCGAAACAAGGCTCCTCCGATAAAGTCGTGGCCTTCGTATGGGGTAAAAGTTCAATTAAAAACAAGTAAGTTTTATATAAACTATAGAGGCATTTACCTAAACAATTAATTTACCTTTTCACCCTTTTTAAGCGAACTACTCAGAAGCAGATTTGAAAGTATCTGAATTGACTTCTGATACCTACGAATCAGATGAGACATACCGAAGATTTGTCCAAAAAATCATCGATGACGACAGCGATACGTCTGAAGAAGAAATTCCGCATAAAAAATAAAATTAATTGGATCAGAAACTATTTCGGTACCGAAGATTACGGTACCAGAACAGGAGGTTGCATCGGAGTTTATCGACAATGAAAGGATAGTACGAGCTCCCAAACATCAGCAACCCCCTGTTCTCTTTGCCAGAAAATTCATTTGTGGGACCAGAAATTTCTGATTCCACGTTATTAGCTGCATCGGATAGTTTTCTACTTCACAATACTGGTAAGTAGGTAAAATTCCTTATTTAATAGGTTTAATTTTTACTTTTTAATTTGAAGAATTTGAAAGCAACGTAATGAAAGCAATAGCAAAAATTTCATTAACAGTCGATCAAAATTCAATCATGCTTAATGAAATATATAGGAAAATTTTTACAAGGGACTCAGATGAATTAACTCCACCACCAAATCTACCCGAAAGATTTCCTTTTGCTACCTTAGAACAATTTTTAAAATTCGACCAATTAATTTCGGACTAAACTTTGTGGGACTACATGATAAGTGTACGTTACGATTATTCTTCTACTTTATTGCTTTTCCTTCTCTCGGTAGTTTTGCCTTTTTTCCTTTTTGCAAATAATTTTCGACATTTCATTGAAATCTCGTTAATTTTAGCTTCGCAGATTAGCGGCTGTGGGAGGATCTGGCCCAGAGAATATGGTCAGACGAATTCTTAAATATTTATTGTCGAACGAAGTAGCGACTTTGTTTAATTGGAAGGGAAGGGACAACATGAGCTTCGAAAAACTGGACTCTAAAATTAATTTCTGGTAAGTTCAAAAATATAGGAAATCTAATCCAATCGGTACACTAGTATTCATTTATTCGTCTTCATTATTTATTATTCGTCTCGATTTCGTCTTGAACGTCTTTGTATTTAATGTTACCTAGTTATTAATTAGTTTTTTGTCAACAGCTATTGTAAAGAAGAGACGTATGGAAGACGTATGGAAATAATTTTATTGATTATAAATTAGCCAATTGCGTCAAAGATTGGCTAAAATTCGCTAAATCTCGAATCGGTAGTAGAAGTGGGATGAGTCATCAACGAGAACAGACGTAGGGTATACTGTAGTATATAATATACAAGTATATTGTATTATACGGTCTCGCTCGACTGGACAGTTGGGTGACATTGTATATCAGTTTTTTAATTTTTCCCAATTTTTGTATAAGAAAAAACACCCTGTACATCGTGTCGATATACAGGGTGTTTTTGCATTATGTAAGGACAGCTGATCGAAAGGTCGAAGACCTAGCGAGCTTATACGCGCTAGGAAGTTTGTTAAAAGGGTCTCGCTCGCTACGCGAGCTCGACATCTCGAAGGCCTGCGGCCTTCTTCGCCGTATGACGGTTCGTTAGCCGGATCCTCGCTCGCTTCGCTCGCTCGGGATGTTTGAATTAAATCGCCCTGTATATCGGTTTTTTCTTAGGAAAAAAACACCCTGTATATGGTTCTATCTCTTAACGTGAAAACACCTCGTACATCAAACGTCACATCCTCGTACCCTTGGATACGTAAATGACAACTTCCGACAAGCGACAAATTGCTCTTCGCCGCTGTCATCGGTGTAATTTTTTCAAAATTAATTTCATCATTTCTCGGATATTACTAAACGGATCGATCAGAAAACTATACGTACTTATATATTATGAAATTTTCTTCAATTCCCTATCATTTAAAGTGACGAAATGTTTCAAATAACGAAATTTTCTTGCACTCCGGTATAGTTCCGTTCGGACGAAACGAACGCGTAATTTTAGACCCGGAATTTTTTCGTAAAGCGTCAAAATTTTCACTTTTTAATTCGAAATGCGAACGAAAAGGAATTTTTCGCCAGACTTCTGCTAGATTTTCGGAATCGCCGAATTTTTCTACGTACCCCCATCTGTCTCTCTATGCCCCAGAAACTTTTTTTTTCAACTTTATATTCCATCGAATTACAGTTTTATATAGCGTTTTATTATTGACAAAAAAACACCCCGTACATCGAACGTCACATCCTCGTACCCTTGGTAATTTTTTCAAAATAAATTTCGTCATATCTGGGAGATTAGTAGACGGATCGATCGGAAACTATACGTGTGCATTTTTGCATTCTCTTCATTTCTCGACCATTAAAAGCGACGAAATGTTTCGATTAATGAAATTTTCTTGCACCGAGTTGCAGTTTTGTTTGAACGAAACGAACGCGAATCGTCGGATAACGTCGGACACGGAATTATTTTCGTAATCTGTCGAAATTTTCGCTTTTAATTTTGAATTGCTCACGCAAACGATTTTATTTTCTGTGGCTTATCGGTCTCTATTACCTGGGGTTTTATCTCACTTCATCATTAAAAATTGTACCCCAAGTTCGGAAGTTATTAGTGAGATAATAAAGAAAAGCTCATTTAAACCTGTGTCCAAATTTGCTTAGTTTCCGAGTAACGGGGTGTTAAGAGTCCTACTAACTATACAGCTAAAACCGAAAGAATCCATTCATTCATTCACTGACTCATTGGCGTGTTTTTTTTTTTACGGCCAAACGCGAAGGAAAATCGTCGCGGAAAAAACGCTATCCCACGTAACTCGACGAGATCTATCGGAAAATCGATAATTCGAAACCCGGAAACTTTTCCTTCCGGGTGAAAAACCGGATTTTTAGGGTATTTTTCGGTTTTTTGGGGTTTTTCGGGATTTTTTCCAAAAATCTTCCAACGATTTTCTTTAAAATTTCCCAAAATATTCTTTAATATATTACCAATCACCTCACGCAAACCGCATATCCGGGAAAATCCATTTACCGGAGTTATAGGAAAAACAAATTGTCATTTTTGCAATTTCGGCAAAAAAATTGAAATATCTCGGAAAAAGATGTGATTTCGAAAAAAAAAATTATTCTTCGAAAATTGTAGAGAACGTTTTTCTCTATAAAAGGATATATAAGGGGTTATTCTCTTTTGAACCGTTTTTGAGTTATAACGATAAAAAACAAACTTTCCTTTGCGAACGAAAAATTTATATTTTACAATTACTCCAAAACTAGTCGTTTTTTGAAAATTTCTCAAGAATCGAAACTTGTAAAGAATAGTATTTTGTATAATATATGTAGATGGGGTGATTCGATTTTGAGCGGTTTCCGATTTATAGCACCATTTCGATTTTTTATAGTAAACGTGATTGACAAAAAGTCGAAATAACTCGAAAAAAGATGCGATTTCGAAAATAAAATTATTCTTTGAAAATTGTAGAGGATGTTTTTTTACATAATAAAAAGTTTACGGGGTGGTTCCAACTTTAACGGTTGTTGAGTTACGAGGAAAAAACTGCGATATTGCTGGGTAAAACCGAGCCGATTGGCGTGTTTTTTTCTTACGGCCGTACGCGAAGGAAAATCGTCGCGGGAAAAAACGCCATCTTTACGAATTTTGACGAGATCTATCGGAAAATCGACATTTCGAAACCCGGAAAAGTTTCCTTCCGGGTGAAAAATTCCGGATTTTTAGGGTATTTTTAGGGTTTTTTTGCGATTTATCGGAAACGAAGAGATCGATTTTTCTCAATCTCTCCTAAAATATTCGTCAAATTAATATCGATTATCTCACGCAAACCGCGGGAAAATCAAAATTTCCTTCGCGGAGTTATGGCAAAAATAATTTAATTATAATTAAATTCTTTATTATTTACACGCTCAAATCTCGAAAACTATTAGGTTTACGATAATTTTACAAGAATACAAATTTGTTAAGCGTAGTTTTTCCAACTAACAAAACAAACTGCATATGTTTATCTTGAACATAGTTTTCGATATTTGAGCGTGATAATTTTAATTATGACTAATTAAAATTAAACCTTTTCTAAAAACTCAAAAACTAATTGTCGAATAAAAATTTGTAAATTACTATTCGATGTGTAAAAAAATATTCTCTACAAATCACGTAGTACGAAAAAAATTTCGTAAATCTAACGGTTTAGGAGATATTTGATTTTGAATTTTCCGGAAAAAACGATTTTTGTTACGGCTTGTTCGCGAGGTTCGGAAAATATACCGTTCGATAGAAAAATCAATTCTAAACAATTTCTGTATCTTGTAAAATTTTCGTAAACATTCCGTTTCGGAGATATTAATGTATTTATTCATAAAGTAATTCCTTCTCGATCCGTCCCTGTTCTCTACGGAGAGAACGGTTTCGGGAATCCCTTTGCTGCGCGAATTTGAACCATAAATCCGTCGCTCGAGTCTCATGTTCGCGACTTAGATTTACCCCTATAACTTTTGAACTGTTCAAAATAAACATATGCAGTTTGTTTTGTTAGTTGGAAAAAACTACGCTTAACAAATTTATATTCTTGTAAAATTATCGTAAACTTAATAGTTTTCGAGATTTGAGCGTGTAAATAATAATGAATTTAATTATAATTAAATTATTTTTGCCATAACTCCGCGAAGGAAATTTTGATTTTCCCGCGGTTTGCGTGAGATAATCGATATTAATTTGACGAATATTTTAGGAGAGATTGAGAAAAATCGATCTCTTCGTTTCCGATAAAATCGCAAAAAAACCTAAAAATACCCTAAAAATCCGGAATTTTTCACCCGGAAGGAAACTTTTCCGGGTTTCGAAATGTCGATTTTCCGATAGATCTCGTCAAAATTCGTAAAGATGGCGTTTTTCCCGCGACGATTTTCCTTCGCGTACGGCCGTAAGAAAAAAACACGCCAATCAGCTCGGTTTTACCCAGCAATATCGCAGTTTTTTCCTCGTAACTCAACAACCGTTAAAGTTGGAACCACCCCGTAAACTTTTTATTATGTAAAAAAACATCCTCTACAATTTTCAAAGAATAATTTTTTTTCGAAATCGCATCTTTTTTCGAGTTATTTCGACTTTTTGTCAAACGCGTTAATTTTAAAAAATCGATATCGCGCTATAAATCGGAAACCGCTCAAAATCGAATCACCCCATCTACCTATATTATACAAAATACTATTCTTTACAAATTTCGATTCTTGAGAAATTTTCAAAAAACGGCTAGTTTTGGAGTAATTGTAAAATATAAATTTTTCGTTCGCGAAGGAATGTTTGTTTTTTATCGTTATAACTCAAAAACGGTTCAAAATAGAATAACCCCTTATATGTCCTATTATAGAGAAAAGCGTTCTCTACAATTTTCGAAGAATAAATTTTTTTTCGAAATCGCATCTTTTTTCGAGATATTTCAATTTTTTTGCCGAAATTGCGAAAATGACAATTTGTTTTTCCTATAACTCCGGTAAATGGATTTTCCCGGATATGCGGTTTGCGTGAGGTGATTGGTAATATATTAAAGAATATTTTGGGAAATTTTAAAGAAAATCGTTGGAAGATTTTCGGAGAAAATCTCGAAAAACCTCAAAAATACCCCAAAAATCCGGTTTTTCACCCGGAAGGAAAAGTTTCCGGGTTTCGAAATATCGATTTTCCGATAGATCTCGTCGAGTTACGTCGGATAGCGTTTTTTCCGCGACGATTTTCCTTCGCGTTTGGCCGTAAAAAATAAAACACGCCAATGAGTCAGTGAATGAATGAATGGATTCTTTCGGTTTCAGTTGTATAGTTAGTAGGACAAGTGACAAGACCACCAAAAGATTTAATTGCAACAATTGACGACCTGGCAACGAATCAGTGTCCCAAGAAAGGGCGCGTTAGCGCCCTTTCCAACCTTTCTGCGAGTTTAATAAAATAATCGGTTTTTTTTTGTATTTGCCTAACATTTTTACATGTGTGTAAAAATATAATGTAAGTTTTATATTTGTGCATTTGTATATAGGTTTTAATTTATCTATATTTTGTAAGGTGCGTTAATTAAAAAATTAAATAAAATTAAATAAATATTAAATAAAAAATTAAATAAAACATTTTTAATTATTCCTGTGAGTTCAGAAATGTGACAAGGTCAGTATAGTATAATTTTTATAGATGAGAATCTGAAATTCGGATCTCAGAAACGGAGTACTTTAAGAGATATTATAATAGATATTATGTATATTGATATAAACATTTTTGCTTTTTGTGAGGAGACGATACTGTGGAATTTATTGATGCCACAAGTTTGCAACTCCAAGCATTTTAAGAACAAGTTGTAAAAACGTTTTTAAAATACGGCAATTCATGCTTATTTGGATAGGACATTCAACTTTTGCAACTTCAACTTTTTTACCTTCTTAAAAATAATTATTAAACAATATTCTACAAATTAACGTTATAAAAAAATAAAAATATAACTAATAAACAACATTATATTCTAACGTAATACCTACTGCATTAAAACGTAGTCTATATGATTATAATTGCATTATAAGTAAATGTAATTTCAACGTTATTTAACAACTTATAAAATACGTTGTATTCTAATGCTAAATCTACTGGAATATAACGTAAATAAATATGGTTATACTTACGTTATAAATAAACTCATTTTAAACGTTTCATTATTACGTTAAAATTGGTACTCCTTTTTTGGAGAGAACACCGTTGATTCGCGCGACATTTGTATGAAAAAAAAAAGTTCGGTTATCAACTATTTATTTTACGTTGATTTTTAGTTCGTGTGCCCATTGGGTTATTTAATTCTGATAGGCCAGCTCAGGTGGGTGGCCGCAGGTCGAGCCGATGGTCAGCTATTTTCGTCAGGGTTGCCAGATTTGATTATTGAGACATGCATTCAATAAAAACAAACACAAAACAGATCATGTCATGTTTATATGTAACTAAAAAAGGCTTAGTTAACCAACGTTATAAGTCCTATCAGTCTAATAAAGTTGGTTCTTTTGAGTTACTTCTCTACAGAGAAAGAGCCACACAGAAAATCTGGCAACCCTGTTTTCCTTAAATTGTTATTACTTGTCACTTGTCATGTTTGTTGTTGGTTGAGATCTAGGTCTTTAACTAGCGTTTTGCCGTTTCGTTTATTTGTTTATTCGTTTTATTTATTTCGTTCCTTTTGAGACTAAATTAATAGTGTCGCTATTAAAATGGAACCTGTGTTTATAAAAGCCACCAGTGACAACCTGCCGAAAGTCGATTCAATGATGGTTGCAAACTTCTATGCGAGCAATGCTGATTTCTGCTCGGCAGAGTTTCGACACGTGAAAACTTCGAAGTAAGTATGAAATTGTTCAATTTTTAAGGATTATAAAACGGTTTGAGGCCTATTTCACCGGGCCATGTAATAATCTCCGAAGTTTACGACTATTTAACGACTCTCCTAGCGGGCGGTTGGCTCACCGGGCTACTTCAGTAGCGTCGGAGAATATTGACAATTTTGAATAAAATAATCATTCAAAAATTATTTTATTTTCATATGAAGTTATAGGTTATCTGCATCCTATCGGTTTTTTTTTAAATATGATTTTACCGCGCTCTTGCCTGAGAATTACTTAAAATTCTTGTTAATTATTTTTGTGTAAATGATAATCTATAGGGTAAGAGATTAAAACAATTAACATTCAACAAATATGACGAAACACGAAATTTAGAATTAATTGTGTTTTGAAGAAGTTAGCGTACATACAAAAATTAGAGTAAATTTGAACTTTGAATTTTGTATTGAAATTTTGTAAAAATGTTTTTAATTCATATCGGAATATACAATATTATTTTTAAAACTTTTAAAAAACAAGAATTTCTTTATTTACAACACAAATTTTATTATTTTTATTTAAATAACATATATAAGGATAATGAATAATAACCAAATAATATAAGGTCATTCAATCAGAGCAATCAGAATACCTTAATGGAATGATTTGTAGAGAATTAAAATATCTACAGAATGAGAAGTTGAACGTCTCAATCCCCGGCTTCCCACTTCGTACTTTACCGTTTTGTACCGCGACAAAATTCTACCTGTATTAGTTTCAGTTGGTACCGTCAGTTTCAATGTAATTACTTAGATTACCATTTTGTACCTCGACGGGTCATTACCTACCTAGGTAATCCTCTATACCACAAAATTCAGGATAAATTCAAAGGATAAATTCAGATTTCGGAGTATTTTCAAATGACGATTATCTTATTAGCATCAAATAATAAGAAATCACTTGATGGGAGATTAATGGAATTTTCTTATTAGATTTATATAAAGTTCAAAACCTACCCCGCTTAATACAGTTTTGATTATTATTCTTGAGTGAACAGTTGACGAGCAAATATGAATGCAGTTGTTGAAGTGATTGAGTTAGTGGCAAGTTCCAAGGGCCATAACATGGCGCTTCATTCCGGCCATCAATATTATTTCAAGAGAGCGAATAAAAACGGGACAATAAATTGGTCATGTGTACATCGAAGCAAGTGTAGCGGTAGTTTAACCACGTTGAATAACAAAGTTGTCAGCAAGAATAAAGAGCATGCATGTATTCCAGACCAAGCAAAGGTCGAAGTATTGAAATGTTTGAACAAGTGCAAGAAGAGAGCACGAGAAGAGCTGCTTCCGATTCCAAGGATTTTCAATCAGGAATTTTCAGCATTAAAAGATGCTGGATTAGATTTTGCATATTATGGAAAATTGCCCCGACAATCCTCAATTGGCCCGCTTCAACGATTACTTCGTTGAACAGTGGCTCGAAAACGCTACAATAGGAGATTCTTGGAGCTGTTACAAGCAAAAACACAGGACAACAAACAGCCTAGAAGCATGGCACAGGAAAATCGGCAAACACCATCCCAACGTCTTAGAACTGGTAAAGTTTTTGAAAGAAGACGCCATTGATGCCGGCTTCATAAAACAACGAGCCGATTTACACTTAACCCCCTCAAAACGAAGGAAGAGCTGTTACAAGAATCTGGACCGCGCTGTGGCCGATACAGTCAAAGATTTCACACAAGGTGAAAAAACTATTGAAGAATGTCTGAATAAATTACAGTATGTAGTAAAGTTGGAATAGTTTTAATAATATATGTATGTGCTTCAATAGTATTAGGTTTCTATATTTTCTGTGTTTATTTTGAATCCCTCATTAAATACTTTTTCCTTGTATACTTACCTGTTTGTTTTTCTTGTTACGTCTTTTTTCTACCTGTTAAGATATGCTTAATAGGCGGTACGAAGTGACACTAACTGCAGGTACCGATCCAAGCCGCGGTACCAAGTAGGAAATTTTTGACCCGCGGTACTAAATGGTAAAGTACGAAGTGGGAACAAGTCTCTCAATCGGATCATTAGATCCTGGAAATTTTAGGAAAAACCGGACAATTAGGCGTTTTTTCGAAAATTCATAGCTCCGTCATTTTTTGAGATGGAGCGCTAAAATTTTGAGACAATGTAGGGATTATAATGTCCTTTATATGTGCCAAAGGTGGTAGCTGTGGGATCATTAGTTTTCGCGAAATCGCGATTGAAAGTTTGCAGTGCGCTTTTTTCCAGAAGACCTGTATGCGATACCGTAAGTCCGATAAAAATTTCAAAAAAAGTTTTAAAAAGTTGACATCGTGTACTACAAGACGTATATTTCAGTATTTCGATCAGAGACCTGGAAGAATGCTAAAAACACTCGTAAAGTTCGCGAAAAACGGTTGAAAACCGGGTTTCTTGGTCCGGTCGCCAAGGTTGCTATGACAACCTATAGGAATAATGACGAATTCACAATTTTTTTTTCGAATTTTCGAAAAAATTAGATATCTGATGATTGTGCTTCAAGGTTTATACAATGAACTTTTTATGAAGAATAACTTTTTTTCCTAAAATTAGTGAGGCATTTTGTAGGTATAATTTATGAATAACCTCGGATCAAGTTCTTAAGGACAGCTTACTAAGAAAGAAATAGTAAGAATTTCTCAGATTTGGATATAATCTGGTAAACCCAATTACCACTCTTTAATGGTCATTCAAATTTGGATTAGAAAACCAATCAAGGGGATATTGTTACCACCCTCTCAAATCGTAACACCTAAACCTATATAATGTAGTTAGTTCAGTGATTTTTCATTAGTTGTTATTAGTTCGTTCGATATGGCGTATCTTAACAGTCAAAGTGATTTTCGGATTGACATCGATAGAATTGGTCTTCGGCAATTTTTGCCGGTGCTTAAGGAGTGTTTATTTAGTGGAGGTGATGCGAGAATTAATAAAGACGGAAAATCATTATTTTTCTATCGCTGCAGTACCTATGGTTGAAGGCGTAAAACGTCAAGACGTAAAAAGAAACACTCTTTTTGTAGCAGTGAATGTTAGAATCGAATATTTCCTTAAAAATCGTTGTTATGTGGTTTTTGAAATATCCTGTCTCTACCATATTAAGAGAAAGTAAGCTGAACAGAACAACAGTGCACAGATGCTTAAAATCAATACGGGAACTAATATGTGTACATATCCACGAAACAAGTAGCCCAATTGGAGGAGCCCGGTGCACTGTTGAAATAGACGAGTGTTTTTGGACGTCGAAAATGTAATAGAGGCTGCATAAGACCAACGGCATGGATTGTGGGAGGTATTTGCAGGGAAACGAAACACTGCTTTTTGGAACGTGCGGAAAATAGGAATGCGCAAACATTGACCGATGTTATTCAAAGATGGGTTCGTCAGGGGTCGCTCATCCATACCGATATGTGGCGGGGATACCTAAATTTAAATGAATTAGGATATAACCACCACACTATAAATCACTCAGAAAATTTTGTAGATCCCGACAATCCGGCAATCCACACACAAACGATAGAATCGAAGTGGTCATCTATCAAAAGGGATTTAAGACGGCGGTACGGCAAAATTTCGTCACACGACGAAATTATGACCGAGTATCTTTGAATCCTACACCAAAAGATATGCTACAAAGATTTGTAGCAGCACACCATCTATTTTACCCACATTAAGTTATACAGATGATTTCCGCCGCAGTCAACAAAAGTAAAAACAGGCCCTTTCTAGGGCCAACAATTCTATCGTTAATAGATAAACAATGCTATAAGCTTCGATGTAATCCGAGTAATATAACATTACTACAAAGTATAGGTCAGCCAAAAATTGATATCGACCGTTCTGCGCTCTCTAATGATTTCATTTTTTTCGATTGACCGTTTTGCGCTTCCTCTTTGCTGACCATATATTATTTGGTTATTATTCATTATCCTTATAGATATTATTTAAATAAAAATAATAAAATTTATATTGTAAATAAAGAAATTCTTGTTTCTCAAAAGTTTTGAAAATAATACTGTCTATTCCGATATGAATTAAAAACATTTTTACAAAATTTCAATATAAAATTCAAAGTTCAAATTTACTCTAATTTTTGTATGTACGCTAACTTCTGTAGATTATCATTTACACAAAAATAATTAACAGAATTTTAAGTAATTCTCAGGCAAGAGCGATGTAAAATCATATTAAAAAAAAAACAATAGGATGCAGATAACCGATAACTGCATATGAAAATAAAATAATTTTTGAATAATTGTTTTATTCAAAATTGTCAAAATTTTATTCAAAGGGCATACGAAGTGAGCAGGTGCAAGATAGTCGATGGGACTTTAGTGTCTGTGATAATGGGAGGGAAAGTTCCAGATTCTTCTGCAATGCAGCGAGGGCGGCAACTAGAGGAAAAGGTCAGAAGTGTTTTACAGAACAGTACGTAATTTGTGGGGATGCCGTTATAGAAATAAAATGCCCAACCAGTCGGAGGACTTACAGTAACTACGCCGAAAATGGGGTCGTTAAGAAAATAGTTGATTCATTATAATAGTTGATTATAATGAAGAATTTGTCGAAGATTTGTTGGAAAATAATTTTATATTTTGGAAAAAAAATATTTATCCTCTTTTGTACAGTAGTACAGTAGTATAAATCCTACTAACTATACAGCTAAAACCGAAAGAATCCATTCATTCATTCATTCATTCATTCATTCATTCATTCATTCATTCATTCACTGACTCATTGGCGTGTTTTATTTTTTACGGCCAAACGCGAAAGAAAATCGTCGCGGAAAAACCGCTATCGGACGTAACTCGACGAGATCTATCGGAAAAACGATATTTCGAAACCCGGAAACTTTTCCTTCCGCGTGAAAAACCGGATTTTTGGGTTATTTTTGAGGTTTTTCGGGATTTTCTCCGAAAATCTTCCAACGATTTTCTTTAAAATTTTCCAAAATATTCTTTAATATATTACCAATCACCTCACGCAAACTGCATATCCAGGAAAATCCATTTACCGGAGTTATAGTA
The DNA here is from genome assembly GCA_917563865.1 of Phyllotreta cruciferae. NCBI lineage: Eukaryota > Metazoa > Arthropoda > Insecta > Coleoptera > Chrysomelidae > Phyllotreta > Phyllotreta cruciferae. The sequence goes on along the minus strand of OU830620.1, from coordinate 4,894,282 downwards.
AAAATAAATTTTCATTTTCGCATTTTCGGCAAAAAAATTGAAATATCTCGAAAAAAGATGCGATTTTGAAAAAAATTTTATTCTACGAAAATTGTAGAGAAGGTTTTTCTCTATAATAGGACATATAAGGGGTTATTCTCTTTTGAATCGTTTTTGAGTTATAACGACAAAAAACAAACTTTCCTTCGCGAACGAAAAATTTATATTTTACAATTACTCCAAAACTAGCCGTTTTTTGAAAATTTCTCAAGAATCGAAATTTGTAAAGAATAGTATTTTGTATAATATATGTAGATGGGGTGATTCGATTTTGAGCGGTTTCCGATTTATAACGCGATATCGATTTTTTAAAATAAACGCGATTGACAAAAAGTCGAAATAACTCGAAAAAAGATGCGATTTCGAAAAAAAAATTATTCTTTGAAAATTGTAGAGGATATTTTTTTATATAATAAAAAGTTTACGGGGTGGTTCCAACTTTAACGGTTGTTGAGTTACGACGAAAAACCTGCGATATTGCTGGGTAAAACCGAGCTGATTGGCGTGTTTTTTTCTTACGGCCGTACGCGAAGGAAAATCGTCGCGGGAAAAACGCCATCTTTACGAATTTTGACGGGATCTATCGGAAAATCGACATTTCGAAACCCGGAAAAGTTTCCTTCCGGGTGAAAAATTTCGGATTTTTAGGGTATTTTTAGGGTTTTTTGCGATTTTATCGGAAACGAAGAGATCGATTTTTCTCAATCTCTCCTAAAATATTCGTCAAATTAATATCGATTATCTCACGCAAACCGCGGGAAAATCAAAATTTCCTTCGCGGAGTTATAGCGAAAAATAGCTTAATTATAATTAAATTCATTATTATTTACACACTCAAATCTCGAAAACTAAGGTTTACGAAAATTTTACAACAATACAAATTTGTTAAGGGTAGTTTTTTCTAACTAACAAAACAAACCGCATATTTCTAACTTGAACCGTGCGAGGGCATTTTACTTTGAAACGTTAGCTTGTAGCGGTCGAGAGAGGGGTGTGTAATGTGCATTAATATTTTGGCATTTTGGATTTTGGCCGAGCGATTATTAGCATTAGCATATGTTAGAAATGGGGACGGCACTGGGATGGATATTTATTTAAAATAAACGTCAATGTCACTGTGGATCGAAAACGGGGGTTCGAAAGGGGGATTTTTTCCAGAGATTTTTTTCCGGTAATTAGTTTTTGAGTTATTACAAAAAGTTAAATCTTAATTAATTTCATTATAATTATCACGCTCAAATCTCGAACATTATTGGGTTCATGAATATTTTATAAGAATACAAATTTGTTAAGCTACTTTTTTATAACTAACAAAATAAACCGCATATTTTTAACTTGAACCGTTCAAAAGTTATGGGGACAATTCTAATTGTAAGTCGCGTATAAATTAATCTGATAATGTAACGCGACCGGTGTCGAAGCGGGCAAGAGAGGGGTGTGCATTAGTATTTTGGACATGGGCGCCGCTAGAATTTTTTTCAGGGAGGTGCATCTGCTTCTACACATACATAGATACTATTAACTAATATTTTTTTATTATTATTTTTATTTTTAATTAATTTTTTATATGTATTACACCCGGTTCCCGGCGCCCATGATTTTGGCATTTTGGATTTTGGCCGAGCGATTATTAGCATTAGCTAATATGTTAGAAATGGGGACGCCACTGGGATGGATATTTATTTAAAACGAAAGAATTGTATCGAAAATGTATGATTCACGGAGGGACTAGTTTTTAGGTTGATAAGGTGGAATGGGATGATGTATTACTTTACTTTATTATGTTCTTGGGTGTTAATAAAGAAAAACTTACAATTATTTATTTTTCGGGGTGCGTTTATAAACCTTATTTGATTGGAAGCGAACAAATTTTTGGATTTGGACGCTATTATCAAAGTGTTATTAACAATTACGGCTAATAACTTTTGAGCTTACAATTAGTGATTTGTGATAGTGAAACAGTAGTGTATGGTTGTATAGTAGAGTGTATAATAGTGGTAGTGATTGCCTGACTAAGTGACAAGACCACCAAAAGATTTAATTGCAACAATTGACGACCTGGCAACGGGTCAGTGTCCCTTTCCATCCATTCTGCGAGTTTAGATAATAAATTTATACAAGATGTCCCATAAGGGTTAATCAATATTTTATTGTTTTTAGTATGACCAGATTTAAATTTAACCTTTAACCTTTGAACCCTAACGGTTGTTGACCCCTAAAGGTTGTTGACTTGTGGGCGGGGCTTAAAACCGGTCAAACCGGTTTTGCAGGTGTTTGACCTTGACCTTGACCTGGGGTCAATGACCGGCTCCGCTGCTCCACCGGCTAATCTTAACTACTCACCTACCTTGACAATTGTGGTTTTGGAAAACATTAATGATGTATTTAAAGATTAGTCTTTGACTGACGTTTGGAAAAACAGCGTTAGTCACGTCATTAAAGAGGAAAAGGAGTATCCTGTTTTACCTTCTATAGCTCCAGTAGTTATAGACGATTCAAACCTCGATTCCTCGACAGATGGTTCAGATTTAGATTCGGATTAATTTTCTTATTTTTAATTATTTATTGGTAAACCGAGAGTCATCAAATTAATATAATGTTCATATTTTATTTGTTCGAATTCATTTTAAAAAGTTTTTCAAAATTATTCTAATTTCTAAATATATTATTTCTAAATTCATTTTTCTAAATTATTATTGTATACATATTATTTTAAATAAAGTTTACCGCGTTTGCCCTTTTTCCCAACCTGGCAAAGAGTGCTCACACCTCCCCGTTGGTCTTTGCTGGACAATAAAATTTTATAAGTATTTTCAATCATTCATTTCAATTTATCAAATTTCATTCAATAAAATTTCATTGACAAAGTGAGTACATTAATTATTTCCCAATTAATAATTTTATTTATTTAATGTTAATAATAAAAACTGTACGCCCATGTGCGCGGTCCCTTTGATGTCGGCGCTAGTCGTTTTTTATGCAAAGTTAAATTGGGACTAGCAAGACTTTAAGTACACAAATTTTTACGTTTACGTATGCTAGAATATGGATTTTTTTTCAAAATAGGCAAAAACAAAGACAAATCGCATATATGCAAATATGTATGCACGAGACGACGATTCGCAGGAATTATTTTCACATCGACAGTTTACCGATAACATGTCGACCACTCCTGGTAGTAAAGCTGAGAAAAGGCGCAGGAGGAGAAGGAACTGCGCTTGCAGGAAACGTTTAAAATTGAAGGTAAATAATAATATATCTGAGTAGATGTAAATGTATTCGAGTTGCAGAAACTCTTACTATAAATGAAATGTAGGAGATCGCTGGTGAACGGGAATATCGCGAAACAGGAGGCTCAAATTGGCGAAATTGAGTTCCCGTGAAATTGAGCACTCTTTTTTACTCGACTTTTCATGACCCATCTCAGGAATAGCAGAGGTCCATTTCCAGCCTTACTTATATGTTATATGTTTTTATAGTCTGTTCGCTGACAGAATATAGTAATAAAACCTTCTTCAAGTAGTAGCTATTTAATATCCCAAAAGCCCAACTGTGCACTGTCTTTAGGCGTATTTTGATACATCCTGTATACAGAGTGGTACTACTAAATTTTTTATTCGTTGAGTCACTGATTTGGATACAAAATATTAAGTTTCATTACTATCTTTTATGAGCGAACGGATTATAGCGCATTCTTTATGTAGATACAAAGAAAATCATCCGTTCCAATTGAAGCGAAAGAATCCAAGTTTGACCAAAATAATTCAAATACTCGGTATAAAAGCGCTTTTACCGACAGCTCTTGCAGAAGAGATGATATAAAGTCAATAAAAAAAACGAAAAAAAAAACGAGAGAAAGAGATGTAAAACTGTTAAGTATTACATTTATATTGGTACGTCTATGGCGATAAATTTTAGTTAGTAGCACTAATCAAGGTTACTAGCTCGGTGACATTAAGAAATGGTATTTTGTCGTTGTTGCTTACGAATGGGGTTGCGTTGTGCCACTTGCATTTTGTTCATTTTATTAAATCGTTTGTGTTCAGTCAACTTGAGTTTATATTAAATCTAACCCAATTCAAATCTGTACAAAAACTATTTATACTTGTGTATATTATACATTTTAACAAGAAGAATATATTTAACAATTTGATACAATTGTATGCAATTGCATAGGAGTTATAGTCAATAACAAGAAGGTTTTATAGCTCAAATTACAAATAAGAAATATCTGGTAGAGTATTTTTTTTATCATGTGCTTTACACAAGTAATAAATAATTAATTTGTTGATTATAAAAAAAGGTACCAAACTCTTTTTAAATTAAATATACAGGGTTATTCACGGTCTAATTAGGCTATAGTTTAAAATTAGTTTCAAGGATACATGTTGTCCCCAAAAAAAAGTTACATATCAAAGTTATGTTTTTTAAATGGAATACTCCGTATATTATTACATTTTTTGATTCTTCTCGATGAGCTATTTACAGAAAGGGGTCATACTTGGCATCATGGTCTCATAATAACGGATATACAGCCACTCAACGAACCGACGACATTCCAATTTCGACAGAACAAAGAGCAAAAGGTCTTCGAAGACTCTTTTCTCGAGAAAAGAGACTTCCAAGGTCTTTCTGTCGGCTCAGTCCAGCTGCGGATATTGCCGAAAGGATCATCTAATCTACTATTGCGACTATTTTTTGGGTCTAGCGGTCCAGAACCGCATCCAGTTTGTCGGAAAGGCTAACCTATGTCGCAACTGTCTAAAAACAAGTCATTCAACCCTCAAATGCAGGATTGGACCATGCACGAAATGCAAGAGCAAGCACAACAGTCTGATCCATCGCGAAGATGATTCTACGGGGACGTCAGATGTTGCTAACGCTTTGGCATCAGGTACTAGTCGCGGTAGCCAGAGATATGTAATACTACCGACAGCATACGCATTGGTATTAGACGGGAGTGGTCGTTACCAGAAGATGCGTGCTCTGCTAGATGGTTGTGCGCAAACCCCATTTATTTCCTCCGGAGCCTTGACGCGTCTTGAACTTCCCAAGGAGGAAGCTAATTTATCTATAATGTGGGCACATAAAAGCATGACGGCTCACTTATCAGCTATGTGTACTATTCACCTAAAATCATTATTTTCTTCTTACCAATCTGAACTAACTTGCTATCTATTAGATGAAGTTTCTACTTTCATGCCTGAATTTCTACAGTCCAGGTGCTATAGGTCTACTAATCGGAGGAGAAATATTTTGGGAGATTCTAAGCAATGAGAAGATCTCTTTGGGCAGACACCTACCTATTCAGGACGCTGAGCAGGACGGAGTCCGGCTAGATAATTGGTGGTCCAATGGGCTATCTTCCACCCAAGGTATCCTCTTGTAATTTAATTAAGAATCAAGATTTAAATGACGTTCTATGCAAGTTTTGGGAAACTGAAGAAATTCCCACTGGGTTTGTTTCATGATGAGACGGCGTGTAAGAAAATATTCGTTGAAGCAACGACCAGAAATGCTGATGGCAGATTCGTTGTTTCTCTACCGCTAAAACGGGACATCAAGGATCTCGGTGATTCCAGGTCTTCGGCGGGGGGTCCGAATGGCCGGTTGCGGGTCTCAGAAGGTGCTTCGGATTGCCAATGTCCGGACGCTGTTAAGTTTCTGAGTAAAGCCCGTAGACAAAGACTGTTAGATAGGCCTGAAAAGGACTCTTGAGACAGTCTTGAATAAGACTGGCACCAGCAAATCCTTTCTCCACCTCCTCGTGGTGAACCCTGGAAACGCGTGGAGTACTCGAAGTACTCGACACGCGGCCAACGGAGAAGGGTGAAGGCCTTTAAATAACGGGAACGGATTGGGTAAGGGAAGGTAAACCCTGACAGAAAACCCGCAACCCAATGTGTCATGCGACCCGTGCCGAGGGGTGAATGGCCATGCGTAGTTGGTCTCGAACGGAGCCTCCGGGATACCTGGCGACCTCCCGGAGTAAGAAACCTTAGCGGGGTAAGGGAGCACTGCCCCGCCGGACTGGTAATTCTGCCCAACGCGTGGGAACAGGATGAGTGATGATGAAACTAAAAAAGCAAGCAAGAAAGGAGATGAGGAAATTATAGTGGTAGAGGATGAAGGCGAAACTTTTAGGAGAAGAAACCCAAAGTACTAAGGACACCCCCAAAGGGGCAGAATTGGAGTTCATGACGATATCGGGTTCCTGGGGGGGAACACCCACAAAGCGACAGAGAGAAGATGAAAAAGAGGAGGAAACTGGAAAAATCAAATCAACGGTGAGAGAGAAAGGAGTAGGAACGAAGAGAAGCAGGAACGAGTCGGATAGAGGGAAGGAGGGGTGGAAAGAATTATGGGAGATAATCTCAGGGCTAGAAGCAGCGGTCCTGGACTTGAACACATTAATCGCGGAAAGTAATAATATCACGGGTACTATTAAGGACAAATCCAGAGAGGTAAACCGATGCACATCCTGGGTGAAACGAGTTGCAACAAAAGTGGAGGAGGCGGATAACTTGGACAAAAGTGAAGGCATAAAGACGGATAAGAAAAATCTGGTCGACCAGGGAACTCAAGTGGATTTCGCCGAGGTAGATATGGAAGAGGAAAAACGAAACAGAAGAATTATTGAATGCCTGAATGAAAAGAAGAATGTGCACTGAAAAAAATTCATGCAATTTTTCCTAATTGGTTCTGTAATTTTTACATAACAATATATGTAAAGTCATTTTTACATAATTGTAAGTTTAAATTCACATTTTATGTAGAATTACAATTTATTACATGTAAAAAAAATTTCACTTCTGTAAAAATTTTTGCATTACAATGTATGTTGTGTGAAAATAATATTTTACATAACGAATGTAATATTTCAAAACTCGGCGTGTATATTTAACACCCGTTACACATAACAACTAAAATAATAAAAAAAAAATGTTTCTTTATTTGAACCCGGCTGAAGACACCACCGTATGCAGATCATTAAGTGACAAATGCAGCTGAGGCAGAGGGTTTAAGATGTGATGAACCACGGTAAAATCTATATCCTATAATTATACATTTATATCCTTTAAGAGTAGGGTGGAGGAATAAATATTTTTATATTTTATATCTAATATTTTATTGGGACATTCGGTATATGACGTTCTAAACGGACAATCTATAGTAAGGATAAAAATTACCACAAATATGTAACGAATTTTTAGTTTTAACTTTCCCAATTTGGGCGGTAGTAAGCGCGCAGACGTGAAAAGTTTTACATAATAAAGAACTAATTTTTACATATTATTTTATGAAAGACGGATGAGTTCATTTGTTGGAATTTAAGGGGTGTCGAAGCGTCCTAGTCGAAGCGTCGCGTATCGCTATCGCGTTCGCGTAGGAATTAGGAATAGACGAGTTAGAACGAGTTAGAAGCGAACGTGTCCTCTCAGTCCTCTGTAACCTTACAAAATTGTGGTAAAGTAAAAAGTGTGCTGTTTTTTTTTTTTATTAAGAAGGTAAGTTTTATTTTATTATGTTTGCATGCAGATTGTGCAATTTTAAATCTGTTACAATTCGAAAATACGAATTGCATCAGCATTTACATCGCAATTGGACAGCGGTGAATTTTCTTTGTTTAAGAAATAAATGTAATATTATACTGAACAATTATTTCGCATTTAAAAAACACATTATTAGAGTACATGCTAAAGAACATAAAGGTAACATAAATCAAATTTATAAATGTAATGTTGCAAATTGTACATTTACATCTATTGAAGCAACTTTATTTTTTTCTCATATTTATACTCATATTAGAGATGGCGTTGGCGTTAAATGTCCTTTACAAATTGTTTGTAAAAGTGACACAATTTTTAGGAAGGTAAATAGTATGAGAGTTCATTTTTGTAGAAAACATTACAGTGGTTCTATTTCTTTTAACCAATCGGATAATACAACAAATGTTGCCAATAATGAAGAAGAAAATACCGGAAACTCAGAAAATTCTGTAGAAAATTCTGGAAAAATGACAGGACCTGATATGGAAAATATGAGTTTAAAATTGCTAAGTAATATGTACCTAACCTTACAATCAAAATATTTTTTATGCAATAAGTCATTAAAAACAATAATTGATGGACTAGTGGATATTGAAAATTTGAACAAGGAATATATAAAAACTCAATTAGAACAGCAAACTGATATCGATATTAGTAGCATAAAATTAATGACACTTTTTAATTACGCACATAATAGTGAAAATGGTAAATTAAGGTCAACTTACACCAGAAAAAAGTTTTTTAAAAAAAATTATCACTACATCGAACCAAAAAAAATTTGCTTACAAACTGATTGCATTTCAACTAAATTTTCATTTTATTACATTTCCATATTAGAAACAATTAGAGTATTATTAAAAAATACAGACGTATATAATCAAATTTATTCCAGAAAAGAAAATGTTCCAGATATTTATGAAGATATTTCTGATGGTTTGAATTATAGAAATAATGCATTTTTCAATCAAAATGAAATTCGCATAAAGATAATTTTGTATCAAGATACATTTGCTATATGTAACCCATTAGGTTCTGCGAAAAATAAATATAAAATAGTGGGAATATATATGACTTTAGCCAATCTATTCCCTTGGCATAGAACAAAAGTCGAGCATATTCAATTGGTCGGGTTATGCTTTGAGAGCCATTTAAAAAAGTTTGGGTTCAAAAAAGTCTTTTTTAATTTAATTGAGGAGTTAAAAATTTTAGAATCTGAAGGAATTACTTTTGGTGAAGATAACAAAGTTCTTCGAGGAACAATTATTGCCATGGTAGGTGATAACTTGGGAAGCCATCACATAGGTGGCTTTTTAGAAACTTTCAATGTAAATTCATATTTCTGTCGGTATTGCTATATTCAAAATTTTAATGGGCAAATGACACCAATGCCGCTTAGAAATAAAGAATCACATAACCATGATGTTCAAATGGGGTTATTATTAAACGAAAATTTTAGAGGCGTAAAAGTTGAATCAGTTTTAAATGAATTACAATATTTTCATACATGCTCTCCAGGTCTACCCCCATGTTTAGGTCATGACTTATTTGAAGGGATTGTTTCAGCTGACTTAATGCTCTGTTTTTGTAAAATATTTGAAGAGACGGTAATTACTCCTAATTCTTTAAATAAAAATATAAATAAATTAAAGTTTACTAATGAATTTAAGATATTAATTCCTGAAATACAAAAAAAAGATAAACTTACAGGGACAGCTTCAGAAATATCTCATATCATTACGACTATCTCATTTGCACTTTATGAATACTATGACTACTTAGAAAACAATGATTATTGGAAAATGATACTGTGTTTAAGAAGAATTATCTGTTTAGTTTTATCTTTCAAAATTTCCATCAATCAGATTGCAGAATTACGAAATTTAATAAGAGAGTATATTGATTTTAGAAAAACTTTGTTTCCTAATATAAATCTAAAGCCTAAACATCATTATCTCCTTCATTATCCTTATTTAATAAGACAGTTTGGACCTCTACGACATTTATGGACATTACGATTCGAAAGTAAGCATCAATATTTTAAAAATATTATTCGTAGATGTCCAAATTTTAAAAATGTTTTATATTCTCTTACCGAAAAACATCAATTTCTACAAGCCTTAAATTCAGCAGACCGTAATTTGTACAGTAATCTGATATTGTCCGATAATTTTGAAATTTTTAAATTGGAAGAAACTTCTTCTTGGTGGAAGAAACTTTTAATAAAAAATAATTTAAATGATATTTTTTACATTGCTGACAAAGTGTCATATAGAGGAGTAATATATCAAAAGAATTCATTTGTTTGTTATGGAAGAGATGATTTTGGGTATTTGCAATTATGTCAAATAAATGCAAATTTAGTTAACTCTTGCCAAAATCAACTCAATTTCATTGGAAAATGTGTTACTGTATATTATAATTCGTCTACGGGACTTTATCATGAAGTTCGTAGAGATTTACCCGCCGAAAATGTTTGCATTTGTGTTAAGTTTTGCGATTTGCTATGTCCGGAAACCGTATTGAATTGTCAAATCAACTTTACTGAGTTGTTCTATTTTAAATCATCACCTTTTATGAAATAATATTCATTATTTTCTATACCAAATCTTCACCAAATATCTACCAAATCTCAGAAGTTGTCATTGTTGCACCTATAACCTTTGTTGCAAACAATTTCGCCTACAGTATAAGTATGTAATAATAATAAAAGTAAAAGTAAATATAAGTATAAGTATAAAGTATAAGTATAAGTATAAGTAAAATATAGTGTTGTATAAAATTAAATATACTTATTTACATTAATATACATATATGTATAATAAAATAGTATATACCTATAATTTATATCTACATATAAAAATTATAAAATAAATTATATAAATATTATATAAATTGTTTAGGAATATTTTATAAATATGTATTTAGTATGTATAATTATATTGTCAATGTATTATATAATATTTACAGGATTATTTTGCCTGGATTATTATAAAACAGACTTGGTTTTTAAAATTCTGTTTGTAGGTGTTGCTTCTTACATTCGACATGAACAAACATATTTATACGGTTTGGTCCGTTAATCGCAGTAAAAAGAGTTTAATTGTAATGGATTCAGATGATCCGAATCTGTACGACAATTTAATTTTGAAAGGTATAATATAAAATAATACAAATGTTACTTAATTTATATATTCTAAAAATGAGTACTTTTTTCAGCTTCATCAAAACTCCAAATAAATGGCACATATTTAGTAACCGAGAATAATGGGACACCAGTTGATGAAGAAATTCTTCCATATGTTAGTTCGCAGGTTCTCATTTTGCTGGAAAAAGATGAAAAATGGGAACCCCTTGACCAATATCAATTAAAGTTAAGGGCGGGTAACGAATTGGTCCCTAATGGCACCTCATTTGCGACAGCCTTAACATTATCACCCAGTAATTCGGCCAGCTCTAATACATCAAAAACATTTAGTACTTCCGATAAAGAAAATATTGAAATTCAAAATATAGTAGATTGCAACACAGAACATATGTGGTCTAATTTTCAACTGCCATGGGACATGATGAACGATTCCTTATTACAAAAATTGGAGAGAAACAAAATAAAAAAGAATGAATTTACATCGTTTATTCATATAATAGTGGATAAAATGCGATCCATAAAAACTAACATACCAACCAGAGCATTTAAAATAATTGCAAATAAATGTATAAACAAATACCCTGAAGTTTTTCAAGACGTAGACGATGATGGCGTGGTTTTAGGAGATGGCAGTCATTCATTAGTATGCAAACTTCAAGATCGAAACAATTATTTAAATCGACCTCACAAAAGAAAATGTACGTTACCGGATCCAGCTAATCCTATTTTATCAAAAAAACTTTTTGTTAGAGCAAAAGCTGGTTGTTCAAATTGGGCACCAGACGATACTGAGAGTGCAGAAGTATCCTCTGTAAGAATAAGCAGCGCAAAAGAAACAGATAGCGATTTTATTGAAATTTTGAAAGCCACATACAGCGAGCAAAGACAGTTTTTAAATACTTCGATTCCGCCCACCATTGCGAATATTAAAGAAGAGTGGCCAATTTTATTTTCAGCCAAAGCAATTTATTGGCATTTTAACCACTTGACGAATGCTGATATAAATATGTTTGATAATTTGTCAAGCAAATTAGAAAAAATAAGAAAAGTATCAATAAGCAGAGTTCTAGACGACGCCTCCATATACAGCAGTATTCCTGAGTTAGAAGCCTTTTACCTAATCTCTAGATATTTTAAGGAAGACTTTAATTTATTTTTTAAAGTTTTTTCGGTAAGTTACTTTAAAATATATCATTTAATATTTTTACTTATTATTGTGTATTACTTTTTAGGATAAATCCACTTTTGATCCCGCCGTGTTACCACTAACACCAATCATTATACAATTGGGTAAGTTTCTCATTATTAATGTAAGTTTCTCATTGCAATAATATTTTTTTTGTAGATACAGAAAACCCCATATTTTTTGTTTACATCGACAAACAAAATATAATCGAGGATGGACTTTCATCATTTAATGATGCATTGAAAATATGCTTCGCGCTATTCTTCATTTTGAACATAGAATACCCAAAAAACATTTCTGTATCGCTTGAGCTCATTCAACGATTCATTTTAAAAATACATCCCGATAGTGGATCGAAAAGCGCAAAAAATAAAGTTACACCGACAAAAAAAAAAGTTTTTAACTTTATTAACAAATTGTCAAAACTGTAAAAACCTCTTATTAGTTAATTATGCAATATTTTTTTCTGTATTGGTTGTGAATTCATTTTTCTACTATACTATTGTTTTGTATTGGCTATCTATATGACTTCTATTGGCACATAACTCATTTTACATATACCTACATATCTTTAGTTGCAATATTTTTTTCTGTAATAGTTACCTATGTAGAGAGTTATATAGAGAGTTATATAGGCAGTTATATTAGTTTATATATTAGTATATTAGTTGTTGCTCTGTTACCTACATTAGGTTTTTTTTTTATTAGGACGAACTTATAATGTGTCTTTCTATAACGTATCTTTAACTTTGTTAACCTCTTAATAGTTAATTATTCTACTATACTATTGTTCTGTATTGGCTATCTATATGACTTCTATTGGCACATAACTCATTTTACATATACCTACATATCTTTAGTTGCAATATTTTTTTCTGTAATAGTTACCTATGTAGAGAGTTATATAGAGAGTTATATAGGCAGTTATATTAGTTTATATATTAGTATATTAGTTGTTGCTCTGTTACCTACATTAGGTTTTTTTTTTATTAGGACGAACTTATAATGTGTCTTTCTATAACGTATCTTTAACTTTGTTAACCTCTTAATAGTTAATTATTCTACTATACTATTGTTCTGTATTGGCTATCTATATGACTTCTATTGGCACATAACTCATTTTACATAGATATACATATCTTTAGTTGCAATATTTTTTCTGTAATAGTTACCTATGTAGAGAGTTATATAGAGAGTTATATAGGCAGTTATATTAGTTTATATATTAGTATATTAGTTGTTGCTCTGTTACCTACATTAGGTTTTTTTTTATTAGGACGAACTTATAATGTGTCTTTCTATAACGTATCTTTAACTTTGTTAACCTCTTAATAGTTAATTATTCTACTATACTATTGTTCTGTATTGGCTATCTATATGACTTCTATTGGCATATAACTCATTTTACATTTATAACGTTTTATCTTTATAACGTAAAACGTGAATCTTTAAGTTGCAATATTTTTTTCTGTAATAGTTACATATGTAGAGAGTTATATAGAAAGTTATATTGACAGTTATATTAGTTTCTATATTAGTATATTGGTTGTTGCTCTGTTACCTATATTAGTTTTAGGATTTTTTTCAGCAGGATATAATGTGTCGTTAAACGTATCTTAACTTTGTTAAATTTAAAAAGTTTAGTAAATGTTCTGCATTTATACAATAGTATTTTTTACCTATCTTAATGAAATTGCTATTTGGTAAAATATTGGTATAGTATCTTCTGTATAATTTAATGTTTTCATGCAAAAAATCATAATCCAATTTTTCATTCTTTTACCTAGCGCTTTAAAACTTTTAGTTTTAACTTTATTTTTAAAAATGCTAGGTAAAAGTATGGAAAATTGCATTGTGAATTTTTGCATGAAATACATTATTTATTTTACAAAAAATACACATATTACAGTTGAGTTTTAAAGAATACTTACTGTAATAATACATTAGTTATTTTACAAAAAATACACATATTACAGTTAAGTTTTAAAGAATACTTACTGTAATAATACATTAGTTATTTTACAATAAATACACATATTACAGTTGAGTTTTAAAGAATACTTACTGTAATAATACATTAGTTATTTTACAAAAAATACACATATTACAGTTAAGTTTTAAAGAATACTTACTGTAATAATACATTAGTTATTTTACAATAAATACACATATTACAGTTAAGTTTTAAAGAATACTTGCTGTAATAATACATGTTTTAATATGTGAAAATACATAATATTAATAATGAAAATATGGAATATTACAAAATATTTAATGATATATTACATTATTTTATTTGATAAATTACAGTAAACATTCTGTAGCATAACACTAGTTGTACTGGAAAGTCGTATTGCTAACATATTAACTTTACAAAACAAATTATTTAAAATTACATAAAATACTCTGTAAAATTAATTACACAAATTACACAAAAAAATATGTAAAAAATAATTACAATATAACTTATGTAAACTGTACATAATTTATTCTGTGCAAAATTACCAACGATAAGTTATGTAATTTCACAAAACTCTTTTTACCGTGTGGAGGAGATAATTAATCTGGAGTGACCGGAAGAAGCCTATACCTGTACAGAAGTCAGAAATAGGCTTCCAGAGAAGGAGGAGATAAGGAGTAACGTAGTCGTGATCCTAGATCCGGTCAAGAAGGAAGAGGTGAAAGAATGGAAGGAAGTGATGTAATGAAGCATTTTTTTACCTCCGCCGCTGGTCCGATGTAAACAAATTTATCTGTGTTTAAATCGAATTTAAACACCGATAAATTCGAAACGACGAATTTATTGTAAATTAATATTTAGTTTTAATTTATCGCCGAACTTTGACCTCGTGCTGACCAGCCGGTATCCCACCAGAGAAGTCGTGTGAAGTCCTTCTTTTGGACGCACCACTTCTACTGTTGTTCCCACTTAAAGGGTTATTTTTTACCCCTTTAGAAATGTATAAATTTCGTAAATTTCCCCCAGAACGGCAGTTTCGTAGTTCCGTAGAGTTCTCTCCAATCTTCCGAAATTGTGAAGCCCAAAGCCGAGCTAAAAGTGAAAAGTGCCAGCAGTAGCTCTTATGAAGTGAGTACTTAATTCTGTGGCGACATTTACATTTCGACCGATAATCCCTGTTACCGACCGCGATAATTTTTCATCTAGTTTTCCGTGGAAAAATCGGTCTCACCAGTCGGCAGTGTTGCCGCTGGTAAGTCGATAACGAACTAGAATATCCGCAATAACTGAAATTTTCCGTGGTGAAACCAATTTCACTTGTCGGCAATGTTGCCGCTAGTGATTTGGTACCGATCTAGAACCTCCCTCGATCGCGATGTTTTCCGATTTTATAAAGAAATCAATTTTACCTGTCGGCAGTGTTGCCGCTCGTGATTTGGTATAACTTTCGTGAAACGTTTTCCTCTGTTTCGTTTTATTCGTGGAAAAATCAATTTCACTTGTCGGCAGCGCCAAGCACTTTTAATACACCGTACAAACTGCTTGCACCTTTCCAAGTTTCTTCGTTTACATATTTTTCCGCTTGCATATTTACGCTTGCATTTTCCGCTTTTCTTCTGTAAGCATTATTGTACCGGGTGTCCCACTAGAAGAGGTAACCGGCTGTATATCAGAAACTAATAATCGTACAGCTTTCGGGTAATTTTTTTTTTTATAAAAACGACCAAGAGAAATTGCTGGAAATTATTGTGTCACCGCTAGGGGGCACTATGTCAAAAATGCGGCTATTTTCTCATTTTTCTCGGAAATTTTAAATGTAATGGTGCATTTTTTAAAATTCAGATGAAAAGTGGACAAAAAAATAAGGGATCTAGTAAAAACCGCAAATCTAAATCTCAATTCTATCCCAAGATATTAATAATGAAGATTAAGATTTAGACTATTTTTTTATTCTCTTTCCGTCTATATTAAAAAAAATTCTTCATTATACTTGAAATTTTCCAGAAAAATGAAAAAAAAAAAAACAAATTTTATTTTGCGAAATGTTCGAATTGGTATCCTTTATTTCTAATACACTGTTCCGCAACCATTTAACTGGCTGCGTCAGATTAGATTTGAAAATAAAGTAAGCCTTGGAAACAAAAAAACTGTTTATTATGTCAAAATCCAACAATTTCCATGTCAGAATATTGTTTTACTGTATTCGGAAGATTGTTGTAATTTGTTTTTTTTGAAATGCCTCTACCGCTTGAAGAGTTATATAATATAATTGCTATTTATTTTGAGTGTTTCCAAAATGCGACTATTGCTGCAAGGCAATACGCACTGCGATATCCTCAAAGACGCCGACCCGGCAGAAGATTATTTACGAATTTAGCGAATCGCCTTCGTACTACCGGAAGTGTCTTAAGACCCGCACCCCTCAGAATCCACACCGCAAGAACTGAAGAAAACGTGATTAACGTTTTAGCTTATGTAGCAGCCCAACCTCAGCTAAGTGTTCGGAAAATCTCGAGAGAGTTAGGACATTCTAAATCTACTGTGTTCCGTATATTGAAAAATCGCGGGTAATTATCTTTTGCTGCTCATATAGTGTTATGATTGTCATATTTATAATATTTGTCTTAGGTTACATCGATATCATATTGTGCTCCACCAAGCTTTGTCCGACGAAGACTACGACAGAAGGTTGGATTACTGTCATTGGTTGAGCAACATGATAGCGGAAGACAGAAACTTTGCATTTAAAATTCTGTGGACGGATGAAGCAACGTTTCATAGTAACGGAGGTGTTAACAGACACAATATGCACTACTGGTCAGACACTAACCCCCGCTGGATGCAGGAGGTGCAGCATCAAGGAACCTATATTAGGTTCTTGCTGCTACAAATGAGGCATACAAAGCGCTTCTAATCCAGACTCATTTTATGAACGTTTTTGCAAAATAAAGTTTCAATAATTTTGTTGCCGCTAGGGGGAACTGTGTCAAAAATTTGCCTTTTTTTCATTTTTCTGGAAAATTTCAAGTATAATGAAGCATTTTTTTTAATATAGACGGAAAGAGAATAAAAAAATAGTCTAAATCTTAATCTTCATTATTTATATCTTGGGATAGAATTGAGATTTAGATTTGCGGTTCTTACTAGATCCCTTATTTTTTTGTCCACTTTTCATCTGAATTTAAAAAATGCACCATTACATTTAAAATTTCCGAGAAAAATGAGAAAATAGCCGCATTTTTGACATAGTGCCCCCTAGCGGTGACAAAATGGTTTAATTTTGATATTTTGGTTATGAATCTGATTAAACGGAAAAAACTCTAATACATGACGTCAGAATCATTAAAATCGGTTAAAAAACAAAAAAGTTATAGGACATTTGTTTCTAACAAGTTTGAACCTTCCCCCACCCCTAATTTGAAGAGTAGGGGCAAAAAGTGTTTAATAATTTTTTTTTGTCATCTCCTTAAGATTTCAAAAAGTGTATTTTTAGGACACCTTTATTATGCCTTTTATGAAGATAATCACAGTATAATGTTGTCGAGTGTTCGTAGCGCCCCCTAGCGGTCACCCTACAAGCTTAAAAATAATTTCCAGCAATTTCTCTTGGTCGTTTTTATTAAAAAAAATTTACCCGAAAGCTGTACGATTATTAGTTTCTGATATACAGCCGGTTACCTCTTCTAGTGGGACACCCGGTACATTGCTTGGTTGTTTTTCTGGTATACCGCTCTGCACGGCTTGTATTAATTTTCTTCGAATTTGCTTTTATTTTATTTAGACGAGAATAAATATAATTTTGTAACTTATACTCGTACTCGAAGTTATTTCCTTTCCCTGTCCGACATAACTGAAAATCTAGCTACCAGTCGCATTCATCGCTTTGCTAGGAGTAATTAAAGCCTACTCTTAGTAACTCTGTATATGGATTATTAATTTTCATCGACCCCTGGAAGCACCGTATCTCCATCGGTAGCTACCCAGGTCCTTCAACGCCGTTTTTGAAGGTAAGTGGAGTAAACCATTTAAAAATCTGACGCCTGAGGCAAACCCGTAAATTATTTTATATAACCGAATTGCGCCACTTGTAATCGTCCCGACGAAAAACGGTTACAAAGTTCGTAAAGTAGTTGCTCCAAATTGAGACGCTTTTCAGTGGTAAATAGCCTTGGCCAAAAGTATTTGCCACCCAATTAATTCTTGGGAATCTTATTACCTATATTGCGTTAAATGTCGGCTAGTTATCAAAACCAATCAAATCGTCGCCAATCAGAACAATGCATCATGTCATAAAACTATAAACCCAATAGAATTGGCCAATTTTCAGGTAAATGGAAAGTTAGGAATATTTGCAGTTTACTACAATCCGTTACAGTGTAAAGAAGTGTAAAACAATCATTGCCAATTTGTTGTTGCTTTATCTGAGGCAGTTCATAAAAACTAGGAAATGCCCAAAAGACGCGAGTTGAGTACAGATGAGCGTGTTCCGACCGGTCCTGACCACCCGCGAGTACTTCGGCCGGCTCTGCGGCATTCCACGCCAATCCAGAAAGAAGGGGGACCGCCGCCAGACCGCAGACAAATATATTTTTTCGACATTCGACCTAATTCGATTCATCTAACAATATCATAACGGCGATACACAATTTCGCATATATTCAATGTTCATGCAGTTTCTATTTTTGTTCAATATTTTTACTTGTGTGTTTGTTATTAAATAAACATATTTGTCCACTACATATTGGTCCTTCGAGCGGGATAGGAATCAGAAGACTGCTAGAAGACTTCAGAAAACGAGAGAGTTTTGCTATATTTTTCCTTTCCTATTACAATATTTTCTATAATTTCGATTTTCAAAATTACTATAAACGAAAGAACTCGCCTCAAATATGGCTGATTTATCGAAGCTTATCAGAAAAAGGGGTTCTATAAAAGCTTCATTAACGGCTTTTCAAAAGCATTTAGACTCTGCTCAAAGCAAGGATGCTCTAAAAGAACTAGAAATCTCAATTCTCAATAATAGGTTGAAGGGTGCATCTGAGCTTTTTGGGGAATTTCAACACATTCACACCGACATTGAAAGTTTGTGTGAAGACGAAGTTTTGGAGCCTCATCGTGAACTTCAAGGCTTCGAGGACAAGTTTTACACATTGACGAGTAAAGCAAAATTATTTTTGAAAAAATTTGACGATTCATATTCAGAGATCAGTGTTTTTAGTTCTCGCAAACGTGAATCGGGTGTTATAAAATTACATGCCCCATCATGGCATGTTGAAAGAGTCAAGCCTGACGACGAAACTCAGTCGTTTTCGACGCCTCGGCTCCATCAAGCAACGGTTTATCATTAAACAATATTCAAGCCGTGGGTCCTATTCAAAACGATTTACTATCTATAATTTTGCCATTCAGACAATATAAAAACGTTATATCAGCCGACATAGCAAAAATGTCTCGGCAGGTTCTCATTAATCCGTCACAGCGACCATTGCAATTAATATTGTGGCGCGACAATATTTCGGATCCTATTTGCACATATGCTCTTAATACTGCAACGTATGGTCAAGCATCAGTGGTTACCATCACTTCACCAAGCTACTTTTTCAGGAAGAGCATTTTCGTCTGCTTCATGCAGGCCCTCAACATTTGCTCAATAGCATAAGGAACATTTACTGGTTCATTTCCGGGCGAAATTTAGCTCGCGCCACTGTAAAGAAGTGTTTAAAGTGTTTTAGGTACAATATAGAAAATGCTCAACCTATAATGGACGATTTGCCCAAATCACGAATCACGCCTTCCCGCCCGTTTTCGTTTGTAGACATCGACTACGCAGGACCTTTTCTCATAAAGGATAGGAAGGGCCGTGGTTGCAAAATCACCAAGTATTATATGGGGCTGTTCGTTTGCTTTTCGACAAAGGCGGTCCATCTTGAACTTATTATTTATATTTAAGATTGATTTCCCTATTATGCGTGATTTTATTTCCAATAGTGTATGTATATTAGCAAACCTTCAACTTTGGGTGTATATTATGATTTCTACATCTATGGTATGTATCCTGAAATTTTTAATTGTGGTTGTAGGAATCACTCAGTATCTCCTATAAATCAGTTGCTGCTTGCTTTAAGATTTTATGCCACTGGACCACTGAAAGTTTTTTAATTTGTGCTGGAGATTATCTCAACTTGAGTAAGTCAACGGCGTGCAAGATATTAAAGAAAGTGACATGAGCAATAGCTGGATTAGCGCCACAGTTTATTAGGATGCCATCAATCGAAGAGGAAATAGCTGTTCATCATTTGTCATTCTATAGGATCGCAAGACTTACAAGAATAATTGGGTCTATAGATTGTACCCACATCAAGATTCAATCTCCAGGTAGGTCCTTTTCATCTGTTAAGAATGGAGAGGAGTACTATGTGAGATATAGGGGTTTTAGCTAAATATATTATTAGAAACAATTTATTAGAACCCATAACTGTTTTCAGTTGCTCAAAATATTCAATACTTTAGGAAATACAGCCCTTTTAAATTTAAAATTTTGCTTCGTGACGAAGATAAGTTTTAACCAATCACAAAATGACCGCGTTACATTGAATCATTAACGGCATAAGAAAACGAACAAACTGTTCAGAAGAATAGAAGAAACGAACAAAAGTGAAACTAACATCAAATGACATATCTAGGGTTATGTTATTGTTTATTGTAATTTGTGTTTATGTACTTGCTACACGTGGTCGCAAATTTTTCGTTTTTGTGTTCTTGCTCACTTTTATAGTTTTTTCTGCGTATATAAAATCCGTTCTTTACAGAACGAGCGTTCCTCGTTGTTTCTTCAACGTTTTTGTCGAGAACAAAAGAAATTTTAAGTTAAGCATGGGATCGTTTGGGGACAATGCGATTTCCTATATTCAGTTGAGAAGAGAAAGTGGTATTTGCACCGTCCGAGGGAGGATTACGCCGGAATACAAGATTAGTAAAAAATCGTAAAATGTCATCGCAGAAGTTAACGAATTCGAGGAAGCAGTTATCAAATGTGAATGTGAGGATTGTACTACTGCTAAAGGTAAGTTAATTAAAAATTACAGTTCAAACTTGATTACATATATTGGAAAATTTAGTTCATTATTTTCAAAATTACATTAACTTCTAGGGGGATGCAAGCATGCAGTTGCATTTTTGTTGTGGCTGAACAGGAGAAGCGAGGAGCCATCAGTAACGGCAACCCAAACGTATTGCAGGACACAATGGCGAAATACACTAATCAGAAAGGGTCAATTTTCAAATTGAATAAAGTAGGCCCTGGTGACCATTCCATTCAGTTTCTGTTGGTGGAATTTCTAAAAACAAATTTGAACAAAGGCGCGGATGAATTTTTAAAATTTGCTGCAACGCTTATGGAGGATGAACATCGTGTTGAAGAATGCACAAGAGGGTAAGCAGACCAAAAATATTGGTTCGAGATCAGGCACGCGAGGATAACTGCGTCAGTAGTGTACGAGGCCTCCAGGTGCCAAACAAACGAAGGTTCTCTTACCGAAAAAATTTTGGGAGAAAACGAGGCCTTCGAAACAGAAGCCACTAGAAGAGGCAAGGAGCTGGAGTCGGAAGTAATTAAGGAGGTATCGAGGAGAAAGAACATTAAAATAAAGAAATGCGGAATATTTTCAAACAAAAATCATCCGATATTTGGTGCCTCCCCAGATGGCATATCGGACAACTTTGTGGTAGAAGTGAAGTGCCCATATAAAGTCAATACTGTACAAAATTATGTCAAAAATAATAAAATAACAGACAAATATTTCTATCAAATTCAACTTCAAATGTATTTTGCTAAGAAAACGAAAGGTTTATTTTGTATTGCATCGCCTTCGTTTGAATGTAATAAAGAGGTAAAAATAATTGAAGTTGAATTTGATAGAAATAGCCTGATGGAAGTGATGGATAGAGGAGAATATTTCTGGAAAAATTCCATTTATTCTTTATTGTTAAAAAGTTATACGTAAATAAAAAGTAAATAAAATAATGTTTATTTATTTGATTCACAATTTTTTATAAAATAGCACGTACAGAAAAAAAAATATTAAACAGGTTCCTTAAGATTTATAATACCACAAGCAGTTGTTGTAATATAGCTTAATAAATGCAATCTACTATGGTTAATGCAAGAATGTGGTTTTTAACATTTGAAAATGTCTTATTTTGCCTATTACTCTTTCCACGTTTATTCGTAATGAAGCAATTTGTTTAGACAATTTCACCTGTTCTGGTGTGCTTTGTATACCTTCACTTACACTGGGAGGTCTTAATAAAGTAGCACCTTTTGCTGCAAATATAGCATGCACATGTTTGAAGCCTGTCTCTGCCATAATCATATTCCCGGATGTTATTTTATTCAGATATTCGAATTTTTGAATTATTTCTTTATCTGTTATTCTGTCCGGATACGCAGGCGATAAGTAATTAATGAAACCAGTTGGAATACAAGCAAATAAAAATTTGGCAGTGTTACACTTTTTATATTCAGACCATGTTTTTGCCTGATGTACTGGATTGGATGGCTTCTCTATTTCAATTTCGAAGCAATCGATAATACTTCGAATTTTAGCATATCGTGCTCTAAATGGCAATGGTAATACTTTCTGTATATCCAAAAGACTAGGCCAATAAATAAAATTGTTAAAAAATTGGCCACGTTATAAACATTATTTACGAAAGCTTTTCGAACATAAGATTCACTTACACCGAAATCTAAAGATAATCTCTCATCGGAATCATTAAGTTAAATTTTTGTTAAAATAATTACCACACCTAAATAGTTCATACTACAGCGAGCACATATGTCGTCAACAATGCCAAAAATACTTTCTGGCAAGCCCAAGTATTGTCTGGAGTTTTTCTTTATTAATGCCAGTGTTGATATTTTCCTTGCTTCTCGTTCATGTTTTAAGCATGTGTCATCAGGCTCACTGGGATCGGTCGACGTTAAAGAAGCTGGAGAATGTGAGTTCAACTGATATTCCTTTGATCTAGGGGAGGATTCAGATCACTAGTTGAAATTCCTCGTAGTAGTGGCAAAACTTCTTTGAAAGGTTGTCAGTTAAAAAAACATAAATTAGTTGTACTGTTTGACAATAAAGGAAAAATTAAAAATACCCGGTAATGTTTTACTTCCGGCTAAACCAAAATGGCGCATGCGCCAATTATCGCTGTGACAGCGTCAAAAACCATGCATGGTTGCCAGACGATGAATAATGAAATTCTATTTAATAATGGTAACTTTTTTATTATTACGAGTTTGAATAATTAATAAAACTTACAGAGTAATATTAGTTGTCTATGTAGGGGTGACATGTTTTATATTCGGAGGAATCCAGATTCAAAAGATTGTGTTTGCTTCTCATTTCTTCAAGGTCAAAATAAGATTCTTCTCTCTTTCTATTTCATAAAGATAAAAAGAATCGACTAACAATTTGAAATTCGAATATGTCATTTGTAAAACCCGGTAAAAAGTTTTTATTTCTGCGAAAATGGCCAACCAGGCTGCTAACAAAGCTCGTGTTCCTGTTTTTCTTGTAGACCCCGTGGAGATAATGGGTCTCCCTGAAATACGGCAGGAACAACATCAAATGTTGACTCTGCCTCAGGGGGATCCGTTAACTGTGATCCAGTGGCTGGCGAGAAGGCGACTTCTGAGTAATGCCCGGCAATGCGAAGTGTGTCACGTAAGTTTTGTTAATCATTATTTTAAGAACATATGTATTAAACCCGCATATTTAATAATTGTAATTTGTAGATACCCATGTCTCGAGGGAGCAGAAATGGGGTGGACCGCTTCGTATGGAGATGCAGGATCTGCAAAGCCCAAATCTCCATCAGGAGGAACAGCTTTTTTGAGCGTAGCCATTTAAAGCTGCCCCAAGTGTTGGTGATTTTGCACAGGTGAAGCAGAAACCTACCTCAGAAGGAGATCGCCCAAATTATATTTGGCGGAATAGAAAGAGGCTCCGGGAAGTGCTTCCTGGTAGTAGTTCCTGATCGTACTCAGGAGACCCTGTCGGCACTGATTGTGTAGTAAGTTTTCGATAAATTTTGTAGTTTTCGTAGTATTAGTAGGTTATCGTAGTATTCGTAATGATCGTAGAAAATTGGAACGTAGTCAAGTAGAATAAAAATTACACTGCCTGCCAAAATTATTAGATCACCTAAAAAATTCAAAACCAAATTTCAGTAGCTAAATTTTTGCAGCTGAATCCACTTTTTTTATTAACGTGTAAACGTGTTTTTTATCTTAACTTTATTTCGAGTTCCATATCGCAGTTTGTATATGTGTAATAAAAAATGATCAGAGTAGTTAGGTATTGGCGGTTCAAATTGGGAGCAACAAAATTGAGCAGGGGTCAACGACCTCAAGGTCAAAGGGGAGGGGGGAATAAATTAGCATAATTAGAGCACAGGTGGATCTAATTAGCATAATAACGGTCAAATTTGCATAATTAGAGCACAGTGGAATTTGGCGGTTCAAATTGGGAGCAAAATTAGCATAATAACGGTCAAAAAAATAGGCATTTGGCGGTTCAAATTGGGAGCAAAATTAGCATAATAACGGTCAAAAAAATAGGCATTTGGCGGTTCAAATTGGGAGCAAAATTAGCATATTAACGGTCAAAAAAATAGGCATTTGGCGGTTCAAATTGGGAGCAAAATTAGCATATTAACGGTCAAAAAAATAGGCATTTGGCGGTTCAAATTGGGAGCAAAATTAGCATAATAACGGTCAAAAAAATAGGCATTTGGCGGTTCAAATTGGGAGCAAAATTAGCATAATAACGGTCAAAAAAATAGGCATTTGGCGGTTCAAATTGGGAGCAAAATTAGCATATTAACGGTCAAAAAAATAGGCATTTGGCGGTTCAAATTGGGAGCAAAATTAGCATATTAACGGTCAAAAAAATAGGCATTTGGCGGTTCAAAATGGGAGCAAAATTAACATAATAACTGTCAAAATTAGCATAATTAATAAAACCGGATAAAGTACGTTAAAAGAAACATTCTTACAAAAATTACTTCAGTTCAAAATGCAGTGCAACAAGTGTAACAAAGAGTTTACAAGGAAATACAATTTGCGTCGTCACGAATTAAGTTGTGGTGTAAAACTTCAGTTCAAAATGCAGTGCAACAAGTGTAACAAAGAGTTTACAAGGAAATACAATTTGCGTCGTCACGAATTAAGTTGTGGTGTAAAAATTAAATCAGAAAAGTGTAACAAGTGCAATCGGGAGTTTACAAGAAACGATTATTTACAACAACATCAAAAAAAGTGTTTTGTTTCAAACATGCGAAATGATAATGATTTAAGAGAATATCTATGGCGTATTCAAAAATATTTACCAACATTCTTGCAGAAACCTGATTATTGTGAAAAAGAAAAAGGGGAAGAAGAAGGAGGGGCTGAAAAGCAAAAAAAATGTTGATATAAAACGTGTTTTAATTTTTGCAAATGTGTTGATATTTTCGCTTTAGAATACGAACAATTCAGTTTATAGTTTTTCCAGTTACAATGTGGGTGCTAAAGCCTTACATAAATTATACTCCAATTGTTGGTTTACACAGTGGGATTACAAATATTCGAGAAAAATTGCACAATATGCTTTTAAATCTTGAGGATGACATATGTTACGGAAATGCTCGGTTTATATACGACAGATTTATGTTGGATTTATTAAAAAAACAGTATCAAAAAGGTTATATTAGTTGCGTAGCATTTGAAAATTATAAAATGTGTTTGGAATGTTTTATTTCAAGTTTACGAGCTGCTAAGCAACAAACACTTTTACAATGTTTAGAAGAATACCTGCCAATGTGTGTAAAAAAGTGCGACTGCAATTACCGAGAGGAAAAAGAAGAAACAAATTATTTATTTTAAAAATGTTTGATTTAATTTATATGTGAATAAATGATTTAATAACTACATTTTTATTTTTTTACCAATAAAACCACTAAAATACAATATTATTTTTAATTTTATATAGTTACTATAAAAATAAAGTTACAAATATTTATTTATAATGCTAAGAATAAGTATAAAAATAAACACATAAAAAAAACTTTTTTCTTTTCTATAAGAGGATTCCAACATTTTAACATAGGTGCAGTAGGCACTACACTTTGCATGGTTTTGAATTAATTTTTCTTTTCTATGAGAAGATTCCAACATTTTAGCATAAGTGCAGTAGGGACCATACTTTATATGATCTTCTATTGGATCATCATTTAATTCCCATTTATAAACTTCACAACCACAACAAAAACATCTAACACAATCTTTAAATCCTGTGTAGTAAAATCCCGCTAATGCTAGTTCTATTGGAGATATAACACCTTTCCAATTTTTAAAACTATTTAATCTACAATCGAAAGAATTTGAAAACTTTTCTTCAGCACACATTTTTTAAAAAATTCACAGAGATTGAAAAAATTTTTTCTATTAGTAATATGGTTAAAACAACTACACTGTAGTAAGATAACCAATGAATTGAATTATTTTCAACTGTAGACGTTATTTTTTCTTTTTTGTTGGGAGAGGGGTACAAATCACGCCAATCTGTCTCTTCTAATTTATTATTACTTAATCTAATTTTTAATTTGTATACAGTGCTATTTTGTGGTAATTTAATAGTATGAAGCGGTGTATTATTAGGGGAATAACTAATCATTCTTTCCCAATTAGCAGGCCAACTGTCATTTTTAATTCCATTTTTATCGAAACAAATAAACACTTCCTTACTATTATAAGGATGTTGAATATACAAATGATTTAACCAGATGGCTTGAAGAATTAAAATACTTGTTAACATCTTTACGCCTATTAAACAACTAATATTTTTTATATAAAACTGTACTTAAATGTAATTTGATTACCCCTCAATATTTTTACAATTAGGGAAACACATTTTTGCATACGGGTTAACCGTTAAAGTAACCGTTTCATCTTACACGCGATCATTGTTGCGAATATTAGAAACAGTTAAACGAACAAAAAGTAATTTACCGAAATATAACCGAATATTGTAATTTACAAACATCGGGGTGGTTATTTAAAGAGAATTTAAGATAAAGGGGGGTTTCTAATTAAAAAAATAGTATAAATTCAATGATAATAAAAATTTGTTCATTCAAGATGAGTTCAGAGTGTGTGATTGATAGTTCAGCCTTTTTTGAAAAAACTAAAACAGTTTGTGTACATCATACTTATTACATTTTGACCCCGATAAGTTCTTTAAAATTTTGTTTTAATTGTTTATACAACATAATATCCGAGTGGGATGATTTAAACTTAGAATGTTGTTTTGTGCATAAACATTTTATGGAAGAATATTCCAAACTAAAAAACTTTGAACAATGTTCTAATTGCGACAATTCTTTATACCAAATTTTCATAAAAGATTTTTGTAAGGTGTGTTCGCAAAATATGTAAAACG
Source organism: Phyllotreta cruciferae (assembly GCA_917563865.1). NCBI lineage: Eukaryota > Metazoa > Arthropoda > Insecta > Coleoptera > Chrysomelidae > Phyllotreta > Phyllotreta cruciferae. Next base: position 4,866,924 of record OU830620.1, on the reverse strand, counting down.
TTTTTGAAAAAGTTTTTTGCGAGTGGTGGTAGTGACACATAAAAAACATAACCCGGAAATATTACTTTTATTTCAAAAAATGGCTCAACAATTTGAAGATGATGAAAGCGAATACGATAGCGGGATCGAAGCCGAATTTGACCAAGACATCAAAAACTACGTTTTTAATTATACAACAAACCAGGAAGAATTAGTTTGTATTTTTTACCACTACATCTACTGTGAAATTGATAACAAATGGTTTTGTTATTATTGTTTTAATTCAGAAAATCGTTCGGTTGGAGGAAGCCATTCTTCACACGAGACTATTAGCAAACATGTACTAAATAGATACAATTACGAGTGTGATAAATGTAAATGCAAGTTAATTAGTGTTGTGTGTCTGCAAAATTGTTGTATTTGCAATTAAAAAATATGTCAAATTTACGCTTTTGATTTTTGTAGTTTCTATGTAGTTTTACTATTGTATTTAGGTTTTATTAATATTTAAAGTTTTAGTTTTATATATGTAGGTAAATAAATTTATCAAAAAAAAAATTTTTTTTTTATTACAAAAAAAAAACATTAAAAAGGTTTTATTAAAAACTTATTAATTCAAGAGGAAAAAATTGCGAAAGAACTTATTTCTAACTTAAAACAAAAAACACTTTATTAAAAAATAATTTATTTTAAAACCATATTTTTACAAGTTTTTTGTATGTTATAAAAAAGGTAAAAAATTGCGAAAGAACTTATTTATAACTTAAAACAAAAAACACTATTAAAAAAACTAATTTATTTGAAAACCATATTTTTACTAGATTTCGTATGTTATAAAAAAACAAAAAAATTAAATAAAATTTTGTATTCCTAAAAACAAATATAACTTTTTTTTCACTACAAATAAAATTAATTATCGTGCTAAAAAGTCGGATGTATTAAAAAATAAAAAAATAAATAAACTTATATATCGCGAAAAAAAAATAAAAATCACAATTATTACTATAAATTTTTTTGGAAATCCGTAATAAAACGCTTTATAATTTTTGTATACATCCGACTTTTTTTAGCGTATTTATCCCTTTTTTCATTGTATTTTTTCAATTTTTGTTCAAAAACAAACATGCTATTATATACCACTTTAATATATTTTTCAGTTTTTTCATCAATTTCACTGTCACTATCACTGTCTTGGTCCCGTTCCTCCTCCTTATTCTCCCACATCTTCATTTGATCATGCTCCTGCTCCTGCATTTGCGCCTGATCCTGCTCCTCCTCCTGCATCTGCTCCTGCTGCTCCTCCTCCTGCATCTGCTCCTGCTGCTGCACCTCCTTCAGCTCCGTTAAGCTTTCATCGTCGGAAATATCCGAAAAATTATTTTTGTATCCAATTGGTTTTACTTTTTCAAATGAACCACTTATTATTTCAATTTCACAGTCTTTTGCTAATTTTATTATTTCATCAGAAATAATATTAATTTTTTTTTTTGGTATGTCTGGGTCAGAAAAATCTCTCTGAAATGTTTTCATTTCGACTAATTCTTTTAAACTGACTCGGTGAATTTGCTGCAATTGCCACCAAACCCTAAAATTCACTTTTCCGTTAAAATTCGTTGGGATCTGTTGCAATCCGTTACATGTAAATTAACGCACAAAAATTCGCGAAATTACCCGTATATTTACAATTACTTATCCGTTGCAATATGGATTCAATTATTGCACTAAAATTCGCGAAATTACGTTTATATTCGTAATAAGCTTTGCGTGTTAATTAAATGCACCCTTAATTAAATTACAATTTTAAATCCTTAATTTTAAGTCCTTAACAAGGATATAATAAGAGCCCCACCAACAAACATGAGCAAGTCAGAAAAAAGAAAATTTCGAGAGGAAGAGCGATGGCGGCATGAAAAATTGCAACAACAAAAGTTGCAAAAAAAAAAAGGTAACCTTAAATACTTAATAATCTTAAAACCTTAAAAATAATGTTTTAAAAATTTTTTACAGATTCTTCAACAAAATAATAAATTATTAATATTTATTGTTATTAACATATTGTCAACATAAATTGTAAAAATTAAATAGTGTTTTGTGAGTTATCAAATTTTTATTCCCCCTCCTGAAAATTAATTAATTGTTTCCGCCCCTAAAAATTTCTTATAAAAGCCGAATTATTTTTTTTTATTTAGTCATAAAAATGAATTCAAACATATTTTTGAGTGAACGAAGATTTAGTTTAAATCAATCAAAATCTAAGTTTATATCTGTTTGTTTATGTCCTAATTTAAATTGGACACCATGTGTAGTTATTTCTGGAAGTAACAACTCTAACGTACAATTCAGTGAAAAAGATTGGGAGCAATTTTTATCATACAGAGATGTAATTAACAACTTTTTATACACAGCAGATTATTGTCCTGCAATAGAAACATCAAATTTTGTGTTACATTTTGAAAAATTTGAAAAATCTAAAGTTGTGAAAATAACTTTTAACAATTCTTGTATTTGGTTGGGATCTTCATCATTGGAAGAAATGTGGAAAATAGCACCACTAATAAAATATCATCTAGAAAATTTTAAAAATCAAAATATTTTAAACACTTTACAATTATTAAAAAATATGAAAGGAAATGATGTTATAAATAATTCTCTCATGATAATGGAACCATTCAAAAATAGACATGCTGTGACTTATGGAATAATAATGGAGGTGATTTATTTGTATCCTGAGCTGCTATGAAAAAAGTGACATTTAATGAAAGTTTGAACCAAGTGCATTACATGTACACATGGAATTACGCATACCGAGTGGCTCGAAAAAGTGAATGGGAATTAACTGCACTGGATCGTATACGGTTTTCTGCACGCATTAAAGAAGCTTCTATAATTTTAAATCCTATATTAGATTTAGTTTATAGAAATAATGTATATAAAAAAATACAACAATTTTATACATAATAAACTTTTTATTAAAAAAATTATACTACATCTTTTTTATTTATCCAAGAATTATAATTTAATCCCAGCCATTTTACGTAAAGTTTGTTTCCCTTTTTTTTCAACACTTTCTCTATTAAATAAACATCAGGATGTTTTACTTTTTGTAATTCTTCCGTATAAAAACCACCTTGAATTTCTTCTTTTTTATCATCTTCTAAAATATATGTTGTTGGGTTCGTCAATTTAACTTTTTTAATTTTAAAAATTTCGGTAGTCCAATTAGGAGTATAACCTTTACTCGCAGAATGGTTGGAAAGGGCGCTAACGCGCCCTTTCTTGGGACACTGACCCGTTGCCAGGTCGTCAATTGTTGCAATTAAATGTTTTGGTGGTCTTGCTTGTCACTTAGTCAGGCAATCACTACCACCATATACACTCTACTATACAACCATACACTACTGCTTCACTATCACAAATCACTAATTGTAAGCTCAAAAGTTTATTAGCTATATTTGTTAATAAAACTTTGATAATAGCGTCCAAATCCAAAAATTTGTTCGCTTCAAATCAAATAAGGTTTATAAACGCACCCCGAAAAATAAATAATTGTACGTCTTTCTTTATTAACACCCAAGAACAAAATAACAAAGTAAAGTAAAACATCATCCGATTCCACCTTATCAACCTAAAAACTAGTCCCACCGTGAATCATTCATTTTCGATACAATTCTTTCGTTTTAAATAAATATCCATCGCAGTGCCGTCCCCATTTCTAACATATTAGCTAATGCTAATAATCGCTCGGCCAAAATCCAAAATGCCAAAATATTAATGCACATTGCACATCCCTCTCTCGACCGCTTCAAGTTAACGTTTCAAAGTAAAATGCTCTCTCACGGTTCAAGTTAAAAATATGCGGTTTGTTTTGTTAGTTTGAAAAAACTACGCTTAACAAATTTGTATTTTGTAATATTTTCGTAAACCTAATAGTTTTCGATATTTGAGCGTGATAATTTTAATTATGACTAATTAAAATTAAACCTTTTCTAATAACTCAAAAACTAATTGTCGAATAAAAATTTGTAAATTACTATTCGATGTAAAAAAATAATCCCTACAAATCACCTAGTTTGAAAAAATTTCGTAAATCTAACGGCTTAGGAGATATTTGATTTTGAATTTTCCGGAAAAACGATTTTTGTTACGGCTTGTTCGCGAGGTTCGGAAAATATACCGTTCGATAGAAAAATCATTTCTAAACAATTTCTGTATCTTGTAAAATTTTCGTAAACCTTCCGTTTCGAAGATAATAATGTATTTATTCATAAAGTAATTCCTTCTCGATCCGTCCCTGTACTCTACGGAGAGACCGGTTTCGGGAATCCCTTTGCTGCGCGAATTTGAACCATTAATCCGTCGCTCGAGTCTCATGTTCGCGACTTAGATTTACCCCTAAAACTTTTGAACTGTTCAAGATAAACATATGCAGTTTGTTTTGTTAGTTGGAAAAAACTACGCTTAACAAATTTGTATTCTTGTAAAATTATCGTAAACCTAATAGTTTTCGAGATTTGAGCGTGTAAATAATAAAGAATTTAATTATAATTAAATTATTTTTGCCATAACTCCGCGAAGGAAATTTTGATTTTCCCGCGGTTTGCGTGAGATAATCGATATTAATTTGACGAATATTTTAGGAGAGATTGAGAAAAATCGATCTCTTCGTTTCCGATAAAATCGCAAAAAACCCTAAAAATACCCTAAAAATCCGGAATTTTTCACCCGGAAGGAAACTTTTCCGGGTTTCGAAATGTCGATTTTCCGATAGATCTCGTCAAAATTCGTAAAGATGGCGTTTTTCCCGCGACGATTTTCCTTCGCGTACGGCCGTAAGAAAGAAACACGCCAATCAGCTCGGTTTTACCCAGCAATATCGCAGGTTTTTCGTCGTAACTCAACAACCGTTAAAGTTGGAACCACCCCGTAAACTTTTTATTATGTAAAAAAATATCCTCTACAATTTTCAAAGAATAAATTTTTTTTCGAAATCGCATCTTTTTTCGAGTTATTTCGACTTTTTGTCAATTGCGTTTATTTTAAAAAATCGATATCGCGCTATAAATCGGAAACCGCTCAAAATCAAATCACCCCATCTACCTATATTATACAAAATACTATTCTTTACAAATTTCGATTCTTGAGAAATTTTCAAAAAACGGCTAGTTTTTGAGTAATTGTAAAATATAAATTTTTCGTTCGCGAAGGAAAGTTTGTTTTTTATCGTTATAACTCAAAAACGGTTCAAAATAGAATAACCCCTTATATGTCCTATTATAGAGAAAAACGTTCTCTACAATTTTCAAAGAATAAGTTTTTTTTCGAAATCGCATCTTTTTTCGAGTTATTTCGATTTCGCCCTTTCTTGGGACACTTACCCGTTGCCAGGTCGTCAATTGTTGCAATTAAATCTTTTGGTGGTCTTGTCAGTTAGTCAGGCAATCACTACCACTATTATACACTCTACTATACAACCATACACTACTGCTTCATTATCACAAATCACTAATTGTAAGCTCAAAAGTTTATTAGCCGTAATTGTTAATAAAACTTTGATAATAGCGTCCAAATCCAAAAATTTGTCCGCTTGAAATCAAATAAGGTTTATAAGCGCACCCCGAAAAATAAATAATTGTAAGTCTTTCTTTATTAACACCCAATAACAAAATAACAAAGTAAAGTAATACATCATCCGATTCCACCTTATCAACCTAAAAACTAGTCCCTCCGTGAATCATACATTTTCGATACAATTCTTTCGGTTTAAATAAATATCCATCGCAGTGCCGTCCCCATTTCTAACGGGTCTATGACGTTTCGCCGCGGCCGATTCGCCGCGGCCGTTCCGCCGCGGCCGGTAAGCCGACAGCCGTTTCGGCGCCGGCCGTTTCGCCGCCGGCCTTTTCGCCGCTGGCCATGTCGCTGTTGTTCTTTTTTGGTCTTTTGTTTTTCAACAATAGCTCTTCTTCTTCTGTTGTTTTATTGGCTTCAGCAAAAGGGCTATTTGGCCAAACGATAGCTCATCTTAAATTTTCCCGTCGGCTGGATTTATTTAATTTTATCCTAAAATCTATTTACAATATCATAAGGGGTAAACTTAATCCGTAATTAAAAATTAAACGTTAAATTATAATAAATAACAAGACTAATTATCCTAGTTCTACTGTTGATGCCCAATTCCTATTGAAATTAAATTTTCTTCGTATACATTAAAATGAAAGTAGGCATATTTAAGAGAGGATTAAGTACAATAATTATAAGTAGACTATTGTAGACCAGCAGAATTTCTACCTGGTACTTCAGGTACTTCAATTTTGATTTATTTTGATCTTACCTGATTGGTCAAAAGAATACGGATAAAATCCATATTCCTAATTACATAGCTATAAAAGGCTATTACAATATTTTTAATTTATTTAGTTGTCTGATGGTTCTTTTATGAAACACTTCGAACTTTTGTACCTATTTTCCAAAAATGGAACAGCAAATATTAAGTAAACGTGGCCGTGATAAATTTACTCATGACGGGTTTGTGTACGTTTTTGACAAAGTGAGTGCTAAAGAAGAAACAGTGAAATTTTGGCGTTGTGAAGAAAGAGGCAGATGTAAAGCTCGCATTCACACCAATAATGGAGAAGTTATTAAAACAGTAAATATACATTGTCACGATGCGTCGGCGGCAAATGTAAAGGTGCAGTCAGTTGTAACCCGATTAAAAACTAGGGCCGTGGAAACTGTTGAATCGACTAATCAAGTCATTAATGAATGTATTGCTGATGTAACTATGGGTTCACAAGTTACTCTTCCCAATTCTGCAGCATTAAGAAAAATTATTCGGAGGAAAAGAAATGAAGTAAATGCTGTTCCGATCAACCCTACTACTCTTCAAGAACTTCAAATACCCGAAGAATTCCGAATATACGTACCTCAAGTAAATATCTCAGTAAACTTTTTACTTTGTGATTCGGGACCTGGATTAGAGAGAATTTTAATTTTTGGACGAGAAGATTGGCTACAATACTTGCGAACAACTGCTACGTGGTATATAGATGGCACATTTAAGATATGTCCAAATATATTTTATCAAGTATATGTAATAATGGCGAAACAATTCAATGGCGTTCACCCAATACTGTATGCTTTACTACCGAATAAGCAAGCGGCTACGTACCGACGAATGTTTTCAATGATTAAGGATGTGGTACCGAACTTGTCACCATCATATATAAATTGTGATTTCGAACAAGCTGTCATATCAGCTATTAGAGAATGTTTCCCTAATAGTACAATCAGAGGTTGTTTTTTCCACTTAGCCCAAAACATGAGAAAACACATCGCTAATTTGGGGTTGCTTCGGGAATATAACAACAATCCGGATTTTGCCCTATTTGCGAAAATGGTAAGAATATAATTTGATTCTATAATAATACATACAGTGTGTCCGCAAAGTCCCGGGACCCCAATTTTTTGAGAACCGGACATTTTTAAGAAAAGAGCTCGGACACGTCGATTTTTATTTAAAAAAACGGATTAGAAAAAATTATGTGTACTTATACAGGATTCCCCAAAAAAGAGATTTTACTAAAACTTACATTTTCTTAAATGGACTGCCTTATTTATTATTTCATTTTTGGTTTGTACTGTAATTCCACAACTAAATTCGTCCCCCAGCAAGGGATTATAAAATTGATCGGTTCTGGGAATATTTAATTTTGAAAATGATAAGCAGCTTAAGAGATTTGGGAGATAGATTTGGAAAATATGTATCACCCAGTATAATGAGTTTTAGTTGTAAAATGTAGAACATTGAAATTAACAATTGACGGGTTTTTAAGCATATTTAGCTTAAGAAATATCGAATTTTTCTATTCTTTACGGACACTGTATATTATAAGGTAGTAAAATATTTATAATAATATGTATGTATACTTCTTAACTGAAAACTCAAAGCCTTAAGTAATGTCTTTAAATAATTTGAGTTCTGTTTCCAGGTCATAGGATTAGCCTTCGTACCAATTCCAAATTTGGAAGAAGTCCTCACCGACTTATCAGACCAGTTGCCCGACAATCTTGTTCCCCTATTAGATTGGTTTGAGGACAATTATATAGGCAGACCAAACCGCCGAGGAAATGGAAGACGGAATCCACTATTTCCTGTGGATATGTGGAATGTGCACAATCGTTCTCTGCTTGGAGAAGATCGAACCAACAACCACGTTGAAGCTGCTCACCGTCGTCTTCAATGCGAGCTAGGTGTGGAACATCCTTCGATATGGAAATTTATCGATGGACTCAGAAAAACGCAGAAAGGTCGGGATGTCTACATAGAAAAATTAATGGCAGGACAACCACCTCCTTTAAAATTGAAAAAATTCCGCGATGCTGATGACAGAATAATAAGAATAATACAAGATTTCAATAATAGGAACAGCATTGAATATTTACGCGCCATAGCACAAAATTATCAATTTTAATGTATATGTAATGTATTTAATGTAATTTAAGGTATGTAATAAAATATTTTTTCTGTATCATTTGATTTTACCTACCTGATATTTTAAAAGCTTATCAAAAACATGAAAAAAATACTAAGCGGTGAAGCGGCTGGCGGCGAAACGGCTAGCGGCGAAACGGCTAGCGGCGATACGGCTGGCGGAGAAACGGCTGGCGGCGAACCGGCCGCGACGAAACAGCCGCGGCGAATCGGCCGGGGCGAATCGTCCCATCCCCATTTCTAACATATGCTAATGCTAATAGTCGCTCGGCCAAAATCCAAAATGCCAAAATATTAATGCACATTGCACACCCCTCTCTCGACCGCTACAAGCTAACTTTTCAAAGTAAAATACCCTCGCACAGTTCAATTTAAAAATATGCGGTTTGTTTTGTTAGTTAGAAAAAACTACGCTTAACAAATTTGTATTTTTGTAATATTTTCGTAAACCTTCCGTTTCGGAGATATTAATGTATTTATTCATAAAGTAATTCCTTCTCGATCCGTCCCTGTTCTCTACGGAGAGAACGGTTTCGGGAATCCCTTTGCTGCGCGAATTTGAACCATAAATCAGTCGCTCGAGTCTCATGTTCACGACTTAGATTTACCCCTATAACTTTTGAACTGTTCAAGATAAACATATGCAATTTGTTTTGTTAGTTGGAAAAAACTACGCTTAACAAATTTGTATTCTTGTAAAATTATCGTACACCTAATAGTTTTCGAGATTTGAGCGTGTAAATAATAATGAATTTAATTATAATTAAATTATTTTTGCCATAACTCCACGAAAGAAAATTTGATTTTCCCGCGGTTTGCGTGAGATAATCGATATTAATTTGACGAATATTTTAGGAGAGATTGAGAAAAATCGATCTCTTCGTTTCCGATAAAATCGCAAAAAACCCTAAAAATCCGGAATTTTTCACCCGGAAGGAAACTTTTCCGGGTTTCGAAATGTCGATTTTCCGATAGATCTCGTCAAAATTCGTAAAGATGGCGTTTTTCCCGCGACGATTTTCCTTCGCGTACGGCCGTAAGAAAAAAACGCGCCAATCAGCTCGGTTTTACCCAGTAATATCGCAGGTTTTTCGTCGTAACTCAACAACCGTTAAAGTTGGAACCACCCCGTAAAATTTTTATTATGTAAAAAAACATCCTCTACAATTTTCAAAGAATAAATTTTTTTTCGAAATCGCATCTTTTTTCGAGTTATTTCGACTTTTTGTCAATCGCGTTTATTTTAAAAAATCGATATCGCGCTATAAATCGGAAACCGCTCAAAATCGAATCACCCCATCCACATATATTATACAAAATACTATTCTTTACAAATTTCGATTCTTGAGAAATTTTCAAAAAACGGCTAGTTTTTGAGTAATTGTAAAATATAAATTTTTCGTTCGCGAAGGAATGTTTGTTTTTTATCGTTATAACTCAAAAACGGCTCAAAATAGAATAACCCCTTATATGTCCTATTATAGAGAAAAGCGTTCTCTACAATTTTCGAAGAATAAATTTTTTTTCGAAATCGCATCTTTTTTCGAGATATTTCAATTTTTTTGCCGAAATTGCGAAAATGACAATTTGTTTTTCCTATAACTCCGGTAAATGGATTTTCCCCGATATGCGGTTTGCGTGAGGTGATTGGTAATATATTAAAGAATATTTTGGAAAATTTTAAAGAAAATCGTCGGAAGATTTTCGGAGAAAATCCCGAAAAACCTCAAAAATACCCCAAAAATCCGGTTTTTCACCCGGAAGGAAACTTTTCCGGGTTTCGAAATATCGATTTTCCGATAGATCTCGTCGAGTTACGTCGGATAGCGTTTTTTCCGCGACGATTTTCCTTCGCGTTTGGCCGTAAAAAAAAAAACACGCCAATGAGTCAGTGAATGAATGAATGAATGAATGAATGAATGGATTCTTTCGGTTTCAGTTGTATAGTTAGTAGGATTAAATGCATAACGATGTTTACTTATACGAACAAAATCACCCTTTTCAAATTTGGGGATTTTAGGGTCAATAGTTTTTAGTTGGTTAAAAGCAATAATATAATGAGCATTTTTATCAGTAACTTTACTAGGAATAGCACCGGTAGTCGTATGTCTTGTATTGTTATATTTTGCTACAACGTTTGGGAGAATTTTAACCCATTTGTATGAACCTTGCATACTAAATTGTTTCCAAAGCATAGTTTTTAAAGTTCGAATAACTCTTTCAACTATACTTGCTTTTAAATTGGAAAATGTGCTGTAATGATTAATATTATATTTTTTCATTAATTCTTGAAAATCTTTATTATAAAATTCTTTTCCATTATCCGTTTGTAAATTTTTAGGAGGGAACATTTGCATTAGAATTTTTTTCATAGCTTTTGTAACATCACTACCGGTTTTTTTCTTAACAGGTTCAGCCCAAACATATTTACTAAATGCGTTAATTACAACTAATATGTAATTATATCCTTGATTTTCTTTACCATAAAGAGACATTATAGCTAAATCACCCTGAATTAAATCATGTAAACCTTTAATAATAACGTGTCTTCTTCTATAGTTTTGTCTAGCCGACCTATGTAATTCTTCTACAACATCAACTTTACTCATATTCTACTGGTATTTTTAAAACAAGCTCACAAATAGCATTAACATTTTGAACAATTTTTGAGGTTAAAGAGAGTTTATCACCCACATTAACTTTTTGATTAATAACATCACTCGGTTCAAACAATTTTTTGTTTAAAATAATTTGAGCATCTTTAGGATACACGGAAGCTTTTTCAATTGTGGCAGCTATAGGAAACGTATACGTTTTTGAATGATCGTATATATACCAAACTAAATTTCCATCGGAATCCTTATTAAGATTACCTTTTATGTTGCTTTCAAGAATAAGTATTGATTTACTAAATAGTTTTGGTTTGTTACAAATATAAAACGTAGGTGGAAAAGATGAGCCACCATCATCAAGAAAATGATTACCGAATTTGTTAAGTGGCATTTTTATACTAATTACATTGTTGGATTACCAAAGTATTTATTCAATTATTCCACCTTCACGTAATTCTTCAATAATTGAAATAATTTCATTTTGAACTCCGGTATTACCAGCAGTTTCAGATGCTACTAATAATTTTAATCTATTTATTAATTCATTATAATCATTAAAATAAACGTAATCAATTTTGTTTTTGGAATATTTTTTTAATGCTCCTCCTCTTTTACTTTTCATATTTCGGGTTAAAACACCTATTAGCATATTGCTTATTGTTGAATTTGGTCGTCTTCTTTCTACCGGTTTAGTTTCTAAAGTTGGTTTAATTATATAATTATATTTATTTTTTATATCATTAGTATAACTTTTTTTAATAGGTAAATCAGGATTATAATTTTTGTGAAGTAAATTTGTTCTTCTAATTATATCAATAAAATTTTCTATATCTTTTTTTTTAAATCCCGTGGGATTTTTCTTAAATATTAATTCATAAAGTCCTGGTGTTCCCTCATATTTGATATTATTAATTTTTAAGTCGGGACCCTCAAAACTTAATTCTGAATTACCAATAAAAAATTTATCGGTAACAGGGTTGTGATAAACACCTAAAACATGATCAAAAACATCTTCAACATCTTTAATCATATCTTCAATATATGCTCTAGGTAATGGTGTAGCGAATTGTTCTAAATATTCATTTAAAACATTTGGATCAGATATTGATTGATAAAATTGTGATATGGTATCATCTATGTATTCATCGGTTGGAGATACTTCACCGGTAGATTCATACGATTCATTTTCTTTCAAAAATTGTGGTGTTTGTGGAGTGTATGGTTGTGAAGTATTTTGTCGTAATGAAATTTCATTTAAAAGATGTGATAGTTGTGGGCTAAAAGATGTGCTACTTGTTGGTTTCGAAGGTGTTGAAAATGTTGATTGTGAAGGTGTCGTAAATAATGATTTTTTAATTTTTTTTATAGGTTTAAATTCATATGGTTCTTGTTTTTCCAAAGCCGAAACTAATTCCTTAATAGGTTGTGTTATTGGTTGATAAGTTTGTTCCAAATGTAACTGTGATTGAGCTGTGTTGGTCTTTAAACTTTTATATTTCTTTTTTAAATCTTTCCTAGCTTTTAACAATTGTTTAGTGATGTGAGGATTCATTGCTACTAACTGGTTTAATTCAATAAATCTATTTATATAAAAGTATCAAAATTTTTCCTATATCTTCCAGCTGAAAGCGGGCAATCTTTATCAATTGTTAAAAAATTAAATTTCTTTTTCCAACAATTAGAACAAATATTTTTAAAATCTTGAAAAGACATATCAATATTAACGTGATCGTTGTAAATATGTTTTAAATTTGTTAAATCTTGCTTAAAAATTATTAATAGATTAGCATTATCCCGTATTAATTGTTTGGGAATAGAAGAATATGTCTGACATAAATAAAAACAATCCGTTTGTTTGTGACGACCGAAAGAAAAGTATTTTTGTATAATATTTTGATCACAAGAGGCTACGTCATCAAAAATTATAATCGAATTGTTTTTTATATTTTCTGGTAAAATAATATCATCCGAATTATCAAATTTTTCGTAACCAATTTCTTTAATAGGTTGCAACAAAGTTTCTAAGTATTTATATTTTGGTTGTTGTAATGATTTTGAATATAAATAGACATTTTCAAATCGCAATCCGTTTGGATGTTCGAGTAATGATATTATAACGTTTGTTTTTCCTGATGCGCTTGGACCTACAATTAAGCCTCGTTTACATTCACCACGAAATAAAGGACCATGCTTATTAATTTTTTCATCGTTTACAATAAAATCATGATTTGTAACAGGTAATAAATGTTTGTTTCTCATCTTGATTAATACTGATTATATATATAGGGTGGTGGTGTTATTTATATTAGTTAATGTTAAAACGTAAGCGTGTAAGTGTACACCGGATAGGTAGAGGGTTATTAAACTCTTTAATTAATAAATTACCTGTTGAACTACATATACCCGGTTATAATTTCTGCGGTCCAGGTACAAAATTAAAACAACGATTAGATAGGGGAGATAGGGGTATTAATCAATTAGATTCTGCATGTAAAGAACACGATATTGCTTATTATAAAAGTAGGAATCTTGAAGAAAGACATAAAGCAGATAAGATATTAGAAAATAAGGCCTGGAATATTGTCAATTCTGATTCTAAATTAGCTGAAAAAACTGCAGCGTGGATTGTTACAACTGCAATGAAAGGGAAACAAAAATTTGGTATGGGATTAAAGAAAAAAAAGAGAGTTATTAAACCTCCAAAAACCGGAGGATTTTTACCGCTTTTACTACCTCTTCTTGCTGCCCTCGGTGCTGTGGGTGGAGGAGCGGCGAGTATTGCAAAAGCCGTAAACGATGCAAAAGCAAATAAATTAGAACTTGAAGAACAAAAACGTCACAATTTAATGATGGAAAAAACTGGAAAAGGTTTAAAAAAAGGAAAGGGAATAAAAAAGGGAAAAGGAATTAAAAAAGGAAAAGGTTTATATTTAAGACCATACTCAAAAAACTAACTATACCTAAGAGAGCACTAAACGACGTAGATTTAAAAAAGTATGCAAAAAGAATTCCATATTTTAGAGGAGTATTTATGAGGGATACCTTACCAAAACATATACATAAATTTGAAACTGGAATAGTAAATCTTGATTTAAATATTGGTAAAGGTACTCATTGGGTAGCTTATTCCAAGAAAAACAAAAATATTGTATATTTTGATAGTTATGGGGATTTACCACCACCTATAGAATTAGTTAATTATTTTTATAGTAACGGAAAAGTAAGCATATACTATAATTACGACCGAATTCAAAAAAATTCATACATGTGTGGACATTATTGTTTAAATTTTTTATATAATCAATATTTTTAATAAATTACATCATTTTATAATAAGTTACCGTAGAGTCATGTCTTTAAGTTTTACTTTAACTGGTAATTCTTCCATTTTAAATTATGATTTTAATGATCCAATATATTTGGAAGGTGACTATGAAATAGGTTTAGTGAATTTTTATAGTTTTAATACAATACCAAATATAGATGAAACAAATAATGTTTTTTATTGGGGTAAACCTAAAAACAAAGTATATGAATATAAAGTTCCTGTAGGAGCATATGAATTGGATGATTTAATTAAACTTATTAAAAATTATGTAAAAAGTGTTGATAGTGATGCCGTTATAGATATAAATCCTAATATAAATACATCAAAAATAGAAATAAAAAGTAATCGCATAATTTATTTTAAATATAAAGATAATTACATCGGATCCGTATTTGGATTTGATTTGGAAAGACTCGATCCTGGTATAACATACATTTCTGAGCATCCAGTAAAAATTTTAAAAGTTAATTCTGTTGGAATTGATTGTAGTATAGCAGCTGGTTCATTTTTAAATGGAAAACCAGTTCACATTATTCATCAATTTTTTCCAACTGTTCCTTTTGGGTATAAAATAGTTGAAACCCCTCAAAACGTTTTGTATTATCCTGTTAGCGGTAAAGCAATCAACAATATTACGGTTAAAATTATTGATCAAACTGGTGAACTAATAAATTTTCAAGGTGAAGAAATTACTTTAACTTTACATATAAGAAAAGTATGGTCTTAAAATTTAATTATAAAAAGCACTTTTACAAAAAAAACAGTAGTTATTCAAAAGCAATCATAGGAATAACACCAAAAAATAAAAAATTTTTAGCTTCTCTCGGGTTAAAAGTGTTGGTTTAAAATGGACGTTTTGCATGTAACAAACCAGCCATTTAATGACACCAGTATTGAAGAATATCAATTTCATAGTTATCAACCAAACATAACGGGAAATGTAAATTATAATGATGAAATACGAATTAGTATTCAAGATTTAGACGCTTATACTTTACCTTCAAACAGTTATTTGTACATTGAGGGTAAATTATTAACCGAAAACGACAAAATTCCAACAAAATTAAGATTTATTAATAATGGAATTGGATTTTTATTTCGTGAAATGAGATATGAATTAAATGGAGTTGTAATTGATTCAGTTAGAGATTTGGGGTTAACAACAACAATGAAAAATTATTTAAGTTTAAATGAAAATGAAAGCGTACTTTTACAAAATGCTGGTTGGTTTCCAAAAATAAAAGATGAAAAAATTTTGGTAGATGCTAATGGTAATTTTAACGTTTGCATCCCCTTAAAACATTTATCAGGATTTTTTGAAGATTATAAAAAAATTATTATGAATATGAAACAGGAACTAGTTTTAATTCGTTCTGCTGATGATATTGATTCAATTATTAGTATTGACGAAACTGAAAAACCTAAAATTAGTATTACAAAAGTTTTTTGGAATGTTCCACATATTAAACCCAGTTTAAGTCAACAACTTCGATTAACAAACATTGCTAAAAGTAATAAAGAAATACCCATTAAATTTCGTTCATGGCAAATTATTGAATATCCATCATTAAATAATTCTAGTAGACATACTTGGGCTGTAAAAACAAGTTCAAAAATTGAAACTCCAAGACATGTTATTATTGGTTTTCAAACCGATAGAAAAGGAAAAATTACCAAAGATATGAGTAAATTTGATCACTGTAAACTTAATAATCTAAGAATATTTTTAAATAGTGATCGGTTTCCATACCATGATTTAAATTTAAATTATGATTCGAATAGATATGCGACGGTCTATGAAATGTTTGCAAATTTTCAAGAATCCTATTATCAGTTAATACAAAATCAACCTATTTTTACTCCTATCGAATTTAAAGATAAAGCTCCTTTAGTTCATGTAGATTGTTCTCGGCAAAAAGAGGTTATACAATCAGGTAGTATTGCCTTAAGAATTGAGTTTGAGACAGATGTTGCCACATCGTCCGATACTTCAGCATATTGCCTTATAATACATGAAAAGGAATTTTCGTACAACCCCTCCACAAAAATTGTAAAACAGTATTAAAAGCGTGGTTTTTCTAAAAATATATGTTGTAATGTACGAGCAACAGTTGTGTGAGTTTGTAGAAAAGTTGCGTAAACTGAAGCAAGACATTGAATTTTTTGAAAAAAAAAAATATGTGGAAAAATTGTTAAAACAGTTAAAAATATGAGACTTGTAGTGGATGTGCAAGGATTTAAAATTGAAAAGAATAAATTTATAATCAAAGAATTTGCGGCTTTTAATGGACATCAAATTAATCATTATGTGTTTAAACCACCATTTCCGTTAAGAATGCTTTCTGCTGAATTACACCGTCAGGCTTCTTGGTTAATGAATAATCATCACTGCATTCAATGGAATACAGGGTTTACCCCTATTCATTATTTTTCGAGTATAATGAAACAATTAACAAGTAATGTTAATATGGTTTATGTAAAGGGTGTTGAAAAAGCTAATTATGTTAAAAAATATTGCAACGTTCCGGTTTATGAATTTGAAGAATCGCCAGCACTTGAACATATGGAACCGAAATGTTTTTATCACACGTCTAATAATTGTGTTTGTGCTCTATCAAATGTATTTTTTTTATATGAAAACTTTATAATAAAAGATTAAAATATTTTTAAAGTATTTTTATTGTAAATAAGGTAATATATCATCTACATTTATTAATTCATTTACATCTATATCATCTAAATTACATTCTTCAACATCTATATTTGAAAAATTATCTATATTAATTACAAAATGCCCCCAGGCTAATGTATTTACATCATTTGGTATTACATGTCTTTTATCGTCGTGAGATGAAAGTGCAATTTTATTTTTCAATTCTGTAAATATTGTGTGCAAGTCAGAGACAAATATATACATTTTTCTAAAAATTACACCTTCATTTTCAACAACTTGTACGTAATCATTAAATTTTAAACTATGTTTAATAACAGATGCCGTTACTCCTTTAGCTTTTTTAATTAAATCACAATTTTTTAAAGGTTTACTTAATTTTATACAATATGCTTTAGCTCCTGTACCATAAAAAGATTCTATAGGAGTCCCACCAAATTCATCCTTCATTTTACCAACTGTTGATATTGTTTTTGGAATCTTATAAATATTATTATTTGGATAATTTGATGTATCGTAAAATTCAATATTATTTTTTATGTCTTGGTAAAAATCTGATGTAAATATTTCTAAAATTAAAGAGTCCGTGTCTGTATAACACAACTTAGCATCGTAACCATATTTTTTTTTAATATAATTATAATAAAAATCGTAAATTATTGTTTTTGAAATATCTAAAATTGAAAAACCTACATAGGACGGTTTATCATAAATCATTTTTAATTTATTTAATTGAATTGCGACGAGGTTGTCAGTAAATATTGAACAAGACTTGAATTCTGGTTTGGCTATCAGTGCTCGAGCACCTAGAGATTTTGTTTTATTTTCCCATTTTGTTGCCAAGCGAATATCTTTTCTTTTTTCTATATTTTCCATAGTTTTTCCGAATATTGAATTTGTTAACAACTTAAATAAATCCTTCTCGAATTCATTTTTTGCGTTATTTCGAAGAGTTGTATTTAATTTTACATATTTCTTTAACCATTGTGATTGTGAAAATTCAATTATCCTATGAATCTTTTTTAATTTTAAACCATTATTTAAACACTGCTTTAAATTTTTATAGTGAATAATATACTTTGTCTTATCATATAAATTTGGTATAAGTTTAGAAAATTTACTATTTGGTGGGATTAAATTTTCCGGACAAAAAGGTAAATCATTATGAAAGTCGTGTAAATCTAAAGGATATTCCAAATCAACTTCCAACACATATCCTTTAGGTGAATCATTAAGTACCGAAAAAACATTAAAATTTTCAATTTCATTTTTAGATAACCATTTAAAATCACTTGTAGGAAGATAATCACTCATTGCAGCTCCATATAAATTTGTAGCGTCTAAATACATTATAAAACTATCGGGTTTTGTTGAGTCATAATTTTTTAAGTATTTGTTATTAGCAACTGCTTTTCTTTTAGAACATTGTGCAACCCCACCTCTTATTCCTTTTTTAAAAAAATGTAACATGTCAACATCTGTCAGCAGTTGCAGTTTTACTTGGGTATGTTTTAACATTGCATCCCAACTCAGAGATGGGGCTGTTAAATATTGTGCTGGGTCTAATTTATATTTATTTAAACAAACTGTTCTAAAATTTTCAAAAACATCTGCCAATAACAACACATCTGTTTTCAAATATAGCATTGAGTATTCACCTAAATTGTTACAATTAAAAGTATTCCAAATTTTATTTGCTCTTTCATAATCATCATTGGAAATAGATTCATTTTTTAATTTATCATAAAATTTTTCTTTACATGGTAAGTGTTTATCATTTAATTTTTCATAAGAATCTACATAAGAGTATGGAAAAACCCCTTTCTGTCTCATTAAATTAAAATTTTCATTAAAATATTTTTTTATTTCTACACATTGAGTTATTTCTAAGGTTGAGCTAAGTTTATCTAAGGATCTTGCTAAAAATCGAAACGAATCTACAAATCGTATTTTCATGTATACGTTTTGTTTATCTATTTTTTCAACCAGTAGAGTTTTTGAAAATGAAATGTATTTTTCTTTTGTTTGAGCAATAGCAGAAAGGGGTTCTCCATTTGTCGATAATTCTTTGATAAATAAATGACAATCATAATTTGTGAGATTATGAAAAAATACTGGTACAAAAGTTGGTAATTTATAATTTAAATTGCAAGCGTTATGAGCTGGTCCTCTATATTTTCCCGTTAAATGACAATGATCCTTTACTTTTGTATCAAAATAATCGAATGGAGCGTTACATATGTAACAATTCTTTTCATTTGTAAACGATTTTAATTCTTCAATAGTTAATGGAAGCATTTCTTTTACAATTTTTAAATGATTATAAATATTACGAACCGTTTCATCAAGTTTTTTTACAAAAACTTTTGCGACATCTTGTCCTTTGTACATTTCAAGTTTAGATAACTTGTCATCAAAACTACATTTCACGTAAAACGCAAACGCGTACGGTTCATGCTCACACACTTTTACCGAAAACGATTGCTCAGCTGATTGTTCGGCACAGTCTATGGGCTTTAGACAACTTTCAAAATCCGCGTAAATCACAAAAGGCACTTTTAATTGTTTTTCAATATTTGTAAACTTTAATATATTTTCCGGTATTAATTCACCACACTTGTTTATCACTAACTCATTTGATGGTAATTTTGTATATACGTGAACGCAATCATGTTGTTCGTGTAATTTTAACTTTTTCACAGAAGAAAATGATTGGAGACACCCATCACACATGTAAAGTTTGTGCTCATGTTTGGTTTTTTGACTTCTAATTAATCGGGATAAGTCGGTGATTAAACAATAATGATTTATTTCATTATTAGAAATTAGTAAAAGGTTTATATGTGTTGGTTTACGTTGTGATGTAAAGTGTAGAGGCCCAACAATTTCATAACCAATTTTTGAATTTTTTTTGTAGGAATCAATGCCGTAAACGTTGACGGAAATATTATTTAAATTTTCAAAATTTTTAATATCCGTTAGTTTTACTGGAAACTCAATTCCTGTAAAATTTAATAATGTATCATAAGGTGGATACGATGATGGATTTTTTGGATTTCCATTTGCTTGAAATATTGCAGCATTTATAGAATAGGCAAAACACTTGTTATCACTATTGATTAAATTTAATACACCACCTTTTTTTGATATTACTCCTGGTAATTTAATAAACGAAGAGGCTGAAATACTGTTAAATCGGTTTATATTAACATCTAAAAATAATATTTCCTTTAAAGCCCAGTTGGAATCTTTTTCTTGAAATTCTGAAGCTTTGTTCATAAGCTGATCCTTAAATTCTTCAAAAATTTCATTTAGATCGGTGGAAATGGTTATAATTTTGTTACACGTATTCATAGATTTAATATCCGATAAAAGGGTGTCCGGTTTAATGTAAATTCCGAAAACTTCCATGTTTATTTTTAGGGTATAATGTACTTGTAGGTATTCACTAATTTTTTTCAGCACTTTTGCTTTAATTTCACTAAAAAATTCGCTGTAGTCTATAGATTTTTTGTTGATGGTAAACCGGTAACTTGCTATTCGGTTCTTAAATGCATGGGATAATTTACTGACGTTATTATCCAATACTTCTATACTCATTGGTCTTAGTCTTTTTTTGAGTAATTCAACACAATTTTTTTGATGTTGTTGTAAATAATCGTTTCTTGTAAACTCCCGATTGCACTTGTTACACTTTTCTGATTTAATTTTTACACCACAACTTAATTCGTGACGACGCAAATTGTATTTCCTTGTAAACTCTTTGTTACACTTGTTGCACTGCATTTTGAACTGAAGTAATTTTTGTAAGAATGTTTCTTTTAACGTACTTTATCCGGTTTTATTAATTATGCTAATTTTGACAGTTATTATGTTAATTTTGCTCCCAATTTGAACCGCCAAATGCCTATTTTTTTGACCGTTAATATGCTAATTTTGCTCCCAATTTGAACCGCCAAATGCCTATTTTTTTGACCGTTAATATGCTAATTTTGCTCCCAATTTGAACCGCCAAATGCCTATTTTTTTTGACCGTTATTATGCTAATTTTGCTCCCAATTTGAACCGCCAAATGCCTATTTTTTTGACCGTTATTATGCTAATTTTGCTCCCAATTTGAACCGCCAAATGCCTATTTTTTTGACCGTTATTATGCTAATTTTGCTCCCAATTTGAACCGCCAAATGCCTATTTTTTTGACCGTTATTATGCTAATTTTGCTCCCAATTTGAACCGCCAAATTCCACTGTGCTCTAATTATGCAAATTTGACCGTTATTATGCTAATTAGATCCACCTGTGCTCTAATTATGCTAATTTATTCCCCCCTCCCCTTTGACCTTGAGGTCGTTGACCCCTGCTCAATTTTGTTGCTCCCAATTTGAACCGCCAATACCTAACTACTGATCAGTTTCGATACTCTTCAGTTCAGTGAAAATTTTAACTTAAATGGTTAAAGATTGATTTTGGTTTCTTTATTTTTCCTTCGAACTTGAAAATGAATGTGCATGCTTGGGTTAGACACTCATTATCGCTAGAAAATTGTGTTAGGGCGGTAACATTAATGGAGGAAGGTAGTAGTCAGCGATATATCGCAGAAAGGCTTGGTGTGACCCAATCTGCAGTTTCGTATGTTTTAAGAAGATATAGAGAAAATGGGGACCATCAAAGAAGACCAGGTCAGGGTCGTAGACGCGTCACCAATGCCATCCAGGATCGCTATATGGTCCAACAAATCCTTCGAAACCGTACATTAACAGCTCCCGAGCTGCTAAATGTGGTTAGAAGGACCTATGGAATACAAGTAAGCTCAAATACCATAAGAAGACGCTTAAGGGAACGGAACCTAACCCCACGGATCCCAGCTAGAGGACCGCGCTTGACCGCAGAGCATCGGAGGAACCGACTTCAATTTGCGAGAATGCACGTTAATTGGGAACCGGCTGATTGGAGTCGAGTTTTGTTTTCCGACGAGACAAGATATTCCCTGTACCATTCAGATAGACGAGTACGAGTTTACCGACGACCTGGAGAACGGTACGCACAGTGCATTTTCGTTGAAAACATTCGCCATGGTGGTGGCAGTGTTATGTTTTGGGGAGGCATCTCTTTAGGAGGACGTACAGAGCTAGTGGCGCTTCGGGAGGGCAATGTTAATGCTGCCCGGTACATCGCTGACATTCTTGAACCTCATTTGGTGCCATATGCTGAAAACTTTGGTGCCGATTTCATTTTCATGCAAGACAATGCTCGGTCGCACACAGCTCGGGTCACACAAAATTTTCTTCGTGGTGAAAATATTCCACGCACTTCCGTATCCTCCGGCCGACGTTGACGGGCTCACAGTTGCCATTTCTGAGATTTGGAACGACATTGAGCAAGCCGACATAAGGACGCTTATATTAAGCATGAGGGAACGGTGTGAAGCTGTCATACAAGCGAGGGGTGGAAACACTCGATATTGACTTTTTTTCATACGTGTACTAAAATTTATTTTTTTGGGATATTTGCTAATTTTTAAAATTAGGTTTATTTTGTTAGTTTTTTGCAATATAAGGGCGTATAATATGATAATTGGAGTTTTGTTATGTTTCTACTCAAAACCAACCATATAATAAATCTCATTTCAAATTTTACTCGAAATTATTGGGTGATCTAATCATTTTGGCAGGCAGTGTAGTATAGATGTTATCTTTATGCTTTTATAACACTTTCTATTGCAGATTCTTCCATTCTTTCATTATTTTTCGTTTTTTTAGTTTATAATTATCATTCTTTTTTTTTAGGAAGATTCTACCAGGAACCACCATCGTTTCCGACGGTTGGCAGGCGTACCATAACATCGGTATGCTCGGTAATGGTGTGTATGATCATCGGGTGATCATACATGAGGATAACTTTGTAGATCCTAATGATCCCGATGTTCATACACAAAATATCGAGAACATGTGGATGCGTGCAAAGCGGAAAATTAAGCGACAATTCGGCGCTTCTGAAGAATTATTTCCGTCCTATTTACATGAATTTGCTTGGAGAAATCAATTCAGGGGCGGAAATCTTTTTTCAGAAATGCTGAATTGTATCATCGAACAATATCCGCTTTGACCGCATCTTCATGTTCGTGTGTGCCGATGTTTATGTATGTCTCCAACTAGAAGTTATGATAACTGGAGCCTTTTTCACCCTGCAATTGCCATCAGCCACTGGCCACGGGGTTCCACAAAGATTTTTTTAATTTCGAGGTCTTCGAGATTTCCATTTTGTAATAGACCTGCAGGTCTTGAGATAACACAGTAGAATAAAGAAACCGCTGCTACAAAAGGTAATTGTTAACTTTATACAGGGTGTTTCATTGGGAAAGGGCAATATTTTGACCATATTTTAATATTTATTTTAATATTTTAACCATATATAGAGGTCACCTAGGGGATTATAAAAAACCCATATAGTATGGATCTTGCGGCCCTTATAACCGAGTTACAGGGTGTTTTTTGAATTTAGCCCATTTCTTTCATGGCTCATAACTTTTGAATCACTCAGTATAATTATTTGATATTTGGTGTAGATAATCTACACCTTTATGACAATTTATCGACACATTAACAAATTTGAAAATCCAGGTCCGGCTTAACAAAAATTTTTAAAATTTGACCAACCCTAAAACAACACCCTGTACATCAAATTTAAAAAATTGAATTTCAAATTTGAAAAGAGCATAAAAAACTGAATACATTGACCAACTTTTTATTTTTCCGCATGCCATTTTACTAATAAAATTTTAACTTCAAAGTGTAAATTGTAAGAATTTTAGTCCATTCAAAATGTAATTGAAGAGGTTTTAATTATTTTTTCTTCATTAACATCAAATTTTAGTAACTTTTTCGTGGAAATTCCTGAAATAAACCTATTGATTTTGTATTAACATTCGCAATAAATCAATAAATATTGCAATTACAGATCCGCACTTAAAATTATAATAATTCAAATTCACTTAATAATAATTGGTCATTAATTATTCAATTTTTATAAATTATTACAAAAGAATCGTTGTCAATGATACCTCTGATGGGGCTTAGATTGCGGTTTTGGGAGAAAATCCAGGCCTATGTCAGCCGCATAACATTCCAAGATGTAAGTATACTAATAATAATTATTCTTATTATTTATTTATTAATCATATTATTTATTTTATAAATTAAATTATTTAAGAGGATATATTTTGCATATTTATTTTCAGGATGAAAGGCCTGGAACATAATCTAGTGATTGTACGATTGTTAGTGCTTCGAGCAGCAACCGTACTAATATTGAAGATGTTAATAATGACACATTAACGGAACTAAGCGATACTTTTTTAATAAAAACTATAGACGAAATGTATACTCAAAAAAAAAAATACACCACAGCTCGGTATGATACAGTATGTTGTTTTCAATCTTCATCGCCAAATATTCTTTTGCTGTAATAAATTGATCATTTTGTCTTTTGATTATCATTACCATGCGTATACTATAGAGGTAACAAATGATTTTTTTGGAATTTAATTTGAACACTTATCTGTTCCTTTCGTTAATAACCTTATTAATATGAACAGCAAATTGTATATTTCTGAAAGCAATCAATCTTCTTGAGCTAAATTAATACAGTTGGGTTTTACATATTGTGTTTTTTAGTTTTATAAGTAATTTTATTTTTTTACCTAAAAGTATGTAAATTTATGTAAGTTAAAAACCCTGTACTAAAAGTACAACTTTTAAATACTTGTAAATTATTGGTATTATCTGTATATTTGTACTATATACGATTATAACTCTGTAGGTATGTAACTCTGTTGTACTATTATTTGTACTATGTAACTCTGTTGTATTATCTGTATATTTGTACTATGTAATTCTGTTGTATTATCTGTATATTTGTACTATGTAACTCTGTTGTATTATCTGTATATTTGTACTATATAACTCTGTTTGTAACGTTCTAAAATTTCCCCACGACATTAACCGATTTTATTTCACACTTCGAACTCACTAGTTGGATTAAATCGAAGCTTTGTTTACCTTTTGAAATAAGTGAGGTTAAGTAGTACGCGAATTTTATTCGATCGATGGAACGCTACTTTTCGATAATTTTGATTGACATTTATAATGTTCTGTTGACGGGTTGGTACTCTGAGAAATTGACACTTCTGTTAGGTTATTGAGTTGGTACCAGAGATAGTTTCGCCCTTTTTGGTTTTGATCTTCGAGGAGAACAGTTCACGTGGTATTATATTGGAAATAATCGGGAAACATCTCGGATTTTCACGGTCTGTTCAGTATTTAATGACTTCGTAATTTTGTTTGGAGCCTTGTGCTATTGTTGTTGCTGCGTATTTTCGGCGTAAACGAAGTTATTTCCGACATTTCGGGATTTCAACCTCTTGGCCAAACCAACCACGTTGCGATCCCCGACTTTCACCACCAGGGGTAAGACTTTGCTTTCTTCTTGTTGCAAATTGTTAATTTTGTGTCTTTTAGGATCTTATTTTTATCTCATTCCTATCATCGATTTTATTTGTATCACCGACTTTGTCATCGATCTTTATCATCTTGGATCGTCGATCATCTGTAATATATACCTGTTCGTCTTTTCCATTCGATTCGTGAGGATTTCGCCTACGATTCTGCTGAGAAGAGGGATGATCGTCAGTCCATCGTTGGATTATGCGGTTTAGAGAAGTTTGATCCACGATTATTCAATATTTTATATAACTAGTACAAAATCGATTCGTTTAATTCAAGCAGTTAGTGTAATAATAACTTTTCTTTAAGTTTAAATGTTTAATTCGTGTCAGTACGATTTGATTCTATTGGGATTGTAGAAAATTCGACTCGCTTTGATTGTTTCTTAATTATTCTGTATAATTATAGATTTTTCATCGCATCTGGACCCCAACTGATCGATCAATTGGAGGACCCAGCTGTCCCACTTTTCGACATCTAACTCTACGCATAGATTATTGGTTTAATTTGACTCATCTGGTTACCATACCGGATTTTCATAGGTAAGTCGAATTTTATTTTACTCGTCAACTACTCTTCGTACTGTTCGGATTTTTGAATTTCTGAATTTCTGAGTTTTTATATTTCTATTATAATAATTTCTATATTGTTAAATTTCTAAATTTTTGAATTTCTCTTACGCTTTGTAAGTTACAATTTTGTGTACGGTTAATTCCTTGTTAAGTTGGGAATTAATTTCGATTTACTTAATCAAGGGCATATGGTCAAACTTAACTGGCGCCCATATATTTTTAACTGAAGTAAATTATAATATTTTTGTTGAACCACTCCCGTCTTCTCTGAGTGTAGTCGCGTGCCCGGATGCTTGATTCATCCACATTGATGTAACTTGGGCAAATATATAAGTGTATACTTGAATTTTTTTTTGAGTTTTATTTAAAGTGAAATTTTAACGTTACATTTTTGGCGCCCAACGTGGGGCAGATTAAAAAAAAAAAGGAGAACATAAACTAGACGTTTCATTAAACTCATTCAGGAACAAGAAATTCCGAACAATTATTTTATTTTGATTTGCTTGATTGATATTTGTCTGAATCGATTTATATTTGGTGATATTTAAATTATATTTGGAAACGAAATCGTTTGAGAAATTTATGTATGGTAAAATTTTAATTGAAACATATACCTGTATGACATTTTGGTCAGGTGGGGCCGTATAAAGGCTCGCGCAAACCGGAGCGGCCGCGAACGCGGTGGCGGACGCGGTGGCGATGCGATCAAACGCTGTGCGTGTAAATTAATTGAAGAGGGCAAACCTAAGCGATCTACCGAACGTGCCCGCTTGCTTTGCAGCGAACTGTTCGCGTCCCGCTTGGCGTTCGGCGGTAGAACGCTGCATGCACTATTTGCCCGCTCAATTCGCGCGATCTTCTCCAGGACAAAACATGTTGAGCACAGAGGAGCTTATCGAAAGTGTTCGTGTTAAACCGATATTGGATGATCTCACTAATAGTGAGTATAAGAATATCAAAAAAAAGATAAAATATGGGAAGAGATTGCTTAGTCGTATGAAGGGGTAACTGGTAAGTATAAAATCATATATTATATATGTGTTACTACTGTCAAATGTCACTACACAGAAATGTCAATTCCATTAGGCATTTATTTATCTGAAAATATTTATTTTAATGATTAATTATTGCTAATACAAAACGAAACAAATCTTTCACGAATTTGAAATGCTGTATTTGTTGATCTTCTGGTATCATTTCTGTTTCTAAAGGCTCGAAGGGAAGCTTCATTTTCTTCTAATGAATTATGTGGCAGGTCACACTGTTTTATGGGCAAATAATTGTGTAATACAAAAACCGTTTTGACAATAATTATGGCTGTTTCGGCTTTTACTTCAATAGGTCTCAATAGGAGACGCCACTTATTGGATAACATGCCGAATGCATTTTCCACGACACGGCGTGCTCGGCACAATCTTTTATTAAAGAGTTCTTTTCTTAGATCTGATTTTGATTGACGATGTGGAAAAGGTCGCATTAAATATTCCTTTAGTGGGAAAGCTTCATCACCAACAAGAACACAAGGTGTACACTCATCTTGAAATGGCAAAGGTTTATCTTTTGGGACATTAAAGGTTTTGTTACCAAGTCTTTGTCCCATAATGGATTGTTCAAACAATCCACCATCGCTATTTCTGCCATATCCTCCAACATCCAAACAGATAAATTTGTAATCATAATCTACGATAGCTAGTAAAACGAAAGAAAACTTTTGCAAATAACAAAAGTAATTTGATCCAGTTTTATCCGGACATTTTATTGTAATATGCTTCCCGTCGATGCTTCCTAAACAGTTTGGAAATTGCCATTTCTCGTAGAAACCATCTATACTTTTTTCCCATATTTCTTCAGTTGGTTAAGGCATGTATAAGGGTTGCATACGGTCCCAAAGCGCAGTACAAACTTCCAAAACTATGGCGCTTACTGTTCGAAACCCCATTCTAAAACTGTGGCCAATAGTTTTAAATGAATCTCCAGTTGCAAGATATCCTAAAAATAAATATTTTCTTAAAGCATTTTAGTAGATTTACAATAAAAGTTTTGTTAAGAAAAATATTAACTTTTTGTTCCAGGTGAAGAATTAAAGAAAAAATGGAAAAACCTACGCGATTCCTATAGTAAATATTTAAGAACCGAAAAAACAACCACTGGGCAAGAAACGAAGATTTTGGACCGTTATAAAACTTGGCCTTGGGCTCAACAAATGAAATTTTTGCGACCTTCTTTGGCATTTGCCAAAACACATTCAAACGTAACATCAGTACAACCATTAACTGAAAATACTGAAGAAGGCCATGATCAAGTCCAATGTGAGGAAATAGCAGATAAAAATGATCCTTCGGTTGAATCGCAGGCACCTAATGAAAGTACCCAATCACTTTCTGACATGCAGCAAAGGAATACTAACCGTCAACCAATTGGTAAAAATCAGTCGCCAGCAAAAAAATATAAAAAATATGAATTTACCAAAACACCACCAAATCAGCTAAGCCAACGCCAAAATCAGCCAGCAAAACACCAATCATCTTCATCATCTGTAGAAAAAGTTATCTCATATTTAGACAGGAAAACTGCAGAAAGTGCATGTGATGACATTGATGATATATTCAAAGGATATGTTAAGACTGTAAAAAAATTTTCGAAAAGAAGACAAACTATCGTTAAGTTTAAAATATCACAACTCCTAATGGAGCAAGAATTGGAGCATTTGGAAGAGGAAGAGCGACACAGGCCAAACTCAACAAACTCATACGTCTTTAAACAACCTGAGGCTTACTCCAATCCTGTGGTGAATATTTCTGAAAATTCTTCTTCTCTCGACACACCAGGATCTTCAGGGTCCAATTTTCACGACAGTGAATCTTCTGTAGATTGGTATGAAACATTCGGAAATTCACTAACGAAATTCCCGAACAATATTTAAAACATGTGCAATATTATCTATACTTAGTTACTTATTTCGTTATATTCTGGATCAGTGAATAAAAATATTTTTAAAAAATAATTATTTAGTCAGTTACTTACTAAGTGTTACAGCTAGTCGTTCAGCTGGTCCTATAGGTTCTCTGTAATGAGTAAACTCTTTTGTTATGTCCTGTTTTATGAGATCTAATATTTCGTCGAAACATTCTACAGTCATCCTGAAATATATTAAAAAGCGCTGTTTGTCCTCTCTTAGTTCGTTATATAATGTGTGGAATTCTCCTTGAATTACACGAGTTAAATTAATATCGTGAACCCAAATTCTTCGTTTCTTTCTACAAAAAAATACAGGGCAATTTTAATAAATACCTATACTTATTAAGAAACAATATTTGCGTTAATACTTACCTCTGAGGTTCACTTTCTTCGTCAATTAACATGGCGAGAAGCAATGTTTCTTCTTCAAAATCCATATCGCTACTTACAATTGAACGCGTTGGTGTGCGGTCGTTTTGTTCGCTTTGCGATCGCATCGCCACCGCGTCCGCCACCGCGTTCGCGGCCGCTCCGGTTTGCGCGAGCCTTAACATTGGTAATACTACCTTATAATTATTGTTGGAGCTTTACGAAAATCGAATATTTGGAGTTTGTCGGTTGTACTGTTTTGTTTGATTGGGTTTGCTCGATTTTTTTTCCTTGCTATTGATTTTGAACGTCTCCTTCTAAGATGGCGCGCAAAATGATGATTAATCGGTTGGAAAAGGACGAGTTAGAATGGGAACTCAAGGTTCGGGGCTATGATGTGGGTTCGGTAGATGAGATGCGACCTCAACTGGCAGCTGCTCTTCGAATGGAGAAAGCTGGTGATAGTTTTAAGTATCCCAAATATCCTTTTCCTCGTTTGAGGAGGACGAGGTAGTTCTCGATTTGAAATGTGCAGAAGTCGAGGCGTTGTTGAGTAACTATGCGGGTAACATCACTTCGGGGGAGGGTCAAAAACTCCAGACCAAACTCTCACATGCTTTGAATAGGTTCGATCATATGGATTCCTTGGGAGATCCCGACAAGGAGAAGAAGAAAACTGATCTGCGAATTTCATTGACAAAGTTGTATGACGCTTTCCATACTAAAACCGTACCTCTTCGATCCGAAGTGGTGCCGGCCGCTTTAGACTTTCTTTCGGGTAATCTGACAGGACAGTTTGTGAGTGGCGTACGAGGAGCAGCGGCGTCGTCCCCGGTTGCTAACGTCTCTTCAGTTGACATTTCTCCAGTCAACGTCTCCCAGAGTTTCTCTTCGAAGATGATACCGCCCCACAAGTGGGGATTGGAGAAATTTTCAGGTTCGCCTAGGTCTCTCTCTGTCACTGCTTTCTTTGAACGAGTAGAGGAACTCCGTCTCGCTCGTCGTGTTCCAGAGGAAATTCTCTTGGATTCTGGATTCGATTTATTTTCGGACAAAGCTTATCAATTCTTTAAAGATGTTAGACTTCGAATACACAGTTGGGCTGAGTTAAAGGAAGAGTTTAAACGAGAATATCTGTCGGCTCACCATACTGATGACTTGTTCGATGAACTCCGGAAACGGACTCAACATTCGTCCGAAACGATAGGTGTTTACCTCGCGATCATGTCGAGTTACTTTAATAGATTAGGTAGTTTCGTACCCGAGGCGGTTAAGCTGTCCATTATCGTTAAGAATCTACATCCGTTTTATCAGGATCGTTTGAGAGACCCTTTGCCATCGACGATAGAGGAGCTGAGACAAGTATGCCGCCGAATGGAAGACAGACGCGACGCGATCAATAGTTATGTTGAACCCTCTGGTCGAAGGGGGAACATTTTAGAAAGGGATTTGGCCTTTGTTGAAGTGGATGCTGAACCAGCGGACACCCGTGTGGATGTTGTTGATGCCACACAGGTTGCTAAAGAGTCGAAAGTTGTTTGTTTTCGTTGTAGGAAGCCTGGACACCGAGCCATTGGCTGTGTCTTCCCCAAAGAGCTGAAATGTTTCAAGTGTCAACGTAGCGGTTATACCACGAGAAACTGTCCAAATTGTAATCAGAGAAACGAGAACAGGCGCTCCTAACTGGTCGAAGAGGTGGTGCCGCACGATGTTCGACCAATATTCAACCGATACTCGACTTTATTATAGAACACGCGGAGAACGACGAACGACCCTATCTGAAGGTAAAATCGTGCTCACCATAATCCCCCAGGCCAATAAAAGCTTCCTTGTTTAACTCGCCCTACTACCTATTTAGATGGCCAGCGCCTCGAGAACGCATTGTAAAGCTGACAACATTGCTATGGCCTGGGCCAGTTGAAATCGGATGTCGTACTGTTCGTTTCGGGTCCCGTCTGCGTATATCGCAGGTATAAACAAATGGATACCCGATATACGGAGACGGGACCCGAAACGAACAGTACGACATCCGATTTCAACTGGCCCAGGCCATAGCAATGTTGCCAGCTTTACAATGCGCTCTCGAGGCGCTGGCCATCTAAATAGGTGGTAGGGCGAGTTAAACAAGGAAGCTTTTATTGGCCTGGGGGATTATGGTGAGCACGATTCTACAAGTGCTTGGGGTTCAATTATTAGGGTTGTTGATACCACGAAGAGAACGAGTTGTAGGGTTGCGAATGGTCAGATGTGTGAGGCGGTTGGGGAATGTTTGGTTCCTTTCGTCCTTCGAGATCGACTAAAAATTGTTTCTGTTTTGGTGGTGTTAGATGTACCCCATATTCTTATTTTGGGTGCCGATTTTTGGAGAATTATGGGATTAGT
Source organism: Phyllotreta cruciferae (assembly GCA_917563865.1). Lineage (NCBI taxonomy): Eukaryota > Metazoa > Arthropoda > Insecta > Coleoptera > Chrysomelidae > Phyllotreta > Phyllotreta cruciferae. The sequence goes on along the minus strand of OU830620.1, from coordinate 4,835,062 downwards.
ACCGGAACTCAGACATAACGAGTGGCATTTTTCGGACAATCAGATAGACTCAGTTACCCTCGGACATATTGGGAGTCAATTTACGCTCACCGAGTTACAGAAGTCTCGTTTGGAAGCTGTAATCGAGTATAATAAGACATTATTAGGTACTAACCTGGGGTGTTCTAATGTAGCAGAACATACGATCGTTTGTCATTCTCCTCCCATTAAGCAGAGGTATTATCCCGTGTCCCCAGTGATGCAGGAACACATAAATAAGGAACTAGATCAGATGCTTCATCTCGGAGTCGTAGAGAGATCTAATAGTCCTTGGAGTTCACCCATTTTGTTGGTTAAGAAGAAAGACGGCTCTTACAGATTTTGCGTAGACTTTCGAAAATTGAACGCCGTGACCGAACGAGACAGCTATCCTCTCCCTTATATTTCTCACACCTTGGACAAGTTACGTAACGCACACCACATCTCCACGTTAGATATCAAATCCGCCTATTGGCAGGTGAAAGTTGCTGAGTCATCGCGTCCTTTTACGGCTTTCACAGTTCCCGGGCGTGGGTTGTTTCAGTTCAAGCGGATGTCTTTCGGTCTTCACAATGCGCCGGCTACTTGGCAACGACTCATTGATCAAGTCCTTGGACCCGAATTAGAACCCCATGTTTTCGCTTACCTCGACGACATCGTTATCGTTACACCGACTTTTGAGGAACACCTTACGATCCTAGAAGAAGTATTTCGTCGTATTAGGGAGGCCAATTTGACTGTTAGCTGGGAAAAATGTTTCTTTTGCCGTCCCCAACTAAAGTATTTAGGGTATGTAATTGATAGTACTGGACTTCATGTGGATCCCGATAAAGTGGAAGCTATGCTCTCGTTGCCTGCCCCAACATGTATTAAGGAAGTACGGGGGATATTGGGAACTTTTTCTTGGTATCGTAGATTCATCCCGGATTTTTCGACTCTGATTTCACCAATTACAGCGTTGTTACGCAAGGGAAGAACGTTTGTTTGGACTCCAGAATGCGAGGAATCGTTCTCCAAAATAAAGGAATGTTTAGATAGGACCCCTACCACGTTCTACTTCTGGTCATCGTTTTATTCTGGTCGTCGTGGATCTTTTTACCAAATTCGTGTTGACTTTTCCCTTGAGGTCCTCCACCGCACAAATAATATCTAAGAGACTAGAAGATGGTGTATTTTTGATGTTTGGTGCCCCTCGTTTGTTGTTGTGTGATAACGGCCCTCAGTTTGTGTCAGGCGTGTTTACCAACTTGCTGAGGAATTACGGAATAACGGTACGTTTCAATGCTCTTTATCACCCCCAAGCTAACCCTACGGAACGTTATAACCGTACGTTGAAGACGATGATATCCTTATACGTTTCGGATAATCATAGGAAATGGGATGTCGAGTTGACTAAAGTTGCCTGTGCCCTACGAACCGCTTTTAATGAATCTACTAAGGAGACCCCGTATTTCCTCAATTTTGGCCGGAACATGATACTGAATGGCAACGAATTCGCGTTGAAGAGTAAGCTTGGGAATGATGATTCAGTTTCGAATACTTTAAATAACCCTTCGGATAAGGGCATGGCCTTACGGGAATTGTTTAAGACTGTTAGGGAACGTTTAGATAAGGCTTCTCAGAAGAACGAAAAGTTCTATAATCTTCGACGTCGACGTGAAGAGTTTTTACCGCATCAACGGGTTTGGCGAAGGAATTTTGTTCTATCTGATGCCGCACGTTATTATACGAGTAAGTTGGCACCTCGATGGTTAGGTCCTTTCGTAATTAAGAAGAGAGTTTCACCTTGGACATATGTTTTGATGGACGATACTGGTAACGAAAAAGGCACCTGGAATATTAAGGATTTAAAAGCCGCCAACGCGTTTGATAATAAACATCCTTGAGGTAGTATGATGAATTGGTGCCCTGTGATTGGGGGCGTGAGAATTCCGTCACCCGGAGATTATTCCAGCGGGAAGGTAAGAGCCCTTCAACTTGGACACTTTTTGGCCGCTTTTCCATCTTTTCAATTCGTTTTTTTTTTCTTATGATTGGGGTTGGTGCAGTTGGTGCGTTTCTTGTTCGTTGAGTTCTGGACCAATTCCATTTTTAGTCGTATAATGTAGGCCCATGGATTTTGTTTAGTTTAGTATTTTGGGAGGAATATTTTCAAGTAAAGCATTTATTACCGATTGTAACTTGAAATTACCGATTTTGACCGATTATATATTGTTTTTTTGCACATAGATTTGAACTTATATTTGTATTTGGTAACATACATTTCGTATGTATTAGGGATTCAGTTCGTGAAGGAGTAGGATCCTGAGTATTTGGTTTACTGAAGGTTATTGAACCTTGTTTCGCGATTTTTTATTACATGTTTAGTTTCAAATGGGTATGGCTGCGGTGCGCCAAGAGATACCCACCCTGGCATTCCCTTCGTTGGTAATGAACCATCCGCAATTGAGCGTTGCCATTGTTGGGTTGATGATGAGATTACCAACAGAATGACCAGTTTTAGCCCAACAGAGCTATATCTGTTCTGTCCTATCTTCTGTCCTATCTTTGTCTTTTAGTTGTCTGGGTTAGATGAGATTTGTTATGTTATTCCGGTATTTAGTTATTTTTTTATCTTTCTTCTTAGGTAAATTTGATGAATTTCACCTATACCTTAGGGATGGTACTAAAGTACTAGTATAGGGAGATTGGATCATTTCTTGGAGTGTACCTGAGGATAAAGTTGAGGATAAAGAATTTTTTTTTGTTTGTTATAACACTCGTACATATCTCTTCGAACTTTGGCTTCTAAACTTTTGTATTTTCCATTTTTTTTTTCTCTCTCATTTGTAAAATGGTTGATATTTGTACTAGTTACTTGTGGATCTTTGCATCGGAAGCTGGCGAATGTCGCATTGCGGGATATAGGTACTTTCGTTTGAAGTGTATTTCTTTACTCCGAGTCCTAACTAGCGTTAGTGAAAATTCACGCGGTGAATTTTCTTGAAGTAAGGGGGGTCTGTAACGTTCAAAAATTTCCCAACGACATTAACCGATTTTATTTCACACTTCGAACTCACTAGTTGGATTAAATCGAAGCTTTGTTTACCTTTTGAAATAAGTGAGGTTAAGTAGTAGGCGAATTTTATTCGATCGATGGAACGCTACTTTTCGATAATTTTGATTGACATTTATAATGTTCTGTTGACGGGTTGGTACTCTGAGAAATTGACACTTCTGTTAGGTTATTGAGTTGGTACCAGAGATAGTTTCGCCCTTTTTGGTTTTGGTCTTCGAGGAGAACAGTTCACGTGGTATTATATTGGAAATAATCGGGAAACATCTCGGATTTTCACGGTCTGTTCAGTATTTAATGACTTCGTAATTTTGTTTGGAGCCTTGTGCTATTGTTGTTGCTGCGTATTTTCGGCGTAAACGAAGTTATTTCCGACATTTCGGGATTTCAACCTCTTGGCCAAACCAACCACGTTGCGATCTCCGACTTTCACCACCAGGGGTAAGACTTTGCTTTCTTCTTGTTGCAAATTGTTAATTTTGTGTCTTTTAGGATCTTATTTTTATCTTATTTTTATCTCATTCCTATCATCGATTTTATTTTTATCATCGATTTTATTTGTATCACCGACTTTGTCATCGATCTTTATCATCTTGGATCGTCGATCATCTGTAATATATACCTGTTCGTCTTTTCCATTCGATTCGTGAGGATTTCGCCTACGATTCTGCTGAGAAGAGGGATGATCGTCAGTCCATCGTTGGATTATGCGGTTTAGAGAAGTTTGATCCACGATTATTCAATATTTTATATAACTAGTACAAAATCGATTCGTTTACTTCAAGCAGTTAGTGTAATAATAACTTTTCTTTAAGTTTAAATGTTTAATTCGTGTCAGTACGATTTGATTCTATTGTTTCTTAATTATTCTGTATAATTATAGATTTTTCATCGCATCTGGACCCCAACTGATCGATCAATTGGAGGACCCAGCTGTCCCACTTTTCGACATCTAACTCTACGCATAGATTATTGGTTTAATTTGACTCATCTGGTTACCATACCGGATTTTCATAGGTAAGTCGAATTTTATTTTACTCGTCAACTACTCTTCGTACTGTTCGGATTTTTGAATTTCTGAATTTCTGAGTTTTTATATTTCTATTATAATAATTTCTATATTGTTAAATTTCTAAATTTTTGAATTTCTCTTACGCTTTGTAAGTTACAATTTTGTGTACGGTTAATTCCTTGTTAAGTTGGGAATTAATTTCGATTTACTTAATCAAGGGCATATGGTCAAACTTAACTGGCGCCCATATATTTTTAACTGAAGTAAATTATAATATTTTTGTTGAACCACTCCCGTCTTCTCTGAGTGTAGTCGCGTGCCCGGATGCTTGATTCATCCACATTGATGTAACTTGGACAAATATATAAGTGTATACTTGAATTTTTTTTTGAGTTTTATTTAAAGTGAAATTTTAACGTTACATGTTGTATTATATGTATAGGTATTTGTTTGTATTTTTTATACGTAAATAAATAAATGTTTATTGCAAATGCATATTTTTTATAGCCAAAACCAATTTTTTTAATAATCTCTACATAACAATTTTTTAATCCTTACAAAATTAATTAAGAAACCGTGACGAAATAAATTTTATAGATACGCCAAAACAAATAAGTAAAGCCAACAAAATAAATTTAACATTCCTAATACAGCCGTTTATATTTACATACAAAACAGTTTAATATCCGCCACTAAACTCGTTTAGTAAAAAAATTGGTTCTGTAACGACAACAAATGTGGGTTTAGTTATCTGTACACAAATTTTAAGTTCCATATACTTGAATACGGTTTATAAATGTGATTAGTCCTGTACACAAAACTTCTAGCTGTCCATATAGCTATCTGAAGCTAACGTCGGGGTAGCAAAAGTCACATCTATGAAGGACCTGGTATTACCTCGTATAAACGTGGCTTGTTGACCGTTGTTTATGGTTATGAGATCGAGTGAGGCTGTCCATTCGGAGACGACCTCCCCTCTTTTGTCGTTGTATGGGGATCCCCACATTGTGGACTACCCGCCTCCCTACTCCACTACCCTCCTCCCTACTCCACTACTCTCCTCCCTACTCCACTACCCTCATCCCTACTCCACTACCCGCCTCCCTACTCGACTACCCTCCTCCCTACTCCACTACCTTCCTCCCTACTCCACTACCCGCCTCCCTACTCCACTACCCTCCTTTCTACTCCACTACCCGCCACCCTTCTCCACTACTACTTTTTAAATATTTCGGTATTTCGGTCTATTTAATTTTTTTGACCAAAATGTTTTGGCCCTACACAATGTGCTGGGCTTCCTTGACCTTTCAAAGTTTACCTATTTGTTATTTTTATTTGGTTGGTTATAATTAAAGAAGAATGTATTTTTTTAATCAATTTATTAATTTAATTAATTACACGAAAAGAACACGAAAGAACACGAAACCTCTAAACCTCCTCCTCAAAAACTTTAAACGCTTGCCAGTTGCTTAACTGTTCATAAACGCACGTCACAATATCCCTATACACGTTCTGGTTTAAGTTTTTACCCAGCCTGTATAACACAAAATAATCCCCATATGATAGTCTCTCAACGAGATACCTAGCCCTTTTATTCTCCAATTTATGATCTTGAGGTCTCAACAAATAGACCCTGCAGACAGGCAACATGAACACGGTCCTGTATAGTACGGACAAAAAGGACACGATCAACAGCACGATCAGCCAATACCAAAGAATCAGAAATATCTTTTGATTAAGTACGTTTAAAGAGAGGATGCAGAGGGCATCAAGCACATGCATGTCAACCGAGGGGCCCAATTTATAATAGTGACATTTCGCAAGTTTAGGGAACACATTTGCTAGATTCAGAAACTCGCAGAAGCAGTATCGAATAGTGTATAGGTTATGAGCGTGCGAATCGAGTAAGATATTCTTAACTAGCAGTCCTTTGGCGGTTGTGTTCCACTTTTCCGGAGTGATCGGACCTCCTGTGAATTACAAAATTAGAAATTGACGTACATAAATTTTAAAAATAAATATTACCGAACTCTCCGATTAGCAGCTTCAATCGTCCCCCTTCGCAGGCATTCCCTATATACCTCGGTATATAAAAGCAAATGGCTTGTAGAGCGAACACGATGCAAATCCATTGATAATAGGTCTGCCAATGGATTTTTTCAGTTGATTTCCTGTTCGTAGTCAATCCGGGCACCCTGTAATCTGAAAACCGCAAGGTAAAAGGCCATTTCAACTGCACGAATTCAACTTACCCAATATGTTGTCTTGGTAGATAAACGTGCCGTTTATCCAGCAGTATGTATCGATGATTTCCTTGCGCTGTTGCACATCGCAATCGATGGGCTCCCCGAAGTACTGCTTGCTGGTTAACAATACGGAAAAGGACGCTATCAAGACCACCGTAACTTTGTAATGTAACTTAAATACGTTGTTGTCCGTCTGTATGTTGCCTATTTTCATGAACGCCTTGAGGTTCTTGTAGAAGTCGATCATTTTAATTCATTAACAAACGACAAACTAAAAATTCTTCCAAGTAACCGTACCTTTCGATTTGAACTGACTTGTCTCGACTCGTTTTAAGAAGTAAAAAAGCTCCATCTAGGGATCTGGGCAAAAAATAAAGATTAAAAAAAACGAAAAAAAATTTAAAACGAAAGTTTTAAATTACATGTATATGATTTTTCGTCAATCAACAAGTTTAGTGATTCCCAAATTCCGAATTCCCAAATTGCAATACCACTTAAAGTATAATATGTTGCCTACATTTGAAAATTCTTATTAGACTGCCATCTAGGGCTCTGTTCCAATAATAAAATATTTACTCGACTTGAATCATTTACGTCAAATTTGAATCTAGCATGCTGCGCGGTCGTTAAAGCGTGGAGCGCAGTAGTTGAATGGTCGAGTCTGGTCGAGTCTAAGCCCGAAGATAAGCCAGATTAAAATATATTAGATCAATCTGTCACATTTGATTAAATGAAAGAATCTTCTTCTTCATCCAAGTTTTTGGCCTCAGCTACTGTGACTATTCGGCCTGTGATACACAACCGCGCATCTGTCGAGTCATTAAATGAAAGAAGATTAAAGTGATTTGACATTGACATAACCATTAACCGCAAAAAACAAATTTCCAAAAATGGAAGAACGGAAATCCCTACAACTACAGGGCCAAAACCCGCAATTCTCCCTTCTGGACGAATCCTCGAGAAGGTATCCTAAAAGTCGAAGGTATAAATCCAAGCAGACGGAACCCAGGGAAATTCTGCTCGTTGAAGATGTGACCGATGAGATGATAGAAAACATAAAAGAACTCGTTAAAAAAGACGAGAGTAAAAAAATGGAAAGTAAAAAAAGAGTTACAATTCCCTTTTTTTATATATCTATTATTATATTTATTCTAAGCATAATAATGAAATGTTTGTAACATGTTTGATATATTAATAAAACACCTAAATTTATATTGGACTTAATTGGATGCGTAAATCTAGAGTAATAAAAATGTATTCCACTTTAATAGGTAATGTCTGTAAAAATTCAAAAGCTGAAGGTATTCGATTATCAGGAACGATGGATGGTGATTAGTTGCAAATATCTTACAATGTATGCAAGATTATCTAGAATAAGTAATTGGTACTGTCTGTAAAAATTCAAACGTCGTTGGTATTCATTCTCGTTTTAATTGGATGCGTAAATCTAGAGAAATAAAATGTATTCCACTTTAATATGTAATGTCTGTAAAAATTCAAAAGCTGCAGGTATTCGATTATTAGGGATGATGGATGGCAATGTATGCAAGATTATATAGAATAAGTAATAGCTTTTGTCTGTAAAAATTGAAACGTCGTGGGTATTCATTTTCGTTTTAATTGGATGCATAAATCTAGAGTAACAAAAATGTTTGATTTTTTACATTAGGTGCTCTAAATGGAATGGGGTTTATTATATAAATACACAGTTTCATCCAACAGAAAATTATATTCAACCAACCTACCATGACGATAAATATATTTGATTTATATGGGCCTTATTTAGATAGATGGGACGCCGAATATGGGTGTTATTATTCTAACCATTATTTTATTCAAAATTTTAATCGCTTGTCCAATTGTTACTTGTTTTAATTTATTAATATTTTTAAAATTATTATTATTTAATTAATTTTCACATTTGATTTTGCAGATGGTTAGTGACGGAGGCTACCCTAATTATGGATCCTCGCATTCCGCATAAATGCGATTGTTCCGGGAGTTGTTGCTGCCCGGAAGTTGACGAGGATGACGACTATTTGAATGAACTGTTGCAGCAGTTAGCTGAATATAGAAATTTAATAAAAAAATAATTATAAATTAAATAAAATAAACCATTTTATATATTTATATATTTTATTTATGTATGAAACATTTTAGTACAATAACGGACTGACCCACAAATGGTCTAAACCACCTTTACTTTAAATTGAAAACAGTAAAATGAAATCTAATATTTAGATAATAAATTTATACAAGATAAGGGTTAATCAATATTTTATTGTTTTTAGTATGAGCAGATTTAAATTTAACCTTTAACCATCTTTATACAGGGTGGTGAAATTTTATCACTCTCGAAAAAGAATTGTAGTTATTAACATCTAATATCCTACTAACTATACAGCTAAAACCGAAAGAATCCATTCATTCATTCACTGACTCATTGGCGTGTTTTTTTTTTACGGCCAAACGCGAAGGAAAATCGTCGCGGAAAAAACGCTATCCGACGTAACTCGACGAGATCTATCGGAAAATCGATAATTCGAAACCCGGAAACTTTTCCTTCCGGGTGAAAAACCGGATTTTTAGGGTATTTTTCGGTTTTTTGGGGTTTTTCGGGATTTTCTCCGAAAATCTTCCAACGATTTTCTTTAAAATTTCCCAAAAATATATTACCAATCACCTCACGCAAACCGCATATCCGGGAAAATCTATTTACTGGAGTTATAGGAAAAACAAATTGTCATTTTCCCAATTTCGGCAAAAAATTGAAATATCTCGGAAAAAGATGCGATTTCGAAAAAAAAAATTTTTTTGGCATTTTGGATTTTGGCCGAGCGATTATTAGCATTAGCATATGTTAGAAATGGGGACGGCACTGCGATGGATATTTATTTAAAACGAAAGAATTGTATCGAAAATGTATGATTCACGGAGGGACTAGTTTTTAGGTTGATAAGGTGGAATGGGATGATGTATTACTTTACTTTGTTATTATGTTCTTGGGTGTTAATAAAGAAAAACTTACAATTATTTATTTTTCGGGGTGCGTTTATAAACCTTATTTGATTGGAAGCGAACAAATTTTTGGATTTGGACGCTATTATCAAAGTGTTATTAACAATTACGGCTAATAAACTTTTGAGCTTACAATTAGTGATTTGTGATAGTGAAGCAGTAGTGTATGGTTGTATAGTAGAGTGTATAATAGTGGTAGTGATTGCCTGACTAAGTGACAAGACCACCAAAAGATTTAATTGCAACAATTGACGACCTGGCAACGGGTCAGTGTCCCTTTCCATCCATTCTGCGAGTTTAGATAATAAACTTATACAAGATGTCCCATAAGGGTTAATCAATATTTTATTGTTTTTAGTATGACCAGATTTAAATTTAACCTTTAACCTTTAAACCCTAACGGTTGTTGACCCCTAAAGGTTGTTGACTTGTGGGCGGGGCTTAAAACCGGTCAAACCGGTTTTGCAGGTGTTTGACCTTGACCTTGACCTGGGGTCAATGACCGGCTCCGCTGCTCCACCGGCTAATCTTAACTACTCACCTACCTTGACAATTGTGGTTTTGGAAAACATTAATGATGTATTTAAAGATTAGTCTTTGACTGACGTTTGGAAAAACAGCGTTAGTCACGTCATTAAAGAGGAAAAGGAGTATCGTGTTTTACCTTCTATAGCTCCAGTAGTTATAGAAGATCCAAACCTCGATTCCTCGACAGATGGTTCAGATTTAGATTCGGATTAATTTTCTTATTTTTAATTATTTATTGGTAAACCGAGAGTCATCAAATTAATATAATGTTCATATTTTATTTGTTCGAATTCATTTTAAAAAATTTTTCAAAATTATTCTAATTTCTAAATATATTATTTCTAAATTCATTTTTCTAAATTATTATTGTATACATATTATTTTAAATAAAGTTTACCGCGTTTGCCCTTTTTCCCAACCTGGCAAAGAGTACTCACACCTCCCCGTTGGTCTTTGCTGGACAATAAAATTTTATAAGTATTTTCAATCATTCATTTCAATTTATCAAATTTCATTCAATAAAATTTCATTGACATAGTGAGTACATTAATTATTTCCCAATTAATAATTTTATTTATTTAATGTTAATAATAAAAACTGTACGCCCATGTGCGCGGTCCCTTTGATGTCGGCGCTAGTCGTTTTTTATGCAAAGTTAAATTGGGACTAGCAAGACTTTAAGTACACAAATTTTTACGTTTACGTATGCTAGAATATGGATTTTTTTTCAAAATAGGCAAAAACAAAGACAAATCGCATATATGCAAATATGTATGCACGAGACGACGATTCGCAGGAATTATTTTCACATCGACAGTTTACCGATAACATGTCGACCACTCCTGGTAGTAAAGCTGAGAAAAGGCGCAGGAGGAGAAGGAACTGCGCTTGCAGGAAACGTTTAAAATTGAAGGTAAATAATAATATATCTGAGTAGATGTAAATGTATTCGAGTTGCAGAAACTCTTACTATAAATGAAATATAGGAGATCGCTGGTGAACGGGAATATCGCGAAACAGGAGGCTCAAATTGGCGAAATTGAGTTCCCGTGAAATTGAGCACTCTTTTTTACTCGACTTTTCGTGACCCATCTCAGGAATAGCAGAGGTCCATTTCCAGCATTACTTATATGTTATATGTTTTTATAGTCTGTTCGCTGACAGAATATAGTAATAAAACCTTCTTCAAATAGTAGCTATTTAATATCCCAAAAGCCCAACTGTGCACTGTCTTTAGGCGTATTTTGATACATCCTGTATACAGAGTGGTACTACTAAATTTTTTATTCGTTGAGTCACTGATTTGGATACAAAATATTAAGTTTCATTACTATCTTTTATGAGCGAACGGATTATAGCGCATTCTTTATGTAGATACAAAGAAAATCATCCGTTCCAATTGAAGCGAAAGAATCCAAGTTTGACCAAAATAATTCAAATACTCGGTATAAAAGCGCTTTTACCGACAGCTCTTGCAGAAGAGATGATATAAAGTCAATAAAAAAAACGAAAAAAAAAACGAGAGAAAGAGATGTAAAACTGTTAAGTATTACATTTATATTGTACGTCTATGGCGATAAATTTTAGTTAGTAGCACTAATCAAGGTTACTAGTTCGGTGACATTAAGAAATGGTATTTTGTCGTTGTTGCTTACGAATGGCGTTGCGTTGTGCCACTTGCATTTTGTTCATTTTATTAAATCGTTTGTGTTCAGTCAACTTGAGTTTATATTAAATCTAACCCAATTCAAATCTGTACAAAAACTATTTATACTTGTGTATATTATACATTTTAACAAGAAGAATATATTTAACAATTTGATACAATTGTATGCAATTGCATAGGAGTTATAGTCAATAACAAGAAGGTTTTATAGCTCAAATTACAAATAAGAAATATCTGGTAGAGTATTTTTTTATCATGTGCTTTACACAAGTAATAAATAATTAATTTGTTGATTATAAAAAAAGGTACCAAACTCTTTTTAAATTAAATATACAGGGTTATTCACGGTCTAATTAGACTATAATTTAAAATTAGTTTCAAGGATACATGTTGTCCCAAAAAAAAGTAACATATCATAACAAAGTTATGTTTTTTAAATGGAATACTCCGTATATTATTACATTTTTTGATTCTTCTCGATGAGCTATTTACAGAAAGGGGTCATACTTGGCATCACGGTCTCATAATAACGGATATACGGCCACTCAACGAACCGACGACATTCCAATTTCGACAGAACAAAGAGCAAAAGGTCTTCGAAGACTCTTTTCTCGAGAAAAGAGACTTCCAAGGTCTTTCCGTCGGCTCAGTCCAGCTGCGGATATTGCCGAAAGGATCATCTAATCTACTATTGCGACGATTTTTTGGGTCTAGCGGTCCAGGACCGCATCCAGTTTGTCGGAAAGGCTAACCTATGTCGCAACTGTCTAAAAACAGGTCATTCAACCCTCAAATGCAGGATTGGACCATGCACGAAATGCAAGAGCAAGCACAACAGTCTGATTCATCGCGAAGAAGCTGATTTTACGGGGACGCCAGATGTTGCTAACGTTTTGGCACCAGGTACTAGTCGCGGTAGCCAGAGCTATGTAATACTACCGACAGCATACGTATTGGTATTAGACGGGAGTGGTCGTTACCAGAAGATGCGTGCTCTGCTAGATGGTTGTGCGCAAACCCCATTTATTTCCTCCGGAGCCTTGACGCGTCTTGAACTTCCCAAGGAGGAAGCTAATTTATCTATAATGTGGGCACATAAAAGCATGACGGGGCTCACTTATCAGCTATGTGTACTATTCACCTAAAATCATTATTTTCTTCTTACCAATCTGAATTAACTTGCTATCTATTAGATGAAGTTTCTACTTTCATGCCTGAATTTCGCTTTGACTATAGGAAGCTGCAGATTCCTCCTGGATTGGAACTAGCTGATCCATCCTTCTACAGTCCAGGTGCTATAGGTCTACTAATCGAAGGAGAAATATTTTGGGAGATTCTAAGCAATGAGAAGATCTCTTTGGGCAGACATCTACCTATTCAGGACGCTGAGCAGGACGGAGTTCGGCTAGATAATTGGTGGTCCGTTGGGCTATCTTCCACCCAAGGTATCCTCTTGTAATTTAATTAAGAATCAAGATTTAAATGACGTTCTATGCAAGTTTTGGGAAACTGAAGAAATTCCCACTGGGTTTGTTTCATGATAAGACGGCGTGTAAGAAAATATTCGTTGAAACAACGACCAGAAATGCTGATGGCAGATTCGTTGTTTCTCTACCGCTAAAACGGGACATCAAGGATCTCGGTGATTCCAGGTCTTCGGCGGTGATCGCGAATGGCCGGTTGCGGGTCTCAGAAGGTGCTTCGGATTGCCAATGTCCGGACGCTGTTAAGTTTCTGAGTAACGCCCGTAGACAAAGACTGTTAGATAGGCCTGAAAAGGACTCTTGAGACAGTCTTGAATAAGACTGGCACCAGCAAATCCTTTCTCCACCTCCTCGTGGTGAACCCTGGAAACGCGTGGAGTACTCGAAGTACTCGACACGCGGCCAACGGAGAAGGGTGAAGGCCTTTAAATAACGGGAACGGATTGGGTAAGGGAAGGTAAACCCTGACAGAAAACCCGCAACCCAATGTGTCATGCGACCCGTGCCGAGGGGTGAATGGCCATGCGTAGTTGGTCTCGAACGGAGCCTCCGGGATACCTGGCGACCTCCCGGAGTAAGAAACCGGGTAAGAAATCGGGTTCATGGGGGGGAACACCCACAAAGCGACAGAGAGAAGATGAAAAAGAGGAGGAAACTGGAAAAATCAAATCAACGGTGAGAGAGAAAGGAGTAGGAACGAAGAGAAGCAGGAACGAGTCGGATAGAGGGAATGAGGGGTGGAAAGAATTATGGGAGATAATCTCAGGGCTAGAAGCAGCGGTCCTGGACTTGAACACATTAATCGCGGAAAGTAATAATATCACGGGTACTATTAAGGACAAAGCCAGAGAGGTAAACCGATGCACATCTTGGGTGAAACGAGTTGCAACAAAAGTGGAGGAGGCGGATAACTTGGACAAAAGTGAAGGCATACAGAGGGATAAGAAAAATCTGGTCGACCAGGGAACTCAAGTGGATTTCGCCGAGGTAGATATGGAAGAGGAAAAACGAAACAGAAGAATTATTGAATGCCTGAATGAAAAGAAGAATGTGGAGGAGATAATTAATCGGAGTGACCGGAAGAAGCCTATATCTGTACAGAAGTCAGAAATAGGCTTCCAGAGAAGGAGATAAGGAGTAACGTAGTCGTGATCCTAGATCCGGTCAAGAAGGAAGAGGTGAAAGAATGGAAGGAAGTGATGTAATGGTAATAAGTCACAATCTAGTAGATTGTCCAGCCTTGCTCCTTTTTTGGACAATATTTTACGTGTGGGTGGTAGACTGAAATATTCAGAATACAATTTCGATAAACGTAACATTTGCTCAATAGCATAAGGAACATTTACTTTTACTTTTAGTTTTAGGTTCAATATAGAAAATGCTCAACCTATAATGGATGATTTGCCCAAATCAAGAATCACGCCTTCCAGCCTGTTTTCGTTTGTAGGCATCGACTACGCAGGACCTTTTCTCATAAAGGATAGGAAGGGCCGTGGTTGCAAAATCACCAAGTATTATATGAGGCTGTTCGTTTGCTTTTCGACAAAGGCGGTCCATCTTGAACTTATTTATATTTAAGATTTATTTCCCTATTATGCGTGATTTTATTTCCAATAGTGTATGTATATTAGCAAACCTTCAACTGTGGGTGTATATTATGATTTCTACATCTATGGTATGTATCCTGAAATCTTTAATTGTGGTTGTAGGAATCACTCAGTATCTCCTATAAATCAGTTGCTGCTTGCTTTAAGATTTTATGCCACTGGACCACTGAAAGTTTTTTAATTTGTGCTGGAGATTATCTCAACTTGAGTAAGTCAACGGCGTGCAAGATATTAAAGAAAGTGTCACGAGCAATAGCTGGATTAGCGCCACAGTTTATTAGGATGCCATCAATCGAAGAGGAAATAGCTGTTCATCATTTGTCATTCTATAGGATCGCAAGACTTCCAAGAATAATTGGGTCTATAGATTGTACCCACATCAAGATTCAATCCCCAGGTAGGTCCTTTTCATCTGTTAAGAATGGAGAGGAGTACGATGTGAGATATACGGGTTTTAGCTAAATATATTATTAGAAACAATTTATTAGAACCCATAACTGCTTTCAGTTGCTCAAAATATTCAATACTTTAGGAAATGCAGCCCTTTTAAATTTAAAATTATGCTTCGTGACGTAGATAAGTTTTAACCAATCACAAAACGACCGCGTTACATTGAATCATTAACGGCATAAGAAAACGAACAAACTGTTCAGAAGAATAGAAGAAACGAACAAAAGTGAAACTAACATCAAATGACATATCTAGGGTTATGTTATTGTTTATTGTAATTTGTGTTTATGTACTTGCTACACGTGGTCCCAAATTTTTCGTTTTTGTGTTCTTGCTCACTTTTATAGTTTTTTCTGCGTATATAAAATCCGTTCTTTACAGAACGAGCGTTCCTCGTTGTTTCTTCAACGTTTTTGTCGAGAACAAAAGAAATTTTAAGTTAAGCATGGGATCCGTATATTAAATGCAATACTTAGTTTATTAATTGTAATTACATTTGGATAATTTTAATTTTCAGATCGTCTAGAGAATCGTTTGGGGACAATGCGATTTCCTATATTCAGTTGAGAAGAGAAAGTGGTATTTGCACCGTCCGAGGGAGGATTACGCCGGAATACAAGATTAGTAAAAAATCGTAAAATGTCATCGCAGAAGTTAACGAATTCGAGGAAGCAGTTATCAAATGTGAATGTGAGGATTGTACTGCTGCTAAAGGTAAGTTAATTAAAATTACAGTTCAAACTTGCTAAACAGGCTAACCCAAACGTATTGCAGGACACAATGGCGAAATACACTAATCACAAAGGGTCAATTTTCAAATTGAATGAAGTAGGCCCTGGTGACCATTCCATTCAGTTTCTGTTGGTGGAATTTCTAAAAACAAATTTGAACAAAGGCGCGGATGATTTTTTTTAAATTTGCTGCAACGCTAATGGAGGATGAACATCGTGTTGAAGAATGCACGAGAGGGTAAGCTGACCAAAAATATTGGTTCGAGATCAGGCACGCGAGGATAACTGCGTCAGTAGTGTACGAGGCCTCCAGGTGCCAAACAAACGAAGGTTCTCTTACCGAAAAAATTTTAGGAGGAAACGAGGCCTTCGAAACATAAGCCACTAGAAGAGGCAAGGAGCTGGAGTCGGAAGTAATTAAGGAGGTATCGAGGATAAAGAACATTAAAATAAAGAAATGCGGAATATTTTTAAACAAAAATCATCCGATATTTGGTGCCTCCCCAGATGGCATATCGGACAACTTTGTGGTAGAAGTGAAGTGCCCATATAAAGTCAATACTGTACAAAATTATGTCAAAAATAATAAAATAACAGACAAATATTTCTATCAAATTCAACTTCAAATGTATTTTGCTAAAACGAAAGGTTTATTTTGTATTGCATCGCCTTCGTTTGAATGTAATAAAGAGGTAAAAATAATTGAAGTTGAATTTGATAGAAATAGCCTGATGGAAGTGATGGATAGAGGAGAATATTTCTGGAAAAATTCCATTTATTCTTTATTGTTAAAAAGTATATACGTAAATAAAAAGTAAATAAAATAATGTTTATTTATTTGATTCACAATTTTTTATAAAATAGCACTTACAGAATAAAAATATTAAACAGGTTCCTTAAGATTTATAATACCACAAGCAGTAGTTGCAATATAGCTTAATAAATAAAATCTGCTATGGTTAATGCAAGAATGTGGTTTTTAACATTTGAAAATGTCTTATTTTGCCTATTACTCTTTCCACGTTTATTCGTAATGAAGCAATTTGTTTAGACAATTTCACCTGTTCTGGTGTGCTTTGTACACCTTCACTTACACTGGGAGGTCTTACTAAAGTAGCATCTTTTGCTGCAAATATAGCATGCACATGTTTGAAGCCTGTCTCTGCCATAATCATATTCCCGGATGTTATTTTATTCAGATATTCGAATTTTTGAATTATTTCTTTATCTGTTATTCTGTCCGGATACGCAGGCGATAAGTAATTAATGAAACCAGTTGGAATACAAGCAATTAAAAATTTGGCAGTGTTACACTTTTTATATTCAGACCATGTTTTTGCCTGATGTACTGGATTGGATGGCTTCTCTATTTCAATTTCGAAGCAATCGGTAATACTTCGGATTTTAGCATATCGTGCTCTAAATGGCAATGGTAATACTTTCTGTATAACCAAAAGACTAGGCCAATAAATAAAATTGTTAAAAAATTGGCCACGTTATAAACATTATTTACGAAAGCTTTTCGAACGTAATATTCACTTACACCGAAATCTAAAGATAATCTCTCATCGGAATCATTAAGTTAAATTTTTGTTAAAATAATTACCACACCTAAATAGTTCATACTACAGCGAGCACATATGTCGTCAACAATGCCAAAAATACTTTCTGGCAAGCCCAGGTATTGTCTGGAGTTTTTCTTTATTAATGCCAGTGTTGATATTTTCCTTGCTTCTCGTTCATGTTTTAAGCATGTGTCATCAGGCTCACTGGGATCGGTCGACGTTAAAGAAGCTGGAGAATGTGAGTTCAACTGATATTCCTTTGATCTAGGGGAGGATTCAGATCACTAGTTGAAATTCCCCGTAGTAGTGGCAAAACTTCTTTGAAAGGTTGTCAGTTAAAAAAACATAAATTAGTTGTACTGTTTGACAATAAAGGAAAAATTAAAAATACCCGGTAATGTTTTACTTCCGGCTAAACCAAAATGGCGCATGCGCCAATTATCGCTGTGACAGCGTCAAAAACCATGCATGGTTGCCAGACGATGAATAATGAAATTCTATTTAATAATGGTAACTTTTTTATTATTACGAGTTTGAATAATTAATAAAACTTACAGAGTAATATTAGTTGTCTATGTAGGGGTGACATGTTTTATATTCGGAGGAATCCAGATTCAAAAGATTGTGTTTGCTTCTCATTTCTTCAAGGTCAAAATAAGATTCTTCTCTCTTTCTATTTCATAAAGATAAAAAGAATCGACTAACAATTTGAAATTCGAATATGTCAAACCCGGTAAAAAGTTTTTATTTCTGCGAAAATGGCCAACCAGGCTGCTAACAGAGCTCGTGTTCCTGTTTTTCTTGTGAACCCCGTGGAGATAATGGGTCTCCCTGAAATACGGCAGAAACAACATCATATGTTGACCCTGCCTCAGGGGGATCCGTTAACTGTGATCCAGTGGCTGGCGAGAAGGCGACTTCTGAGTAATGCCCGCCAATGCGAATTGTGTCACGTAAGTTTTGTTAATCATTATTTTAAGAACATACGTATTAAACGCGCATATTTAATAATTGTAATTTGTAAATACCCATGTCTCGAGGGAGCAGAAATGGGGTGGACCGCTTCGTATGGAGATGCAGGATCTGCAAAGCCCAAATCTCCATCAGGAGGAACAGCTTTTTTGAGCGTAGCCATTTAAAGCTGTCCCAAGTGTTGGTGATTTTGCACGGGTGGAGCAGAGACCTGCCTCAGAAGGAGATCGCCCAAATTGCAGGGGTCAACCAAACCAAGACGATAGTCGATCGGTGCGACTTTTGCAGGGAAGTGTGCGCTCATCATTTTGACCTCCATGATTTACTCATTGGGGGTTTCAATGATGACGGTTCCTCAAAAGTTGTGGAAATCGACGAATCGTACTTCCTGAAAAGGAAGTACAACCGGGGAGCAGTGCGCCCCGGTCGTTGGGTGTTTGGCGGAATAGAAAAAGGCTCCGGGAAGTGCTTTCTGGTAGTAGTTCCTGATCGTACTCAGGAGACCCTGTCGGCACTGATTGTGTAGTAAGTTTTCGATAAATTTTGTAGTTTTCGTAGTATTAGTGGTTATCGTAGTATTTGACATGATCATAGAAAATTGGAACGTAGTCAAGTAGAATAAAAATTGTTTAACATTATTTAGTGTATGTAGTATAGATGTTATCTTTATGCTTTTATAACACTTTCTATTGCAGATTCTTCCATTCTTTCATTATTTTTCGTTTTTTTAGTTTATAATTATTATTCTTTTTTTTTTGTAGGATGATTCTACCAGGAACCACCATCGTTTCCGACGGTTGGCAGGCGTACCATAACATCGGTATGCTCGGTAATGGTGTGTATGATCATCGGGTGATCATACATGAGGATAACTTTGTAGATCCTAATGATCCCGATGTTCATACACAAAATATCGAGAACATGTGGATGCGTGCAAAGCGGAAAATTAAGCGACAATTCGGCACTTCTGAAGAATTTTTTCCGTCCTATTTACATGAATTTTCTTGGAGAAATCAATTCAGGGGCGGAAATCTTTTTTTAGAAATGCTGAATTGTATCATCGAACAATATCCGCTTTGACCGCATCTTCATGTTCGTGTGTGCCGATGTTTATGTATGCCTCCAACTAGAAGTTATGGTAACTGGAGCCTTTTTCACCCTGCAATTGTCATCAGCCACTGGCCACGGGGTTCCACAAAGATTTTTTTAATTTCGAGGTCTTCGAGATTTCCATTTTGTAATAGACCTGCAGGTCTTGAGATAACACAGTAGAATAAAGAAACCGCTGCTACAAAAGGTAATTGTTAACTTTGTACAGAACTCACGCCCCACCGGGAAAGGCCTTATGGAACCGACAATGGATATGCCAAAATTGCAGCCGAAGACATGAAAAAGTTATTCCTTTGGTAAATAAGGAGGTTTAAAATCGACCAATCCCAGTAGTAGTTCACATATGCGAAAATGACGTGAATTAGCTATACACCAATTTGACATTATTGAAAGATTCTATGTCCATTTCACATTCATGGTTAACAAAATCTGCCAAAATCAGCTGCTATTTATATGTATCAAACTATGCTCTGGTCTGATGTATAATTCGTCGAATGAAGTCGACATCCGAAATTAATTATAACATTTTCTGGGGTTTCCTCTTAAATCTTAGTACAATATTACAAAGGCGCCTTTCAATGTTCTTTTTTCTACGATAGGATGCACACCCATAGTCGCTTTCGCTTGTTATTACGTTTTTTAATAACCAAATACGCAGCAATGGCAACAACGCCTGATGTATACTCGGACACGTTCATAAACGTCGTCCAAAATATTTAGACAAATTTGCAAGATTTGGGCTAAATACAATTTTGCGACTCTGGTGATTTTGGACGATTTACCGATTTTATTACCGATTTTATTAATATTTTTATTATTAGGCTTTGCGTTTTTTTGGGTTTCATTTCTGTACGTTTACCGACAGTTTTCGTGTTTTTCGTGTGGTTTTCCGGGCGGTTTTCGCGCGCTTTTGTGTTTTTTTGGTTTTTCTTGTGTTTTTCGTGCGGTTTTCGTGAGTGTTTCGTGTTTTTCGCGAGTTTTTCGAACCGTTTTTCGCGCGTTTCTTCAGTGTTCTAACGTATTTTGAGAGGGAACGAAACAATGGAGGCCCGCTTCTCCAGACAAGATCTGCAAGACAAGTAAGTATTATATTCATTTTTACAAGTTTTCAATAAATGCAGCTCGATATCATTTTTTAAATGTATATTTCTGTTTTAGAGGGTTGCTAAAGCATTACAAGTAAGCATAACAACCGTCAATCGGATTGCACTGAAACGAGAGCAGCCCAACGCATTTCAACCGAAGCCTAGAAAGCGACGACCAAAACCTGTACTCAATGTAGATGACTTCGATAAAAATGCAATCCGTAATGTTATCTACAAAGAGATGTACAGAAACAGTAAGCAATAATTTAATATAAATTTGCTATTCTCATATTAATAAATATTTTTTTTAACAGAGGAACACCTAACTCTAAACACCCTCAAAACAAAACTCCAAGAACGTGAACTATTAAAAGGGTGCAGGTCATCGCTTAATAGTCTCCTAAAGAACATTGGCTTCACTTACAAGGACGATCCACGTCGTGGTTTAATGGAGTTACCACATATCGTAGCAAAACGTGTTCGCTTCCTACATGACTACGTTAAAATTAAAACGGAAGGTTTATTCCAATTTGTTTGTATTTGGATGAAACGTGGATCTTCAAAGACGGTACTATAGGGCTCTCCTGGCAAAATTCGGACGTCAGAAGTGTAAAAAAAATTCAGGGTTGGTAGCACACGGTACGTTTCTAACAATTGATCGGCTCTGTTAATAATTTATCGGTGATTCTGTTAAACAACCATTTCAATGTGTATATTTTTGTAGGTATATAGTACTGCATGCTGGTTCGTCTTCAGGGTTCATTCCTGGAGCTGAATTGGTATTTTTCTCCAAAACGAGGGATAGTGATTACCGCGGGGAGATGAATCGAGAAAACTTCCTGAAGTGGTTCGAATATCAGCTTCTAAGGAATTTAGAACAACCTTCCGCAATTGTTATGGATAATGCCAGTTACCACACAACAATGGTTAATAAAGCCCCAACAATGGCAGACAAGAAAACTGATATGCAGAAATGGTTAACGGAAAGGGAAATTTCATTCGAAACCACTTACCTGAAACCCCAATTGTTCGATTTGGTACAATTGTAAGTATTTTTCACTTATGTGTGTATAACATGAAAAAAGCTCACATGAAAAGAGCTCACATCACAACAATAAAAAAAAATACAATCTAAAAAAAAGGTAAAAAATAGGCTAAAAAGTAGTTAAGATTTATAGGTAGTTAAGGATTAGTTAAGGGGTAGTTAAGGTATAACATATTTTATTTCAGCTGTTGATTCATATCAAAAACAATCTACTAAAAATAAAAAAGGTAAAAAAAGGATAAAATGTAATTAAGATTTAGTAACTAAGGTTTAGTATTTAAGATTTATATTGTATTTATAGATACATAGTTAGTTAAGGATTAGTTAAGGGTAGTTAAGGTTAATGGTTTATAAGTATAATTAAAGTTGGTTAAGGTTTAAGGTAAAAGGTATTTTATTTCAGCTGTTCATACATATAGTCCTTCACCGTGTACAAATAATAATAGATTTTATCATTTTTAGGAATAAACCCCCTCCTGCTTATGAAGAAGAACAGTTGGCCGAACAGTACGGTCATATAGTGCTTTTCTTCCTCCCTACCATTGCATGTTTAATCCTATAGAAAATATTTGGGGCATAACGAAAAATTACTACAGAGATCATGTAGGAAGCAACGGTTCCTCTACTGAACAAGCTCTAGGAATATGGAAAAAGGCAACTAGCAACTCCTGAAGTATGGACAAGAACCATACGAAAAGCCGAACAACTCATTCAGGAGACACGGAACAGAGAAGTGGTATTTGATCGGGATGATTTGGATCCCATCATCATTAACCTGGGTAGCGACGATGAAAGAATATTCATTTTTCATATTTTTTAGATATCTCTCTGGAATATTATATTTAATTATTTATTTAACTGTTGTATTTTAATTTCTATAAGTATCTATATAAATGGGGACATACAATTAGGAGACAGAGCCACATTGCTTAATAGTTTTTACAAGTAACAATGTCAAGTTACAGAGTTTATAGAATCTGAAACAAAAACTTGGTCCATATAAGAGAAAAGAAAAAAAAAGAAGAAGAACCTAACCTCAAAATCTTCATTAGCTTTCAATTTGGCGTTGTTAGTTGTTATACACGTGTTGTTATCAAAAGATTGCAACGATTTTTTGTAGGTAAGTGTGATAAAGAATTTATTATTTCATATTAATTCAATATATTTTTTCCATTTCACTGCTGGAATACCGGGTCTGTTTTCACTTTATTAAGTAATCCTATTTCTTTTAGAAGTATGCAGGAAAATCCCCAGTACACAGACGGCAACGGAAAAAAGTGTAGAAGAGTCCATTGCTGCATTTTTAACCAAAGCAACTGAGAGATGTAGTAGAAGTAAGTATTATTCCAACTTTTTGTAATACTTATTTGTCATAATATTTTGAAATATTTCTATTATACTGATAGTTTCATCACAATTCTAACACATCATTATTAAAAATATACAAATGCATGTAGATTTTAGATAATTTATAAACGATGGGTTCAGTATTATAAATTCGCTATCAACCGACACAAAATCTAAAACTAATAAAAAAAATTACTGTACCCATTTTTAGCATGTACGCTTCAAATATCAAATAATACGTAAGTACCTTTTATTTTTTAGGAGAGAAGTACAATAATAAGATCTGTCAACAATTGGGTTTAAATATGTAACTTTTTTAATAAACGTATTTTTCAAGTTTTTCATTTTTTTTTGTATTATATATTTTTTGTATTATATATTTTTTTGTATTATAAATTTGTATTTAAGTATGGGTTTTATTTTCTAAACTGTTGTACCAAAAAAATCAATATGCCATGAATATTCAAAATACCACGAATAGGCATATTTGGATCATTCTCAGTTAATGCGAAGGATATGCCATACATATATTTTGGAGGATGAAAATATATCGTAGGAATATGTTTCATGGTGACCTTGAATATTCCTTCAATCTTCCTGTCATATGCCATGGCGGATATGGTATATCCATGGAATATACAAATATGCAATTGATATATGCATTATATATTCATGGAATATTTTTGTGCTGCCTGGGTTTGTAATCCTTCACTTTCTCTCTTCTCTTCTCTTTCCGTCTCCTCTCACTTTTGTACATAATTATCAACAGTGTTCCATTTTGTGCACGTTTTGGATTTTTTGTATATAAATATTTTTTTAGTCGTAATGTGTGGTTTTTTGCACGTATCAGGTTTATTTCGAAATAACAGTGTAATTAGTAAGCAATGGGTAATGTAGCTTTAGCTTAAGCTTAATAAATGGTGGGAAATTTGTATTGTAAATAATTTATACAGTGCATTTCTTTAATGTCCCCCCCCTAAATTTTATTCTAGGGTTGTGCAGTATTTGCAGGTGCTTCAAAAGGATGTGTCACAAGACCCCCCTTTCCATTTAATTTTTTTTAATTTTTTAAATTTGTTATCTACAATTTAAGATAGGTTATGCCAATTAATCAGTCAATTGCATTGTCTTATTAAGGCAAAAGTGACAGCGCTTCATCAACAAGGTTTATTGTTAAGACAAATTTCTTAAAATTTTAAAGATAGGCTCTATTAAATTTTAAATTTATACTTATACAAGATTGTTAAGAGCAACAGTGGTCATGGAGCGTAGGCATTTATCACGTGTTCAAATGGTAAGTGCTGTGAATATGATTGAGGGTGGTCTTTCGCAAGCTAATGTTGCACGTCATTTTGACGTCTCTTGGAGCGTGATTTCGGGATTATGGCATCGATATGAACAATTTGGTGATGTCTCTGAAAGACATGGAGGTCGTCAACGTGCAACTACGCCTCGACAGGATCGGTATGTGGTAGGATTAGCTCGCCGAAATGTGAATGCCACTGCACGTGAACTCTGTGAGGCCATAGCAAATGCACATAACATTAATGTTTGCGACCAAACTTTGAGGAATAGACTGCATGATGCGGGTCTGCACGCCAGACGTCCATTGAGGGTTCCCATGTTACGTCATGGAAATCGTGGACTAAGATTAAGATGGGCACAAGAACACGTTCATTGGGACTTACAAGAATGGAGTTCTGTGTTATTCACCGATGAAGCTAGGTTTTATCTCTATCCTGATTCAAGAAGAGTTAGGGTCTGGAGAGGACCTGGTCGACAAGAAAGACTCAGACAGGTACAGGGTGTTCGTCCATATGGTGGTCTACAAGTTATGATGTCGGCTGGAATAATTTTTCACCATCGAACTGTTCCCGTTTTTGTGGATGGCACTTTGAATCAGTTTCAATATATTGACCGTATCTTAGAACCTGTTGTCCATCCATTTGCCACCGCTGCAGGCCCTGATTTGCTGTACATTCAGGATAATGCAAGGCCGCATACTGCAGCAACAGTAAGAGATTGGTTCCATAATGAGGAAATTACCCTTCTACCATGGCCAGCTCAGTCACCAGACCATAATCCCATCGAGCATGTATGGGATATGCTCCAGAGACGGATCGCTCCTCATCTGCATAATGTTAACACTCGTCAAGGTCTCCAAGATCTTCTCACAACATCCACTATAGAATGGTATTTTTAGTATATCTTTATTCTATAACGCTACTATTTTCCCTCAACCCACTTCGTCGCTTCGTCCATAGAAATTTCATCACAGTTACAAAACTGGTCACTATCGCAAATCGCAAACACGATACATGGACCAGCGCAGCGCCTTGGCTAGCGGAACGAAGTGGCGCATCAGAATAAAACGTGACAAAATGTCACCGCTATATTATTTCAGCTGAAGCAGACTGCGACTGTGACAGCGTTGTAGCAGTGACAAAGTAGCAGTCCGTGAAATCGCAACCCACCTCAATAGCACAGTATAGCACAATACTTATTTTCTATATTTGATAAAATGGCTATGCTAACTTCCACATGAAAATTCATTTTTTTTATATATAAATCGGTAATTTTTATAGACATGAATTTGGGTAGAGGTGTCAAGGAGGAGGATATTTGAGCAAATTCATTCAGAGCCAGATATTATGCTTTTCGGCAAAATCTCATGATAGAAACCATAAATTACAAATAACAAAAAATATGTCTTCGAAAATGTATGTCAACTGGACAACTGGTATCGTTGGATCGAACGATCGAATCGTGTTTAAAAATAGTAAATTGCAACCTCGCATCGCGGCTTCGCGGTTGGTTGAATGTTGCAGGTTGTAACTAGTAGGCAAGGCAAATGAGCTATGATTAATTATGAAATAAATAAGTTATTATAATATTATGCTAAGTGATAGTGTCACTAGCAGTGGTAATGGCACCGATCGAAAGAGGGCCGGACCTAGCTCTGCTAAGACGAAAAAGATTTATAAACAGTACTTTAAAAAAGATTTGGCTAAATCACCTGTGTTTCACTGGGTAGAATGTAGCACAAAGGGAACAATGTATGCGTGGTAAGAAGATTTTACTTATATACGACATATATTTATAAATGATGTTTTTTATTTACAAAAAGAAATTGTTTCAGGTGTAAATTATGTAAATGCGACATTAAAATATGATCAGAAAAAATTACAACTTTCTAAACGTGGTAAAAAACTTTTAAAGCAATATGATACCCTAAAACTTTATTTTACTGATCAAGTCGCTAACAATATTACTCAAGCAGATATAATTTTTGAAAAACTGAAAAGGAAGATAATAAATTAAACCGGGAATTTTTATCCCACGTTTCACCTATTTTTAATAAATAAAAAAAATTCATAATAGACAAATTTTCAAAATCACACAAAATCACAAAATTCACAGGGTGTATCATAAGTTGATACTTCTTTTTCAACTGTGTATGAATCTCTTAATTCTACGCAACTTTTTCAAATAAACTGACGGACCCGGTATATGCAATATTCGCATATACACGGTGGCCCAGAACTCATGCCCCACCGGAAAGGCCTTATGGAACCGACAATGGAGATGTCAAAACTGCAGCCGAAAACCTGAAAAAGTTCCGGTGGTAAATAGAGGTTTAAAATCGACCAATGAGCAGTTCACATATGCGAAAATGACGTGAATCAGCTATTCACCAATTTGACATTATTGAAAGATTCTATGCCCTATGTCCGTATTTAACGATTTGTCCAGTTTTTGCATATTTTGAAAAAAATGCATATTTTAGCATATACAGGGTGTCTCACGAAGAGTTAAACCTATCTGTATATTGGAAACTAATCACCCGATTTTAATCAAATTTGGTATGCACATATTAGTCAATAAAGTGAGTATTTCAAAAATATTTTGACAACCATAGCACCTCCGGTTGTACCTTAAATGACAGCAACTTTCTTATATTATATGGGACGGTGACGGGAAAAAAGCGCACAGGGAAAAAACGCAATGAAAAATGCGCACAGTCACACAAACGCACAAGAAATATCGGCACATAGAAAAATGCAAACACGGAAAAAAGCGCACATGGAAACAAGCTCACAGGCATATTAGCGCACACCGAATAAAGCGCACATAAAAATTTATTATATATATATATATATATATTTATATATATATATATATATATAATATATATATGTGGCGCCATCGCCAGTTCGCGCCACCAGGCGCCGCAAGCAGCAGCTGTCACCCCGTGAAATCTTCGCTGTATCACCGCGGAGAAAGAGGCCATGACGGATGACAACTGACAGCGTCCGGCAGGACCGCATGGTTACAGCGCGGTCCCGCTCACTTCACTTGACTCTCGACTTTCAACTCGCAAGGAGTAAAGAAACCGCGACACTTTCCGCTACAACCGGAATCCAAACCGGAGTCCATCGTTTTACTACTGATCACGAATAAACTCGAATAATTCTTAAGGGTATAGTGTTTCCTTTCGCACCTGATCCCTTCAGTGGTGACCCCGACGTGATTCGTGTGAAACAAGGGACGAAACGCCGTTTTTTTCGTGTGACCGCGTGCCGCCACGCGCCGGCGAACTTGCAACCCCGTGTTCGTTGCTTATCAGTGGACTTTTGGGGACTATAAGCGGGTAAGCTCCTTTTTTATTTACCGAACTAAGCCAAGTGTTTTGTTACCGGTTCCGAACGGGTCGACACGATGTCGTTCCCCCTCGAGCGTCCTCCAGCGACATCCAGTCCGCCCTCGCCTACGTCCCATGCTCGACTGTCGCCGCCCTCCTCGCAACTTCCTCCAGCCACCGGCCGGCCGCCGGTCGGAGACTTCCAGTCGACACTCCGAGACGACTTTGCAGCACCGGTGAACGCGGTCCGATACTGCCGCCTGCCGCCCTTCTGGAGAGTCGACCCCGAGCTCTGGTTTCTCCAGGTAGAATCCGCTTTCCAGGTACACCACGTCATGAGTGACAGCACGCGGTACCACATGGTGGTGGCCGCCCTGGACGCCGACACCATCCGTGAGGTGGCGGACATTCTGCGCGTGCCGCCAACAATTGAGCGGTACTCCTCCATACGGACCGCCATCCTGCAGCGAATGACGGATTCGGCGGATACCCAACTCCACAAACTTCTCACCGGGTTGGAACTGGGAGACCGGAAGCCCACCCAGCTTCTACGCCAGATGCAGTCCCTAGCCAAGGGCTCCGTCGGCGACGACGTCCTGCGCGTCAGGTGGCTCGACCTGCTACCACCCCCTACCAGGCGTATCCTGCGCCTCTTCCGAGACAAGGGACTGACAGAACTCGCAGAAGCCGCCGACGAGGTGCACGAGTGCGGCCCCCCTGTCATGGCCGCCTCCCACGCTCCGATGCCCAGGCCTACGACGCCCACTCCGGACCGACGTCCTGACCTGGCCCAGGAGGTTGCAGCGCTCCGCCAGCTGGTGAGCCAACTACTCCCCGCCCAGGGCGACGGTCAGCTCCGTCGCGGTCGCTCGGACTCGCGACCCCCACGAACGCAGCGCGCCCGCTCCGCCACGCCTGCGGCGACAGACGCCGCCCCAGACTCCTGCTGGTACCACGCCAGATGGGGATCGCAAGCCAAGAGGTGCAAGCCGCCATGCTCCTGGGCAGCTTCCACCCCAGCCGCCATCGCCACGACGCTCCCGGGAAACTGACGATGCCGGCGACCCCCCGCAGCGACGCCGCCGGCAGTTCCATAGCTGAGACCCGTCTACACGTCTTCGACCGCAAGACGAACGTCAAGTTCCTGGTCGACTCAGGCTCGGTTATTTCTTTACTCCCTAGATCCATCGTCTCGAGGCAGCTTTCTCGACAGCCTCTCACGCTGTCCGCTGCCAACTCATCGCCAATCGCAACGTTCGGCATTCACCTGGTGGAGCTCGACTTGCGTCTGCGCCGCTCTCTCAAGTGGGCCTTCACCGTCGCGGATGTCCAAACAGCCATCCTAGGTGCGGACTTCCTCGCCCACTACCACCTCATCGTCGACGTACGAGGACAACAGCTCGTCGACGCAACTACTGGACTCTCATCCAGGGGCATCGTGGCCCTGACTCCGGTCCACTCCGTCGCCGTCGTGAACACCGTCGACCTCCCTCCCGGAGACCTGGGTCGACGCTACCTTCACCTTTTTCAGAATTTCACCGACATCACACTCGCGGACGGCTCCGCAGTACAGGCAGCAGACCTACCAGTACAACATCAGATTCACACCTCCGGTCCCCCCGTCTTCGAGAGGCCACGGAGGCTCGTTGGCACCCGACTGACAGCCGCCAAGGACGAATTCCGCCGCCTCATGGAACAAGGCATCATTCGACACTCGTCCAGCAGCTGGGCGAGCCCTCTCCACCTCGTCCCGAAGCCTGATGGTACCTGGCGCGTTACCGGAGACTACCGGCGCCTCAACGCCTGCACGACGCCAGACCGGTACCCCCTCCCCATCATAGAGGACCTCCTACAAGAGGCCCAGGGCAAGGTCTTCTCCGTGGTGGACCTGAGGAAGGCGTTCTACCAGATCCCGATCGCCGATGAGGACATCCACAAGACCGCGGTGACGACTCCGTTTGGTCTGTTCGAGTTTACCCGGTCCTCCTTGGGCCAACGCAACGCAGCCCAATCCCTCCAGAGGACCATGGACCACCTCCTCCGGGACCTTCCGTCGGCCAAGGCGTACCTGGACGACATCATCATCGCCTCCTCCAATCACGAGGAGCACCTCCAACACCTTAACCGGCTTTTTCAGATCCTGCGCAGAGCCAAACTGCGCATCAACCCAGACAAATGCTCCTTAGGCAAGGACCAGGTGACATACCTGGGCTACTCGGTCTCAGCCGACGGTTTCCGGCCCCCGCCGCACAAGGTCCAGGCCATCGCGGACTACCCGCTCCCTCGGACCTCCACCTCGCTACGCCGCTACGTGGGACTTCTAAACTACTACCGCAGGTGCATCCCGAAGGCTGCGGACATCACCGCGCCGCTCAACGACCTACTGAAGGGCCTGCCGCCCAAGAGAAAGGACGTGGTGCTGCCCTGGCCCACGGAGGCCGAGGCCGCGTTCGCACGCAGCAAACGCGCCATCCTCGATGCTACCACAAGCACTTTCCTGCAAGCCGACGCTCCCCTGGCCCTGAGCACCGACGCCTCTGACGTCGCAATCGGCGCAGCACTCGAACAGCAGGACACCGGAGGCATTTGGCGACCGCTGGCCTTCTTCTCCCGGAAACTTTCAAGGGCGGAGAGGAACTACGCCGTATACGACCGGGAACTCCTCGCGATCTACTCCGCCATCAAGCACTTCCAGCGGATACTCGAGGGCAGACACTTCACCGTCTACACGGACCACAAACCGCTGATTTTTGCGGCCTCGCAACGATCGGACAAGGCGTCCCCGAGGCAGATCCGTCACCTCGACTACATCCTGCAATTCAATACTAAACTTTCTCACGTTAAAGGTGAAGACAACGTGGTCGCTGACGCCCTCTCGCGGGTGGCCACCATCTCACTTCCACCGGCGCTCGACTCCCAGACGATCGCCAACGCCCAAGCGCTAGACCCGGAGATGCAACACGTGAGGAGCAGCTCCAGCCTCGACCTGCAGCCTTTGACCAAAGACGGCTTCGAGATCTTCTGCGACACAAGAGGCTCCACCAGACCGTACCTCCCGCCGGCCCTGAGACGAAAGGCCTTCGACATACTTCACGGATTGGCACACCCAGGCGCCAAACAAACGACGCGACTCATCACCACGAGGTTCGTCTGGCCGGGCATGCGCAAACAAATCAACCAATGGTCACGCTCCTGCGAGGCATGCCAGAGAGCGAAAGTTCACCGACACAACCACGCCGCCCTCGGAGAGTTCGCCCTTCCTGAAGGACGTTTTGACCATATACACATCGACCTGATAAAGCTACCCCTTTGTCAAGGTTCCCAATACTGTCTGACGGTGATAGACAGGTTCACCAGGTGGCCGGAAGCCATCCCCATCCCGGACCAACAGGCGAGCACCGTCGCCAAGGCGCTCGTCGAGAGATGGATCAGCCACTTCGGCACCCCGCTGACTATAACCTCCGACCAGGGCAGCCAATTCGAGTCAGCCATCTTCGCGGTGCTCAACAAGCTCCTAGGCACGCCCAGAGTCCGCACTACGCCCTACCACCCTCAGTCGAACGGCATGGTGGAACGCTTCCACCGCACCCTCAAGGCAGCCCTCATGTGCGATCCCGGATCTCCTTGGCCCGATCGCCTTCCACTGGTCCTCCTCGGCCTCCGCTCCGCCTACAAGGAAGACCTCCAAGCCTCGCCAGCCCAGATGCTTTTCGGGACAGCGCTCAGGATCCCGGGCGACTTCTTCACGTCCTCCACCCAGACGGACGCCTGCCCATCTTCGTTCGCCGACACTCTTCGCCGGATCGCCCAGTCGATCAAAGCGGTACCCGCCGCACGACACTCAGCGTCCACGCCGTTCATCCACAAGGACCTGCCTTCGTCGACCCACGTCTTCAGAAGGATCGACGCCATCAAACGCCCCCTTCAGCCACCATACACGGGTCCACACCGGGTCATTCAGCGCCTCAACGACCGGACGTACGTGATTGAGATCAACGGCAGACCCCAGACGATCTCGACGGACGCCCTGAAGCCCGCACACCTCGACAGGAACGACCCCACTCCGCCGATGCCCCCGACGGCCACGCCGCGGACCTCCGAGACGCCGGCCACTCCGCCGACGCCCCCGACGGCCACGCCGCGGACCTCCGAGACGCCGGCCACTCCGCCGACGCCCCCGACGGCCACGCCGCGGACCTCCGAGACGCCGGCCACTCCGCCGACGCCCCCGACGGTCGCACCGCGGACCTCCGAGACGCCAGCCCCTCCGCAGAACCCAGCAACCTCCGCACCGGATTCCCCACCGCAGACCTCCGGGGCCCCAGCCACCCCGCCAATCCACCGGAGGAGGGTAACATTTTCGCTCCTCCCGCCTTCACCGAACGTCGTCACTGGAGGGGGAGTGATTGTGGCGCCATCGCCAGTTCGCGCCACCAGGCGCCGCAAGCAGCAGCTGTCACCCCGTGAAATCTTCGCTGTATCACCGCGGAGAAAGAGGCCATGACGGATGACAACTGACAGCGTCCGGCAGGACCGCATGGTTACAGCGCGGTCCCGCTCACTTCACTTGACTCTCGACTTTCAACTCGCAAGGAGTAAAGAAACCGCGACACTTTCCGCTACAACCGGAATCCAAACCGGAGTCCATCGTTTTACTACTGATCACGAATAAACTCGAATAATTCTTAAGGGTATAGTGTTTCCTTTCGCACCTGATCCCTTCATATATATGTTACGGGCAATGCCCGTATATTGGGTAATGCTAGAATTACCCGGATAATGCCAGAATTATCCAAATAGAGTGGGTAAAGTCGATAATTCCAAAAGCGTTCGTTACTTTTCGGGAATTACCCGGTTAATAGTAGAATTCTCCAACGATGCTTGGGTAAAACAATATTTAACTAACTGGATGTCGAGTAATTTAGACGCACGTTCTTGTTCTTGGTCTCAAATGCCGCTCAAATGCCGTAAATCTGCAGGAGTACTTATTATGCAATTCAAAATATCATTCCAGCCTAACTTGTGCAAATAAATAATGGGTAAAAATTCGTTTTATGGGATGTACGTTTTTGGGGTAAATTTAATGTCATTCGAAGCGTCTAGACGAGCTGAATCGAATGCTACTATTCCCAGAGCGCGGAAATCAAAATTAACCCCTAATAAAAGTAAAAAAGGGTGCGAAAAAAGACAAAAATGATTTAATACTTAATAAATAATTCAAATAACGGAGTTTCGGAGATGGAACGGAGATGGAACATTTGATAAAGCGCCCAAGATGTTTTACCAACTTTATACTTGGCATGCTAAAGTAGGGAATTCCTACCCACCATGTGTCTACGTTTTATTACAAAAAAAGAATGAAGCAACATATATGGAGATGTGTCGAATTTTGAAGCAATTAAATCCAAATATGGCGCCACAGAAAATACTTCTAGATTTCGAAAAAGCTTGCATGAATGCTGCAAGAACCTCTTTTCCAGAAGCTGAAGTAAAAGGCTGTTATTTTCATTTGTGCCAAAGCCTTGTAAGGAAAATCAATACAGTTGGCTTAAAAGTTGAATTCGAATCTAATATAAACATAAAGTTAATGCTAAAGTCCCTTGCTGCATTAACTTTCGTTCCGCTAGGAGACGTAAGAAATATATTCGACCGATTAGCAGAGAGCTTTCCCGATGAAGAAAAATATAATGATATCCTCACTAGTGATGTAAAAAAAGTACCTACCCGTTACAAAGTAACGGGTATTTGTCCAATACCCAAAGTACCGATTCCTTACGTTTCGAAATACTCGTTACTCGTTACTTTTGGCACAGAATAAAATAATGATAAAATGTTATTAAATAAATACCTAATACCGGGACCGGGCGTCGGCAACGCAAAATCAAAACATATTCTTTGTCGGCATCGTCAATCATCACTTCGCATGATAAACAAAGGAGGCGACGCGGTGTAATTTAGACTAAAGGCGTTTGCCGAAAGGGGTGGCGGTTTTTTTGATATTTGCATTATTTATTATTTGCAAATGTAACAGAAAGAAACCGACTTTTTTTTATACTCTAGAAAAAGAATCTAATATTTTACTTTTAGTTTAAAATATTTCTTTGTTTCGAGTGGATGGGAGTTGAGAAATAAGAGACTTCTTGTATGTTTTGTGATTATTTGCCCTATATAATTTGTTTTTTTTATCAAAATTATCTACATATTCTACATATATCAAAATGAATCTTCAAAAAAGAAGTGCTGTTTGGTTACATTTCGCTACAATTTCCAATGATAAAGCTAAGTGTAATATCTGTAAAAACATTTATTCTTACAAAAATGGTAGTGTAACAAATTTACGAAAGCATATGAAAAATAAACACCCTACAATGGATATAGATGAAAGAAGAGAAAGGAGGGAAATTAGACAAACGCCGGATAATAATAATATTGATCACGACCCAGATCAAGCGCAATTTGGTAAGTAAATTTTAAATACTCTAAAAATTAATCCTCAAGCTTTAAATAAATAGTAGGTAATCGAATTTTTGAAAAGGCAAAAATACTATTTTTGGGTCGTAATGTTATTGACCATATTGTTCATAGTCAGTAGTCAGTTTTCTTTTATTTTTAGGCCCATCAACATCGACTATGGAACAGCCTTCGATTGAAATAGAAAAACAACAACCATCATCAGTACGTACTAAAAAACAATCAAGTTTAAAGGGATTTGTGTCAAAGCCAATTCCGTTATCACGGCAGAAAAAAATCAATGATCTTGTATTGAATATGATTTTAACCGATTTACAGCCATTTTCAATGGTATCAGATCATGGATTTCGAAAGCTTCTAAGTGAATTGGAACCATCATATGTATTACCCAGCAGGCCTACTTTCAGCAAATCTCTTTTGCCTGCAAAATACGAAGAAAAATGTCAAAAACTGAAGAAACTGCTGGAAATTGCTGAACATGTCATGATAAGTACTGATGGGTGGACTTCTGTCAACATGGAAGGCTACATGGCAGTAACGGCACATTTTATAACGAATGAATGGAAATTTTATGGATGTTTACTTTCATGTTTCAACTATAACGAACGACATACTGCGGAAAATCTAGCTCATGAATTAAAACGACTTACTGATGAATGGAATATTTCATTGAAAATACATGCCATCAGTTCCGACAACGCAGCAAATATTGTGGCAGCGATCAGACTGACTCCATGGTCTCACATTCCCTGTTTCGCCCATACGATAAACTTAATAGTTAAAGATGCATTAAAAAATATAGAAGACTTGAAAAAAAAAATCAAAAAAATTGTAGACTTTTTCCATCGAAGTTCGAACGCGGCAGCTAAACTCATAGCTACTCAAAATCAAATTAAGCTCAACGAAACCCCTTTAAAGTTGATTAACGATGTGCCGACAAGGTGGAACTCGACGTACTACATGTTTGAGAGACTAGTTATATTATCGGAACCTTTGGCTGCGACAGTTGGTCTTTTGCTCAACCCTATCAATCTACCAACTGAAGAAGAATGGACGATGTTAAAAGAACTGTGCCGTATTTTAAAGCCCTTTGAAGCAGTTACTGTTGAGATGAGTGCAGAGAAGCAAGTAACCCTCTCCAAAGTTATACTAATTATAAAAGGATTACTTTCCTCTTTAGAACGAATTAAAGTTAATGTACTTAGTCAAGTAGGGAAAACTGTAATAAATTCTCTTCTTGCCTCTATAACGGCCCGTTTTGGAAATCCTGAAAACATTCTTATAATGGGCAAAGCCTCTTTCTTGGATCCGAGATTCAAAACAAAGGCATTTAACAATGAAGAAAATTTAAAAACAGTTAAAAATTAAATTCAAGATGAAATAGTTTATCTTATAGAAAAAGATGCTGAACGTCAACCTACTGGTACTAAAAATGACACCGTTTCCGAAACAAATGAAAATACCGTGGACCCATCGGAAAATACAGAACAGTACGATATGATTTGGCAGGATTTTGATACATGTGTAAAAAATTCTTTTTATGTGATAAGCCCAACAGCAGTCGCCATCGCCGAAATCAAAATGTTTTCAGAAGAGCCGAACCTTGAAAGAAAAAAGGATCCGCTCGTTTGGTGGTGCGAGAGGCAAAGGGTGTATCCCTGGCTATCTAAATTAGCCAAAAAGTATTTATGTGTTTGTGCCACTTCCGTTCCATGCGAACGCATATTTTCTAAAGCCGGTCAAATTGTAACCGAGCGCAGAAACAGTTTAAAATCCAAAAATGTGGAAAAGCTACTATTTTTGCATTGTAATAATGATTTATAATTATAAGCAATTTTTCTTTAAAATTGTTGCAAGTTAATTTTTTCATAGTTCAGTTTTTTGTCGATTATATTTTGTTATATTTTTTTTGTTGTTTTGTGAGAATAAATAAGTTTGCTTTGTGTTAAATGAAATCCCGGTTATCCGTTATCCCAGTGTTCTCTAATTATTTTTTTAATAATAATAAAAAGTACCGATAACTATTACCATTAGGTATTAGGTATCTTTTAAATACTAAATCCTTTAAGCATATGATTCTAAAGTGAATAAAAAATAATAAAATGGGTTTAATGAAGCACCGAAAGTAACGACAGTAACGAGTATGGAGTAACGGGTATTGATATTAAAAGTAACGAATCGGTACAAGTATTCAAAAGTAACGAAAGTTTACATCTCTAATCCTCACTTATTTTTTTTCGACCTACATAGAGGGAGCCGCAGGAAGAAGTCCTCAGTTTCCTCCACGAACTTGGAACCATTATGACGCTGCACTTGACGAATCGCCAAGAACTACAAATTGTTGCGAGGGATTCCACAATGCCTTAAATTCCTTATTCCATTGTAGTCATCCAAGTATATGGACGCTTTTCGATGGACTAAGAAGAGATTTGGCTTGCCACAAGCTCACTTTAGTAAATGCCCAAGCAAATAGATTGGAGCCTACACAGCGAAAATACAGGCAACTTTATGCTATTGTTGCTAGCTCTGTAGAAAAATACAATGAAACTGAGGATAAATTGGCTTACTTACGGAGAATAGCTATTTGCAATAAGCTTAAAATTAGTTACAAATTTAATCATCTTATTATATGTAAATGTAAGTGTGTACATATATTATTATTGTATTATTGTTCGTATATGTGTATTGTATATTTTTTAATTAAAAAATGTCGATTAATTCAAGTGATTCGTATATGATATATGATAATACAAATAGAGATACCTACTATCGCATGTAGGTAATTATCGTTGAAAATATTAGTCTTTCGAATGAGAATAAAAAACTACAAGTATCTAACAGAACAGATATTTGATCTAGATTGAATGGTTTTGATTTTCTGCTGTATACTTCAATTACTCAATTAGTTATTTTTTTATAAATGGAAAACTATTAACATTCTAAAAAATAATTTTACTAATTATTTCGAAGATTTCAGAGAATGGGCAGGGAAAACGACAGGAGAAAGGAGGAAAGGAAGCGAAAACGGGAAAAAAGCATGGAACGGAAGCTAGAGGGCATGTTAGAAAGGAAATTCAGAAGATTAGAGCAGGTATTGATAGCCGAGCTCCCATAGCCGGAGCTCAAAAACAAGCCCTAATAGTAGCAGACAGGTTGCCTGTGGATCAGGAGGTCTCACCCCTTCTCATGGTTCAGGAGGTTTCACCCCTCCTAATGGATCATGAGGTTTCACCCCTCCTAATGGATCATGAGGTTTCACCCCCCCTAATGGATCAGGAGGTTTCACCCCTCATTTTGACGATCTGGATTCGAACTCTGGTACCGAAGGTTTCGCCCCTTCGGCTGCAATCTTGGAACCTTCAGGTTTTCCAACAAATAAGCCAGGTAACAAAAACACAAGAGGAAATTCTAAATCTAGAAGAACCTCTGTTACACAAAGAAGTATTGGATTGTCTGGGAGAGGACCCGGAAGAAAACAAACAGCAAGAAGTTAGGCTAAACGAAGCGTGGGCTAAGCGTTGGCAACACACCCTGCAAGGGGGATTGAAAAAAGACCACCGCGACGCTTTAATAAGCAAATACTCAGCCACCACCAATTGTCAGGAGTTAAAAGCACCTCGATTAAACGAGAAATTAGCACAAGCCATACCAGACTTGTGTCTTAAAAAAGATGGGTATCAA
This sequence comes from Phyllotreta cruciferae, assembly GCA_917563865.1. NCBI lineage: Eukaryota > Metazoa > Arthropoda > Insecta > Coleoptera > Chrysomelidae > Phyllotreta > Phyllotreta cruciferae. The sequence goes on along the minus strand of OU830620.1, from coordinate 4,797,329 downwards.
GTCAAAATGCAGACACAACTAGGCCTAGGAATTACAGCCCTAGGCTCCGCACTGAATAAGATACTAGTCGACGAAAGCGATCTGGCAAAAGCCATTCTTCCCGAATTAAGCGACGCTGGCAAACTACTTAACTACCTGTTCCATACCTTCTCCATGCAGAGAAGAAGCTACATCTTGCCGCAACTAAACGCTACGGCCAATAAAATCGCCAGAACGGGAACCGTCGACACGAGTCTGTTTGGGGAAAAATTCCCTGACAGACTAAAGACTGCGAAGGAAGCCGAGAAGCAAGGGAAAGACCTAAGAGGATCCAAAACCACGCTGACACCAAAACCAAGGGAAAGGGCTCAAAACAGACCTTACAAGAACCATTTAAACTGGAAGTGCCCCCCTCAGACATCAAAGGATGCGAGTTGGTGCAAATTCAACCGACAGGATCAGAGGGGACCAACGAAAAGGAACCAGAGGAGATAAAGCAGGTAAGCACTAAAATCGCCGGTAGATTAAAATATTTTACTAAACACTGGGAGAATATGCCCTTGTTTAACCCAAATAGGCTTATAATAAGCTGGATAAAGGGATATAAAATCCCATTCTGTAACACACCAAAACAAACATCCATTCCGATCACAAATGTGAGAGGAAACATAGAGAAGAGGATGGAGAATGCAATAAAAACATTAGCCAACCAAGGCGTCTTAGAGAAATGCACCATGGAAAAAGGACAGTTCCTGTCGAGCTACTTCCTAAGGGAAAATCAAAACGGTAAAGACCGTTTCATATTAAATCTTAAGAAATTAAACGGTTTTATAAAAACAGAACATTTTAAAATGGAAGATCACCGAACGGTTGCAAAGCTCCTAACGGATAATTGTCTTATGGTCACGTTAGATTTACAAGATGCGTACTACCTAATCCCAATAAATCAAGAAGATAGGAAATATTTAAGATTCCACTACAAAAACCAGTTGTACCAATTTACATGTGCGCCATTCGGCCTTGCACCAATACCCTACGTCTTCACGAAGCTTATGAAACCAATGCTGACCCTATTAAGAACCAAGGGAGTCACTTGTGTTAAGTATTTAGATGACATAATCATACTAGCCCCTTCAAAAAGGCAAATCATAGACGATACAAAAGTGACAATAAACATATTGGAAAGATTAGGCTTTAAGATCAACTTCACTAAAAGTGAATTGGTACCGAGTACCAGGCGTAAGTATTTAGGTTTCATATTCGACAGCGCAAAGATGACAATGGAATTGCCACAAGAAAAACGATGTAAAATCACTAAAATGCTGGAAGGAATTAACACATGTACATCATGTAATATCAGGTCAGGAAGAGAAGAATGATATAGAGTGGTGGAAAAGAAACATACAAAACGGAGTGAATGGTATAAAACAAGATGTTTTTGCGATAGAAATCTACACAGATGCCTCTAATACAGGCTGGGGCGCTTGGTCTGGAAACCAAGCTACGAGAGGATGGTGGAGCAATGAACAACAGAAGGAACACATTAACTACCTAGAACTGTTAGCAGTTTCTCATGGAATTCGATGTTTTGCAAAAGAGTTACGTAATAGCAACGTATTACGTAGAGTAGATAATTCGACATCCATTGCACTTATAAACAAAATGGGAAGTGTTCAATACAAAAAATTTAACACATTGACAAGGGAGATTTGGCATTGGTGCGAGCTAAGACAACTCTGGCTATTTGCGACATATGTTCCCTCGGAACTTAATAAGGCCGATAAGGAATCTCGAAGAATATGAGAAGACACCGAATGGGATCTCTCCGATAAAGCATTCCGAAAAATCGTAAACGTATTCGGAAAACCCGTGATAGACCTATTTGCGTCCAACATCAACAATAAATGCACGAGATACATTTCCTGGTTTAAGGATCCAAACGCAGAGTCCGTTGACGCATTCACAATGGCATGGCCAAATGAATTTTATGCATTTCCTCCATTCTCCCTAGTACTAAGAGTTTTAAAAAAGATAATAAAGGAGGGTACAAAGGGTATAGTGGTGGTACCAAATTGGCCATCACAACCCTGGTATCCATTGTCTCAAAAAATGCTCACACAAGAGCCTATCATTTTAGAGCCACACTCTAATCTACTAATTTCTCCTTTTAGGGAAGAACATCAATTGAAGAACATTACCCTGGTTGCAGGGAAATTATCCGCAAATCATTCGCATTAAAAAACGTACCCAGCGGAAACATTCCAACAATGATGGCTTCACTGACAACGTCAACTTTAAAACAATACAATTCAGCATATAAAATGTGGTGGGATTACTGCATACAAAACAAAGTGAACCCATTCAGGGCGTCGATTACAGAAGTTTTGAAATTTTTTCAAGTACTACTCGACTAAAAGGCGTTAAAATATGGATCATTCAACAGCATAAGGTGTGCGTTGGTTCTAATACTTCAGGAAGACCTGTCAAACAATCTGCACATAAGAAGATTCCTTAGAGGTATATCGAAATTGAGACCACCAAAACGAAAATTTGACATATCGTGGGATCCACAAATTGTATTGGACCATTTACGAAAGCATACGAAAACATACGAAAACATCTCCCTGGAGAGCCTGACAAAAAAGCTGGTTACCTTATTAACATTAATAAGTGACCACCGTTTCCAAACGCTATCATTAATCAAGGTAGAAAACATACTTTTCCTAAAAAACGGAAATGCACAAATATTTGTGACAGACGATATAAAAACTTCTGGACCAGGACGGTACCAACCCTGCCTGCAAATACCACAGTTTCCAAAAGAGCCGGAAATATGTGTGGTGCGAGCGCTAATCACCTACATCGAAAAACGGCCGACTTAAGACCAGAGGAAGAAGAACATCTCCTAATCTCCACCCGAAGCCCCTACAAGAAGGCTTCAAGCCAATTAGTAGATGGGTAAAAGAAACACTGGGAGCAGCAGGTATAAATATGAACGCATTTAACGCATTCTCAGTCCGACAAGCAGCCTCATCGAATGCGTTCAGGAAAGGCATATCGATTGATGAAATAAAAAGGGCAGCAGGCTGGACAAGAAAATCCAATGTATTTTTACAAACATACAATCGTCAAGTGGCATGTCGAGACACAAATCAATTTGCTTATAGCATTCTCCGAGATAGAGAAAATCGAGAATAAAAGCAAAACAAATTCGACTTACAATTGTTCCTCAGAATCTCATACAATATGTGATAACCTATATTAGACTCATGCTCAGGTTACCTAAAAGTTTATAGACTGATTAGATTTAAGTTAGAAGTTCTTTGTTTTTTGATAAAAACGTTAGGCATAGGTATTATTTTTGGTTTATTTATACAGTTGTATAAATACCAATGTTACAAAAACTAAAATATTTATTGTTCGATGTTAATTGTTTGATGTTAAATATATTTAACTGATTTACTACAATCACTTTTTATCACGTAAACAGAGACACACCTACATCAACGAAAATCAAATTTTGTTGACTCTGAACAACTACTCGTAAATAATCTATGAAGGATGAAGCGATGAAATATAATTGACAATCAAAGGAACTGGTGAAGTGCGATCGTAATTATATGAGTCGCTTCATCCGAATAGATTACACCCTCCCTGCCCACGTATATAAATTCTCAACTCCATATTATATAATTTCTAAACCCCAGAAAATTTGATTTCCGCGCACTTTAAACGTAATGAAGTTAGATCCTCGTGGGTGACGCCTATATGACAGAGTGGCCTAAACTGTTCAGTTTACAGTTCAGGCTACATCTAAAAATATGTGCTCACCGCAGTGTCAAAGACCCTACTACTCGTAAATAATCTATGAAGGATGAAGCGATGAAATATAATTACGATCGAACTTCACCAGTTCGTTTGATCGTCAATTTCCTATCATCTCTATTTTTTGAATTGTGTCACTTTACTGTTGTACGGAACGTACTCATAATCAGGCAATGACATATGTCATAGTTTGTAAGTTAGTTCGATGTTCGATGTTTTTGTATTAACGTTTAACGTTTGTTGTACGATTGGTTTATAACGTTTATTGTAAAGTTAAAAAGGATTAAAGAATTGTGTCTTTCTCCCAGAATCCAGTAAAGTTTATTATACCTGAATTAACCTAATTGCAACATTTACTTTTAAAGGTGCGATGTGTTCAGTTAAAAAAGTTCTACGGTTCATCGCAAATCTCAAAATGGTTTTGTTCGAGTTACCCATGGAAAACCGACATTTATCAATATAAAATCAAATTTATACTTTAACAACCGAAACATATTCGTACAAAATTTCAATACAATCTTGCCAGTAGTTTCGACATAATCGTAAAAATGTGTACATTTCTTTAAATACCCTCTATATCTTGAAAACGGAAGCCATGATGAAATAATTTTTTTACTGAGCAAACCTAACTTATTTTGTCAAGTTCCACCTATCCTAAAAAGGAAGTCACCTTTTTTTGAAACACCCTGTATATTGAATATTATGGATAGTTACCAACAATATAAGTTCAAGCCTACTATGTTGTTAAGAATTTGAAAATTGAAAACACGTGAAAATTTACCTGATTTCAGAACATACTAGATTCCCAACATTTTACACGCCACTTAATCGCCCGGCTGCCCATTTCACTACTTTTGACGTTTCGTGAACTTTATTTAATTATTTTTCACTGACAAAGCGCCCCATTAGCCCCATTAGCATTAGTAAGGTTATGTTAAAGCACATGCACATGTGGCATGTGGGTTTTGTTGTCGGGATCTGTCAGTTGTCAGTTGTCATCCGCCAGTTCTACCAACCGTCGACCTTCTGGGGCGGCCGATTACTTGTCGTGTAACAGACATATGCTGAACCCAAGATCGACTCTCATACTCTCATGTAAACACGGATCAAGTTGGCTCGACGAGGAAAAAGATACCTGAACTCGATCTCGACTGGATCTTTCAACTCTCATGTAAACAGACAACAGACAATTACCCCGTTTACATGCATTACCGCGTTTACATGCAGGATTCAGCGATGGGATCGGGATTGACTCGAAATATCTATTTCTTATTTCTTCGTCGAATAAACTCGATCCGGTATCTTTTTTCTTCGTCGAGTCAATTCAATCCGTGTTTACAGAAGAGTCGATCGAGTCAATCTAGGATTCGAGCCGACTTCAAGTCGGCTTGCATCCCGCATGTAAACGGGGTACATGATTGAAGTCGGCTTGAATTCTAGATCGACTCTGCTCTGATGTAAACACGGATCGATTTGAAATCGGGTTGACTCGACTCTGACTGGGTCGAGTCGAAATGATGTCTTTAAACGCTAGTTGAGTTAAGAGGGGCGTTGAGTTTTGTTAACCCAATTTCAGTTGGCAGCAATGAAAATAAGCATGATTTTACTGCATACAAATCTCAATTTTTACTTAATTTTGAGGTATATTCTGAATCGCAACTGATAGATTGAACCTTCCTCTAGGCCATAAAGGATTTTTTTGAAGAACCATGCATAAATAACGAAATTACAAGCATTTGAAGGTAGACATTTTTCAGTTTTTTTTCTAACAGACGAATACCAAACTCCTTTATGGCCTAGCTATGGGTAATAGAAACGTATTGTGAAAATTTGGTAACGAAACTCTTTATATTTTTTGAGATTTGTATGCAGTAAAATCTGAATTTTGGAAAAATCTTCAGCGAATTGCCGCTAAACTCTATTCCAACTAAAATGACAAATTTAAAACGAGTTTACGATTCCAACGTTGCCGGTTTGCAATTGAAATCCTCTCTATTACTGATTTTCAAGTTATATGGTTATTTGAAGGTTATGTTTACTTTCAATGTTTACAAATGAAAAAAGTTGTAAATAGAGGAATTTAAACAATAAAAAGAGGATTAGGATGTCAATATGAGCTTGCGAATATTTTATTAGTTGAATATTATCCGATTTTTTAAATATCTAGATACATTTTTCGTGTCAAAATTATTTTAATTAATAATTAATATTTTAATTATTAAACGCAAAAATCGCCAAAATCGCCTTTTAAAAATCACAAAATTAGCAAATTGTAGGTTAACGAGTTAACTACAACGAGCGAGATTTTGTGACTGAAATTTGCAAAGGCATATGACAACAGCGTATCTTCAAAATCTAAGATTTCAACCGCGCGCCGTAAAATTCACCTAGTCGAATGGTAGAATTAACATTGACACTAGGGAAATTTTGCTCTGCGTGGAAAAGACAGGAATATCACCAAATTCTCATTTTAGTTGGAATAGAGTTTAGGGAATAGCAAAAATTGAAGCATGACATATCTATGTAAAATTGGTTGCATACGCTCAAGTAAATATGAGCTCTAGAAGCATGAAATAAGAGCTGCTTTCTTTCGCTCATAAATTGGTGATCTAAACGCGTTTTAACACTGTTGGATTCAAACGAACGTGTTCTCTTGTAATCGGATCAATCCCCTCTCCGCCGTTGATTTGAATCGTGATCTGTAATCCTCCTTCCCCCCTGAATCCAAAAAATTTTATGATTCGTTTGGATTGAACGGTGAAACCTAACCTATAACCTATTTGTTGTTGTTTCGGTTTTCTTAAAAAGTAATGAAACGAATCCGGATTCAATGAATCATGATCGTATAAGGAACAATCCTGATTCAATTTACAACAACGAAAGAAAGCAGCTAAGGTTTAATTATGAATATACGATATATATGCATCTCACATAGGCCATTTTTTGGTAATGCAGTCTTTTACACCCGTAAGAGTGCGCATCCTCTTCGCGCATGTTCCATTTCCAGCCGTTTTGGACGATTTCGACAGGCTCTGTTGTCAAATGTTTAATGTTTAAATTCTTCAGAATTGAGTTTTAGGTTATATTATTGTGTAATTTGATTTATTATGCAAATTGTGCCATTAGATTACCAGGTAATTAATATGTATTTTGTTATTGGATTCCCGTTGATAATTTAAAATGAACTAATAATTGCCAAATTAAACATAAATAAACTTCAATTTAATAAACTACGTTAAATATGTAATTTCAATGTTCACTATTTATTATATATTGCAATTAGGAGTAATCAATTTAGTTTTCAATTACTCTCAATAGAATAAATATAGTTTAATTTTTCCCTAAATCAAATAAAACAATAAATACTCGGCAATAACGCCTGTCAAAATCGTTCAAAACGGCTGGAGGCTGGACATGCGCGAAGAGGATGCGCTCTTACGGGTGTAAAAGACTACATTACCCATTTTTTTATTTATAATAGATTCATTTTCAAGAATTGAGAAAATTCACGCGAAAATTGTCATTTATTGTCATCGTTGCCAACAAAATAAAGAAATTGACGTGAATGACATGACATATGACAAGGTGTCAATGTGATTTTTAGGTTATATTTATGTTAACCTGTGTACTGTTTTACTGTTTTACAAAATGTTTAGTTAATATTTGCAATTGAAGAAGAAATAAAAACAATAAATGCTTTTAGGGATATCTTTAAATTGAAAATTAAACTGCATAATCATATGAAAAGATTAGTTGAGTACTAGAAGGCGAAGAAATGTTCTCGAAACATATTCTACTTGGAAAATTGTTCAATGCAACATTATTTATTGCTTATTAATCGTTTGAAGATTAACATTCATTAAATATTACGTTTTACGTAAGACATGATTTTATATTTGTATTTCATGTAAGTATAAATTGTTTCGTGACCCAAATAATCGAAGGTTGGTAGAGAACTAGGAAGTAATAAACTTCTCTCGAAACAAACAATACACATATAGCTATACCCATGCTATATTAATTCATTAGTACATGTATATTATGAAAATGTGGAAATAAATACAAACTGCTACGCAAACATTTTGTAGAATCGAACTTCACGTAGGGATAGTTGTTTGTTTAATTTGACAACGAGAGCAACCTGAATAGTTTCCGGAATCGGCAAGAAGGATGAAGTGGATTTATTGTCCGGAAAGGGCAATCTTTTTCATAATACCAGTCAAATTTTACTCAGCAGAGGCCATAGTCATCTCAGAAAAACGCGTTTAGCCATAGCCTACACGAAATTTTAGGCATGAAGAAGCTTTCGGTTCGATAGGTACCGCGTTTGCTCATACCGGAGCAAAATCGAAGTCGTGTGATCGTTTCGAAGGAGTGTCTGGCCAGCCTTTAAGCCAATCCAAGGGATTTCTTCATGTCATTCGTAACATGTACATCGACTAGATTGAAAAATAATCAAAAACCATAAACCAATACCGTATTTTTCTTGCCAATTCCGGAAACTATTCAGGTTGCCCTCGTATTTAAAAATTAATTTTGAATCAATAAAGTTTGAAAACTTTTGTATTGAGTGATTGTTGGTGCATTTTTTTAAGTTAAAAACTAATTTAAGAATTATTGAAAATCTCAAAAAGAAGTTGAAATAATTGTCCTAATAATGTTGGAATATATAGGTAAATCCAGGTAATTTTATTTAGAAAATACCATCTTTATACAAATTTCATGGAAATATGTACTCATCAAATTGTTATTCACATAATGCATAATCATAAAATAACCTAACTCTGGTTGTTTTTAGATTTTATCAATGGTTTAATTTGGAATTTCTCCCTTATAATAATCTAGCAGTTCAACATGCAAAGTGTTTCATATTATTTTTATGTAAATACATGAATTAAAATCAATGTTAATATTTGTTGGTATAAATATTCCATATACCAGAAATTCCCGAAAAAAAGTTGAATCCTATCAGGTGGCCAGCATTTTAATCCCTTACTTTACGACCCTTAATGATACGCCTTATGGCTTATCCATAAAATATATACTATGTGACAAAAAAAACGCATCACCCATTTAAAGTGTTAATTTTTGAAATATTATTTTCTACATATGTTTATTGTGTAAAGATTAATAAATGATTAAATTTTCATTAGAAAACTCCTAACATTTATAGCCCAAATTCAATAATGAGTTGCTCCTCCATTTAAACGAATACATTCTGCGGTTCGCCTGGGCCTGCTTCTAATGAGGTTATCTATAGTATCCTGAGGCAACTCATCCCAAGCAACTTGTAAAGCATCACGCAGCTGTTCTAAGTTCATTGGAGGGTTAGGAATCATTCCTACCCTTCTACCCAACATATCCCAAACATGTTCAATGGGCGAAAGGTCGGGCGAACGTGCGGGCCAAGGGAGAATAGTAATATTGGCCTCTTGTGGAAACTCCAAAGTAACGGCTGCAATATGAGGGCGGGCGTTATCTTGTTGGAATGTAACATTGTTTAGCCCTCGAATGTATGGTACAGCAATGGGTTCTAGAACTTCTTCAATGTACCTTTGGGCATTCAAATGGCCTTGTAGAAATACTAGAGGAGTTCGGTTACCTAGGCTGATTCCACTACAAACCATTAATCCTCTGGTAAGGGATGTCTCGCGTTCCACAGCAAACTCCAAAAACCGTCTTTCACCTCTTCGACGCCTAACTCTTCTACGACCATCGTGGGTCCACAGGCAAAAGCGGGATTCGTCTGAAAACACTACCCTATTCCATTCTTCATCCCAATTTGCCCGTGCATTGCACCATTCCAACCTAAGGCCACGATGACGATTGGTTAAAGGGAGTATTACTCTTGGGCGATATGAAATAAGCCCATAGGAACGAATACGGCGATACATTGAATTCATTGTGATTCTGTGACCTATCTCTCCCAAAAAAATGTTTCCTACCCATCTTGAAGTACTATGCCGATCCCTAAGGGCAAGTAATCTTAATCTTCTATCCTCCCGATCTGTTGTCATTCTAGGTCGGCCAGAGCCTCTTCTGCGATGCTGCCTACCATCCTATGACCAGCTTCTCCAACAACGAATAACTGTTGCAATATTTCTTTGCATTCGTCTGCTGATTTCGCGAAATCCAATTCCCGCCTCATGTAGACCAATTATACGACCCCTTTCAAAATCGCTTAATTGATGGTAATTCGCCCTTCTTCGAACTCTTGGCATTTTAACACTTTAGTTTACAACTGTTAAAACTGTTTCTATCAAAAACTGCCAACAAACCGATTAACAGTAATAATATAATACAAAATTGGTTTTTGGAAGAAACCGCCAAAAAACAAGATAAAGGAATTACCTTTTTCACCACTTTTTTTATCATTACTTAGTTTTAATAGTCTTATTATACCTATGCAAAATTTGATTAATAAATATTTACTTCTAGAGGGTGATGCGATTTTATTGTCACGTAGTATATTATAATGGTACCAATGAAAATAGTAAAAATGATATAATATTTGGGAGCAAAAATCAAATTTACAGAGAGGCTCATTTACAACCGCGGAGTTGATAATATAGTATAGGGTGATGAAACCAGGTTGCAGCAACCTATTCGCGTCGGTCTCTAGGAAAAACGGCTTGACTTTTAATTTCTTTTTTGAGTTTATAGTATTCAGAATACCCTGTATAATTCAAAATATTTTTATATTGTAGCCTCAAAGGTTCTGTATATTATAAAATCAAAAAAACTTTTAAAAGTCAATCCGTTTTTCCTATAGACCGATGCGAATAGGCTGCACCACCCTGTATAATCATTAAATTATTAATAACTACTGGTCATTGATTGATATTCATAAACAACCTTAGATGAAATAATATTCGCAAATCAATATATTAATAAAATAATTAAATTAAATAAAATTAAATAAATTAAAATTAATAAAATTATTCTAAAACAGTATTTCATTTGAATAAATTCTTGCAACTCCAAAAATAGAGAGAATATTGGCTCGAGTGTTAGGGGTCGAAAACAACTAGACGATTATAAAACGGCTACCTCAGGTAAATTTACTTTGTTTGCAATGCATCAATAACAATATGCCTACTTTGAAAACTTTCTCTTTAGATCCACTGCAGTTGCGCCACCTGTTACAAATTTATCGTAAACATTATTGGTTAAAAGCCTAGCTAAAAATTAAATTTATAGGGTTTTTACTATAATTCTTATTCAATCTGAGGGAATATGAACACACAGTATTTTAATAACGGGTTTATTCTTTACTTATTCTTTACTATGTGTGTACCTTCAATTTCGATCCTGTAACACAAGTCGGTTAACCTTTGAAGGATGCGGAAAGGACCTTTGTAGGGTGGTTCGAGAGGTTTTTTGACGTGGTCTGATCTTAGGAACACATGGGTACAAGATTGAAGTGTCTTGTGGAAAAAAATGTTTGGTTTATTGTGGTGTACTGTAGGACGGGGTTTTATGTTTCGCATGGTTTCTCTGAGTGAGGACAGGAAAATGTCTGTGTCTGGAGGTTCTTCTAGTGCGAAAAATTCACCAGGTAAGGCTAATGTGGTCCCATATGTTAGTTCAGCTGCAGACGTTTGAATGTCTTCCTTATAACAGTTTCGGAGTCCCAGCAGGGTAACTGGAAGTACCTTGACCCAGTCATTAGTTTCTTGACATTTGATTGCTGCTTTTAAAGTCCTGTGCCACCGCTCGACCATGCCGTTGCTCTGGGGTATGCTGTGGTACGTGTGGTTTTAGTTCCTATCATCTTGGCCATGGCGTTGAACAGTTGGGAATCAAATTGGGTCCCACGGTCTGTAGTAATTCGTGCCGGAGTGCCAAATCGTGCTACCCAAGTCGTAAAAAATGCTTCTGCTATCGTATCTGCGGTGATATCTTTAATGGGAATGGCTTCGGGCCATCTGGTAAATCTATCAATCATGGTCAAACAATATCTGAATCCCTGAGACATCGGCAATGGTCCCACGATGTCGAGGTGTATATGATGGAATCGTTCATCGGGTACGGGTATGTTGGATGCTTTATGTTTCACATGCCTACCAATTTTGGATCTTTGACATGGAACACATGTTCGTGCCCAGTTCGCTATTTCTTGTTTCATGTTTGGCCAAATGAATTTCTTCGATATCATTGATTTTGTGGATCTGGAGCTAGGATGCGATGGGTTATGCACCATGTCGAAAATTTTCTTTCTCAAAATTTTTGGAATATATGGTCTGATAACTTCCGTAGAAATATCGCAGTATACCGAAGTCTCCGTTCCTTCCAGACGCAATTGTTTTAAATTTAATGAACCTGGTTTTCGTATTAAGTTTTGGAGTTCTTCGTCTGTCGCCTGCTCCTTGGCAATCTCGTCCGTTGAGGTAATTACAGGCATTGCTATTTCATCCACCCTGGACAGGGCATCCGCGACTAAGTTTTCCTCTCCTGGTGTATGTATGATTTGTGTAGTATACTGTGCGATGAGTTCCAAATATCTTTGCTGTCTCGGTGAAGCCTTTGAAGGTTTCTGGTTGAATGCGTATATCAGCGGTTTGTGGTCCGTTATAATTATTAAAGTTCTCCCCTCAATTGCGTGGCTGAATAACTTCACAATAACACCAAGTATATAGCTGTCAACTCTCTGTCGTAGGCGCTGTATTTTGTTTGAGTTTCGGAAAACTTTTTGGAGAAAAAACCCAGTGGTTGCCTCTCTTCTCCGATTAGTTGCTCTAATACGGCTCCTGCTGCGGTGTCTGAAGCGTCTGTAACTAAGAACAATTTAGCATGTTCAGCGGGGTGTGCTAAAAGAGTTGCTTGCGCTAATTGGTGTTTGCATTTTTCGAAGTCCGCTGTGGAGTTGTCGTCCCAGTTAACCGGTCGCTTGTCTTTTTTCTTTGCACCTACCGTCAGTTTGTCTAGTGAGGCCTGTGCTTGTGCTGCATGCTTAACAAACCTTCTGTAGAAATTAACCATACCTAGGAATTGGCGTAATTGGTCGATTCGTTGTGGTTTTGGAAAATCTAATATGGCTTGTACGCGCTCGTGTCTAGGTTCTGTACCATGTTCAGATACTTTGTAGCCCAGGTAATTGATGTGCGTTTTCCCAAGTGAGCATTTTCCTGGTTTAACGGTAAGACCATATTCATGTAAGCGATCAAATACCTGTTGGAGATGATGTTGGTGTTCTTCTGGAGATTTGGAAGCCACTAGAATGTCATCTATGTAACAGAAAACGAAGTCTAAACCGCGCAGTACACAAACCATAAATCTTTGGAAAGATTGGGCAGCGTTGGCGAGTCCAAAAGGCATCCTCGTGTACTCGAAAAGCCCAAATGGTGTAATTATGGCTGTCTTTTTTCGGTCTTCTGGCGCCATGTGGATATGATGAAAGGCTCGCTCAATGTCTATTTTCGAAAAGATTTTGCATCCGTGTAACCTGTGAGAAAAGTCTTGTATATTGGGTACCGGGTACCGGTCTGGAGTAGTGATCCTATTAAGTTGCCTATAGTCACCACACAATCTCCATGTACCATCTTTTTTTGGCCGCAAGAGTATAGCGCTGGAATACGGACTATCCGACGACTGCAAGATGCCTTGTTCCACCAAAGTGTCAACCTCCTTTTTGGCGATGTGATATCTCTCTGGTGGTAGCCGTCGTGCCCTGTCGAAACAAGGGGGTCCCCTGGTAAGTATGTGGTGGTAGACTGGAGCATGAGTCTGTGAACCAACTAATAAATTATTGCTTAGTTTGGGTGCATACCTTTCTAGAATGCCATTGAAATCGTCCCCCTTGTTGATAACAGTCAGCACCGGCAAGTTTGCAAGAGTCTGTCAACCTTCGATATGGAGTTTCGTAATGTTATCAACCAGTCGGTGGTTTCGAATGTCTGGAAGTAGCTGATGTTCGTGGAGCAAATCGTTACCCAGGATGGCTTGGTGTACCTCAGCAACGACGAACGTCCACTCGAACGGTCGTCGAAAACCCAGGTCCAATATCATTGTGATTTCGCCGAAAGTGGCTATGCGGGTGTGGTTGGCGGCGAACAGTAATTTGTCCGTTTCCCTGGTGTGTTGTACGGAGTGTCGAGGTAAAACGGAAACGTCAGCTCCTGTATCCACGAGGAAAACCGTCCCGCTCTTTCGATCTCTTACTGTGAGGCGTTTGGGGTTGCATCTCTGGCCAGCGGCGGCCTTGGAGCACACTGGCGCGTCTCGTTTCCCGAATTTTCCCACGAGCATAGTTTGGTACAACGGAAGGCGACGGCACCGAATCTTTTGTGGTAATAACAGATACGTGTTTCGTCATTACTTGTGTTTCGAGAACGACTTTTGCTTCGCTGTCTCATTCTCGTAGAATTATCTCTCGATGCGCTTAGTGCTTCGACGCTTTTTGCCAGGGTTGCGATCGTGGCTTTTAATTCGGCTATTTCGGCTACCGTTGAGGAGCTTGGCAGGGGTGTGGACTGACTAAGGTTGCTTACTTCGTTCCTTACCATAGCTATCTGGGGTCGGAATGTTTCAATTATACGATCAGCCATGTCTGCTAGGTCGTCTATTTTTGCGTCTGCCTTGTTCACAGCTAATATACCTCGTACGTACTCAGGAAGTTGTTCTAAAAATAACTGTTTGAGTAATGCTTCACCAGTAACCTCACCTGCCAAGTTTCGCATTTTTTGTAGGTATACGGAGGGCTTTTCATCTCGCATAGGCTGTCCCCGAAGCAGTTTCCTCAATTTTGTTTCGTTCGAATCACACAGGATAGATAATACGCGGGCTTTCAGAGTCGGATACTTGTCTACGGCCGGAGGATTGTCGATAACATCACCAACAAGGTCGAACGTCTGGGTCTAAGTGAATTACCAGATGTTGATACTTCGTGTTGTCGGATCGGATTCCGTGTAGTGTGAATGTGGTTTCGATCACGTTAAAGTACCAAACGGGATTGTTCTTCCAAAATGGCCGTGGTAATTTTAACACTTTGACTACATTAACCTGTTCGTCGGCGTTCAATTCGACCGGTTGTTGTACCGGGTTATCATCCGCGTTCTCGTTAGCATTCGACATTTTTGTGTTGAGTTACACTTGCACGTAATATAGAAAAAGTTAAAAAAATTCGCGATAAAATGTCCCTCGTGTATGGTAAAAAGTTTTTTACTAAATGCGCGTTTTTCGGCAAGAAATGTTTTCCGCGATCACCAATTTATAGGGTTTTTACTATAATTGTTATTCAATCTGAGGGAATATGAACACACAGTATTTTAATAACGGGTTTATTCTTTACTCAACAAGAGTTATATCGAAAAAAATAGAAAGAGAACATTAGTGATTTATTGAAAAGTAGTCATATGACATCTGTCAACGTTCAACCGTCATACTTGGTGGCCTCTGTCTGCAGGCTGGGTAGCTAGCTGGTCGACACAAATTCGAGACTGCTAGCACCATCTAGTTGGACTAACGGAACTGCAAAAAATTACTAGATTCTAGGGTCTATTGGTACGACTGATCAAGAGCTCAAGGCACCTCTTAACCTAGGGCTGGCAAACCCATGAAATGCTGTGAGGTTGGCAATACAATGCAACCGTTGAAACTTTGGCAACGTTGTATTTTGTTCATTTTTGACATTTCTCGTTATTTTCAAGAGTTTGTAAAGGTTTTCCCCGAAAAAATACAGCTCAAACCTTAAAATAACGAATGTATTGTCACGAGTTGGGAGAGCCGGGAATGATATCCCGCTAAGGGTCAACCAACCGTGTAGTGTTTTGTGAGGAAGCACGGAACTTACGACGTGCTGTAGAAGCACGTATTGACCTTGCTTCACAGTTGAACGTAAGCAAGGTCAATGCGGAAATCTACTATTTAAACTGTGGGTTGGCCTGGCTCGGGGAGTCCGGTTCGCTCCGTTAGAGGAAGCTGGTAGCTCCAGTACGGGAGTCGGGGGACTCCGGTAGAGGATCAAGGGGATCCTCTAAGAAGTACGGTACGAGTTGTAAGTACCACAGGTATACGAGTAGTAACTGGGGACAGAGTCCCTACCGCTAAGCCCGCCCAAGTAAGTGTTAAGTGCTAGTTCTTAGTGAAGCCCTTGGAGGCATTGTTGATAGAGACAATAAACTTGTTATTGTTTTGAAGTACGACTTGTTATTCCCTTCTATACACTATTGGACCGGAACCTAATAACCCCCCCCCCCCCCCCCATGTAGCTAGGAAATACGTTTAAGGGAATGCCAAAACCCTTAGACGTGACAGTATTAACAAAACGAAACGAGTAGCGGATTGAATAATACAAAAAACAAAACAATAAATCGATGTGGTGTGGTTCGCGGCAAAAATCTCATGTCGACTTCCTCTTCTTTTCCGTCACTTGTCAGCCGTCACGGGGTGGCCTGCGACGTAAAGCGGACGGTTAACGGGCTGCGTACGAGTGCTCTGCAGTAACGTTCGTTACATCCTCCCCCTTTGCTTCACACTGGCGTCTCGCGTGTGGGGCAACAGCGGCGGTGGTCAAGCGTCTGTCGGATGGACCTGGGTCGTCTGGGTTTGCTTTCGCAGGTCCTTCGGCATCCCCAGGTTGAGGTTTCACCTGGTTGTCTTCGGAGGCCTACCACGCTTCCGTATAGGCCTGGTGGGTCGCGGTAACGTGGAGTCGGAATCGGCGCGGAACGGTGTCAACGCAGACACATGGTACTTGCCGATTGTCGCGTGAGGTTGGTCCACGGGAGTAATTTCGTATGTTGTGGGCGAAACGATTTTGCTCACTACGTACGGTCCATCGCGGCGCGGCGCGAACTTGCTCGTGAAGGATTTGGACGCATCGCTGAGCGCGTGATTGTCGACTAAAACATGGTCACCTAGTTCCAGGGAGGCTTCCCTGTGATGCGCGTCCTGGTGCACGTTGCGTCGATCTTGACTTACTTCGCGAGCCACGCGTAAGGTGCGACTGAGCGAATGAAGAAACGGGGTAATTTGTGGGATGAATGTATCGCTCTCCACAATTGCACGAAAATCGCGGTTGACATCGTCTGGAGCGCGTAATTCTCGCCCAAAAGTTATAAACGACGGTGTGAAACCGGTTGACGAACACTTAGCGGTGTTCAGGGCAAATCTAACTGCGGCTAGATTATCGGCCCATGAGGTATGATCGTCTTTGGTCAGAATCGCTAGTTGAGTCTTAATGTCCCGGTTCTTTCTCTCTACGGGGTTCGAAGCTGGGTGGTACGCTAGTATTAGGTTCTGCTGGAAACCCAGGCAGTGAGCCACCTGTTGCATAATCGAGCTGACGAATTGGACGCCGTTGTCGCTTATGATACGTCTCGGAACTCCATATCGGAAAATGATTTCGTTGGTTAGACAGCGAGCACACGCAGCGGCTGTTGCGGTTTCCAGGGGTTGGCGTTCCACCCACCGACTTCCGGTGTCCTCGATGACAAATATCCAAGTGTGACCCTGTGGCGTTGGCGGTAACGGTCCAAATAGGTCGATGGACAGTACTTCAAATCTTCGAGTTTGGGCAGGTGCTTGGAGGAGTCCAGCTGGTTTGAGGTTGCAGATCTTGTAGCGCTGACATTCGACACACTTGATGACGTGATTGGCTATCGTTCGCTTCATGCCAGGCCAATAATATCTTTTAAGCACCCTCTGGTACGTTCCTTCTTTTCCAAGATGGCCAGCTGTCTCGGAGTCGTGGTACTCCTTTAGGATAAGGGGTATACGTGCTTGGGAAGCTACCATCTGGGGTTCTTCCTCATCGAATTCTGGTGTATATCGATACAATACGCCTTGCGACATCATGTAACCGCGCTCCGCCCATTTCTGGAAATCGACGGTTGATGCGGCGGTGGGGTCTTCCAGGCAGGTGATGATTTTGGCCACGTCGGGGTCGTTGAGTTGCTCACTTCTGATGTCGGCAGCGCTAAGGTTTGGGAAATCTATCGACACTAGATTCACCACGGTGTGTACGGAACCTTCCGGACAAGGCGGTCTGGAAAGTGTATCGGCGATCACGTTTTTCCTTCCAGGTATATGTTCTACCGTTAGGCTGTAGGGCATGAGCTCGAGCGCCCACCTAGCCAAGCGTCCTGTCGGCGTCTTTAGCGACATGAGCCATTTTAGGGCTTGGTGGTCAGTTTGTACCGTGACTGTGGCACCCTCGAGGTATCCTCGGAATTTTCTTACAGACCAAACCACTGCCAACGCTTCACGTTCCGTCGTATTATAGTTTTGTTCCGCCGGGCTGAGTAGTCTAGAAGCGTATTCCACGGGTCTTTCGTTTCCTTTCTCCCCCTGTAGGAGCATAGCCCCCAGAGCATAGCTACTTGCGTCCGTGCGTACAACGTATGGTAATCGGCTGTCAGCCTGTCTCAGGATCGGTGGGGTGCAGAGTAGGGTCTTAAGCTGATCATAGGCCTGCTTCTGTTCGGCTCCCCATTCCCATTTGGATTTCTTCCTGGTCAGCATTGATAAGGGTCGGGATACTTGCGAAAAGTTCGGGACGAATCTCCGGAACCAGGAACAGGTCTGTAAAAATCTCAATAATTGTGTTACGTCTGTAGGTGAAGGCATCTGCAAAACTGCAGCCACTTTGTCTGCATTAGGTCGAAGTCTTTGCCGAGAAATGACATGGCCGAGATACGGGATTTCCTCACGTAGAAATGAGCACTTACGTCGGTTCAACGATAACTTGTATAGGCGTAAGCGATCGAAGACACTTTGAAGGTCTCGCTGGTATTCCTCGAAAGATGATGATAGGATGATAATATCATCCAAGTAAGCTATTATGTTGATAGCTTGCAGGCCCGCTCTAAATTTGTCGATTAGGCGCTGGAATGTGGCTGGGCTGTTGCATAACCCAAATGGCGTGCGTAGATATCGATAAGTACCAAAAGGGCACACAAAAGCCGTTTTGTCACGGTCGCTAGGTCGAACGGAGATTTGGTGATAACCATTCCTCAGGTCAAGAGTAGTCATGTACTACGTTCCCTTAGAGGCGTGTAGTACGTCTTCGATGCGATGCAGGGGGTATCTATCTGCTCGTGTAATCGCATTTAGTCGGCGGTAGTCCACTGTTAGGCGTACATCACCGGTTTTCCTCGGCACCAGCACGACTGGCGAAGCATACGGAGATTCGCATTCTTCGATTACATTCTGCGATAACAATTTGTCGAGTTCTTCTCGTAGTAGCTCCCTTTTAGGCTCTGACATTCGGTACGGACGTACTGCGATTGGCGTTTCATCGGTTAGAACGATAGTGTGTTCCGCATACGGTGTAGGCTCTGGATTGTACTCGAATAGGTCTGCGTTTTCCTTGATTAGGGCGTTAATTGTCTGTCGATCGGTCGCAAGTAAGGACATTCCCTCATCGTCTCGCAGTTCCAGATGCGCAAGCGTAAATGCGTTCACGGTATGAGGTGGAGTCCGGGTCTCTGGAAAAATCGTATAGGTTGTCGGGTTGGTCTCCATAGAACCAATTTTCGCGAGGCAAGTTCAATACGATGTTAGCCCGCTTTAGAAAATCGGCACCCAAGAGTGTTCTGCTCTGGCGGTGTGATGGTATGGCGATTAATGTGGTATTGTGGGTTCTGCCTTGCAGGAGAACATCAATCTGGTAGATCGAGGTGGTCACAGTAGTCGAATGGCCATCAGCTAGAGTTAACCGCATGGTCTTGGTGCTAAAAGGTACGCAATCTTTTATTAACCTTTATAGTAACCTGAATGATCGCCGTTATTAACCTTTATAGTAACCTGAATGATCGCCGATGTTCAATCGTACGATCGGTTTGAAAGCGAAGTTAGGCGATGCCACAGTGGGCGAGCCGAGGTCGATGTCACCTGTTTCTGCTTCTGCCAGCATGAATTCGGCGCTCGAGGTTCCAGGCGATTTGGAACACGTGGGACAGTTACTCCTGATGTAACCCGGTGCTTTACACCCGTAACAAAAGATCGATTCGCGAGCCGGGTGGCTCGACGGGACGTTGAGCGGCTTCGTGTTATTAGAGGTTCTCGAAGGAGCTTGTACGCTTTTACGGCAGTACATCATGTGAAATAAACCAATCAGGTGATTTTACAATTGATGCTGATTGGGCAAGTGGAAGTTCTATGTTATGGCAAACTCCAAAACATCCAGCTCTACAAAGAAAAAACATATATTCTTTTGAATATGAAGCAGGTAAACTATTTTTTTATTGAATAAGGCTAATACTATTATAACTATATAACTGTAAATAATGTATTAAAATTTTTGAATTTTTTAGAAACATCATCTTTGGAAGATGAAATTTTACCACTAACCGCTCAGCCAGTAGTGGAGGTGGATGGAACTGAGAACAGCCAAGTTCATGAAGACCCCCAAGAGGAAAATGTAATTGAAGTAATGGAAGGCACAGAGGAAAACCAGGAAGTGCTTAGCAATAAAAAAAGTAAGTTTTTTAGAGTGATATCAAGTTGTATTTACACAAATATCAAGGTATTAAACAGGTATTTGAAATTACTTATTCACTTAGATAACGAAACCCATGCTTGTTGCTGAATCAGGGTTGTGGTGTCATGTTTTCTAAAATGTTCAATGTTACTTGTATACTGTAATATTTATTTATTAGTCAAGAGTTTTTCAAATGTGGAATGTTTTTAGAAAAATGGCAAAGTAGAAGAAGGCCTATTATAAAAAAACGAAAAACAGTATCGTCTGCTGGCGCGAAATTCGAAGTCGTTGCAGAAAAAAAGCTGGAACTTATTGCGTTGCAAAAAATAGCCGTTGAAGAACAACATCAACAACACATAGCAGAACACGAGAAAAGGATGGAAATACTCGAACTGCAAAAGCGCAAAGAAGCTCTCAAATGTAAGCTGTTACAAGAGGGAACTTTGAGCTTTGAGTTTTAATACGTTTTAGTTTTTTTAATTCTAGTTTTGTTTTTATAGTTTTTATTATTTTTATTTCTTAAAGTGCAACACTTAACCATTATTTGTGATTGACAAGGCTTAGTTAGTCTAATTATTATAGATAGGTTACAAATAGTTTTTGCTACATGATTTTTTTACTGTAAAATAGTTATAAATAATCAAACCTGAAGAAGTTTTGATGTATTGTAGTTACGAAATGATGAGTCTGAGTAGTATGTAAGTGAGTTATTTAGAGTTGTTTGTTATTTTTTTGGAATTATTTATTTATAGTTACTAAATGATTAGTCTGACTAGTACATAAGGGAGTTATTTTGAGTTATTTGTTTGTTATTTTTTTGTTATTTTTTATTTGTAGTTACTAAATGATGAGCCTGGCTAGTACATAAGGGAGTTATTTATTTGTTTGTTATTCGTTTGGAATAAATGCCAGTAAAACAGGAACATGTTTTTATTTTAAATTATTATCTTTAATAAAAACCTGCTTATTGGAGGTTTGCAAAATAAGTATTTATTAAGAAGTCTCTTGCATTGGCCATTAAGATTCCTTCCTGTGGCTCGACGTTGATATTTTCGTTATAGTTGATGTCTCCCAATTCATTTTCATGTGGTGGAATATCTTCCTTGTGGTCTATGGCAATGTTGTGCAATACTGCGCAGGCCACAATTACTGCTAAAGAGGTTTCCAGTTTGTGCCTCAGGCCAAGGGCTAAAACCGGAAATCGCCGCTTGAAGACACCATATTGGCGTTCAACAGGATTTCTTGTCCTTCTTACTGGAAAAAAATTGAAGCATTATTGTTAACTTTTCAGTTAATACGTCTGGATATGCATATTAATGTACGTAATAACCTTTTTTTAATTTAATTATTAGTTTGATGAACTCAATAACTAACCTGATTCATTGTATAACTCCTCGGCACGATTGCGAATTTGCAGCATTGGAGTAATAACATGCATCGTATTGGCATACCCGCTATCAGCAACCAGAAGAGCATGTTCAAGTTCGTCAGTTTCCAATCGGTGTTTGATATGCGAATTGTTAAAAATGGTTTGATCATGCACTGACCCTGGCCACCCTGCAACAATGTCCATTATTTTAAGGTTTGCATCAGAAACAGTCTGGACATTTATAGAAAAATACCCTTTTCGGTTGCGGAAAGTCCCTGCAAAATCGCCTCCTAGAAAAGGAAATACACCACTTTCTCTACTGAATTTTTATTGGCCTATTATATATACTCACCAGGCGATTGTATTTTAACATGGGTACAATCCATTGACCCTAAAACTCTTGGCATTCTTGCAATGTCATAAAAGCTTTGAATGATTCTAAGGCGTTCCTCCTCGGTTGCCGGCATTTTAATAAATTGAGGACGTAGTGATGCAATTGCAAATGTCACTCTTTTTACAATAGCACAAGCAGTTGCCTTGCTCACATTAATTGTGTCTCCCACACTAAGAAGAAAACCACCAGTTGCATAAAACCTTAGTGTCAGTAACAATTGGTTAATGGGTGACACTGATTGGTTTCTGAAAAAAATAAAACACTTATATTGATTCAGTAATAGCGATTGGATAAATGTGGAGAGTAAAGAATTAGCACTTTTTGTTAAACTATAAAAGCATTTTTACACCTACGTACCTAGGTGATTTCAGAATTGTCACAGATTTCAAAGAAAGCGTATGCAAAAAAATCCACCTTACTACATACCTGTTTGTAGGGAATTCCACCATGTCCTCTATGTGCTCTAACACAAATAAAACTGTTTCTTTTTTTAATCGAAAACGAGCGAAAAAATCAACATTATCAAATTGTTCAAACGGATTTTGTCGAGGCCTTACAATGTAGGGTCGCCGCTGATGTTCTAAAAATTCTAGAACGTCTTGGTCGTCATCACTAAAATCTAACAATTCTTCCATTTGGATTTTTGTTAAAAACAAAAACAGCTAGTTTTAGTTTCTCTCTAATGAAAAATGCATTTGGCATTTGAAAACAGAAAACAGAAAAATAGGTAATTTTTAGGTTAAACTCGTTAGCCCAGAGTTAAATCCACAAACCTGCCAATTTTGTGCAGGTTAAGATAGCCCAGGGGTATCACTCGAGTTAACAGATAACTCGCGATCGAAAAACACCTTTTCCATTTTGACCCAGGGTTAACTTTAACTCGAGGGGCAACCCTCAATTGATAAACCGGCCCTTAGTAGCTGACAAGTTGACATAACCGTTTGGAAACGTTTGGCATTTTAGATGTTTCAAGTTTTAACATTTGACTTGACTTACATTTCAAAAAATGGGTCAACACATACAAAAATTTAAGTAAAAGCAAAGGAGTAATATACGGACAATTCAACGAAGTCCCCAAAAAGAAAGCATGGTTGCAAGAAATCAAAAATTTATCAAGAAAAGAAATTAATATAATCTCTAGAATAAGATCAAGTCACTGCCTCACAAAATCTTACGTATACTAAATTAAAATGGCACCAGACAACTTATGCGATTGCGGATAACAACAAGACATTAATCACATCTTCTTTTCATGTAACCAATTCAAAAACCTAATCACCACCCTGCATCAATCCTTTGACTTCCCCAACAACTCCTATGGACCCCATACTGTATTCGACATAGTATTTAAACACCTAACAGTCAAAAACATCAAATTGATAACAAAGTTCGTGACAGAAACCAAACTAAAATTAGTGACATTAAATCGCTTGTGCATGATAATAGTAGCTAGTGCTTGTGCTTCATAACCCACACCCTAATCCTAGTGCTTAAATAATACAAAATGCTTCCTAGTATATGCTTATAGTAGTGCAAAATCCTCACAGTAGTGTAGAAGTTTCATAGTAGTGCTGATACCTCGTAGCTCTATAGAAGGGAAAACCTCCACAGAAATCTGAAAAGTGTGTTTTGTAACCTGCCATAGACGATCCATCTTCAAGCCAAAAACAAGGAATATCAACACCAACGCTAATCATAAACCACCAAAAAATACCAATTAAAATGGCCGAATAGCCCTGGTAGCTGAGGCCAATATTGGGGAAAGAAGAAGAAGAAGACTTGACTTCCGGTTTAAGAAAGCGGGCTAACGCACGTGTTTCGTATCGGTGTGATTTTTGAAATTGCGTAACGGTTTTTTTCGCGCGAATTTCTTCGTTTTGGTGCCTCTTCTCAAGCGATAATCGCAAGCAAGGTGTAACCGGAGAGTAAGTAAAAAATAAGACTTTATATTATACTTTATTTAAGACTTTGCATATAACGCCACTGACCCTGGTGAGGCCCTCATAAAATGGGGGACGACCCCCCCAACCTATCTCCTCCACTAAAGCCCCTTTCTTCCTTCCTCTCACCACCCTCAAGTCTTCTTTTATCGTCTCTACACCAAATTTCACCCTATCATAAGAATGATCATCAGTTATTGGAGAAGGAGCTGAATGAAATAGCGTCCAATGGTAATTACTTGGAAGAAGTTAACATGATCAAGTCAAGAATTAACTTGATAAAATCAAGAAAACTTAACTACTCGGAAACGGAGTTCGGTCCCTTTTTGGTCGTAGTGGAAGCAAATAAACTAGTCACTCCTCCACCCAGTCTTCACCCTATGGATATAGGGAAAAAATTAAGGAATCTTCACGTCAATAATTTCAAAAACGTTCAAAAAAAGGGCTTTAATAGAGTAGGCATAACCTTCAAAACTCCATTAGATGCCAACAATTTTCTTGTAAACCAGGAGTTCAGGAAGGAAGGATACATCGCATTCGTACCTCAACGCCTATTGACTTCTCGTGGTATAATCAAAAACGTCGGCCTCTCGGACATTATCAAGGAAACACATCTACATGGCGTCAAAGTCTTGGAGACCAGAAGACTAAACCGTCGAGTCACCAATCATGAGGGGACAACATCATACGTTCCATCGATGACAATGTCAACTGCCTCCGTTTTGGCAATCGATCAAAGGTTTGCAGAAGCGCGAAAAGATGTACAAGATGCGGTATCATACATCCTGAAGAATGCTCGAGGAATGCAGAGTGCTTTTACTGTCTCGGACCTCATGACTCCACTGACCGTACCTGCAAAGAATTTGAACGTCAAAGGAAAATTAATGAAGCAATGGCCACTTACGAATACTCCTATTACGAAGCTTCTTCCACATTTAGGCCCAGTAACAGAGAACCCTAGATATTCTAACAATGTCCACAAGTGTTTCTCATTACATCGCTCCAGAATTTCCATTTTTTATAGACATAATTAACACGGCAGCAAGTAAGGCCATCCCTTTAAAGAAGTCAATGCATTCTTCCCGGCCCTTTCATCCCTGGTGGGACCAATCGTGTTCCAACATGGTGAAAAGGAAAAAGGAAGCCTTCAAACTCTATGCTCGTTCCCCCACAATGGATAATTATATTCACTTCAAAAAACTCGGAGCAGAATCTCGTCGTTTCCTTAGATCCAAAAAAAGAGACGGGTTTCATACGTTTACGGAGAAGTTATCCCCGAGTACCTCTCTTAAGAAAATTTGGGAGTCAGTTAGACGTTTTTCCAGGGTGTTTCAATCCTGGCACCCCATAATGATGTGGTAGGGCCATTCGTTCAGCTCATCTCTAGCCCTTTTAGCCTTAATGAACTGCTTTTCTCGATATATAACAAAAGAAATTCCTCTCCTGGACTAGATTCTATCTCCTGCTCCATGTTGTATCATTTGTCCGCTCAGGGATATAGCTTCCTGCTGCGTTTGTTCAATGTTGGTTCAAAAACAAATGAAATTCCTCCGGAATGGAGAAATCATCTTATTTGTCCAATTCCAAAAAAATCTGGGGATTCTGCGAACTTGTCTGGCTGGAGGCCCATTACCCTTTTTAGCTGTGTTAGGAAAATTCTCTAAAGTATGATTAAGAATAGGCTCGATTGGATGCTCGAGAACACATCAAAAATCTGTAACTTCCAAAATGGCTTCAGGAAAGGTAGGAGCATATCAGATAACTTAGTTTTCGTATATACCGAGATTTCATGCGCGCTTGCTGAGGGTAAAAATCCTATGGCCGTTTTTTTAGATATCAAGGGTGCTTATGACAATATTTTAATTCCAACCATTTACTCTTCTCTTAACTCTCTCGGTCTTGCCAAAGATATCTGTGATCTAATCCTCTCCCTTCTCAATAATGGGAACATATTCATCAAGTCGCCCCTTAGTGGGCACACCTTGGGACCCGGGGTATCCTATAGAGGAGTTCCGCAGGGATCCCCACTCAGTCCGCTGCTGTTTAATGTCGCCTGCAACGGTATTAAAAATATTGTTCCCCCCTCCATCCAAATTAGTGGTTATGCGGATGACTTAGTGTTAATCTGCGCCAAAAATACTGTAAACTCTTCAATACAAACTCTCAACTATTTTTTACATAGGTTACATCTGCATCTTAAGAGTATGGGGCTAGAACTCTCTCCCAATAAATGCGCAGCAGTCCTTTTTAAAAAGGCTCACAGACCTATTCCATCTTCCTTTGTTTCCATCAACGGGTCTCGGGTGGATTGGAAACCCTGCTTCAAATATCTCGGTACTATCTTTGATGAACGCTTAACCTAGAAACAACACATTAATTATATTTCTAACAAGGTTGCCAAAGGCACAAATCTTCTGAGGGCTCTATGTGGAAAATGGTGGGGAGGTCATCCCTCCTCCTTGCTAAACATTTATAAAGCCACAGTTATCCCACATCTTGACAGCGCCTGCTTCCTATTCGGAGGCTGCGCAATGTCACTTCTAACTAAGTTGGACAGGTTACAATTTCAGGCCATTCGGATTATTTTTGGGTACCTCAAGTCCACTCCCACGAACATCTTGCTCTCGGATTCAGGCACGCCTCCCCTGTCCGTACGGAGATTAAATCTTGCTACCAATTTCGTTGCTAAGGCTATGGCATACAAGAGGGTCACTGGGGCGTCCATTCTAAAGCTCTTTACTAGCTGGGCCAGCGATCCCACATTCTGGAACACTAGAAACTCTCCCATTATTATATCAGCTTTCCAAAATATTTCCCACTTCCTTCCCTCCATGCACTGCTCCACCAACTTTCCTTGTCATAATTACCCTCTTAGTGCTCAAATAAATCGTGTCCAGGTCGTAAATCTAAATCTGGAAAAAGAAAATAGTAGCAACGGCATCATCTTCCTTGATAGAATCAATTTTTATTTCAAGAATTTCACCCTCTTTTTCACTGACGGTTCCAAAGGAGGAGACAGTGTTGGATTCGGAGTCTTTTCTCCTGGTCTTATCTCCATTAGCGACCAACTGCCAATGACTTTTTCAATATGCTCAGCAGAACTTCACGCTATCTCTGTCGCCATGGAAAAAATCGTAGAGCTTGACTTGGGCAAAGTTATTATCCTGTCCGATTTGAATAGCGCCATCGAGAGCATTCAAGCAAGGTCATTCTAAGCTAGTACCAATCCATCTGTCCTAAAAATTCGAAATATTTGTCATAACTTACAACTTCAGCAGAGGGATATAAGATTCGGTTGGTTACCTGTACATTGTAATATTAAGGGTAATGAAGTGGCAGACCGACTGGCCAAACTAGGAAGAGCCGTTCCTAGGTATGTCTTTCCGTCAATTCACTACAAAGACATCACTACTGTCATCAATGAAATTCATCGTAAAAGTTGGCACGATGCCTTCTAAGTAATTTGCAAAACGAAAGGAGCTATCTATGGACAACACATCACCGAACCTCTCAAAAAGCCCTGGTTACAGGGATTCCCCGAGCTCACGAGAAAAGAAATCAACGTAATTTCCAGGATTAGGTCAAATCACTGTCTATCAAGAGCGTATCTCAAGAAAATTAGTATTACTCCTGACGATTTATGCGAATGTGGGGAGGTTCAGGACATCAATCATATTTTCATCGCCTGCAGCCTTTTCCATAAAGAAATAGACGCCTTACATAAATCCTTGAGATTCCCTCATAATGCCTTTCGCCCTTACACAATTTTTGACAATGTTTTCAAATTCCTCACAGTCAATAACATCAAAAGTATAGTGGCTTTTTTGTCGGCTATTAAGTTTAAACTGTAGTGCTTTGGCATAACCTGTTTAGTGTAGTGGTTTTACTCTTTTTTTAATACCAATTAGTGCTTGAGATGCATGTACTTAACCTTTGATCCACGCTTTTAGTGCTTTCTCGGAATTTATACCTGGTGTCCGCTTATGATTAGTGCCTAGGAACTCACGTAGAACACAATGCATCTCCGCCTGCTGATCGCGTAGTTACGTGAATGCGTTAGCCTAGCCGTGTGATCTAGAGGCCGAGAACTATCGATAGCACTATCGATTACAACCGATATTTTCGGTGAACTATCGATAGTTTTCTATAGTCGCTACAGTTTCCTGTTTTACAGACATTTTCAACGCTTTTGACACTTTTGGCAGAATTGACAGATGAAACTAACCTATAACCAACCACCAACACGTTGTTGTTAATGTGCTATGATTGTTTTCTAATTGTTTTCTAATTTTCGTGCTGATTTTTCTTTGCTCTTTGTTTAAATCTCTACTTCCCATGATGGAAAAATTTTAATTTAGAAAAAATTTATCAGTGAATGTAAAGAAGAAAAGAAAAACAGTGAACAAGAGAGGTGATCAGGGTAATTCAGGTAGGCGCTATAAATACCATTACATTATAACTCAACTATTAAGAATTTCGTAATTCTTTTAGAGCCATCTACATCTACAGCAACTCATTCATCCTCAGCCTCAGACACTTCATACGACACTGAAACTACTGAAAGTATGATTGAGCAGATTGAGATTGATAATAATTTACCAGTTTCTCAACCAGTTCAGTCATCTGGAACTGGAAACTTGAGACAAAAAACTTCTATTGTATGGAAGTATTTTAAACGGTCGTCTGATCGAAAATTGGCAAAGTGTATCACTTGCGGAAAAGAGTATAAAACAAGTGGAAATACTTCTAATCTGGCAGACCATTTAAAAAGATTCCACTCAATAATGGAAAACAACAGGACAGATGAAGACCTCCGAATGACCTAACCACACTCAGATCGTTCCTGGGAGCAGTTAACTATTATGGTAAATTTGTGAAAAACCTTAAAGATTTTCGTTTCCCACTGGATAATCTTTTAAGAAAAACAGTAAATTCAACTGGAATGCAGAATGTCAAACCGCATTTGAAAAGATCAAAAAAGTTTTAGGATCGGAGTTGTTGTTAACACACTACATGCCAGAATTGCCCATAATTGTAGCAGCTGATTCAAGTTCCTATGGATTGGGTGCTTGCATCTTACATAAGTTTCCTGATTGTTATCAGAAGGCTACTTACCATGCTTCTAGATCCCTTACATCGGCAGAACAAGCTTATAGCCAAATCGAGAAGGTAGCATTAGCATTAGTATTTGCTTTTACTAAATTTCACAGATTTATTTTTGGCAGAAGATTCATCCTTCAAACTGATCATCAACCACTACTATCAATTTTTGGACAATGGAATTTCGGTATATACAGCCAGTCGCATTCAAAGATGGGCATTAACATTATTGGGGTATGATTTCGAAATCCAGTATACATCAACTACATCGTTTAGACATGCAGACTTTCTGTCGCGTATGTTATATAGGCAAGCACAACCAGACGAAGAATTCGTGATAGCATCGATACATTTGGAAGCAAGTGTAAAACAAGTAATAGAGGGAGCGTTAGAGACTTTGCCTATAACTGCAGAAATAGTAGCCGGGGAGACGTCGAGTGATACCATTCTGAAAGAAGTAGTAAATTTTGTTGCTTCTGGATGGCCTAAAGGAGAAATCGGGGATGATTTGAAAGTTTTTTTAATCGAAGAGAGGCATTGACGATAGCAAATGGATGCTTTCTTTTCGCTGATCGAGTTGTTATTCCAAAAAAATTTCAAAATAGAATCTTGCTGCAACTACATAAGGGCCACCCGGGAATGTAACGGATGAAATCTTTGGCGAGAAGCTATGTTTATTGGCCAGGGATTTGTAAAGAAATTGAAGCATACGTACAAAAATGTGATAATTGTCTACAAGCTTCGAAATATCCAACAAAAATGGAACTTGCCTCCTGGCCGAGAACGGATTTACCATGGGAAAGGCTACATATTGATTTTGCAGGGCCGGTTAACGGCCAACACTTCTTGATACTTGTCGACTCACTCAGTAAATGGCCAGAGGTTATAAAAATGGATTCAATAACAAACGGATCAACAATCAAAAGCCTCAGAAAACTTTTTATCATTTTTGGAATTCCGAAAACCACTGTGTCAGACAATGGGACACAATTCACTAGCAGCCAATTCGAAGAGTTCTGTAGGAGTAATGGAATATCGCACATTAGGTCTCCCGTTTATCAACCCCAGTCAAATGGACAGGCGGAGAGATTTGTGGATTCATTTAAAAGATCCCTTAAGAAAATGGAGGGTATGCCGACAGATGATATTATAGAGATATTTTTGCAAACATACCGTATAACACCAAGCAGAAATGTCCCAGAAGGAAAATCACCGGCCGAAATATGTTTGGAAGAAAGATTCGGTCCCAGTTGGATATGTTATTTCCAAACAAAGCCGTTGATGTCGAAGAAAAATCTAACAAAGTTATGGAGTATCAATATAATAAGAAACATGGAGCAAAAGACAGGCAGTTCAGACAAGGGCAGTTGATATATATGAAAACAAAAGAAGATCATAGATGGGAGGGAGGAAAAATAATAGAAAAAATCGGAAAAGTCATGTATAACATCTGGCTCACACACAAAAACAAATTAGTCAGAGTTCATACTAACCAATTAAAACCAAACAAATATGACCAAGAGATGCAGAAATCAGAAGAACAACATTTGCCATTAAACACATTACTTGAAGAGTTCAATTTGAATAATCCAATGGATCCTACAACAAACCAGTTAGTGGAACACCCTATTCAAGAAGAACATTCACCAGAACTTCCGACGCAGCAGCTAGTAGAAGACTCCACTCCAGATGAACCAAACTGGTCGGTCAGACCAACGCATTTTAGACGGTTACCGAGACGATTCGAAGATTTCGAATTATAAAAAGGGAAGGTGTTGTAACAGATTAGGCGTGGAATAGAAAAAGAAGATTCTAACCTAGAAGGGAACCACGCTTGACTTCGGGACTTTGTTTACCGATATTCATGTCATACACATTTATACTTTAATCGTTCTTATTTGTTAATACACTTCGTTTGAATAAACATGTTTGAGGAGTTAACATAAGGAGAATTCATTACTTCTTTTCATGTATTTTTTCAGATAGAGGATATATATTCTTTTATTCTAAATTCTAGAGTTATATAATATTTTTAAACAGAAATCTGGAAAAATAAAAACCCTTATTCATTATTCTCTTATTTCATTTTTCTTTATTTATACAATAATAATGAATCATATTTTCAAAATACATTTTGTTCACTTTGTTTAACAATGATTTTGCAAGGTCCTCATCAAAATCCACATTAATTTTGCAAAACGAGTCTGTAGCAGAGGAATAAATTATGAAATCCGTATTCTTAATATTCAGGAGTGCCATTCCAAATTGTACCTGTCCATTATAATTAAACTCCCTTTTTAGGGACCACACATCTTTCCTTTGCAAATAATTGCACCCCCCCCAGTATCGTCTTTGCATTATTCTCTTTACCTGAAAAATTTAGATTAGAATAAAAATCTTAGCCGAGCTATGAAACAATTATTAGTCAGTTTCAAAATTATTACACATTGAAGGACACCTGTATCGATCTGTATGACGGTACGCAGTATGGCTTCCAAATTGCCACGTCACATACACCTATAATCATCATCGTACAACGATCAGTGTCTAGCCTAATGTCACAACAACAACTAACTAGCCTCTGTCCTTCAATGTGTCAGTAATCAAATTACCTGAATAAGGACATTTTATTTCTAAAAGTCTGGTGGGCTTTCCATCCTCAAATACGATTCCATCAGGTGAATATCCAAACCAATGATATTTCTTGCTGATAGCAATACCCACATCATATATCTCATATAATGGATGGGCCTGTTTATATGCATTTAATGCATCCTTTTCATGTTTCTTTCCGTATTCGGTGAATTTGGATGAGAAGCTTTTCGGCCAAAAATAATTTACTGCTTTCTCACACCAGTTTTCTTTGGCATATGTGAATATTGAATATATTCTAGAACCTAAAAAAAAATATTTATTTAATATCAAACATTATAGAGGCATTGATCCGTATTCAGCACCCCATTGTAACATTAAAAACGGTTTTAAAGTAACTCTAACATAACATATTTTGCCTAATCGAAAACCCTTCCTCAAATTACAATAAATTTTGTTAATAGCCTGAAATTTTTCTATTAATTGAATACCCTAAAAGGGGAAATTTCGGTTTGCAGCAGATTATTTTTATTATACCTCATTACAATAAACCCTAAATTGATTTTTAATAGATTTCATATTGTCGGAAAAAGGAGAGAACAATAAACGAACTTTTGATTACAATATGCGATTAATTTTGAATGCAATAGGATTAGGATGAAGGGGACTATAATAATTGATAACAATAAAGCGATTGATAAAATTATCCGTGATGACAATAAACGGCTTCTACTGTATTGTGATGCGAGTTCATAACTCACACAAGTTTCTAGTAAAACTTTTAAACTTTTTTTAAAACTTGTCTACTGACCTGTTATTCTTAATTTTCTAAGATTCTGCCATTCTGTCATTGACTGACTCATTCCTGCAGCATCCAGAACATCATCTCTCCTGAGATTATCTATCTGAGATAGATCTTTTTGCAACACTCATTTTGGGGACATTCTGGCAGTTCCATAGTTTCCAAAGCAGAATGGGTCGCATGCTCTAATATTATTTTTAGAACTGTTTTCTTATCTGTATCAAGTTTTCTGAAACATATGAAATGAAAATAAAATATCTATACTAAGTTAGGAATCAACTACACTACCTGTGCTTGATAGCAGTAACAGAATCTTCCTGAATGCTACTCTTCCAGCTTCGTTGTACAAATGTATGTAAAGCAGACAATTTGTTACCTGGGAAATGAATATCATTAATTATTTAAGAAGGTTTGCAATTATTTTTGACTTACAATTTACAAAGCGTTCAAAATTCTTCTCATCTACAGCTCGATTAGTTTGGTAGGAGAATACAACATTTTCTTCAACTTTTGTTTTATCTATATCTTGATGATAAAAACTAGTTGTGGGCTTTGCCTCATATATTGCCTTTATGCCTGCCTTTTCCTTACCCAATGCTTGGGTGTAAGCTGTACAACTGAATTCTTCCAGTTCTTCATGCCTAAAAAGGTATATTAACTATTTAGGGAACATAATTCATTTTCTACTTTATATAATTAGTCCAACAAACAAGATATATAAGAGTAGTTATAAAATATTGATAATCTCACCTGTTAATATGGATAAGAACTGCAACTATGTGCTTACAAAAACCAGATTGCCCAGCTTTACAGGTACAAACACATATCCAACTGTTCACTGGATTCAAGCATAAATCTGACGTTTGCAAAACCAGCCCAAATATTTCCAGTTTCTTTACACTTTCCACTTGACACAAAATAACATGTCCAGCTTTGAAAACCTGTTCACCTTCCACCATCGGCCGATTTCTATCGCCAACGTATTTGAATATGTCCACCAAACTAATTTTAATAAAAACCATCTTTCAAAAAAACACCTTTGCCGCTCAACGTTCAAAGTTGTATTGTTTATATTGTTTGTTTTCCCCATTCCACTGACATATACTGCAGCGCCCCCTGTCGGAAAAATCTTCGCGAATTAGTAGCTGAGGCCAGGAAATTGAAAGAAGAAGAAGAACGTTTAAATGCGAGGTGAAATAAACAGATAAAAAATGGAACCTTATTTGTATCTGATTACAAAAAGTGTGTTATATTCATCCGATTCTTCGGAAACAGAAAGTGAGGAGTCCTCTGATGACAGCAATGAGTTATTGGAAATATTTTTATTAAATAAGGAAATGAGTACAACTCATCCAATACCAGGTTTCATAAAAATTACTCAGTCTTACACTCCTGGGGTATTTAAAAATCATTTTCGAATGAAACCGGAGTCTGTTGAGGTAGGTATAAGAAGAAATACATTTGAAAACTCAATATATATTTTTCAATAATTTTTTTAATTAATTTTAATTTTAGGATTGGATTCAAGTACTTAGGATATCAGAAATTAAATGCAAAGGAAGGCCGGCTGTACCCATTGAAAAAGGTTTACTACTTACTCTATGGACATTAGCTAATCAGGAATGTTTCCGCACAATATCGGATAGATTTGGTGTTAGAAGAGGGCTTGCACATACTATTTTCATAACAATTTGCAAGGCAATGGCAGCTGTAATACAGCGTTATATTATTTGGCCAACTGCTGCCTCGATGCAGGAAAATGTTCCAAATGTTGTAGGCTGTGTTGATGGTACACATATTTTAATTCCAGGACCCAAAAAAGATAACTCGTATTATAATAGAAAAGGAACCAGTTCTATAATTTTACAAGGAATTTGTGATGCAGAATTAAGTTTCATAGATGTCAATTTTGGCTGGCCTGGATCAACACATGATGTAACTCCCTAACCTGTAAATATTGTTAATTTAGAATATGCAAGGTATATAGTCAGCTGTTGTATTCTTCACAATATTGCGATAAAGGATGAAGTAGAGTTTGTGCCCGAAGAAGGTAATGATGAAGACGAGGATTACTCACTAATTCCCTTACATAATGAAAATGGACCAGAGGAAGCTGTAACATTTAGAAATCAATTAATGTTAAGAATTATTTAGGCGTTGCAATGAATACGTTCATTCGTTCATAATATAGTTAACTAATACAGTAGTCTAACTTAAT
The DNA here is from genome assembly GCA_917563865.1 of Phyllotreta cruciferae. Lineage (NCBI taxonomy): Eukaryota > Metazoa > Arthropoda > Insecta > Coleoptera > Chrysomelidae > Phyllotreta > Phyllotreta cruciferae. The sequence continues at coordinate 4,762,687 of OU830620.1, read as the reverse complement.
AGGACTTGTTAAAAAATAAAAATCTTATTAGAAAACGTCTTTTATTTTAAATATCTGAATTCAGAGTTGCACATAAATACAAACTAAAAAAAAAGAACATAAATAAACATATCATTTTATTTTTGGTATCACATCATTACTGGATCACATGAACTAAAATTTAAACGAAAAACTTATTCTTTTTTATTTGCAATTGCTTTTACTAATTCCAAAATTGCATTAATTTCTTTTTCTTTTAATTCCTTTTTTTTCTTCCATTTTTTTTCTTCCCATGAAGCTTTTTCACGTTTCTCCTTTTCTTCCATTTCCACTTTTTTTGCAAGATAATGCTGGAGAGACATTTCATCCATGAGTAAAAGATCGTTTGACAGCTGACCAGCGTTTTAAGATCGCTGAATAAATGAACAATTTGATGACATCGGTTGTCCAACCGCTGAATAAAAGATCACACCTTATCTATACTGTGGTAATTGTGACATTTGTGACGATTAAAATCTCAGATTAATAACTAAACATAGATACGGCCTTCCCTATACTTCCCGATTGGTTTGTTTGAATTCTAAAATAACAAATGAATTGACAGCATGGTTGCCAGTTTTTCAATTAGGTAAAGTTTTATCGGAAAAAATTACAACAATGAAAATGATTATAAACATTTTTTTCATTCTTTAAATACTTTTATTTTTAATTTCTTACTTACAGATGAAAAAATTATTATTTTACTCGTTAAATATTGTGACTACCTATTTTTAGGCAACCCAGTTTACATATTGGTGTGTGTTGGTGCAGTTACCTTACCAGTTTCTGTGTTTCTGTTTCTGACTTTTTCTTTTTCTTTCAAAACTCACCCCTGCCCGCTGCTCATCTGTCGTCTGCTCTGCTCATTTAATTTTTTTAATTTTCTTACATTGTGCACGTGGTTCTTATACTTTTGTTTCATTATTACTATTATTACTATTAAATAAATATATTTAACTTTCCCCATATTACTTAAATCTATTAAAGAGAGGATTTTACATATTTTATTATTATACACCACATACCACATACACTGTAACATAAACTAAACATATTATCTAATCTAATAGGTACTTGTTAGTTTAATAGTACTCTGTTAATACTACTTATCTACAGGATAGTTTAAAATATTGCAAGTGATAAACAATTAGCAACAGAATAAAATAATTTATGTGTGCTACGGTATATTAAGTAAGCACTAGAAAGCTATTGAAGAATTAATTCAGCTATACAGCGAGGCGAATAAGTTCGGCCCTAAGAAACGCTGAAGAATAACCAGAGTGAGTATAAGGTAAAGAAAATTACATACTTAAACGTAAACTCATAAGCTCGTATTTTGTGTTCCTATTTAATGTAAATCACGTTTATACAGTATCGGTAGTATTCGGACATTTCTTTGCGCTCAATAGGCAAATATATGCATGCTAGTAATCGAAGCGAGCGAATCGAGTAGTGGAGGTAGGCTATCGGCTCTTTTATCTTTCTCACGTTTATGAATCAAGTAGGAAGCTAACCTTGTTCCTCTTATGGGCTAATTCGCCCTATTCAGAGCAAACCGCTGTCCATATGTGTATAAATAAACAATAATTATTATTTTATTTACAGATGAATAAGGACATGAGAAACACACACTGGAAACGAAAAGCACAAAACAGAAAAGTTTGGAGAAGAAGAAAAATGTACATTGGACAAAAAATAAGGTTTACTATTAAAATTACTACACGAACATATACTACTATTACGGGTGTAGGTGCTAGGAAACTATTGATGACTAAATAGTATAAATTTTGTGTGTCTACTTCTGACTCTTGCCATATCCTGATTTAGAACTGTACACTCTCGATGTAAACGTATCTTGATATAGCAAGTCAGAATCATTTTAGTTAAAATTAAGAAATGGCTATTGTATACATCCCCATTAAAAACATGTTTATTGAAAACCTCATATGTTGAGGATGGAAGCCTCTCCAGACATGCTTTCAATAGAATTTGATTATGTTTTTATTAAAAATAAAAGTTGTTAGACATTTGTAATACCTAATAACTTTTTCGGCAGTTTGGATAACAGAATGAACCTAATTACTCGCTCTAATTAAATTACCAAACTGTTTGCGTCTCTGTAGTTTCGATATGGTTATGTCAGTTTCCAATAACTCCAAACAATCTACACAAGTAACGTGAGATTTTATAGATTTAACAACAAATCCGGAAATATATGCAGTTATATCAATCAAATAGTCCGATAAATTAAAAGAAGCCGTGCTGATGTAATCATGATGAATATGAATTTCGTTCACATCTGATGTTGAAATGAATTCATCTGCACTGCGTGTTACTGTGCATTTAGATGTACATTGCAAAATTGATGTCGAATCTAACATGGAACAATGCCTCAAACTGGCGAGCTGTGGGATTGTTATTAAAACCGCCCTTGCTTCTAATCAAACTAAAGAATATTCCCAAATGGTCTTGGCATAATTTATAGGAAAGCAAGTATTTCAAAAAGGGTGTGGTCGAAGTGCTAGCAACATATTCAAAATACATATTTCTAATACTTTCGATGCCTATTAAAAATCCCAAGAAACCCGTTCTTCTCCTACTTTGTAATACAGGGATATCGTTTAGGTGCAAATTTTTAATATATTCACCAGCCTCCCATTAAATTAAAAAATAGTGTTTTTGATGAAGGTGACAACGGTTTTTTGTAAATGTAGGTTGTCGCTATTGTTCTACTATTAAAAATGTCAAAAATGTCGTTAAATATTTTTAAAAATCTTGCCGTTTCTTCAGCTCCTTGAAAGGCTGGAAGCTGCAAATCGTGGCATAAGAATAATAGAGCATCGGATATACTTTTGCTAAATATTTGGGTGGTCAATTTCACCTTCATTTTCTCGTTATACCATTGTATATGTCTTTTTTTTAATTTGGTTGCAGCTTCCAGACCTTCAGTTTGCTGAAGATCGGTTAATTTTTGTAAATACGTCCAGTCAATTAAACGTCCGTCAGAAGTAAGTAGTCAATAGTTTATTGTCTGCAAAACAATTTCTAATCAGTTTTATTAGATGAGGTGGATCAATAAATATAAATATTTTATTACTGGTTACCGGGTGTAAAAAATATATTTTTAAATTATTGACGTCAAAATTTGCACCTAATTTACGACATGTGCTAATATTAGTCGTTGTGCCATCAAAAGTCATAGACGTTATTACTAAATTTGGCTGATGAATATATTCTAAGCATTGTTTAATTAAATTAGATTTCTCCAAAGATGTAAGGCCGTTAATTAGGAAATACCCTATTGGTACTTTCCAATGACTATTTATAGCGACAAGCATAAAAACTAATGCCTCTGTAGCCACTGGAAGTGTATCTAATGGTCATTTCGTCGAAAACCAGATTGCACAATACTTGCTTTCCGTTTGCTACAGCTTCACCTACTTTAAGTTTTATGGCCTGCAATGCTTCGTAGGTGAAGCCAGGTGCACCATTAATGCTGCGATACCAGTTTCCTAAAGTGCGTGGATGAGGCAAAGCTTTGTTAAATTTTTCTCCAAGAAAGTCGTAGGCTTTCGGCGAATAAAAATGCAATGTAAGGGAAAAAGCACGCAGTTCCTCATCATATTTTGTAGATTTTTTTTTTCAATTCTTTCGTACTATATCCCTAGCAGCCGGTGGTAAGGCAGCCTACAAAAAAATATATTGTAATGCATTTTTGTTTTTAGGTAATTTTTAATACATAGTTAATATTTTTTAGGTTTAGGTTGTTAGGTTTTTAGGTTTCTAGTTGTATATTTTTGTTTAGTGTAGTTTTATTAGATTAGTTGTTTTAGTAGTTAGTTTAGCTGTTTTAGTTTTAGTAGTTTCGGTAGTTTTAATTTTAGTAGTTTAGTTTAGTTGTTTAGAAGTTTTAGTAGTATAGAATGTAGCATTCCAATTTTAGTATATGTAGCACCGAAACGAAAAAGTACTTTTGGTAGGTTTCCGTAGATAGGGAAAAAGGAAAATTACTTCTGTAACATGTGATCCGTTTTCACTCAGGTCTTGACGATCATTCAAATATTTTAATAAAGAATATTGATTATTTATTCGAGCGGACATTCTTCTCTTATTTTGTCGCATGTTTGCTATTTTACGCTGCATATTCCTTACGGTGGATTTTATAATCATCCAAGATCGATGCAGGGTTTTAGAATTTTTGAAATGTTCTTCAGTTATTTCTTTAAACGAGTTTGGATAAACTGATTTTCTTGCACTGCAAAATACATAGACATAAGCAGGGACATTACGAGCCAAAATGATTACAAAATGATTTTTTACCGTTTTATCGGATCGGATAATTTTGAAAAATTAATGCCTGGAGGGGGTTCAGATGAAGCTGCCTCAAACTGGCATCTATAAAAAATGTGTATGTAAATTTTTTGAATAATTTTGTGGAACACCTCAGAGAGGTTAAATGTACATTTTGCCAATATTGTACCTTACACAAATAATATGATAATTATTATGTAAATATACTCACCTGTTAAACGATGTTGAAGGAACGTATATAACGTATATGTAGTACGTTTTTATTTATTTTAGTTTTTTAACTGCTTTAAAATTAAACACAAGCGTTATAGAATTACTACTTTTCTCATTAATATATGCACAGGGTATCAGAACTTATCCGAAAAAATTTAAGGGAATATGGAGCATAAAATTCTAAACCCATATCGTGAAAAAAATTTTTTCATTTTTATTAACCATTCACCTCATCATAAATTACGACATATTACATTCGCATACATTTTGCATATGCCTCGTAAAATGGCAACGCAGTCGCCGGCGTTTATCAGTCTAAGTTTTCTACAGTCGTCCAGTTTTCAGAGGCGTGCTAGGGGTATTTTTAAATTAGTTTTTCACTTCGGCATTTTTCCTCAAAAATCGCACTACTGATTTTCTATGATACTATATTACATCCCGTTTAATTTTTTCGGATAAGTTCTGAATCACCCTGTATAGTATATAGTAAAAACATTTTTTTTTACTCATGTAATTAGGTATAGATTTTAATATATCTAATAAATTGTAGATTAACAATCTTATTAGGGGTCGATTCTGCACATTTCTACAAGACCTATAAGCAATGCTATAAGATAGCAATATATTGCTTGTAGGTCTTATAGAAATGTCCAGAATCGACTTCTTATTAATATTATTATTGTAGGTATATTATGTATTTGTTCAAAGTATAGGTATAGGTATAGGTGTACTCACTTCGGCACAGCATCTGCTCTTAAAGAGTTTTGACCAGTTACGAAATCTTGAGTACTAAAATGCCTTGAGCAAATTCTACTATACTTTTTTATAGTATGCTCATCCAGTTTGAGGCTGCGTATCCAAGCTTCTCTTTTACTGGGGCATGCTGGAAACCTACATATAAACATGTAAAAAAGCATATTAAAAGTATCTACATACATAAAATCTTCTCGAATAAGTAGGCATTATAAAATGAAATCCGTAGAATTGAAACCTGTTAGCAAATTAATTTGTTACCTTTATATACTTACCTATAAGATGAAGTCCCCGCAACAAATTTGTAACAGCAAACGGCACATCTAACCGGCATTTTTTAAGAATGAACAAACGACTAACTAAAAAAACTAAACTACAGGAAAAAACTACTAAAAACTACAGGAATAAACTACTAAAAACTACAGGAAAAAACTACTAACAACTGCAGGAAAAACTACTAAAAACTACTAAAAAAACTACTATAAAACTACTAAAAAAACCAAACAAAACTTATAAATTAGCAATCCGTAAATTCACCCAATTTCAAATTTAAAAGCAATAAATATTAACAAATGCCCACACATGTCTTTATGGACATCAGCCAGCGTCATATTTTAATATTGATCCTCCTGCATTAGAAATTTATTTAGAAAATTAATTGTTTTTATAATGACTGTTCTTAATAAATTTTGCACAACAATGTATATATTATAGAATAAATTTTTTTGCTTAAATTTTTACAAAAATTAATTTACAAAAAATAAAAAAAAATCCAAACAAAACAATAAAATCCTCAAAATAAAAAAAATACAAACAAAACAATGAAATCCTCAAAATAAAAAAAAATATAAACAAAACAATAAAATCCTTAAAATAAAAATCACATAAAATATCACAAAAAGTTACTTTTTCACAAAAGTTATCACAAAAGCTATTTTTTTTAACCATAGTTTCCATAAATTTTAATTGTACAGTTACAACGTCTCTAAGAGCATTAAACTGCTCTTTTTGAATATTCATCTGCATCTTCCTCTCTTCCATTTCAAACTTCAATTTCTCTTTTTCTATTGAAATTTTGTCCTCTTCATTTTTCATTCGCCTCTCTTCCAGAGCCAATTTTTTTTCTTCCAAATCCACCTCCCTACATCTAATGCGGTATTCCCGCTCACTTTTCTCGGTTAAATAAGCAAGTGAATTTTTTTTTAAAGGGTCCCTCTGTTTTCTCCGTTGTGAGGGAGTCGATATTTGCTTCAAAGGCTGCGTGTGGCTTCTTTCTGACTGGCCTTAAATTTTATTAAAATAAAAATAAATAGTAAGTACATAAATTTGCAATTTTTTTCAAAATATGCAAAAACTTGATCATTCGTTACATTTATGTAAATGTTGCATATAATCCTTTTAAATATTACCTTGTATTAGTTGCGACGGGCCCGATTCCAGATTAATAATTGGGTCCTTTTGTTGAGAGTGTCCTGGTTCCACGTTAATTGTGTCCTCATTCACTGCAAGATGAGACAGGTGAGTCAAAATAAATGATGGTAAATTTTTTAAAAGGTATACCGAACAACAAAATTTTCGGCCAATAATTTGCTATATGAAGTATTGTTAGAAAATAGATTTATAATATTAACTTACAATAATCGTGATCTAATACTACTTCATTTGCTACTTCAATGAAAATTTGATCCGAATTCGGATCCAAATTTTCAATGTAGCTACTTCTCACTTTCTTTCCCAATTGGAGAACTTCCTGCTCTCTCGAAGTTTTAATGGAGTTTTTTTTTGAAATTCTTTTTTTAATGATGCTGCTTCCATCAAAAGATTATCCTTTTCGCAATTTTGTTCGATACCAGAACTGATTTCAAAATAAAAAAAATAAGATGTAGAAAGAAATTATATATAATTGATAATGATATATTATTACAGAAATAAAACTTACTTTAATTGATCAACTTTATCTTTTTCAATAAAACCTTCAATCATTAAAAAAATGTGATTTTTTATTGTTCTCAATAAAAATTCTTTGCCTGTGGCAATTTGCACATTTCTTTTAATCTTGTCCCACCCTTCGTCGTCTGTATACAGAAATGGATTTTCTCTTACAAACCCTCTTAAAAGAGACAAATCGTCGCTCTAGGAAAATCTGTTCTTTTTACAGCTCATTACTGTAATGAAAAAAACTAAAATATTATAGTAAACAAAAAATATGTAACTATTAACTATATACTTACTACTAAACAAATCGAATAAAACTTAAATTAAAACTTTTATTTATGAAACAACAACGAAGAACTTAAGCGTCTCTTGACCAACGTATATGACTAATATACGATTTAAAATTGAGATCAAGTGCGTCTGAGCCAAGCATCATCTGAAAACTTGAATAACGTGCTGTCAAAATCGTTGCGATAACTCTATTTGTACCAGCAAGTATAAGGTTTTGCCTAATTAAAATAAGGTAAAGTCTAACCTTAAGCGAGCATGTGCGATAACTCCCTATTATCGTGATCGAATATTACTTGTCAATCCTCTAATGATAATAATAAAACAGTCTGTTAAACTATACTGAGTAATTCTATTTAACAAAAACGAATTATGAACATGAACATAAAAAACTTATATCAGCGGCTTTTTCAAAACAACAACCTCCTCTTTTTCTGTCAATTGTCAACTTCAAACCTATTGCTCCGCCCTGCGTGCTATTCAGCCACCGCTACTGTAGAAAACAATGACAGTTAAGTTAGTTAGTTAAGTTAGTGTTAACGTATAAGGCTCTCATCAATATAATAAAATATTAGAAGAAGGCCGTATACGTATCTAAGGAGTTGTTTTGTTATGTTTTGTAATCTTAAAAATACGGGCGTCTGTAGCTTTTGAGGTGTCAGTTGGTCAGTCGTTGTAAAACAATAAATCCGTTAGTAAATAAACGATGTATGTAAATCCATAATTCTAACAGGTTATGGGCCCAGAAACGTTGTAAAATTAAAAGTGTAAAAAGACAGAGTATAAACATGGATAACGAAGTAGTACAATCATCGTTTAAACTAAAAGGAGCAGAAAATTGGATAGTGTGGAAGTTCCAAACAACAGTGATACTGCGAGGCAAAGACTGCTTCAAAATCGCAAATGGCGAGATTCCAAGACCCATGGAAGTTCCAGAAGTAGCGACCTGGGACAAGAAGGATGCGAAAGCACAAGAAATAATAGTCACGAGGATTGAACAAGGACCAATGACCCATTTACTATCCTGTGAGACTTCGAAAGACATGTGGTCCAAATTAAAGTCTGTTTACGATAAAGAATCAATTGTAAGTGTACATTTATTGCAACAGAAATTCTTCTCAATGGAATTCAGCAACGACGAGAGCGTATCTTCGTACATTTCGAAGATAGAGGAGATACGTAATAAATTAAAACAAGCAGGAGAAGTAATATCCGATAAGATGATAATGACGAAAATTCTGATGGCTCTACCTGAAAAGTACAAACATTTCCGATCAGCTTGGGAATCAGTGTCAATTGAAAAACAAAATTTGGATGAACTGACTTCGAGACTACTAATTGAAGAGGAACGAGCGACTTCATACGAAGAAACAACTGCTTTGGCGAGCTCAATGTTTAGCAGGGACAGAAATGTAAAAGCTGTAAAATGTTTCGTGTGCAACAAGCAGGGGCATAAGGCGAGAGACTGCAGAGCGAGAGGAAAAGCAAATAATAAGAAGAAACAATGCAATTACTGTAAAAGAATGGGACACATTGCAGCGGACTGTTGGTTTAAGAAGAATAAAGAGGAGAAGAAGGAGCCTGAAACAGCGAACCTAACAAATGCATTCGTAGGAACATCAAGGGTTCTTAAACCGAATGATTGGTGCATGGATACGGGAGCTACCGAACACATGTGCGGAAGAAGAGAATCATTCGAGTCACTAGTGGAAGAAAACGTCGGCAAACAGGTGAAAATAGGTGACGGGTCCACGCTAGAAGTAAAAGGCGCGGGAAAAATCAACGTGATGGCTTACAACGGAGAAACATATATCGGAACCAAACTATTAAACGTACTGTATGTTCCAAATTTGAAAGTTAATTTATTTTCAGTAGGACGAGCGTTAGACAAAGGTTTTTCAATGATATCGAATAATAACTTATGTAAATTTATAGATGAACAGGGTAGAGTAAGAGCAACGTCAAGAAGAGTAAATAATAACCTGTACATTATGAATTTCATGCAAGAAGAAGCGGTATTAACTGGTAATATAGCTGAGTCAGTAGAGGATATTCAAACTTGGCACAACCGTTTGGCACATCAAAATATAAGGCAAGTAGAATCAGTTTTAATGAAACACGAAATAAAATTTAATAAAGTGAAGAATTTTGTATGTGAGAAATGTCTGTCAGGGAAGCAGCATAAGTTAAAATTTTGCAAAAGTCAGTCAAGGGCAACACAACCTTTAGAGTTGGTTCATGGAGACCTGTGCGGCCCAATGGAAAACACATCTCTAGGGGGAGCAAAGTACTTCCTAGTATTGAAGGATGACTACACTACATATAGGTCAGTATATTTTTTGAAACGTAAAGATGAAGCAAAATCTAACATCGAAAACTTTATTGCACTCGCGGAACGACAAACCGGTTATAAAATGAAAACTCTACGTACAGATAACGGGTTGGAATTTATAAATAAAGAAGTTAAACGAATGTTAGAGATGAAAGGAATCAAACATCAACGATCAGTAGTTTACACCCCACAACAGAACGGAAGGGCTGAGCGAGAGGTACGGACCTTGGTCGAAGCCGGAAGAACCATGATACAAGGGATGGAAAAGAAGTTCTGGGCAGAAGCGGTAAATAATGCAGCATACGTTTTGAATCGAACAGGTAAAAGTTCAGTCGAAAACAAACCGCCCTACGAGTTATGGAGTAATACGAGTAAATCAATGAATTTACATGAGTTTAGAACCTTCGGTCAGAGAGTGTCTGTACACGTACCAAAGGAAACGAGACTAAAATGGGATCCAAAGAACAAGGAAGGAATATTCTTGGGATATGGTGAAAATGTCAAGGCATATCGAATTTATTGTCCAAAAACAAATACAGTTGGTTGCTACAGAGATGTCGTATTTTTTCCAGAAGAATATACCCAAAATACAAGTATAAATCAAGAAAAAATTGTAGATGTTGTTGAAATCTGGGACTCAGAAAATGAAGAGGAAGTGACGAGTGAAAGTGAATTAAATCCTGAAGATAGAGGTCTAGAGGAGGACAACAATAACCAAGAACTTCAAGATACTCCAGAAAGTCAAAATGTTCCACCGGTAGGAAGAAAGTATGATTTGAGAAATAGAGAAGATATTAATCGTCCATGTCGTTTTAATGATTATGATATGACTTTTATGACTTTCTTAGAGGAAGATAACGATCCAAAGACATATGAAGAAGCACTGTTACAAGATGATGCTGAAAAATGGAAGGAAGCAGTAGAAAATGAAGTGAGCACGTTGATTGAAAATGAAACTTGGAAGGTAGTAGGCGACTCTGGCGGCCATGAAGTTATCGATTGTAAGTGGATCTTCAAGAAAAAGAGAGGTGAAGAAAACATAGTAAAGAGTTACAAAGCAAGGTTAGTAGCAAGAGGTTTCCAACAAAAGGAAATTCTGAGTGAGGACATTTACAGTCCTGTAGCGAAACTAATGTCGGTAAGAATTTTGTTAGTAATTTGTAATCACCTAAAAATTCCAATCTATCAGTTAGATGTTTGTAATGCGTTTCTAAATGGAATTATCAAGGATGATGTATATATTTCACTACCAAAAGGGTTTGAAGAAAAGGAAGGAACTATTTGCAAATTGGAAAAATCATTATATGGTTTAAAGAATTCGCCGAAAGATTGGAATGATAAGTTTAATAGCGTAATTACCTCTATTGGTTTTATTCGATCACATTTTGATTACTGTTTGTATATAAAGGCTGATGACAACTCTAAAATTTTTCTTTTAATATATGTAGACGACGTGCTGATAGCAGGAACTGAACCAGGAGAGGTAACAAAAGTAAAGAATGTTCTGAACGAAAAATTCAAAATGAAAAATTTGGGGTTGGTAAAATATTTCTTAGGAATATTAATTGTTCAGGATATAGATAAGGGCGAAATTTACCTAAATCAAAGTAATTACCTAAGAAATGTTTTATTAAAATTTAATATGGACAAGTGTAAGGGGGTGAGCACTCCTATGGAATATATGTTTAGACATGAGTTTTTGAAAAGAGAAAAATCGGAAAATTATGAAATTGAACAAAAATGTAGACAATTAATAGGATCACTAATGTACGCCATGCTAGGTTCAAGACCAGATTTATGTTTGAGTTTAAATATTTTGAGTCGATATCAATCATGTGCGAGTTATGATTTATGGAAATGCTTAAAACGAGTTTTGCGATATGTACAAAATACAATAGATTTGAGTTTAGTGTACAGGATTCCGAATGGTGAAAATCTAGAAGAGAACCTCATTATAGGGTACGCCGACTCAGACTGGGCTGGAGACGGAGTGGATCGAAAATCCACAGCTGGATATATTTTCCAAGTACTAGACTGTACGGTCACCTGGGCTTCTAGAAAGCAGACGTCAGTTTCCTTGTCGTCTACCGAAGCAGAATACGTGGCATTAAGTTTAGCTGCGAGTGAAGCTTGCTGGATTCGGAATGTTGTACACGACTTAAAAATTGTGAAAGATTATGTTCAGGTGAGACTTTATGAAGACAATCAGTCAGTTATAAAATTATGTAAAGGTACACAATTTCACAGAAAACTGAAACATGTGGACATAAAGTTTCATTTCATCAGGGACAAATTGCGGAATAATGTAATCGATATTGAATATGTTGAGTCCGAAAGTCAGTTGGCCGACATATTCACCAAACCTTTGGCAAAGGCTAGTTTTGTAAAGTTTTGCCAAAGAATGGGTTTGGAACATTGCGTCATTGAGGGGGAGTGTAGAAAACAATGACAGTTAAGTTAGTTAGTTAAGTTAGTGTTAACGTATAAGGCTCTCATCAATATAATAAAATATTAGAAGAAGGCCGTATACGTATCTAAGGAGTTGTTTTGTTATGTTTTGTAATCTTAAAAATACGGGCGTCTGTAGCTTTTGAGGTGTCAGTTGGTCAGTCGTTGTAAAACAATAAATCCGTTAGTAAATAAACGATGTATGTAAATCCATAATTCTAACAGCTACATTACTCCCCTTCCAGTAACGATATATAACGTTACGATTATTGCATATAAAAAAAACGCTCTAAATATCTCTTTGGAAATTTCACATGTCGTCCACTGCGCGACGTTTTTACCGCACTCCCGGTATACACGTCGTTCGCATTTGATAACGAATTATTTGGCACTTTAGGCTGATTTGCATTTGGCTTTTTATTCGTTTTTACACTTGGTTTTTCATTAGTTTTTTCGCTCTCTTTTTCACTGGGTTTTACATTCCGTTTCGACACCGTTTCTGGCACTGTAAGCGAGCAATCTTCCTGGTCGGCTAACAAAAAGGCCGGTTTTAATCGATCGATGTTGATATTTACTGGTTTATTCTTAATTTCCACCGTGTAGTACTTTTCGTATCTTTTAATAACCCTAAAGGGACCTTCGTAGGCTGGTTCTAAAGCTTTTTTAATTCGATCCGTACGTAGAAATACATGCGAGCAACTTCCCAGTTCCTTATGAATGAATATAGTTCGAGCTGATTTGTGTTGAATTTTCACTGGTTTCACCTTAGATCAAATATAAATGGATGCCTCAATACCATAAAAACTGAATGTACGTCCCGGTTCCAACATTTCCAACATGCCTTTTTCACATTATCTCCTTCTGCTTTATAGAATTTCTAATAGCTTTATCTTTGTTTTGGTCAGCTAATGGAGCATGCGCATTGAAAACTTGAACGTATGAATTCTAATTCATACAGTTATCTATAACTGTTTAAATATATCTTGTTGCCAGATTTATCTAGATTTATTATTAATTCAAGTATTTTAACACTTTTGACACTCTATTGCCCGGTTACAAGAACGCTTATTAAAAATGATTAAAGATTAACGCACGGTCGTATATAAAGGTCTTGACACTTGCCTAAATTTCCTATGGTGGGGGTGTCGCGATTAAAGAAGCATGGTTATTCCCGTTGCTGCCGCTTGGCGCTAGTGTCGATTCCTTTACCTAAGAATATCCACATACCACATAACCTTACAAATTACGAAATTACAAAACAAACATAAAGAAGGTAAACAAAACCAGTGTTCAGAACAGCTTATTTTCAACTATATGAAATTATAAAATATACATGTATGCACTTGATGAATATGTACAAATACAATTGATGATTAAATGATTATATTGGTCCTTTATTTTTATATATTATAGTGATTTTAGTAATGCTTATGCGCGTCATTGTGCAAATAGAACGAACATTTTTCAATATTCTTCTTACACGATTGTAACGTAACAGTCGTAACACATATTAGTATTATTTCATATACACGTACGGGGGTGTAGCGGCGGACCCTTAAAGTTCTCTCTTTCTGAAAAGAATTAGAAGGAGGCCCGGAGAATGATATTCAGAGGATATTAAAAAATAACAATACATTCTATTGGTTTATTTAAGTTTATTGGAATCCAAATAATGTTACAATAATTGAAACGATGCAAACAGCATAAGAACAAGTGTATTAGTTAAATATAACAGCGAAACGAACAAAATGAAAGTTAACATAAACGTAAACAAATCAGAAGTGACAGAACTAAGAGAAACGTCAAAACCCTCTTCTCTTTCTTCTTTTTAATATTTCAAATATTCTCAACATATTCACTGTATAAAATATAAATACATATAACATTAAAGTATTACAATTACAATGTTCAAAACGTAACAAATATTGATTAAAAATTTTCACAAATCTAACCTATGAATCTTCTTCTTTCTCTTCTCTTCTATCCTTTACGATAATTTACACAGTTGATAACCTATGAATATTATAACAAACGTCAATTTATTCAACAAGCGTCGTTTACCTTCTCTCTACTCTCTCTATTTGTAAGTTTATGTAGTATGTGGATATTCTTAGGTAAAGGAATCGACACTAGCGCCAAGCGGCAGCAACGGGAATAACCATGCTTCTTTAATCGCGACAACAAAACCCCTGTAGTGTCAAGACCTTTATATAAGACCGTGGATTAACGGCTCATCATTGACACATCAACGAAATAATGTGTCAATAATTGTTCATTAATCAACTATCATTCACTTATCAAAATGTAACGGAAACCTTCAATGATGAACAATTAATTGACAATTATCAACAATTTGGGTTGCACGAACAATAATTATCTGTTGATGAACCGTTAACAATCCATCAAACATTTATCATTGTAATTGAAGATGTATCGGCAATTATTCGATAATCAATTTGACAATAATTGGCATAATTGTAAGTTTTATAGGTTTGGTCCGTGTTTATTACAAAATGAATTCTGATTTATCAGACATTTCCGATTTTGAAGAGGAACCCAGATATCCTATTCAAAGGCGCCGATTTCGTGAGAGGTCAAACCCCTTTGAAATGTACGACGAGGCTGAATTTAAGCAAAGATTTCGTTTGAACAAGAATACAGTCAATCATTTGGTTGATTTATTTGGAAGACAATTACAACCAGTAACGAGAAGAAGTCAATCAATCGACTCAAGAACGCACATTTTAATTTGCCTGCGTTTTTACGCAACGGGAACTTCAGAACGTCATTGGTGATCATATAAATGTACACAAGTCTACAGTTTGTCGGATCATACTGTCACAAATGGGAAATGGGCTCAAACCGTATAGTTCAAAATTTAACTCATTTGGAAATAACTTTGTTTACATCGCACGTGTATCGAAATTAGCAAAAATAGTCTCAAGTCAAAATAAATTTATTTAATATTTATTATATATTGTTTAACATTACGAAAAGAACTTGTGGTGACCCGGGGACGAGTCAGCACAAGCTCACCCTTTAAATACTACGGTTTGACCCAGATTAGGGGATTGTCTCCTGGGTAGCGAATAGCCGCGGACGCGAAGTAAGTGCGTGTAGTACCGCCGTATTGGTGTAACGAGTTGTGACGTGCCCTCACCACGAGACCCCTGAACAACGACGTTGCGACGAGTATCTTCGGGACGCCGTTGTCTAAATTATAATGAGGTAGGTGTAGTTTATAAGTTATTGGAAGTTGTATCTATTTGTGTCCGGGTATACTGCGAAACATTGTATGACTCAGGAATCCAATAAATTTTGTATAAAAATGAAAACCTCTTGTTCGTTCGAGCTACAACCCCATCAACCTAGACTGTAACCTTAGGAGGCGAGGAAGAACTAAAGGCCCAAATACGATAACGGTAGGGAACAGGGTGGAACAACCCCCTTATCGTGACAATACGAAAAGTAACCAGGCAAATCGCAATGCTGTCCAATGACTACATTAAAATGCCATCGTCAGATGATGAAATTGCTCGAATAAAAATGCAGTTTCATGCCATTGCTGGTTTTCCTCGAGTGGTTGGTGCTGTGGATTGTACGCACATAAAAATACAATCTCCTGGAGGCGAACGAGCAGAGTTGTTTCGAAATCGGAAGCAATACTTCAGCCTCAATGTCCAAGCTACTGTAGATGCGGAATTAAAATTGCTACATTTGGTTGCCCGTTGGCTAGGTTCCGTGCATGATAGCACAATATTCAACAATTCTCCTCTTCCGGTCCAATTTGAAATGGGACTCTACGGTAATGGTTTGTTAGTGGGAGACAGTGGTTACGCCTGTAGGAATTATATATCGACCCTATTGCTGAATCCAATAAGACCGTGCGAACAAGCGTATAACCGATCCCACATTTCAACAAGAAACTGCGTCGAACATTTCTTCTGGGTTCTGAAAAGAAGATTCTCATGCCAACAGTCAGGACTAAGATTGAACTTGGAAATAATCCCTGATGTGATCGTTGCTTGTGGCGTATAGCATAATATTTGCATGCTACGGAATGATGTGGTGGAAAATGTTGACGAACAGTTGGATGATTCAATGTACGAAGTCGAAGAAGAACTGAATCTTGTCAACATTCCAAATACCCTACTCTACCCTCCTCAAGCAAGTGCTCCTCGAGGAGGACAGCTTCTTCTCTTGTACTAGTTCCAGGCTCGTCGTTCCTCAAATTAATAGCAGCATCATCTGCAAATAAAATTACATGAGAATAGAGCATGTATATAAAAACAAAAATATATTTACGGAAGTAGGTAGCAGCAGAATCGAACGGGCTCGAAAGAGGCTGGACTTGGCCCTGGAGTTCGGCCAACAGCAGCTCCTGATCACTTCCAATTGAAGCCACTGCTCTTCCTCCCCCAGTTTTTAAAGTCTCCCGCTTCAAATAAAAATTCAAATTACAGATTCAAAATTAATAGTGGCGTAATTTAGAAAGAATACCTTATGCTCAGCTGCAGCTTGTTTAGCTTCAACAAGCAATGATTCTCTGTATTTATCTTGCTAAAAATAAAATTGGTGATTAAATTACAATTTATATTTGTGATGTGATATTCAATGCTTACATTTCCTTCGACGACTTCTCTTCTTATGCTCCTCTTCAAATTTTCGTACAAAATTCGTAGCTGCTTCGCAGTCTGAGAGGAAGATTCAGCAGAACTATTAAAATTTTCAGTAATTTACTAGTATTATGTGTACTATAATAAAAATAATGAACTCACTTTTGAACCAACGATAGCAGCAATTTTAGTATTATTAAAACTTCTAGAAACCCCTTTATTAAAACTAAAACTACTAAAAAAAACCGGATGGTTACCGCTACAACTATGGGCGGGCAATCGATACAAATTTGTTTTTCATACAGGATTCTTCTTGTAACCGTAATCTACGCGATAGCCCTCGGCGGAACCAGTGGAAAACTGGAGGTGACTGCTGGAGCCTTTTGGAGAACCCGGCCAGACGTGATTGCGTATGAAGCAACAATACCCCTGATTTACGAATCACAGTGGCATGAGCCGGGAATGAGTGAACCCGTTCGACCTACCCCCCCCGTGTGAGATTAATAACGAGAATAAGAGGACGGCGGAATGCGGAATGATGAAAAGTCTGTATGAACTGCGAGAGGCCAATATAAGGGAGTTTGGCGAACTCGAGAGAAGTTGGAGCCCTGATTACCTGCAAAACGTTTCGAGTACTCAATATCATCTACGGGGGAAAAGGGCCCTAGATTTCCTTGGGGACGGATTAGCTTGGTGTTGTGGAGTCGCGACCCAACACAAGCTAGATTCCCTAGTAATGGACGAACGTAACCTACAGAACCAAGTCGTCCGGATGAGAAGTCTGATGTCGGCCACAATAAATGACATTACGAAAAATTCCGAAGAATTTCAAAAATACGAGGAGGGAGTGTCCAAAGCGTTCACTGAAACCCAGGCACATATTAAAAATTTAGAAAAACAATTCGGCGTATATTGTGACCTACCGGCCCCGGGTGTAACATAAAATTCTATAAATACATATTTTCAAGTATAAGTCTAGACACCAGAATTTCGATTCTTTAAAATAAACAAATAAAGTTAAGTACGCGCGATTGAAGGAACGTGAGAACGGCATTTTAATACAGCGAAGTCAGCAGTTTTTCGGATATAAAAAGGGTGAAATCAGACGGCAGAATCAGTTCATTCCGAACCGAAGAAGAAGCCACCACCAGCCTAGGAGGAAGCCATCCACCAGCCGCCGAAGAGCCGTCCCGACGCCACATTGGGTCCTGAAGCCGAGAGCCGCCCTGGGTCCTGAAGTCGAGAGCAGCCTGCCGTCCCGAGAGCCGCCTGCCGCCCCGAGAGCCGCCGTGTGTCCGGAAGACGAGAGCCACCCGACACCGACGCCGCACTGGGTCCAGCCGAGAGACGTACGACGCCCCGAGACCACCCTGCCTGCCGCTGAGTACGACCGCTGCTACGACCGACCGACAAACGACGCCGTACATACGATCGCAGTCCCAGCCACCCGTATTGCCGTTCTACGCTCCAACAATCGACGCCGTAATCACAATCCGTAATAGCAATTCGTAATCACAATGTCAGATTCTGGTATACCTGATAGTTTGCCATTGGTCTTTGTGTCTCCAGGTGAGATGGAACCAAACTAGAGGGAGGTTCGGTACATCACATGACCATGTCCGAATGGCCAGACAGATTGTCGCCTGGGATGCTTATCGATTATTAACAGATGTTTTCTGCATATTGGTTGGGTACGAGAGTATTAACCTCCGCCCACGTGTTTGGTTGATTTTACTACAGGGTTGGAATGCCAACAAGGTCATTACTAACTATTACCCAATCTCTTGAGTGAATCCGATTATAAGGGGTCAAATAGCATCTCACGGACACTCTACAAATATACAAAAAGATGTTCATGTGCAAACTACAATATAAGGGGTCAAAGAGCATCTCAGTAGGGGCACCGCTGAACCAATCCCGTGATAAAATGTCCAAGAGGTAATCCAATCTTGAGGAAATCAACCAGTTAAAGTTAATTTAAAGGTTTATTTTACAGGCGATGAGTTGTAAGGTTTGTTCGGGCGTGGCCTGTGATGGCCCGCTCCGACCAATAGTGTTTAATATTATTATTTATCAATAAACGATATTTAAAGGTACCATTTTCTTTTATTTCAATTATTCTTACGTCAGCTCTATATCCAAAAACACAACGAATATGAGGTCCAAGACGATCACGCCAAATATTAGAAAATAATAATCAAACCCGGGTCTGGGTCGAATAGGTTTCAATATAGAAATAAAGTAGAAATGTTAGATAGCGGTTTTGGAAATACCGTTATCGATTTACTAGAAATTCAGTACAACCTTCAGAAACAGTTGATGGCACATACCCGAGCCCTAAATCGTCAGGCAATCCTGGCATCTTGTAGGCAACACTTGATACCAATTTCTGTTATCAAACCAAACATCATGGCACACGACCTATCTAAACTCCGTATCGAAGTAGGCAAGTACGGTCAAACGTTAGCCATCCCACTGAAGGAACTGTCACGCTGTTATCAGATAGGCATTTGCGATTGCAGCTTTGCTAGCGGGCAAATCTTTGTGCATGTCAGAATCCCGATCATCCAGATGAATGATAACTGGAAAGTGTACGAGTTAATCACCACTCCATTCGCCTGGTACAACCAAACGTGTCGTATTCAACACGACGTAACTTTCCTGGCCGTATCCAATGACTAGTCGCTCCCTAACAGTAAGGTGAGACAGATCTCAGGTTCCAGTCTGCAGAATTGCAAACCGTACGTAGATCAGTTATGTTTTCTACCCCGAGTTTCCGCGGACGCACTCCACGGCCCGGTATGCGCAAACAAACTTTTTCACGGGGCATCCGTAGCGGAAATCAGCCATCATTGCCCAATGAACTGTCACAAGTCGAATTCGACACTGATCTCGGAAATAGACGAAGATGTCTACGTGATCAGCCACCTAAAATCTGAAACATACCTAGAATGCCCCCAAATCAAGAAAACCCCACTTCCTCCCACAATATACAGTAACGTGGGAGCTCTCAAGTTACGAATTCCTTGTAACTGCAAACTTACAATCCAAGAAGAAGACGTTATTCCCCTCCGATTCCCATGTTTTGGTAATTCCCATACACCGACCGAAGTAGTACATATTATTCCCGCGGCATGGTCGAATCTAAAGTCGTTTGTACTGAACCCCGTTAAGAGACCGACCCCAATCACCTTTTTGAATCCGTCGGAGGGCTTGAACCTCAATTGGACGCTGGAAGTCCCACACATCAATCTCACCTCTACCCAAGAAAGCGTCCAAGAAATATTGTCGAATTTGAACAAGGTGGAACCACCCTATACTCAATTATATAGCACCCATAACGACAGTATTTTCATGATATGGAACACCGTCCTATCAGTCGTCATCGCGTACCTCCTGTTTCGCAACAGGAATGGCATGGCTATGGCCATGACTCCCATACCTGTGCGGGCCAGTTCAATAGATCAATCCATGCAATACGCCGAATTCGTCATATTATGCACTTTATTTGCGGCCTTCGTAGCATATTTAGTTTATGAAATTTGGGCTTTATGGGTCTCCAAACGGAAAAAACAGCAGTCACGCTCCAATGAAGGAAGGTCTAGAGAACAAGACACCCAAGACGTCCCCTTGAACAATATAACCCTGGAAATGGAAAGAGGCGAAGTGGACAAGGCAGTACCAGGTCAGAGCATCCCGTGTAGGGTAGCACTCCCCTAATGTGACCCTTAGTAACAATTCAAATCTTCACAAAAATTCAGGTTTATAATTTTTCACCCGGACGGACGACAATCTATCATTGGTATTAGGTTAAAAAACTAAGTTGAAAGTAGGATGTAGTAAATTATTGGGATAAATTACAGGAGAATTTATACTTGAAAATAGGTAGGAGGAATAAATAAGTAGGAATATAAGTAGGAATAAAAATGCCCATAGTAGAAGTTATGATATTTCGATGTTGTTAAGGCCTTTACAGAGAGGGGGAGGGGGATTTGGGAGAATATGCCAGGGTAGCATTGAAAATCCCCCTTATCCAGGTAGTAAGAGCCAACGCAGCGGTGAGCGGCGCCAGTTATTAATTGTTGTAGATATCTGGCACACGAGTGGAGAGACACTCGGTAAAGTAGATGATTCATAGGAAAATAAGAGTGAATATGTTCTGTTCTGGGATAAATATATGTGAATTCTAGCAGTAAACGTAGTATGAAGTATAAATTCACCTGTATAGGAAATGTTGGCCATGTTGGTGTAGAAATGGAACCAGTACCAATGATAGAGAGAAGGAGGAAATAGAGTAACTCAATTGAGCAGTAGGTAGAGTTAGTCGATGTTGTAGTAAATCAAATCTTACGACTTTTTATGATTTAAAATCATACCAATGCATTTATTTTTTTTTTGAGAAAATTAACATTTTATGTCTGAATGTCGAAAAAAGATCCCTAGCGGCGAAATGTGACATTAACAAAACTTTAAATATTATAATACTTGTAGCCCAAGGATAGCTCTTTTCAACAAGCCTAAGTTTGTTAAAATCGGTTCAGCCGTTTAGAAGATACAGGGTGTTTTGTCCGGAAACATTTGAATAGCCCCCACCACATTATTTTTAGAGATACAGCGAAAATTGTGAAACAAAAAAGGTTCATATTATCCTCGACTTTAAAGACCGGATATTTTTTTTTTAGGTTAATGTAGCAGAATTCACAGAAACATCACTTTTTTAGATTCAAGATTGCAATTAAGCCCCCTATCGGCCATTTCAGAAACTTGAAAATATTTTCCAGGTTTTTCTCGTGGCCGTTTTAGTAATAACTTTGTCGCAAGCCTCTACGATGGATAGTTTCCAAGATACAGTACCTCGCATTCGTAGTTGGCCACCCTGTACATGAGTTTTTAATTCACTAATTTGTTTTTCGATAGTGGCTAGTTGTGCCGAAAACGAAGCCATAACATCTACTGGTTCTTTACTTTGGCGTTTTTCTTCTACACTAAAAAATTCCTTTCTTGGATTCATATCCATGATTTTTGCCCCTCACTGTAGATAATAACATATACAAACAATACATTATCATTAATTAAGAAATGACAGTACAAAAATTTGGTTATCATTCGACAAAAATAATAACAATAGCAATATAAACATGAAGCAAATATGTATAATCAAGAAAATAACAACAACAATATTGCAAATAATACAAGCGTCAATAATATACCCTTTAGCGTTACCCAGGATGCATCATGATAAGGCAAAGTACTAAAGTAGAACTGAAAAATAAATTGATTCAGGCTTCGTATTTTTTAAAGTATAGTATAGTAAAGTATATAGTATATACATAAGCAAAACATTTATCGGTTATCAGTGTAGTATATCGGGCCCTTCCCGATATTCCGTAAATAAATGATACTAAGTATACTCTGTTTATTCCTACTTTATTCAGAACAATTAACTAGAACCAGAATACAAAGATCCATAACCGTTATTATATCGTATTGGCTTGGGCTGTGACACACGACGTACCCGCTTCTTCTAGTGGCGAATAGTGGCCTCTTACCAAGCGGGTCCCAATACATCACATCCCTCCCCACCTAGACCAAACAACAAACTCAAAACAACAACAAACAAAAAAAACAATTTACAAATTTAAACGCACAGGAGGTTTGATGTTCCTTCTTAGCCTATCCTTAATACCCGTGGATTGACCAATAGTGTGGCTATCATTCGTGGGCTGAATATCAGGACCCGGCAGCCTCTCAGCTTCATCCCCCTGCACCTCATTACACATCTCGCCTCTTATACCACCCTCTACCCGCTGGTAGGTATCGTCTACACATTCACTCGGAAAGGCAAGAGAATCCTGCTCCCCATTACTGAGTAACGTGGAAGATGCACCGGACGGCCCACTATCTCTATTTTCATTTAACACACCGGTATTTCCATAAAAATTACCAACCTTTACTATTTGGTCCAAATGCCTCTTCCACAACAAAGTTACATTATCTACTGGCCTACATAGATAGGTTTGTGACCCTAATACCTTAACAATAATACATCTAGCCCACTTAGGCTTATTTGGATTAACACGATAGTCTCTGGCATAAACCTCTTCCCCCTCCGCAAAAGTCACATTTCTACTTCCCCTATGAAACCTCAACTGACGCTCCCTAGCCTTATTAGCCTGATCAACTGTTAAAAGATCAAATCTGGTTTTGACCTTGCGGTTAAACATTATTTCAGCTGGGCTTCGACCAGTGACCGAATGAGGAGTAGTTCTATACGAGAACAAATATTTTGAAACCAGAGTATCCACATCACAATTACCCTTTTGATCCGACAGCATCTTATACAATACGTTTTTGAAGGATTTAACCGAGTTCTCCGCCGCTCCATTAGTTGAAGGGTGATACGGAGCAGATGTTATATGCTCGATTCCGTTTCCCTTACAAAAACGCTGAAATTCGTCAGAAACAAACTGGGCACCGTTGTCCGAAATTATTTTATTGGGCAATCCAAACCTCGAAAAACAATCTCGAAGCTTCCTAATCATACTAATCGCACCCGTCTTGCCCATCTCATATACTTCCGGCCACTTCGAATAAGCCTCCGTTATAACAAAAAACATTCTATTGCATACCGGTCCCAAAAAATCAACATGAACCCGATCCATTACACGAGTACCTTCCGGAAACTTAATAAGCGAAGCCTTCCTGGGTGAAGGCGAGTTCGCCACACAAGCCTCACAAGACCTTGCCAGCTCTTCTATATCCTTATCTAGCCCGGGCCACCAAAAATACTGCCTCCCAATAGCCTTCATCCTTACCATTCCAGTATGAGTGCCATGCAACTCTTGTAACAACAGCCCCCGGACTTTAGCTGGTATTATCACCCTATATCCCCACATTATTAAATCCCTATCTATGGTTAACTCCGAAGCCCGACTCTTGAAAGGCCTCAGTTCATCCGCAACTACAGATGGCCACCCATCCCTAACAAATCTATAAACAGTACTCAAGAGGCGGTCCGACCGAACACCATCCCGGATGTCCACCGCTGTAACAGGCAAATTCCCCTCAACCAGAAAATGAAAGTAGTCTAATTTAGTTTCCTTTTCCAACCGACCTGAGCCCTGAACCGGCAATCTCGAAAATACATCAGCAGTATTCTCCAACCCTTTTATATGTCGAAAGGTATAATTAAACCCACTCAAAAACATAGCCCACCTCTGTAATCTCCCGGCCGCCATCTGAGGAATGCCTTTCTGCTCACCAAACAAAGCCAAGAGGGGTCTATGATCCGTGCAAAGTGTAAAATGACGTCCCATCAAAAACTGGTAAAATTTATGCACCCCCCAAAAAATAGCTAACGCTTCCCGATGTATTACTGAATATCTACTTTCATGTTTACTCAGCACTCTAGAAGCAAAACATATGGGTCTTTCCGAACCATCTGGATAAACATGCGTCAAAACAGCTCCCACCCCTACAGCAGAAGCATCGCACACCAATTTCAAGTCCAAGTCGGGATCATAATGAGCCAAGGTTATCTCCAAGCCAACAGCCTCCTTACTTTTCAAAAACGCCCGTTCACATTCATCGGACCAGACAAACTTAACCCCTTCCTTTAATAACCTGTACAAAGGCTCAAGACAAGAAGATAAATTTTCCACAAAGCGACCATAATAATTAATCATACCTGCATATGACCTGACCTCTGACGCGTTCGTAGGTCTCGGACACTTAAGAATCGCCTCCACCTTGTCGTTATCCTTTTGTAAGCCTCCTTGGCTAATAACATGGCCTAAATATTTGATTTCAGGCTGAAAAAATCTGCACTTACTCAGATTCAGTTTGAACCCGGCCCCTTTCAACCGTTCGAACACCAGCTCCAAATTCTTCATATGCTCCTCCTCAGTTGAACCTGTAACCACTATGTCATCAAGAAAATTTATAACGTTGGGAATGCCCAACAGAACTTTCTCCACAACCCTTTGGAAAATACTACAAGCGGGCTTAGTACCGTACGGTAACCGATGAACCTGGTAAATACCCCTATGTGTGCTCCAACACAGTAACCGCTTCGTTTCATCAGTAACTTCCATTTCCATTAAAACAACTTGACCTTCTACAAGCATTCTAACTCTAAACGGTTCAACGAAACAACTATTAATTTTTATGCAATACATGTCTGCAAAATCGCTTTCAACTATCTCACTAGTTTCAACGCATGTATTATTTACAATTGGTTCTACAAAATTTGCATTGTTGCTACTTTCATTACAAACTTTAGCTAAATGCCCTACTTTTTTACAACTCTTACATTGGTATTTCCTATACTTGCACGCTTTAAAATCGTGTTTAACACCCCCACAAGCTCTACACTTGAAACTTTCACTTTTCACTCTGGAACTATCCCTGGAACTGTAACTGCCGCTCCTAGAAGCGCTGTTATTACTTGAAACCTTATTAACAGCCATCACGGAACTCGAACTAGCTAGCATCGCCTCCTTCCTCGAACCAAGATCCACCAAGTTCTCCAAAGCGATTGTATGTTCCTCTTCGCACAACCGATCCAAAACCCGGCCCTTCCTTAGCCCCGATACCACTCTGTCTATTAAAACTTGACTTAACTGGCCTCCAAATTTGCAATCTATTGCCTTATTTTTAAGTCTAACGTAGAATTCCCGAACCGACTCATTTTCTGCCTGCTTCAGGCTGTAAAATTCAATTCTCTCCCTGAACACGGAGAGCCTCTTCGAAAACTGACTCTTCAGTATAACACAAAGCTGTTCGAAAGACTTACTCTTAGGCAATTCTGGATCACATAATCCTTTTAAAATCTCGTACGCCGAATCACCAATAATCGTTAGCAACACTGGAACTTTCCTATCCTCTTCAATGTAATTGGCTAAGAAATATTGTTCTAAGCGCTCTTGATAGATACACCAGTCTGACCCAATGTCATATTCTCTTAAAGCTCCTATTGAACCTCTAAAAACATTAACTTGCGGCGGATTTTGAATATTGCTAGTGCCTTCAGTCGCCATTTTGCCCACGAACTTAATCTGCACTCCTTGTACAACACAAATTCACTCTCTCAGCACCTTTTTCCTCGTCGCCAATCTCAGTATATTGCCCAGCTGTAAATTCAAGGGAGTAAACGATCCAGGATTCAACCTGTATTCCGCCAGCGGAACTCCAATCCGTACGTTCGGAACCAAGACGCTTACTCTGGACATCAATCTACGTAGGCAATTTACTTGGACCTTCATCGTGGCTGACGTCACGCACGCCATTCTAGGCGCGGATTTTCTATCGCACTATGCTATACAAGTCAATATTCGCCATAAGAAGCTGATAGATTCTACCACATCCCTAGCTCGCAACTGCTTCACTAAGCATGCTGAAGTCACAGAGGTAAGGATCGCAACAAACAGCACTATAGCCAAGTTGTTTCAGAAATATCCTAACGTCATCCGACCAGCACCCACCGCAGAACACGTACCTCTAGAATCCACTGTGTATCATCACATCGAGACGAAAGGCGCACCTGTGCATTCGAAACCTAGGCGCTTACCAATCGATCGACTGAACATCGCAAGAGAGGAATTTTCTAATCTAATGCGCGATAACATCATTCGTGATTCAAAATCATGCTGGGCCAGTCCAATTCATCTTGTTAAGAAGAAGGACGGTTCCTGGAGACCATGTGGAGATTACCGACGGTTAAATGCCATTACAAAGCCCGATCGTTATCCGATACCTCATCTGCAAGACTTTTCAAACAACTTGCATGGGAAGAAGATATTTTCCGCCATTGACCTAGTCAAAGCATTCCATCAAATACCTGTCAATCCCGAAGATATACCAAAAACCGCTGTAACCACACCTTTTGGGCTGTACGAATACGTGAAAATGCCATTTGGATTACGAAATGCATCCCAAACTTTGCAGCGCTACTTAGACCAGCTTTTCAAAAATCATCCATACGTGTACGTTTACATTGACATTTTAATCGCATCTGAAGACACCGAATCGCATATGCAGCATTTAGAAGCAGTCTTCAAAATTCTTAGCAGCAACAGAATCCTCATCCACCAGGCCAAGTCAAAATTCATGGCGTCGGAAATAGAATTCCTTGGTTGCATGATCAACAGTTCCGGAATCAAGCCACTTCAACAAAAAGTGGATGCGATTACGAATTTTCCGAAACCTGAAACAACGATGCAACTAAGGAGATTTCTCGGTACGCTAAATTTTTATAGACGATGGTTGCCTAACGTCGCTGAAAAGCTTGTACCGCTCACCGAATTACTACGTGGATGCAATAAGAAAAGCTCGCCGATCACATGGAATCAAGCCGCTTTGCATTCATTCGAAGGCGCAAAAAGCATGCTAACAGAGGTAGCGGAGCTCACCTATCTAGACCCAGATGGTAAATTATGTCTAATGGTAGATGCATCCGATGTCGCAATTGGTGGTGTTCTTCAACAACATACCACAGATTTGAAGCCAATTTCTTTTCTTTCTAGAAAGCTTTCCCCAACAGAACGTAATTACAGTACCTATGACCGGGAGTTGTTGGCAATCTACTACGGTATTCAACACTTCAGGCATTTCCTGGAAGGTCGTAATTTCACCATCTTTACAGACCACAAACCTCTTATTTACGCATTCCAACAAAAGCATGAGAAATGCTCGCCTCGACAAATCAGACAGCTGGGGTTCATCAGCCAATTCTCTACTGATATTCAACACATACAGGGATCGAAAAATCTGGTGGCAGATTACTTATCCAGGCCGCAAATAGACGCTATTGGGCAACCCACAATCGATTACACCGCATTAGCGAATGAACAAACTCAAGATTCGGAACTACAACGACTCCTGACCAGCGATGAAACATCTTTATCTCTGCAGAAGATTCAACTTCCCGAATCTAACGTCCCACTTTACTGTGACATAAACAAAGGGAAAATTAGACCATTCGTACCTAAAATTCTTCAACGTACAGTTTTCGAAAAACTGCACAATGTTGCACATCCTGGTATCAAAGCAACAGTCAAAATGGTATCCGACAGATTTGTTTGGAATGGCTTGAAGAAAAATGTTGCAAAATGGACAAAGGAATGTTTGGACTGCCAAAGATGCAAAGTCGGTAGACACACTCGTTCGCCGATCTCCCAAATTTCCATGCCTAACGAACGGTTTTCCCACATTCACTTGGACATAGTAGGACCATTACCTCCATCCAAGGATTACAGGTACATCCTCACGATCATTGATCGATTCAGCAGGTGGCCGGAGGCGGCTCCCTTAAAAGAAATTACAGCAGAAGCCATCGCAGAGAAGCTACTCGAAGTTTGGATAGCTAGATTTGGAGTACCTGCTAAAATCACAACCGATAGGGGGAGACAATTCGAATCCTGCCTATTCAAAGAACTTTCACAGATGTTAGGAGTGCTACATATTCGAACAACTGCGTACCACCCTCAGAACAACGGTTGCATTGAACGGTTTCATAGAACACTGAAAGCAGCTCTCCTAGCTACAAACAACCACTCCTGGACTACAGTTTTGCCTCTAATAATGCTAAGCATCAGGAATGTATTTAAGGAAGATCTTAAGTGTACAAGTTCTGAATTAGTCTATGGAGCCACCGTCAACTTGCCAGGAGAATTCATCAATCCTACCAACAACAACTCAACCGATGTTCATCAGTTTGTGAAGGAACTCAGAAACGTTATGCACGAACTACAACCTACCACGACCAGTAATCATTCTGCAGCAAAAACCTACATTCATCCCGATTTGTCAAGCACCTCGCATGTCTTCGTAAGAGATGTCGTCAAAGCAGCCCTGACGCCACCTTACGAGGGACCCTTCAGAGTCATTCGGCGTACAGAAAAATACTACGAAGTAGAAGTAAAAGGACTCTTGCAAAAGATCTCAAATGACAGACTCAAACCGGCGTACATCGCAGCAGAAAGACACATTCAAGAGGAACATTCGTATTCCCAGCCTCTGGAACAAAGAAGTACAGGCAATCGTCAGATTCCCAAGAGATTCGTGCGATTCCAGGACCAGAATCCTTCATCTAGCATGGCAATCGCACTCGGCGGGGAGTTATGTGGCAGCTCGAGAATTAACCTTACGACCACATAGGACGAGACCTGACTTTTGACGTTGACGAGACGGTTAACAAGAAAAAGAAGAACATGCTGTCTCGACTCTAAAACTTTTGATCCTAAATTTCGTTTTGTAAAAAGTAATAATAGTTTGTAATAAACTCGTTTTGTGAAACTCTGTGTTCAATTATATTCAAGTAGTAAAAAGCTGGGAGACCAATCAAAACTCCCACAAAGGTTTTGTTTTTATCAACGTTAAGAATGTAAGGTTATGTTAGAAAACATGTGGTAAAATAAAGTACATATAAAAGTAGAATATCCGTTTACGTTACATGGTGGCAGCGGTAAACGAGATTAAAAGAAACATTTGAAAGACAATTAAGAGGAAAATGGCTTCAGCTTTACAAGCTTTACAACCGCCGAGCAAATTCGAAGGAGGCGAAAACCCAGCGGAGGCATGGGAAAAATGGAGACAACTGGTAGAAATCTATTGGATTGCGGCAGAATTAGAACAAAAACCTAATAAAATCCAGAAAGCGACGTTGTTACATATAATAGGAGAGGAAGGAATAACACTATTCAATACTTTTACGTTCGAGGTCGAAGCAGATGAGAATGGGCATATGCCAAATGTAGATGATGTTATAACTGTCGGTATGATTTTAGATGCTTTTTCTGAACATTATACGCCATATAAAAACGAAACATATATCCGGCACATCTTTTTTACGACTAACCAGGCAGAAAACCAGAGTTTCGATGAATATGTGAAGGATTTGAGAATTAAAGCTAAAGACTGTGGTTTTGATGAATTAAAAGACTCGTTGATAAGGGACAGAATAGTGTGTGGTATTATAAACAATGGTTGGCGGCAGAAATTACTTAAAACAAAAGATTTAGATTTAGCCAAGTGTATTCGAATATGTAGAGCTGAGGAAGAATCAGAAAAGCAGATGGCTAAAATGTTTACTACTCAGACTACATCTGTGGACGCTGTTAGGAGACAAAACTTTCCGAAACCAGGTTCTAATTTTCAAAAAAGACAGTTCGTATGTTTTAGATGTGGTTCGTCGCATAAGAAAGATGGTAGATGTCCGGCTATAGGAGACCGTTGTAGAAAATGCAATAAATATAATCATTGGGCTAAAGCATGCAAAGCTGGGCCGACTAGAGTGGATGCGGTTGAGACTGGAGAAATTTCCGAAGAAGAAGGCCAAGAAGATGTTAAAATCGGTGCAATGTATGTGACGATCGATGAGATAACAAGTAAGGCGAATGAATGGTTGCAGGAGATAGCAGTAAATGATCAGATGGTAACATTCAAGTTAGATACTGGTAGTCAGGCAAATCTATTACCAAAATCGATTTTTAAGAACATAAAAGAAATTTCGAGGTTAGAATTACAGAAGAATAAAAACAAGTTAGTAGCGTACAGTGAAGATGAGATAAAAGTTGAGGGAGTTTGTTATCTAAAATGTAAAACTAATAAAATAGTAAAGAGTCTAGAATTTTACATCACTAAAAATGATACGCAACCATTATTGGGGTTGACGGCAATTCAAGAATTAGGGTTGATAAGAAGAGTTGAACTGATTAAAAGGGAGGAGAGTGAAGAAGAATGGAAGAGAGAATGTGAAGGTATAATTGAAGATTTTAAGGATGTTTTTCAAGGTTTGGGATGTATCGAGACGAAATACAAGATAAGGATTTGCGAGACGACCGAGCCGGTGCATGCCAGATGCCGAAGGATACCGAGACCATTAGCGGATAAAGTGAAGAAACAACTAGAACAAATGGAGAAACAAGGAATCATAGAGAGGACCGAGGAATTTACGGAGTGGGCGCATCCAATTGTAGTTGTTTTAAAATCTGACGATTCGGTGAGGGTTTGTATGGATCCGAGACCTTTAAATAGAGTCATAAAATTAGAAAAGATTCCTTTACCTACGGCTGAGGGCGCACTAGCGGAGATGGCTGATTCGAAATATTTTACAGTACTGGATGCCAGTTTGGCGTTCCACCAAGTCCCTTTAGACGAAGAGAGTTCGAGACTGTGTACAATTACAACACCGCATGGTCGGTACAAATACTTAAGATTGCCATATGGATTGAGCTGTTCGTCAGAGGCTTTCCAGAAAGAAATGTACAAAATTGTGAAAAATACAACCGGAGTTATAACATATGCAGATGATGTTTTGATACATGGAAGGACTCTGAGGGAACATAATGAAAGATTAAGATCGTTATTAACAGAGGCAAGGAAGGCCAAAATGAAATTTAAGAAAGATAAGACGCAACTAGCAGTAAAGAAGATTAAATATTTGGGATACTGGATTTCGGAAGAAGGGATACAGACAAGTGAAGAGAAAGTACAAGCGATCAAGAATATGGAGCCGCCTAAGGATAAAAGCGAGTTACAAAGGTTTCTTGGCATGGTGAATTATTTATCAAGGTTCATACCAAACATGTCAAAGGAAACACACGTACTAAGAAATTTAAAAAAAAATGACTCACAATGGATTTGGGACGAAATACAGGAAGAATGTTTTGAAAGATTAAAGATATTGGTATGTAGCTCGCCAATTTTGCAAAAATTCGACGATCAGAAAGAAGTTGTAATAGCTACGGATAGCAGTAAATACGCGATTGGAGGAGTACTATTACAAGAGGATCATCCTATTTCTTATTGTTCAGCATCTTTAAATGAAACTCAAACAAGATATTCTGTGATAGAGAAGGAATTATTGGGTATTGTTGTTTGTTGTGAGCATTTTCACTACTATATTTATGGAAGAGCTATAACAGTGAAAACTGATCACAAGCCGTTGATAGGACTAGTACAAAAACCCATTGATGATCTATCACCGCGTCTGCAAAGTTTAATTCTGCGATTACTGAGGTACAAAGTGAAGTTGGAATACCAACCAGGAAGAACGATGTACCTAGCTGATACCTTGTCCAGATTAAAAAGTAAGGAAGAAAAGAAGATTTATGGTGATTTGCAGCTAATGAATAAATACAAAGTACAGTCGATAGTAGTAGCAAGTAAGAAAAGGTGTGAAGAATTGAAAGAAGAAACAGCTAAGGATGTGGAACTACAGGAAGTATTATACTACATAAGAAATGGATGGCCTAGAAATATAAGTAGCGTAAAAGAACCGGTAAGACCTTATTTTCAATACAGGTATGAGCTATTTGAAAATAATGGATATTTGTTCAAGAACAAAAAGTTGGTTATACCTAAATCGTTAAGGCGGGAAATGATGGAAAAAGTACATTTGGGACATATGGGCATAGGTTCAAATATAAGAAGAGCCCAGGAAGCATTTTTTTGGCCAAATTTGACCAAAGACATAACCGATTTCGTTTCATCATGTTTGGAGTGTCAAAAGCAATCGAGGAGTAATGTGAAGGAGCCTATGAAAGCGACTCCGTTGGCCAAGTATCCGTGGGAAAGGATATCCATGGATTTTTTAAAAGCAAACGGAAACCAATTTATTTTGGTAGCCGATTATTTTTCGAAATTTGCAATGATAGAGCAATTAAAAACGACAACGGCAAGAACTGTGATAAATACACTGAAACGTATTTTCTACGTAAACGGAATACCAACTCAAATAAGAAGCGATAATGGGCCGCCATTTGATTCAATCGAATTTAGAAGTTTTCTACAAGAAGAGGAAATAGAACAGACAACGAGCAGTCCGAAATACCCCAGATCCAATGGTTTTATAGAACGCCATATACAAACGATAAAGAACATGATTTTGAAATCAGTTAATGAAGATGTAAATAAGGTTGTGATGATTTACAATAATACACCGAAAGAAAATTTTCCTGCACCCGCAGAGGTATTTCTGGGCAGGAAGGTCCGGACGAATTTACCAATAAGCCAGAAGTTATTGGAGGAGGCGCAGACAAGAACAGTGGGGATAGCAAGACAGAAGCAAGAGAAGCAAATTGAATATTATGACAGAACAACGAGAAGCAGAAAACCGTTGAACAGTGAAGTATGGATGCAGAAAGAAAAGAAGCAATGGGTTCCAGCGAAAGTAGTGAGGCCAGCTGCCGAGCCAAATTCATTTTGGGTGCAGACAGAAGATGGTGCGGAATACAGGAGGAATAAAATACATTTAAAAAATCTAATTAAAGATAAAGAGGAAGACAACAGAGTACAAGAGCAGGAGGACGAGCAACAGGAAGCGGAACAGGATGAACGACGGAACAGTAGGAGACGACCAGAGGGGAATGATGAGGTGTACCCGGAAGAATATGGGGAACAGCAGAGTAGAAGAAGTGCGAGGGAAAGAAAATTGCCCGATAGGTTCCGGGACTACGTTTTGTAATTTCAACCATTCTAACATTTTGGTTAGAATTGTATGACTTTGTTTTTTTTAGAATTTACTATTTTTGTTTGTATTTTTGATTTCCATAAGGGGAACATGTGACATTAGACATATGTCATATGTCTACCTGAAAGATGTCAGATGTCATATAAGGTTTTGTTTTTATCAACGTTAAGAATGTAAGGTTATGTTAGAAAACATGTGGTAAAATAAAGTACATATAAAAGTAGAATATCCGTTTACGTTACAATTTCTTCTTGGCGTCTCGCGGAAAACAGTTTCACATACATTTTCTTCCTTGGAATAAGGTATAGCATGCTCGTACTCTTCTACCGCCCAAAATTTTTCGAGTATATTTTTTAACTCGGTTGTTGTGCACAAATTGCTTCTAATAGCATGACTATTTATATAATTCGCACCTATGAGGCCCGAAACGATCCAACCCAACTTTGTCTCTTGAAGTACCGGTCCGCCTGCATTTAAAATTATTTTTTGTGTTCCTAGTATTTCCCAGAACAAATCAGCGCCTATTAAAATATCTATGCACCCAGGCTTATAAAACGTGACGTCAGCTAGTAAAATATTTTCTGGGATTTTAACTAAGGTTGTATCGACCGGAAAACTTGGAGTATTGTTGGTGATTTCAGGGATAACGAAGCAATTTAAGGTAGTAGAAAAATTATTAACACAAGATTTTATTTTTATTTTACATTTTTCAGTTATTGCCGTATTTTTATTGTTGATACCCAAAACAGACATTTTTACGCCTAACATATCCAAGTCTAATTCTCTAGCTAAACTCGTCGTAATAAATGATGATTGGGAACCGCAATCCAATATCGCCCTTGCGCATATAGAATTACCTGTTTTAATGAAAATCTTTATGTTTGCCGTGGACAACAGCACTTGCTTTGACGCTGAAAAACTCGACGCCTTCAGCGAAGAAACTTGCACATTGAAATCAGCACCCCTAGGTGGGCTATTGTCAACAATCCTAGCCGTCGAAACGCTCGAAGTCAAATTAACCTTGGATTTATGCAATAAACTATTGTGATATTGTTTACATTCCCTACAAGGACCTAATCTACAATTTTTGAAAGGATGACCGTCACGAAGACAATTCAAACAAATTTTGGACTTCTTCGCGAATTCAATTCTATCGGCAATAGAAAGCGCCAAAAATTCAGGGCAGCGGTAGATGCTGGGAATCTCCTTGCAATAGGTGCAAGCGTATCCCTGAACTGTCCCCGAGGGACTGCTAATAGTGGATGAAAATGATTTGGTATTGTTAGCCTTGTGAGAAAATTTTTGATTGCTAGATTGGGGAGGTCTATCTGCATTTTTACCCTCAATTTTAGTTAAAATTTTGATTCTTTCCTTCAAAAAGGACTTTAGCATATCCCAATCGGGATTGTTCGCATTTTTTATGTGTTTTTCCCATTCTTGGGACGTATAGTTGTCTAGTTTATTGGTTATAAAAAATATCAAAAACAAATTTCCCCAGGAAACACTTGTTTTTCCTAACATTTCGAGGCAATGCAGATGCTGCGAAGTTTCATTAACTAATCGTTTAATTTTATCGGCGGAAGGTTTATTTATCGCGTCCAACGAGAAAATCGCCTTGACATGCTCTTCAATTAAAAAGTTGGAATTATCGTACTCCTCGCATAATAATTTCCAAGCAACCTCGTACCCCTCGGCCGTAAAAGAAGTCGCGCCTATGACTTGAGCTGCTTCCCCTTCCACGGACGTTTTAAGGTAATTAAATTTTTGCACTGCATCTAACCTTTCGTTTTTATGCACAAGCGCCTCGAAAATTCCCCGATACTCTAACCACTTTCGTGGGTTACCATTAAATTTGGGAACCTGAATAGTCGGTAAAACTATTTTACCCCTCGAACTGGTACAATTATTGTCATCGAGCGAATTTACACTTCCGGTCGAGTTCGAATTGGTACTTGCATTCATTTCGGAAATAGGACGTAACTCAGTTCTTTTCAAAATATCCGCCGCAATGGCCGAACAACGCGAATAAGTATTTTCGAACCGTTCCCGAACTGCAAATTCACCCGAAAGGCCGGTCGAAATGGTTTCGATTTCTTCTTGAGTTTCCTCAAATTCGGAAATTATCGGATTAAATCTTAACAACTTGTTTTTAATCTCCTCCAATTCGACAGACTCAAAGTTAGTTTTTTCCTTGAACTTATCAATAAAATTGCTGAACACTAGTAATTTACCGTAGAGTATTTCTCGTTTTCTTATTAATTTCTCGTACTTCGTTAGCGACATGGTTATAGAATGGTTTAAATATCGTTAACATAGCTTATTGTTATCGTAAAATATCGTTTTAGCTTGCCTATCGCAAAAATATCGTTTTATAGCTTGCCGATCGGAAAAATATCGTTTTATAGCTTGCCGATCGGAAAAATATCGTTTTATTTAGCTTGCCGATCGCGAAAATATCGTTTTATAGCTTGCCGATCGGAAAAATATCGTTTTATTTAGCTTGCCGATCGCAAAAATATCGTTTATATAGCTTGCCGATCGCAAAAATATCGTTTTATAGCTTGCCGATCGCAAAAATATCGTTGTATAGCCGTTATAGCTCATACAAATATCTAGTATTATTGACACAAATAGTAACGAACCAAAAAACACAGGACCGAAATATAGGAAATATTGGAAAAGTAGGATTGACTCACCGCCTTACGCTGCAAACTTGTCGGTTCCTGTTATGGCGGCTCTTGGCTCGTTCGCGTCCCTGCCGGTATCTCGCTAATTCTTGTTAATTCGCTGTCGATCCAATCCGGCTCGTCTGGACCATGTTGGGGCTTTGTGAGCTTCAGTGGACTGTATTTTTATAGAGATGTAGATTGGTTTTTTGAAATGGTTTATTTGAACAATTGAAATGAATATTAGAACAAAAAATGCCAGCGTACAAGGCGAAGGGTGATGAGTGAGTGTTTCTCGTCTCGCCGGCAGGAATTCGACCGTTGGTCCGCGCCGCGTCTGTTGCCACCCGCGATGGAAATGGAATAACCCATAGGCGTAGACACCGCGATTGAAAAATGGAACGCGCCATAGGCGTAGACACCGTGTATATTTCTAGTGTTAGGTAAGTAATGCATTCCGTAACTCCTCTACCTTTTCTAAACCCTATTTGTAAGTCATTAAACATCCTGTTCCTTTCTAGGTAGTGGTCTATTCTCATTTGAATTATATTCTCCAATAGTTTTCCAACACACGATGTTAGTGCTATTGGTCGGTAGTTGCTGTGGTGATTTGGGTCCTTTCCTGGTTTCAGAATGGGAATTATTATGGTCGTTTTCCATTGTTTCGGTAACTCGAGATGTCCCAAAATAATCATTTTGTATAATGTTACGAGGTTTCTTATTATGTTTTCTGGCAGGTTGATTAGCATCGAGTATGTTATTTGATCTTTCCCAGGAGAAGAGTCCTTGTTTTTCGTTTTTAGCACAGCCTGTATTTCATCTATGGTTATTTCTTCCATGGGCTCCGTATTTTTATACTTGGGAAGGTGATTTCCATCTAACGGGATTATCGGTGGGGTCATTGAATGTAGTAGGTCGTTTAACCATTCTTCTGTTTCTGTAGCGTAAGTCTTGTTATCTTTTCCTCCCTTTTCGAATTTTCTAACGATATTCCACACGTATCCTAAAGGTGTGTCTCTATTGAGGGATTCCGTGAATTGTTTGAATTTATCAGTTTTCCTTGTTATTCTTCTTGCTTTTGCTGCCGCTTTTTTGTATGCTATATAATTTTCCGTCAACGCTTCGTACTTGTATGCTTTCAGTGCTTCACTTCGTTCTTTTCTTGCTTTATCGCATTGTTCATCCCACCAAATCGGTTTTTTAATATATTTTGTACTTTCTTGTTTGATTTTTACCTCCGGAATGGCTTCCTTGGCTGCTTGTTCTATTTGCTGTTCCCATTCATCGTATGTACTAACAGGTTTGTTATTTTCTAGGTTCTCCTTGTATCTCTTCCAATTTGCTTTTCTTATGTTCCATCTCCTTGATATGTATCTACTTTGTGTTTCGTTATGAACTTTGATTCTCCCTAATTTAATTTCTAAGGTGGTGAGTAGGTGATCACTCATTCCCGTATGATTCAAGACGTTCCATTGACTATGTAGTGTTAATTCTGAAGACGTTAAGGCGAGATCTGTAACGCTTGCATTTTGACCGGGAAGCGTAATTCTGGTGGTTCTGCCGTCGTTTAAAAATGAGATGTTTGTGTTTGACATGGCTTCTAGTAAGTATTTACCCTTGGTGTTTGTTATTCCTGAGCCCCAGACCTGGTTTTGTGCGTTTAGATTGCCCATAATGATACACGGTGACTGAATTTTGCTGAAAATCGTTTCGTAATTTTGTCTCGATATGTTGAGATCCGGGGGACAGTAGATTGTTGCTATTGTAATTTGTTTGATTTTGATACCTAGAATTTGGAATCTATTCGGCAGTCTCGTCGTTAATTGTACTGTTTGGTATGGGATCCTTTTGTTGATGATTATTGCTAACCCACCTTTCCATCCTGTCTATCTTGTCTTTCTATAGTATACTGCGGAAAATGTATTGTGTATTGTGGTAGTAGATAGGTTTCATTTGCTAGTACAATATCTGGTTTTTCTTCATATATTAACATCTTGAGTTCATTGTAATTTAATCTTAAACTTCTAATATTCCATTGCATAATTTTTAGGTTTAAGTTAGTTGAGGATAAGTCTTGTTCTCTTATACTCTTGTTTTTATTATCGTTTTTATAAGCTTTGCACGGCTGAGCCATTTGGACTCATTGGAGCTTCTTCATGGGCAGTGTCTTCTAATTCGAGCGAGTAAGAGCAAGTAAGTTTTTGTATTTCTGTTGCAACAATGTTCTTTATTATTTCCTCTATTTGAGTTTCTTGAATTGCTGTTTTGATCCAGTCCATGATGTTGATTGATTCTGGCTCTTGATTATTCTTTTCGTTGTCTGATGATTTTGATGGTGATGCGATTAATGGGAAACTTGTACGGCTGTGTGGCGACCATAGTAGTTTCTTATGTGCTTCTACGTCATATCCTAAGGAGGACGCTGGCTTCCGCTTTCTTTGTACTATTTGTGTAAATTTTGTTTTTGGCTTTTGTTGTTCTAGATGATTTCTTCTCTCATGTATTTCAATTGGTTGGTGATTTGGGGTTGCTAGAGCAGGAAACTCATTTATTCTCGACACAAATTCAAATGGTCTATTGTTCTGGTTGTCCTTCGGGAATCGTAGTCTAGCCTCATAATATGAGATATTTTCGTAAGTCATTAGTTCTTTTATGTTTTTCTGTCTTGTATACTCTTTACAATTTCTATCGTTTGCTCTATGATTTTCTTTGCAGAAAATACAAATTATTGAATCCGCTCTACATTCTATTTCCTCGTGGCTTTCTCCGCACAGTGAGCACCTTTTTTGGCTTCGGCAAAGTTTTTTAGTGTGTCCATATCGTAAACAGTTCATACATTGCATTACTGGTTCAATGTAAATTTGTACTCCTGCTTCGAAGTAATTTACAATAACCGTTTCTGGTAATTTTGTGCCTTTGAATGTGTTTATTATATTATATATAATTTATATGTGGATGGCGAATGATAGAAGAAATCGACTCGATCGTTTTTTATATAATTTTTAATTGCACGTTCTTAGTGAACAAGTGGTGTAGGAATGCCTCTCTAGCGGGCGCTTACAAAAATAATTCGGCCGGCGTTACAATGTTGCCGCTTAGGGTGAGAAATCAGAACAATCGAATAAAAATGAACATAAAATATTAAACATATTCCCCCCTTTGAAGGGAAACTTCGAAATAGTGAACAATAAAAAAAAAACAATAGAACAAATTAATTAGTTTCTAATGGTAAAACACACAAATGGCGAATAGATCTAACGATCTCTTTAGAGGGCATCTTGATTCTTGCCAATCTAGCAACGTTATCCTTTCCAAGGATCAGTTCTAGAATTCTTCCCATAGGCCACTTGCATGGAGGTTGATTGTCGTTTTTTACGAGAACCAGGTCCCCCACCTTGATTGGACTCGGAGAATCCTTCCATTTATATTGAAGGTGAAGTTGACAGATGTAGTCCTTGCGAAATCTTGCCCAAAATTGCACGTACATGTGCTGAAGTTGGCGGAACTTTGACATGCGTATTGGAGGTGTAGATCCACAGCCAGTTGGCAGTGTTATGATGGGGCGTCCAATTAAAAAGTGTGATGGCGTCAATGCTTCATAGTCGTTGGGATTAGGAGAGAGGGAATATAGTGGTCTACTGTTCAAAATTCCTTCAATTTGAATTAGCAATGAATTAAATTCCTCATAAAGAAAATTTTGATTTTCAATTACTTTTTTAAGATGTTTTTTCGTGCTTTTTACTGCCGCTTCCCACAGACCCCCAAAGTTAGGTGTGTAAGGTGGGATAAAATGCCATTGCACATTGTCTTCAACACAAGACTTTGATATTGAATTTTGATTATCATATAAACATTTACCTAATTCATTGAGCTCATTTCGTGCTCCAACAAACGTAGTACCGTTATCGGAATAAACATGAGAGAGTAATCCTCTTCTAGAAGTGAATCGAGTAAAACACATTAAAAAACTTTCCGTTGTCAAATTGCATATTAATTCTAAATGGATTGCTTTCGTTCAGAAACATACAAAAACACATACATAACACTTTAATATCTTGCATCCTTTACCAGCTTTATCTTTTAATGGGAAGGGACCCGCATAGTCCACTCCCGTATATTGGAATGGCAATGAAGGCTGAATTCGAATATCCGAATGAAGGACTAAATTTAAAACAGGTTAAACATTCTTTCGTAATTTGTCTGGCCAAATTTCTGCCACCAATGGTCCAATAAAATTGTCTAGTAGCAAATAATAACGCCTGTGGACCTGGATGTAATAAAACTAAATGCTTGTGTCGAAATAAAAGTTTAGTCATAGGATGTTTAGATGAAATTAACATAGGGTGTTTTTTGCTAACATCTAATGAAGTAAATTTTAAGCGTCCCCCTACTCTCAATAAATTATTTTCATCAAGAAATGGAGAAAAAATTGCAAATTTATGGTTTGCAGGAAAATGCCCATCACGTTGTAGTGTTTGAATTTCATCAGGAAACGATTCTAATTGTGCTAACCGTATTAATTTACTATTGGCATTGTTTAATTCGTCTACTGTTAAAGACCCAAATATTTTATTACTAGAATTGTGTGCATTCGCAATAAATCGCAAACAATAGCTTGTTACTCTTCGGAGTTTATTTATAGACGAAAATTTCGAAAACAATGGAAAAGGTTCAGGCACATTACTGAATAATACCTTAGATGATCCCTTCAGTTCCGGTATGTCAACATCTAAAACATAGTTAATTTTTAATAAATCATCAATATGACTAGATAGAAATGATGGACCCGTCCACCATAATTGTGACGATTTTATATTTTCTGGCAAGATTCCTCTAGACGCTATGTTTGCAGGATTTTCTTTCGTATTAACATAGTGCCATGATTGAATATCAGTTAAATTTTGTATTTGAGCAACACGATTGGCAACAAATACATGTAGTTCATTGGATTGTTTTTTCAACCAGCATAATAGAATTTGCGAATCAGACTAAAAATGAATAGGTACCGAGGGTGAAATTGAATTTATTACTTGCCTAGTCAATTGAGCTCCCAACAGGGCTGCACAAAGTTCAAGTCTGGGTACAGTTATTAACTTCAATGGTGCTACCTTTGTTTTAGAACATAGCAAACGTGGACATAGACATAGACAATTTTATCAGAATTGATACTTCGAACATATACACAACAAGCATAAGCAGCTGTTGATGCATCACAAAAACAGTGAATGTCATAAATTTTAGAATCACTAGGTGAAATTGATCGCGGGATTTTTAGGTCGTTCAATGATGACAATTGATTGTAGAATTGCATCCATTTTATTAGTAAACTCTCAGGTATCGGCGCATCCCAGTCCAAATTCAAAGACCACAGTTTCTGAATTATAATTTTTGATACAATGATTACAGGGCTAATAAGACCGAGAGGGTCGTAAATCTGCACAATAATTGATAAGAGCTGACGTTTGGTCACACTAAATTTTGTAGATATTCCTATTTTATATTGCAATATATCTGAACCGCTCGCCCATTGTACTCCTAGAGTCTATGAACTTTCGTTATGACCTAAATTGACAACGTCATTGGAAATAGAAGCGATATCAATATTATTTAAAATAATCGAATTGTTTGAATTCCATTTTCTTAATATTAAATTTGCCGATTTTAAAATAGAAGAAATATCATTGCATCTTTGTTGCAATTCCGAAAGTGAATCAGAGCCTGTCAAAAGATCATCAACATAAAAATCGTTAATTATTGCTTGACTTGCTGAAGGATATTCATTCTCATGTAGTTGTGCCAATTGATTTAAACATTTTATTGCCAAGTACGGAGCCGAAGTGGTTCCATATGTAATAGTGTTAAGCTCATAACTTTTAAATTACTCGTTGGGACTATTTCTCCAAATTATTCTTTGTAATGATCTATCAGAAGGATTCATTACGATTTGTCGATACATTTTGGATATATCTGCAGCTATTACGTATTGAAAATATCTAAAACGAACAAGAATATCGAAAATATTATTTTGTAATTTTGGACCGGCATATTGTAATTGATTAAGTGACCACCCCGACGTTGTCGCACAGGAACCGTCAAACACTACACGCAACCG
The DNA here is from genome assembly GCA_917563865.1 of Phyllotreta cruciferae. NCBI lineage: Eukaryota > Metazoa > Arthropoda > Insecta > Coleoptera > Chrysomelidae > Phyllotreta > Phyllotreta cruciferae. The sequence goes on along the minus strand of OU830620.1, from coordinate 4,720,524 downwards.
AGTTGTCGTGCTATCTTTCAAAATACCATGATAAATATGGTAAATAATAGTTTAATTGCTCATCAACATTGGAATGAATTTCAGTCATATGCCCTAAATCAATATACTCCTGTATAAATTCTTTATACAATTTAAAAAAATTAGTATTCGCATCAAACTTTCTCTCTAAAGATAAAAATCTTTTAATTGCTATTTCTTTAGAATTGCCTAACAATGTAACTGGATGCTTAAACGGGAATCTTACTACAAATTGTCCATTTTGATCCCTAATTGTATTTTCGTAAAATAATTGTTCACACTTCTTATCATCGTCAGATAACAAACAAGTTTCATGCAAATCATCCAATTCCCAAAATCGTTTTAATTGTTCATCTTCAACATTATTGTTTTTCATAAAATTGCAAATAGAAGTATTAGATAAATGAGAAATTCCCCCAGAAATTATCCACCCGAATTGTGTATTTTGCAATACAGGACCGTTATGGTTAAATTTAATTCTACCATCTAATAATAAGTCCCAAAATAATCCTGCTCCTATTAGCATATCTATTTTTTGAGGTTCGTAAAATTTGGGATCTGATAATGGAGAAGACCACGACTTTTTTTTTAATTTTTTTTTCAAAACCGTGTGTTCTAAGAAGGCGCGTAATGAAATTTTTATTTTTTTCTGTTGCCAAATAAGGCCGCAATTAATTTTTAAAGTTTGAAAAACGTCACACAATCGTCATACGTTCGGCTCCAATCCAAGCGAGAGTTGCAAAGAGAAGTCACATTTAGCAAGTTTGCCACGTTTCCTATTACTCTTCTATACTCCGCAAAATGTGCGTTTTTTGTATATTTATTGCAATAAACATTTTCTGATTGATCCATTTCTTCCATTACCTAATGGATAATTCGATATATTAATATAGAAGTAACATCTTCATCTGTATAAATTGTAACCGATTTTCTTGTTAAAAACACAAATAATGGTCCTGAAAAATTCATTTGGCAACATTCTTGTCAAAGTCAATATTATCAGTAAAGTGTTTTGTGCCGATCTGCAATTCGTGTAAGTTGTTTTGTGCATTTTTCAGAAAAATCTGACAAATGACAGTATGATTTTTGTTCGTTTGTGTATTCTTTGTTACTGCGTTCGAAAATTCATATTATTTAGTATACAACAAGACGTGAGTGGTTTATGATTGGTTGATGACTTATGAGTCAGAACCCGAAATTTTTAAATTTCGAAGGGCTATATCTTTTTAATTATAACACCTTTTGAGCAACTGAAAACGGTTTTGAGCTCTAATAAATCATTTCTAATAGTATATTTTGTCGAAATCCGCATATCTCACATCGTGGTCTTCTCCATTTAATATTATCTGGAATGGTAATGTCAGAAACTTTTATTTTATTATTAGGTAAATGGCCACTTATAATCTCAGTGACGTAACAAGAAATACTAGTGCGATAATTATTGTATGTTGAGTAAATAGTAGTGGATAGTTTTTGTTTTAATTGTAAAATTGATTGATTTATACCTATAATTGAAAATTCAGTAGGATTAGTTTTAAGCTTTAGGCGTTTGCAAAATTCATTAGTTATTAAATTAGATTGGGAACCATTATCTAAAAGAGCTCGACACGTCTGAAAATTGCCAAAATTATCTTGAATTTTGCATAAAATAGTTGAGAGTAAAATTGTTGTTTGAATCGGCTTCAAAACAACGTTGCATACCTGTGTGTCCGAGTTAAATTTGTCATTGCTAGAGCTAGTTGATGGTTGATCATGAGGTGATTGAGGATTTACTGAAACAGTAGGATTATGTAATTAAGTGTTATGTTTGCGCTTACATTGACGACATGGACCCAAATTGCAAGTATCCTTATGGTGGCCCAGTCTCAAACAATTTGCACATAATTTCAGTGATTTAACTTTGCTCCATCTATCATTAATAGTTAATTTTAAAAATTCATTGCAAGTATATATTGTATGTTCTCCCTTACATAAATTACACTTGTGTTTATTAATTGACAAACCCATATGAGTACGATTATTATTGTTTGAAATTTTAAGTTTTTCAAATTTACTATGAACCTCTTCATGATTGTCCAAAATATCCATTCGTTCCTTTAAGAAATCAAGAAACTGACTCAATGTAGGCAAATCTGTTGACACCTGATGTTCTTTCCATTTATTTTGCGTGAATTTATCTAGTTTGTTGTAGACAATATTAATGACAATCATATCCCACAAAGAATCCTTGGTTAGTTTCATACTATCTAATGCAGACAAATGCTTCGACAAATCATCAATTGTATTTCTAAGTTGTATAAAGTTGCCTTTAACCATTGCATTTATGTTAAAAATTGACTTAATGTGCGTTTCAACAAGAAATTTCTTCTTGTCAAATTTTTCGCAAAGCATCTGCCAAGCACAGTGGTAGTCTTGAGTTTCATCACACCCGGAAACAACTCTCTTTGCATAGCCATCCAATGATGCCTTTAAAAAATTGTATTTTTGAGTTAAGTTTAAATTGACATTCGAATCGATAGTAGTGATGAAACTTTGTTTGAATTCTAACCAATTTTCGTAATCACCGTTGAAAACTGGTAATTTAATTTTCGGCAATAAATAATTTTGCAAAGAATCATGCGTGGTACATCGAAATAGATTAGGAGAAGTCACATGACTAGTAGTGGAAGAAGAAACATCAGAATTTTTTAGATTATAATTTTCTAAAAAAGCAATTGCAGTAAAAAATCTATTTTCAAATAGTTCTCTCTCAATAATTTGACTGTCTACTTGGTCATCAGAACTTTCCTGTTCTATACTAGTTTGTATTTCATCGAATTTGTGTATCAAATCTTTATTATGAGCAATTCGTAATTGAACGTCAGTAATTGGTGGCTTATAATCATCTTTATCAATTTGTTCCATAAATCTTTCAATAATAGTTAATTTTGCTTTAATCGTACTACGAGTTTTGATTAATTTTTTAATATCTGTCATCGTAGCGAAATAGGGTTATAAAACTAGAAGATAAACCGTAATTTTGAACAGCGTAGGTAAACTAGGTAATAATAATTGACAAAATAGGTAATAATAATAATAGGTAAAATAGTTTTCAGGTAAATAGGAACGACTCACGTGTTTCGTAGACGCTGTAATTGTAGCCTTGACGCCGTTCGCTTCGAACGAAAATGGCCGGTTTTCTTCTAAAATTGTTGCTGATAATTGTGGTGAATATGAACTTCTGAATTTCTGAATTTCTTGCTTCTATCACTCTCCGGATCGAAGGACCATGTTTATTATATAATGTATAATTTATATGTGAATGGCGAATGATAGAAGAAATCGACTCGATCGTTTTTTATATAATTTTTAATTGCACGTTCTTAGTGAACAAGTGATGTAGGAATGCCTCTCTAGTAGGGCTGTGGCAAACCGCATGTATTCGTTACCGAGTAACGAGTATTTTGTTGGATTCGAAGTACGGTTTCGTTACTGCCGCATATATTTCGTTACTCGTTACTCCCATCTCGCATCCCAAACAACACAACGAGGAACGACAAGCGACTCGCTTACCGCGTTTACATGAAGGTATCAGGAATCGACTCGACCTTGACTCGAGTTATCTTTTTCTTCGTCGAGTCAACACATTCCGGTATCTTCTTTCTTCGTCGAGTAGTCAACTCGATCCGTGTTTATTGTTTACAGAGAGTCGACCTTGGCTTCAAGCCGACTCATGTAAACAGAGCTGCTGACTCGCTTGTCTTTAAGCGAGAGGGGAATTGTGGATACGGTAATCGGTATACCCCGTATACGGACCGGCCGATTGGCGATAATCGCCATCATCGTCCGAGGCCGAATAGCCCAAGTAGCTGAGGCCAAAAAATCTGGAAAAATAAGAAGAAGAAGTCGTCCTCGTCCATCAGCTGTCTTAAAATTTAAAATTTCAAATTCAAAAAATCAAATACGTAAACAAACCGATAAACGATACGAATTTACCGAATTTAGCGATCACAATTTACGAATTTGTCTAGTATTATAGTGTATTGGTTTCTACTTTAGTGTGTTGTTGGTAAGTTTGTGATTCTTGCGTAGTTTGGAACCCCTTTTTTATTAAATATAGAAAAAACATGTGTTTGTTTTAGTTTTCAAATCAGCATGGATGGAAAAAGAAGTAAGGTTTGGACTTTCTTTACTAAAGAGTCTGACAATAAGGCTAAATGTGAATTATGTCTTTCATCATATTCTATCAAAGGGGGATCAACAACAAATTTAAAAAAGCATTTATTAACGAGACATCGTCCATCATATGACAGCATATTTCCCTCTGCATTGGGGCCTTTACCAGCGGTAAATGTTGAGACACAGAAATCAACATCATCAAGTACAAACCACAATGAACAACCTAAGATCGTTCACGTTCAGCAAAGTACCGAATCCTCCAAACCATCAAAGATAAATCCCCGACAAACAACCTTAACATTATTTACTAAAAAACCTATGAATATTGCCAGAGAAAAAAAAATCAATGATTTGATTTTAAAATTAATTATCAAAGATTTACAACCATTTTCCATTGTTGAAGATTCGGGCTTTGTAGACTTACTTCACTATCTAGAACCAAATTATAAAATCCCATCCCGGTATGTTCTTAGTACTGGCTTACTCGACTCACAATTTATTATGGTAAAAGAAAAACTAAAAGAAGAGCTAAGAAGCACTACATACATTTGCTTAACGACAGATGGATGGACTTCTCGTGCCACATCATCCTATCAAGCAGTTACGGCCCATTATATTTTTGGGGATTCCTGGGAATTACGTTCAGCACTATTGGGATGTTTTGAATGCCATGAGCGACATACAGCTGAGTATATAAAACAAGAGTTGATAAGAGTTACAACAGAATGGGAGATCAACAATAAAATATTTGTGTGTGTCACCGATAACGCTGCAAACATGAAAGCTGCCATACGCTTAACGGGTTGGGAACATTTTTCGTGCATAGCTCATACTCTGAATTTAATAGTACGATCTGGTCTTGAAACAATACAGGATATAGTTAAATAAATTAAATCTATAGTTGAACATTTTCATCGAAGCCCTGTTGCCACGAAAAAACTATTTGACATGGAACAACAACTCAAACCCGAAAACAAACCTTTAAAACTTGTTATTGATGTCGTAACTCGCTGGAATAGCACACTGGACATGATAGAACGAGTCTCCTATTTGCAAGAGCCTATTGAGGCTGCAATTGGTTTATTACACAATCCTGTTCAAAATTTATCAGAAGAGGAATGGCAGACCCTTCCAGAAATTGTGAAAATCTTAAAACCATTTAAACAACTTACGGAAGAAATGTCTTCACAAAATGATGTTACTATTTCTAAAGTTTTGCCGGGAAATTCCAGTGTTTTAACTATATTAAACAATTTACAAAATACAAAAATAACAGAGCTATCAAAAAAGTTACTTAACAAATTGATAATTGAATTTAATGGTAGGTTTAAAAATAGCTCGCGACATCCCCTATTATCAAAATCAGCTCTTTTAGATCCAAGATTTAAAAAACAAGCTTTTTTCGATAACACAGCTTATGAATGTGCCAAAGATTCATTAAAATCTGATTTGGAAAGGATGCGAAAAGTACTAAATCACACTGAAAGTACTGTTCCGGAAAAACAAAATGAAAATGCAATAAACGACATTAATGAAGACTCCATTTGGTCTGAATTTGATATGCGAACATCATCGAATACTACATCGACTGCTTCTCATATTATTACTATGCGCCAATATTTTGAAGAAAAATTATTACTTAGAAAAGATGATCCACTGAAATGGTGGCAAGCACGCGCTGTTTTATATCCAGAGCTTTCCAAATTAGCAAAAAAATATTTATGCGTGATGGCCACATCTGTGCCATCGGAAAGAATTTTTTCCAAATCAGGCCAAATACTGTCTGATAAACGTGCCTCCTTAAAACCTGAACGGATGGAAACAATATTATTTTTGAATACGAACCAAAGATTTTTTGTTGAGTAGTACGTTATAGTTTATAGTTAAGATAAGATGAATTAAGACGAGAATCTTTTTTTTGGGAGTTTATTTTGAGTTAAAACAAAGATTTTTGTTGAGTAGAATGTTATAGTTAAATTACGTTAAGAAGAGAATTTTTTTTTTTGAGTTTATTTTGAGTTAAAACAAAGATTTTTGTTGAGTAGAATGTTATAGTTTAATTACGTTAAGAAGAGAATCTTTTTTTTTGAGTTTATTTTGAGTTAAAACTTTTTTTATAATAATAATTATTATTTATTACCCTCTGTTACTATTTTGATTTTGAAATAAAAAATATTCAAAAACATTTATTTATATTAATTTATATTTATACCAAATATTAAAATTTAAATCCATGCAATACCGTCACTTTTCTACACTCCCGAATAGGTATCTTTCGTATATAATACCAGAGTAACTAAAGTAACGAGTAACGAATATTTAGTAACGAATATCGATATCAAGCGTAACGAATACGTACGAGTATTAGAATTTTCGTTACTTTCACAGGCCTACTCTCTAGCGGGCGCTTACAAAAATAATTCGGCCGGCGTTACAATGTTGCCGCTTAGGGTGAGAAATCAGAACAATCGAATAAAAATGAACATAAAATATTAAACAGAATGTTATTACTATTGTTTCTGTTGGTTTATATTCTACCTCATTCGTTTCTTTGTTGTGTATTCTTTTAGAAAGTCTACGTGCTCCTATTATCGTGGTGAATGCAATGCCTTCATTTACTATTTCTTCCATATGGGTGTTTGTATCTATACCTCTTATAATTCCCTTCAATGTGACTAAGGATGTGGGTATAAATGCTTCCCAATTCTGGTGTTGGATAATTTCATTGGTTAGAAAGTGGTTGGCGTAGTGCGTTGATATGCATTCTATTCCTACTCTATTTCTGCCTTTTCTTGTGATCTTCTTAATACCTTTGATGTTGTTAATTTTTAGGATTTTTCCTATTACTGTTGGGTGTAAATTACCAATATTTTTATCTTTTGATTCTATGATAATGATATACGGGGCAGAATCGTGTACTTCATATTTATTGATTATCTTCTTCATGATGTTATGTTGGTTTTGATTTGTTATATAAGGAGGTTTTGGTTGGGGGCAGCTTGTGCCCCCTGAATCCTCCTCCATGGAGGTTTTCTTGAATAAGGTTTCGTATATAGGTTATATTCTCTGGATTTCCCTTGAATATAAATTAGTTTTCGTGTTCTCCTGTCGTCTCACAGGTTCAAGTTCAAATCTGAGTTCAAAATTTGGTTCTCGACTTATTTGACACACTTTTTACAGAAATCAGCAAAAAAACCGTATTCAAAACGGTTTGTCGGTATTCTGCTCTGTCACTAATTGTTAAGGTCTCATATCTCTCTGATTTTCCTCGGTACCTGATGTTCTGGTATTCCTTGTGAGTCACTTGTATCAATAACTCTGGAGATTCTCCTAGTGTTTCTCTGATTTCATCTTCACATCCTGCTAACGTCCTAGAGGTTGTAGTTCCCATGGAGTATCCTATGAAAACGCCTATTTGTGACAGGAGATCCGTTAATTCTTTCTTTGAGGTATAATTTGTTTCTACACTTGTCACATAGTTGTTTGAATGACTAAAAGTTCCTTTCATTAGCCCGTAACGAAAATTCACATTTTGGTACCCAGATTGAACATAGTATGTCAAGCCGCTTAAGTTCTTTCTAGGGACGACATTTACCTTTGTCACATGAGAACATGTAATAAAACCTCTTTTATTCATCTCTAAATTATCAGGTATGTTCAATACTGCCCTGGCAAATTTCAACTCATAGTTGTTCTGGTCCTCCAATGATTTTATACACTCATGAAGTGGCACACCTGTTATGTGGTACTGATAGACAAGAGATAGGACGGACCCAGGCAACATTTTGTTTTTCTTGCTTCAAAAATAATGGTCTTCATAATGTTAATCACTGTCTTATGCAATGCCTTATTATACTGTTTATCTCTTGTGTCATGAAGTGGGATAGAGGTCACAACAACATTGTTATAACAGATGGCATGTTTATATGGGGGCCAGACTCTCATGGGAACCGGGTAAAACTGGCAAACATCTTATCTTTGGGTCTAAGTTATTCATAAATATTCTTATTTGGGTCATTAGTGACATTGTGCTTTCTGTGTTCAGTCTGGCTATCTCCAACACCTGCGCTTTCATCGGAGGGGTAATTCTAGGGTCTGGCAAGGACAAGTCTGGGAATAGTGTGCTAACTATCAGATTTTTCCTGAGATCGTGAGGAAAGTTGATGTCAGTTTCTCTCAAAGCTACATTTTTCCTCTCCAATATTGGCGGTCCGAATTGTATACGGGAATCTTTCCAGTTCACAGAATAATATCTCTTAACTTCTGCAACGTGTGGCTTATATAACAGTTCAATCGTAATTTTCAATTTTTCATCCGGAATCTTGCTTCTTTCCACCCACCAGTCTACGGCTTCTCGTTTGCACAATACCCTTCCATGTGTGTGGGCATCCTCTCCTTCCTTGGTGTTGTTCAGAAAATGGTCTGGGATCTGCCACTCTTTTGCTTTCATCCTATCCACTGAAATTGGGTATTTTAGTCCCATGGTCGACATTGCGCTTGAAAGAGGAGAGGGGTCTTTTTTGGATCGTGCTGATTTTTCAATTAGTTTTAAATTCATCATCTTTTGTGTTCTGATTAATTCAATAGTTTCAGGGCTGCAACTTATGATTCTTCTTGCTTTTTCTAACAATAATTTCTTTTTTTCCTCCATGTTTTTATAATAGGGACATATAGTGTAATTTTGATAATAAAGATCTGTTTTTACTCATAGGTTATCAACTGTGTAAATTATCGTAAAGGATAGAAGAAGAGAAGAGAAAGAAGAAGAAGAAGATTCATAGGTTAGATTTGTGAAAATTTTTAATCAATATTTGTTACGTCTTGATGAACATTGTAATTGTAATACTTTAATGTTATATGTATTTATATTTTATACAGTGAATATATTGATATTTTTTAATATCCTCTGAATATCATTCTCCGGGCCTCCTTCTAATTCTTTTCAGAAAGAGAGAACTTTAAGGGTCCGCCGCTACACCCCCATACGTGTATATGAAATAATACTATGTGTTACGACTGTTACGTTACAATCGTGTAAGAAAAACATTGAATAATGTTCGTTCTATTTGCACAATTACGCGCATAAGCATTACTAAAATCACTATAATATATAATAAAGGACCAATATAATCATTTAATCATCAATTGTATTTGTACTTATTCATCAAGTGCATACATGTATATTTTATAATTTCATATAGTTGAAAATAAGCTGTTCTGAACACTGGTTTTGTTTAACTTCTTTATGTTTGTTTTGTAATTTCGTAATTTGTAAGGTTATGTGGTATGTGGATATTCTTAGGTAAAGGAATCGACACTAGCGCCAAGCGGCAGCAACGGGAATAACCATGCTTCTTTAATCGCGACACCCCCACCATAGGAAATTTAGGCAAGTGTCAAGACCTTTATATACGACCGTGGTTCCCAGTCACTACCGCGGACAAGTTGAAAAGAGAAACGTCAAAGACTTCATTTGTCATAATTGTAATAAAAATGCCAATCGAGCAAATGGCACGTTTTCAATGCTAAACTGTTTAAGTGTGGATTACTGTTTGATATTACTTAATAAAAGTGTTAAAATACAATTAAGTTGTTGATTCATCGAACCAGCAACCAAAAAACATCAGACACTCGCTCGTTTTCAATAATTTAGTTCTTAGTCATTGTGTATAAGTTAATGTTTAATGTTTAGTTTTGTTGTAATCAGTTTGTTGCCGAAGTAATAAAGAAAACATTTTCATAACCGAAGTTTAACAGCGTGCACGTACACTGTTCACGCCACATGCAGAAAGTAGCCCAAAACGCGCAGTTTTTATGCTGGCCTCGTCCGAGTGTGGGATTCGGCGGAACGCCACACATCTATCTGTCACTATGTCACTATGTCGCCGGTGTCACAATTTGTTTCCGGCGGCACCTTCTGCGCGTGGGTTGGGTTGAGTGACATATGTCATTTCTGTGTCAAAAAGTAGCAAAAGTTTTGTCATTTTATTTGGTTTTACACGACGTCGATATCTTCCACCATTCGAAAGTTTAGAGAGGGAGGCCTCCATTTACGTTTGCACGTATATAAAGTCTGTGAAATAATATATAGGAAAGAGAAAGTTGAGTTATAAAACTAAATCCAGTTCCTTGACTGAAAAGAGGTAAGAAAATATTCAATTATAGTGTGCCCACTAAAGTTTACGGGTCTTTTCGGCTAGGATCATAGAGAAAGAAAGTAGAGAGAGTTCGATTCTTTATTAAAAATTGGCGTAACGTTGATAGTGCTGCTGTTGATGTTGAAATCTGCAAATATTACAGTTTTCGTACCTTTTGTTTTTAGTTCGAAGTTTTAAGTTGGCAACTCTAGGTACAAAGTATTAATGGCCGACTGAGTTTAGTTTACCGAGTTGTTGTTTTTATTAGGCGTTTACGAATATTAACCGACTTGGGGCACGATGCTGGAGCGTTCGTAAGTCAAATTCGAAGTCGCATTTGCATTCGCAATCGTATTTCGTATTCTTGACATTTCTTGACCGATCGCACTTAGAGCGTGCGCTCATTCAATGCGAGCGATAGCTGTGAGTGACGCTGGGCACTCGTAATTGATTTCCTAACAATTCTCATGCTCATGTCAATTCTCATGCTTAAATTGTTTGCAATCATTATTCTATCGTTTTTACTGGGATACGATTTTTGGGCGCTATATTGGATGCTGATTCCGCATTTATCTCCGGACTACAATTTTCTTCGCTTTATGCAACTAATCCGTTTTTGTTAAAACATAAATACATATGGACGAATTAGATATGGCGCAAGCTTTATTGGTGCAAGAGTTGGAACGCATGGACAATGTTCCTGAGTAGGCCCGCTGTAAATATATTCGAGGGCACTTCTGAAAACGATTTTAAAAAGAAGTTTAGATTGACGAAGGCACTGGCAAGGGAACAAATTAATACGCTTACACCACATATGCCAGCACATAAAAGAAATATTGATATGGATGTAACTACACAAGTGCTTGTAGCCTTAAAATTCTCTGCAACCGAGAGTTACCAGGATGATGTTGGCACATCGAAATTGCTCAATGTGTCTCAATGGACTGTATCTCGAGCAATATGTGCTGTTGTGAATGCTCTAAACTATCCTGATTATTTCAACAGGCATGTATGTTTTCCTCGGACAGTAGAAGAAATGAAAAATTTAAGACAAGAGTTTTATAGAAATAATAATTTTCCTGGTATATTAGGATGCGTCGACTGTACACCTGTTGCAATCTATCCACCAAAATGAAATGATCCTGCTACACCGGAACATCTTTACATCAACAGGAAGGGTTACCACTCCATAAATGTTCAATTGATATATGAAAGTAATCTGAAAATTATTAATTGTAATTCTATTTTCCTTGGAAAATTCCGAAGTGTGCCATACCATAAAGCGAATTCATGAGAGGCGTACAGATTTCTATTTCCTAGGTGACTCTGGATATCTTTTGCGCACATGGTTAATGACTCCATTGGAAGATGACCATCAGAATCCAAAGGAGGAGAGGTATCAGAGAAGACACAGACGAGTTAGAGCCATCATTTAGCAATGCAATGGGTTGCTGAAGATGAGATTTCGATGCTTTCAAAAGCACAGGGTTTTACATTATTCACCACAAAATGCCTCAAAAATAACTAATGCATGTGTAGTGTTACACAATATTTGCATTGAAAATAATATACGTGATGTTGATGATAATTAGGATGAACATATAGATATGGAATTGGATTTCCACCATGTCCCAGCTGAACAAATCAGAGGAAATGCGGAACTAGTGACAGGAAGAAATGCGAGAAGTAGAATTATTCAAACTATGAGATAGCAATAAATAAGTACATAGAATTACTTGACAAGTCTGATTTTAAACATTATTAGAAAAATAAAATAACATTAAACAAAACAACATTAAACATAACAACATTAAACATAACAACAATAAACATAACATAAAATAAAACAATAGAAATATAACAACAAACAGTCTTAATAATCTTATCCTCAATTATCCTTAATATTGCTAATTGCATTAGCAATCCTTGTGGATCCTTGATCTAATATTACTTTCCTATATTTGGGTTTAATTTTATTTCTGGGTTTCATATTTAAATAAACGACGTCAGTTTGAGGAACTTCGTCATTGCGGTTAGAATTTAATTTTGTTAATTGATCGGTTCTTTTAAGAAGTTGTTTTTGGTGTAAATCATTGAAAAATGGTAATATTTCTCTTTTTCTATGTTCATTATAATCTTGATAGATCTGTTTATTCGGATCGACTTCGTGAAGGTTAAGATTTTCATAAGGACCATAGAGAAGAGAAAATGGAGTAAAATTTGTCACGGAGTGAACAGATTGATTATAAATAAGAATTGCTGTAGTAATTATATCTGTTGTACTTTCTTTAGATTTTTGTCGTAGAATTCGTAATTTTTCAATTAATGTTGAATGAGCCCTTTCGTTAGGTGAATTACCTGTATGAGATTGAGGAGTAGTATAATGAATATTAATTTGGAAAAGTGACATAAATTCTTAAAAGTAAAGTAAAGTTTCACTTACAAATTCTCTAGCATTATCGCAAGTAATTTGAGAAGGGAAATTATGGTGAGAAAAGTAATGTCGTAATTTATTGAGAATGGTTATGGAATTCGAATCACTTAATTCGTATGCCTGGAGATATCTAGAGAATAAATCTAATATAGTTAAATATAATTTCTTTCCTATATGAAAAATGTCGATATGTAAAATTTCGAACGGTCTTTTTGCAATAAGGGGTCCTGAAAACGGTATTTTTCTGGGATTTCTATCATACTTTGACGTTAAACATAATTCGCATTTATTAATATGATTGGTAACTAATTCTTGATTTTTTGGAAAATAATAGAGGGATTGTAAATGTTTAACAGTTTCGGTTATGCCGTTATGAGTTTCTGAGTGATAATCCGAAATTATTCCAATTTGTTCATCTTTACATAAAATATCTTTGAGGAAGAAATTCGTTTTAATAATTTTAACATTTGATTCTAATATTTTTGAGCATTCTCTAGAGGCAAGGTTAATAAGATCATCATCTTTGCATTATATATAGTAAGTTTTTGTAGGATCTATTATTTCTAGAAACATGTTACCTATAGTTTTGTCATCTGATCCTTTTCTAAAAGTGAAAGTATAACGATTTTTACCAAAAGGTTTTGTGCAATCTATGTCGTTTTTATCACCATATTTTAATATTATTTGGAAATGAGCCGTATTTAGAGATTTATCAGAAGTAGGAAAACCAAAAATTGGATTTTCCTTGGAGGAGTGTCTAGTTTCATCAGAAGCTTTGCTTCGTTGATCATCTAAATCAAGATTAATATTATTTGAATTTGAATCTAAAATTTCATCTGCTTCACTAAATGTAAGCGACAAGTTTGAATCGGAATTTACTCTGGGGAGAATAGATAAAAGATCTAAATGGTCGTAATCATTTTTAAGAATTTCTAAGTCTTTTTTATCTGTATTTCTTGGGGTTACAATGATATCATTACTAATTATATTAATTTTGGGCTTTTCCTTACTGTCTAATGCATTAAGTTCAACTCTAGAAAGAGCATCGGCAACATAATTTGCTTTACCTTTCTTATATCTAATTTCGAAATCGAATTCTTCGAGTTTTAATTTCTATCTAATTAATCGTCGATTAGGTTCCTTTAGGGAATGTAACCAAACAAGTAGTCTATGATCTGTTTCAATAATAAATTTTGTCGAAAACAAATATGGCCTGAAATGTTTACAGCTATCAATAATAGCTAATAATTCTTTTTCTATAGTTCCGTAATTTCTTTCAGCCGAATTTAAAGTTCTTGAATGAATGAATGAAATGCAATGGGATGTGAATCCTGAGAAAGAACACTACCTATTGCTATATTAGAAGCATCAGTGGTTAATGTAAATGTTTTTGAAAAATCAGGATATATTAAAATAGGAGCATTACAAAGTAATTGTTTACATATTTCAAAAGCATCTGTATATTCAGGATCATTTAAATCTAATTTAGTACCTTTTCTAAGGTATTTATTTATGGGATAAGCAATTTTTGAAAAATTTTTAATGAATTTTCTATAATATGATAACATTCCAAGAAAAGATTTTATTTGTTCTTCGTTTTTTGGCAAAGGGAAATTTTGAATTGCTTTTATTTTGTCTGGATTCGGTTTAATGCCGTCAGGGGTTATAACGTGATCTAAGAAACCTACTTTTTTCCGAGAAATTCAGGTTTATCTAATTGAATTTTCAAATTATATTTTTCTAGTTCTGTAAAAATTTGTTTAATGTGAATAATGTATTCTTGAAGAGATCTCGAAAAAATTACTATGTCGTCCATATAAACGAAACATGACTTGTATAAATAGGGGCGAAGAACTGTGTCCATGACACGTAGAAAAGTTGCAGAGGCATTCTTAAGACCAAATGGCATTCGTGTGTATTCGTAACTAATGACCATTATCGATGGTGAATGCTGTTTTTTCAGCAGACTCAGGATGAATCTCAATCTGATGAAAACCCTGGGCTAAATCTAATGTGGAAAAATAAGTACATCTTCCAAGATTGTCGAGTATTTCATCAATACGAGGAAGTGAATATTTATCTTCTATAGTTTTTTCATTAAGTTTTCTGTAATCGATTACCATACGAAATTTTCTTTTTCCGCTTGCGTCCATTTTCTTTGGGACTATCCAAACGGGAAAACTATAAGGCGAAATACTGGGCTTTATAATTTTATTATCTAAGAGTTTTTTAATTTGAGTTTGAATTTCTTGTTTAAATGATATCTATCTTTAAGGGATATCTATACGATTTTTGGTAAATTGGAATTTCGTCAAATATGATGTTTCACAGCATGAGTAAAACTTAAATCTGAATTTTCATTATAAAATATATTTTTGAAATTTTTACAAAGATTTATAATCGCATTCTTTTCTTCGGGGTTAAGGTGATCTACACGAAATAATTGAGTGATATCAATATTATCAGATGAACCAAAATCTGGTTTAATTTCTTGAAATTTTGAGAGTGGTTGAACGTTTACCGGTTCGTGAAAATTTATGTAAATTTATGTAAATATTATTTAGTGAAATATTTTGTTCAATAGGGATATGACAATATCCTTCATGGGCATAACTTATGCATTCAGGTATGACTATACCATCGAATTCTATTTCTGGGATAATGACAGGAGCGTTGTCAATATTTACTGGTATTTTCAGTATTGGTTTATCCATTGGTTCGGAATAAGGAGTAAATGAAGAAGGATTTATTTCAAAATAAAATGGGATTTTAATATTACTTATTTTTAAAATATGATTTTCGTAATCAATCAAAGCTTTTAATTTATCAAGATCTTGGCTACCTATTAATGCATCAAATCTATCATGCCAAGGTACAATGAACATATCAAAGTTATATAATATGCCGAATTCTTTTAAAAGGGGATATCTACAACTAAAATTGCCGTTATATGTGGTTTTAATTGATTTTACCGAAAATTTTGACATGTAAATAAATTTTGAGAATAATCTATTTGCAGGATTGGGATTAATCATTGAATTACTTGCACCGGGATCTATCAATATTTTTAAATCTAAATTAGAAAGATAAATGAATGGAAGTTTTGGAGAAGTATTGATATTATTTATATCGATTCCGGGGCTTTTAATCAAAAATTTTGAGTTTCGTTCTCATTTTCAAAATTATCAAATTGTATTAAATCTGTTTGATCGCAATTTTGAGAATTATTTTCTTGATGCCTGTCTTCTACATTAAATAATTCTTCGACTGCTACTCTAGGAGGACCTGTTGGTCTAAAATAATTTTGTTGGTGCTTTGGCTTAGAGGTAAGTACAGTAGAGGTACTCATGGGAGTTGGTGTGTAATTACTAGTGGATGGTTGTGGTTGTTGTTTATCCTGGTTTTGGAAATTTGGTTTTTGAAAATTTTGCTTTTGAAAGTTTGGTTGTTGAAAATTGTTCTGATTTTGTTTATTAAAATTAAAATTAGTTCGTTGAGGATTTTGAGGAGCATGATACTTATTAAACGAATCATTATTATTAGTATAGCGATTGTTAGGAAAAGAATTTTGAAATTTGGGTTGGTTATTATTATTATTAGTATTATTAAAAGAACTCGCAGAATGGTTGGAAAGGGACTTCCTTGGGACACTGACCCGTTGCGAGGTCGTCAATTGTTGCAATTAATTCTTTTGGTGGTCTTGTCACTTAGTCAGGCAATCACTACCACTATTATACACTCTACTATACAACCATACACTACTGCTTCATTATCACAAATCACTAATTGTAAGCTCAAAGTTTATTAGCCGTAATTGTTAATAAAACTTTGATAATAGCGTCCTTCTCGATCCGTCCCTGTTCTCTGCGGAGAGAACGGTTTCGGGAATCGCTTTGCTGCGCGAATTTGAACCATAAATCCGTCGTTCGAGTCTCATGATCGCGACTTAGATTTACCCCTATAACTTTTGAACTGTTCAAGATAAACATATGCAGTTTGTTTTGTTGGTTGGAAAAAACTACGCTTAACAAATTTGTATTGTTGTAAAATTATCGTAAACCTAATAGTTTTCGAGATTTGAGCGTGTAAATAATAATGAATTTAATTATAATTAAATTATTTTTGCCATAACTCCGCGAAGGAAATTTTGATTTTTCCGCGGTTTGCGTGAGATAATCGATATTAATTTGACGAATATTTTAGGAGAGACTGAGAGAAAATCGATCTCTTCGTTTCCGATAAAATCGCAAAAAACCCTAAAAATACCCTAAAAATCCGGAATTTTTCACCGGGAAGGAAACTTTTCCGGGTTTCGAAATGTCGATTTTCCGACAGATCTCGTCAAAATTCGTAAAGATGGCTTTTTTCCCGCGACGATTTTCCTTCGCATACGGCCGTAAAAAAAAAAAACACGCCAATCAGCTCGGTTTTACCCAGCAATAACGCAGGTTTTTCGTTGTAACTCAACAACCGTTAAAGTTGGAACCACCCCGTAAACTTTTTATTATGTAAAAAAACATCCTCTACAATTTTCAAAGAATAATTTTTTTTTCGAAATCGCATCTTTTTTCGAGTTATTTCGACTTTTTGTCAATCGCGTTTATTTAAAAAAATCGATATCGCGCTATAAATCTGAAACCGCTCAAAATCGAATCACCCCATCTCTATATATTATACAAAATACTATTCTTTACAAATTTCGATTCTTGAGAAATTTTCAAAAAACGGCTAGTTTTGGAGTAATTGTAAAATATAAATTTTTCGTTCGCGAAGGAAAGTTTGTTTTTTGTCGTTATAACTCAAAAACGGTTCAAAAGAGAATAACCCCTTATATGTCCTATTATAGAGAAAAACGTTCTCTACAATTTTCGAAGAATAAAATTTTTTTCGAAATCGCATCTTTTTTCGAGATATTTCAATTTTTTTGCCGAAAATGCGAAAATGCTAAAATGAAAATTTATTTTTACTATAACTCCGGTAAATGGATTTTCCTGGATATGCGGTTTGCGTGAGATGATTGGTAATATATTGAAGAATATTTTGGGAAATTTTAAAGAAAATCGTTGGAAGATTTTCGGAGAAAATCCCGAAAAACCTCAAAAATACCCCAAAAATCCGGTTTTTCACCCGGAAGGAAACTTTTCCGGGTTTCGAAATGTCAATTTTCCGATAGATCTCGACGAGTTACGTCGGTTAGCGTTTTTTCCGCGACGATTTTCCTTCACGTTTGGCTGTAAAAAATAAAACACGCCAATGAGTCCGTGAATGAATGAATGAATGAATGGAGTCTTTCGGTTTCAGCTGTATAGTTAGTAGGATTGTTATATTATGTTGAAAACATTTAGAAAAATATTTATCCACGGAAAGCAATCCACTAACATAACAAAATAAAAAGGCTTAATTCGAAAAAAATGATTAAAGTCATGAAGTATAAAATACAAGAAGTAGACAATCATTTGAACGACTATCTTTGATTATAAAACGGACCTTTATTACTAAAATAGTAAATGAATTAAGAAATTACAACGAAAGAAAACCGTCGAAACACTAAAAAATCGCGGCGGGTATATTCTCGCGCCGGCCTGCGCCGGCCTGGCCTGCGTGAATTTCCAGAAAAATGATATAAGTCATGAAAAATTATATTTTTGCGTGCCTCTATAAAATGGATCAAATAATGAAAAAGCAATAAAATGAATTTGTCGAACTACTTAAAAATCTGACACAAGTGTTGTCAAAATGATATCGTAAAAATAAATTATTAAGATCGTCGGCTTTAGTCCGGGCCACAACGGTATATAATTTAACTAATGATTTGTAATTTAACATGGTACATAATTTAACACGTACATTTATTTTCAGAAAATATTTTGATTTTATTTTTTGTTATACTATTTGGAATATATTTTATTATCTAATTTTATGTGCGATTATTTACAAATATTAGATTATAGTGGGTAAAGTAGACAATTTTTGTACCGCGAACGACCGGACTACAGCTGACAGTCATATACACCTGTTGTGATAATGGTCAGTAATAGATTATTTGATGGTACCTCGATATAGGCCCTTACCCTAGATAACTTTCAATTTACAATTATCGAGCCATTGGGACAATATTTTGAGGGTGCTATCTAATTTTTCTCATAATGAATTGCAGATAATATGGTATATAGATTCAAGAAATGAATATTTTAAATTAATTTATAATATTCGGAGCCGATTTCCGGTGCAAAACCTAATAGTATTAGGGATTAGTATATTGGTATTGCGAATATAAAAAAAAGTAAACTGGAAAATGTCATCATAGATATTTTATCGAATTTATGTACTACAATATATTTATTTAATCTAATAAATAACTACTACTTAACTGGATAAATAAAGACAAACCAGTTTCACACACAATCAAAAAAAAGTCATCGAAGTACTGAAAAGTTCGTCATACATATTTATGAAAATAACACCTTACAAAAGTATTTAATCATTTATTTTTAAATTATTTATGTCCGTTTTCACCAACGACAAATAAAAATTTATTCGATGATAAAATTTAATTGTCAAATAAAAATACGCAATTTTGTGCCACGTGGTACCATTAACGTCAAATTATTCATCAAATAAGTTTATTTGTCAATATACCCTCTTGTCACCTCTTTACCGTTTACTGTATTTATGTATTAAAAGGACGATGAATTTAAACAAGGTACACTCTCCTAACCGTTTCCAGTACATACTTGAATGCTTTGCAATTAACGGTGCGCGATATAGACAAAAAAATAATGAAAAACAACTTACCTTCTAATTGGGCCACCGTCTGTTTAGTTAAATAATGATGATTACCAATCACTGTATCACTATCACAATTTCAAAAGTTAATATCACAGTTTTTTACCAAACGAGTGGGTACTTTCGAAACTCCACTGAGTCGCGCTACGTTAAAGCGTATTTTCAAAAAATACGTCCAAAGAACACGATCCGAGTTCGAAAAATGAAAGCTATTTATAAACGCACCCGAAAAATAAATAATTGTACCTAAGTGTTTCTTTATTAACACCCAAGAACAAAGTAAAGTAAATACATCATCCGATTCCACCTTATCAACCTAAAAACTAGTCCCTCCGTGAATCATACATTTTCGATACAATTCTTTCGTTTTAAATAAATATCCATCCCAGTGCCGTCCCTATTTCTAACATATTAGCTAATGCTAATAATCGCTGGGCCAAAATCCAAAATGCCTAAATATAGTCCGTTCGCTGAAATCGTGCCGGTTTCGGATTAAGCGTTCAATGTTTACAGTCCCCAAAAAATACCTGTTTTCGGGGAAAACGCCAATTGCTCAAAATTATTTCATTTTATCAATATTAATCTGCAATAAAACACTGTGAACAATATTGTTTTCCCCGAAAACAGGTATTTTTTGGGGACTGTAACATTGAACGCTTAATCCGAAACCGGCACGATTTCAGCGAACGGAGTATACTAATGCACACCCCTCTCTCGCCCTCTTCGACACCGGTCGCATTACATTATCCGAATAATTCATACGCGACTAAGATTTATCCCCATAACTTTTGAACGGTTCATCAAGTTAAATATATGCGGTTTGTTTTGTTAGTTGGAAAAAACTACGCTTAACAAATTTCTATAACTTTCGTAAACCTTAGTTTTCGAGATTTGAGCGTGTAAATAATAATGAGTTTAATTATAATTAAGCTATTTTTCGCTATAACTCCGCGAAGGAAATTTTGATTTTCCCGCGGTTTGCGTGAGGTAATCTATATTAGTTTGAAGAATATTTTAGGAGAGATTGAGAAAAATCAATCTCTTCGTTTCCGATAAATCGCAAAAAACCCTAAAAATACCCTAAAAATCCGGAATTTTTTACCCGGAAGGAAACTTTTCCGGGTTTCGAAATGTCGATTTTCCGATAGATCTCGTCAAAATTCGTAAAGATGGCTTTTTTCCCGCGACGATTTTCCTTCGCATACGGCCGTAAAAAAAAAACACGCCAATCAGCTCGATTTTACCCAGCAATATCGCGGTTTTTTCCTCGTAACTCGACAACCGTTAAAGTTGGAACCACCCCGTAAACTTTTTATTATGAAAGAAACATCCTCTACAATTTTCAAAGAATAATTTTTTTTTCGAAATCGCATCTTTTTTCGAGTTATTTCGACTTTTTGACAATCACTTTTACTATAAATAATCGAAATGGTGCTATAAATCGGAAACCGCTCAAAATCGAATCAACCCATCTACATATATTATACAAAATACTATTCTTTTCAAATTTCGATTCTTGAGAAATTTTCAAAAAACGGCTAGTTTTGGAGTAATTGTAAAATATAAATTTTTCGTTCGCAAAGGAAAGTTTGTTTTTTGTTGTTATAACTCAAAAACGGTTCAAAAGAGAATAACCCCTTATATGTTCTATTATAGAGAAAAGCGTTCTCTACAATTTTCGAAGAACAAAATTTTTTTCGAAATTGCATCTTTTTTCGAGATATTTCAATTTTTTTGCCGAAAATGCGAAAATGAAAATTTATTTTTACTATAACTCCGGTAAATGGATTTTCCTGGATATGCGGTTTGCGTGAGATGATTGGTAATATATTGAATTATAATGATTGAATTTACTTTTAGGACATGGATAAAAAAAGGAGGAATTTCACGGAAAGGGAGAAGCTATTGCTGCTATCGTTGGTTCAAAAGTGAGTTCATTATTTTTATTATAGTACACATAATACTAGTACCTATAATGCACCTTATTCTCAAGGGTTATTAAATAATATATTGTAATTAAAATAATAAATTCTATATAGGCACAGGGACGTCTTGGAAAACAAGTCGACCAAATCGATGTATGTGTGTATCAAAGACCGCGTTTGGGCGGAAATTACTGAAAATTTTAATAGTTCTGCTGAATCTTCCTCTCGGACTGCGAAGCAGCTACGAATTTTGTACGAAAATTTGAAGAGGAGCATAAGAAGAGAAGTCGTCGAAGGAAATTTAAGCATTGAATATCACAAATATAAATTGTAATTTCATCACCAATTTTATTTTTAGCAAGATAAATACAGGGAATCATTGCTTGTTGAAGCTAAACAAGCTGCAGCTGAGCATTAGGTATTCTTTCTAAATTACGCCACTATTAATTTTGAATCTGTAATTTGAATTTTTATTTGAAGCGGGAGATATTAAAAACTGGGGGAGGAAGAGCAGTGGCTCGGATTGGAAGCGAACAGGAGCTGTTGTTGGCCAAGTCCAGCCTCTTTCGAGCCCTTTCGATTCTGCTGCTACGTACTTCCGTAAATATATTTTTGTTTTAATACGCATGCCCTTCTCTCGTGTAATTTTAATCATTTGCAGATGATGCTGCTATTAATTCGAGGAACGACGAGCCTGGAACGAGTAAAAGAGAAGAAGCTGTCCTCCTCGAGGAGCACATACCTGAGGAGGGCATACCTAAAAAGGAGAAGGCTGAAGTAGGGGAAAATGAGTGGCCACCACGTCGAACCAAACTTCAGACGAACCGCCGAAAAAATAATAAAATGTTGTCCGCCGAAAAATACCGGCAATTATATTTTCGGCAAAAGTATAGAAATAGTATGGAGGAAGGTCGTGCGCAACGAATCATTAATGCGCTGAAAATTAAAAACTGCAGCTTCAATTTCGGCTCTCGGTATATTTCGTATTGCGTTACGAATCCGATTCTTCATGTCTTCTCTGGTCGTAGGCTGAGTCTGAAACACGATATCCTTTAACCGCCCACACCAATAAAAATCAAGACAAGTTAAGTCTGGTGATCGCGGAGGCCATGGAAACAGACTTCCTCTTCCAATGCACCGTTGTCGAAATACTGCATTAATATGCTCTCGCACAATGATAGCAAAATGTGCTGGGCAACCATCCAACTGCAAAAACAAGTTACATTGTGTTTGCAGTGGCACATCTTCCAACAACAACGGTAATTGATTGGCCAAAAAATCAAGGAAGATATTGCCATTTAGAGACTGTTCGAAAAAATATGGCTCAATAATTCTGCCTCCCAGTATTCCACACCACGCTCCAAGCTCCTTTCCAAGCTCCAACGTCCTTGGTGCTGAACTTCACGCAACCAATGCGGATTTTCTGCAGACCAATAATGCATATTGTGCAGATTGACTCTCCCGTCACTATTAAATGTGGCTTCGTCGGTCCAAAGAATTTGAAATAAAAATTCTCTATTTTCGCGTATCATGCCTAATAGTCCAACCTCCTGTCAAAGTCTTTCAATGCCTGATGTAAAACGACATGATACGGGTGCATTCTAAAAGTAATTAAAAAAGTTAAATAAAAAGTAAAATAAATCTCTATATTTTGATGGCCATTATAACTTTTACCTATGGTCTTTCAAAATATTTTGAACAGTTGTTCTTGATATGGCGAATTCAAGGGATAATGCTCTTGTGCTAACATGAGGATTTCCTTCAACATATCCCAGTGCGCGGTTAATATTTTCTTGAGTTATTCCAATTCTTTGCCGTTGAAACGTAGGCCGAAAACTTCCATTGGCTCTTAAGCTCGCTACTAATCGGGGGAAAAATCTCACATCGCAAGAATACCTATTTGGGTATCGAGTCGCGTAAATTCTTTTTGCTACTGCAGCATTCTGAAGACATTCAAAATAAACTGCAAGCATATCAACAGCTTCATCGTTCGTAAAAGGCATTTTGAAAGCGTAAAAATTGCTCAAAGTATTGCGAAACTATTGACAACTATAATTGACAATTTCAGGATTATTTATGTTTTGAGGTAGATATTTATTTTTCCATGGCCTGCTTCTATTGTCTTTTTCGTATGCATATACTCATAGTGAATATGCATTTAAAAATATGCCTTCTGTTAATAGCATTACTTGTCAAAACTGATTGAAAAATCAGTTCTCAATTAGTTCAAAAAAATAAAAATTTGAGGGATTTCCAAATGAAAAATTTCCATTGTCCTAAATTTTAGGTTAGGAACCAGATATCGATACGCGGTTTTCGCGAGCCTGTTTAGGCATCCTTTAGCTATTTTTTCTTTAAAACTTTAAATATTATAATAAGTGTAGCCCAAGACTAGCCCTTTTCAACGAGCCTACGTTTGTTAAATCGGCTCAGCCGTTTCGGAGATACAGGGTGTTTTTTACGGAAACATTTGAATACCCCCCACCACTTTATTATTAGAGATACAGCAAAAATTTCCATACACAAAAGGTTCATATTATCCTCGACTTTAATGATCGTGTATTTTCTTGTTAGGTTAATATAGCGGAATTCACAGAAACAACACTTTTTATATTCAAGATTGCAGTTAAGCCCCCTAGCGGCCATTTCACGAACTTGAAAATAATTTCCAGTTTTTTCTCTTGGTCATTTTAGTAATATTTTTTTTCGCAAGAGTCTACGATGAATAGTTTCCGAGATACAGTACCTCGCATTCTTAGTTGGCCAACCTGTACATGAAAAAATATTATCTGTTGAATATATTTTCAATTATGGCGGTTCGAACGGCGTAATTGGCATTATTATTTGGAATGTTGACAAGATCCAGTTCTTCTTCGACTTCGATCATCCAACTGTTCGTCAACATTTTCCACCACATCATTCCGTAGCATGCAAATATTATGCAATACGCCACAAGCAACGATCACATCAGGGATTATTTCCAAGTTCAATCTTAGTCCTGACTGTAGGCATGAGAATCTTCTTTTCAGAACCCCGAAGAAACGTTCAATGCAGTTTCTTGTTGAAATGTGGGACCGGTTATACGCTTGTTCGCACGGTCTTATTGGATTCAGCAATGGGGTCAATATATAATTCCTACAGGCGTAACCACTGTCTCCCACTAACAAACTATTACCATACAGTCCCATTTCAAATTGGACCGGAAGAGGAGAATTGTTGAATATTGTGCTACCATGCACGGTACCTGGCCAACGGGCAACCAAATGTAGTAATTTTAATTCCGCATCTACAGTAGCTTGGACATTGAGACTGAAGTATTGCTTCCGATTTCGAAACAACTCTGCTCGTTCGCCTCCAGGAGATTGTATTTTTATGTGCGTGCAATCCACAGCACCAACCACTCGAGGAAAACCAGCAATGGCATGAAACTGCATTTTTATTCGAGCAATTTCATCTTCCGACGATGGCATTTTAATGTAGTCATTGGACAGCATTGCGATTTGCCTGGTTACTTTTCGTATGATCCGACAAACTGTAGACTTGTGTACATTTATATGATCACCAATGATGTTCTGAAAAGTTCCCGTTGCGTAAAAACGTAGGCAAATTAAAATTATCATAAATAAATCAACCAAATGATTGACTGTATTCTTGTTTAAACGAAATCTTTGCTTAAATTCAGCCTCGTGGTACATTTCAAAGAGGTTTGACCTCTCTCGAAATCGGCGCCTTTGAATAGGATATCTGGGTTCTTCTTCAAAATCGGAAATGTCTGATAAATCAGAATTCATTTTGTAATAAACACGGACCAAACCTATAAAGCTTACAATTATGTAAATTATTGTCAAATTGATTATCGAATAATTGCCGATACATCTTCAATTACAATGATAAATGTTCGATGGATTGTTAACGGTTCATCAACAGATGATTATTGTTCGTGCAACCCAAATTGTAGATAATTGTCAATTAATTGTTCATCATTGAGGGTTTCCGTTACATTTTGATAAGTGAATGATAGTTGATTAATGAACAATTATTGACACATTATTTCATTGATGTGTCTATGATGAGCCGTTAATTTTTAATCATTTTTAATAAGCGTTCTTGCAACCGGGCATAAGGAAAGCCCTTTTCAACGATTTCATGTTTATGAAAATTCGTTCAGGGGTTTTGAAGTTATTAACGTTTATTTGTAAACATATTCAACCTTCCTCCACTACTTTATTTTAAAAGTTCGAGTCAAAATTATATAACAAAAAAGAATCGCATTTATCTCAACTCTCAAAATAAAATGTATTTTTGATACCTCTATGATAGAACTTTTTGATAAAAACGGCTTTTAAAAATCAAGATGGCGAATACTCGCACTGGTGGACTTTTCAGAGTCTTCAAAATTATTTCCAGCATTTTCTCTTGGCCAATTTAATTATAAAAATTTTTACCGCCTATTATTTTTACGACTATTACTTTTCGAGATATGGCCGGCGACCTTTCTTATTTGGACACCCGGTACCTTTGTAATTGACTAATTTTGTATAACTGTTTTTATACAAGAGAGCAGATTTAAATAGCGACTTTCTGTATCTATCCTGTCTGTACATGCCATACTCTCATCCTCGATCTGATTTTGAATTGATCTATATTCATCGATCATTTGGTAGAGTTGTGATTCCCTCACAAGTTAATCATGTACATGATTATTCATGTAGATTTACATAAATAATCAACGTAAAAATACAAAATAACAATAAACAGTTTTACAGTATATCGTCCGAGACAACTGTGTTTAAGAGAAAAAGATTTGATCTGACCTTAAATCGGCGATTGTTAACGCTTCCGGTGCTGACTGCGAAGAGCGAAGTTCCTTACTGCGTTCGTGAAACTGCGATGTCTGTTCCCAGAGAAGGTGCTGATGACCAGAGGGAGATGTACCAATGGATGCTCGTTGATCTTGTAGCCTTTGCTCGATGATTTTCCTCGATGCTTTTCCCAAGATCCGGCTCGAAGGACCAAAAAATGTTGTGGATACAACTATTAGATGTGGATGGCTCTTGGAAATTGAAAAGCCTTCTTCGAAAAACCAAACTTTATTTCTTAGTGTATAAACGGACTAAGAAATCACAACTCGCGTGTATATAAAAGCCTTATTAAATTAGGCGGGAGTGGTACTCTTAATTGATTGAGGTACGAAGTGTATCTGTTTCTAAAAATCGCGTTCCTGTCGCGAATAGCAGGAGGCGCGCGCACATGCAGGAATATTGAATATTAAATGGAATATTGAAGTAGATAAAATGTTTCTACATACCTTTGTTAACAATATCCATTTTGAAAAATCTAAATCGAGCACGTGGTTGCAATTTCACATACTATATATACTACACATACTACAGCACTGCAAAAGTCGGCAGCGAAGCGTTGCACGCGTGTTTTACGAAAGGCAACTTTCGGCTGTCCAGGAAAGCAGGTATACAATATTTTCCCCACTTCTTATGCGATCTGAATGCCTCAAACCCCCCTCTACAAGAACCCATGTCAAAAACATCGACTTTCTAACCTTCATTTATCGAATTTTGGCCAGGGATTAGGCCGTTCGTTCAGAACTGTTCAGAACAGTTGTTCAAACTGTGCGCCATGGTTGATCTGTTCTGAGGTAGTAAGTTTTTTTGTTTCTTTTTGTCATCATTCAGTTCTTGTTGTCCTCTACATTTCTAAAAATTACTCTTGCTCCTATCGGTATCACTTTGTCATCCTTTTTTGAATTTTCTAATCTGTAGACATATTCAATGTTGCCTTTTACACTCCCAGAGTTGAGATCAATTTGTCCACTAAGTACTGTTATAATATTATCTGTTTTATTGTATGGTATTCCTTGAATTATGATATTTTTGTTTAAAGCACATTGTTCTTGGTTATTGAGTACTATCTCCTCATAGAGTATAATCTAAAAATACAAAACTACAGGGTGTCCCATTGATAGAGCAGGACGAATGGGTAATGCTTTACATCTCGCTGACCAAAATGGCGCATGCGCCAAAAACGTGAAATATATCGCTATGACAGCGTCTAAAACCACGCATCGTTGCCAGATAATGTATAATGAAATTCTATTTAATAATGGTTACTTTTTTATTATGTATTACGAGTTTTGAATAGACTAAAAATAATTAATGAAACTTACAGAGTGATATTAGTTGTCTATGTAGGGGTGACATGTTTCATATTCGGAGGAATCTACACACACAGTTCTATTTGATCCATTCATTTTCGTATTATTCCTAATTATTTCTATAATTTCAAGCAAAAGACACCTGAAATAGAAATTTTTTAGTTTTTCCTCCATGTGTTCTTTCCAAAACTGATCATCTCTTTGAATCTGGAATTATAAGTGTGAAATTAGTAAAATATTATAAAACAATTTTACCTTCTCGACAAGCATGCCCTTTGATGTCCACACAATAAAATGGCAATAGTCCCGTTTAGTTATATGTAATTGTCCTTGTATTTGATAATGGTAGTCGTGTTTTTGCTTGATTTTTAGGTTGTCATTTTCGTCTAATGTAGCAAAGGTAATAAGTTTTTGTCGTATTGCTTTAGTGGGACATAGACCAGAGGCTTTTGCGGGACATTTTACCTCGATAAGGCCATTTGTATTGACTAATCCGTCTGGACTTACTGCCAAAGCGCAGCACTCGTCATCAATAAATAGTCCGCAAGGCTGCACTTTTAATTGAATCTCATTTTCAAATTGTTTTATAGCGAAGGCTTCTTTTTCCGTGCCATATTTTGTGTTGTTGTTTCCTCTAAAATCTGAATACAGCAGTTGCTTAACTTTATTTTGACAATTTATTTTTGGAAGCATTTTGCAAATTGAACCAAAATTTGATGCAGTAAGCCGTATGCTTCTTTCTTGACTCCATAATGGGTTTCCTCCTTGCCCTCTAGTATTTATTTCTAATTGGATTATTTCACTCCTGTTTTTTCCAGATCTCTTAAAAATGCAGCTTTTTGATCCTCATACTTCTTTTCATCAAGATCTTGTTGTATGTCTTGTGCTTGTAGACCGTAATCCTTGTCTGCTAGAGCTACCGATTTAATTTTTCTTCTAAAAAGGTTCCTCGCTTTCATTTTTTTGTAATACAATTTTCTTTTTTTAATTTTCTCAATATACTTTTTAGCAGCACCAAAGGGACTTTTGTTTGTAATAGTTTTAATGATTTGTCTGTGATATTCTCCACTTCCAGCATTAAAAGATAAAGCAGCTGCTTCGCACCTTATTTGATAGGAACCTTTTTTTGAGAAATCTACTCGCTTTCCTCCAACAAACTTGCATACAATAGAATTGTATTCCTCAGCAATATTAGTGTCCATATTGCGTAATAAGCCGCATGAAAGATTAACCTATTAAGACACACTTCAATATCTTGCAGTAGACCACAAGCCATCATTTCAGGGATTAAATTTCTTTCGCCATCCTTTTTTTCACATTTAAAATACCCAATTGTGGCACACTTTTGATGCTCTCCAAATTCGTGTGATGGAATATTTTTCATATCGTCAATAAGATATTTTACTTTTTCTGAAAGTATATTGTCTTCTTTGTTTCTGTGATTAACAGCCATTGTAACGGCAGTTCGTAACCGTCTTATATTATTTTGCATATGCTTCCGTAGACGTGGAGGAACCGGATTATTTGTCGAATTACTGCGTTTCTTCCCTGGAAAGTAAAATTAATATATTACACTCAAGTCCAAAAGTTTAGAATACGTGCAAACAATACATCTACGCCTATGGTGGCTTAAAATTTAAAGAAAAATAGTTTACCACACAAATCCCTAATTCTTGTACAAAAATTTCTAAGAAGGTGGTTTTTACATTCGACCTTTTCCACTAACTGACTTCCGTATGGTTGAGCTTCAATAATTTTTTTATAAACATTGGAGCAAAAATGACTACTGTCGTCATCCCCTACAAGTTTCTTATATACAATTCCGTACATCTCTAAACTTCTCTTAAACCCTTCAACTATTATGTCCGATTCCATACTAGTTGAAGTACTCGTCCAATTTTTATAGCATAAATGATCAGGAATCGGATGAATATTTTTTGCATCTGCTCTTGAACAAAAGCTACAGTATTTATTTCTTAAACCAAGAAATAAAAGTTTGCCGGTTCGTTGTCCAATAATACATGCCTTAAAAACATTGTATATTTACATTAAAAAAGGTAAAACGAAAATGAAAAGAAATTACCACTCCAGAAGCAGCGTTATAATTTATACTCGCGGGAAGGTTGGAAAGGGCGCTAACGCGCCCTTTCTTGGGACATTGACCCGTTGCCAGGTATATAATAAAATAAGTTTATTGTATTATTCGGTCTCGCTCACATTGGACTCACGTCCCCTCACGACTGGACAGTTGGGTGACATTGACTTGAGTCTTTTAAAACTAAAACACCCTGTATATCATTTCACCAGTATATTTGAAATTTAGATATGATTATCAGGTATATCGCAAATATATCAGCGATTGGAAAGGGTTCTACGAACATGAGTGGAGGAAGACCTGGGCCTAGCTTATTGCTGATTGATAGACACAACAGCAATGCAATAATTATGGGCCGAAATTCCCTTAGAAGTAAGAGTATCCATCAAAGATAAAAGAAGAAAATCTTAAATTTCTGCAACTGTAACTATTTAGTATTATTATTAATTATTATTCAGTATGCAGATATGGACAATCTTTTGAGGGTAATAGAATGAATTTGCAACGAACTGAAGTTGGCAGAACCTTGTATGTTATGCCTTCGTTAGTGCAACGAGAAGTACAGGGTTCGCCGGTCGGAGTTTGGGGGTGTAATCAAGTCTCCTATCTTTAATTTGGTCGGTGTGCTTGTGACGTCATTGTACTAATTTAATTTTACTCATCTAAATCATGAGCACTGTATAAAAAAACCAAAAATTAGTAAAAACATATATTTTTAATTAAAATTAATTGTCGAATTAAAAAATAAAAATTTCTTTACGACTTTCCCTCCACGTCCGCTGCCCCCATCGCTGCTGCCGCCGCCGCCGCTTAGGCCGTGTCGTTCGCGGCCGACATGGCCCGCCCTCAACCGGTCCATTGTTAGCCGAAGAGTGGCCGCGACCACGTCCTCGGCCCCTTCGCTGTTTTTTTTTTCCCCATCGGGGCACTGTTTCGCGAAGTTTGGGGGCCATTTTGGTCCCCTTCCACTTCCACTGGCGGCATCGGTGTCCCCTCCTCCGACTCCATTGCAGTCACCAAAAGAAACAGGATTATTAATTCTAAAGAAGTAAGCGAAATTAATAGATACGATTAACAATGAAAAAGCCGAACATTCAAAAATCATATCCGTATACGTATAGTGAATAAATATATTCTAAATATACTTACAGTGGGAGGAATGGGATTCGGGTGCCCCAGTAACGAATTCTCCTCGTGGTAGATCTGTAAATGAGTATAAAAATATAAGTTATAATTAAATATAGGTGAGCAATTAAGCATATGTTTCGTGGATCCGGAGTGAGAGTGCGTCTCGGGGTGTTCGGAAAAAGGAGACGCCATATAGGCGAGATCGAGTCGGCCGGACTACAGCGGGTGGCTAGATCGATTCTACGAATCGATCAGTAATCGTATGGCGTTAATGCGGGTGGCATATACTGTGTATTTATTCTAGAGTTAAGGTGAATAAACGTGTTGTTGTAATCCTGTAGTTTCGTTGAAAATACTTGTAACACATATATTGCTAGAATCTTGAAAAAAAATCATAAATATCGTCATTTTGTAAAAAAATATGACAAAAAACATCAAACTTTCTTTCAACATTTTTTACTTTATATAAATAATAAATAAAATGGAGGTAATGAATTAATGAAATCGATGAATGCATTATGAATTTGGTAATGTTTAAGTAAATTTAATTTCTTTTGGATCTATAGAAAATTGTGTCTTACCCATTTGATATATCAAAATGAAATGAGGGAATTCGAAATCTACCTATTTTTGTATAATATTCAAATAAAAATGTATTTAGTCTTAACAACGCTATAATTATACTTTCTTCTTATCCTACTAACTATACAACTGAAACCGAAAGAATCCATTCATTCATTCACTGACTCATTGGCGTGTTTTATTTTTTACGGCCAAACGCGAAGGAAAATCGTCGCGGAAAAAACGCTATCCGACGTAACTCGACGAGATCTATCGGAAAATCCATATTTCGAAACCCGGAAACTTTTCCTTCCGGGTGAAAAACCGGATTTTTGGGCGATTTTTGGGGATTTTTGTGGTTTTTCGGGATTTTCTTGGAAAATCTTCCAACGATTTTCTTTAAAATTTCCCAAAACATTCTTCAATATATTACCAATCATCTCAAGCAAACCGCATATCCAGGAAAATCCATTTACCGGAGTTATAGTAAAAATAAATTTTAATTTTCGCATTTTCGGCAAAAAATTGAAATATCTCGAAAAAAGATGCGATTTCGAAAAAAAATTTATTCTTTGAAAATTGTAGAGAACGTTTTTCTCTATAATAGGACATATAAGGGGTTGTTCTCTTTTGAATCGATTTTGAGTTATAACGATAAAAAACAAACTTTCCTTAGCGAACGAAAAATTTATATTTTACAATTACTCAAAAACTAGCCGTTTTTTGAAAATTTCTCAAGAATCGAAATTTGTAAAGAATAGTATTTTGTACAATATATGTGGATGGGGTGATTCGATTTTGAGCGGTTTCTGATTTATAGCGCGATATCGATTTTTTAAAATAAACGCGATTGCCAAAAAGTCGAAATAACTCGAAAAAAGATGCGATTTCGAAAAAAAAATTATTCTTTGAAAATTGTAGAGGATGTTTTTTTACATAATAAAAAGTTTACGGGGTGGTTCCAACTTTAACGGTTGTTGAGTTACGACGAAAAACCTGCGATATTGCTGGGTAAAACCGAGCTGATTGGAGTGTTTTTTTCTTACGGCCGTACGCGAAGGAAAATCGTCGCGGGAAAAACGCCATATTTACGAATTTTGACGAGATCTATAGGAAAATCGACATTTCGAAACCCGGAAAAGTTTCCTTCCGGGTGAAAAATTCCGGATATTTTTAGGGTTTTTTGCGATTTTATCGGAAACGAAGAGATCGATTTTTCTCAATCTCTCCTAAAATATTCGTCAAATTAATATCGATTATCTCACGCAAACCGCGGGAAAATCAAAATTTCCTTCGCGAACGAAAAATTTATATTTTACAATTACTCAAAAACTAGCCGTTTTTTGAAAATTTCTCAAGAATCGAAATTTGTAAAGAATAGTATTTTCTATAATATATGTGGATGGGGTGATTCGATTTTGAGCGGTTTCTGATTTATAGCGCGATATCGATTTTTTAATATAAACGCGATTGACAAAAAGTCGAAATAACTCGAAAAAAGATGCGATTTCGAAAAAAAAATTATTCTTTGAAAATTGTAGAGGATGTTTTTTTACATAATAAAAAGTTTACGGGGTGGTTCCAACTTTAACGGTTGTTGAGTTACGACGAAAAACCTGCGATATTGCTGGGTAAAACCGAGCTGATTGGAGTGTTTTTTTCTTACGGCCGTACGCGAAGGAAAATCGTCGCGGGAAAAACGCCATATTTACGAATTTTGACGAGATCTATCGGAAAATCGACATTTCGAAACCCGGAAAAGTTTCCTTCCGGGTGAAAAACCGGATTTTTGGGGTATTTTTGAGGTTTTTCGGGATTTTATCGGAAACGAAGAGATCGATTTTTCTCAATCTCTCCTAAAATATTCTTCAAACTAATATCGATTACCTCACGCAAACCGCGGGAAAATAAAAATTTCCTTCGCGGAGTTATAGCGAAAAATAGCTTAATTATAATTAAATTCATTATTATTTACACGCTCAAATCTCGAAAACTATTAGGTTTACGATAATTTTACAAGAATGCAAATTTGTTAAGCGTAGTTTTTTCCAACTAACAAAACCAACTGCATATGTTTATCTTGAACAGTTCAAAAGTTATAGGGGTAAATCTAAGTCGTGAACATGAGACTCGAGCGTCGGATTTATGGTTCAAATTCGCGCAGCAAAGGGATTCCCGAAACCGTTCTCTCCGTAGAGAACAGGGACGGATCGAGAAGGAATTACTTTATGAATTAATACATTAATATCTCCGAAACGGAAGGTTTACGAAAATTTTACAAGATACAGAAATTGTTTAGAATTGATTTTTCTATCGAACGGTATATTTTCCGAACCTCACGAACAAGCCGTAACAAAAATCGTTTTTTCCGGAAAATTCAAAATCAAATATCTCCTAAACCGTTAGATTTACGAAATTTTTTCAAACTAGGTGATTTGTAGGGAATATTTTTTTACATCGAATAGTAATTTACAAATTTTTATTCGACAATTAGTTTTTGAGTTATTAGAAAAGGTTTAATTTTAATTAGTCATAATTAAAATTATCACGCTCAAATATCGAAAACTATTAGGTTTACGAAAATATTACAAGAATACAAATTTGTTAAGCGTAGTTTTTTCTAACTAACAAAACAAACCGCATATACTTAACTTGAACTGTGCGAGGGTATTTTACTTTGAAACGTTAGCTTGTAGCGGTCGAGAAAGGGGTGTGCAATGTGCATTAATAATTTGGCATTTTGGATTTTGGCCGAGCGATTATTAGCATTAGCATATGTTAGAAATGGGGACGGCACTGCGATGGATATTTATTTAAAACGAAAGAATTGTATCGATAAATGTATGATTCACAGAGGGACTAGTTTTTAGGTTGATAAGGTGGAATCGGATGATGTATTACTTTACTTTGTTATTTTGTTCTTGGGTGTTAATAAAGAAAGACTTACAATTATTTATTTTTCGGGGTGCGTTTATAAACCTTATTTGAAGCGAACAAATTTTTGGATTTGGACGCTATTATCAAAGTTTTATTAACAATTGCGGCTAATAAACTTTTGAGCTTACAATTAGTGATTTGTGATAGTGAAGCAGTAGTGTATAGTTGTATAGTAGAGTGTATATAGTGGTAGTGATTGCCTGATTAAGTGACAAGACCACCAAAAGATTTAATTGCAACAATTGACGACCTGGCAACGGGTCAGTGTCCCAAGAAAGGGCGCGTTAGCGCCCTTTCCAACCATTCTGCGAGTCCTACTAACTATAAAGCTGAAACCGAAAGAATCCATTCATTCACTGACTCATTGGCGTGTTTTTTTTTTTACGGCCAAACGCGAAGGAAAATCGTCGCGGAAAAAACGCTATCCGACGTAACTCGACGAGATCTATCGGAAAATCGATATTTCGAAACCCGGAAAAGTTTCCTTCCGGGTGAAAAACCGGATTTTTGGGGTATTTTTGAGGTTTTTCGGGATTTTCTCCGAAAATCTTCCGACGATTTTCTTTAAAATTTTCCAAAATATTCTTTAATATATTACCAATCACCTCACGCAAACCGCATATCGGGGAAAATCCATTTACCGGAGTTATAGGAAAAACAAATTGTCATTTTCGCAATTTCGGCAAAAAAATTGAAATATCTCGAAAAAAGATGCGATTTCGAAAAAAAATTTATTCTTCGAAAATTGTAGAGAACGCTTTTCTCTATAATAGGACATATAAGGGGTTATTCTATTTTGAACCGTTTTTGAGTTATAACGATAAAAAACAAACATTCCTTCGCGAACGAAAAATTTATATTTTACAATTACTCAAAAACTAGCCGTTTTTTGAAAATTTCTCAAGAATCGAAATTTGTAAAGAATAGTATTTTGTATAATATATGTGGATGGGGTGATTCGATTTTGAGCGGTTTCCGATTTATAGCGCGATATCGATTTTTTAAAATAAACGCGATTGACAAAAAGTCGAAATAACTCGAAAAAAGATGCGATTTCGAAAAAAAATTTATTCTTTGAAAATTGTAGAGGATGTTTTTTTACATAATAAAAATTTTACGGGGTGGTTCCAACTTTAACGGTTGTTGAGTTACGACGAAAAACCTGCGATATTACTGGGTAAAACCGAGCTGATTGGCGCGTTTTTTTCTTACGGCCGTACGCGAAGGAAAATCGTCGCGGGAAAAACGCCATCTTTACGAATTTTGACGAGATCTATCGGAAAATCGACATTTCGAAACCCGGAAAAGTTTCCTTCCGGGTGAAAAATTCCGGATTTTTAGGGTTTTTTGCGATTTTATCGGAAACGAAGAGATCGATTTTTCTCAATCTCTCCTAAAATATTCGTCAAATTAATATCGATTATCTCACGCAAACCGCGGGAAAATCAAATTTTCTTTCGTGGAGTTATGGCAAAAATAATTTAATTATAATTAAATTCATTATTATTTACACGCTCAAATCTCGAAAACTATTAGGTGTACGATAATTTTACAAGAATACAAATTTGTTAAGCGTAGTTTTTTCCAACTAACAAAACAAATTGCATATGTTTATCTTGAACAGTTCAAAAGTTATAGGGGTAAATCTAAGTCGTGAACATGAGACTCGAGCGACTGATTTATGGTTCAAATTCGCGCAGCAAAGGGATTCCCGAAACCGTTCTCTCCGTAGAGAACAGGGACGGATCGAGAAGGAATTACTTTATGAATAAATACATTAATATCTCCGAAACGGAAGGTTTACGAAAATATTACAAAAATACAAATTTGTTAAGCGTAGTTTTTTCTAACTAACAAAACAAACCGCATATTTTTAAATTGAACTGTGCGAGGGTATTTTACTTTGAAAAGTTAGCTTGTAGCGGTCGAGAGAGGGGTGTGCAATGTGCATTAATATTTTGGCATTTTGGATTTTGGCCGAGCGACTATTAGCATTAGCATATGTTAGAAATGGGGACGGCACTGCGATGGATATTTATTTAAACCGAAAGAATTGTATCGAAAATGTATGATTCACGGAGGGACTAGTTTTTAGGTTGATAAGGTGGAATCGGATGATGTATTACTTTACTTTGTTATTTTGTTATTGGGTGTTAATAAAGAAAGACTTACAATTATTTATTTTTCGGGGTGCGCTTATAAACCTTATTTGATTTCAAGCGAACAAATTTTTGGATTTGGACGCTATTATCAAAGTTTTATTAACAATTACGGCTAATAAACTTTTGAGCTTACAATTAGTGATTTGTGATAATGAAGCAGTAGTGTATGGTTGTATAGTAGAGTGTATAATAGTGGTAGTGATTGCCTGACTAACTGACAAGACCACCAAAAGATTTAATTGCAACAATTGACGACCTGGCAACGGGTAAGTGTCCCAAGAAAGGGCGAAATCGAAATAACTCGAAAAAAGATGCGATTTCGAAAAAAAAATTATTCTTTGAAAATTGTAGAGGATGTTTTTTTACATAATAAAAAGTTTACGGGGTGGTTCCAACTTTAACGGTTGTTGAGTTACGACGAAAAACTTGCGATATTGCTAGGTAAAACCGAGCTGATTGGCGTATTTTTTTCTTACGTCCGTACGCGAAGGAAAATCGTCGCGGGAAAAACGCCATCTTTACGAATTTTGACGAGATCTATCGGAAAATCGACATTTCGAAACCCGGAAAAGTTTCCTTCCGGGTGAAAAATTCCGGATTTTTAGGGTATTTTTAGGGTTTTTTGCGATTTTATCGGAAACGAAGAGATCGATTTTTCTCAATCTCTCCTAAAATATTCGTCAAATTAATATCGATTATCTCACGCAAACCGCGGGAAAATCAAAATTTCTTTCGCGGAGTTATGGCAAAAATAATTTAATTATAATTAAATTCATTATTATTTACACGCTCAAATCTCGAAAACTATTAAGTTTACGATAATTTTACAAGAATACAAATTTGTTAAGCGTAGTTTTTCCAACTAACAAAACAAACTGCATATGTTTATCTTGAAAAGTTCAAAAGTTATAGGGGTAAATCTAAGTCGTGAACATGAGACTCGAGCGACAGATTTATGGTTCAAATTCGCGCAGCAAAGGGATTCCCGAAACCGTTCTCTCCGTAGAGAACAGGGACGAATCGAGAAGGAATTTCTTTATGAATAAATACATTAATATCTCCGAAACGGAAGGTTTACGAAAATTTTACAAGAAACAGAAATTGTTTACAATTATTTTTTCTATCGAACGGTATATTTTCCGAACCTCGCGAACAAGCCGTAACAAAAATCGTTTTTTCCGGAAAATTCAAAATCAAATATCTCCTAAACCGTTAGATTTACGAAATTTTTTCAAACTAGGTGATTTGTAGGGATTATTTTTTTACATCGAATAGTAATTTACAAATTTTTATTCGACAATTAGTTTTTGAGTTATTAGATAAGGTTTAATTTTAATTAGACATAATTAAAATTATCACGCTCAAATATCGAAAACTATTAGGTTTTCGAAAATATTACAAGAATACAAATTTGTTAAGCGTAGTTTTTTCAAACTAACAAAACAAACCGCATATTTTTAACTTGAACCGTGAGAGAGCATTTTACTTTGAAACGTTAACTTGAAGCGGTCGAGAGAGGGATGTGCAATGTGCATTAATATTTTGGCATTTTGGATTTTGGCCGAGCGATTATTAGCATTAGCTAATATGTTAGAAATGGGGACGGCACTGCGATGGATATTTATTTAAAACGAAAGAATTGTATCGAAAATGAATGATTCACGGTGGGACTAGTTTTTAGGTTGATAAGGTGGAATCGGATGATGTTTTACTTTACTTTGTTATTTTGTTCTTGGGTGTTAATAAAGAAAGACGTACAATTATTTATTTTTCGGGGTGCGTTTATAAACCTTATTTGATTTGAAGCGAACAAATTTTTGGATTTGGACGCTATTATCAAAGTTTTATTAACAAATATAGCTAATAAACTTTTGAGCTTACAATTAGTGATTTGTGATAGTGAAGCAGTAGTGTATGGTTGTATAGTAGAGTGTATATGGTGGTAGTGATTGCCTGACTAAGTGACAAGCAAGACCACCAAAACATTTAATTGCAACAATTGACGACCTGGCAACGGGTCAGTGTCCCAAGAAAGGGCGCGTTAGCGCCCTTTCCAACCATTCTGCGAGTCCTACTAACTATACAACTGAAACCGAAAGAATCCATTCATTCATTCACTGACTCATTGGCGTGTTTTATTTTTTACGGCCAAACGCGAAGGAAAATCGTCGCGGAAAAAACGCTATCCGACGTAACTCGACGAGATCTATCGGAAAATCGATATTTCGAAACCCGGAAACTTTTCCTTCCGGGTGAAAAACCGGATTTTTGGGGTATTTTTGAGGTTTTTCGAGATTTTCTCCGAAAATCTTCCAACGATTTTCTTTAAAATTTCCCAAAATATTCTTTAATATATTACCAATCACCTCACGCAAACCGCATATCCGGGAAAATCCATTTACCGGAGTTATAGGAAAAACAAATTGTCATTTTCGCAATTTCGGCAAAAAAATTGAAATATCTCGAAAAAAGATGCGATTTCGAAAAAAAATTTATTCTTCGAAAATTGTAGAGAACGCTTTTCTCTATAATAGGACATATAAGGGGTTATTCTATTTTGAACCGTTTTTGAGTTATAACGATAAAAAACAAACATTCCTTCGCGAACGAAAAATTTATATTTTACAATTACTCCAAAACTAGCCGTTTTTTGAAAATTTCTCAAGAATCGAAATTTGTAAAGAATAGTATTTTGTATAATATAGGTAGATGGGGTGATTCGATTTTGAGCGGTTTCCGATTTATAGCGCGATATCGATTTTTTAAAATTAACGCGTTTGACAAAAAGTCGAAATAACTCGAAAAAAGATGCGATTTCGAAAAAAAAATTATTCTTTGAAAATTGTAGAGGATGTTTTTTTCCATAATAAAAAGTTTACGGGGTGGTTCCAACTTTAACGGTTGTTGAGTTACGAGGAAAAAACTGCGATATTGCTGGGTAAAACCGAGCTGATTGGCGTGTTTTTTTCTTACGGCCGTACGCGAAGGAAAATCGTCGCGGGAAAAACGCCATCTTTACGAATTTTGACGAGATCTATCGGAAAATCGACATTTCGAAACCCGGAAAAGTTTCCTTCCGGGTGAAAAATTCCGGATTTTTAGGGTATTTTTAGGGTTTTTTGCGATTTTATCGGAAACGAAGAGATCGATTTTTCTCAATCTCTCCTAAAATATTCGTCAAATTAATATCGATTATCTCACGCAAACCGCGGGAAAATCAAAATTTCCTTCGCGGAGTTATGGCAAAAATAATTTAATTATAATTAAATTCATTATTATTTACACGCTCAAATCTCGAAAACTATTAAGTTTACGATAATTTTACAAGAATATAAATTTGTTAAGCGTAGTTTTTTCCAACTAACAAAACAAACTGCATATGTTTATTTTGAACAGTTCAAAAGTTATAGGGGTAAATCTAAGTCGCGAACATGAGACTCGAGCGACGGATTTATGGTTCAAATTCGCGCAGCAAAGGGATTCCCGAAACCGTTCTCTCCGTAGAGAACAGGGACGGATCGAGAAGGAATTACTTTATGAATAAATACATTAATATCTCCGAAACGGAATGTTTACGAAAATTTTACAAGATACAGAAATTGTTTAGAATTGATTTTTCTATCGAACGGTATATTTTCCGAACCTCGCGAACAAGCCGTAACAAAAATCGTTTTTTCCGGAAAATTCAAAATCAAATATCTCCTAAACCGTCAGATTTACGAAATTTTTTTCGTACTACGTGATTTGTAGAGAATATTTTTTTACACATCGAATAGTAATTTACAAATTTTTATTCGACAATTAGTTTTTGAGTTTTTAGAAAAGGTTTAATTTTAATTAGTCATAATTAAAATTATCACGCTCAAATATCGAAAACTATTAGCTTTACAAAAATATTACAAGAATACAAATTTGTTAAGCGTAGTTTTCTCTAACTAACAAAACAAACCGCATATTTTTAACTTGAACCGTGCGAGGGCATTTTACTTTGAAACGTTATCTTGTAGCGGTCGAGAGAGGGGTGTGCAATGTGCATTAATATTTTGGCATTTTGGATTTTGGCCGAGCGATTATTAGCATTAGCATATGTTAGAAATGGGGACGGCACTGCGATGGATATTTATTTAAAACGAAAGAATTGTATCGAAAATGTATGATTCACGGAGGGACTAGTTTTTAGGTTGATAAGGTGGAATCGGATGATTTATTACTTTGTTATTTTGTTCTTGGGTGTTAATAAAGAAAGACTTACAATTATTTATTTTTCGGGGTGCGTTTTTAAACCTTATGTGATTGAAAGCGAACAAATTTTTGGATTTGGACGCTATTATCAAAGTTTTATTAACAAATACGGCTAATAAACTTTTGAGCTTACAATTAGTGATTTGTGATAGTGAAGCAGTAGTGTTTGGTTGTATAGTAGAGTATATATAGAGGCAGTGATTGCCTGACTAAGTGACAAGACCACCAAAAGATTTAATTGCAACAATTGACGACCTGGCAACGGGTAAGTGTCCCAAGAAAGGGCGCGTTAGCGCCCTTTCCAACCTTTGTGCGAGTACATATTATATACTTCTATATACTTATTATTCTTATACTCTTATACTTTTCTTCTTATTCTTCTTCTTTAATTGAAGTCTTGCATTTAGTACATCTGCCAGAAGACGCAAGTAATTGGTCGCAAGTAAGAGTCGGTAAAGGACCTGCGGCCCTTATCGTTCCAGCGTTTCGATCGAAGACTATAGACCGTAGACAAACTTCCAAAATAAATTAATTTTTTTGTACTTTTTTATATATTATTTTAAATCCCCTGTATTATTTTAAAATACAAGCAGTAAATCGTTATTATTTTCAATATTTTATTTATCCAATAATTACATACATACATAATGGCGTCTTTAGATAATTAGATCAAGTTCTTAAATAAATTAGAGTAACAGTTCTTCGACAGTTTTTCTTTTATCCTCTCGTTTCTAACATTCTACATTTGAAGAAAGTCGGAGTCAAACGGTCGATTCGTGGATTTTCAGAATCCCTAAAAAAATAAAAATCAATGTTATATTAAAATTTAACAAATTTAACTGTTATTACTAAACACCACTTCCATGACCGGCCCAGGAGGCAATAATTTCAAGTATCTTAAAAAGCTGAACGATAGAAAGTAATTGGAAAAAGATAATAGAAATTATCCGTGGTGTATGTGGCCTCGTTATCGGATTCCCCATAAGTGAATCTGTAAACATTATAACATATTTATAATGAATACAGATAACTTATAGGCCTACCATAAAAATTTATATAAAAAAATTTTAACGTTATTGGCTTTTTCTAATGTATTTTCCTCATTATTGAGAAGCTTTAGAAAACTTTCAGCATTTTGCAACGTTGGTTATTTTAGTCATTTAAGGCATTATCCGCCACCAACGTTTTTAACTTATAAAACGATTGGGACTACTATCTGTTATTGAAATTACGTTTAAGGTGTGGGGCAGAGTTCGTGTCCTAGTCGGCCAGTGGGGACTGCAACTTTTTTGGACAGAACTTAAGCCAGCACTTACCTCTTTTAACCACAGATGTAAATAGATCACCGGAATCGTTAAAGTTAAATGCTGAAAATGTATATTGCATAATAAAATTTAAGTAAATCTTAAAAATTTTATTACCTTTCTAAAAAACTAGTCTACTAGTTCTTTAAATACGATGTTATTTGCGTGTGCGATGTCGTTTAAAACATCGTCTGTTGAAATCAAAACACGCATATCATCGGGCGATCGTACTCTATTCAGAGCAACTTAAAGTTGCCCTTGAATAAAGCAGGGCGAACGTAAATCCATCCCTACAATGTCCAATGTTTGGCCTTGTGCT
Source organism: Phyllotreta cruciferae (assembly GCA_917563865.1). Taxonomy (NCBI): domain Eukaryota; kingdom Metazoa; phylum Arthropoda; class Insecta; order Coleoptera; family Chrysomelidae; genus Phyllotreta; species Phyllotreta cruciferae. The sequence goes on along the minus strand of OU830620.1, from coordinate 4,678,149 downwards.
TTGTGTACGGACATTCCATAGGCCAACTGCAAAGGAAATAATTCGAATAATTCGATTCATCTCGATATCATTATTCTTATTAATTTTAAATTTAAAATTTATTCTCGGAATTGCATATTCGGTATTGTTGCAATCGTCCGATCGTCTAACTTTGATTAATTTATTACTAATCGAAATAATGATGACTTTCGTACCGTTTACCAATCGTTCATCAAAATTTAGCTGAATCGATTGAGACCATTTTCAATCGCAGGAAACGACGGGGGCCAAAGTTACGGCCCTTTCAAGTTTCAATTTTAACACTTCAAAAATACGATTTTCACCTTGTTTATCGCGGTTTCTAGGGTAACCTAGTTTCTAGGAAAATAATAAAAAATAATAAACAAGGTAAAAATCGTATTTTCGAAGTAGTAAAATTGAAATTTGAAAGAGCCGTAACTCCCCCGTCGTCTCCGGTGATTGAAAATGGTCTCAATCGACCCATCTCAACATTTTCAAAAACACAAAAAACTTACAATTTAATGGCGTTTATCCCCAAATTCTCGCCGAACTGCGACGAGGAGCGCCTCCATGGGGTCAACGCCATTTTTCCTGTTATCGCGTCGCCATAGGTACTCACACAAGTACTCCGCAAAACTTTCGTCTGTCGGCGGTTTGCGGAGTCTAAACCAGTCTTTGATGGGGCGCCAGGTCGCTTCGATGCGCTGGGTGTGAGTACCATCGGGAGCTGTAATTTAACAAAATAATAATATTACATATACATCGTTGACGAAAATAAGTAGTTACTCACCAACAAACGGATTGCCCTTGTCGCTGTGGTTGACCTTCTTGTGGATATAACCATGGTCCGGAAGCCGATCGTAGGCACGCCAACAATCGGTGTGGACTTCTGTACCAGGAATAACCCACTCCTGGATTTGCGCGATCAACGTAGTGTGATCGCGTTCGTCGACCACGATAGCCACAACATCTTCGCGTCCATCTTCGATCATGCCGAGTACCCAATGACCGTCCATACGCCGGCCACGGTGGTACTTCCGCCTACCGACTTTGGATTCGTCGATCTGGACTATCTTTCCAGGCCCGCCAAGTTTGATGTTCGCTTGGCGAGAGGTGAAGTCGTCAACCACCATCTCGCGGCAATAGCGATACCTAGAAAAAATTAATTGTAAGCAAAATATAAGCAGCATTTAAACAAAATTATTTACCAGGCCACAATAGTGGGTTCACTTAATTGAGTGCGTTGCTCGGAGGGAATCGACAAGTCAATTCGGCATAAGCCACGCGACCTGATAAGGAGGAAGCCGGCTGTTCTCGAACCAAGTGTCCGAAGCAACAGCTGTAAACTTGTTACAACCATTCTTCGGACACTGGAAGCGGCCACATCCGTGCTGTCCTCCTTCATAAAGCCGCGTGGCTTTACGGTGGCGGTAGCACTGAGGCCCAACCGTCGGCAGCAGTCCTTGCTCCTGAGCCCAGGAAATGCCTTCGGCTTGCGTTGGAAGGCGCTTCGTATTCCAAACGCGCACGATTGGTGGGAAACTTGAAGAAGTCATAACTAGAAAACCAAACCATGTTAAAACAAGTTGAGGAGTATAAAACTACAAATTCATGATACTTACTTGTAAAACTTAAATCGAAAACTCAAACACTCAAATATAATATAACAATAATATAACAAAAATAATAAAAAGAATTAAAACAACAATAAAAAACCAACAAAATTAAATTAACAAACCAACTCAAAAAATCGCAAAAAATCAATTGAATTATCAATAGCAACGGGATTCAATTATTTTCACAGAAAAATTATTACGAAAAAAGGCAAATACCAATATCAAAAAAAAAAAATCACTTAAATGACAAGTTTATTCGTCCAATGAAATACAATTAATACATAAAATGACAGCATGTGTCATATGAGCTCCTACACCCGAGCCGATCCGCCGATTATTTAGTACGAGCCCCTGGATTCGTACCCCCATTTGGGGAGCTTCGCTCCCAAACCCTTCCCCTTTCCACTACCCGCCCCAGTTACAGGCCTACCTAACGGCGATCCTACACCCGAGCCGATCCGCCGATTATTTAGTACGAGCCCCTGGATTCGTACCCCCGTTTGAAAGGGGACTCCGTCCCCTTTCGAACCCCTGTATTCGACCCCCTGGATTCGTACCCCCCTTTTGGGGAGCTTCGCTCCCAAAGCCTTCCCCTTTCCACAACCCGCCCCAGTTACAGGCCTACCTAACGGCGATCCTACACCCGAGCCGATCCGCCGATTATTTAGTACGAGCCCCTGGATTCGTACCCCCATTTGAAAAGGGACTCCGTCGTTTCCTGCGATTAAAAATGGTCTCAATCGATTCAGCTCGACATTTTCTATCGAGTGAGACTATTTTCACCCCTAAAATTCCATTTCACTAAAGTAAAGTCTAGCCGTGTAATAAAACAAAGCGCACCAACCTTCAATTTAAGCAAATGATCCGGTACACCGGATTCCGTTGCATGATGCATCACCTCGTCGGTAATGATGCCAGCTAACAGTTTCTGTTCATCGCTCAAATAATCGGCACTGTTCAATATCACCATATTCCCTTCCAAACGATCCATTACAATAGTGTTGATTTCGTCTAAGTTGACGTTCAAAGCCGAAAGAATCGCACGCTTGGCACATACGTCTGGATCGTGTAGTAGATCTATCGGAAAAACAAAATCGATTAAATCATCTAAAGTCGTTAGGAATTCCACTTTCTTTAAAGGTGGAATCATTAAACGTTGACCGTCCGCATCCTGAACAGGTACGGTGGGAATTTTCCCGTCGCCGACGTTTAACAAAAACGAAGAAAATTCCGGATTACCCGTTACTCTGTGTGGCGTTTCCAGTTTGAATACCTTTACACTTGGCCAAATGTTGGAGTTTTTCAATGTAACTGCTACAATGACATTCGGCGTGTAGGCACTCCTCACAATCGGAGCAACTTGTCTGAAATCACCTGAAAAAACTACAATTTTGCCGCCAAAAGGTAATTGGCATTGCAACAAGTCTTTTAGTGATTTGTCAATCATTTCGATATGAAATCTATTTGTCATTGGAGCCTCGTCGAAAATTATCATTTTCGAATATTCTATCAGTTCGGCACGTTGACAGTAATTCGTCATATTCCACATTTAACGCGTCTATGTCTATTGGTAACTTGAACAAAGAATGCGCAGTCGTACCACCTGAAAGGTTTAATGTAGCTATTCCCGAAGATGCTACACAAAGAGCGACGTCGTTATTCGATCTAACGTTAGCTGCGATTACCTCGAGAAGTTTAGACTTACCATAACCTCCGGGAGCGTCAATGAAAATGACCCGTTGGTGGTTTTGAGTCGTCGTCATTGTCGATGGATTATTATTTAACAACAACGCGTTAACGTAATTGTAAATTATTAATTGGTCGTTTGACAATAAGGGGAGCCATTGGTTAAGAAATGACTTTAAATCGTCAACGTTGTATTCCATTAACTCCCTTATCAGTTCCGAAGTGTCGTCCTTGACGTCAGGAAGGCCGGCTTTTACCAAGTCGGTACCGTGCCTTCGTAATGATCTGTCAATTTGTTTTAAACCTTCGAAAAAATTAACTCACCTGGCGCGACAATGTATATCAAAAGAGCGAAGAACGCTCTCAAACGATATCCGTACATAAATTTAGCCGCCTCTTTCAAAGCCTCCCTGTATTCGATGTCGTCGTTAAACAAGCCGACGCGTCTGGCAGCTTCTTGGAATGTCGAACAATCGGCGCCGCCAATTTTCAACATATCATCATAACCGGTGGCTGGAAATTTAGCAAACAATACACGTAAATAATATTGCTCACCTCTATTTGGAGCAACCCAATACATTCTGGCAACCTTTGTGCGCCGTTGCCGTTCCGTAAGGTAATGCTTTCCATCGACAAACGGGTGAATTTCCGTAGTCTTGGTCTTAGGTAGGACGCCGTGTACAATATAATTTTCATAGAAATCGGTGTACGTGGTAGTCGTCAAAGTGGCCAATCGATCGACGGGTCGATCAAAGTGCAACAGCAACTTTGACGTGGAAGTTCGAATGGCTTCCTCCTCGTTACCGGTTCTAAAACAAACGTTATGTTGATTTTTTAAATGGACAGGTAACATTTCAGCGGAAGGAACAATTCCGTTCGTATTGAATTCGAGGATACGCCAACAAGCATCGGTCGCTCCGATATAACGCTTCGTGACGTATTCCTCCACCTCATCCAGTTGGTCCATTTCCACGCACATGCGTCTCAATTGTTCACCCTTCGTTATATATTTAAACAAATAATGAACGACGGAACGTCCAGAACATTTGTCTAAATTTAGGTGACAATTATATTTTAACAACAATGGCGCATTGTATGCCACAACCCACGTATCGTCTACTTCAAAGACTCCATATCGAAGTTGCACATCTACCTTGTTGTTCTCGTCACGTTTATAGTTGTAGAAACCGTGATTATCCACATACGTAACTGAGCTACATTTTTTGGGAAAGTGTTTAGTACATTTTTTTTAAATTCTTATCGTAACACGGTGGATATTTGTTACTACCGGGCCGTTGTTCTCGAGTACAAAACGGTCCGTGTACCATATGCCTCAACACCAATCTTCTCAATTCTCCGTCAGCCTCGTTCTCTGCAGGAATATCGGCCCTAATGAAACGATCTACGTCGGTCGTTTGAATGGGACCATTTTTTACTTTAAAAACAATATGCGTGTGTGGCAATCCACGCATTTGAAATTCAATGGTATAAATAAAGTATACCAATTCCCCCAAACCAACGACCGGATCGCAGGTCTCTTAACAATTCGTCTAAATATAATTTAAAGACGCGAGTTACTACCTGCGGCTCGCCCATTTTACAGGATTGGTGTGTCGACGCTTTGATTTCCGGCCATCGACCATTCGCAGTGAATGTCAAAAAATAATCGGGAATACCTAAGCGCTCGACCACCGCCATCGTGTTCATATATTTAATTTTCATGAACCTGGGACCGCCTGTAAAGGATTGAGGTAAATATATTTTACCGGCTACGAACCCTTCGCCTCGAATGGTTTCGTCCTCGCCTAGATTTTGACATTCCCGACGAGCGTCGTCGCGTCAATGGTTCAATGTGCACACGTCAGTTACCTCGGCCAATGTACCGACGTGCATCTGTCCGGCTGTCGTGTTTCTTTGAAATCTACTTATGAAATTAAGGCGCTCCTCTTCAATTCTACAATGCATGTCTACTAACCATGTTTCGGATAATTTATTAAACGTCGTGAAACGTTCATCCGACAGTAGTAGACATCTTATGTATCGTAATTGGCTAAGCTTACCTCCTTGTTTATCAGTTTTACCGATTCCCCATCCGTTCGCCCCGTACGGGTAGAGAAGAGAGTACTGCATCGGTTCCAGTAACGGATGAAAAACAGGTAGTGTTCGTTGCTTTGCTCCTTTGCCAACTTTCCAGATGACGATGCTTCTGGGGTCGTAAGGTTCTTCGGTCGTGTTTATTACAGCTGCAACCTCATTCGATTGTGGCTGTTCGCCCAAAACGGGACCGGCCTGTCGTCGCGTTTTGCATTCAAACACCAAATGTGCTTTGTCGCTGGGCTCCAACAAAAGTCGCCTGTAATGTTTGACAAAAGGATTATTAATACGATCAAGATAACTGCTTATTTGATCAATAATATTACTTTTCAAATAATTGAATTTGCTTGCCTCCATACGTCTGGCATCGCCGTCGTCGATGTACATATAACTATGATTAGCATAAGACGTACCTTTTAGGTTCAAATCCTGTACCTTATGGTATGTTCTACCCTGGATTTTTAGGAAACCCAAACCTGTCTTGTGTTTCCATTTGGTAACCATAGCACAGAAAGCGAATAAATCGTTGTAATGACGAGGATGCCAAAAACAAGGGATCGCTGTAGAACGGAGCATCTAACGGTTTCAATTTCAGAACGTTGTACAGATTTTGACCGCAACACCACTTCTTGCGACCGAGTTCCTCCTGAAATAGAGGAGCCGCGCAATGTGGACATTTGGTGCAATTTACTGGATGAAGGAAGGAAGGAAGTGATGAAATTTTTAATGCAAATTTTTTAATTTTTACATATTCCTCATTCGTCTTAAATTCTCCAATTAACAAGCTATCGCGACGACGCAACGGTGCTGAAAGGTGTTTTCCCGGATGGGTCGTTCTGTAACGTTTTACCGCTTGTTGATATACTTCCGGGTTGGATGACTGATAACGTTTTCAGTTTCCCTGCGAACTTCAGATTTTGATGTAATATATTTATTCTCGGCTGCTCTATGACAATCTGGATGTTCCACCTGATGGCGCTTAGCAGCTTCTAATAGTGATGCTGCGTTTTTTTTCCCATATATTTTAGCTGATTTTTTTTGCGCTCATCAAGTGGAACATTCGAAGCCCTGCGCCCTCTTTGGCCTTTTTCACTTTCTCCGGTATTAATACCCAAGGCAGCTACGCAACTCTCAATTGTAGACATCGCTGATATCACATCATCCTGATCTGCCGGTATAAGATCATCAGCATGTGTGGACAATCGTTCTATTTTCGCATGAACACTAGGAATAAAAATATTTGAATGAATAATAATTTTAGTGTTCTCAGGAGGTGCTTCTGAGACTGCAGCCTTAGGTTTAGGACCCACTTTTTTGGGACGCCCTCGTCCCACTTTTTTAGTAGACATCGATGTAGTCGGGTCTATATTATTCGAAACGGAATTAATCGATACACTACTTACATTCGTCAAGTGCGTATGTTTATTTTCCGTCAAAGTTACCTGGTCCGCTGGTAAAACATCAGCATGCGTGGACGTCATTTCGTTTTTCTCATCAACCCTAGGGATGAGAATATTAGAATGATCAATCAGTTTTGGTGTCTTAGAAGGAGGTTCTAAAACTGCGGTCTTGGGTTTAGGACCACGCTTAACTTTCTTGGGACGCCCCCTTTTGCTAGTGGACGCCGAAGTAGTCGTGCTAAAATCTGACAAATCTGAATTTATCGATACGGTACTTACGTTTGCCAAGTTCGTATGGTCATTTTCCGATACAGTTACCTGTCTACGTACAACGTTCGATCGAACTTCGAAACTAATTCGATGGATGCTGTACTGTCTCTCGATGCCGTCGCACGCAGAATTGATCAGTAGCAGATGAGCTAAACTGTCAATATCTGCGCAGGTAAACAGCCTCGCCTTATTATTGTCTTCGCACATGTCTTATTTGCCCCATTCGTTGACGGCATGCGAGTCGAATAAATACGTGGGCCATTCATTCTCTTTCCAAAAACTGACAGTTCGGCCTTGACCTATATTGGAAAAAAATGAAATTAGTTTCTATACTGAAAATAGTATGAGTACCTCTTCCGGGCATATTTTTACATTACTAAACATTATTTTAATATTTACTGTACAAAAGTAATTAAATATTTACCCGTAAATAAATATCCACAGGTCACACTGTCAGTTTGAAATCGTTCCAGAAGAATGTCCCTTAGGATATTCTTCTTCTCTGGCAAGTCTTCCAGGCATCGTGGAAAATATCCGCCGTTAACTGCCTCTATTTCTCTAACTACCACGAGTTGTCCCAAAATACTTACTTCTCGTGGTAATTCCTCCGGTTCGAGAAATGGAGGTCGTTCCTGTAATTTGAAAATACATATTAATAATTATAGAGTAAAATTATCCAAACATTGAATTTTAAAGAGTTTTCTCATTTAAAATAAAAGCCGGCATTAATTCTACGTAACGGTACAATATTTTCGTACATTTCAGTTCCGTTTATCAATATTTGATCAATTGTTTGACCAAAGAACGGAATCCCCAGATGCCTGTACGCAACGGCTAGGCTAGCATTCGGGACACAGCTAGCGTTTCTAGTCGTCGGCAGAGCTTCTCTATCGCCTTGGTGGAAGCTTCCCATCGCAATACACGAATAATTCATGTCTGAAATACATATAAAACACAAATTTTGTAATAGGCAGTATTCATACAAGTAAAATACCTTTGATCCTCTAAAAGGAATAATGTTGTATTTAAAACGATTAACTTACCTGTTTATAAATCTAAATCAATATCACAAATCAAAAAGTCGCCTTAATAATTTTTCGGATGTCAGCGAAAAATAAATTGATTTATAAATAACAACCGAGTTGACAAAGGGCTTCAGTTATTTTCATAGAATATACGATACATTACAAATAAGGGCAAGGATCAATATCAAAAATGTATCACTAAATGTCAAATTTGTCATTTTGATGTTTTACTCATTCGTTGACATAACCTTTGATATACAGGGCGTTTTTCATATACGGATCCTCGCTCGATTCGCTCGTTCGGTGACATTGATTTGGGTCTTTTAGTTAAAGTTAAAACACCCTGTATATCATTTTTATTATTTTCAAAAATAAAAAATACCTTGATGTAGATAGAATTTAATTTTTTAGAATTCTTTTATATTCTGTTAAAATTATCATTTTGTTTAATTTTGAAATTTCCTTTTTATTTATTTTTTAGAATTCACTTTATTGTCAAGCATTGTGGCAAAAAGACATGCAGAATTCTTTATTAATATTTGTGACATTTTTGTAGTTATTTGATTTTGGATCTAACCGAACCAAAGCGCGGAGTGCAATTAACAGTGGAACAGTTAAATTTATTATAATTTATCGCGACGTCCTATTGAAATTTACACTGGTCGACTAGATTTAAGCCGGCTAAGAATTTTACATTGATTTCCCTATTATGCGTGATTTTATTTCCAATTGTGTATGGTAACCGACTACCCAAAACTACCGAACGAAATAAACCTAAATTAGGTTTCGTTTGCGTTCGGTCTTCTATGTGAAATTGTCCAATCAAAAAAATTGAAATATATTTAATTTTTCGATAGCAGCGCGTCTTATAGCTGGAAACTGTTGCGAGGTCAAATTTTCCCTATGCTTTAAACAGTCTCTTATATTTTGTCTATGGAGTAAGCTTTCCAAACAGTCGCACAAAATATAAATTCAATAAACTGTTTTTACTGAAAATTAATTAGTACTTCTTTTATTTAAATATCCACATAATCAATAGTTATATTAAATAAAATATTTATATATCTTATTACATATTATTATACATTTATATTATTGTAGAGATTTTAATTGGGTTAGATTAGATTTGATAAAAACTCATTTAATGAACACAAACTGTTTAATGAATAAGACAAAATGCAAGTGGCCCGACGCAACGCCATTTGTAGCAACAACGACGAGAATGACAGTTCGTAACGTCACCGAACTAGTGACCTTGATACCTAACTACTACCAACTAAAATATATCGCCGTACAAAGGGGTACCAATATAAATGTAGGTAATAATTAACAATTATACAAAGAAATTTTGACAAAAACTGTGGTTAACTAATATTACATACATTATTGTATACATGTATGTAGGATCTTGTGTTGGTGAACTCAAACAAAGTATAACACGGAGTCGCCACAAAGGTTCTTTATTCACGACGTTCCGGCGAAAAAAATCAAAAAAGTACAACGGTCGTTCTACAGGGTGGTCCAGTTTATAATGGCATAACTTTAGGAAATGATGGATAACGTTAAAATAATGATAATTTTTCAATACTTATATAGCCGGGAAAGCTTTGTTTTCGAGATACAGGGTGTTGAAATTAAAAAAAATATATGTATTATTTTGGATATGGCCAAAACGGCTGCTTGGAAAAATTTTAATTTTGGCACACAGGATAAGCTAAGGATTCTTCATGAAAATAAATCATAGCTTACTTCCAGAATATTTGCGATGATAGTAGTCCTACATAACCGGAGAAAATATCCGCCATTTTGTAATAAGTGAAGATATTGACTTTTTATTCTAGGGTTGTGCAGCATTTTTCAGGTGCTTCAAAAGGGTGTGTCACAAGACCCCCTTTCCATTTAATTTTTTTCCCCAAATGGCGCACAGTCGCCATCTTGAAATTTTCATCTGTCAATTTCACTCCAAAATATAGTAATCATGCATCAATTTCATTATTCCAAGTTTCAATTTTTGAAGTTGACCCGTTCAAAAAATAAAAGGGGGGGGGGACATTAAAGAAATGCACTGTATGTACATGCCTTTCATGAAGTCTGATCATATGATTAATGTACAATTTAGTAATTAACAAAAATAAACTATAATAACATGTATAATAATAATAATATGTATATAATCGCTGATCAAGAACTTTGGTTGGATTGTTGGCAAGTTCTCGGAAACATGTTGGTTGTTGACGATATCTGAGTTATTAGATATCGTTTCATTTATCCATTGGGAAAAACACGAAAGCCTTGTAAACACTGATGGAAATCCGAGCGTGCAATTCTCCATAGTGTAACTAGCCAATGCGAATAAAATACCATCCAAGATTAAAGGGCTTCCCGAATCGCCCGAGCAAAATCCCTTTCCGCCTGTACCGTCAGTGCAAAGTTGACTGCTCGTAATATCCTAGAAAATATCATTTTATTATTTTTTTTCTACAATTCTTACCTACTTTTTCGAAAACGGCTCCACATGCTGCATTCGACATAATTGTCACGTTGACTCGTTTCAATAGGCCTACATTACCGGATTCTGTTTCTCCGTATCCAACAACAGCGCCGATTCGTCCCTCGAAGGTACTCGTACCTTATTATAAAATTATTATTAAAGGACGCCCAAGCTATATTCATGCCATTATTTCAATTTTGGTTATTTCCACGCAGTTCAACATTTCCCTAAGGCACGATGCTTGAGCGTTCGCATTCGAGAATTCGTAAAATTACGAAGTGTAATTTACGTTTACGCATTCGAATTAGGGTTGGTAATCTGGAGATCCACTCGTAATGAGAATCATAATCGTGTTTTGAATGCAATCGCATGGCAACGATGCGAAAACAATCTGAAAACAATCTCAGAAACTCAAACGTTAATTACGAGTGGTGTAGAAATATGTATTTAAAATAAAATATAGGTACTATACGTGGTGTTTTCAAACTTGGGGTTTAAATGGGTAGATAAATGCGGTCGTAATTCAGAGTTTACAAAAGTTATCAATAAATTAACCCGTCAGTAAAGTTGTCAATAAAAAAGAGCGTCCAAAAATCGTATCTCAAAAAAAAGCGACAGTTAACCACTTTTAAGCCACTGTTAGTTAACCACAAGCGAGACGATCGAATAATGGTTGTAAACAGAGACAATTTACGAGACGGGCAACTCAAATAGGAGATTTTGTTCGGTAGCCCATATCATTCAAACATATATCTGTCCTTTGCTTTTTCATTATTCGCTATATACATTCAACTCTCTTTTCCGCATAAAGGCTAGCAGTAGAGGTCGCTGATGTAAATAAAAACCACTTTCTGTACTACAGTACATCTACAGTATACTACAGTATACAGTACATACATGTTCTGTGATAAAAACTTATTTTACAATATTGCCAAACCGTTTGTTCTTGTTGTTGTTGTCTTTGTAGAAAAGCAAAAGTTAGATAAAGAACGAAGAAAAAGGAAAATGCAAAATTTTGCAACTAAGTATTTAGTTATTTATTTTGCTGTCATGTCATAAGATTATGTAGGTTATGTTATTACAACAACTACTGTAAAATGTATTTTCATTTCATGGAAGTAAAATTTAAAACTTAAAGAAAAATTTTGTAAATGTTCTATTGTGTTATCCCAGTTGCATTTGCAATAATCCGTAAGGAATAAAGTAAATTCTATTGTAATATTTCATGATAAATATAGTTTCAATGGTTAGAGGTAAACAAAAATAATCAAAATACAATTAAAGGATGATGGCCTATAAGCCGGAAGCAAGACTACCTGCATTTTCTTGGATTAGACAATAGGTCTAATTAGGGTGACATTACGTCTGCCACCGATCACCATTCCAATCATCATCAGGTAGACGATATTCTAATATTTAAGTGAGTATTGAGCATGATGAATTTCATTCTTATTGACGGTGTCTTGTCGATAAGATTTATTGTGTTCGTAAAATGGTTTTTTGTTTAATTTGTGGATGTACCGAGCTTGAAGTTCAGAAGTTGCATTATTTTCCCAGGAATATTGACAAGTAAGTAGTGAATATTTTTTTACAAATTGCTTAAGAAGGTATAATTTTCAATTCTGTCATGATGAATTTTTTTTCATCACTTTTTTTGTTGTTAAAATACAATAAAATCTCTTCCATTTCTCTTTCATTTTTACCGATCAATTTATTTTAGGTCTAATCTATGGTTTGAAAAATTGGGCCTTACCATTCCCAACCAGGACATGAGGAACAGGAGGATTTGTAGTAATCATTTTACTGTAAATGATTATACAATGAAATCTAATGCAGTACCTCAAAGATTTACAGCATTACGGCAAAATGAAAATAAGTTGAAACACCCGTGCTTATTGCCTCTATTGCAGTAAATTAATTAAAAGATGTCCTTAAACACATTGTGTTTTTTTTCAGATGCAGAAATTCAGTCTCCAATGGAAGCAGGTCCAAGCGCAGTTTTTGCTACTTCTACACCTATGAGGAATGTTGTCAAAGACAAAAGTAAGCTAATAAAATTGATAAAGTTCATGTTGGTGAGAGAAAGGCGTGAAAGAAATTCCCAGGAAGACTTAGGGCAACCAGACATGTACTTGAAGGAGACGCAAAGGCGAGAAATAGCGATTACAGGGATGAATTATTGCCAAAAAGTAGTATAAAAGAGGAACCAAAATATTTCGAACCATTCGAAAACCAACCATGGGGAAAATCAAGTACGACAACGATTCAGACTGAGGAAGTGGACGCAGAAGAACATCCACCTACTGCAGTTAGTCGTGAAGGAGGGCGAGGGGTAGAGCGTCTTCTACAGGAATGGGAGACCCTTAACACCGGACAGAGATATCGAACTAATCATCGAGGAAGTAAAGAGTACCGACCCCAGGAAGACGGAAACCCCACCGAAAACTACACCGAAGCCACGGACACTGACTGAATTGCCAGTACCAAATTTCAGTCAGTGTCCGACATGTGGATGTAGGCTACACGGTACTACCATCAAAGCCAAACCGGAAGTCAAACCGGAAATTCCGAAGCCGACGATAGAGTTCACCAAATTTAAAATACCAAAGACGGCGATAACACCACCACCAAGGGCAAGCACAGAAAAGGCGATAACACCACCATCAAGGACCCACACGGAGGGAGAAACCAGAGACGGGACCACAATACGTGACGAAAAGAAGAAAAAAACGACGAGAACAGGGAAAACACAAACGGGAGAGGGAAGACAAGAAGGAGCGGAAGGACATGCGGAAGGACATGCGGAAGGACATGCGGAAGGACATGCGGAAGGACATGCGGAAGGACATGCGGAAGGACATGCGGAAGGACAACGGAAATGAGCACAAACTCCGACGCAGACACGAACGCGACCACGGGCACGGACCAGGATCCAACCAAGAGGAAGAGGGAATATATCCAGTATCCGTAAAAACTAAAATAACCAAAATAAATTTACCTTTAAATATATTCTAATTTTTTTTCTTAGCTTATATCATTTTTTTATTTTATTAAAATAGTATATATTTGTAAGTTCTGGTTTGATTTCTGATCGCCTGGAGAGGCTAAGACCAAGGGTAATAAGCAAATTGGCATATAAAACAGACAGATAAACACTGAATAAACACAGATAAAAAATTTTTAGGCACTAACACCTACGGTGTAGTAGTTGCAAAAAACTAGGGGGTGTGTGTGACCTACTGGCCCCGGGTGTAACATAAAATTTTCAAGCATAAGTCTAGACACCAGAATTTCGATTCTTTACAATAAACAGTTAAGTACGCGCGATGGAAGGAACGTGAGAACGACATTTTAATACAGCAAAGTCAGCAGTTTTTCGGATATAAAAAGGGTGAAATCAGACGGCAGAGGCAGTTCATTCCGAACCGAAGAAGAAGCCACCACCAGCCCAGAAGGAAGGAAGCCATCCACCAGCCACCGAAGAGCCGGCCCGACCCGCACTGGGTCCTGAAGCCGAGAGTAGCCTGCCGTCCCGAGAGCCGCCGTGGGTCCTGAAGACGAGAGCCACCCGACACCGACGCCGCACTGGGTCCAGCCGAGAGATGTACGACGCCCCGAAGCCACCCTGCCTGCCACTGAGTACGATCGCTGCTACGGTACGGGACCTGTTCAAAGGTATGCCATCGACAACGGCGAACTTTATAATCACCCAAATACGGTGCACCAACAAAAATCCTAGAGGGAGAAGGTGGACGATGGAGGATAAAGTAACTGCTTTAGCATTGCTGAAGAGAGGCCCCAAATGTTACAACCTTCTAAGAAAGATTGTAGCTATGCCTTCGAAGAAAACACTTCCTAATCTGCTACACAAAAGTTTCCCTTCGAAAGCGGCATTAATGTGCATATGCTGCATCATATTTGTAGAATTTGTACAATTCTAATGGATGAAATGGATATTAAACACCATATCCAATATGACGCTGCTGCTGCTAAAATTCGAGGTTTCGATGAAACTGGAAAATCGTCACAAAAAATGGCCAATAAAGTGCGAGTCTTCATGGCAAAGGGGCTGCTGCGTAACTGGAAACAACCAGTTGCGTATTATTTCTCACACGAAGCAGTACATGGGACGAAATTGGCCGAAATATTGACCGAAGTGATATTAGCATGCCAGAAGGAAGCCAATTTGAGAATTGTTTCATTAATTAATGATTGTGGAACGAACAATGTTAAGACCATGAAGCATTTAGGGGCATCGTCTATGCAGCCATACATTAATATTGGAGGCGAAAAAATTTTTACAATTTACGATCCACCGCATCTACTTAAATGTACTGCTTCACTATTTCGCAAACACAACGTGGAGCTGCAAGTCCCGACGCTGGACAACGCGGTGATGCAAGCCCGATTCAGCGACATCAAGAAGACGTACGAAATCGATTGCAAATCCCCTTTAATTTTTAGGGCTATGCACAAAATTAAAGGGGACCATATGGACCCGAAAATGAAATATGCGATGAAGGTCAACATTGCTGCACAAGTGATGAGTAGATCAGTATCCGCATATTTATATACGTTACTGTCTAGAGGTAATTTAATATTTGACATTTTATTATTTTAATATTTTGCTGTAATTAATAATTTTTTTATACATAGGATTAATTTTTTGTATTTGTTCTAGGAGAATTGGAGCAAAGGGCAATAGCCACAGCGACCTTCATTAACCAAGTGGACGAGCTGTTTGACAGCTTTAACGTCTCGTCGAAGTTTCCTGGGAAGGACTTGAAGTGCCTCATCACCTCTGAGACCGGGCATGCGGAGTATTGGGGCAAAGCTTGGAAAATGGTTAGGGAATGGAGCTTCCAGAGAAGAACCAAAACAGGTACGTTTAGAAGGAACAAGCCTCCATCCCAAATAGCGTGGATGACCACAATAAGGGCTATGAGGGAGTTGTGGAAAGACCTATCCACAACTACACCGGCTTTCCATTCCCTGAAATCACGAAACCTGAACCAGGATGCCCTGAAAAATTTATTTGGGGCCATACGATCCGGGTTTGGAAACAACGATAATCCCACCACGGTCCAATTTGTAGTTAGTTTGAAGACCCAAATATTAAATGGACTGATTAATTTGGGATCGGGAAGGAATTGTGAAGAGGACGATGGCACTCTTCTTTCCAATTTAAATCGCTTTCTAGAGAACGTTGATTCAAGTGAATCCATCGAACCTTCCACATCTATTCCTACTGAACTACAGGGTAGAACAATAAATGCCGAAGAGATAGCAACTGACGTAGCTAATGCAGTCCATATTGGTACTATACCAACTATGTCAGTTGCTTATGTTGGAGGATTTATTGTTCGAAGGATACTATCAGCGGTATCAGATTGCGAACATTGTAAAAATTTGTTATGATGATCCACAAAATACTTTTATTAGTTTCAAGGAATGGACGCAAAATGAAACAAGGCTGGTGTATCCTTCAGAAAACTCCCTCTTGTGGCCAAGTAAGCAATCGAAATAATATTTTACAATGTGTGAGTGATAGACTAAGGACAGCCCTTTTCAACGATTTCATGTTTATGAAAATCCGTTCAGGGGTTTTGAAGTTATTAACGTTTATTTGTAAACATATTCAACCTTCCTCCACCACTTTATTTTAAAAGTTAGAGTCATAAATATATAGCAAAAAAGAATCGCATTTATCTCAACTCTCAAAATAAAATGTATTTTTGATACCTCTACTATGGAAATTTTTGAAAAAAACGGCTTTTAAAAATCAAGATGGCGAATACTCGTAGCATTTTCTCTTGGCCAATTTAGTTATAAAAATTTTTACCGCAAGTCTTTACGACTATTAGTTTTCGAGATATGGCAGGCAACCTTTCTTATTTGGACCCCCGGTACACTAAAGCGTTTTTTTCGTTAGGAAATAAATATTATAATAAAATCAGATTTAAATAAAAATGTATCTGATATAAAAATGCAAATAAATAATAGCAAAAAAGTGTAATTTTTGTAACTGTAATTGCTCATACCTCTCATCAAGTCCTAGCAAGTTCTGACCCATAATTTACTAATGAGTAACCGACCGAATTGTACAATTTACTGCATATTATAAACAAATAATCATGTATACGTACAGAGTGTCCCAATAGTGCGGTAAAGCTCATTTACTCTATTATTATGATAGATACGAAAAAATTATAAATAGGAAAAATGTGGGGCTCCTTGGGAAGTATAATTTAAAATTTCCCAAACATTTCCCATACAGGGAATGTCACCAATGTGCTTTTCCAAATATTTCGGTTTTGTTTAGTCTGAAAATATTACAGCATGATTTAGATTTTGTCTGCATAACTTTGAAAGTTGATAGAACTTAAAATAATGTTAGTTCTTTATATAATATTTTTGCAAAAACGTTTTAGTTTCGGAAATACAGGGCATGAAAAGTGAAGCTGCTTATTTTTTTTACTTTTTTTTTCATAACTTTATAACTGCGTTATGTATAAAGCCTTATACCAGCGGAGTATACAAGTTATACCCACCAATCAAACCCTTCACTTCTCAAAATGTTCCAAATACTCTTTATATTTTCTATGGTAAATGCCCAATTTTTTAGTGACGGTGGTACGCGTTTGTCTTTATTAGATCTTCTCTCAAATTTCATGGAATCCAACATAGGCAAAGCTTCCTTGTTCCAGAAGGTAAAATGAGGGGAAGTATTGCTTAAACCGCTTCTTAATTCTTTATCTTTCTCTGGAAGCCACTTTGACCCATTTATCGAATCAAAAATTTTATCGAACATGTATAACAGGTAAGCAGTGTCCTGCAATTCATCATTTCGAAATAATTGAGACTCTGGAAATAAACAAAAAAATAATAGAATTTAATTGAAATTGAACAAATTTTACGTACTCATTCCAGCAACTAACTGAATGGTACCGGAAAGTCTGCTGCTAAAAATTTGCGCGGCGTTTTTTTACCTTCATTTTCCTCAATCTTCGTTCGTAAATATGTTCGTCGCTTAAATGAGGCAGGCATTTCAAGCCAATTATTGGACCACCATCACATTCATAAATTTTTTGAATGTGCCCATTTTGTAAATTTCTGTGAATTATTGCAACAAAAATGCAATTTTTTTTATAAAATTATTTCGGATACCTTTTAATAAATGTGGGGGATCCAAAATGGGGAAAATTGTAAATTCGTCAATTTCAAAAGAACCCGCTCGATAAAAAATTTCTCTCCCACTTTGAACATATACTTCCCTCGTATCTTTAATGAAACTGTTTAGAACAGTCTCATTGTTTTGGTCACAAATAACTGCGATTGGTTTTAAGCCAATACTTGGCAATATAAATATCTTCGACAAAAGTATAGAAAAGTATAAGATTTCGTACTTTTTTAAAAAAAAGTTAATGATAATAATTTTTCATTTAAGGTAAAAAGTCGAAGATATTTATGTTTTCCTGATTCGCGAAATTGTAAACGAACGAACATGGCACCCATAGAATTTAATACATTTAAGTTTGTTTCCAATTGGTGATGGCTTTTGTAATGCTCTGCCTCGCATAACCGTGTCTGAAAGGCTTTCTTAGAGTTTTTTTCTTGTCTGAATCTTTTATAAACCGTTTTAAAGATACTGTATAATTTTTGTTTCTTTGGAGACATCAATCGTACATTAATTCCAGAATTTAGCAATGATTGGTAAGACGGGCGAAAACCTGTAATAAATAAAAAATATATATTAATTCATTGGACAAAATATAAAAAAATCTTACCATCTATTCTTTTTAAATATGTCTCAGATGTTGGGGTTTCATTTTCAATCTCAGAATTTTGAATTGTTTGTATCTTAAAATATAGTATAATTGTGCTCTTCAATGATGTTACCTATAGAAAAATCAAAACTGGTTCTAATATTAATAGCAGCCAAACAAAAATATACAGTGTGTCCACTAAAGTTCGCACCATATGGGAAACTTTTTTATTGTTAATATTACGAAAAAAAGTTATTCTTCATAAAAAGTTCTGCATTGTGTAAAAACTAAAATACAACCATCAGATATTAAAAATTTTCAGTCGTATACGAGTTTTGTCAAAAAATGTGATTTTTGCTCAAGAGTAAAGTACCTTTATTTTTGACAATATCGAAAATTATTATAAAGAAAAGAATTAAAGAATTAAAAATAACTTTCAAATATTCATTATTCTTTATTTATCAAAATATTTTTTTCGACATTTTTTCTTGAAAAAATTTTGTGAAAATGTTGAAAATTTAAGTTTCCACTTTTTTGCATAATTAATTTAGGATGCACCAGCATTTTTTAAAAGTAGTACCGGATTTCATTTTCCAAAGTTTTCACAGAGAAAATGTAAAAAAAATATTTTTATAAATAAACAATATTGAATATTTGAAAGTTATTTTTAATTCTAAACATTTTTTCTTTATAATAATTTTCGATATTTTCAAAAATAAAGGTACTTTACTCTTGGACAAAAATCACAATTTTTGACAAACCTCGTACACGACTGAAAATTTTTAATATCTTATGATTGCATTTTAGGTTTTGGACAATGCAGAACTTTTTATGAACAATATTTTTTTTTCGCAATATTAACAATAAAAAAGTTTCCCATATAGTGCGAACTTAAGTGGACACACTGTATAAAGGGTAGCTAAATAAACATTTACTAATCTTTCCAACAGCTACAAATGATGTAGAAGGCTCCACATCAAAGGTATCCTGAGGTAATTCACCTAAAAGAAAAAAATATTGAATATAAAGTACTCATATTAGAATCCCATTACTTGTAATAAATAATTTTCTACTTTTTACTAAATTATTTCTATAATAAACATCCTAACTTACCATTTAAATAAAGCGTCGGTATAGCATTTGAAGACAATCTATTATATCTCGTCATATATTTTCTTTCAAAATGTTTATTACAAATTCTTTTATTCTTATAAAGTACTATCGGGTCCATTTCACTTAACACAATATTTTGTATATTTTGTAACCAAGCCCTATATTTTTCCAAAGATTTGGTAGGATTCGGAAATCTATGGTTTTCCTTAGTGTTCTTGTCACATTTTTCAATGCAGCACTTAATGTTGGAAGGCATACAAATAATATACAAATAAAATAAAGTTGTACAAATAAAATAAGTACAACAACTTACAAATAACTACTAATAAACAACTAATAAATACAATAAAACACTACGGCACAAATCGCCCGAAACTCATAAAAAACTTAATTTGCAAAGGATGGTTTTCAATTAATGTGCAAGCAATATGTGACGCTAGACAAATAATAAGAGATATTGTCGCACGTTGGCCTGGTAGTGTACATGATGCTACAATGTTCAATGATTCGTTGATACGAGCTCGATTTGAAAATAATGAGTACCCAGGCACGTACCACTCTGTACCTTTTAGAAGACAATCCTCAAACGAGATCAGAACGGACTTATAATGCGGCACAGATAAGGACTCGCAACTTTATTGAAAGAACTTTTGGAGTTCTAAAGAAACGTTTTCCTTGCCTATCTTTAGGGCTTAGATTAAAAATAGAAACTGCTGTGGGTATAATTGTAGCAAATACCGATTTGTACAATATTGCCACTGAACTTGCTGATGGTGAGGCTAATGAAGACCCAAACATTGTATTTTCCGTCTATTTGAAGATGCTGCAATTATTCATTATTTGGATAACGACAATAATATGTCAGTAAGAACTGCGTTAATAAATACACTTTTAGCAAGATAATTATACTTTATTAAAAAAAATTTACAAATATTTATTTTTGTTTTGTTTCAAATTCAACTTTTTTCATGTGCAACTCAAATGCTTCCCTTTCTTTAAAAATTTCCAAAATTTCCACTTTTTTAATATGTTTTTCATTTTTCATTTTTAATATTTCTTTTCGGTACCCAGTAAGTCCTGCTGCCTTATTTTTATGAATTTTCTCAAAAAGTTGCTTTGGTTGAATTTTCTTGTTATTCCCTGAACCACTAGGGACTGATGCTGTACTCGTAGATGCGAACAGGGGGAACAGGGGGAACAGTAGCTATTACCCGAACAGTAGGCGTTGCGGGAATAGTTTCCACTACAACTGGAGCTAAAATAAAAAAAATATTAGAAATGTGTCTTTAATGATACATAACTAGTGCTATAACTTAAGAAAATAATATTTACCTTCCGCAACATAGTCATTGCTATCGTAGGGATTGTGTCAAATGTACTTAATTGGGAAGAAGCACTTCCTCCGCCAGTCTTATACACTTTGGCCCGTATTCAGCGCCCATGTTTAACGTTAAACTTGCTACTTAAAGCCATCAATTAGAGTCACTTTAACGTTTTGGTATTCTGCGCCACCTTTTATCTCTTAAAAACTCTCTTAAAGTGACTTTAAGAAAGCATGTTTAAATGCGACGTTAAAAACGGCTTTAATGACAAATCGGTATTCAGCGCCCTCTTTTAAGCCTTAAAGCCATCTTTAAAGGGAACTGTATTTAAATGTGACAGGGACCGTCTTTAAGCGTGGGGCGTGGGGTGGTCTATTTTATCGACCCATATATGCGCCGGCGTATTGTCGTGTATTTGTTTACGTTCGTTTTAAATTCGAATATTCAATATTAAATTTCGTTCGTGCGTTTGAGTTTCGTTTTTCGAATTTCATACAATATGGATCGCTTCGATATTGTTAACCGGGTGAATCGTGTTCGAGGTGTACGAGAGTAGACGCCGCATCAATCGGGCGAACCCATTCGAATTCTTCAACGACGTTGAATTCGTTAAAAGATACCGGCTATCCGAGGAAACGGCAAGATTCCTTGTCGATTTAATTCGGCACAATTTGGTAGCCGACTCTAATAATGGCCAAAATATTAGCATCGAACTTATGGTGCTAATAACTTTGCGCTATTATTCCAAAGGATGCTACCAGATTAAAAACGGTAAGTAGCTATTTAAAATATTATACCTAAAGCTTAAAGTCCTTTATAAATTTAATATAAGATATAAAACAAACTGTTTTTTAGGCGACCTGCATGGAGTAAGTCAGGCATCTGTTTCGAGGATAGTCCGAAGGGTATCCGAAGCGATTGCTTCTTTAGCTAATCAGTACATCACTTGGCCAACAGAAAGGCAAGTAATGGCTGTAAAGGAGCAATTCTTTGCAATTGCAAGATTTCCTGGTGTGGTTGGGGCTATTGATTGCACCCACATTAAAATCAAGAGCCCCAAAAAGGAACAACAACTCCTTTACTGCAACAGGAAGGGATTTTACTCCTTAAATGTTCAGGTATGTTGATTTGTGTATGTATTTGTAAATATTAATACAGTGGAGTATATATTTCAGGTTACTTGTGATGCATCGTGCAAGATAACAAATATTGTTTCACGGTGGAGAGGCAGTGTGCATGATTTGCGAATTTGGAATGAATGTGGTTTGAAAGAAGTATGCGAGGGAGGACGGATGAATGGGATAATTTTGGGCGACAGTGGATATCCCTGTCGTTCATACATTTTAACACCTCTGACGGTGGCCAGGAATGCAGCCGAAGAAAGGTACCATAGACAAATATAATTACAATGTACCGCCTTATTACATATTTCTTTCTCTATGAAAGGTACCAGCGTGCACATGCGTCGACGCGAGTTACCATTGAGCGGTGTTTCGGGCAATGGAAGAATATGTTCCGTTCATTGCAGACAGGGATGACAGTGTCCCTGGAAACTGCCAAAATAGCCATTGTTGCCATGGCTGTTTTACACAACCTTAGTAAAGAACGTGATGGCAATGGTAAATTCTTAAATAATTCTAATTTACTATATTATAGTTCATATATATTTTTCAGTTATTCTACAAGTGGTAGAGGAAGAGGTGGAAGAGGAGGCGGAACAACAACTTGGGTTTCCTCCTGTTCCAAATGATGATGGAAACGTCTTCCGTCGAAATTTTATTCGTAGATACTTTTAAGTACATATATCGACTTTGCAGTTCCTTCGAAACTTCCTTCGAACATCCTTCGAAACTTCCAAAAAATGTTTTTTTTCAAAACACATTTTACCATAGGCAGAGCCACTGCTACATGGCACGTACCCAGGTGGTGGATAGGGTATTTTTTGGAAAATGTACCTATACGCCATTCCTTTCTTTTTTTCATTTAAGATTGATTTAACCTAATACCTATCCTATTTTAAAACTGCAATTTCCAAAAATGTCTAACTGTAGACCGTGAACCAAATGGCAAATATTTTATTTTTGAAAACATGATTGAGTTGAAATTTTTGTTTTAGGAGTTAGACTATAACCTTACTTAAGAAGATAAGCTCAAATTTCAATTAAGATTTTTTATTTTTTATATACCGGAAATAAAAGCAAAAGGTACTATTAAACTTTTTATTAATTAATAATTTCTAAATTATAATAAACAATTTTTTTAGAGGCTGCAGATGTTGATTGAATTCGTGAAAAAATATGCAAGGACTATATAAAAGAACAGAAACAAGTTATTTGGATATTTGGAATGCGAAAAATTTTTATCACAGAGTTAGCAGAGGAATTGGAAAACAGTGAGTCAATTAATTTTCCCTCAATTTTTTGATTTGCAACTGTAGCACTTCCTTTTCCAACTCGTGCTTTTCTTTTATATTAGAAATTTCAAGCTTCTGCTTTTCTTTTATACTAAAAATTTCAAGCTTTTCCTTTTCAATTTGTTTTTCCAGAAGTTCTACACGCAGAGCTCGTTCCTCTACTTCTAGACGAAGCATTTCTGTTTCAAAAGATGACATCGGTGCTTTTCTTTTTCGGTTTCGAGGGATAGTTTCCGAATTTTCGGCAGGAACCGGCGAAGGCGAGGGAACTTGTTCAACAACAGTAGTGACAGTCGAAGTAGAAGGAATTGAGGTAGGAAGAAATTGAAGTAGAAGGAATTGATGTAGAAGGAAATGATGTAGAAGGAATTGTTCTAGATGTAGAAGGAAATGAAGTAAAAGGAATTGATATAGAAGGAATTGTTCTAGATGTGGAAGGAATGGCTTCAGGTTCAACATTCAGCAGGAGTTCAACAGGAGTCGCAACAACAGGGTTTCTATAAAATTTTTAGATGAGTCTAATATACTAACAAGTCTTTTTTTCCCGTAGATCTACATTTATTAATAAAGTATGAAAAATAATTTATGTTTTATTTAAAATATCCTAAATATACATCGAATTTAAATATATTCAAATACATACCTGATTTCATTTTGCGGAGTTGTTTCTTCCTGAATTTGAATTGGAGCATTTAAAATCTATAATAAAAAAATAAACACTAGTTAAGTCAATATCAAACAAAGCTTGCCGTAAATAAATGCATAAATACTTGCCATTAAAGAATCAGAATCGAAATCATTTGCATCTTTCTCGAAATCTTGTGGAGCGATGGAGAAAATGCTCCATTCAATTTCGGTTGGAGACGTAGGGCTGCGTCCTCCTCCAGTTGCTCGTAAGCTTTTTTTGTAGTTCGAAATTTTTGTTTTTGCTTGTAATTTGATTCTAAAATACAGTTCTCTCAAAGTTTTCCAATTCCTCTGATGACCCTGTGATTGGAAAAACTCCTCGCATTTCTTCCAAATACCTTGTTTTTCTTTGATTAGGTTGTTCCCCGCACATTTATTTTCCAAAATACTTGCATATTTTTTCACAAATTCCACCACTAAAACCTTTTCATCCTCAGAAAAATTAGATTGCCTTTTTTCTCAGACATTTTAAAATTTTAATGAAGCGTCTCTTTTTCCAATTCGTTGTTTTGGCACAACGACGCATGCGCAGTATGAAAGGTATACTAAATTTGCAATGTTGCCACATATCAATTTATTTAAAGGTGGTTTTAGTTAAAGGGATGTTAAACATGAGCGCTGAATACCGATCTGTTTTTAAAGTCACTTTAAGGTAAGAGGAACATTAACTAAAAACGGTTTTAAAATGACACCGCTGAATACGGGCCATTAACTTTAACCTAAAATCACATAGAAATAGAAAAGATTTTTTTAAATTTAGCAAATTACTACTTACTTTTTCATCAGCTTTATGTTTTTTCGTCGTTTTTTAAAATTATCATAAAGCAATTTTAATTGATTTCCATTTATTATGCCAATTTTACGGTACTATTATACGTTTCGGAAACTTTTTCGCAGGCTTGTGCTTTCGCTTGAGAAGAAGTAGCATCGGTTTTTTTTTATTTTCGATTATGTTTTTGTATTCCTCGACGATGGTTATTAAATTTTCCTTCACCTCTTCTAAATAATTTTAGCTTCTTTCCCTTTTTTTATCCATTTCAAAATCACTCTCAAACTCAAACTCCAACAATTATTCACACTGACAAAAACCAAAAAATTACCTAACAATCAATCATCTGAATGTCGTTCAAAATCTTCCTTTTTTGGAAAGATTTGGATTTTAGAGGTTGGTTTACACAAATATTTGTTTAAACTGTTAGATAGCTAACTGAATATTAAAAATGTTGGTGAAACGCCAAAAAATTTAACTGTAGTTTAAAATTTATTTTGATTAGAGATTTATGTGACGTTGGTGAAACCGGACATATATAATTTTAAATTGTAGCCACCATACATGTACATATTTAACCCGAAGGAATTTTTAAAATCTCTTTCCGTTTGCCTACAATAGTCCATCCCATTGAGTGTAACTCACCCTGTATATAACCAATATGAAATCGCGGTAGTCTTTAAACTCTGATAGTTTCTGTTTGTCCAAAAACGATTCGAAGAGAGACCAATCTGCTGCTTTTTCGTTGTATCTTTTCCAGGGTAGGTCATTGCTGATGTGTCTGTATCTTTTAATAAGGTTTCATTTAGCAAGATGATATTGATGTTTTCTTTCCTTAATAACTGAATTAGTACCTCCCTGTTAGTGCGAAAACTTCGTATGTTCCACTGGCATATATTATATTTAAATGTTAAATTATTAGATCTATCGAACTTATATATTTATACTTTAAAATAAGCTTCAAGAGAAGTACGAGCGTTTATGGTGCCTAGTTAGAGTGTTCCCCCTCCCCACTGGAAGGAGGGTTATTTTGTGAGTAGAAAGATTCAAACATATCGTTATCAACATTAATTGGATTTATTTTTTCAGAAGGTGAAGAGGGAAGGGACGAGTAGTCCTCTTCCATAGCTAAAGAGTTGCTAGTTTTATGCTAGATATATTAATAGCTAAGTGTGGCTGTTAAGTTATGGGACCAACAGGGGTGATTTTAGTGTAGTGAGCGTTCAAAATTTCATTATGTTTATCTGTATATTCATTGGGTTTTTGGATAGTAATCGGTTTTTTCCTTTTACTTGTTATGACAGTTGTATATCTATTTGAAGTAGTGAGTGGGGCATTTCGTGGAGTGGAAGTTATTTGACTGTACGTGGTTTTGTTAGAGGCTTTGAATGAAATGGAAGAAAATGGGTTTGAGTCTTTCTGGTTGTGAGAGCGCCTAATGGCGCCTAAAAGCGTCGGCAGTTTCTGCATTGTCTTACAGGTGCTATATATAGTTCGATTGAGGATGCTACTCCGTATATGACAATATGATATAAGTCCTTCGGGCATGGTTGGCCTTGGAAGGTTATTAATTGAGCGATTAAATTAAAGGTACAGAGAAAGGTAACGGAGAATAATTTAACAAAAAAAAATCCTTTCCTTATAGAATGAGCGTATTTAATTGAAAAAAAATTTACAGTTGAATGTACTTTGTGAATTGGTGCCTAACTCTTTCTTTTATTTCATTTCTTGTTTTATTGAATTATGTATTCGAATGGTAAAATAATGTTTAAGAATAAGTTTAATTAATTGATAAATATGATAATTCAATGGTTCTTGTTCAAATGAATGATCAGAAATGTTTTTGAAAAAATCGGTAATTGATAACTTTCTCAAAGTCGTTACAATTACTATATTAATAATATTGTTCTTATATATGTTTTAACGGATTTTATGGTGCTGTCTGCTACTAAACAATTTTTTATTACATCTTCTGATGGTTTACACAGATACACGATTTTTTCTATTTAATAATGCAGATGTTGAGTATTTAGCAATAATATTTTGGCAGCAAATATCACAACCTAAGCAGCTGTTCTGTAATTTTTTTACTATAAACCCCGCGATGTAGCCTACAACGTCTTTAAATTATACCGTATTCGTAACGACATTAAAATTGTTACAGAAAGACTCAATTTCGACTGCTTCAACATCCTGGCCATTTAGGTTATCGATAGTGGAAATCGCCGAACTAACATTTAGAATGCTTGTATTATCTAGTATGTACCAGACAGTTGGCCGTTTCCGGAGATTTTAGTTCAGTGTGAACTAAAATTCTTTTATAAGAGGCTTCGAACTGTCTGGCTGTTGGATTATTTATTGCAAAACCCACATTTAGACCTTATGACTGGAAAAAATGTTTCTAGGTGATCTTGGCTTAACTTGTAAGTTAATAAGTATTGCAGAAATTCTTTTTCAATTATATGTCTTCATACAAATTTTTCACAGACATTAGACATATTATTATTAAACCTAAAAAGCCTGTCTTCCGTTTAGAATAAATTATTAAGTTTTTTTGACGATCTTTTAAATGACTTAAATAGTCTATAGCTTCTTCAAAAAATTGGAATAAAAATGATGCATTTTTACATGACAAT
The DNA here is from genome assembly GCA_917563865.1 of Phyllotreta cruciferae. Taxonomy (NCBI): domain Eukaryota; kingdom Metazoa; phylum Arthropoda; class Insecta; order Coleoptera; family Chrysomelidae; genus Phyllotreta; species Phyllotreta cruciferae. The sequence continues at coordinate 4,650,861 of OU830620.1, read as the reverse complement.
AGCTTTTTAAATTTTTCCCTAGAAAATAGATTTCTAGTATTAAGAACATCAAAAATGTTATTTAAATTTCTGCAAAATTTAGCAAGTGCCTCGCTTCCCGAAAATTGATGTATTCCAAATCTTTGTCGCAGTATTCTAATGCGTCAGCAACGCTGGCACTCAAAAAGTTTGTGTGGCTAATTTCACACTCATTTTTTCCTTGTAGTAAGACGGCTCCGAATTTTAGTAGCGGCATGTAAACCACAGTCGTCTTGGATATTCACTAATTGCTCTAAGAAATGCCAGGAAATTTGATTGTCCTGAGAATCGAAAAAATTTTCCAATCTCCCAATGTGCTTCTACAAAGCTTGATCATATGGAAAGCATCAAGGATAATATGGATTTTTCCTCGTTCACAGGATTAGAAAAATAGGGTTTAATATTGGGCCAATTAAGGTTAGCTCCCAATGCGGAACACATCGTTAAATTAGTGGATATATCATCAAAAGTTAAACTTTTTATGACGATCCCAGTCGAAGCCATTTGTAATAAGCACCCTTTTACAAGATTAGCCTTTTCCATGGCACTTAATGTTTCTATTAGAAAATAATTGGTACTTTCCGATGTCCATTCAATGCCACCAAAAGGAAGACAATAGCATTCTTGGCCCTTGGTAAAGAGTCATTGTCGTCTCCCATCTTTGCACCGTAATTAATTAAACCAATGTACCTCTTTCCATTCCAATCGATCCATGTTCTTTTATTGCTATTTCATCTATTACTAAACCAGCTACTAAAATCTTACCCTTTTTCTTTTCCGTATCAACGCGGTACTTTACAGCTGATATTGCTTCAGCAATAAATCCAGGACTCCCGTCTACAGTCCTCATCCATTTCATAATTGTTTTTGGATGAGGTAGGCTTTCTTCCCAAAGACGCTTCGAATATAATTTGAGCAGAAGAAGAATAAAAATGAAGCGTTATTGCAAAGCATCTCAATTCTGCATGAAACTTGCCGCCGCCACCATTTTTTAGCTGCCGCATTATCAGTTGTTTCTCGGCCACACCGATGCATTCCTAAAATTTAATGTAGCCAAAATTAAAACAAAGTTTATGAAGCAAAGTATTAATTATATTATCGTCGACAATCTAAAAAATGTATAACCACATCATGCATTATTAAAGCAAATTATACTGATCGATATTATGATTTATAATCGTTGAAAAACTGAAATCGTAGGAAAAATAAAGAATCCGTCAAATATTATTATTGTTTTTATTTTAATGTTTGTTTTTACATATATTTTATATAAATATGTAAATTAGTGTAAATATTTATTACTTTTAATAAATGTAGTGTAACCTGTAATTAAATTATATTAATTTAATCCTCAATTTAACTAAATTAATCCGCAAGTGATGTTGATCCTTAAATTGGTTAATTTATAAAGCTTAATGGTATTAATATAAATATTATAAATTAATACTTTTTAACACTTCTGTGGGGTTCCTTGCAATTGATTCCCTAATAAAAATAACGTCGATATTAATTCGTTTGATATGCTATTAAAAATTAAAATTGTTTTAATACATACTCAATATTGTTAGTGCCATTGTTAGTATTTTACATGTAATTAAAGGAAGCAATGTACTAATATGTCTACGTTTGAAATAATAACTACAATAAACTAAAAAGAAATCGAACCTTTAGAACCAATGAAGACTCCAAAGAAAGATTGCATTTTTTCTGCAGTTCCTTTAGTAACGAAATTAAAGAATTAATTTTGATCTTCAGTCTTTGAATTTTTGTTTTTAACGTTTCATATTTTCTTCTTCTACTGGACTTCAATTTTTGAGTAACATTCCAATAGAGAAGTCTCTCTTTTGGGCACTCAAGATCGGATACTTCAAAATCTCCTATATATCTGTATTTCCTAAAAAAAAGTTCATGCATCGAATATTTTTAGATACCAAAAATAATACCTTTTTGTAACTATTCTCGGCTCTTCCGGTTCCATTGTGGACTCTTCTATAGGGGACTCTTCTACAGAGGACTCATCTATAGTGGACCGTTCCATTGTGGGTAATTCACTTGCAGTAGATGTCGAAGGAGTATCTGTAAGTGGTGAAACGATATACAGAGACCTAATTTTTAATATATTGATGTTTGTAAACACATACCAATGGAATTGTAACTGAGTTCTTGCGGAAACTGAAAAAATTTAGACGGTACTGCGTCTTTATTAAGCACAAAATTTCCATACGGATTTAAGGAATAATCGCTCTCTTGAAAATGATTCCCACATATAGCTAAATACTTCGTAGGAGCAAATTTATCTCGGCGCATAGCTACAATCCATTTCCTCTTAAGCGTTTCATTAGTTGGAAATCTATAAATATAAGTTAAGAATTATTCACCATTTTTATTATAATTTGAAACATCTTACCTATGAAATTTAATGCCTTTTTTGTACCTTTGGGTACAATTACAGGCTGAACATGACTGAACCATTTTAAAAAAAGAGGTATAAAAATTTAAATATATTAAAAAAAGAACTAAAACTGAGTTTTTTAAAGAAGTTTTGCATAACTGCACAGTGCACACACCAACAAAACACGAAAAACGTAAGACGAGAAAATAAAAAACGATGAACAATATTTTACAAAATTTTATCGCCAGTAAATATACAAACGATTAAACATAACCTTAGATTTTGCCCTTACATTTTCTCTCTCTCCCTTTTTAATCTTGACCTCAATTCTCCGCCACTACACCCTCTCCATGTATTATTTTCTTTAGCATAACAAGAAAAATGATCGAATCGTACTGATATGAACATGAACCAACAATCAATCGTTAACAAGATAAACACTTATACATGAATTACTTGAATGAATCAAACTAAATATTAATTATACATAGAAATACTACACTCGCCGACTTAAAATTCGATCCATTCAAAATAATGATTTATTTAAAAATGCTCTAACTTTCAAATGCGGAGGCTGATTTATTTGAATTTTTTAGATAAAATACTGTAGTTTTAAGATTATTTTTCGGACATCTAAAAGTAATTTAGTACTCGCCGCATATACAGGGGAGAAGAGAAAACAATTTTTTCCTCTACTTTTGACACACCCTGTAGGTTAATTCTGCCAGTAGATCTGCACACAATTAACTTTATCAAGAAGACTGATTTGTTTCCAACATTTTGCTTTTTTATTTACCCCGATATCTTAATTTGTTTGTGAAATGTGACGATTTAAAGAAAATGCTACATTTTAGAAACGGTCATAATGGAGAAGACCACGATGTGAGATATGCGGATTTCGACAAAATATACTATTATAAATGATTTATTAGAGCTCAAAACCGTTTTCAGTTGCTCAAAAGGTGTTATAATTAAAAAGATATAGCCCTTCGAAATTTAAAAATTTCGGGTTCTGACTCATAAGTCATAAACCACTCACGTCTTGTTGTATAGTAAATAGTATGAATTTTCGAACGCAGTAACAAAGAATACACAAACGAACAAAAATCAAACTGTCATTTGTCAGATTTTTCTGAAAAATGCACAAAACAACTTACACGAATTGCAGATCGGCACAAAACACTTTTGATAATATTGACGTTGACAAGAATGTTGCCAAATGAATTTTTCAGGACCATTATTTGTGTTTTTAACACGAAAATCGGTTACAATTTATACAGATGAAGATGTTATTTCTATATTAATATATCGAATTATCCATTAGGTAATGGAAGAAATGGATCAATCAGAAAATGTTTATTGCAATAAATATACAAAAAACGCACATTTTGCGGAGTATAGAAGAGTAATAGGAAACGTGGCAAACTTGCTAAATGTGACTTCTCTTTGCAACTCTCGCTTGGATTGGAGCAGAACGTATGACGATTGTGTGACGTTTTTCAAACTTTAAAAATTAATTGCGGCCTTATTTGGCAACAGAAAAAAATAAAAATTTCATTACGCGCCTTCTTAGAACACACGGTTTTGAAAAAAAAAATAAAAAAAAAGTCGTGGTCTTCTCCGTTTAAATGACGGTAGAGAATATACTACAAAATAAGTAGAGTGCTGGTGCCAACTCACAATATGACAACTGTAAAATATTCGTTTTTTTCTAAAATACTTAAACTATATAATTTGAATTAGCAAAATAGGTTAATTCATTTTTTATTAACAATCTTTTATACGCATATTCAAATTGTTTGGCATTTGGATTATCGTTCCATCCACCCCTACTTCATATTCCGCTAAATCTTGGCCCAACTTTAATGTTAATAAATAATTTAATTGATCCTCTAATTCTATATGTAAATCGAAAATATTTATCAAATTAATAATAAATCCTAGAAAACCTGTTTTTCTTCCCCCTTTATTAAAAGTTACCTATTGTTATCTTTTAACAATTCAATATATTTTATGAACTTTTCTGCTTTGTATTTTAAATATTCGAAAGACTTATCGATTACTCTGCAGAGATCTTTTTTTTGCCATATTTATTTTTAACATTAAAATATCGAAAATGTTGTTTCAAACATTCGTTCTGTTATTACTGTAATCTAAATGTTTGCTAGTAATTTTATTTGCAATACTCGCGGAATTTCTTTTAGAGCTGTCCACTTATGCTGCGCAATGTGCATGCCTTTCTGGATCTCCAACTTTTCCAACTTGCTCTTGAATTCTGTGAACTTTCCACTCCACAAGTCTTTGGTTTTCAAATCCTTTTCAATGAATTTCAAATACTTTTGTTTGTTGTAAATTGCTCGAATCTCTCAGCGAATCCATTCATCATGTTTTTTAATGCTACGCTGAAGTAATTTGTGTCAATAGTTGCATTTGTCTCATCAGTAGATATCTATTACCATGGGCTCTATGTTAGGGAGTTCATTAATATTGAAAAGGATTGGCAAAAACTCGTCTCTTGAGCTTTTATACAGCTGCAAGCCATCAATATTTATGTTCAAAGAAAGTTGATTAGGCATGTCGCTAATATATGAAGCAATAGATTCCAGAAAAAATCGTAATCCTTGATGCCAATTTTGACCATTACTAACCATCCAAAATGTGTTACTTTGAACTGGTGTTTTCAGGAATGTACGGGGATCCTTTGGTAATGTATTTGGAAGTCTTTTGTTAATTACTCCTATTAATCCTATTAATGCATTTTGTCTTATGTTACATTGAATAGCCCAATATCTTAATTCTTCTGAAAAAGTGTGATTTTGTTGGCTTTCGCTACATTCTTCTATCACACACTCTTCATTCCAGTAAGACAGTTCAATGAGCCATTTATTTTTCGCATCATCGTCTTCTTCAATATGTTCTGCTCCATTTTCCAGATAATCTTTATTGCCAGAATCTTCATAAGGACTGCTCACTGATTTAAACGGAAGTGTTGAATTATTACTATTAATTTATTTAACAAAAAGAGAGCATTTTTTGCTTGCCCTGCTCTTTATAATATCTTTATTTTTTTTATTTGTCTATGGAAACAATCGCTCTTTTTAATTTTTTTCCATTGCTCTAAGAAGGAACTCATGGTCCTTTACAAAAATCAATAACTTATATAACACAATTATTGTAATAACCATATGAACACAAAAGTCAAAAATATATGTCTTTTTCTTCTTCTCATTTTCTTCTTATATTCTTCGCCTAATTCTTCTCTTTTTTGCCTTGTGTTAGTAGATACATCCTTTAAGATGTATTGGCGGTACTTATAACTTGAAATATTTATTATATTATCGAAATTTAATTACTTTGTAGTAATAATAACACAAATAATTCCTAAGTAATTATCTTCAAATAAATTTATAACGTATACACAATAATATTAATACAACCCCCGTAAAGGCTTATTCGCAGAAATAATGTTTTATATGTTTGTTCTAAATATATTTGATGCGAAATAAGCTCTAATTGTAATAGTAAGTTTACTTTATTTTTTTCCCCAAAAAAGAAATTATAATTCCTCAAGAAAAATTTCAAAAAATAATCCTCCATTTATTCATTTATATTGTGTGAATATTCTTCAATGATAAAGGAATTATATATGTTTTCAATGCGAACAATACAATTGATACAGCATTATCAATACGACTCGCAGAATGGTTGGAAAGGGCGCTAACGCGCCCTTTCTTGGGACACTGACCCGTTGCCAGGTCGTCAATTGTTGCATTTAAATCTTTTGGTGGTCTTGTCACTTAGTCAGGCAATTACTACCACTATTATACACTCTACCATACAACTATACACTACTGCTTCATTATCACAAATCACTAATTGTAAGCTCAAAAGTTTATTAGCCGTAATTGTTAATAAAACTTTGATAATAGCGTCCAAATCCAAAAATTTGTTCGCTTCAAATGAAATAAGGTTTATAAACGCACCCCAAAAAATAAATAATTGTAAGTCTTTCTTTATTAACACCCAAGAACAAAATAACAAAGTAAAGTAATACATCATCCGATTCCACCTTATCAACATAAAAACTAGTCCCTCCGTGAATCATACATTTTCGATACAATTCTTTCGTTTTAAATAAATATCCATCGCAGTGCCGTCCCCATTTCTAACATATGCTAATGCTAATAATCGCTCGGCCAAAATCCAAAATGCCAAAATATTAATGCACATTGCACACCCCACTCTCGACCGCTTCAAGTTAACGTTTCAAAGTAAAATGCCCTCTCACGGTTCAAGTTAAAAATATGCGGTTTGTTTTGTTAGTTTGAAAAAACTACGCTTAACAAATTTGTATTTTGTAATATTTTCGTAAACCTAATAGTTTTCGATATTTGAGCGTGATAATTTTAATTATGACTAATTAAAATTAAACCTTTTCTAATAACTCAAAAACTAATTGTCGAATAAAAATTTGTAAATTACTATTCGATGTAAAAAAATAATCCCTACAAATCACCTAGTTTGAAAAAATTTCGTAAATCTAACGGCTTAGGAGATATTTGATTTTGAATTTTCCGGAAAAACGATTTTTGTTACGGCTTGTTCGCGAGGTTCGGAAAATATACCGTTCGATAGAAAAATCATTTCTAAACAATTTCTGTATCTTGTAAAATTTTCGTAAACCTTCCGTTTCGAAGATAATAATGTATTTATTCATAAAGTAATTCCTTCTCGATCCGTCCCTGTACTCTACGGAGAGACCGGTTTCGGGAATCCCTTTGCTGCGCGAATTTGAACCATTAATCCGTCGCTCGAGTCTCATGTTCGCGACTTAGATTTACCCCTAAAACTTTTGAACTGTTCAAGATAAACATATGCAGTTTGTTTTGTTAGTTGGAAAAAACTACGCTTAACAAATTTGTATTCTTGTAAAATTATCGTAAACCTAATAGTTTTCGAGATTTGAGCGTGTAAATAATAAAGAATTTAATTATAATTAAATTATTTTTCCCATAACTCCGAGAAGGAAATTTTGATTTTCCCGCGGTTTGCGTGAGATAATCGATATTAATTTGACGAATATTTTAGGAGAGATTGAGAAAAATCGATTTCTTCGTTTCCGATAAAATCGCAAAAAACCCTAAAAATACCCTAAAAATCCGGAATTTTTCACCCGGAAGGAAACTTTTCCGGGTTTCGAAATGTCGATTTTCCGATAGATCTCGTCAAAATTCGTAAAGATGGCGTTTTTCCCGCGACGATTTTCCTTCGCGTACGGCCGTAAGAAAAAAACACTCCAATCAGCTCGGTTTTACCCAGCAATATCGCAGGTTTTTCGTTGTAACTCGACAACCGTGAAAGTTGGAACCACCCCGTAAACTTTTTATTATGTAAAAAAACATCCTCCACAATTTTCAAAGAATAATTTTTTTTTCGAAATCACATCTTTTTTCGAGTTATTTCGACTTTTTGTCAATCGCGTTTATATTAAAAAATCGATATCGAGCTATAAATCAGAAACCGCTCAAAATCGAATCACCCCATCCACATATATTATAGAAAATACTATTCTTTACAAATTTCGATTCTCGAGAAATTTTCAAAAAACGGCTAGTTTTTGAGTAATTGTAAAATATAAATTTTTCGTTCGCGAAGGAAATTTTGATTTTCCCGCGGTTTGCGTGAGATAATCGATATTAATTTGACGAATATTTTAGGAGAGATTGAGAAAAATCGATCTCTTCGTTTCCGATAAAATCGCAAAAAACCCTAAAAATATCCGGAATTTTTCACCCGGAAGGAAACTTTTCCGGGTTTCGAAATGTCGATTTTCCGATAGATCCCGTCAAAATTCGTAAATATGGCGTTTTTCCCGCGACGATTTTCCTTCGCGTACGGCCGTAAGAAAAAAACACTCCAATCAGCTCGGTTTTACCCAGCAATATCGCAGGTTTTTCGTCGTAACTCAACATCCGTTAAAGTTGGAACCACCCCGTAAACTTTTTATTATGTAAAAAAACATCCTCTACAATTTTCAAAGAATAATTTTTTTTTCGAAATCGCATCTTTTTTTGAGTTATTTCGACTTTTTGTCAATCGCGTTTATTTTAAAAAATCGATATCGTGCTATAAATCGGAAACCGCTCAAAATCGAATCACCCCATCCACATATATTGTACAAAATACTATTCTTTACAAATTTCGATTCTTGAGAAATTTTCAAAAAACGGCTAGTTTTTGAGTAATTGTAAAATATAAATTTTTCGTTCGCTAAGGAAAGTTTGTTTTTTATCGTTATAACTCAAAAACGATTCAAAAGAGAACAACCCCTTATATGTCCTATTATAGAAAAAAACGTTCTCTACAATTTTCAGAGAATAAATTTTTTTTCGAAATCGCATCTTTTTTCGAGATATTTCAATTTTTTTGCCGAAAATGCGAAAATTAAAATTAATTTTTACTATAACTCCGGTAAATGGATTTTCCTGGATATGCGGTTTGCTTGAGATGATTGGTAATATATTGAAGAATGTTTTGGGAAATTTTAAAGAAAATCGTTGGAAGATTTTCCAAGAAAATCACGAAAAACCACAAAAATCCCCAAAAATCCCCCAAAAATCCGGTTTTTCACCCGGAAGGAAAAGTTTCCGGGTTTCGAAATATGGATTTTCCGATAGATCTCGTCGAGTTACGTCGGATAGCGTTTTTTCCGCGACGATTTTCCTTCGCGTTTGGCTGTAAAAAATAAAACACGCCAATGAGTCAGTGAATGAATGAATGAATGAATGGATTCTTTCGGTTTCAGCTGTATAGTTAGTAGGATTTTATTTGATATTACTGATCAATTGATCAGTAAAAAGTAATTTATAGTTAATAGAATGAAGACAATAGTGAAAATATTTTCATTTGAAATCTATCTGTATAATCAGTAACATACTTTGGCTTTGGCTAGACTGTTCGTAAGACATCTTATTTTTTCGAGAAGACACACGTAGAATGATGGATATCTATAAAATACGCCGTAGGTCAACTGGGCAAAGGCTGTTTCCTATCCCTCATAGGGTAGGGTCATCTGGGTCAGCTCGCCTTAAAAAAGTCAATTTTGTTTTTGCATTTGATGTGTTGTCTCTCGAAAGGCGTTTATTTACCGGAGGAATGTAATAAACATTTTTATTCTCATTCGGAAAAAGAGAGTGGATTTCATTAGCGATGTGATCAAAATGATCGTTTGTTAAACGGCTAAAAAATGATTCCATGGTTAATAAATTTTGTAATTATATAAAATACCAATAATAAATTTACAAGAAAGGTTCGGTGATTTAAAAAATAAGAGACCAATATTGTGCATTAAAATCCTTGGCATATCGAGTCTAGTTCGCCATCCTTTTCATATATATTCTTTAACGCTCTTCCAAAAGTTTGTCCATTTAACAAATTTTCCAACCCTTCATATGATCCCAAATTTAAGAATTTAAACGATTGGGAGACTTGGGTGGTCGAAGACGGTATTAGTTGAAGGTCTTGTAAAGTTAGGAATATAGGGAAATTTAGGAATTTAGGCATTTAGGCATTTAGGAATATAAGTTTTTGGGAATTTAATCTAGATCTTCGCTCAGTAATTATTTGTCCAGTTTTAGAGAAAACTCGTTCACAAGGGACCGAAGTTGCAATTGTTCCGAATTTTTCAATGAATACTTTTGATAAATGTGGGTAGTTATATGCAAGCTGTCTCCACCACAAAAGCGGACTTTCGTGTCTATCCAGTGGGTCGTCTTCTAAATATCGTTGAACAACGATTGGTCTAGATGAGGAAGTGCCACCAGGCTTGAAAAAGGCTGCCTTTCGGTCAAATTGATCCCATGGCGAAAAATCAATCTTGGGTTTTTTCTGTGATGGTTCAGAGGAAAGGTTTTCTATCGGTGTATTCTGATCTTTTTGTTCTATTTGTTTAGGGTTCCTATGTATCAATTCCGCTACTAAAGCTGTTACTAATTTCTTTGCCTTATCATCCATACCATCGTTACAAAAACCAATGTTTTTGAATCTTGGATCTAAGAATGTACTGATGAGAAGCGTTTTACTGTTTTCTAGATCCCCTAGTCGTTTTTGATCCCATCTAAAATTTTCTGCACTACCGTTTGTATTAAAGCAAAAGTGCAATAATTTTCTTTATTATCGTTTAACTTATTATAATTCGCTTCAAGACCTTTTGTAAGGACAATAACACTTGATAATGTCGTATAATTTTGTCCACTCATTATTTTTATTAGTTTTTCCATAGGCTCCAACACTATTTTGAGTTCGGTCAACAGTTGCCATTCCTCTACACTTTTAATAGGTAGTGCATTACTATTTAACAAAGCCATTGTAGTTCGAACTGCTTCCTCTATTTCTAATAGCCTCTCCAACATATAAAAAGTGAAATACCACCTTTTTGAGACGTCCTGTAGTAGTTTCTTAGGAATTTTCCCTTGCTGGGTTTGTACCTCAGCTAGCTCTGCCGTAGCTGTAGTACTACGCTTAAAATTACCAATCAATTATCTTATCTTTTTAAAAAAATCATCAACAACACTATTAAACCCCACTATTATCCCCAACTATTAAATTTAGAGTATGGGCGTAGCAACCAAGGTGCTTCCACTTTAAAATATCTTGAATGGCTTTTTTAATATTTGAGGCATTATCAGAAATTGCCAATAAAATTTTATTTTGCAATCCCCAAGAAACGACTATATGTTTCAGCTCTTTAGCTAAATTCTCGCTAGTATGTGATTGCGGCAAATGAATACAATCTAATAAAATAGATTTAGTTTCAAAATTGTTACTAAAAAAATGTCCATTTCCACCAATTTCCATTTGAACATCCTTCGAGGTTTCTTCATATAATGCTGGCAAACGAGTATTACTGATAGTTTTTCTGTTTGGGAATGCATACGATGGATTCAAGCAGGTCGTAAAATTCCGGAATCCCTCGTCTTCAACTACACGAAATGGTTGAAAATCTTTAGTAAACAAATCCATTAAACTTCTATCTATTTTAGTTTTTTGTTGAAGTCTCATCTTTTTTGGAAAATATGGGAGCTTAGTTTGAACAGTTGAATTAAGTATTTGACCTTGAGCAGAACTTTTTATCAAGAATACCTTTTTTTCATAAAAACACTAATACAAAAGTTTCCCATATGGTTCGAACTTAAGTAGACACACTGTATAATATAAAAACTTCTTCTAAATGCAAGTGCAAATCGCAACAATCTAATTTCCAATGGACATATTAAGTAGTAAACGGGTACAATGCCTTGCGACTCAAAAACTTCCGTTTGTTATGCAAGAGGAACTCAACCAGCAGAAAAATCACGCCTAACAATGTTCCCGTAGCAACGGCTATAGGCCCGCATGAAAACTCTTTGAAAGATACGAGGAATTCCTGTTTCTTAGCTCCTTCGATGCACTGAGGCTGTCGAGCGTCCCAATGCTTCCTTAATCTATCCATATTTCCATCCTCGGCTTGTTTCAGCATGCAATAATTCATCATCTCTCTGAAAGGCGAGCCCTTCTGCAAGTTGGTAAACATCGGCTGGGTCCTGTACATCTGCACCTCCTCCAGTTCGCAGATGTCCTGGTTGGAGAAGGTCGCTTCTATAATGGGATAAGCGGTGCTGGTCTCTACGTGGAAAGCGAAACCCCCGCGTCTCACCAACTCCAAACCTTCTTCTGGCGTGTAGAAGCCGGAATTGTTGTTGCTGTATTTTATCTTGCTCTCGAACAAGTCGATGGCGTACGGATCTGTGGTGTCCTGGAAGTTTTCTTAATGTATGTAATACTACGTTCGTGCTTGTGCTAATCAACTCACCACAAAGTAATTTCTATCGATCGAAATGTCCTCGACGCCAATACGCAACGGGCTCTCCTTTAAATCATTCAGATCGAATATCGTTGTGACACCTAAAAAATTATCCGATTATCATAGAAATATAAATGGATGGAAGGAGAAGAACCAACAAGATAGATACATTCAGTATTCCAATTATAACAAACTTTGAGAAAACACGACGATTAATATTTTTAACTGCGCACATTCCATATTCTTAATGATTTAAACAGGTCCAAAAAGTCTCAGTGACCATCTTGGTTGGAGTAACGGGAACTATAGAGAAAAATAGAAAATAGAATACCGAAAACTTTGCAGGTACTTTGCAAAAGCCCTATCAGAAGAAAATGAAAAGAAAGGCCAAGAGCAAGCAGGTAGAACAAAGCCAAGGAGGACTTAAGGATTGTAAGTTTTTAGTTGGAAACAAAGAGCGGCCAATAGTGAAAGAAAATAGTGAACAAAAATGCTAAGAACTAAAATATCTCTAGCATAGGCCTACAAGGTTGTGTAAAATTCGGGGACAGGACATATCGTAACGCGACAATCCGTAACTACACAAATGGTAACGGACAATTCGTAACGCCGACAATTCGTAACGGTGACTTTTCGTAACACTGACAATTCGTAACTACTACAATTTTTAATGGTACATTACTTCACGATTTTATAATTTAATTAAATAGACATTTTTATTAATAATTTAAAAATTATTTTTGAATCTCTGGAATGATGGATGGAAGCTTTGAAAATGAGAAAAAGGATATTATAATACGTTTAGGTCAAATTATTAAGACTACAATTATTTTCAAGAAATCTGTTTGTTAATATTTAATAAACTTTGTAATTTTGTATAAAGATTACAGGCCACCGATGATAATCTGCCTTGTTAATGATCAAAATTACATTAGTTAAATCTACCTGAATTGGTTCAATGCATAATATTATCTATAATCCATTTTTGTTAGAAGTGCATTATTAAAATTAGGAAAAGTTAGTTTATAATCTTATTCAGATATATTACCGGCGATTAGGCGGGAAGGATTCAATTAATGATTAGTTTTTTTTCTAATACAATCTTGATTGAAAGTAGAATTCATGTTTTTGATTGGGTTTGAAATGAAGAAATTTGTCACTTTAAAATGTATATTATTTCAAAATCAGTTAAAATATAGAATTAAAGTATATTAGAGAAAATATTTTACAATATTATTTATTTTACAATATTTTATTAGAAAAATTAGAACATGTGCGCAACATTTCTTAAAAATTCAATACAATTTTCATTATTGTAGTCTTCGAGAACTCTCGCTATGCGTTGTTTTATTTGTTTATAACGCAATCGTTGAGGCATTCTCTGTCCACTTTCATGTTGCAAATAATATGTATGTTGTAAATTAATTTCTGCTAAAATTCCATCTAAAAATTTCCACATTGTGGGATGTGCGCACTGGAATAAGGATTGCAGAGCATAATGAAAGCCTTCCACGCTATTGGTAGTCCTGGACAAACCATCTGCTGCATTCTGATGATGATTCCATATGTTTGGAGGAAATAGTGGATCTCGTCTTCTACCATTTCTCAATTCACGGCCTCTTAGGTAAGTATTCTCGAAATACTGCAAAAACTCTTCACTTCTGTCATCAAATTCAGGAAATGTGGCCGAGACTTCTAAAAATGCTTCAATTGCTTCTTCCACAGGTAATAGCGATATTGAAGTTAGCATTTTAACATTTACAGCAAAATTTTCTACGTTAGAATCAAATTCACGTTTCAAACCAATTTCCCCTATTTTTCGAATCACAGATTGATTTAAATGGAAAAAACATCCTTTCGTTTGAATTCCAGGAAATTCTATTTGGAAAGCGTTGATTGCTGCTTTTTCAAAATCAAGTAGACAAGAATTGGGATTTAAAGTTGGTAGCAGAGTTTTCATTATTTGCAGGAATCTTCGATATGTATCCTCTGTCTTATTTGGCAGTAATGCTAGAATGCATGGAAATGCTATACCATCTAGCTGGACGTGAATGGTATAAAGCTGGAAAAAAATTTCTGGTACAACTTTGAAAGTTCCATCGGATATCCAATTTTGATGTGTCTTGAGTAAGTTGAATAAAGTATTATGTCCAAACAATAATATTCTCTCAGGGTCGTCCAATCCACTGTCATGTAACAGTATGTTGTTGTATTTTTGAGGAATCAGGAAATTCCTATTGCTTGGAATAGCATATGCAGCGTCTCTATCTCCTTGTTTAGCACGTTGAAGTGTTCTTGATATTGAAGCCTTTTTTGGAAGTAATAATTTAATACTGTCATTGGCTTCAAGAAGTTTTGTACTGTACACAAGTTTAGGTGTTGCTCCAAGATTTTTCATGTCAGCTTTCATCTCATTTACCATTTTTCTTGCCTCGGATGCATAAGGTTGAACAATATGCGAGTGTTCTTCGTTGTACTTGATAACATTTTCGCCATCCGTATGCACAATTGCTTTACACTTAAAATTATAGCTGTTGCGACACTTCCAATGTACTATTCCACTTGCTGTTACCCGGTTTTGAACAAACTCAAAATTTCGATATAAAAGAGTACGTTTTCCACGCGAACTAATACTATAGGTAAGTTCATTATCTGCCATTTTCAAATTCTTAGGTATGTTAACAGAACTATAGACAGACGAAAGTAACTAATGTTTCTTCATCAATAGAAAACTGATGAATCTGAATTTCTCTTACTAAACATCAGTTATTTATACAGTTTAAACCAATCATAACTTGAGTCCTTCCCGCCTAATCACCGGTAATCCATCCCATTAAGGATTATAAACTAACTTTTCCTAATTTTAATAATCCACTTCTAACAAAAATGGATTATAGATAATATTATGCATTGAACCAATTCAGGTAGATTTAACTAATGTAATTTTGATCATTAACAAGGCAGATTATCATCGGTGGCCTGTAATCTTTATACAAAATTACAAAGTTTATTAAATATTAACAAACAGATTTCTTGAAAATAATTGTAGTCTTAATAATTTGACCTAAACGTATTATAATATCCTTTTTCTTATTTTCAAAGCTTCCACCCATCATTCCAGAGATTCAAAAATAATTTTTAAATTATAAATAAAAATGTCTATTTAATTAAATTATAAAATCGTGAAGTAATGTACCATTAAAAATTGTAGTAGTTACGAATTGTCAGTGTTACGAAAAGTCACCGTTACGAATTGTCGGCGTTACGAATTGTCCGTTACCATTTGTGTAGTTACGAATTGTCGCGTTACGATATGTCATGGATTCGTAAAATTCTGCGTTATGTATACGGGGATGGGTGTACGGGTATAGGTGCAGGCGACACTTAGCCGAGCTAAATAAACAACAAAATTTATTCTATACTGCGCTAGCGGTTAATAATTTTCTGGATTGTATGTACAAAAATGGTTTACACTACAGCTGAAAGCATTGAAATTATTGCAATATTCTATTCAAATAATGAATCTGGATACAGTTCAGCGTAGCGTCCTCGAACTAGTGCCAAATTAGCCAAACTTATTCGGTACTTAATAAAAAGCGTGTTATGCGTTCCTTAAACAAAAGCTAAATCTTTTGTCGGTTATAAGATCCTATTGTACTAATCGAAAGTTTTTTTGACAAGCTCTCTAACTCTTTAGGGAAAGTATGGTCGAATGTAAAAATTCAGGCTGTCATGATAATAAATAAAATTTCATCGAATTGACTTAATTGTAATTGTTACCTTGCTGGCAGAAGGCGCCCAACGTGAACAAGAACAAGAAACTCCAAGTGGTATCGTCGACGCTGAAATCCCTCTTGCGCAATATTTTCATTTCGTTGGAAAAGACGATCTTCAAAGCAATCAGAATCAGCGTCCACACTTCGGTTTCCAACGGTCTCAGGAAGATTTCGTACGATTTTGCTACCACTTTCGGTTTCCTGTAGATGAAGGTTGATCTACAAACGAAAAGAAAACGGGGATTCGGTCAATGTTCAAGATAAAAAAGCTTATACAGACCTCAAAATCCAATTACCGTATACATAATCAACGTAAGGTAATCTGTCGAATTTGAACAGCAACGGTGAACTACCGAAATCCACAAGTCTTCTTTCCAATAAGCTGACCAATCCGTCGAATCTGCCGGTGTTCGGTTTAATGTAGCCCCAAGAGTCTACTCGTTGGACCTTCAAGCTGTTTAATCAAGTTAAGTATCTACTTAGAACACGTAAGCGACTCGAAGAAAGGAAGGACACTGACCCGTTGCCAGGTCGTCAATTGTTGCAATTAAATCTTTTGGTGGTCTTGTCACTTAGTCAGGCAATCACTACCACTATATACACTCTACTATACAACCATACACTACTGCTTCACTATCACAAATCACTAATTGTAAGCTCAAAAGTTTATTAGCTGTATTTGTTAATAAAACTTTGATAATAGCGTCCAAATCCAAAAATTTGTTCGCTTCAAATCAAATAAGGTTTATAAACGCACCCCGAAAAATAAATAATTGTAAGTCTTTCTTTATTAACACCCAAGAACAAAATAACAAAGTAAAGTAATACATCATCCGATTCCACCTTATCAACCTAAAAACTAGTTCCTCCGTGAATCATACATTTTCGATACAATTCTTTCGTTTTAAATAAATATCCATCGCAGTGCCGTCCCCATTTCTAACATATGCTAATGCTAATAATCGCTAGGCCAAAATCCAAAATGCCAAAATATTAATGCACATTGCATATCCCTCTTTCGACCGCTTCAAGTTAACGTTTCAAAGTAAAATGCCCTCGCACGGTTCAAGTTAAAAATATGCGGTTTGTTTGGTTAGTTAGAAAAAACTACGCTTAACAAATTTGTATTCTTGTAATATTTTCGTAAACCTAATAGTTTTCGATATTTGAGCGTGATTATTTTAATTATGACTAATTAAAATTAAACCTTTTCTAATAACTCAAAAACTAATTGCCGGATAAAAATTTGCAATTTACTATTCGATGTGTAAAAAAATATTCTCTACAAATCACGTAGTTTGAAAAATTTTCGTAAATCTAACGGCTTAGGAGATATTTGATTTTGAATTTTCCGGAAAAAATGATTTTTGTTACGGCTTGTTCGCGAGGTTCGGAAAATATACCATTCGATAGAAAAATCAATTATACCGTTCGATAGAAAAATCAATTCTAAACAATTTCTGTTTCTTGTAATTTTTTCGTAAACCTTACGTTTCGGAAATATTAATGTATTTATTCATAAAGTAATTCCTTCTCGATCCGTCCCTGTTCTCTACGGAGAGAACGGTTTCGGGAATCCCTTTGCTGCGCGAATTTGAACCATAAATCCGTCGCTCAAGTTTCATGTTCACGACTTAGATTTACCCCTATAACTTTTGAACTGTTCAAGATAAACATATGCAGTTTGTTTTGTTAGTTGGAAAAAACTACGCTTAACAAATTTGTATTCTTGTAAAATTATCGTAAACCTAATAGTTTTCGAGATTTGAGCGTGTAAATAATAATGAATTTAATTATAATTAAAATATTTTTGCCATAACTCCGCGAAGGAAATTTTGATTTTCCCGCGGTTTGCGTGAGATAATCGATATTAATTTGACGAATATTTTAGGAGAGATTAAGAAAAATCGATCTCTTCGTTTCCGATAAAATCGCAAAAAACCCTAAAAATATCCTAAAAATCCGGAATTTTTCACCCGGAAGGAAACTTTTCCGGGTATCGAAATGTCGATTTTCCGATAGATCTCGTCAAAATTCGTAAAGATGGCTTTTCCCGCGACGATTTTCCTTCGCGTACGGCCGTAAGAAAAAAACACGCCAATCAGCTCGGTTTTACCCAGCAATAACGCAGGTTTTTCGTCGTAACTCAACAACCGTTAAAGTTGGAACCACCCCGTAAACTTTTTATTATGTAAAAAAACATCCTCTACAATTTTCAAAGAATAATTTTTTTTCCGAAATCGCATCTTTTTTCGATTTATTCCGACTTTTTGTCAATCACGTTTACTATAAAAAATCGAAATGGTGCTATAAATCGGAAACCGCTCAAAATCGAATCACCCCATCTACATATATTATACAAAATACTATTCTTTACAAGTTTCGATTCTTGAGAAATTTTCAAAAAACGACTAGTTTTGGAATAATTGTAAAATATAAATTTTTCGTTCGCGAAGGAAAGTTTGTTTTTTGTCGTTATAACTCAAAAATGGTTCAAAAGAGAATAACCCCTTATATGTCCTTTTATAGAGAAAAACATTTTCTACAATTTTCGAAGAATAATTTTTTTTCCGAAATCGCATCTTTTTTCGAGATATTTCAATTTTTTGCCGAAATTGCGAAAATGACAATTCGCTTTTCCTATAACTCCGGTAAATTAATTTTCCCGGATATGCGGTTAGCGTGAGGTGATTGGTAATATATTAAAGAATATTTTGGGAAATTTTAAAGAAAATCGTTGGAAGATTTTCGGAGAAAATCCCGAAAAACCCCAAAAAAACCGAAAAATACCCTAAAAATCCGGTTTTTCACCCGGAAGGAAAAGTTTCCGGGTTTCGAATTATCGATTTTCCGATAGATCTCGTCTAGTTACTTCGGATGGCTTTTTTTCCGCGACGATTTTCCTTCGCGTTTGGCCGTAAAAAAAAACACGCCAATGAGTCAGTGAATGAATGGATTCTTTCGGTTCCAACTGTATAGTTAGTAGGACTCGCAGAATGGTTGGAAAGGGCGCTAACGCGCCCTTTCTTGGGACACTGACCCGTTGCCAGGTCGTCAATTGTTGCAATTAAATCTTTTGGTGGTCTTGTCACTTAGTCAGGCAATTACTACCACTATTATACACTCTACCATACAACTATACACTACTGCTTCATTATCACAAATCACTAATTGTAAGCTCAAAAGTTTATTAGCCGTAATTGTTAATAAAACTTTGATAATAGCGTCCAAATCCAAAAATTTGTTCGCTTCAAATGAAATAAGGTTTATAAACGCACCCCAAAAAATAAATAATTGTAAGTCTTTCTTTATTAACACCCAAGAACAAAATAACAAAGTAAAGTAATACATCATCCGATTCCACCTTATCAACATAAAAACTAGTCCCTCCGTGAATCATACATTTTCGATACAATTCATTCGTTTTAAATAAATATCCATCGCAGTGCCGTCCCCATTTCTAACATATGCTAATGCTAATAATCGCTCGGCCAAAATCCAAAATGCCAAAATATTAATGCACATTGCACACCCCACTCTCGACCGCTTCAAGTTAACGTTTCAAAGTAAAATGCCCTCTCACGGTTCAAGTTAAAAATATGCGGTTTGTTTTGTTAGTTTGAAAAAACTACGCTTAACAAATTTGTATTTTGTAATATTTTCGTAAACCTAATAGTTTTCGATATTTGAGCGTGATAATTTTAATTATGACTAATTAAAATTAAACCTTTTCTAATAACTCAAAAACTAATTGTCGAATAAAAATTTGTAAATTACTATTCGATGTAAAAAAATAATCCCTACAAATCACCTAGTTTGAAAAAATTTCGTAAATCTAACGGCTTAGGAGATATTTGATTTTGAATTTTCCGGAAAAACGATTTTTGTTACGGCTTGTTCGCGAGGTTCGGAAAATATACCGTTCGATAGAAAAATCAATTCTAAACAATTTCTGTATCTTGTAAAATTTTCGTAAACCTTCCGTTTCGAAGATAATAATGTATTTATTCATAAAGTAATTCCTTCTCGATCCGTCCCTGTACTCTACGGAGAGACCGGTTTCGGGAATCCCTTTGCTGCGCGAATTTGAACCATAAATCCGTCGCTCGAGTCTCATGTTCACGACTTAGATTTACCCCTAAAACTTTTGAACTGTTCAAGATAAACATATGCAGTTTGTTTTGTTAGTTGGAAAAAACTACGCTTAACAAATTTGTATTCTTGTAAAATTATCGTAAACCTAATAGTTTTCGAGATTTGAGCGTGTAAATAATAAAGAATTTAATTATAATTAAATTATTTTTGCCATAACTCCGCGAAGGAAATTTTGATTTTCCCGCGGTTTGCGTGAGATAATCGATATTAATTTGACGAATATTTTAGGAGAGATTGAGAAAAATCGATCTCTTCGTTTCCGATAAAATCGCAAAAAACCCTAAAAATACCCTAAAAATCCGGAATTTTTCACCCGGAAGGAAACTTTTCCGGGTTTCGAAATGTCGATTTTCCGATAGATCTCGTGAAAATTCGTAAAGATGGCGTTTTTCCCGCGACGATTTTCCTTCGCGTACGGCCGTAAGAAAGAAACACGCCAATCAGCTCGGTTTTACCCAGCAATATCGCAGGTTTTTCGTCGTAACTCAACAACCGTTAAAGTTGGAACCACCCCGTAAACTTTTTATTATGTAAAAAAATATCCTCTACAATTTTCAAAAAAAAAATTTTTTTTCGAAATCGCATCTTTTTTCGAGTTATTTCGACTTTTTGTCAATTGCGTTTATTTTAAAAAATCGATATCGCGCTATAAATCGGAAACCGCTCAAAATCAAATCACCCCATCCACATATATTATACAAAATACTATTCTTTACAAATTTCGATTCTTGAGAAATTTTCAAAAAACGGCTAGTTTTTGAGTAATTGTAAAATATAAATTTTTCGTTCGCGAAGGAAAGTTTGTTTTTTATCGTTATAACTCAAAAACGGTTCAAAATAGAATAACCCCTTATATGTCCTATTATAGAGAAAAACGTTCTCTACAATTTTCGAAGAATAAAATTTTTTTCGAAATCGCATCTTTTTTCGAGATATTTCAATTTTTTTGCCGAAATTGCGAAAATGACAATTTGTTTTTCCTATAACTCCGGTAAATGGATTTTCCCCGATATGCGGTTTGCGTGAGGTGATTGGTAATATATTAAAGAATATTTTGGAAAATTTTAAAGAAAATCGTTGGAAGATTTTCGGAGAAAATCCCGAAAAACCTCAAAAATACCCCAAAAATCCGGTTTTTCACCCGGAAGGAAACTTTTCCGGGTTTCGAAATATCGATTTTCCGATAGATCTCGTCGAGTTACGTCGGATAGCGTTTTTTCCGCGACGATTTTCCTTCGCGTTTGGCCGTAAAAAAAAAAACACGCCAATGAGTCAGTGAATGAATGGATTCTTTCGGTTTCAGCTTTATAGTTAGTAGGACTCGCAGAATGGTTGGAAAGGGCGCTAACGCGCCCTTTCTTGGGACACTGACCCGTTGCCAGGTCGTCAATTGTTGCAATTAAATCTTTTGGTGGTCTTGTCACTTAGTCAGGCAATTACTACCACTATTATACACTCTACCATACAACTATACACTACTGCTTCATTATCACAAATCACTAATTGTAAGCTCAAAAGTTTATTAGCCGTAATTGTTAATAAAACTTTGATAATAGCGTCCAAATCCAAAAATTTGTTCGCTTCAAATGAAATAAGGTTTATAAACGCACCCCAAAAAATAAATAATTGTAAGTCTTTCTTTATTAACACCCAAGAACAAAATAACAAAGTAAAGTAATACATCATCCGATTCCACCTTATCAACATAAAAACTAGTCCCTCCGTGAATCATACATTTTCGATACAATTCTTTCGTTTTAAATAAATATCCATCGCAGTGCCGTCCCCATTTCTAACATATGCTAATGCTAATAATCGCTCGGCCAAAATCCAAAATGCCAAAATATTAATGCACATTGCACACCCCACTCTCGACCGCTTCAAGTTAACGTTTCAAAGTAAAATGCCCTCTCACGGTTCAAGTTAAAAATATGCGGTTTGTTTTGTTAGTTTGAAAAAACTACGCTTAACAAATTTGTATTTTGTAATATTTTCGTAAACCTAATAGTTTTCGATATTTGAGCGTGATAATTTTAATTATGACTAATTAAAATTAAACCTTTTCTAATAACTCAAAAACTAATTGTCGAATAAAAATTTGTAAATTACTATTCGATGTAAAAAAATAATCCCTACAAATCACCTAGTTTGAAAAAATTTCGTAAATCTAACGGCTTAGGAGATATTTGATTTTGAATTTTCCGGAAAAACGATTTTTGTTACGGCTTGTTCGCGAGGTTCGGAAAATATACCGTTCGATAGAAAAATCATTTCTAAACAATTTCTGTATCTTGTAAAATTTTCGTAAACCTTCCGTTTCGAAGATATTAATGTATTTATTCATAAAGTAATTCCTTCTCGATCCGTCCCTGTACTCTACGGAGAGACCGGTTTCGGGAATCCCTTTGCTGCGCGAATTTGAACCATTAATCCGTCGCTCGAGTCTCATGTTCGCGACTTAGATTTACCCCTAAAACTTTTGAACTGTTCAAGATAAACATATGCAGTTTGTTTTGTTAGTTGGAAAAAACTACGCTTAACAAATTTGTATTCTTGTAAAATTATCGTAAACCTAATAGTTTTCGAGATTTGAGCGTGTAAATAATAAAGAATTTAATTATAATTAAATTATTTTTGCCATAACTCCGCGAAGGAAATTTTGATTTTCCCGCGGTTTGCGTGAGATAATCGATATTAATTTGACGAATATTTTAGGAGAGATTGAGAAAAATCGATCTCTTCGTTTCCGATAAATCGCAAAAAACCCTAAAAATACTCTAAAAATCCGGAATTTTTCACCCGGAAGGAAACTTTTCCGGGTTTCGAAATGTCGATTTTCCGATAGATCTCGTCAAAATTCGTAAAGATGGCGTTTTTCCCGCGACGATTTTCCTTCGCGTACGGCCGTAAGAAAGAAACACGCCAATCAGCTCGGTTTTACCCAGCAATATCGCAGGTTTTTCGTCGTAACTCAACAACCGTTAAAGTTGGAACCACCCCGTAAACTTTTTATTATGTAAAAAAACATCCTCTACAATTTTCAAAGAATAATTTTTTTTTCGAAATCGCATCTTTTTTCGAGTTATTTCGATTTCGCCCTTTCTTGGGACACTTACCCGTTGCCAGGTCGTCAATTGTTGCAATTAAATCTTTTGGTGGTCTTGTCAGTTAGTCAGGCAATCACTACCACTATTATACACTCTACTATACAACCATACACTACTGCTTCATTATCATAAATCACTAATTGTAAGCTCAAAAGTTTATTAGCCGTAATTGTTAATAAAACTTTGATAATAGCGTCCAAATCCAAAAATTTGTTCGCTTGAAATCAAATAAGGTTTATAAGCGCACCCCGAAAAATAAATAATTGTAAGTCTTTCTTTATTAACACCCAATAACAAAATAACAAAGTAAAGTAATACATCATCCGATTCCACCTTATCAACCTAAAAACTAGTCCCTCCGTGAATCATACATTTTCGATACAATTCTTTCGGTTTAAATAAATATCCATCGCAGTGCCGTCCCCATTTCTAACATATGCTAATGCTAATAGTCGCTCGGCCAAAATCCAAAATGCCAAAATATTAATGCACATTGCACACCCCTCTCTCGACCGCTACAAGCTAACTTTTCAAAGTAAAATACCCTCGCACAGTTCAATTTAAAAATATGCGGTTTGTTTTGTTAGTTAGAAAAAACTACGCTTAACAAATTTGTATTTTTGTAATATTTTCGTAAACCTTCCGTTTCGGAGATATTAATGTATTTATTCATAAAGTAATTCCTTCTCGATCCGTCCCTGTTCTCTACGGAGAGAACGGTTTCGGGAATCCCTTTGCTGCGCGAATTTGAACCATAAATCAGTCGCTCGAGTCTCATGTTCACGACTTAGATTTACCCCTATAACTTTTGAACTGTTCAAGATAAACATATGCAATTTGTTTTGTTAGTTGGAAAAAACTACGCTTAACAAATTTGTATTCTTGTAAAATTATCGTACACCTAATAGTTTTCGAGATTTGAGCGTGTAAATAATAATGAATTTAATTATAATTAAATTATTTTTGCCATAACTCCACGAAAGAAAATTTGATTTTCCCGCGGTTTGCGTGAGATAATCGATATTAATTTGACGAATATTTTAGGAGAGATTGAGAAAAATCGATCTCTTCGTTTCCGATAAAATCGCAAAAAACCCTAAAAATACCCTAAAAATCCGGAATTTTTCACCCGGAAGGAAACTTTTCCGGGTTTCGAAATGTCGATTTTCCGATAGATCTCGTCAAAATTCGTAAAGATGGCGTTTTTCCCGCGACGATTTTCCTTCGCGTACGGCCGTAAGAAAAAAACGCGCCAATCAGCTCGGTTTTACCCAGTAATATCGCAGGTTTTTCGTCGTAACTCAACAACCGTTAAAGTTGGAACCACCCCGTAAAATTTTTATTATGTAAAAAAACATCCTCTACAATTTTCAAAGAATAAATTTTTTTTCGAAATCGCATCTTTTTTCGAGTTATTTCGACTTTTTGTCAATCGCGTTTATTTTAAAAAATCGATATCGCGCTATAAATCGGAAACCGCTCAAAATCGAATCACCCCATCCACATATATTATACAAAATACTATTCTTTACAAATTTCGATTCTTGAGAAATTTTCAAAAAACGGCTAGTTTTTGAGTAATTGTAAAATATAAATTTTTCGTTCGCGAAGGAATGTTTGTTTTTTATCGTTATAACTCAAAAACGGTTCAAAATAGAATAACCCCTTATATGTCCTATTATAGAGAAAAGCGTTCTCTACAATTTTCGAAGAATAAATTTTTTTTCGAAATCGCATCTTTTTTCGAGATATTTCAATTTTTTTGCCGAAATTGCGAAAATGACAATTTGTTTTTCCTATAACTCCGGTAAATGGATTTTCCCCGATATGCGGTTTGCGTCAGGTGATTGGTAATATATTAAAGAATATTTTGGAAAATTTTAAAGAAAATCGTCGGAAGATTTTCGGAGAAAATCCCGAAAAACCTCAAAAATACCCCAAAAATCCGGTTTTTCACCCGGAAGGAAACTTTTCCGGGTTTCGAAATATCGATTTTCCGATAGATCTCGTCGAGTTACGTCGGATAGCGTTTTTTCCGCGACGATTTTCCTTCGCGTTTGGCCGTAAAAAAAAAAACACGCCAATGAGTCAGTGAATGAATGAATGGATTCTTTCGGTTTCAGTTGTATAGTTAGTAGGACTCGCAGAATGGTTGGAAAGGGCGCTAACGCGCCCTTTCTTGGGACTCTGACCCGTTGCCAGGTCGTCAATTGTTGCAATTAAATCTTTTGGTGGTCTTGTCACTTAGTCAGGCAATCACTACCACTATTATACACTCTACTATACAACCATACACTACTGCTTCATTATCACAAATCACTAATTGTAAGCTCAAAAGTTTATTAGACGTAATTGTTAATAAAACTTTGATAATAGCGTCCAAATCCAAAAATTTGTTCGCTTCAAATCAAATAAGGTTTATAAACGCACCCCGAAAAATAAATAATTGTACGTCTTTCTTTATTAACACCCAAGAACAAAATAACAAAGTAATACATCATCCGATTCCACCTTATCAACCTAAAAACTAGTCCCTCCGTGAATCATACATTTGCGATACAATTCTTTCGTTTTAAATAAATATCCATCGCAGTGCCGTCCCCATTTCTAACATATGCTAATGCTAATAATCGCTCGGCCAAAATCCAAAATGCCAAAATATTAATGCACATTACACACCCCTCTCTCGACCGCTACAAGCTAACGTTTCAAAGTAAAATGCCCTCGCACGGTTCAAGTTAAAAATATGCGGTTTGTTTTGTTAGTTAGAAAAAACTACCCTTAACAAATTTTTATTGTTGTAAAATTTTCGTAAACCTTAGTTTTCGAGATTTGAGCGTGTAAATAATAAAGAATTTAATTATAATTAAATTATTTTTCGCTATAACTCCGCGAAGGAAATTTTGATTTTCCCGCGGTTTACGTGAGATAATCGATATTAATTTGAAGAATATTTTAGGAGAGATTGAGAAAAATCGATCTCTTCGTTTCCGATAAATCGCAAAAAACCCTAAAAATACCCTAAAAATCCGGAATTTTTCACCCGGAAGGAAACTTTTCCGGGTTTCGAAATGTCGATTTTCCGATAGATCTCGTCAAAATTCGTAAAGATGGCGTTTTTCCCGCGACGATTTTCCTTCGCGTACGGCCGTAAGAAAAAAAAAACGTCAATCAGCTCGGTTTTACCCAGCAATATCGCAGGTTTTTCGTCGTAACTCAACAACCGTTAAAGTTGGAACCACCCCGTAAACTTTTTATTATGTAAAAAAACATCCTCTACAATTTTCAAAGAATAATTTTTTTTTCGAAATCGCATCTTTTTTCGAGTTATTTCGACTTTTTGTCAATCGCGTTTATTTTAAAAAATCGATATCGCGCTATAAATCGGAAACCGCTCAAAATCGAATCACCCCATCTATATATATTATACAAAATACTATTCTTTACAAATTTCGATTCTTGAGAAATTTTCAAAAAACGGCTAGTTTTGGAGTAATTGTAAAATATAAATTTTTCGTTCGCGAAGGAAAGTTTGTTTTTTATCGTTATAACTCAAAAACGGTTCAAAATAGAATAACCCCTTATATGTCCTATTATAGAGAAAAACGTTCTCTACAATTTTCGAAGAATAAATTTTTTTTCGAAATCGCATCTTTTTTCGAGATATTTCAATTTTTTTGCCGAAATTGCGAAAATGACAATTTGTTTTTCCTATAACTCCGGTAAATGGATTTTCCCCGATATGCGGTTTGCGTGAGGTGATTGGTAATATATTAAAGAATATTTTGGAAAATTTTAAAGAAAATCGTCGGAAGATTTTCGGAGAAAATCCCGAAAAACCTCAAAAATACCCCAAAAATCCGGTTTTTCACCCGGAAGGAAACTTTTCCGGGTTTCGAAATATCGATTTTCCGATAGATCTCGTCGAGTTACGTCGGATAGCGTTTTTTCCGCGACGATTTTCCTTCGCGTTTGGCCGTAAAAAAAAAAACACGCCAATGAGTCAGTGAATGAATGAATGAATGGATTCTTTCGGTTTCAGTTGTATAGTTAGTAGGATTATTAGCTTATAATATATTTATTATAAGTGCAAGCTTTCTTCATTTTGCAATTCATTTAATTTGTAAATATAACCCCATAATATTTCCCTATTTTTCCCATCAATTACTATTTTTTTGCCTACAAGAGTATTTCGCACTAATTTTATTATATGTGACTCGCAGAGTGGTTGGAAAGCGCCCTTTCTTGGGACACTGACCCGTTGCCAGGTCGTCAATTGTTGCAATTAAATCTTTTGGTGGTCTTGTCACTTAGTCAGGCAATCACTGCCACTATATACACTCTACTATACAACCATACACTACTGCTTCACTATCACAAATCACTAATTGTAAGCTCAAAAGTTTATTAGCCGTATGTTAAACTCTATTCCAACTAAAATGAGAATTTGGTGATATTCCTGTCTTTTCCACGCAGATCAAAATTTCCCTAGTGTCAATGTTAATTCTCCCATTCGAATAGGGGAATTTTACGGCGCGCGGTTGAAATCTTAGATTTTGAAGATACGCTGTTGCCATATGCCTTTGCAAATTTCAGTCACAAAATCGCGCTCGTTGTAGTTAACTCGTTAACCTACAATTTGCTAATTTTGTGATTTTTAAAAGGCGATTTTGGCCTCTTTTTATTGTTTAAATTCCTCTATTTACAACTTTTTTCATTTGTAAACATAACCTTCAAATAACCATATAACCTGAAAATCAGTAATAGACAGGATTTCAATGGCAAACCGGCAACGTTGGGATCGTAACCTCCTTTTAAATTTGTCATTTTAGTTGGAATAGAGTTTAATAAAACTTTGATAATAGCGTCCAAATCCAAAAATTTGTTCGCTTCAAATCAAATAAGGTTTATAAACGCACCCCGAAAAATAAATAATTGTAAGTCTTTCTTTATTAACACCCAAGAACAAAATAACAAAGTAAAGTAATACATCATCCGATTCCACCTTATCAACCTAAAAACTAGTCCCTCCGTGAATCATCCTACTAACTATACAGCTGAAACCGAAAGAATCCATTCATTCATTGATTCACTGACTCATTGGCGTGTTTTATTTTTTACGGCCAAACGCGAAGGAAAATCGTCGCGGAAAAAACGCTATCCGACGTTACTCGACGAGGATTTTTGGGGTATTTTTGAGGTTTTTCGGGATTCTCTCCGAAAATCTTCCAACGATTTTCTTTAAAATTTCCCAAAATATTCTATAATATATTACCAATCACCTCACGCAAACCGCATATCCGGCAAAATCCATTTACCGGAGTTATAGGTAAAACAAATTGTCATTTTCGCAATTTCGGCAAAAAAATTGAAATATCTCGAAAAAAGATGCGATTTCGAAAAAAAATTTATTCTTCGAAAATTGTAGAGAACTTTTTTCTCTATAATAGGACATATAAGGGGTTATTCTATTTTGAACCGTTCTTGAGTTATAACGATAAAAAACAAACTTTCCTTCGCGAACGAAAAATTTATATTTTACAATTACTCGAAAACTAGCCGTTTTTTGAAAATTTCTCAAGAATCGAAATTTGTAAAGAATAGTATTTTGTATAATATATGTAGATGGGGTGATTCGATTTTGAGCGGTTTCCGATTTATAGCGCGATATCGATTTTTTAAAATAAACGCGATTGACAAAAAGTCGAAATAACTCGAAAAAAGATGCGATTTCAAAAAAAAATTTATTCTTTGAAAATTGTAGAGGATGTTTTTTTCCATAATAAAAAGTTTACGGGGTTGTTCCAACTTTAACGGTTGTTGAGTTACGACGAAAAACCTGCGATATTGCTGGGTAAAACCGAGCTGATTGGCGTGTTTTTTTCTTACGGCCGTACGCGAAGGAAAATCGTCGCGGGAAAAACGCCATCTTTACGAATTTTGACGAGATCTATCGGAGAATCGACATTTCGAAACCCGGAAAAGTTTCCTTCCGGGTGAAAAATTCCGGATTTTTAGGGTATTTTTAGGGTTTTTTGTGATTTTATCGGAAACGAAGAGATCGATTTTTCTCAACCTCTCCTAAAATATTCGTCAAATTAATATCGATTATCTCACGCAAACCGCGGGAAAATCAAAATTTCCTTCGCGGAGTTATGGCAAAAATAATTTAATTATAATTAAATTCTTTATTATTTACACGCTCAAATCTCGAAAACTATTAGGTTTACGATAATTTTACAAGAATACAAATTTGTTAAGCGTAGTTTTTTCCAACTAACAAAACAAACTGCATATGTTTATCCTGAACAGTTCAAAAGTTATAGGGGTAAATCTAAGTCGTGAACATGAGACTCGAACGACGGATTTATGGTTCAAATTCGCGCAGCAAAGCGATTCGCGAGAAATGATTTTGGTTCACGAAAATTAGTTTTTAAAAAAATTTTATTTTACACAAAAGTTCTAGTGGAATACAAAAGATGTTGTTAACTTGAAAATTACTAACTGACTGCTGAAAAATAATAAAAAATGCAAGAAAGTAAATTAGATAAAAAAAATGAAAGATTAGCAGAGTTCCCACGAAGCTTCTGGAACTTGGAATAGGATCCGCTGAATCTGCATGGGAGCCGACTGATAGTATATGATACTCCTGGTATAACACCTTCCCCCTGAGTTTCAAGTCCCGAAGCTACTGAGGGAGTTGAACATCGGATAATTCGGTGGTTTGGCGATGATTTGGAGCCTTCTTCCTCTTGGCCAAGAATCTCTTGTAGACCATGAAGCAGATGAGGATGGTACTGATTCCGTAGATGATGATTGTCCAGATACTAGGTGTACTTGATGGCATTGATGATTCCAGAATGGGTTGATTATTGATTAATTCATTTCGGATTTCCTGGAGTTCATCGAAATCTATATTTTCGAATTCAATGTCGAATTTTTCGGGTGGTTCTTCGAGGTTTGGAAGTAGAATGTTTGGAAACAAAATGGTTTGGCTGGGATTGACGATCAATTCTCCGTTAATGATGTTTTTGAAGTTGGTTTTGACTTGACATCCCAATGGAATCTCGAATAGGTATGTACCACGCACTTTAAGGATTTCTTCCTGTTGTTGGCAATGGATTTTAGTATTGGTCTCATTGGGCAGGACCATTATCCACTGATTTGAGTTTTCTAGTCTCCAGGACGACGGGCGTTTAATGGGTATTGTTGTTTGGCGGCAAGTTGTTGTCTCTTTTTGATTAAGAAGCTCAACTTCGCATTGGTTTTTGGTTTGAATTTCTCGTAGGCTCGTTTCATCGCAGAGGTACAGTTTTTCAGAGATTTTTATACAGAGATTATCAGTGAATGCAAAGTACAATTCATTGATCACTAAAAATTTATTTTCTGGAATGATAACTTTGAACTGGCTTTTCCGAAGAACGGGTATTGAATATAAATGATATAGATCTGCTAAAAATGGGAAAGTGATTGGAATGTGCAAAATAAAATTAATTCTATTTTTAAATGAATAACTTTCTATTCTAACTAAATTTTCTAAGAGAAAAACGTTATTTAAACTTATATCTAAGGGTAACTTATCTTTTCCCAGTCTGCTCTCTATAAGTTTAAGTTCATGAAGGAAGTAGTTACTTTTCATAATACTAGGGTGCATTTTATTTAATTTTGAGAACACTATTGCATTTTCAATATCTTGTATTATCGAATATATGATATTATACATTCCAATAATCTGAATGAAAGTGTCTTTGATAATGGCGGAATTTTCGCGCTAGACTTGACCTTGTACAATTATTTCGATTTGCTTTAATTTTGACTGTAATAATTTTTCGTTATGAGTAATTTTGGTAATTGTAGTATTGAACTGATCAATCAAACGTGTAGAGAGGGAATTTTGATTTTTAATATTATTTGCCAATTTTTCTTGATTAGTTTGGAGTTCTGAAATTAATTTATCATAGCGTTCGCCATCACTGGCATCTAAATTTCCTGAAATGGCCTTAAAAACTGATCCTAAACCGTTTATGAGACCGCGTCTAATTCTGTTGGGGTGTGGAACAATGTCTGAGAGTCTTTCTTCAATTTTGTTGTCTATAAAGTCCAAAATTTTTATATAATTTGAGCTGTCATTAAAGTATTTGTTATTTTGGTTTACTAATTTCATTAATGTTGATGAATGTGTTCTCAATTGATTGATTTCTTTAAATATAGGTTGGGTATCATAATAGTAGATAATTTTGTAGTAAAAGTCCAAAATTCTTGCTTGACCGGATTTTACAGGGATAAGACCGGGATTATTTTCTAAATTCCTTATTTCTACTCGTTCCAGAATACCGAAGATTCCGGGTAAACTGAAAATAAATGATTAAAGTTAGTTTCGAAGTCGTAACTTTTTTTGAAGAGGACGTTTTAAGTTGTCCATAGTAGTTTTTGATTGGATACTAGTCGAAAGGGTTAGTTTTTAGCATTTGTTAATTTCTGAAATATTTTTTTTTTGAATTTAGGTGTTCATTTGGTTCATGTCGTCGAAGTCGTAGGGTTTGTAAATTTCATTTTCCAACGGTGTTTAACCTTATTGGTAAAAGTAAACGGGTCATTTTCGTAATAGTATGTGTCCGAAAATTGTTTACGATTAGTTGGAATTGCTGATTTTTCTTCGTTGGTTAAATAATCGGTCCCAATTTTGCTAATATCAAACTTTGAACTCGAATAAATTTGGGAATGATTAACTCTAAATTTTCTGGTTCTGTTTCTTTTATTTGATCAACTATTTTTGGTCGAGAAAAATCTAGCTTTTTCTGTTTTTGTCTTTGATTTGAAATTGTACTTGTCGTTTCGCGGTTTTCTGTATTTAGGAGGTTTTCTGTTATATTGCAACTATTAATTTTCTGATTGGGTACGATAATTTGTCCGTTTTGAATCGGTCTTTCGGATTTTTTGGATTTTGATTTAGTTACATTTTCGGTTTCTGCGGAAACAGCTGTTAGTTTAGATGATTCTTTTTGAGTTTCATGGAATATTTTTATTTTAGCATATGGAGTTTTTAAATAATCATTCTCAAAATCTATTATCACTTTTAGAAACCTTAAATTATCCATTCCTAATACTCCATTGAATGAATTATGAATTTTAAAGAGGAAAAATTTTAAGTTTGTTGGGTTTGGTAATTCAAATATTTTTGAAGCTGGTATCGAAACACTATATTTTTGTTGAGATTCTTGGAATACGGAAGAAACTATGAAAGGGTCATCTTGTATTTGATTCGGGAAAAAACGGTAAGCGACATCTGGGTCTATGAAAGATCGAGAAGAGCCTGTATCAATTAAAAATTTCAAGTTTTGTTCAGGAAGTATTATAAATGGTAGTCCGCTGAAATTCGTTTCGTTAAAAGAGATAATATGGGTTTCTGTTATCTCCGGTTTCGGGAAGGAGGCTTCCATTGAAAATTTTCCCTTGGTTTATTAAGAAAATTTTCCTCTGGTTCATTAAGATCAATCAAATCATATGTGATTCCAAAATCTCTATCGTCAGAATTTGGAATTTCAAAATTATCATTATATTGAAAATTTCTGTTGGCTGAAATCGGGTCGTCGCATTCTACATTAAAAAGTTCTTCTGATGTAAAATTTCTTTGACCTTGTTGGTTCCAAAAGGGTCGATTAAAATTGTTTCTGTTCTGATTGCTATTTGGGACTCTATTAGTATTAAAACTATTTCTGGTAGAGATACTCATTGGTGTGGGTTTATCTAGCTGTTGTTGTGGGTTTGGTCGAAAAACGTTGGTGTTTTGTCTTGATTGAGGAGCTGTCTGATTTTGGAAGTCGTTTGGGAAATTTTGAAATCTTGGAGGTTGGTTTTGGAATTGTCTGGGGTAGTTTTGATAGTTTTGGTAGTCTTGAAAGTTTTGTCTTGGAAAGAAATTGTTAGAACGGTTAGCATTAAAGTTATTATCATTTTGATTTTGATTAAAATTGTTATTTTTGTTCTTTCTAGGTTCGAAAAATGATTGTCTGTTAGGTTGGTTAAAATTTTGGAAGTATCGGGTATTTTCTTCTTCTAAAACCTTTTGAAGGGCTTGACTTAAATCTTGGGGTTGCATACAACGGATAGTAGTTCCCAATGGTTCTCTTAAACCGGATAGGAACGATTTTAGGGCCAAACTATTGTAAAGAACTCTTTTCGACTGTCTCTCGTTAGCATTTGGTTCGTGCAAATCGACGTAACTGCACAACAGGTTCAATATGTTTAACACTTTATCATAAAATTCTTGGGGACTTTCATTGCCTTGACGAAGCATAACCAAATCTTGATTTAGACATGCTTCATCCCTTTGGTCTGCGAAACTTCGCGTCAAAGTTATTTTTAATTGGTCCCAAGTGGTCACATTATGGATATTTGCTATCTTTTTCGCGTTACCTTTCAATTTTTGGATTATAGAATTTAACAGATAAACGTTTAGAAAATTATTCGGGTTTGTTGCATCATAAAATACACCTAGCACTGATTCGCTAGTTGATAAAAATCTACTTAAATCGTTTGGACTCCCGTCGAATTCGGGAATACAATCTAAATAATCGGTTTTGAATTGAGTCATAATTTCGATTTCGTTTAATGCTTTAAAAATTGGGTCAATTTTATTTGGTTCTTCGTCTGAGTCAGTTAAAAGTTCTTTTGGATTTCTAATTGACCAATTTCCACTAGACTTATTTAAATTTGACATAAACTCATAAATTGTACTCACATTAGTAGAAAAATCTTGTACATATTTCTCTTAACTGTAAGGATGATGTCCACCACAGGTCCGCAATTTTTGTCTTCGCTGCAGATGGTCTTCCTTGCGAAATTGGACAATTTGGTTCCAATCCCCGATGTTTCGTTGATTATGGTTGAGGGTTCCCGATTTTTGTGGAGCCGCCCAGACACAACACTTGACACAACGATACACCTCGTATATATGGTTCGTTATCCAGTTAATCGTTTCGACGAAAAATTCGCGTTCGATACGTGAATTCCCGGATATCCTACTGACTGCGCCAGAAATGATTTTGGTTCACGAAAATTAGTTTTTAAAAAAATTTTATTTTACACAAAAGTTCTAGTGGAATACAAAAGATGTTGTTAACTTGAAAATTACTAACTGACTGCTGAAAAATAATAAAAAATGCAAGAAAGTAAATTAGATAAAAAAAATGAAAGATTAGCAGAGTTCCCACGAAGCTTCTGGAACTTGGAATAGGATCCGCTGAATCTGCATGGGAGCCGACTGATAGTATATGATACTCCTGGTATAACACCTTCCCCCTGAGTTTCAAGTCCCGAAGCTACTGAGCTTTCTGTATCTTGTAAAATTTTCGTAAACCTTACGTTTCGGAGATATTAATGTATTTATTCATAAAGTAATTCCTTCTCGATCCGTCCCTGTTCTCTACGGAGAGAACGGTTTCGGGAATCCCTTTGCTGCGCGAATTTGAACCATAAATCCGTCGCTCGAGTCTCATGTTCGCGACTTAGATTTACCCCTATAACTTTTGAACTGTTCAAGATAAACATATGCAGTTTGTTTTGTTAGTTGGAAAAAACTACGCTTAACAAATTTGTATTCTTGTAAAATTATCGTAAACCTAATAGTTTTCAAGATTTGAGCGTGTACATAATAATGAATTTAATTATAATGAAAATATTTTTGCCATAACGTCGCGAAGGAAATTTTGATTTTCCCGCGGTTTGCGTGAGATAATCGATATTAATTTGACGAATATTTTAGGAGAGATTAAGAAAAATCGATCTCTTCGTTTCCGATAAAATCGCAAAAAACCCTAAAAATATCCTAAAAATCCGGAATTTTTCACCCGGAAGGAAACTTTCCCGGGTATCGAAATGTCGATTTTCCGATAGATCTCGTCTAGTTACTTTGGATGGCTTTTTTTCCGCGACGATTTTCCTTCGCGTTTGGCCGTAAAAAAAAACACGCCAATGAGTCAGTGAATGAATGGATTCTTTCGGTTCCAGCTGTATAGTTATTAGGACTCGCAGAATAGTTGGAAAGGGCGTTAACGCGCCCTTTCTTGGGACACTGACCCGTTGCCAGGTCGTCAATTGTTGCAATTAAATCTTTTGGTCAGGCAATCACTACCACTATATACACTCTACTATACAACCATACACTACTGCTTCACTATCACAAATCACTAATTGTAAGCTCAAAAGTTTATTAGCCGTAATTGTTAATAAAACTTTGATAATAGCATCCAAATCCAAAAATTTGTTCGCTTGAAATCAAATAAGGTTTATAAACGCACCTCGAAAAATAAATAATTGTAAGTCTTTCTTTATTAACACCCAATAACAAAATAACAAAGTAAAGTAATACATCATCCGATTCCACCTTATCAACCTAAAAACTAGTCCCTCCGTGAATCATACATTTTCGATACAATTCTTTCGGTTTAAATAAATATCCATCGCAGTGCCGTCCCCATTTCTAACATATGCTAATGCTAATAATCGCTCGGCCAAAATCCAAAATGCCAAAATATTAATGCACATTACACACCTCTCTCTCGACCGCTACAAGCTAACGTTTCAAAGTAAAATGCCCTCGCACGGTTCAAGTTAAAAATATGCGGTTTGTTTTGTTAGTTAGAAAAAACTTCGCTTAACAAATTTGTATTCTTGTAATATTTTCGTAAACCTAATAGTTTTCGATATTTGAGCGTGATAATTCTAATTATGACTAATTAAAATTAAACCTTTTCTATTAACTCAAAAACTAATTGTCGAATAAAAATTTGTAAATTACTATTCGATGTAAAAAAATATTCCCTACAAATCACCTAGTCTGAAAAAATTTCGTAAATCTAACGGTTTAGGAGATATTTGATTTTGAATTTTCCGGAAAAAACGATTTTTATTACGGCTTGTTCGCGAGGTTCGGAAAATATACCGTTCGATAGAAAAATCAATTCTAAACAATTTCTGTATCTTGTAAAATTTTCGTAAACCTTCCGTTTCGGGATATTAATGTATTTATTCATAA
This sequence comes from Phyllotreta cruciferae, assembly GCA_917563865.1. Classification (NCBI taxonomy): domain Eukaryota; kingdom Metazoa; phylum Arthropoda; class Insecta; order Coleoptera; family Chrysomelidae; genus Phyllotreta; species Phyllotreta cruciferae. Next base: position 4,614,536 of record OU830620.1, on the reverse strand, counting down.
AGTAATTCCTTCTCGATCCGTCCCTGTTCTCTACGGAGAGAACGGTTTCGGGAATCCCTTTGCTGCGCGAATTTGAACCATAAATCCGTCGCTCGAGTCTCATGTTCGCGACTTAGATTTACCCCTATAACTTTTGAACTGTTCAAGATAAACATATGCAGTTTGTTTTGTTAGTTGGAAAAAACTACGATTAACAAATTTGTATTCTTGTAAAATTATCGTAAACCGAATAGTTTTCGAGATTTGAGCGTGTAAATAATAATTAATTTAATTATAATTAAATTATTTTTGCCATAACTCCGCGAAGGAAATTTTGATTTTCCCGCGGTTTGCGTGAGATAATCGATATTAATTTGACGAATATTTTAGGAGAGATTGAGAAAAATCGATCTCTTCGTTTCCGATAAATCGCAAAAAACCGGAATTTTTCACCCGGAAGGAAACTTTTCCGGGTTTCGAAATGTCGATTTTCCGATAGATCTCGTCAAAATTCGTAAAGATGGCTTTTTTCCCGCGACGATTTTCCTTCGCGTACGGCCGTAAGAAAAAAACACGCCAATCAGCTCGGTTTTACCCAGCAATATCGCAGGTTTTTCGTCGTAACTCAACAACCGTTAAAGTTGGAACCACCCCGTAAACTTTTTATTATGTAAAAAAATATCCTCTACAATTTTCAAAGAATAAATTTTTTTTCGAAATCGCATCTTTTTTCGAGTTATTTCGACTTTTTGTCAATCGCGTTTATTTTAAAAAATCGATATCGTGCTATAAATCGGAAACCGCTCAAAATCGAATCACCCCATCTACATATATTATACAAAATACTATTCTTTACAAATTTCGATTCTTGACAAATTTTCAAAAAACGGCTAGTTTTGGAGTAATTGTAAAATACAAATTTTTCGTTCGCGAAGGAAAGTTTGTTTTTTGTCGTTATAACTCAAAAACGATTCAAAAGAGAACAACCCCTTATATATCCTATTATAGAGAAAATCGTTCTCTACAATTTTCGAAGAATAATTTTTTTTTCGAAATCGCATCTTTTTTCGAGATATTTCAATTTTTTTGCCGAAAATGCGAAAATGAAAATTTATTTTTACTATAACTCCGGTATATGGATTTTCCTGGATATGCGGTTTGCTTGAGATGATTGGTAATATATTGAAGAATGTTTTGGGAAATTTTAAAGAAAATCGTTGGAAGATTTTCCAAGAAAATCCCGAAAAACCCCAAAAATCCCCAAAAATACCCCAAAAATCCGGTTTTTCACCCGGAAGGAAAAGTTTCCGGGTTTCGAAATATGGATTTTCCGATAGATCTCGTCGAGTTACGTCGGATAGCGTTTTTTCCGCGACGATTTTCCTACGCGTTTGGCCGTAAAAAATAAAACACGCCAATGAGTCAGTGATTGAATGAATGAATGAATGAATGGATTCTTTCGGTTTCAGCTGTATAGTTAGTAGGATATATCAAAAAATGTAAATACGGGTTTTTCCGATATTGAATGCTTAAAATATGACTTAAAAGCACTGCTGCCATATGATATGTTAGCTAAATTAGTTATAGTACTAAAAATTGAAGCAGCGCCATCAAACGTTAGTGAAGCTACAGTTACGGTACACAAAAAAACGGTACAAAAAAATTTGATAAAAATTTCTTTGATCACCCTGTATACATTTTATATCATGTCATTAGGTAGTACTTGAAAAGTTAGGATAGGACCATGTAAGCCGTTTTTCTCGATTTTCAACTGTTAGGCTATCTGAGCCGCCTAAATTAAAAATTTTGTGATTTTTGAGTGGCTGTATATCCTTTATTATGAGACCAAGATACCAAGTTTTGGAATCAGCTCATCGAGTAGAATCCAAAAATGTAATAATATGGGTGTCCCATTTAAAAAACATAACTTTGATATGTGTAATTTTTTGGGACATCCTGTATTTGAAACTAATTTCAATTTATACCCTAATTAGAAATACAAAAGATACATTTACAAAATTTTCATAAAATATAGCGTTAATGAGATATAGACCGAGTCTTATACCGTGAGTTACCCTGTATAATCAATAATTACGAATTAAAAGTCTAAACTAGAATAAGATATTTTACAATTACATAAAAAATCGATTTTTTTATTATTCGATTATTGACATCGGTCTGCTAAACATCTTGTAGATATAATTTTTTTATAATATTCCACCGAAGATTTGGCCGTTCTATTCCTTTCGACTCCATCGAAATCCACGTGATACAAACCGAATTTAACCCTAAAAAATACAAATAATTTTAAACGTCAAAAAACCTGTCAAAAAATGTCAGACATCATCTGTCAATTTGACACACACACGTCAAGTGTCATAAAGTCATTCTTCAAGTGTCTTAAATCATAAGTCAAACGATATAAATTATGTCTTAAATCATGCGTCAAGTGTCTTAAATCATCAACCAAATGTCATAAGTTATACATCAAGTGTCATAAAATGATACGCCAAATGTAACCAGTGTCATACTTCAAGAGTCTAGTCTTAATTCATACGTCAGGTGTCTTATCATACGTCAAACGTCATAAGTTATACGTCAAGTATCATAAGTGTCAAGTGTCTTACATCATACGTTAAATGTCTTAAATCATGTGCCAAGTGTCATCAGAGAGACGTCAACAAATGACTTTTAAAAATTTATAAATTATCCTTACGAGTATCCATCCAGCCATTCGAAATTATCCATCAAACTCCAATATGTGTAACCTCTTATATTGACGCCATTATCCATGGCCTCTTTCAGATTGCTCAGGTGGCTCTGAAATATAGTGAGGTAAATTTAGAGTGGTTGTTTTGAAATATTTACAGAATAATTATGCAAACCTTTATGTAACTGATTCTCCTTTGATCGTCCATGACTCCTCGCTCGGAATAACCGTTTTCGGTTATGATAACCGGCGGGTTCCCGTAGGTATCGCTCAACCAGGTCACCAGCTTTTTTATTCCCCAAGGCACCACCTGAATTAATGTGAACTTTACTGATTTAAACTTTACGTAGATTAAATCGAACAATTCGAACAATTTTCGCTACCTTTATTTATTGGTTATAAAAAATAAAAGGATTATATTTTTAATAGCTTATTTCTAGTAGATTTCGGAACTGCAGGAAGTAGTCTATTAAACTGTAAAAAAGGGATCTTAAAATTTAATTTAGCACTTTTGAAATTTTCAGTAATTATAAATAATTATTTTCATACTTTTATACAATTTATTTAATAATAGAAATTTGTTGACGGAATGTTATCTTTGAAAAATTCCTAATAAATACTAATTTATTTCGTCATTACATTTAATTCCGAGGTACCCTCTGAATAAAATAGTTGTGACGCACGGATCAGTCTATTTTAAATTTCGAAAGTTGACAACCAAAATATAGCCTAACTTCTCTAACAAACAGTTGTTCTGATAAACGTCGTCCAAACTATTTAGATAAACATGCGAAAATATTTTGTGACTATATTTTGCAGATTTTCAGGTTATGGTTATTTGAAGGTCATGTTTATAAATTAAAAAAAGGCATAAATAGTTGAATTTAAACAAGAAAAGAAATCAGGAGGAGATATGAGCTTGCGAGTATTAATATAAATGAATATTATATGATTTTTAAAATAGATAATTACATTTAACAAATTTAACATAACCTATAAATGTCAATGTGCTGAACGTCGCAACAATGTATCGGCATTTCAACCACGCGTCGTAAAATTCCCCTAGACAAATGGCAGAATTAACATTAGCACTAGGGAAATGTTGAACTGCGTGGAAATAACCAAATCTTGCAAGTTTGTCTAAATAGTTTGGACGACGTTTAGATCTAAGTCAGAAAACTAATCAAAGACATAATATTTCGCTTCAAGAAATGTCTCTTATCGGAAAAATTCTTAGTTAAAATTAATTTTACTAGTCAAAATTTGGCGCATTTTTTAAATCCTGATGAATTTTAAATAAGGATTATTTCGGAAATCCCTTATTTTTCTGTTAAATGAAGGTTTTCCTAGAAATATATTAGTCTTTTAGCTTCTTTTCTGGGTAAAGACATATGTCAATTCGTTTACGTTACGGGAGCCCATTGATATATTTTTTTAAATGAGCGATTTTTTAAATTTTTTTGTAATTATTTTATAATTGAGCAATGTTTTCAAATCAGCGATTTTATTAAATTGAGCGATTATTTAAAAAATGAGAAATTTTTGTGAAGTTGAGCGATAAATTTTAAATTGATCAATTCTTAAAATTATGGGCGATTTGGTTTTAATTGAGCAATTTATTAAACAAGCAGTTCTTCAAAATTTGATGACTTTTTTAAATTTGAGCAAGATTTTTCATTTGGAGCGATTTTTTAAAATTGAGTGTTTTTTAAAATTTCAGCATTTTTTTAAATTCAGCGAATATTTTAAAATTGAGTAACCATTCTCAAATCGAGTAATTTTTGTGAAATTGAAATTTTAAATTGATAAAGAAATTGATCAATTCTCAAAAATACAGACGATGAGGTTTTAATTGATCAATTTCTAAAACAAACAATTCTTCAAAATTCTTCGACTTTCTTAAATTTCAGCGATTTTTTTTAATTGAGCGATTATTAAGCATTTTCAAATTGAACATTTTTTTTTAAAATAAACGAATTTTTATCATATTAAGCGATTTTATAAAACCGAGTAATTTTTTCAAAAGTGAGCGATTTTACTAAAAATCGGCACTTACATAGAGCCAAAACGACGCCCCCTTTTCCCAATTAGGATCAACGAAGGTCACAGTCTCCGAATCAAAGTCGTACCCTTTCCCATCTACCTTCGCATCTGGATCCGGCTTCACGTACCGCGCCGTATAGTAATTAAGCCCCAGGAAGTCGTAGGTGCCTTTGACCAGCTCCCTTTGCTCCGCGCTGAATTCGGGCAGCCTTGACCTAGAGTAGCCTTGCGCCAGGCTGCGCCTCTTCACGATGCTCTTTACCGACGAAGGGAAATCGCCGTGCACGATTGGATTCACGTACAAGCCGTACTGGAAGAAAATTAAGGTAGTACCGGAACTTTAGGGTTGTACCTTCGGTAGTACCGTAAAGTGTAATCTCAGTTGTGAGGCTTGTTGGTCGAGGATGTTTGATGAGTTGGCCGGCTCGAACCAGCTGCAGTCCACTACTATTCCCACTTTACCTGCAAAGTTAGTTTGTAGTTGGTACTATTATTTTAATTTAACTATTAATTTTCTTAAATTCGTGTGATTATTTTAAAATCGTGCGGGTTTATTCAAATTTAGCATTTTTTATAAAAATGAGAGATTTTTCAATAGTGAGCTTTGTCTTTAATTTGAGGTTTTTTAATTGGTGGAGGTATTGAGCCATTTTTTAAATGAGCTATTTTTTTTAATTTAGAGATTTTTTAAAATTTGGCGATTTTCTTATAAATCAGCAATTCTCTTAAAAAATGGCGATTTTTTAAATGGGGCAATTTTTATTATAAGCGAGCGAACATTTTTTATATCATGCGATTTTTTTAAACTTGAGCAAATTGAGAAATTCTTTAAAAAATGAGCAATTTTTTCAGTAGTGAGCTTTCTTTTAATTTGATGTTTTTTTAATTGAACAATTTTTTACGATCGATTTTTTTTAAATTAGAGATTTTTATAAAATTGAGCGATTTTCTTATAAATGAACAATCCTCTTAAATTTGAAAGATTTTTCAATTGGCCAATTTTATTATAAAAGTGAGCTATTCTCTTAAAAATGAACAATTTTTTAAAAAATGAGCTATTTTTTTTGAAAATTGAGAATTTTTTTAATAATTGATTTTTTAAACCCTTTACCTTCACATTTAATCGTAATACACTCATTCGACTTATGGTACCATTTTTTGTTACTAGTACTATTGTACTAATTTTTTTACTATCATCAAGTACTACTCTAACTTGTTGATAAAGAACTACACAAGTCTTTGGTGAAAAGTAAAACAAGTGATTTAAGTACATAAGTACCAAAAACAGTACCTTTCGGTACTACAACCAAATTCTCGCAAACTCAACGAACCGTGTTGCTTTTCTCTGAACTCCTCATCGTAGATCCTCCAGGCCGTGGCGTGCGCCAGTACCACGTGGTACACGCATAGGTACTCGCCTTCACCAGGCGACTCGACGCCCGGCGCGAACGCGCCTGTACCGTAGCCGAGATTGCAGGTTTGCTTCGGCTCGTTGACCGTCATCCAGTACTTGACGTCGTCTCCAAAGAGCTGGAAGCACAGGCGGGCGTACCGGGAGTACCAGTGGACCATTTGGGGGTTGGTCCAGCCTCCGAGTTCCTCGAGGACTTGGGGGGTGTCCCAGTGGAAGATGGTGACCATGGGGATGATGTTGTTTTTCTTCAATTCGGCTAGGAGGTTCTTGTAGTACCGGACGGCTTTGTGGTTGATTTTACCTACGGGAGGGAGTGGCACTGTATTAATTGTAGTGGTTATACTGAATTGTGGAAATTGGTAGATTTTTGATTGACCTAAATTTTAAAATGAACGATTGTCCTAAAAATTTGTGCGAATGCACTAACAAAATGTGCGAATGGTTTAAAAAATGAGCGAATGTTCTAAAAACATGAGCAATAATTCTAAAAATGAGCGAAAATTCTAAAAAAATTAGCGTAAATTTGGGTTTTTTTAATTGAGCAATTTTTTAAATGAACATTTTTTTTTAAATTAGCATTTTTTATAATTAGAGATTTTTTGAAAGGCGCGATTTTTTTTACTGTGCGACTATAAGTGAGCGATTCTTTTAAAAATTAGCGTTTTTTAAGAAATGAGCCTATAATTTTTTATATTAAGCGATTTATTTAAAATTGCGCAACCTTTTTAAATGAGTGATTTTTTAAACATTGCCAACAAAACCAGTATTTTCGATACTTTAACCTTACTGCTTAGTCGTTTTTTGATTGATTTGAATTTTAAGATGAGCGATTGCTCTAAAAATATGAGCGAATGGTTTAAAAAATGAGCGAATGTTCTAAAAACACGAGCAATAATTCTAAAAATGAGCGAAAATTCTAAAAACATTAGCGTAAATTTGAGTTCTTTTAATTGAGCAATTTTTTAAATGAGCATTTTTTTTTAAATTAGCATTTTTTATACTTTAAAGTATTTTCGATACTTTAACCTTACTGCTTAGTCGTTTTTTGATTGAATTTTAAGATGAGCGATTGCTCTAAAAATATGAGCGAATGCTATAATAAAATGTGCGAATTCTTTAAAAAATGAGCTGGATCTAAAAACATGATCAAAAATTCTAAAAAATGTGCGGCAATTCTAAAAAACGAACAAAGACGGTAAAATTTCGTGATATATCAAATAAGAAAATGTTCACTAATTACCATGGTTACCATTGGGCAGAATCCTACTCCAGGATATGGAAAACCTGTAAAACTGGACGCCCAAGTACTTCAATAAAGCGACATCCTCTTTATATTTGTGATAAGAATCGCAAGCCACCTCTGCCGTATCGTTTCCTCTGATCACACTCCGATTCGCGTGAATGAATTTATCCCAATTGTTCACACCTTTCCCGTCAACATTCCAGGCCCCTTCAAACAATATCCACTAATCGGATTATTTACATAACACAATGAATGCTCATAAACGCAACTAGATGTGAATAGCTTGTGAACAGCGACATGTGGATAATTGTGAACAATTCACGTGTTTTTTGTTGATAAACTAGTTCGAAGTATCTGGATGGTTGTGAACAACTGTGGATGTGTGTAAACATATATGGATGTTTGTGATCAAATGTGGACACGTATTGTTTCGAATAAAGCTGGGTGGTTGTGAATAAATTTGGATGATTTGGAACAAATGCGGATAATTGTGAATGAATTATTTACTTATAAATTCGAAGTAATGAAAATATGGATAACTGATGTGAGCATTGTTTCAAATATGGATGGTTGTGAACAAAACATATGGTGAAAAAATATGGTTAATTGTGAAACCTGTTGGATACATATTATGTCAAAGTAATCTGGATGGTTTTTAAAAAATGTGGATGATTGTGAGTTAATGTGGGTACTTGTGAACAATTACCTTCTATTTGATAAGCCGACGTTGCCGTGCCGAAGAGGAAATCTTCGGGAAATGTAGTTTTTTTGATGTTATCCTGAGTTTTCCTGAAATTTATTCAAATATTTTATACAGCGTCTATAATAAAATGGCGGGGTGGTACTTACGTGAGGGAAATAACTGTGATCGAAAAAATTAACAAACTCGCCTGCATATTTGATATATTTTTGATAAATAAATTTTTAATTCGACTATTGTGTTTTGTTTAAGTAGAACTTTTTTATCTTAAGCGTATGTACATAATTACGTGTATTTTGTTTCAATAATTAAGGTACTTTCATCAAGGTTAATAAGGTGCGAAAATGTTTACGAAAAAAAAAGTATGGAGATTTTTCGCAAATTCGGGCAAATTTGTAATTTGTAACCAATACAGATCTTACAATACAGATCTTATAGATAACAAAAAAATCATATTAAAACTTGTACCCTAATTAGATTTTCAATCAGATCATCTCCAATAACGTTTGCTTGGATAGTACCATTTATCGCTACTGGTCTATTGACTACAACGTGAGTACTAAGTAGTTTATTCATTTAGTACTACCTAAACGTAATAGTACCTTTACTGCTACTACTATAAGTACCACTATTATTTAAACTCATTAACTTTTATCAATTTTATCAACACTATAATTTATTCATCATATAGCACCATTATAGTCCCTTAACTGGTACTGCTACAAAGTACCACTAATAATATTAACCTCATTAAATGTAATTGTATCGATTTAAATATTTAACAGAGCCACTACAATTTATTCATCCAGTCCCACATAAACTGGTACTACTACAAGTACCATTGTTAAATAATTCTCATCAACTTGTATCAATGTATTGTATCAATTTTCGAATTCTACTAAATCACCCCAATTTATTCATCTAGTAATACCAAAACGTAGTAGTTAGTATACAACATTGCTGCAAGTACCAATGTTAATTAAACTCATTAACCTCATTAATCAATTTTTAAATTCAACAGAGCCACCACGATTTATTGAATTTATTCATCTAAACCTAAACATAATAGTACACACCTCCACTGGTACTGCTACAAAGTAGCACTATTAATATTACCCTCATTAACATGTAATCGATTTAAATATTCAACAGAGTCACCACAATTTATTCATCTAGTACCACATAAACTGGTACTACTGCAAGTACCATTGTTAATTAATTGTCATTAACTTGTAATTGTATCAATTTTAAAATACTACAGAACGACTACAGATCTACCCCAATTTATTCATCTAGTAATACCTAAACGTAGTTGCTGCAAGTACCACTGTTAATCAACTTCATTATGTGATAATTGTACTAGATATCAATTTTAAAATTCAATCTAATTCTATCTATCACCTAAACTGGTACTACTATAAGTACCATTGTTGATTAATTCTCATTAATTTGTAATTGTTTCCATTTTAAATTTCAACCGAGCTCCACCACAACTTATTTATCTACTACCTCTACAGGAACTACAACGTTTAGGTGGTACCACTATTAATTAACTTGTACAGATTGGTACAAATTCATCGTCCAGTTTTACAGGATGTTCATAGAGTGGAGCAGGAATCTACCCAACGGTAGGTTAGCACTAACTCGGTTGCTAGCGGTACTACCCAAGTACTAGTTGAAGTACTAGCGAGGTACTGTTGAAGTTCTGGCGAGGTAGTATTGCGTTATTATCGAGGTACTACTAGTACTGAAGTATTTTGAGATTCGGGTACTCGTAAGTACATTAATTCTTACCTTAAATCTTTCGCTTGTAAATTTTTTTGAAGTTTCGATTATACAGGGTGACATTCGATTTGTTCGACGTCGATTTCGAAACGCAAAATCGTTCCGCCAGACCGTCGTTAGAGTACTTCAGGAAAGACGCTAGTACCAGGTGTTTGGTCGAAAAATGAAAGGATTTCATCAGCTACAATTAATCGGATCGATTTATAAGTACCTAGGATACTTCTGGATGATACTATAATATGTAGTACCTCAGAGAGTATTATGTTTTACTCTATGTAGTACGTTAGGCAGTAAATTAGGTAATACATTAGATGGTACCATAGGAAGTATATTGGGAAGTACCTAGGGTAGAAAAATCGTCGAAATATAAAAAAGATGCGTGATTATTGATATTGTTGACGTAATTTGTGTATAAAAAATTGTAAAAAATTTAAGTGCATATTAATTTCAGATAAAGTAGAGATTATCTATTAATAGAAATTCGTATTTATTTAAATGTTAGTACGCATGTTTTTAATTATCTGATGATGATAAATATTTTAAATGTACAGGTGTTTTTTCCATTTGTTTTTATTTAAATTACTTATTCGATTATATTACTTATTTCAATTAAAATAATTTACGGGGCAATCGATTTAATCAAACAGGCCAAACGATTTTTTCAATTAAAAAAAACATAAAGAACTGTATCTGCTGTTTTTTTAGTTTCTTCTAACAACCTAGCAATTCATAGTCTTCTATTTTTCCATTATTTTCAAGTGAGACTTACAAGTTCGAAAACGAAAATGTTGTTTTTAAAAAAAAAATATTTTCGAATTACAAACATTCAAAGAACCGACAATTAATTATTCCGATAAAATACGTCTTGATTCAAGCGCGTACATTAGAAATCTGAAATCTCTATAATGAAAGAAACAAAGATTATAATAAAAGCAGAATAAGCAAAAAAGTGAATAATAAAGTATTATGTTACTATTGTAACTTGAGGAATCGTCAGAAGAAGAGATAAAAAAGTACCTAAAAATAAATAAAAATACGCCAACTAGGTACTTGTAGATGTAATTAAAAATACTTAAAAATGTGCCAAATTATATGTATTATAAAACACTTGAAATTTGTTCACGTTGGAAACACTCATCGCTGCTACTGTTTCGTTACAAGTACGTACGATTGTAAGTACTGTAGATGGGTCCAATATAGGTTCTACTATAAGTACTACAGGTACTATAGGTAGTACTATCATGTATGTACACTGTGTCCCATTTTGGTCGCGACTGGGGGGTATCTCGGTTATTAGACTTGATAGGACATTGCGGTTTTCGCGAACCTGTACTACTTTTTTGTCAAACTTACAATGGCGCAAACAGATTTTTTCATTTTTGAGTTACATGACGATAATGAAAATTCTGACTTATTCAGCGACCCCCGTATCTCGTTTGCTATTGAAGATATTTTAAATGTGTGAACTGATTATTATAGATAATTTTACGTAGAATTGAGTGACGTACTTAGTTTTTTTATGGGGGTTACCATTTCTGAAATATGACTGTTGACACATCGCTTCAAAATGTCAGAAAAGGTCTATAGCCTACTTGAAAACATTTAACATTGAATGTTTGGAATAATAAAGTCTATTAAAACATGTTACGCTATAAAACGGCTATCTCTTTTAATAACGTATAATGAAGTAAACCAAAAAAGAAAATGTTGGCGAAAGATGGACCTACCGTCTAATGTCAACTGCTATATGTTTCGGTTGCTAGTTTACTCCATACGAATTTTCTGAAAAAAACATTACATTTTTATTACACCCAGTATAAATCGAAAACGAACTTCTTATCATAAACAGAGAAAATTATGATATTGTCAAGGAACCAACCTATAATCCAAAAAAAATCATTCAAATCGGATCATAAATTCAATAAAAAAATGGCATCAAAAATGTGTCAAATTTATGGTGTTGCGTTAATTTTGTCCAGGAGTTTATGTTTAAATTATAGTGATAATGCTTCACAGAAGCTGAGACTTCTGGTACCCAAGTGGATAACGGTGACACTTCAGTGTAAGTAAAAACAGTAGTTTTGATTTTTTTTACCATGTTATATCAAAGTGGGTTAAACAAAAAAAAAACGCACGGCAGAAAAATTTGTGTATGTACACTAATAAAAAGCAAAATTGGAATCTCAAAGTTTTAGCTGAGAATATAAGTTGCTTATAAATTTAGAAAATTATTAAGTTTGTATAAGACTAAATACTACCGAACTTGTCTATTGTAAATTCTAATTTAAATTCATATTTTTTTTCAATAAATGCGTCTTTGATTAATCAGTTATCATGTGTTCAATTTTCACGAAAGCTCAAGGAATTTTGAAAGTTGTATGGGAGAAGCTAGTTCTGAAGATTTGCGCAATGTGACTGAAGAAGCAGACTTTCAAAGCTTGCAGAGTTTCAAAGATGAAAAATCTGCTAAGGAATGTTTCTTCTGCAACAAAACTATCAAGCGTAAAGGCCGCAATATATATTGCCATCAAATTAAGCATAAAATACCCTTTCTGCAACGATACGAAACATATGCTACAGAACTAAATCATATTTAAATGTTGGAAAAAATTCAGGAAAATAAAAATTGTCCTGATGATAGTACCCTATCGTACAATAACTGTTGTGTGCTACAATATTTTGCAAATTATCAGCAAAAGCAAAATACACCAAAATCAAAAGATTATGGCTTTTAAACGAGTATGTCACATAATTGCCCGAGAAAAATTGATCAAATATATTCAAAGACAAGTTATCGAAAATGGACGAATAATATCTCTTAGTCATGTAAGAAATTGTTTTGCTGAATTTTTAAAAGAATTTTACGGTAACGACGACGATGGAAACACATTCAGCATGGAAGCTATTAATTTTTTTTTAATGAACTCAATCATAAAATTTCATTTGTTCTCATTTCCAATCAACATTTTAATCAATCTTCTGACATTGATATTGAGACCGTTAATGACGAAGAGATTGAAAATATACTATTTGAACAAGAGGCTCAAGATTTGGCAATGAAATTTCGAACGCATATTTTAAAAATTGTCTTGCCAGAATCAATAGACGCTGACGTTATGGAAAAGGGGGAGTGCGAAATTCCGAAATGGTGAGATATTTTTTGGACTACTGCATTAAATGGCGTTGAAAAGAAAATTTGCGATCGGGTTCAAAGATTGTCTTCATGTTATTCGCAAGATTCCATTTACAGCATTACAAGGGGAACTATAAAACCATCAAAACATATTTTATTGGGTATGTCTATGAAAAGTCTCACAGGAAGCCGAAAAATTCTAAACATATTAAACAGACAAGGATACTGCATTAGCTACTCTAATATTTTGGAATTGGAGACTTCTGCAGCATACTCTTGCACTTCCAATAATATTTTATGTCCTTCCAGCATTCATCCAACATCTATATTATCATCTGGAGTAGTGTGGGATAATTATGATAGGTTTGTGGAAACGAGTTCGGGTAAAAATACCTTGCACGACACGGTGGGTATCATTTATCAAAATGTGCCTACGCTGGAACAATTGAACATAATGAAAAGAAAAAATGTCGTTTCCGCGTAAGTCCGCAACAATTCAATTAAAGTTCGCGACTTGAGTGGACGTAGAAAACGATCGTTTGAACCTGATCATATTTCTCAAAAATCTATTAAACGCAAAGCAGCTACCTCCAGAATTTTGGCATAGTACCGTACAGCCGGCCGAAGTTCCTCAAAGTTTGATAACCTTCAAACAAACAAATTTTGCATGGGTACTTTCTCATCAATTGCAAATTTTAAACACCCCAATGTGGGTAGGTTACTGTGCCAAAATTGTAAAGGATGATAGTTCAGTACAAAAAGTAGAATATTTAACCCAAATTAATGATACACCTACGGATCCAGTAGTTGTGAAAGAGACGATGAGAAGAAGCATTCAAATAGCTAATGAAAGCGGGAGACAATTTTTTAGTGTAACTTACGATTTAGCCGTGGCCAAGGTCGCATTACGGATGCAAAGTGCAGAAGAGGAATTTCAAAAACTTTTCATAAATTTCGGTTCTTTTCATATAATGTTGTTCATCAGAGCAATCGGTAAATTTATAAGTAGATCAGGATTAACCAATATTCTTGAAGATGGTGAAATATTAGCCAGTGGTTCTATAAATTTCTTTTTAACTAGAAAACACAAGTTCATCCATTACTCTCTCTTGGTTTACAAAATTGACATTTGGAAAGATTTTTACAAGAACAAGAATCTCGAAAACGTCAAACAATATTTACAAACATTTAATGAAGAACCAAATGAAAATCCAAAAATAGTAAACGATAAATCACAAAAGTTATTTGATCCTCTAATTTATTTAATGTACACAAGATTAAGGTGAAATTAAGTTGAGTAACAGGATCAGTTGAGTATTATCTTACTTTGGAATACAGCATTCGCATGGGTGATTTTGATTTGTTCATTTACATATTGCCGAAAATAACAAATATTTTTTTCTCAATGAATCACCATAATTATGCAAGATATATGTCTATTTATTTGGACAACTTAACAAACATCGAAACAACACATCCTGGTTTGTTTGATGACTACAGAAAGAGTTTCTCGGGAGTCAAGAGAACGTTGAAATCATTCTGCAGAATACCGGTGGATTTAACACTGGACAAACCATTAAGGCGGACGCCTCTTCTAGAGCTTCCGGAATCATCAATATCACGAACTCGTTCTCAGCTAGGCAGAAATGGGCAGTCACTCATTCATTACGTACCAATATTATATCTAAAATAATGGAATTTTGCGATATAATCTCAAAGGACGATATCACAAGGGACTTAAAAAATCTGCAATTCAAAAAGCTGACAAAGACTTAGAAGTATTAGTACAGCTAAAAAAACAGGGCACCAATCCTTTTGGATCTGAATTACCAGAAGATCATCTATATAATATATCAAAAGGACAATTAATTAACGACGAAATTTATGAATTTTTAAGATCTGTTGAGAAAGAGGGCGAAAAACAAGCTGTAGAAACCCCCGGTAGATTTGATAAAGCTATTAGCAAAAATAAGATACTTAATTTTGACTATAAAAATACACAGAAACTAAAAATTAATGGTAAAATAAAAGAAATTAAAACTCAACGAGACAGGGTGTTTCAAGAAAAGGTGACCCCCTTGCTAGGAGAGGTAGAATATGACAAAATAAGTTGAATTTGCTCAGTAAAAAATTTTCGTAGGGGCTTCCGTTTTCAAGATACAGGGCACTGAAAAAAAATAATTTATACACATTTTTTACGATTATTTCGAAACTACTGGCTAGATTGTAATGCATTTTTGAAAAAATATGTTTTGGAAGCTAACGCATCGTATAAATTGGTTTTTATATCTGCCTCTCGTAGAGGGCGCTAGTCGCACGGTTCGTACTGAGTTGTTTTTACAATAACTTTTTTGAGGGTAAATTTTCAAGTTCAAATTTTATGTGAACTCAAACATCATTCAATTTTACACCAAAAAGGTACTCTTGGTAAAACTCGATACTGTGTACCGTTTTCGAAATATTTTGATTTGAAATTGATAAAGCAATAACTGATGCTGGTATAAAGTAAGTATTTTTAAGTAACAATTGCCTATTTATTGAAAACAAAAAACAATTACATTATTCTAATGCTAAAATGATTAATTAAAGAAAGAATTACGGAAAAAATTCAAATAAATTTGATTATAAAATGTGAAATATTAAATCAGTTGAGTAAGTGTTCAAAATGTCCTCCGTTTTCACGAATACACAATTCCATCCTTTTTTGAATAAATAACTTTGTTTAAGTTTTTTAATAAATAGGTAATTGTTACTTAAAAAAAATTCAATTTTTCAAGTATGGCGGACGGCGAGAAGCAACCTCCCGATAAGCCTGGCCGAAAGTATTATAAATGCCATCCAAAAAAAGTGGAGGCAACAGTGATTTGTATTATTTGTGGTGACGCATACTGCCAAAGTGATTATGCAAGACTAAACAATACAAGAGATATAGGAGGTAACCTAGTAATATGTCCAAAACATCAACACGTGCCGAACATAACCTACAGCGTTGACGCGAAAGAAGAATTCGCAGAAGCGATGAAAACGGTAATTGCACAAATCAAAATGAGACAAGCAGAAGAAATCAAAAAAGAATTGCTTGAAGAACTAGCAAATAAGACACAAGACCTACACAATGAAACATAAAACGGCGCAGCTGAACAGAATATAATTTATATTGAGAATATAAGCACTCCTAAAAGAATTAAACAAGGAACTAAAAGAGAAAAATTTATTGTTGCAACAATTGTCGGAAATAAAGAGTGTTAAAGACAACGAAAATAGTTATCAAAGAACATATGCTGAAGTTGCAAATGCACCTAAACCACAGCCAAAAAAAGTACAAAGATTATAATTAAAACCAATGATAATGAACAAACTGATATTAAAAAAACAATAACAAAACAATTAATAAATGAAAAAAAACATTCAAACTAAAAGTGTGTATATTAAAAATAAAAAGGAAATAGTAGTTGACTGCGTGGACAATTTTAGTGCAAAAAATGCGGAAAAAATATTTAAGAAAAAATTAACAACATGTGACGTGTCGAGTGAACAATTACGCAAACCAATAATCAAAATAGTTGGTATAGACAATTACACCAAAATGGGACAGCAGGAACTAGAAGATGATATAAATATGAGGAATTTCAGTGGCTTTGAATCTAAGTGTACAATTTTACATACATACGTAAATGTCAAAAAATACTTAATGCTGAAAAGAAATATAAAAAATCACCTAATAATAGGTGATTACAATATTAACATATTACAAAAAAGCAACATAAGTCAAGATTTTTTAAATAACTTCTTTGAGGGTGGGTATTATCCTGGCTTTCTCAGCACTACTAGACCATACGACTTAGCTAGCGAGAGTGGAACATGTATCGATAACATTTTTATAAAAAATATCACAATAAGTACACAAGCATTTAAACTAAACATTCCATGGCCAGATCATTTTCCACTTTTCGTAAATGTAAATAAAACTATTATTAGAAGAGAGCAAAATAAAAACAATGTAGAACATATGTATATAAATTATAAAAAGCTGAATAAGGAAGCAAAAAATTTCGATTTGACTCAATATCAAATAGATAATCCAAATGAAGCAATAAATAAACTGATAGAAGGAATACAAAAATGTGTAGAAAAATAAAAACGTAAAATTAGAAAAAAAATAAGAACAAACCAAGAAATGTATGGATCACTGCAGCAATATTAAAAAGTTGCAGGAAAAAAAAAGTTGTATAATAAATTAAAAAAAGATCCCACAAATGAAACCTTGAAAAATGAATACAAAAATTATATTAAAATACTAAAGAAAATATGTAAAAATGCAAAAATTAAACATGATAAAATGCTAATTGAAAAGAATTCAAATAATATAAGACAAATATGGTCAATAATAAATACGAAACGTCAATAAAAAATAAAATTGATATAGAAAAGTCGTTAAGTTTTCCGCTGGCTCCCATTCCATTTTCACTCTGTCATTCCGACGGTACAATTTGTAAAACTTATCGTCGTGGAACAAATTATAATGTTCTGCAAATAATTCATTTTCCTCTTTTTCTGACATAATTTCGAGTTACTTCAAATTATTTCTGCAAACATGAACGGACAAAATATAAATCAAAAGTAATGCACAGCACAGCTTCTTCACAAAACGCCGACTTCTAAAATAAGGCAGATCGTGTAAAGACTATTAATTCACAATATGACGGTAAGACTTCGGCATTTCGTGAAAAGCCGCGGCAGATAGCGTAATATTTCTCTACACTGCCGGCGTTTCAGGAAATGCCTAGGCTTTTCACGAAAAGACGGATTTCACTATAAGACTAGGACATATACATATTTTTTGTAGGACTAGCGATAGGGGTCAATATTTTTCTAGGACATTGATTAATTTGAATCAAGAATATGCTAATCTATAATTTAGAATTGGTGTCCTACAGATATTAATGAAAAAAGTTTTGCCGTACGATTGACAATTTTCAAATGTAGGACAGGAAAATGACCCAAGATATTTGTAGGATAATACGGGCATTTAATTTGGCTAATATTTATCAAGCTACAGAAAAAAAATCATCTATGTATTCTTCATTTTTTATTTTCTAGTTATGTCTACATGTTTAGGATGGGGGACAACCTTGATGGACCTATTTTTTTTGTAGGACAAATATTATTTCTGATTATTTATAAAATAATCTTATGTTTAACAAAAAAAATATAATATTATTATTCATTTTTTTGTCCATTACCGATGTAACGTGTTTAACGCCTGAGCACTCTCTTAGATGCCATTTTCGTAAGTTTTCGAAGAGGAAAATTTTGTAGGACTTGTTAAAATGAAGCTGCTCCCGAAAAATTAATTTTGTATTATTCGTTTGCAAAATTAGATCTGGGCTCCCGGTCTATTTAATAAGCACTTTCTGGACAGTTTTTATCAGTATGGCGAATTTTATTTGATCTTTGTAACTTTAAAACTCAACATATGTTGACACATCGCTTGAAATGTCAGAAAAGGTCTATAGCCTACTTGAAAACATTTAATAATGAATGTTTTGGATAATAAAGTCTACTATAACATGTTACGCTATAAAACGGCGTATCTACTTTAATAACAGAGATAATAAAGTAAACCAAAAAAGAAAATGTTGGCTGAAGATGGACCTACCGTCTAATGTCAACTGCTATATGTTTCGGTTGCTAGTTTACTCCATAGGGTAATACGAATTTTCTGAAAAAAACATTATATTTTTATTACACCCGGTATAAATCGAAAAGGAACTTTTTATCACAAACAGCGAAAATTATGACATTGTCAAGGAACTAACCTATAATCCAAAAAAAATCATTCAAATCGTTCAGAAAAAATTCAGAAAAAAAAATATCAAAAATGTGGTAAATTTATGATGTTGCGTTAATTTTGTCCACGAATGTACTTATAGGGTGTTTTTAATTTATGAAAAAAATTAAAATGATATACAGGGTGTTTTAATTTTAAAAGACAGGTCAATGTCACTGAGCGAGCGAGACCCTTTCCAACCTTTCCGGGAGTAACAATGTACAGAGTGTAATATAACATAGAGATGATTGTAATAAGTTTCTTTACTATTATTAAAGATATTTATCTTAAAGCGGTGGCACGCTTAGTCTTGAATATAATCGTCAAAATTTAGTGTGGCCCTTTTGGGATTACTCAATTGGGTAGGCGTAATTATTAATGTGTCTCTTTTAGGTAGCGCCGCATGTGATAAATCGATTTTTAAGAAATTGTAATTGTTTTACATATCACGTCGTTGGAAGAGCAGCTTTCTAGATTGGAATATTCTCGATTCGTAGCCGAAAGATAAATTATTATCAGAGTAAAATAATCTTCAAGCGGACACAGTAATTTAATAATTTTATGAAATTAAGTAAGACATTAACAAGAAAATACACTCGTTTTTTAAATTTTATCAAAGAGATGAGATCAGAGATAAAACATTGTGCTCCTTAATTACTAATATTGATTCACCTCTCGATAATAATTTCTTCGAAACAATCAAATATGTACAGTTATTTTCCTTTCACTCGAGAAATGCATAAACAATTAGATCAGGAGTGCAGGGCTAATTTTGAAACCAATTAATACAAAACTATTTTTTCGTGAGCATCTTCATTTTAGCAAGTCCTACAAAATTTTCATCTTAGAAAACTTATGAAAATGGCATCTCAAAAAGTACGCAGGTGTTAAACACGTCACTTCGGTGATTGAAAAAAATTATTAATAATAATATATTTTTTTGCAAATCTTAAGATTATTTTACAAATAATCAGAAATAATATTTGTCCTACAAAAAAAATGGGTCCATCAAGATTGTCCCCCTCTTAAACATGTAGACATTACTAGAAAATAAAAATGATGAGAATATAGATGAATTTTTTCTATAGCTTGATAAATATTAACATAATTAAAAGGCCATATTGTCCTGCAAATATATTAGGTCATTTTCCCAGTCCGACATTTGAAAATTGTCAATCGCACGATAAAACTTTCTTCATTAATATCTGTAGGACACCAAATGTAAATTATAGATTAGCATATTCTTGATTCAAATTAATCAATGTCCTATAAAATTATTGACCCTTTCGCTAGTCCTACACAAAATATATACATACCTACCAAATAACTGGCAGTGACTTATTGGGAGCGGGACTTTTAATTATTTTGCTAATATTTATCTATAAGCTATAGAAAAAAAATCATCTAAAAGTCATCATTTTTTATTTTCTAGTAATGTCTACATGTTTACGATGGGGGACAATCTTGATGGACCCATTTTTTTGTAGGTCAAATATTATTTCTGGTTATTTATAAAATAAGATTTACAAAAAAAATATAATATTATTAATGCATTTATTTAATCACCGAAGTGACGTGTTTCACACCTGCGCATTCTCTTAGATGCCATTTTCGTAAGTTTTCGATGAGAAAAATTTTGCAGGGCTTGCTAAAATGAAGCTGCTCATGAAAAATTCATTTTGTATTAATTGGTTGCAAAATTAGCACTGGGCTCCTGATCTAAATTTTCTTCACGCTCCTTATCGTTATCTCGAGCGATTTTTTATCAATTGAAAAAAATTCCCAAAATAGTCTGATTCTGCTAATACGATACACCAAATTGTGCTGTACATTGTTCTGCACTCTCCACACTATATTAACTTGAACAACATGAAAACCTGTAAGTATACTCATTTTCAAGATAAATAGTAAAAATAACTAAAAATAATGAGTTTGCAACGCCACCTTGCTGTTTCAAAATAGCCGCTCGAAGTAATGTCGGAATAGGCAAGGCCGTATTTTAACGAGAATAAATTGTACAGGGTGTTTTGAAATTCGCACACACGGACTGTGGGATGGTGTTATGCAATAAAAACTGAAGAAGTTCCTCTACCATTTTTCCACCAGGCAAATTCCATTCCCAAGTCCCATCAGTGCACTCTGCTGATGGAAAAATAGTAGAGGAAATCCTGTTCAGTTTTTATCATAGGACTTTTGTGGCAGGATTTAAAAAAAATTATATAATTTTCTTTATCCAGTAAAGTGTAGGTGGCACTCTTTATCTAATATCAAAATTGATAACATGCTCTTGATTAATGGCCACTTGCACCAACAAGTTAAGCAAATATTAAGTTACATCTTTAACTTAAGTAACAGATAAGGCTTACACCGCTGTAAAATTATGACTTAAGTTGAATTTAAGTTTCTTAAATATAAGGAGCTGTTTTTGACCCCTTAAGTTCTTCTTAACAATCTTAACCTAATTTTTATTATATTGCATTTGTTTTTGCCAATGTAATGGAATTATTTAATGGCGATCTGGAGCTTCCTAGAGCTTGTAGAAAATGGTTTCACTAGGAGAATATATAATAGAAAAATAAAAGTTGAATTCTCAACGTGTTTGCTTCTCAGCAAAAGTATAATTTGGGGATCTTCTTCCTACTTTAGCCTACTTTAGAATTTTCTCATTTTTTCCTCCTTTTCCGTTTTTATAGTTTAATAGTAGAATTACACCTTACACTCCACGGTTTCACTCGCCCAATTATTGTAGTTTAATTATAATTATAGTTAATGCTAATAAACTGCGAATAAACCTAACACCTAACCTATAAAAATCTTTCCTGTAAATTACTGTAAACAAAATATAAAAAAGAAGTAAAATACACTGTTGCCAGAAACTCGTCGGTCTTAGTTAAGTTGGTTCTAAAAATAGTTGGTGCAAGACAAAACATTTTTAGGTCTACTTAAAATTTATAAGAATTTCTTGGGCAAGTACAATTTAAGTTTAGTTTGGTGCAAGTGGTCATTACAGACTTAAAAATATAACCATTCCAAATTTCAAGTAAATATGTTAAATAATAAAGGAATTATTGCAAAAAAGCAGAAAATTAAATTTGACTTCAATATACTCTGTATCTTATTGTTAGTAGTAGATAACATAAGCCTTAGTTATTTAGTAAAATATTCATATTTTAGGTTCTGAACCTATGCTTAAAATATTCCTTATGAGACACCCTGTATATCTCGTGACCAATCAATTAAATGTAACTTTAATATTATTTATGAAACATTTCTTTGTTATCCCTGGTCTCCCCTACTACATACCGTCATTGCGTAACTTGCGAAATTATTTTATTAAAAAATATAATTTTGTTGAAAAATTCGTTTTACTTTTTAGTTATTCTAACAGCTGCCATCACGGCCGTCATTTGCCTGGCCTTAAACGGTAAGCTAATTCGCCAATACAGTCAAATTAAATCAGTAATTTCGAATTTATTTCGCAGGTCTTGAAGCCAACGGGGCATACATTCCAAGAGGTAATTTTTTATACATTTTTTGTAAAAATCCTATACAGGGTATTTCACGGTAGCCTTACATACCTTAGGAGTTCCCGAAGAGTTACGAAGGTTAGGAATAAGGAATAGTCAATGTTGTGGGTTTTTGTAAAATGATTTCAACCATATATGACTTCCGGTTATATCGGAGGTAGATGTCAACTTTGTTATTTCAAATGGAAAGTGTCATTTTTGAGTCAAAAATTTTGACCTTTTTTTTGGTTACTGTGGTACTGGTTTAAATATAATTTGATAATAACACTTATGCGAAAAATGCACTGTTTTAAGTTATTTACTTTTTTTCAATATTTTTTTGGAAAAACGGTAGAGTGTATTTTCTATGATATCTCTATTAATAATGTACCTTGAAGTTTAAAATTTGTAATTGTCATTGTCCGTACACAAAACTAAATGAAACTAAACTTTTTCATGGGTTTTCATGGTCCATTTACATGGCGTTTAAAATTATCTGCTTAACTTGGGCAACTTAAAGTGGCCATAACTTTGTTATTTCAAATGTATCACCCCGTATTTTATGGCATTGAACATTGGGTATTTCTAAACCCTTTCGATCCATATGGGTATTCCCTATACCCAATTCCAGTCATTTTAGAATTGATCGAACGTTTCTTAATTATACTGCGATAATTCTCATCTTATTGAGTCATCTAGAGGTGGATATTCTATATTCGATATTCGCTTCGACATTCGCTATACGATCCCTTTACTACGCTGTGCTCCTTAAGATGTACATTTTAGAAAAACTCACACCATTGATTTTTCCTTACTCCCAAATTTTCACATTTGCAATTCTTCATCAGAAAGTTCTATAATGCACGGCTGCCGTAAAAAACTCTGCATAGTGAGCTGAAAGAATCTTTAATGGACAATTACAATAATCCATTAAACTCACAAAAACATGTCGTAAAGTATAGTGATGGTACTAGAGTATTATAATTCATTTTGATTGCACTGCCTTGTAGCTCACTATACGGCCCGTATTCAGAAGTTTCGCATAATCAGTTACTTTTGAAACCGACCCGTCATATATTATCAACCGTTAAATTAATTTCAATCGGTATTCAGAAGTGGTTTCAACGGTTTGATTTTAAAATCGTGGTATAAATACGGCAACGTCGCTTTTTTAAACGATTTAATCGGGAAAAGGGTCAAATATAGCCCGAATAAGAATATTAGAAAATGAGAAAAAAAATGATATTGAGGTTAGTTTTTGTCTCTGTCTTTCATTGCTCTTCCCTGTTCTTGTTATTTTGATATTTGCCTTGATAGATTTTTTCTAGATATTGGCCGAACCTTTCAAGTAATTGCAAGACGAAACTTTTTCTAAAACGGACTCGATTCTTCATCTGAACTGGAAAAATTTGATAATGAAGATGATAAATCGGTTTCCATTATCAAAAGTAATAATTTTTAATAGGAATGTTCCCAAATTTACGAAACAAGTAATTAAATTATTTTTTAAATCATATTCCATATTATGGTCGTATTAGATGATGCGATTTTTTTTACAAACATATTTTGTGCTACACAAATTTTCTAAATGCCAATGAGTAATATGCACACTGTAAATAAAATTGTAACGCATTTAAAATCGCATGCAATTTAATTTCTTTGAGCCTGTTCTAATTTCTCAAGGTCAGACAAACGGATTTATTTGAATTTTTAGTAACTTCCAGGGACTTTTTTGCCTCTGTTCTGTAAAGTGGTGCTAATGCGATTGTTACATGAAATATTGACACGTGAAATATTAAATTAATTATTACTTGAATTATTATTCACATGCTGGTAAGTAATTTTTAATATTTTTATTAGCAGGTTAGCTTTGTTGTTTATTAGATCGTTTATTTCAAGATTCTTATTTTTTGTAGAAATGGATGATAAACATTTTTTGAAAAAAAGAGCAGCAGTCAGCCTCTTAATCCTACTAACTATAAAGCTGAAACCGAAAGAATCCATTCATTCACTGACTCATTGGCGTGTTTTTTTTTTACGGCCAAACGCGAAGGAAAATCGTCGCGGTAAAAACGCTATCCGACGTAACTCGACGAGATCTATCGGAAAATCGATATTTCGAAACCCGGAAAAGTTTCCTTCCGGGTGAAAAACCGGATTTTTGGGGTATTTTTGAGGTTTTTCGGGATTTTCTCCGAAAATCTTCCAACGATTTTCTTTAAAATTTTCCAAAATATTCTTTAATATATTACCAATCACCTCACGCAAACCGCATATCGGGGAAAATCCATTTACCGGAGTTATAGGAAAAACAAATTGTCATTTTCGCAATTTCGGCAAAAAAATTGAAATATCTCGAAAAAAGATGCGATTTAGAAAAAAATTTTATTCTTCGAAAATTGTAGAGAACGTTTTTCTCTATAATAGGACATATAAGGGGTTATTCTATTTTGAACCGTTTTTGAGTTATAACGATAAAAAACAAACTTTCCTTCGCGAACGAAAAATTTATATTTTACAATTACTCAAAAACTAGCCGTTTTTTGAAAATTTCTCAAGAATCGAAATTTGTAAAGAATAGTATTTTGTATAATATATGTGGATGGGGTGATTTGATTTTGAGCGGTTTCCGATTTATAGCGCGATATCGATTTTTTAAAATAAACGCAATTGACAAAAAGTCGAAATAACTCGAAAAAAGATGCGATTTCGAAAAAAAATTTATTCTTTGAAAATTGTAGAGGATATTTTTTTACATAATAAAAAGTTTACGGGGTGGTTCCAACTTTAACGGTTGTTGAGTTACGACGAAAAACCTGCGATATTGCTGGGTAAAACCGAGCTGATTGGCGTGTTTCTTTCTTACGGCCGTACGCGAAGGAAAATCGTCGCGGGAAAAACGCCATCTTCACGAATTTTGACGAGATCTATCGGAAAATCGACATTTCGAAACCCGGAAAAGTTTCCTTCCGGGTGAAAAATTCCGGATTTTTAGGGTATTTTTAGGGTTTTTTGCGATTTTATCGGAAACGAAGAGATCGATTTTTCTCAATCTCTCCTAAAATATTCGTCAAATTAATATCGATTATCTCACGCAAACCGCGGGAAAATCAAAATTTCCTTCGCGGAGTTATGGCAAAAATAATTTAATTATAATTAAATTCTTTATTATTTACACGCTCAAATCTCGAAAACTATTAGGTTTACGATAATTTTACAAGAATACAAATTTGTTAAGCGTAGTTTTTTCCAACTAACAAAACAAACTGCATATGTTTATCTTGAACAGTTCAAAAGTTTTAGGGGTAAATCTAAGTCGCGAACATGAGACTCGAGCGACGGATTAATGGTTCAAATTCGCGCAGCAAAGGGATTCCCGAAACCGGTCTCTCCGTAGAGTACAGGGACGGATCGAGAAGGAATTACTTTATGAATAAATACATTATTATCTTCGAAACGGAAGGTTTACGAAAATTTTACAAGATACAGAAATTGTTTAGAAATGATTTTTCTATCGAACGGTATATTTTCCGAACCTCGCGAACAAGCCGTAACAAAAATCGTTTTTCCGGAAAATTCAAAATCAAATATCTCCTAAGTTAGATTTACGAAATTTTTTCAAACTAGGTGATTTGTAGGGATTATTTTTTTACATCGAATAGTAATTTACAAATTTTTATTCGACAATTAGTTTTTGAGTTATTAGAAAAGGTTTAATTTTAATTAGTCATAATTAAAATTATCACGCTCAAATATCGAAAACTATTAGGTTTACGAAAATATTACAAAATACAAATTTGTTAAGCGTAGTTTTTTCAAACTAACAAAACAAACCGCATATTTTTAACTTGAACCGTGAGAGGGCATTTTACTTTGAAACGTTAACTTGAAGCGGTCGAGAGTGGGGTGTGCAATGTGCATTAATATTTTGGCATTTTGGATTTTGGCCGAGCGATTATTAGCATTAGCATATGTTAGAAATGGGGACGGCACTGCGATGGATATTTATTTAAAACGAAAGAATTGTATCGAAAATGTATGATTCACGGAGGGACTAGTTTTTATGTTGATAAGGTGGAATCGGATGATGTATTACTTTACTTTGTTATTTTGTTCTTGGGTGTTAATAAAGAAAGACTTACAATTATTTATTTTTTGGGGTGCGTTTATAAACCTTATTTCATTTGAAGCGAACAAATTTTTGGATTTGGACGCTATTATCAAAGTTTTATTAACAATTACGGCTAATAAACTTTTGAGCTTACAATTAGTGATTTGTGATAATGAAGCAGTAGTGTATAGTTGTATGGTAGAGTGTATAATAGTGGTAGTAATTGCCTGACTAAGTGACAAGACCACCAAAAGATTTAATTGCAACAATTGACGACCTGGCAACGGGTCAGTGTCCCAAGAAAGGGCGCGTTAGCGCCCTTTCCAACCATTCTGCGAGTTCAGTTATATAAGAGCCCATGTTTATGGAAAGTAACGAGCCCTCAATATAGCAATAAAAATGTAAGAACTGAGGCGTGGGTATGCATAACATCCATACTAACAAAAAAGTTCGGGGTACAACTGACTGTAAAGGAAGTATCCACAAAAGTAGCAGGATTGCGAAATACCCTGAGCAAAGAGGTCAAGTTGCTCAAGACGAATAGAAGATCGGGAACAGGAGAGGATGAAGGGGTTCCCCTTTATGAGTCGACTTGGTGGGCCTTTGATCAGTTACAGTTTCTTTTAGAGTATATGGGTCCAGTGAAAACCAGCACAAGTAATTTAAATTTTAAGAGAACTGTAACGCTGGATGTTGCTGAACAAGAATCACACGAAGCATTGTTCGATAATGTTGATGAAAACATTGAAGAATTTCTCGTATCACCTGAAGGTATGTTGGTGCCAGAAGAAAATGAATTTTCAGAAGAAAAGGAGACTTCTGATTTACCAGAAAGCATTATGTCGCAACCTGTGTCACACTATCGCATTTCACCAGATAGTCACTGTTCACAGTCGACCTCGAAGTCAACACCTACAAACAATCCACGGAATTTAACACCGGTAGTAACTGGGAAAAGAAATCGAAAACGGCACATGTCACATTCCAATGACGAAATTATAAGCATAATGAAAGAGGCCAACAATGAAATCAAAAACATTAATAATAGTTCCAATAGTTCTTCACTGCCGCCCGATATTGAAACATTTGGTGCAACAGTGGCTGCAGAACTAGGCTAATTAAGACAGCGCATCTTAGGAGGCGAGCAAAATTGCAAATATTGGGAGTTCTTCAAGAACTTCAGGGTGAAGAAGATAATTCATCAATCTAAATATTTTGTTGTAATATTTATGTAATGTATTAGTTAATATAAAAAATTTGTAAATTAACACTTCTTTATTAAAAAATACAGATTAGTACTTTAATTGAATACACCAAGTTCCACGTACACAATCATAAGAATGGGTTGATAAAAAATCAAACTCCACATCTCCGCACACTTGCATCTTGCCATGGTACAGTACCAACCGTATTGAAGTAGTTCAAAAATTCTTTTCTTATGCTATTGGCCTCAATCGCAGAACGGTTTCCAGCAAACTGAAGTCCCAAATCATGTCCCAGTCTTGTCTTAATTTCTTCAGTATCGTAGTGCCTATAGCTGCTACTTTGTTTTCGCAAAAAGTTATGTAGAAAACAAGCAGCCAAAGTTATTTTAACAACTTTATCATATGGCAAGTTTATCGTGTTTCGAAACACTCTAAACCTATTGGCCAATATTCCAAAGGCATTTTCAACTATTGTCCTAGCTCTACTCAAACGATAATTGTATATTCTTCTGTGGTATGTAAATTCCGATTAGGAAATGGTTTCATTATGTTTCTTTTTAATGGAAACGCAGCATCGGCTACAATAACATGAGGCACATCATTTTTTCCTCCTTTTCCGTTTTTATAATTTAGTAGTAGAATTATTACACCTTACACTTCACGGCTTCACTCGCCCAATTATTATAGTTTATATTTATAGTTTATGCTAATAAACTGCGAATAAACCTAACACCTAACCTATAAAAATCTTTTTCCTGTAAATTACTGTAAACAAAATATAAAAAAAGAAGTTAAATACACTGTTGCCAGAAACTCGTCGGTCTTAGTTAAGTTGGTTCTAAAAATAGTTGGTGCAAGACAAAACATTTTTAGGTCTACTTAAAATGTAAGAATTTCTTGGGCAAATACAACTTAAGTTTAATTTGGTGCAAGTGGGCATAAACGGCCGATAATACACTTCTTCTGAATACCATTTTGCTCTTTACGGTTGTTTATATACGGAAATCATGTGGTTACTATTATCTACCGATTTTATCATGTAACAGTTAATTACATTTCATAAAATCAGCCGTCACATTAAAATCGACACTTCTGAATATGGGCCCACCTTATAAATTACAATACAATAAATTTTTCTAAACTATTCGTTACAGTACCGGGCCCGCCACATTGCACCAATGCGACCGAAAGCAACATCTACCCGGACCCATACGATTGCGCCAAGTACTACATCTGCTCCGAAGGCGAAGCAGTAGAAATGATGTGCGCCCCGGGCACCTGGTTCAATCCGGCCATCGGCGAATGTGACTATCCCAAGAACGTGCCGTGCGTCGTATCCGCCACGACCACGGAAGGTACCACCGCCAGCGTACCATCGACTACAGTCACCACCGCCAAGGCTTAATCTGCGGAATAATTGATCGAGATCGTAGAATAAAATGAACCAGTATATTTGCAATCCTCTTTCATTTTGATCCTGTTATTTGTAATCTCCTTTTATTTTAGCTCTGTCTGGATGTGTACGGCGATGTGGGCTGTATGCACCTAATGAGTGAAGTCCATTTGTTCTAGACATAACAATTCGACTTAAAGTAGCATTTACATGATGCCAATTGGTGAGACAATTGTTTTGGCCAATTGGCAAAAATGTCTTGCGGGATCAATTGTCTCACCAATTGGCATCATGTAAATGCGACTTAAGAGCATGCCGGACCTCTTTTTTTGCATAAAAACGCGAATAATTCTAGAATCGTTAGTTTTTATCCGATTTTTATGAAATTTTGGGAAGTTATTTAAAAATAATAATTGTTTTGAGGAGACTCATTGAAATTTTTGTAATCGTTTTATTCTACTTTTTTTTTTTAATTTTTGGATAAAAAGGAGTCCGCACAATTCTGTAGATAATTTAAATAATTTTCTGATTTTTATATTTTAAAATAGCTTTGTAAATTTTAAATGAGAAGCTTTCCCACCTTTTTTCATTGAAACCTTATAGAAAGGGTTGAAATTTGTTTCACACGCGCGACCAGAAATTATACAGTTATACAGATAACAAATAAAGTATTAGACATTGACACATCGCTTGAATTTTATCACACAATTTTAAACGTATCGTAAAATTTTAAACGGGCGACAAAAAGTCCGGTAAGTACTGTATCAAGTTTATTAATTGTCTAATTTATTCATCCGATAAAATCAGTTCGTTCCGTTCTTTTTATTTTTCTAAGGGCATTTCAGCGGGATAGGCCTTAACGATATTGTATATATCCAGATTCCCCAGCGTTTCCGGATTGCTAACAGCGCACAGTCGGTCCACATAGCACGATTCTACAAGTCAAATGATTATTGCACGAGTCACTATGCGGGACTATGCTGCTGCTTACCAGCGGCTGGCAGTAGCCCCAGCAGGTAGCTGCTGGCAACCCGGTCACATTGTCAACACTATCAGCTGCTATTCGTCAATTTGCTATTCGACATTCAGCAAACAAGTCATCTGTGGGTTCACATGTCAGCCAATAGCAGCCGTTAAGTGATGTTTAGTAGCCGCTGCCTGCTACCAAAAGTGTCCAACTTTGCCAGCCGCTAGCGAATACTCGCTAGCTGGCGATGCCAGCGGCGAATTTTGTGGTCACACCAAGCTGATCGGCGGCTAATTGCAACGGCTGCTCAATTCGCGGCTGGTAACCAGCCTAGTCTGACCCGTGCTTAAGACTATATTCAAGGAAGTGTTGTAGATTTACCTTGATTGCAGCAGATACCTTCGGCAGCACACCGACCGGTGTTATCTTTGCAATAACCGTTGCCCGCCAGGCAGGGCTCCCTGTCGTGGAACAGCCCGTTTCTCTGGCATCTCAGCGTTTCAGTGCTACCTATGAGACATCCGAACGGACCGCAGCATATGTTCGGGCCGAAACATTGGCCCGTGTGGCCCGGACCGCACGAAATGCACTGCGATGTAATAGCATATTACGACCTAATTATGACAAGATATAACGGAATTCCTGGTGTTTAGAGTGATTTTAGGATAGATGTAATAGCGTGTAATTAATTGTAAATGTGCTTGTAATGGAATATTAAAGGTGTAGGTGCAGTTTATAGAAGTATCAAAAATTTGCAGTGATTTTCAAAAAAATATCAAAAATTTGCTGTGAATTTCAAGAAAATATCAAAAATATTCAATGATTTTCAAAAAAATATCAAAATTATGCAATAATTTTCAAAAAAATATCGAAAATATTCAATGATTAAAAAAAATGTCAATAATATGCAGTGAATTTTAAGAAAATATCAAAATTATTCAATAATTTTCAAAAAATTATCAAAAATTTGCATTGATTTTCTAGAAAATATCAAAAATATTCAACGATTTTCAAACAATGTCAAAATTATGCAATAATTTTTAAAAAAATATCAAAATTATTCGATAACTTCATTCGAAAATATCAAAAATGTGCATCGATTTTCGGTAACATATCAAAAATATGCAATAATTTTCAAAAAATATCATAAATTTGCATTGATATTCAAGAAAATATTAAAAATGGTCAATGATTTTCAAAAAAATACCAAAATTATGCAATAATTTTCAATAAATATCATAAATTTGCAATGGTTTTCAAAAAAATAACGCCAAAATTATGCAATCATTTTCAAAAAAATATCAAAAATTTGTATTGATTTTCAAAAAAATATCAAAATTATTCGTTAATTTACAAAAAAATATCAAAAATGTGTGTTAATTATCAACAAAATATGAAAAATATGCAATAATTTTCGAAAAATATAAATTTGCATAGATTTTCAAGAAAATATCGAAAATATACAATGATTTTCAAAAAAATACGAAAATTATGCAAAAATTTTCAATAAATATCATAAATTTTCATTGATTTACTAAAAAATAACACCAAAATTATGCAATAATTTTCAAAAAAATATCAAAAATTTACAGTGATTTTTAAGAAAATACCAAAATTACGCAATAATTTTTAAAAATACACTGTAGTGCAAATTTAACCGGACACCCAGATTTTTATGAACTTTTTCTTTTTTCAATAAAAGCTTATTTAATTTTTTTCGAATTTTACTTTATGCCTTATTAGCGATAACATTATTTTCTTGTTTGAACTTGTTTAGATGATTTTTGCGAACAACAACAGTTCTACACAAACTTTAAACGCCAGTTCTAAGGAAAAATCTGGGAGTTCGGTTAATTTTGCACTCCAGATATCAAAAATTTGCATTGATCTTCCAAAAAAGATCAAAAATATTCAATCATTATT
This sequence comes from Phyllotreta cruciferae, assembly GCA_917563865.1. Lineage (NCBI taxonomy): Eukaryota > Metazoa > Arthropoda > Insecta > Coleoptera > Chrysomelidae > Phyllotreta > Phyllotreta cruciferae. Next base: position 4,582,594 of record OU830620.1, on the reverse strand, counting down.
AAAGGTGCAGTTTTATTCGAATGGCCGTATAATTCGAAACTTACCGGTTTTACTTTGGAATCTACGTTGAATTTGCAGCTTCTCTTGCCTCCCCTGGGGCAATTGACGATCAAGCAGCATCGTACGTACACCGAAATGCACAAGGAGACTACTAGAATGTACTTCAACATATTCCTTTGGCGTTGTTCGTGTTGTGTGGCTGGTTAGGCGAGCATTCGAGGCTTTTATTTGGAATTTTTCGAACGCCTACCCTTCGAGATTGTACGTGTTTTTAATGTTTATTTTGCAGGATTTCGCGATCCTCCCGTTGATTTGTTAATATGTTAATGCGTTATAATCCCGGCTGCATAATGTGGTGATATGTCTGAATCCGAGGAGGATGTAGGTGATAAAATTGTGAAGATCGTCGTGCTGGAAGATCCGAATGTGGTAAAAGTGAGTATTATACGGTCGGGGGATAACGTTGGTATTGTTACTTGTGTGAAGTTAGCTCCCAAAAATGAATCGTTACCCCCACTACCAAGCCCAGTTTACACAACTAAATTTAACAATTCCTACTATTCAACGCATCATTGATTCAAAAGTAGAAATATTTTGTATTAAAATACCTCATTACATAACAAAAGTTTTTAATTATAAAACCATTTTACAAATAAAATAAGTCATTAAATTGTCATCCAAATTTAAAAAAATAGATCTTTCCAAAACGAAGAATTGTGTCCATATTTGAGTAAGCATAAAAAAATCAGTCTTAGGGTTAATAATGTACTGTTAAAGTTTTAAAAAAATATTCAAGTGGGAACAGGGTGAAACTCACCCTACAAATTTAAAAAAATAGATCTTTCCAAAACGAATATACCGGAAATTTCAAAAGAATTTTTGAGATATAAGAAAATAGAGGACGGTTTTGTTTGTAACAATAGATATTCGTTCAGCGCAGGATCGGAATTCAAACCTGAAGTGAATGACTTTTCCTTAATTTCACCTGTTAGTAAATTTACTTCGAGTAACGTAAATGCCGAAAGCACTCCAATAACCAACTCATTGGATGAACAAAATTTTGCAAATCTAACTGAATCTACCATTATTATTCCAAGTTTAGAACTTCATTCTCCAAAAATGCTTCAAAGTGTCCTCCCTGTCGGTAGTCTTAATATCAATGCGCCCATCAATCACGTAAATGTTATAAGAACTAATTACGCCAAATGCAAATTTTACGAGGGTAAATTCGAAATAACCGATAGTCAGTGGAAAAAGATTTATTCGAATGGAAAAATTTTATCTAGGATATATCCTCATTTTTTAAGAAAAAAAATTTATCATTTCGTAAATAATAGCTGAGCTGAACCATTGCTTTTTATAAAATACATTATAAAAAATTATCAATGGAAGTTTTAGGTTAGGAAATTTTAAAATAATTATTGCTTCTTCGAATATGACAATTAAAACTGTGAAAGTGTTTTCAACATCTTTACATTAGTGTCACTCTTATAAAATTACCAGATATGTAAAAGGAATTGAAAGGGACATTAAAAAGAATGTATTAAAACGTGTAAAAAAATTCAATTATAGAAATGAATGTATTTTAAACACATCTGCCATTAAAAGAGGTCATCTTCAAAATATTAAATCAGATAGTGTTGTTAGAAAAATCCGAAGCGAAGGAAAAACAGAAAAACATTTACATAGTTCTGATGTGGTGGACACAATATTATACAAGGAGAAGCATAATAATTTTATTCAACAAGTTTGCTCACCTTTGAATATAAAAATATTTAGTGCTGAGCAAATTCATATCGCTCAAAGTTCCAGCAATTGTGTGATGCACTTCGATGCCACAGGGACAGTGGTACGAAAAGAGATGGTGAAGCAAATTCTTTATTATTGTGGTGTCATCCATTTACCACAGCGTCGATTGTGTCCGATATTTGAAATGATTTCCAGTCAACATGATATGTACTGTATTTTCGATTTCTTTATAAAATTTATTCATTATTACAAAGAACGACGAGCTTGGCCTTTATTTAAAATCTTCGTAAGTGACTGCAGTTTTGCTATATTAAATGCTGCTTCCAAAGCATTTAATAAAGTAGAACTTGATGAATACTTAATAATATGCTATGAATTTGTGACAAAGGAAAGAAAACATTTACCAAAAACTTTTATAACATTATCTTTGTGTTGCGCACATTTTATAAAAAAATTATTTTTCGTTATAAATGAACATACTAAAAAATTACAACATAAAGATCGACATTCTCTGAAAGCTATGTTTACAGTAGCATTTAACATTACAAATTTAGAAGATGCCGCTGAATGGTTTAAAAATGTAACAATAATTATGACATCCCTACATATGATTGCCGAAAATGTTTAGATTCATTTTATATATCCTATCCGAATAGCGAGGAAGAGAAAATTATTGATTCAGCTTTACCGTCATTGTTAACTTTCGCTACTTTCCAAAAAACGCCAAGGGTTTAAAAAAAAGTTCTTCATTTTACAATTTTTTAAGGTAATTTTTCAAAACAACGACAAAAGTAGTTTTGGCTTAATGCCCTCTTCAAATGTGTTTTATAATCCCCAATTATTAATTTATTACTCTACATGTATTTAGGATTGTTTCCCTTATGGAGTAGTATCATTGCACAAGGTAGATTAAGCAACGCGTTAGTAGAACGTTGGTTTGGATTTTTGAAAAGGGATCTATTAGCAGGAGCAAGAGATCTTAGAGCCACAACATTTGTGAAAGTAGTTAGGAAACACATTCTGGCAATAAATAAGGAAATTGGTTTCGACATTCCAAAGCGTATATTGGCATCGAACAAAAATGCTATAACAAAACAAAAAAAAATTAACCATGATGTAAATAGTTCTTCTTCAGGTTCCGAAAGTTTGTCTAGCCAGAGAATATCTAACTATAAAGAAGCGAAAGTCGGCGAATTATGTGGTACAAAGTTTGAATGCGCATGCGTCAATATAGATGAGTTTAACGTCAAACGAAGGAATTGTGACTAGATGCAATAGATGTCGTACTAAGCAGATTTTAGCAGATTTCATATTTTTGTAAATCACACAATACACAATTCATAGAGTTGGTTTTCAAGAACCAAATGTATTTGAAATTTGAGAATCTTGAATATTTGAATTTTGAGAAATAAGCACAGTCGTATAACGTACGAGAAATTACCGCACATGGTAAAATGTTTGCTTATATGCTTTTTGTGGACAGGAATCATGGCAATGACTAATTGGCTCTTGAATAATTACTCCGTCGTTCTTTTTCATTAAAGAATTACACTTGGGCTGGTGATGGCTTCTTCTTCTGATTTCACCCTTTTTATATCCGAAAAACTGCTGACTTTGCCTTCTTAAAATACTGAACTTGGATTGTGTAAGTACAACTCTTTTGCATTACAAAAATTATTTTAATAACCTCATTAATAAAAAAATCAATTAACTATTGAATAGAATAAAATTTTATAAAGAAACAATTTCTACAATTTTTTTCGTGTAGCGATGTTCTCTACACAACGTGAATGCGATTATATTTCTCAGTGTATGTGATAAAGGTATTCTCTGTCAAGCGCTGTCAGAAATTTTTGTACTATGAAACATCAAAGCAAATTCGCCGACTTTCGCTTCTTTATAGTTAGATATTCTCTGGTCTAGCCAAGTAGAAGTATGGCAAAGAAAATCAAAGCCGAAATTTTCAATTTTTATAGGAAAATCGATGAAATTTTTAGTAGAAGATCAAAAATCAAAGCAGAATTTAGATGTCATCTTTCCGAAAGATGATCCAGATTTATTGCAATGTTCATACTGTGGGTATGGTATTGGCAATGAACAAATCGGTTGGGTTCATTGTGATATATGTCACCAATGGATACATCAAAAATGTGAACAAAATAGTATAAACGGGATTCAAGTATTTGACGGCCACTTTATCTGTAAAATATGTAAAACTGATGACATTCACAATGACATTTCTCCCCTGGATCCTATACTCAAACCGAAACAAATTTTGGAACTGCTGCCTAATGGTCTTGTGGCTGATTCGTCATATTATAAACTTTTACATAATAAACCAAAACAAAGACGGAGCGTTAAGAAACACAACGTGTTAAACAAGGATGGGTAATTAAAGTACGTCACTGATATGTTGGAACCGAGTTTTTACTTCATTGATGCATCCATTTATATATGATCTAAGGTTATTTCTAAGCATTCTCTACAAGTATTTCAAAAAGCAGCAGTTATATCATCTACCCATTCAACATGTGTATAATGATTTAAACAAAAGATATGGAGTGCATTACAATCTGACCCATCGTTTAAACCAGGATTGTCTGGAGAATTTATTTTGTCAGGTGAATATTTTACATTATGATTTATTGAATATTAAATAATCCTTTCTTTATTATTTCAGATAAGAACGAGAGGAGGTCTTCATAATCATCCCGCTCCTCTTAACGCTATCTATAGAATAAGAATGATTGTACTTGGAAAAAATCCAGGAATTGTACAAAAAAAAACAAATGTACAAGATGACCAAAATGAAGAGTTTCTCTTGTCTGGCGTCTTTAAACAAGCTGGTATAAAAACTGTTTTACATCAACGTGAAGCGGAAACTGAGGATATTGACGAAAAGAGTGATGAAGAATGCAGTGAAACGTCAACAACGTCTTCATCAGTATCTTCATTTTCTAAAAAGAGATATATATGAGGAAGAAGATCTCATATATATAGCAGGTTATTTAGCTAGGAAACACCGCAATGATTTTCCCGATCTCGGTTGTTACACGCACCAGAGTGAAACAAAAAATTTCATTCAAATGCTATGCCCTCTTGGGTCCGCAGTTTATCATTTGGAGGCTTGACTGAACCTTCACCTTCCTGGCAGAGCAGTGTTGTAGAAATGGATAAATATTTTTGCAAATTGCATTGAGATAACTTTAAATTTAAATGCATCATAAAAAGAACAGCTAATTTTATATTTCGAAATGTTTCTAGTATTCAAATTCCTTATAAATTAGTGCATTCATTTGTGTTTATAAGAATTAAATTGTAAATACAAAAAAAAAATTATGCGGCTACACCGATAAGAAAACGTAGACGAGAGATTTCGATGATAACCGAAAATTTGCAAAAAAAATTTAAAAAAACTGTTAATTCATATGAATAATAAAATGGATTTTCCTACTATTTTCTATTTTGTTATTTTTTCTAATGCATACATTTTATTGTCTTATAATTTAATGTACGAGTATAATACCTAATTTTCTGTTATATGATTATATTTTAAATAAGATCATTACAATTGATCATTACGATGGAAATTTTCACACAAAAAAGTTTAGCCATTCTGTTCTAATATCAAAAAATCTCTTTTTTATTCTTATCTTTAACATCCTGTAACATCTTTACTAAACACTTTTGGATATAAGTAAGTTTGATTAAATTATCTTGTTTTCATCTCAGTCTATAGTTAAGCCATGTCCCAACCTTTTTGGGACACCCTGTATAAGCGGTATAAATTTAAATGGTCATTTTTATTGATAATAAAAATGTAAAGAAAAACCTAAAAGATATTTGTATTTGTCTATGCTGGCCTGGCCTGGCCATATAGCAATGTTGCCAGCTTTACAATGCTCTCTCAAAACGCTGGCCATCTAAATAAGTGGTAGGGCGCGTTAAATAAGGAAGCTTTTATTGTACTGGGACTTTATGAAGAGCGGAATAGTACCTACAAGAAAAAAAAAACAAATTTCTAGTGCTATTCTTTGAAAAACTTGTATTATCTCGAAATTTAATCAAGATAGAAAATTAAAATTTTCACTATTTTATCGAAAAAACAATCGTCCACAAGTATTGAAGAATAAAAAATTTCGAAAAATGACCAATTTTCCGAGATATTCCGATTTTTTTGTCATAATATACATTAAACAAAAAACAAATTTAAACGCCAGCCAACGCTGTATTGAAGCAAAATACCTAAATTTACGGATACTGTACTAAATTTGGCAACATTGGATTTACGAAAATATTCTTTAACTTAGGAAAATCGCACTTTGGCAACATTAAATAAACGAAAAAATCCTTCATTTTAGGGAAATTGTGCTAAACTCGGCAACACTGAATTTACAAAAAAGTCATTTAATTTAGGAAAATTAACCTAAATTTATTAACATTAGATTCACGAAAAAATCCTTCAATTTTAGGGAAACTGTGCTAAACTCGGCAACATTGGATTTACGAAAAAGTCATTTAATTTAGGAAAATTGTCCTAAATTTGTTAATATTAGATTCACGAAAAAATCCTTCAATTTTAGGGAAATTGTGCTAAACTCGGCAATATTGGATTTACGAAAAAAATTCTTTAATTTAGGGAATTTTCAGTGCGTTAAATTTGTAGGTTATGTTTTGGATGATTATTAAAGACTATTATTTCGTATATAATTTCGGGTTATTTGTTAAGAAAATCGCAAAAGTCAACAAGATAATTTTTATTGCCTTTAACTTATAGAAAAATAGGTGCTTATAAATATGCAACAAATAAATACTGTACTCGTATTACTATAATAAAATTATATAATGTAATTTGATATGGGAAGATTAACGTTATATTAACAGTCTATAAGGGTAGCTAAAAGTGGATTGTAATTTCGATTTCGTTTGTTTATTTCAAATACTTAAAAATTCAAAGTTCAGGTACTTTAATACAGGGTGTACCATACGAAATTTTCTATACACACAAAAATGGTTTAGGTAAATAACTTGATAAACTTCAAATTCAAACCGAATTCAAATTTTCTCCATTTTTCTGAAAAACCATTCTCTACGAGTTTTAAAGAATAAAAAATTTCGAAAAAGGACAAATTTCCGAGATATTCCGATTTTTTTGTCAAAAAGAAACCAATTTCTAGTACTGATTTTCATTCAAGTTCATCATTTTTGAATAGTACTCCTACCATAATATTCAGAATATTTAATACACATTCAGATATACAAAGCGACAAATTTTTGCCGGTACACTCTATGGAAGTAGACTCTCAATCAAAATGTAAGATAGTAAGAAATAGAAAATACTTTCAATACTACAACATAAAGCAGGCGTGGCTTCAGCGTGTCATATAGTATCATATATGGCGCTCTTTGTTCGATACATTGCAAAATAATTAATTGTTACATTTATTACCTTGATTACTTTATTACCTTTCAAAACATGTACATTTGCTTCGTCCTCGATTCATAAAGCACCCTGTACATTTCGAAATAATTTTAAATTGCACATCTTAACAACTTTCCTACTTATCGCTTTTTTGTATCCAAATGAGCTTTAGAGCACTGTTGGGACACCCTGTATATGGATAGTTTCAAATCGTCATAGCACACCCTGAATTTCTGCAAGTTTCGAGGATCCACAGGAAGACTTTTACAGGAGAATTGAACAAATTAACCCATCCACTTTGAAATCTAATCAAATTACTACAAGCTACTCTTCTATCATTCCTAAAAGTCTAGAATTATTTTTTGTGTTCTAGATCGCTACCCGAAATAATTCATTAGATTCGAGAGGCCTACCCTACCCTATCCTACCCTACCCGAAATAATTCACTATATTCGAGAGGCCGTTGGTTATCGAGGATATGATGCCGGTCTCCTGCGCCTGCGCCTGGTGCTGCTGGTAAATGGGACGATGGTATATAGGAGGCGGCGCCTGGTAGAATTGTCCTTCTTTTCTCTAATTGTAAGTAAAAATTATAAGCAAAAACGTCAATGATTTAGTGGTGAATAAGATAGATAAGATGGTCGTATTATAGAAGTGTAAATGTGAAGAATAAGCGATGGGGTGGAAGAATAAACTGTACAGGTTGGTGCAGGTTTTAATGTGATATAGTCGATTCTACGAGTTGAACAAAGGTAGGAAAAGTAAGTTTTCACTATTTATTTGAGGAAAGAATTGGCTACAAGTTTTGAAGAATAGAAAATTTCGGAAAAGATCCAAATTTTCGAGATATTTCACCTTTTTTCTCAATATGAAGGTACATGAAAACAAAACAAATTTCTAGCGCTATTCTTTGAAAAACTTGAATTATCTCAAAAAGTAACTGAGATAGTACACTAAGTTTTACTAAGTATTACTAAGTTTTCACTAATTTAACGAAATAATAATTCTCTAGAACAAAAAATTTCGAAAAATATACAAATTTTCGAGATTCGCTTTTTTTTGTCATAGTGTAGGCACATAAAAAAAATACATATTTCTAGTGTAATTCATTGAACAATACTAATTATCTCAAAAACTAACTGAGATAGAAATACTAATTTTCATCAATTTATTGAAAAAATAATTCTCTAAAAGATTTTGAGAATAAAAAATTTGGAAAAAGATCTCCAAATTTTCAAGATATTTCACCTTTTTTCTCATAATGAGGGCACATGAAAAAAAAAACATTTCTAATGCAATTCATTGAAAAATCTGAATTATCTCAAAAACTATCTGAGATAGATTTACTAAGTTTTCACCAATTTAATGAAATAATAATTCTCTACAACAAAAAATTTCGAAAAATATACAAATTTTCGAGATATTTCGCCTTTTTTGTCATAGTGTGGGCACATAAAAAAATACATATTTCTAGTGTAATTTATTGAACAATCCTAATTATCTCAAAAACTAACTGAGATAGAAATACTAATTTTCATCAATTTATTGAAAAAATAATTCTCTAAAAGATTTTGAGAATAAAAAATTTGGAAAAAGATCCAAATTTTCAAGATATTTCACCTTTTTTCTCATAATGAGGGCACATGAAAAAAAACATTTCTAGTGCAATTCATTGAAAAATCTGAATTATCTCAAAAACTATCTGAGATAGATTTACTAAGTTTTCACCAATTTAATGAAATAATAATTCTCTACAACAAAAAATTTCGAAAAATATAAAAATTTTCGAGATATTTCGCTTTTTTTGTCATAGTGTAGGCACATAAAAAATACATATTTCTAGTGTAATTCATTGAACAATCCTAATTATCTCAAAAACTAACTGAGATAGAAATACTAATTTTTTACCATTTTATTGAAAAAATAATTCTTCACATGATTCGAAGAACAAAAAATTTCTAAATAACCACTAATTTCCAAGATTTCTCCACTTTGTTCCACCCATAGATCAAATTTACGCGTATATAGTTCATGCAAAACAAAGTTAGATGCACGTCACTAATATCGTCATATTTGACCCTACCCTACCATTCTAATGTTTACGATGACGTGCATGCAACTTGTTGATTGGGCGATTTAACCAGTTTTAACTTACATGGGCGATTAATCTACGGGAAACGCGACTCGTTGGGCGTTAGAGATAATTGTTTTGGGCGGTGAGGTGACGGGCGGCGAAAAGTATTGCCACGGCTGAAATGTATTTACAAAAAATAGTACCATCACCACTTTAAATTCCACTTATAATTCCTTAATAGTACTACCTTAGCTCCACGCAGCGTGACGTTCAACAACGTGGGATGCTGATCCACAACCATGAATGGAATCTCTTCGGGTATGTACCCATCAGCATAAACCTAAAAATTATTAAATAACCATACAGCTGTAGGAGACATTCATTCATTCATTTTATTGACAATTACGGATGAGATCTTAATTTTAAGAATTCTTAAATCAATCTAAGCACAGTTTGGGTGACGGTGCAACGTAAAATGGCTTCTTAATATTTAAGCATTACTTAAGTTGTACTTAGACAAACGGTGCAAACGGACATAAGTGACAAGACCACCAAAAGATCTAATTGCAACAATTGACGACCTGGCAACGGCTCAGCGTCCTAAGAAAGGGCGCGATAGCGCCCTTTCCAACCTTCCTGCGAGTCTAAATAACCATACAGCTGTAGGAGATTTTCAGATTTTCATTCATTTACTGATTGGCGTGTTTTTTTTACGGCCGTACGCGAATGAAAATCGTCGCGGAAAAAACGTAACTCGACGAGATCTATCGGAAAATCGACATTTCGAAACCCGGAAAAGTTTCCTTCCGGGTGAAAAACCGGATTTTTAGGGTATTTGTAGGGTTTTTTCCGGATTATCTCGGAATTACAATTACAGATTTTTATCAAACTTTCCTAAAATATTCTTTAATATATTACCAATCACCTCACGCAAACCGCATATCCAGGAAAATCCATTTAGCGGAGTTATAGGGAAAATAAAATTTTCCTAAACCGATATTAAATTGCGAATATCTTCGAAACCGTAATTTTGACGAACATTTATCAAGATATCAAAATTGCTTAAAATTCTATTGTCTATCGAAAGGTATACTTTTCCAGCCTCTCGGGAAAGCCATAACGAAAATCGATTTTTCCGGAAAATTCAAAATCAAATATCTCCTAAACCGTTAGATTTATGAAAATTTTTCATTCTAGGTAATTTGTAGGGAATATTTTTCTCCATCGAATAGTCTCTTTACGAATTTCCTCCGGTAATTAGGTTTTGAGTGATTACGAAAAATTTTATTTTAATTACATTATAATTTTCACGCTCAAATCTCGAAAACTATTAGGTTTTCGAAAATTTTACCAGATTAGAAATTTGTTTAGCGTTGTTTTTTCTTGCTAACAAAACAAACCGCATATTTTTATCATGAACGGATCAAAAGTTATACGTATAAATCTTCGATGCAACTGTCCAGTCGGGCTCGCGTAGCGATCGAGACCCTTTGGAATTGGGTCGGAGACCCTTTCCAACCTTTCCGCGAGTACAAGATATACATTCAAAATGCAATGGATGTCATCTTCAAAGGGGTCCTCTAGGTCCCAAAGGAATCAAATCTAAAGTAGTTTTAAGTGTGTAGCACGTATTTATAAAACACCCTGTATATGGGATATAGTAGCTTATTACCTCCATTTTGTATTTGCCTGGCAAGAGAATCCTCCAGAATTCGCCGTACTTGGTCGTCTGGAAGCCGACGTCTCGGGATTTGATCTTCAGAGAAGCCTTTTCCAGGGGGTTGCCGTTCTCGTCCATCACGAATCCTTGGACGCCTCGGTGGGCTTCGGCCAAGAATTTTATCAAAGCCTAAAAAAATTAAATAATTTAATTTGTCATAATTATAGGAAGATAATAAGATAAAAGATTCTGGATGCAGAATGTTATCATCATATGAAGAGTAATAGGTTCTAGATTAGAACGTTCCAGAAATGATTAAAAGGCTACACAGGGATCAAAGGCTTTTATGTTACAAAGGATATACAGTGTGTCTAATTAAGTTCGCACCATATGGGAAACTTTTCTATTGTTAATATTACCAGAGAATAATACCAGATGTATATACAGGGTGTTTCCGAACTTGGGAGACAATTTTCTAGGGGTGATAGTTCGCATAATTTGAAACCGATTCGCAGATTTCGTTTTTCTAAAAAATGTATTATAAACAAAATAGAGCCATTATAAAAAAAATCAAAGAGCGAATACAACCCTGGCCGCGATAGTCAGCTGATCGGTTTCAAAAACCGATGCTAGGACGAGCAAATTTCACCCTCCGCGCGCCTCATTTCGAAAAACGTAGCCTATTGCTTTCTAGTGCGTATTGTAATGTAGGGTTGTTAACCTCACGGTCAAATAGATTTTTTATACTGTTTTTTTAGTGATTTATTTGATATTATTAGGTGTTCTTCTAAGTTTAGTTTGTTCTTCGTGTTCTTCTCAGTTTAGTTAGTTCTTAGTGTTCTTCACAGTTTAACAAGTTGGTGTGTGTACTTACAATAAGATGGTGATAAGTTTAAATAATTACTATGAATTGCAAGCCATTTTTCTACAACAAAATAGGTGAGCTAATATTTCTTTTGAGTTGAATGTGTTTTCTTTTATTATTTGGAAAACCCGGTTTAATTTTATGATTTATCCATGATTCTAAAAATTCAGAGACCATATGGATTAAATAAAGGTCCTAAAAAATAAATTTGAATGAGATATTAATTAATCAATTATTATTTTGTAGTGATTTTGTCGATTCTAATTTTACGGTGAGTTCGATCGTACCGCGCGAGTCGAGAGCGACTGCAATTGCTATGCAGGACGGTATTTCTTAGATTTTTTTTTACATTTTTAATTAATTTTTGATAAATATTTTTCTTGACGGTTTTGATTAAATAATCACATAATTCGCTAGGATGACCCGTTGTCACTTCATCATTAAAAATTGTACCCCAAGATCGGAAACACCCTGTATATATGTAACCCATTGTTATGTTAACGACTGATTGGTGAGTTTAAAAAAAAAAGTTTCTCGGGCATGGAGAGGTGGACAGGGGGACGTTAAAAAATTCGCCGATTACGAAAATCTACCTCTTTTCGCCAGCTAAATTCGTTTTTTTCCATAATTCGATTTTAAAAGTGAAATCTATGCGGCAGAGCCCATCGTTACACCAACCAATGAACGGCTTTAGATAGGTAAACTGCCTTTGCGTAGAAGGCTGTAGGCCTTCGAGCCTTCGAGCTTTCGAGCTCGCGGAGCGAGCGAGACCAATGCCGTTAACAGCCTTTAGCGAAGAAGGCCGCAGGATTGAGATCCTTAGGATGATTCAATTTCGAAAGAAATGTCAATCACACCGAGAGAGCGGAGCGAGCGAAGATCCGGCTGGCGAACTGTCTACGGCGAAGCCGCTGGTAAAGGGGGGTTGAAAGGGGGCTCCGCCCCCTTCCGACCGTTCAGCGAGTATCTAACTATAAAGAAGCGAAAGTCGGCGAATTTCCTTTGATGTTTCATAGTACAAAAATTTCTGACAGCGCTTGACAGAGAATACCTTTATCACATACACTGAGACATATAATCGCATTCACGTTGTGTAGAGAACATCGCTACACGAAAAAAAGTGTAGAAATTGTTTCTTTATAAAATTTTATTCTATTCAATAGTTAATTGATTTTTTTATTAATGAGGTTATTAAAATAATTTTTGTAATGCAAAAGAGTTGTACTTACACAATCCAAGTTCAGTATTTTAAGAGGGCAAAGTCAGCAGTTTTTCGGATATAAAAAGGGTGAAATCAGAAGAAGAAGCCATCACTAGCCCAAGTGTAATTCTTTAATGAAAAAGAACGACGGAGTAATTATTCAAGAGCCAATTAGTCATTGCCATGATTCCTGTACACAAAAAGCATATAAGCAAACATTTTACCATGAGCGGTAATTTCTCGTACGTTATACGACTGTGCTTATTTCTCAAAATTCAAATATTCAAGATTCTCAAATTTCAAATACATTTGGTTCTTGAAAACCAACTCTATGAATTGTGTGTTGTGTGATTTACAAAATTATGAAATCTGGTAAAATCTGCTTAGTACGACATCTATTGCATCTAGTCACAAGTCCTTCGTTTGACGTTAAACTCATCTATAGTGACGCATGCGCATTCAAACTTTGTACCACATAATTCGCCGACTTTCGCTTCTTTATAGTTAGATATTCTGTGGTATAAGTGTAATTTTGATTATTCGTTTTAGAAGATACTTTTCATTTGTAATTTGTAATTGAATAAATTAAAAATTAAAATTAAATAATATACATAAAACAAAAAACTAATTTATAGTGCTATTCCTTGAAAAAAGTGAATTATCTCGAAATTTAATTGAGATAAAAAATTAAAATTTTCACTATTTTATCGAAAAAACAATCATCCACAAGTTTTGAACAATAAAAACTTTCCAAAAATTACCAAATTCTCGTGATATTCCGACTTTCTTGTCATAATACAATCATGAAACAAAAAAATTAATTTCCAGTGCTATTCCTTGAAAAACTTGCATTATCTCGACATTTAATTAAGATAGAAAATCCAAGTTTTCACCATTTTGTCGAAAAAAACCATTATCTACAAGTTTTGAAAGATAAAAAATTTACAAAAAACCCAAATTTTCGGGATATCTATTTAGAAATCTTCTCGTAATGTAGATGAAAAAAGAAACAAATTTCTAGGCACCAACAGCTTTTCTACGCTACAATGTACAATGTACATATTATTCTAGATGTACGAGTTCTAGAATAGATTCTTGAACATTCCAGGATTGATTAGCGGGCTACACAGGCACCAAATAAGGCACTAGGCTACAATAGATAATTAATGTACGTTTAAATACCTGTTTGTTATCTTCCCAATATTTGGGCAACTCATGAGCCGGCGGGTACTTGCAACAGGCCACCTCCAGCGTCACCTCCATGCACCCGTACCACACGTAATTGTAATCCTGCATGCCCCCCGTCAGGGGGTACCACTCGGCCCCGTTAGTGATGCCCTAAACACACATCCAAATCCTCACATATAATACCTGCATGAAATTGCTTTAGGACGTTATTTTTTTTAATTGTTTTATACCCTTTTGAACGAGGTCCTGGACGTTTTGCAGGAGACGCCGCTGCTCATTTTGGCGTGGTTCGTCGAATAGGTGAGCGACAGGTGCTTGAAGACGTCGTCGTCGGGCGTCAGCGACGGCGCCGAGAAACTCTGGAAAACTGAAAATTTTAATATCAGTTATAAGATTGTTTTTAGCTACGTCGCGACAAAAAAAGCTATACAAGGATATATCATTTGTGCATGACATGATTAATGGCATTGCAAAAGCGAAGTAAAGAAAGCAGAAGAAAAGAAAGGAAAAGATGGGAGGGGAAAGTGGGAAGGAAAGGGAAGAGAGAAAGCAAGGGAAGAGGGAAGTTAGATGGAAAGGGAAGAGAGAAGGGAAGAGAAGAGAGAAGAGGGAAGTTAGAAGGAGAGGGAAGAGGGACGTTAGATGGGAAGGGAAGAGAGAAGACAAAGGAAGAGAGAATGGAAGGGAGGTTAGAAGGGAAGGGAAGAGAGAAGGCAAGTGAAGAGGGAAGAGTGACGTTAGAAGGGAAGGGAAGAGAGAATAGAAGGGAAGAGAGAATAGAAGGGAAGAGAGAAGGCAAGGGAAGAGGGAAGAGAGAAGACAAGGGAAGAAAGAAGACAAGGGAAGAGAGAAGACAAGGGAAGAGAGAAGACAAGGGAAGAGAGAAGGCAAGGGAACAGGGAAGTTAGAAGGGAAGGGAAGAGAGACGGCAAGGGAAGAGAGAAGGCAAGGGAACAGGGAAGTTAGACGGGAAGGGAAGAGAGAAGGCAAGGGAAGAGGGAAGAGTGACGTAATAAGGCAAGGGAAGAGGGAAGAGAGAAGGCAAGGGAAGAGGGAAGAGTGATGTAAGAAGGGAAGGGAAGAGAGAATAGAAGGGAAGAGAGAAGGCAAGGGAAGAGGGAAGTTAGACGGGAAGGGAAGAGAGAAGGCAAGGGAAGAGGGAAGAGTGACGTAATAAGGCAAGGGAAGAGGGAAGAGAGAAGGCAAGGGAAGAGGGAAGAGTGATGTAAGAAGGGAAGGGAAGAGAGAATAGAAGGGAAGAGAGAAGGCAAGGGAAGAGGGAAGAGAGAAGACAAGGGAAAAAAGAAGACAAGGGAAGAGAGAAGACAAGGGAAGAGAGAAGGCAGCAAGGGAACATGGAAGTTAGAAGGGAAGGGAAGAGAGAAGGCAAGGGAAGAGGGAAGAGAGAAGGCAAGGGAAGAGGGAAGAGTGATGTAAGAAGGGAAGGGAAGAGAGAATAGAGGGGAAGAGAGAAGGCAAGGGAAGAGGGAAGAGAGAAGACAAGGGAAGAAAGAAGACAAGGGAAGAGAGAAGGCAAGGGAAGAGGGAAGAGAGAAGGCAAGGGAAGAGGGAAGAGAGGAGACAAAAGAAGAAAGAAGATAAGGGAAGAGAGAAGACAAGGGAAGAGAGAAGACCAGGGAAGAGTGAAGGAAATCTACTGCACGAAGTAGATGTAGGATAGCATAGCATAGAAAAATCGAATATCTATGAAGTTATGAAGAATTAGGAGACTCCAAATAGCCGGTATAGATTAGCCGATGAAGGTATGAGCTCAACGACAGACGATGTGGCAAAACGGCTGATGATTAAATTAATTCAAAAGTGCGTTAAAAATAAATAATATTGGTAAAATAGACTTACTAGAACATAATGCCGACGACCTACATATTCCTTTTATAGCAGCAAGAAAGACTCGATAACAAAATGGATTTTTAAAAAGGTACCGAATCGTCGAAAATAGTTTTTTTTGGTAATGTAAGTTTGAACCCATGTAAGTAGCCCGTTTGTAGATGCTTAGTTCAACTGTGGTTCTGCTGTTAAACCGAGTTTGATTGCAAATTTGTGTTGTAAGTACGTCAGTCACTATTGATCTGTGGTTCAGAGAGAAGTTTACGTGAACGGTCCTTGAGGAGCGTTCAAAGGCGGTTCAAGAAGGTTTCAACCCACAAAGTGAGGTTGAATTTCTGGAATACATTCATTATTCAAAATGAACGTATTATTAGAAGATTTTTACAAATTTTGAATGGTTTTTTACATCCTAGAACACCACAAACCTTAATACCAGAAATTTCAATTAGAGATTATTTGTTGGATAGAGATTAGATATTATTTATCAAGAACAGTTCAAATGTATATAGTTCCAGAAAATTCTAATTTTCTCCATTTTGTTGAAAAAACAATCGCCTACAAGTTTTGAAGAATAAAAAATTTCGAAAAAGGACCAAATTTTCGAGATATTCCCACTTTTTGGTCATAATATACATGAAACAAAAAAACAAGTTTCTAGTGCTATTCTTTGAAAAACTAGAATTATCTCGAAATTTAATTGGGTTCGAAAATTAAAATTTTCTCCATTTTGTTGAAAAAACATTCGCCTACAAGTTTTGAAGAATAAAAAATTTCGAAAAAGGACCAAATTTCCGATATATTCCGACTTTTTGGTCATAATATACATGAAACAAAAAAACAAGTTTCTAGTGCTATTCCTTGAAAAACTAGAATTATCTCGAAATTTAATTGGGTTCGAAAATTAAAATTTTCTCCATTTTGTTGAAAAAACATTCGCCTACAAGTTTTCAAGAATAAAAAATTTCGAAAAAGGAGCAAATTTCCGAGATATTTCGACTTTTTGGTCATAATATACATAAAACAAAAAAAAATCTAGTGCTATTCCTTGAAAAACTAGAATTATCTCGAAATTTAATTGGGATCAAAAATTAAAATTTTCTCCATTTTGTTGAAAAAACATTCGCCTACAAGTTTTGAAGAATAAAAAATTTCGAAAAAGGATCAAATTTCTGAGATATTCCGACTTTTTTGTCATAATATAAATGAAACAAAAAAACAAGTTTCTAGTGCTATTCCTTGAAGTACTTGGATTATCTCGAAATATTCGAGAGATTAATAGATATTAATTATCAAGAAATTCTCAAATGTAGATAGTTCCAATCCCAATAATTCAAAATAAACGAAATATCAAAAGTGACATCAACATAGAATCAACACTTCCAACGTTCAAATACAAATTACAAATTTTGTCATGAGATAATTATATTTCAAGTAAAAAAGGGAGTTCAGTGCAACCACCGTGACTTGAACGTCGTTCAACCAACTATTGTTGAAAATGAACTCGGTTCAAATTTGATTCGCAGTTTAGTTGAACTAACGGTCACCTGTGACATCTTACAAGGACTCGAACTACAACACTAATCCGCTGATACCCCTCTTTATTTTATTTTTGATCGATTTTCAATAGAAAGAAAAATTAAAAAAAAAGGGGCAACTTACGGGAATTGGGGGTGCTATCGAAGGGATAGCTTGCCACCAGAGCGCCGCCGTGCAGGCTGCCGGATAGCACGAATTGAATCTTCGATATCCACTCTTTCACAGCCTCCGTCTCCGGCTGGGTGCGCTTGTTATTCTGCTTGAAGTAATCCGGGAAGTTGCGGTTCAAGTCGAAACCTCTCGCGTTGTACCTTTTAGAAAATAATAAAAAAAGAAATATGTAGTAGAATATCAAAATAGTAGATACTATGTACTATCTAGTATATGAGAACAAGTGTAGATAGTGTAGATAGTGCAGAAAGTATAGATATCTATTATTCGATCTATATAGGGTGGCCCAGAACTAACGCCCCACAGGGAAAGGCCTTATGGAACCGACAATGGAGATGCCAAAACTGCAGCCGAAGACATGAAAAAGTTATTCCTTTGGTAAATAAGGAGGTTTAAAATCGGCCAATCCCAGTAGCAGTTCACATAATCCACTCCACTCCACTCTACGTACCTTCCCTGGCTGCCGTCGCAGGTGCCCTCTTTGGAGACCTCGAATCCGTCCGGATTCATCGAAGGCATAATGTGGATTCTGGTGTTGTCTAACAGCCAACGTACGTACGGTTCCGTCGAATATCCGGTCACTAGATACTGAAATTTAAATTTCAGATCAAAGGACACATATGTGTATTGTTTAATGGGAAGACTATAACATAATACAATGGGACGAATGTAGCAAATGCAAGAGGTAAACTATTAACAGATTAATGGGCACACTATAACTGGTTAATGGGAAGACTATAACTGATTAATGGGAAGACTATAACTAGTTAGTGTGAAGAATATCACAGATACAATGGGACGAGTGTAGCAAATGCAAGGGCTAGATTTATTAACAGATTAATGGGCGCACTATAACTGGTTAATGGGAAGACTATAACTGATTAGTGGGAAGACTATAACTAGTTAGTGTGAAGACTAAAACAGATACAATGGGAGGAGTGTAGCAAATGCAAGGGGTAGATTATTAACAGATTAATGGGCGCACTATAACTGATTAATGGGAAGACTATAACTAGTTAGTGTGAAGAATATCACAGATACAATGGGACGAGTGTAGCAAATGCAAGGGCTAGATTTATTAACAGATTAATGGGCGCACTATAACTGGTTAATGGGAAGACTATAACTGATTAGTGGGAAGACTATAACTAGTTAGTGTGAAGACTAAAACTGATACAATGGGAGGAGTGTAGCAAATGCAAGGGGTAGATTATTAACAGATTAATGGGCGCACTATAACTGATTAATGGGAAGACTATAACTAGTTAGTGTGAAGAATATCACAGATACAATGGGACGAGTGTAGCAAATGCAAGGGCTAGATTTATTAACAGATTAATGGGCGCACTATAACTGGTTAATGGGAAGACTATAACTGATTAGTGGGAAGACTATAACTAGTTAGTGTGAAGACTAAAACAGATACAATGGGAGGAGTGTAGCAAATGCAAGGGGTAGATTATTAACAGATTAATGGGCGCACTATAACTGATTAATGGGAAGACTATAACTAGTTAGTGTGAAGAATATCACAGATACAATGGGACGAGTGTAGCAAATGCAAGGGCTAGATTTATTAACAGATTAATGGGCGCACTATAACTGGTTAATGGGAAGACTATAACTGATTAGTGGGAAGACTATAACTAGTTAGTGTGAAGACTAAAACTGATACAATGGGAGGAGTGTAGCAAATGCAAGGGGTAGATTATTAACAGATTAATGGGCGCACTATAACTGATTAATGGGAAGACTATAACTAGTTAGTGTGAAGAATATCACAGATACAATGGGACGAGTGTAGCAAATGCAAGGGCTAGATTTATTAACAGATTAATGGGCGCACTATAACTGGTTAATGGGAAGACTATAACTGATTAGTGGGAAGACTATAACTAGTTAGTGTGAAGACTAAAACAGATACAATGGGAGGAGTGTAGCAAATGCAAGGGGTAGATTATTAACAGATTAATGGGCGCACTATAACTGATTAATGGGAAGACTATAACTAGTTAGTGTGAAGAATATCACAGATACAATGGGACGAGTGTAGCAAATGCAAGGGCTAGATTTATTAACAGATTAATGGGCGCACTATAACTGGTTAATGGGAAGACTATAACTAGTTAGTGTGAAGAATATCACAGATACAATGGGACGAGTGTAGCAAATGCAAGGGCTAGATTTATTAACAGATTAATGGGCGCACTATAACTGATTAATGGGAAGACTATAACTAGTTAGTGTGAAGAATATCACAGATACAATGGGACGAGTGTAGCAAATGCAAGGGCTAGATTTATTAACAGATTAATGGGCGCACTATAACTGGTTAATGGGAAGACTATAACTGATTAGTGGGAAGACTATAACTAGTTAGTGTCAAGACTAAAACAGATACAATGGGAGGAGTGTAGCAAATGCAAGGGGTAGATTATTAACAGATTAATGGGCGCACTATAACTGATTAATGGGAAGACTATAACTAGTTAGTGTGAAGAATATCACAGATACAATGGGACGAGTGTAGCAAATGCAAGGGCTAGATTTATTAACAGATTAATGGGCGCACTATAACTGGTTAATGGGAAGACTATAACTGATTAGTGGGAAGACTATAACTAGTTAGTGTGAAGACTAAAACTGATACAATGGGAGGAGTGTAGCAAATGCAAGGGGTAGATTATTAACAGATTAATGGGCGCACTATAACTGATTAATGGGAAGACTATAACTAGTTAGTGTGAAGAATATCACAGATACAATGGGACGAGTGTAGCAAATGCAAGGGCTAGATTTATTAACAGATTAATGGGCGCACTATAACTGGTTAATGGGAAGACTATAACTGATTAGTGGGAAGACTATAACTAGTTAGTGTGAAGACTAAAACAGATACAATGGGAGGAGTGTAGCAAATGCAAGGGGTAGATTATTAACAGATTAATGGGCGCACTATAACTGATTAATGGGAAGACTATAACTAGTTAGTGTGAAGAATATCACAGATACAATGGGACGAGTGTAGCAAATGCAAGGGCTAGATTTATTAACAGATTAATGGGCGCACTATAACTGGTTAATGGGAAGACTATAACTAGTTAGTGTGAAGAATATCACAGATACAATGGGACGAGTGTAGCAAATGCAAGGGCTAGATTTATTAACAGATTAATGGGCGCACTATAACTGATTAATGGGAAGACTATAACTAGTTAGTGTGAAGAATATCACAGATACAATGGGACGAGTGTAGCAAATGCAAGGGCTAGATTTATTAACAGATTAATGGGCGCACTATAACTGGTTAATGGGAAGACTATAACTGATTAGTGGGAAGACTATAACTAGTTAGTGTCAAGACTAAAACAGATACAATGGGAGGAGTGTAGCAAATGCAAGGGGTAGATTATTAACAGATTAATGGGCGCACTATAACTGATTAATGGGAAGACTATAACTAGTTAGTGTGAAGAATATCACAGATACAATGGGACGAGTGTAGCAAATGCAAGGGCTAGATTTATTAACAGATTAATGGGCGCACTATAACTGGTTAATGGGAAGACTATAACTGATTAGTGGGAAGACTATAACTAGTTAGTGTGAAGACTAAAACTGATACAATGGGAGGAGTGTAGCAAATGCAAGGGGTAGATTATTAACAGATTAATGGGCGCACTATAACTGATTAATGGGAAGACTATAACTAGTTAGTGTGAAGAATATCACAGATACAATGGGACGAGTGTAGCAAATGCAAGGGCTAGATTTATTAACAGATTAATGGGCGCACTATAACTGGTTAATGGGAAGACTATAACTGATTAGTGGGAAGACTATAACTAGTTAGTGTGAAGACTAAAACAGATACAATGGGAGGAGTGTAGCAAATGCAAGGGGTAGATTATTAACAGATTAATGGGCGCACTATAACTGATTAATGGGAAGACTATAACTAGTTAGTGTGAAGAATATCACAGATACAATGGGACGAGTGTAGCAAATGCAAGGGCTAGATTTATTAACAGATTAATGGGCGCACTATAACTGGTTAATGGGAAGACTATAACTGATTAGTGGGAAGACTATAACTAGTTAGTGTGAAGACTAAAACAGATACAATGGGAGGAGTGTAGCAAATGCAAGGGGTAGATTATTAACAGATTAATGGGCGCACTATAACTGATTAATGGGAAGACTATAACTAGTTAGTGTGAAGAATATCACAGATACAATGGGACGAGTGTAGCAAATGCAAGGGCTAGATTTATTAACAGATTAATGGGCGCACTATAACTGATTAATGGGAAGACTATAACTAGTTAGTGTGAAGAATATCACAGATACAATGGGACGAGTGTAGCAAATGCAAGGGCTAGATTTATTAACAGATTAATGGGCGCACTATAACTGGTTAATGGGAAGACTATAACTGATTAGTGGGAAGACTATAACTAGTTAGTGTCAAGACTAAAACAGATACAATGGGAGGAGTGTAGCAAATGCAAGGGGTAGATTATTAACAGATTAATGGGCGCACTATAACTGATTAATGGGAAGACTATAACTAGTTAGTGTGAAGAATATCACAGATACAATGGGACGAGTGTAGCAAATGCAAGGGCTAGATTTATTAACAGATTAATGGGCGCACTATAACTGGTTAATGGGAAGACTATAACTGATTAGTGGGAAGACTATAACTAGTTAGTGTGAAGACTAAAACAGATACAATGGGAGGAGTGTAGCAAATGCAAGGGGTAGATTATTAACAGATTAATGGGCGCACTATAACTGATTAATGGGAAGACTATAACTAGTTAGTGTGAAGAATATCACAGATACAATGGGACGAGTGTAGCAAATGCAAGGGCTAGATTTATTAACAGATTAATGGGCGCACTATAACTGGTTAATGGGAAGACTATAACTGATTAGTGGGAAGACTATAACTAGTTAGTGTGAAGACTAAAACAGATACAATGGGAGGAGTGTAGCAAATGCAAGGGGTAGATTATTAACAGATTTATGGGCACACTATAACTGGTTAATGGGAAGACTATAACTAGTTAGTGTGAAGAATATCACAGATACAATGGGACGAGTGTAGCAAATGCAAGGGCTAGATTTATTAACAGATTAATGGGCGCACTATAACTGGTTAATGGGAAGACTATAACTGATTAGTGGGAAGACTATAACTAGTTAGTGTGAAGACTAAAACAGATACAATGGGAGGAGTGTAGCAAATGCAAGGGCTAGATTATTAACAGATTTATGGGCACACTATAACTGGTTAATGGGAAGACTATAACTAGTTAGTGTGAAGAATATCACAGATACAATGGGACGAGTGTAGCAAATGCAAGGGTTAGATTTATTAACAGATTAATGGGCGCACTATAACTGGTTAATGGGCGCACTATAACTGGTTAATGGGAAGACTATAACTGATTAGTGGGAAGACTATAACTAGTTAATGTGAAGACTAAAACAGATACAATGGGAGGAGTGTAGCAAATGCAAGGGCTAGATTTATTAACAGATTAATGGGCGCACTATAACTGGTTAATGGGCGCACTATAACTGGTTAATGGGAAGACTATAACTGATTAGTGGGAAGACTATAACTAGTTAGTGTGAAGACTAAAACAGATACAATGGGAGGAGTGTAGCAAATGCAAGGGCTAGATTTATTAACAGATTAATGGGCGCACTATAACTGGTTAATGGGCGCACTATAACTGGTTAATGGGAAGACTATAACTGATTAGTGGGAAGACTATAACTAGTTAGTGTGAAGACTAAAACAGATACAATGGGAGGAGTGTAGCAAATGCAAGGGCTAGATTTATTAACAGATTAATGGGCGCACTATAACTGGTTAATGGGCGCACTATAACTGGTTAATGGGAAGACTATAACTGATTAGTGGGAAGACTATAACTAGTTAGTGTGAAGACTAAAACAGATACAATGGGAGGAGTGTAGCAAATGCAAGGGGTAGACTATCAACAGATTAATGGGCAGTCTGCAGGGTGTGTCACGTAGAGGGCCCATTAGAAGTATATGGAAAAGTAGTGGTAATTAAAATTTGAAAATTTGTACACAAATATTTGTCGATAAGCTTGATTTAAAGAAAATAATTTCAACTATTTATTACTTCCGGTTATACCACAACAAAATGTTGTGATTTTTGAGTGTCTGTATAACCTTTATTATGGGACCGAGTGTGACCCCTTTTTGTAATCAGCTCATCGAGTAGAATCTAAAAATGCAAAAATATACAGGGTGTTCCATTTAAAATAAGAAAGTTACAGTCTACTTCCGGTATAACCCGAAGTAAAAAATAGTTGAAAATGTTTTCATTGAATTAAGCGTAAAATTTTCAAATTTTAATTACCACTACTTTTCCATATACTTCTAATGGGCCCTCCACGTGACACACCCTGTATAACTATGTATATGCCGGTATAGAAAAGAATGGAATAGGATAAAATAGTTGAGCATTGTTAATGAACTTACGTGAATCAATTGCAACATTAATTCTCTGCTGACGGCCTCGTTTCCATGCATATTAGCCACATATTTCACGTCGGGTTTTCCTATCATATGTTCATAGGGGGACGCCGATACCACCATAACCCAGAGATCCCTTCCTGAACGTAAATAAACATAAATAAATAATTAAATAAATAAATAAAATTCTGTTAAACTGTTAATGTCATTTGTCACTTTTGACATTTCGAATATGGCGCTAGTCGATCGAAATTCGCGGTCGTGTCTACTCGACCAACTTCCTGATGTCGTGAACTCGCCCAGAAGTAATTTGTGATGTTTCATAGATTATCTTAAATACAGGGTGTTTCAAAAAAAGGTGACCGCCTTGATAGGAGAGGTAGAACATGACAAAATAACTTGAGTTTGCTCAGTAAAAAAATTTCGTAAGGGCTTCCGTTTTCAAGATACGGGATATTGAAAAAATAATAATTTATACACATTTTTTACGATGATATCGAAAGTACTGGCTAGATTGTAATGAAATTTTGAACAAATATGTTTTGGAAAGCTATCGCATCGTATAAATTTGTTTTTATATCTGCCTCTCATAGAGGGCGCTAGTTGCACGGTTCGTACCGAGTTGTTTTTACTATAACTTTCTTAAGGGTAAATTTTCAAGTCCAAGTATTATGTGAGCTCAAACATCATTCAATTTTACATCAAAAAGGTACTCTTGGTAAAACTCGATACTGTGTACCGTTTTCGAAATATTTTGATTTGAAAATGATGAAGTAATAACAGATGCTGGTATAAAGTATTTTTAAGTAACAATTGCCTAGGAAGCTCTTACGAAAAATTTTTACTGAGCAAACTCAACTTATTTTGTCCTGTTCTACCTCTCCTAGAAAGGGGGTCACCTTTTTTGAAACACCCTGTATAATAAAGCCTGAAGCGTCATCCTAGTGATTAGCGAGATTTATTATTTTTTCTGGAGGTACGAGGGGTACTTGGTAAAATGTATTTTTGATACCTCTACTATGGAAATTTTTGAAAAAAAAGGCTTTTAAAAATCAAGATGGCGAATACTCTCACTGGTGGCCTTTTCAGAGACTTCAAAATTATTTCCAGCATTTTCTCTTGGCCAATTTAGTTATAAAATTTTTTACCGCAAGTCTTTACGACTATTAGTTTTCGAGATATGGCCGGCGACCTTTCTTATTTGGACACCCGGTACAGGGTGTTTTTATCTTAAGGAAAGATTACAAATAGTTGCTGTATCGAAAAGGATGGTTGACGGGGGCGTATTTGGCGTGTTTTTTTTACGGCCGTACGCGAATGAAAATGGTCGCGGAAAAAACGCTGTCCTACGTAACTCGACGAGATCTATCGGAAAATCGACATTTCGAAACCCGGAAAAGTTTCGTTCCGGGTGAAAAACGGATTTTTTAGGGTATTTTTAGGGGTTTTCCGGATTATCTCGGAATTACAATTACAGATTTTCATTAAATTTTCCCAAAATATTCTTCAATACATTACCAATCACCTCACGCAAACCGCATATCCAGGAAAATTCGTTTAGCGGAGTTATAGGGAAAATTTTATATATTTTATATATAATTTTTATAAAATTTTTCTTAACCGATATGAAATGGAGAAGACCACGATGTGAGATATGCGGATTTCGGCAAAAGATACGATTAGAAATGATTTATTAGAGCTCAAAACCGTTTTCAGTTGCTCAAAATGTGTTATAATTAAAAAGTTGTAGTACTTTGAAATTTAAAAATTTCGGGATTTGACTCATTCCTTATCAACCAATCATAAACTACTCACGTCTTGTTGTATAGTAAATAGTACGAAATTTCGAACGCAGTAACAAACAATACACAAACGAACAAAAATCAAACTGTCATTTGTCAGATTTTTCTGAAAAATGCACAAAACAAATTACACGAATTGCAGTTTGGCACAAAACACTTTACTGATAATATTGACGTTGACAAGAATGTTGCCAAATTCACTTTTCAGAACCATTATTTGTGTTTTTAACAAGATAATCGGTTACAATTTATACAGATGAAGATGTTATTTCTATATTAATATATCGAATTATCCATTAGGTAATGGAAGAAATGGATAAATCAGAAAATGTTTATTGCAATAAATATACAAAAAACGCACATTTTGCGGAGTAAAGAAGAGTAATAGGAAACGTGGCAAACTTGCTAAATGTGACTTCTCTTTGCAACTCTCGCTTTGATTGGAGCAGAGTATATGACGATTGTGTGACGTTTTTCAAACTTTAAAAATTAATTGCGGCCTTATTTGGCCAGAGAAAAAAATTAAAATTTCATTAGGCGCTTTCTTAGAACACACGGTTTTGAAAAAAAAAATTTTAAAAATGTCGTGGTCTTCTCCATTGCGAATATCGCCGAAACCGTAAATTTGACGAAAATTTTTCAAGATACCAAAATTGTTTAAAATTCTATTCTCTATCGAAAGGTACACTTTTCCAATCTCTGGGAAAAACCATAACGAAAATCGATTTTTCCGAAAAAAACCTTTCCGCGAGTTTTACAATACACTTACAACATTTTACCGTACCTTGAACGGATTTTCCTATCGAATAGAGTGCCGTGAGCGACGGGTACCTGGCCGTGGTCTGTCGAAGGAACTTGGTCATCGATTCGTAGTCGTGGTATCTATAATCGATGGTGTACGGTTCGTATTGGGCGCTGGGGTCCCCATTGAAACCGCCCGAATTGTCCAGCGATTGGGCGTGGATGATTTGATCGGGCGACGGGCCGGGGAAGTCCTGCTTGTCGGCGAAATCGCCGCCATTTTGGGCAGTCGCTATGGCGATATAACACGCGTATAGCAGCCACCTTAGCGTGATGTTCATTATAACCTCCTGGAAATAATGAGTTGTAATTTAAAGAGCGGATTATATGCAATATGCATGTATGTATGCAACATTTGCATATATCTAACGATTTTTTGAAAAAAACGCTTTTTTTGAAAAAAATGGTATATTTGAAGCATATAAATATGTAGATATTAACTTTTTGTTTATACAGGGTGTTTTTGAAACAAATGTACATATTTAAACTGTGAAGAATATTTGATATCAAAAAATGAATGGCACTAATTTTACTATTAAATTCAAACATATTAATCTAGGGCAAAATACCCCTTTTCCGACCCTTACACTACGCCTAGTAGTACGCCTAGTTCTATGGGGTGTATCTGACGTATCTGGTTGCTTGAATTCTTAGTTACATTGTCATTCCCGGACCTATCTCTATTATTGCAGCGGCGTACGTTCATTTTAAAATTATTTTTCAAAATTTAATAACCCCTTTAATAATAGTTATTTTTAAAATATAATATTTTTCTCCAATCCAGAAAAGTGTAAAGATAAGCCAGTTTCAATATGTACATTCATTTCAATAACACCCTGTATATTCAATTTGGTAAATTTTGATCATTTTACATACAATTTGAAAGGATGAAATTTATTAAAATTTGATTCATTAGAAAAGGATTTACAATATCTTATTTTGTGTCATTTTGCATAAATTTTGATATTTTCTTGAAAATTTTTGCATATTTTTGATATTTTCTTGAAAATCAATGTAAATTTTTAATATTTTGTTGAAAGTTATTTGCATAATTTTGATATTTTTTTGTTGAAAAATCATTGAATATTTTTGATATTTTCTTGAAAATCAATGAAAATTTTTGATATTTACGTGAAAATCAATGAAAATTTTTAATATTTTTTGATAATTATTGCATTTTAATATTTTTTTGAAAATTATTGCATAATTTTGGTATTTTTTTTTGAAAATCATTGAATATTTTTGATATTTTCTTGAAAATCAATGAAAATTTTTGATATTTACGTGAAAAGCAATGCAAATTTTGGATATTTTCTTGAAAAGCAATGCAAATTTTGGATATTTTCTTGAAAATCAATGCAAATATTTGATATTTTTTGATAATTATTGTATTTTATTATTTTTTTGAAAATTATTGCATAATTTTGGTATTTTTTTTGAAAATCATTGAATATTTTTGATATTTTCTTGAAAATCAATGAAAATTTTTGATATTTACGTGAAAAGAAATGCAAATTTTGGATATTTTCTTGAAAATCAATGCAAATATTTGATATTTTTTTGAAAATGATTGAATAATTTTGATAATTTTTTGAAAATCATTGAATATTTTTGATATTTTCTTAAAAATCAATGCAAATTTTTTATAATTTTTATGAAAATCTGCATATTTTTGATATTTTTTTGAAAATCAATGCAAATTTTTGATATTTTTTTGAAAATTATTGCTTATTTTTGGTATTTTTTTGAAAATCACTGCTGCATAATTTTGATATTTTTTTAAAAATCACTGCTGCATAATTTTGATATTTTTTTAAAAATCACTGCATATTTTTAAATAAAATATTGCATATACAGTGTTTTTCTGAAATAAGTGGTCAAACTTTGGGAGCATGTAGAGAGCTTCAAAATATGACAAAAACTTAAATAACATTTTTTCGAAATGTCTTACGGACTCATACAATCGGGTTAAAAAAAGTTGCCCAGGGGTGGGTTAAAATGGGGGTGTCATGGGGTAATTCTTACCTAACTTTTTTATTTTAACCTGTTTAATTGATTTGTTTAAAGAATATGAAAAAATGAAATTTTATACATAAAAAAGGTATACTTGTTAAATTTCCGTAAAGTGAACCGTTGTCACAAAAAATGACTTAAAATTCTGGTACACGTTAAAATTATTAAACTATTGTCATCAAGTAGGAAGGCATTCTTTCAAAAATTTGACAGTAAGTGACAGTATGATTTCTTAACGTTTTATGTGTATGTGTAAACGTCACTGTCACGAACTGTCAAGTTTTTGAAAGGATTTTTGAAGATGAGAATAGTTTTACTTTAACATGTACCAGAATTTTTAAAAGTCATTTTTTGTGAAAACGGTTCACTTTACGGAAATTTCACAAGTGCACCTTTTTATGAAGAAAACTTCATTTTTTCATATTCTTTAAACAAATCAATCAAAAAGATTAAAATAAAAAAGTTGGGTGAGAATTACCCCACTACCCCCTCACATTAACTCACCCCTGGACAACTTTTTTTACCCGATTGTATGGTGTCGTAAGACATTTCATTTTCTTAGTACGGGTTCCAAATTTCATCATTATACCTTCACTATTAATGAAATCATTAATAAAAATACCTCTACAAGAATCCATCTTTAACACCCTGTATACTAATAACCAAGGAAATATCGAAAAAATATCATTTAAGTTTTTGTCATATTTTGAGGTTCTCTACATGCTCACAAAGTTTGAGCACTTATTTCAGAAACACCCTGTATACGCGGATATATTAGCAATTTTTTTGCATATATTCTGCTCTTTAGTTATAATATTAAGGGTAGTTAATTTTGTATGAATGATGAATAATGAAAGCTTTGTATAGTGGTAATTTGTGAGCGATTTCGATGAATGAATTTTACGCTTTCTTTGATATTAAAACTACGCTGAAATTGCATATATTTTCCATAATCGTAGTCGGCTGATAAACTGGGAAAATGGCTTTCACTCGAGAAATTAACTCTTCGTTCTTAATTAACGTTTATTTTTATTGCTTTGCGACGTGCGTTTTAGTCGAGAAGCGATTATTTTATTTTTTGTATGTCAAATCAGCAGACATGTGTAATTAAAGCGAGTATGGAAGCAAATAAATAAATAAAAAGTAGGCGCTACTAGATTGATAATTGCAAAATTTATGCGATTTAAAATATTTTTAATACACTTCTAGCGAACAGTAGCAGCCACATTGATATTTTAAATTGTATATTTTTGCATTTTTAGTCTCTACTCGGTGAGCCGATTACAAAAAGGGGACATACTTGGTATTTTGGTCTCATAATAAACCACTTATAAAATGACAAAATTTTTAATTTGGGTGGCTCTAACGTGTTCTATTAACTCTTCCAGAAAGAATAAGAACTGTCATGAATCATCTGGAACCATTTTATAACTGACTAGGACTGACTCGGTTCATTTGAATCAATTCAGGATAAGCTTGGAACATTTTAGGACTGTCCAAAATCATTTAGAACAGTGCAGAACCATTTAGAACCGTTTTAGTGTTCACTATAAGTTCCATTTGAAACAGTTCAAGATGTTCTTAGAACCATTTAGAACAGCACAAAATCATTTAGAACAAATACAGGACTATTTGGAACGGTATAGGACAAACTAGAACTATCGCGAACCATTTTAGAATGACTATTTAGAACTTTTCATTTGAAAAATCGACCCAGAACGCATTAGAACTGTCCTGAATCGTCTAGAACCGTTTTAGAACTGACTAGGATCATTTGAATCAATTCAGAATAAGCTTGGAACATTTTAGGACTGTCCAAAATCATTTAGAACAGTGCAGAACCATTTAGAACCGTTTTAGTGTTCACTATAAGTCCTATTTGAAACAGTTGAAGATGTTCTTAGAACCATTTAGAACAGCACAAAATCATTTAGAACAAATACAGGACTATTTGGAACGGCCTAGGACAAACTAGAACTATCGCGAACCATTTTAGAATGACTATTTAGAACTTTTCATTTGAAAAATCGACCCAGAACGCATTAGAACTGTCCTGAATCATCTAGAACCGTTTTAGAACTGACTGGGATCATTTGAACCAATTCAGGATAAGCTTGGAACGTTTTAGGACTGTCCAGAATCATTTAGAACCGTTCAGTATGCTCTTAGAACCATTTAGAATAGTACAAAATCATTTAGAACAAATACAGGACTATTTGGAACGGTCTAGGACAAACTAGAACTATCGATTCTGGACAGTCCTAAAATGTTCCAAGATTATCCCGAATTGATTCAAATGATCCTAGTCAATTCTAAAACGGTTCTAGATGATTCAGGACAGTTTTACACAGAAACTGACATCCTGGACTCTGCTTTTTTTCTGTAGATATCATATTTCTAGTACCTAAAAGCCTGTTTTACAGTTCTCACGCGATTTTGCCGGTTGTAATCAATTTGTTTATAACATATAATTTTTCTATTTTTGTGATAATAAGTTCTTTTTGTAAAATTAATTTTTTTTAACGTGTTTTTGGGAATACGAAATTTATTTCATGGGAACATTATTTTTTTTCAATTTCTGTGTCGGGCAGGTGGCTTACGTGTAGGCCGAAATTTGGCCGATCCAATCCAATGGATTTATTACCCAGCCTCTCGCTTATGAATGGACTATAAAAAAGACGACCTACTGAGCCGAAGCAATTCGGCGTTTAAATATTATTTATGTCAGCGGGTCAAGTCCACAACTGTACACGCTTAAACCAGAATCACACGCTCCGGCCGATGCCATAACTCAAACTCATATATCGGATATTTTTTTTTGTTTATTTAAAATTTATAACTGTTATACAGGGTGTCACGTAGAGGGCACATTAGAAGTACCTATATGGAAAAGTAGTAATTAAAATTTGAAAATTTGTATACAAGTATTTGTCGATATCCTCGATTCAATGAAAACATTTTCAACTATTTCTCACTTCCTGTTATACCGGAAGTAGACTGTAACTTTCTTATTTTAAATGGAACTCCCTGTATATTTTTTGCATTTTTAGATTCTACTCGATGAGCTAATTACAAAAAGGTGTCACACTTGGTATTTTGGTCTTTTAATAAAGGCTATTCAGCCACTCAAAAATCACAAAATTTTGATTGTAGGTGACTCTGAAGGCCAAATAGTTGAAAATCGAGAAAAACGGCTTACATGGTCCTATCCTAACTTTTCAAGTACTATCTATTGACATGATATAAAATGTAGCAGGGTGAACAAAAATTTCGAAATTTTTATCAAAAAATTTTTGTACCATAAAAAGGTACTTGAAAAGTTAGGATAGGACCATGTAAGCCGTTTTTCTCGATTTTCAACTGTTTGGTTTTCAGAGCCACCTAAAATCAAAATCTTGTGATTTATGAGTGTCTGTATAACCTTTATTATGAGACCGAGATACCAAGTGTGACCCCTTTTTATAATCAGCTCATCGAGTAGAATCTAAAAATGCAAAAATATACAGGGTGTTCCATTTAAAATAAGAAAGTTACAGTGTACTTCCGGTATAACCGGAAGTAAGAAATAGTTGAAAATATTTTCATTGAATCAATCGTATCGACAAATACTTGTATACAAATTTTCAAATTTTAATTACCACTACTTTTCCATATACTTCTAATGGGCCCTCTACGTGACACACCCTGTATATCGGATATTTTTTTGTTAATTTAAAATTTATAACTGTTATTTGCCGATTCGAATTCGTATGCGAGAAGGCGCGAATAAATCGCGAAGGCTTCGAAATTGGATTCTTTTGTGACTATATATTTAAATTCTAACCGTATGTAAATTTATTTATGCCTACTGAACAATTCGGTTCCTGGTGTAAGTATATCTAGCGGGCGTTGTATTCGCAATTATTTATTATTAAGTGATGTAGAATAATTGGAATTAATTACATTGAGATGTTGTATTTTAATCAACAGTTAGTTAATCAGTTAATTAATTATTAGATACTCTTAGATGTACCGTTGTTATATATTATACAGGGTGAGTCACGCTCAACGGGACACGGATAATATTGTAGGCGAATGGCAATGAGATTTTTATTTCGGCTTAAATAATATGTTTAGGTATAATTTAATATTAATCTCTAATTTTAATTAGATCTTAGATGGCATGATAAAAAATGTGTACAAAGTGATCAAAAATTTAAAAATTTTTATCATTTTGAACCATTAGATAGTACATAAAATTTAGCATAGATTTTCTCGATTTTCAACTGTTTTGATCCAAAATTTTGGGATTTTTGAGTGGCTGTCCAAATAGACCTGTATTTGTTCTAAATAATTTTGTACTGTTCTTAATGGTTCTAAGAGCATCCTGAACTGTCTCAAATGGTTCTAATGAAGACTAAAATGGTTCTGGACTGTTCTAAATGATTCTGGTCAGTTCCAAAATGTTCCAAGCTTATCCTGAATTGATTCAAGTGATCCTAGTCAGTTCTAAAACAGTTCTAGTTAATTCAGGACAGTTCTAATGCGTTCTGGGTCGATTTTTCAAATGAAAACTTCTGAATAGTAATTCTAAAATGGTTCTGGATAGTTCTAGTATGTCCGAGACCGCTCCAAATAGTCCTGTATTTGCTCTAAATGATTTTGTACTGTTTCAAGTGACTAGGATCACTAGTGAACTCTAAAACGGTTCTAAATGTTCCAGACTTATTCTGAATTGATCCAAATGATCCTAATTAGTTCTAAAGCGGTTCTAGATGATTCAGGACAGTTCTAATACGTTCTGGAACAGTTAGAACACGTTAGAGCCACGCAAATTAAAAATTTTGTTATTTTTGAGTGGTTACATAGCCTTTATTATGATACCAAGTATGACCCCTTTTTGTAAACAGCTCATCGAACAGAATCTAAAAATCCAAAAACATACAGGGTGTCCCATTTAATACAATTGTCGATGACGTCGATGTTTTAGTTTGCGGACGACCTCTATAGTATATTCAATGCGTGTAAAAAATTATTCAATTGAAGCCGAAGGTTGTATTAAAAGAACAAATAAAATAGGTAATTTTCAGTGCAGTGTATTTTAAATCAATTTATTCTTACCTTTTTTTCTCAGCTAAGGAGCGATTTTATTGTCATGCGGGCAGTAAAATAGAATAAGGAGAATCGATTCCGGGACAGAGCACAAAGAGAAAATGGAAAAAAATTATTCGATCTCACCGCGGCGCCGTTTCGACGGATACTGAAAAGGCAAGGCTGTCTTCGTTTGCTCTTGAAAAAAAAAACTGGGTCCCGTGCGGTTCGCGCGCTGTCCCACTTCGTCGCGTTGAAGCGGAATAAGTCTGTTTTCGTTGCTCTCTCCCGGAGTCCGGAGCGGGAAGTTTCAAAACATTGACGGGTCTCGGATAAAAGCGGCGTTGCCACTTCCACCGAACATTAGCAGCGACTTTGATCGTTTAAATGAGACATCCCGTGTATATTGTTGCATTTTTAGATTCTGCTCGATGAGAGCTGATCGCAAAAATAATGGTCATACTTGCAGCCACTCAAAAATAATAAAATTTTGAATTTGGGTGACTCTAACATGTTCGAACTGTTCCAGAACACATTAGAACTGCCCTGAATCATCTAGAACCGTTTTAGAACTGACTAGGATCATTTGATCTTAGATCAATTGAGGATCAGGATAAGCTTGGAACATTTTGAACCGTTTTAGAGTTCATTATAAGTCTCATTTGAAACAGTTCAAGACCCTCTTAGAATCATTTAGAACAGTACAAAATCATTTATAACAAATACAGGACTATTTAGAACGGTCTAGGAGAAACTAGAACTATCCAAAACCATTGTAGAATGACTATTTAGAACTTTTTATTTGAAAAATCGACTCAGAACGCATTAGAACTGTCCTCAATCATCTAGAACCGTTTTAGAACTGACTAGGATCATTTGATCTTAGATCAATTGAGGATCAGGATAAGCTTGGAACATTTTGAACCGTTTTAGAGTTCATTATAAGTCTCATTTGAAACAGTTCAAGACCCTCTTAGAATCATTTAGAACAGTACAAAATCATTTATAACAAATACAGGACTATTTAGAACGGTCTAGGAGAAACTAGAACTATCCAAAACCATTGTAGAATGACTATTTAGAACTTTTTATTTGAAAAATCGACTCAGAACGCATTAGAACTGTCCTCAATCATCTAGAACCGTTTTAGAACTGACTAGGTGAACTCATCGTTTGAACCAATTCAGGATAAGCTTTGAACAATTTAGGACTGTTCAGAATCATGTAGGACTGCCCAGAATCATCTAGAACTGTTTTCGAACTGACTAGGATCATTTGAATCAATTCAGGATAAACTTGGAACGTTTTAGGACGGTCCAGAATCATTTAGAACAGTCCAGAACCATTTAGAACCGTCCAAAACCATTCAGAAACGTTCAGAACCATTTAGAACCGTTTTATAATTCACTAGAACCATTTGAAACAGTTCAGGATACACTTAGAACCATTTAGAACAGTACAAAATAATTTCGAACAATTAATATAGGACTATTTGGAACGGTCTAGGAAAAACCAGAACTATCCAAGTACCATTTTAGAATGAGTTAGAACTTTTCATTTGAAAAATCGACTAATTTAGAATTAATCTCTATAACCTTTATTATGAGACCAAAATACCAAAGTATGAACCCTTTTTGTAACCAGCTCATCGAGTAGAACCTAATTATTAATATTACTTCGTTATTTTAAACGGGACACTCTGTATATTTTTGCATTATTAGATTCTACTCGATGAGCTGATTACAAAACGGGTTAAATAAAGGATATACAGCCACTAAAAAATCACAAAATTTTGAATTTAGGTGGCTCTTCCATGTTATCCTAAGTGAAAACTAACATTATTCCTTTTATGGGTAAATTCGTTCTGTTACCCGCAAAATACTGCCCGAATCGGTATAAACAGGTGTGTTATCCAATATTACTTAGTATATAATATTATTATTCATAATATAATAATAGTATTACACTATTACCATAGAGACTGACGAAATATACTTTCTTTCTCCGAGTATTACTTTTAACCTTTCGCTACTGGCGCAGAGTTTTTGAACATGGTTACTGGCGGTGGACTGAGGCTCCGCGTATTCATTTTACAATAAAACAAAATCATTCAAATGGGTGAAAAACATAAAAATTGATTTTACAAAAAGTTGAATTAATACTGAAGTGGTTCCAATCAAAGCATACACAGACGGGCTTATTGAGTGTTCAAGTTGTTCAAGAAAACTGAAATTATAAGTACGTGCAGATTCAGAGTCTGCGAGCCATTAGCGGAAGGTTAATTTTAATAAATAACTGTTACTAATAACCGTTCCTTTTCAAAAATTAATTCCCACCTCTATTTCGTAAGTTCACCCACAATTGTCAAATGTGTCAAATTGAATAAATATTTGGGGGTTTTATACCTCTTTACTTTATATGTTGTAATTGTGGACTTGTGGAAACGTTTTTTTTTTGTATTTGAACACACAGTATTTGAATAATAGGTTTATTTTTACTCACAAAAGTTATATCGAAAATTCGCGTTCTTCGTTCTTGTTCTGTCCATGCCAAACGTCATTCGACTTGGTCTTGTACGTAGCGGCAATCGGGTTAGCGCCGTCGAACTGCCACAAATAAACCAACATAACCTCAGTTTCGACTAATTCGCTTACTTTACAGTTACAGTATTTTACAAGAAATAGAATAATAAATGATGCCTTCGTCTCTTCCCTTTAACCTCGACGGTGACGATTGTTTCTTTTTCGAATCCGAGCATTTGGCGCTGCGAGGCAACAAGGACTACTGCGATGTCGTCAAGTCCCTCGTAGTCCTTTCAGCTCAAAGAGAAAAACTGATAAAAGTGAGTAATATTACTTTCGTAAATTGACCTACTCTCCCTATCCGACGCTTCCGTAAATTGACCTACTCTCCCTATCCGACGCTTTCGTAAATTGACCTACTCTCCCTATCTGAAGCTTTCCTAAATTGAGCTACTCTCCCTATCCGACGCTTCCGTAAATTGACCTACTCTCCCTATCCGACGCTTCCGTAAATTGACCTACTCTCCCTATAAGACGCTTTCGTAAATTGACCTACACTCCCTATCCGAGGCTTTCGTAAAATTGACCTACTCTCTCTATCTGAAGCTTTCGTAAATTGACCTTATTTTAAATCGTACATCGCGTTCCCGCGATATTTCAGGACTACAATAAAGTCGTGGAGATCCAGAAAACCGTTACGGACAATCCGGAGATCTTGACCAAATTGGCCGAAGGGCAGGATTCGGGCATCGAATTGCCTCCCATGTTCGATCTACACAAGGTAATTAAATGCACATCTACAATTATGTAGCTGATTATGTTCCTTATTATGCTAATTATGTTTCTGATACGATTGTTTAGCTACCGGTGATAAACTTCGATAAATACAACGTGAACTTGAGGCAATCGGACCTCGATGAAATTTACACGGACGTTGCGGACGATTCGGAAGATTGGAAAAAAGAACAAGAAGGCGTCAGACGCGATAATTATCAGGTAAAACGGTAGTAGAGTAGTAGAGTAGTAGTACTAGAATAATCATAACTATCCTGAAGAAATAGCATTTTTCTTATGGAGAAGAGAAAGTAGTATAGAGTAGAAGAATAGTAGTTGTAGTAGTAGAGTAATATAGAGTAATAGTAGTAGAATAATCATAACAAAACAAAACAAGTGGGACGAACGGCCCAGTGCGCCGTAGAGAGACTTCTAACTAATGTAACGTTAAGTTTTTTTTTTTTTTTTTTTTTTTTTTTTTTTTTTTTTTTTTTTTTTTTTTTTTTTTTTTTTTTTTTTTTTTTTTTTTTTTTTTTTTTTTTTTTTTTTTTTTTTTTTGAAACGGGAGAGGTTTGAGACTATGCTGAATCGAATGCCGTTGTCCGTTTGTCTCTATCTATAACCGTTTAGCCGCTGAAACTCGCGACAGACGGACGGACGGACGACAAAGCCAGATCATAAGACTTCGTTTTCGAAAAATTCGAAGAATTTTCCGTTGTTAGAAGTCTAAAATATCCTGAGGAAATAGCGTGTTTCTTACAAAGAAGAGAAAGTAGGGTAGAGTAGTCTTAGTAGAAGAATAGTAGTTGTAGTAGAAGTAGTAGTAGTAGAATAATCATAACAAATTATAATGTTATTCTATCTTACGTTGATATTTTGTAACCTACTGTTAAGTTAAGTAATAGTGATGCTATAAAACTAACGAGCATGAGCAAAAGACTTCTTATCTGAGGTGCGTGAGTAGGCTTTAATTTAGGAGGACGGCTGCGTTAAGGGTGAGGTACAGAGTTTGATGGGCGCCAGGAATTCTCTTTAGCAAGTCAGGAGAATTGCCTTAAACTGACATAAGATATGAAATTAACCAATCTGGCCAATTACTAGTTAGATCAAAGAGAATTTTTGGTTTCCTTGTAACGATTAAAACAAAACGGATGAAAATATAAATATATCTATTTTAAATCTCTCGACTTATATCGCATATAAAATTTCTACGAAAGTAGCGGTCTTGTATACAGGGTGTTTCCGAACTTGGGGTACAATTTTTAATGATGAAGTGACAACGGGTCATCTTAGCGAATTATGTGATTATTTAGTCAAAACCGCCAAGAAAAATATTTATTAAAAATTAATTAAAAATGTAAAAAAAAATCTAAGAAATACCGTCCTGCATAGCAATTGCAGTCGCTCTCGACTCGCGCGGTACGATCGAACTCGCCGTAAAATTAGAATCGACAAAATCACAACAAAATAATGATTGATTAATTAATATCTCATTCAAATTTATTTATTAGGACCTTTATTTAATCCATATGGTCTCTGAATTTTTAGAATCATGGATAAATTATAAAATTAACCCGGGTTTTCCAAATAGTAAAAGAAAAAACATTCGACTCAAAAGAAATATTAGCTCACCTATTTTGTTGTAGAAAAATGGCTTGAAATTCATAGTAATTATTCAAACTTATCACCGCCTTATTGTAAGTACATTCCAACTTGTTAAACTGTGAAGAACACTAAGAACAAACTAAACTTATAAGAACACCTAATAACATCAAATAAATCACTAAAAAAACAGTATAAAAAAATCTCTTTGACCGTGAGGTTAACAACCCTACAATACAATATGCACTAGAAAGCAATAGGCTACGTTTTTCGAAATGAGGCGCGCGGAGGGTGAAATTTGCTCGTCCTAGCATCGGTTTTTGAAACCGATCAGCTGATTATCGCGGCCAGGGTTGTATTCGCTCTTTGATTTTTTTTATAATGGCTCTATTTTGTTTATAATACATTTTTTAGAAAAACGAAATCTGCGAATCGGTTTCAAATTATGCGAACTATCACCCCTAGAAAATTGTCTCCCAAGTTCGGAAACACCCTGTATATTCAACTATACATCGAGGAGCGAAAATATCGACATTAGCTTATGATAATTAGTATTAGGTACACTTTCCGTGAGAAATATGCGAAAATATTCGAACGTATGCGAATACACAGGTATATGAAAATAGGTGAAAATATGTGAGCTCATTCCACTGTAAAAATGAGACGCAAAGTCTTAATCTCAATTTTGTACATTGAATTTCGTCTGGGATTTATGTGCGGAAAAAATATTTTAAATTTGCAAATATGTCGCATTTAGCCTATTTTAAAGAACAAAATATTATTTAACATTATTATAGAAAATAGATATTGGTAAATGAAATTGATTTTTAAATCACAAAATGGCGTCACCATGCCGTTAAAATTTTAGGAATTCAAATTTAAATTTAATGATTCTATTTAATATTTATATTAATTATTACGCACATACCCATATAGACCTTAATGATTAGATTCATTCAACTATAAGAAGAATATTGAAATTACTTACATTTATTGTCTATCACAGATGGAAAATTCGAGGTGAGAACTCAATGAGGTTCGATAACGTTCTGATTAATCAACGCATATTGGTGAGTGAAGAAGACGAATTTGCGCAGAAAATTTGATCATTTACAGTGGTACCCCTTTACAACAATAGTAGAAATTTTATAATTATATACATCCTTTAACAAAATATGGCACCAAGGGTTTTTTCAATATTTAAAATAATTATTCGCCAAAACATGTTGAACATGTTACAAAATATCGAAGAAATAACATGTTTCTTACGAAGAAGAGAAAGTAGGGTAGAGTAGTCTTAGTAGAAGAATAGTAGTAGTAGTTATAGTAAAGTAGTAGTAATAGAGTATTATTATTTTATCCTGGATCTGTTCTAAATAGTTCTAAGAACGTCCTGAACTGTTTCAAATAGATTTATAAGTCATTTATAAAACAGTTCTAGTCAGATGATTTTTCAATTAAATTGGACGATATTATTAGAACTCGCAGAAAGGTTGGAAAGGGCGCTAACGCGCCCTTGCGCCCTTTCTTGGGACACTTACCCGTTGCCAGGTCATCAATTGTTGCAATTAAATCTTTTGGTGGTCTTGCCACTTAGTCAGACAATCACTACCACTACTATACAACCATACACTACTGTTTCACTATCACAAATCACTAATTGTAAGCTCAAAAGTTTATTAGCCGTAATTGTTAATAAAACTTTGATAATAGCGTCCAAATCCAAAAATTTGTTCGCTTCAAATCAAATAAGGTTTATAAACGCACCCCGAAAAATAAATAATTGTAAGTCTTTCTTTATTAACAACCAAGAACAAAATAACAAAGTAAAGTAATACATCATCCCATTCCACCTTATCAACCTAAAAACTAGTCCCTCCGTGAATCATACATTTTCGATACAATTCTTTCGTTTTAAATAAATATCCATCGCAGTGGCGTCCCCATTTCTAACATATTAGCTAATGCTAATAATCGCTCGGCCAAAATATAAAGATTAATTTATACGCGACTTAAGATTTATCCCCATAACTTTTGAACGGTTCAAGTTAAACATATGCGGTTTGTTTGGTTAGTTGGAAGAAACTACGCGTAACAAATTTGTATTCTTGTAAAATTTTCGTAAACCTAATAGTTTTCGAGATTTGAGCGTGTAAATAATGATGAATTTAATTATAAATAAACTGTTTTTCGCTATAACTCCGCGAAGGATTAAATTTTGATTTTCCCGCGGTTTGCGTGTGGTAATTGATATTAGTTTAAAGAATATTTTAGGAAAGTTTGAGAAAAATCGATCTCTTCATTTCTGGGATAATACCGAAAAACCCCAAAAATACCTTAAAAATTATGAATATTTAACTCCTGGGGCGTATATCATTTGCGCGCAGCGGTCAGTTTTGTCCTAATCCGGCAACTCACTTGAGCGCAAGGTTGCAGCAGGTAGATAGTCACTTGCGCGCAGCGGTTAAATTCGGGTAGTTAAGTACTTTAGCCGAACACCTAAATTATTCCATACTAACTTATGTATTTAATAATGGAATCGAATCTGAAAAATGCCAATTTGGAAATAATACCAACACAGTTAAGTATGAAAATAAATCTACTATACATATAGGTTTTTGTTATAAGATTGGGACATGGCTTAAAAACAAACTTCTGAGACGAAAATAAGTGATTTAACCTAACTTACCTATATACAGAAGTGCTTAGAAAAGAAGACAGGTACAACGCGTTAAAGTTAAAAATAAAAAAGAGGTTTTTGATTGAGCCGTAACAGTACAATACAGAAAATTTGTACATAATTTTTGTGTAATTTTTTTAAACCTCCTTCAATCCCTAATTGTTCCGCCCAAGTTATTTAACTAATTTTTGAATTGAAACTAGAGTTAACGGTTTATTTATAATGACTCGCAGAATGGTTGGAAAGGGCGCTAACGCGCCCTTTCTTGGGACACTGGCCCGTTGCCAGGTCGTCAATTGTTACAATGAAATCTTTTGGTGGTCTTGTCACTTAGTCAGGCAATCACTACCACTGTATACACTCTACTATACAACCATACACTATTGCTTCACTATCACAAATCACTAATTGTAAGCTCAAAAGTTTATTAGCCGTATTTGTTAATAAAACTTTGATAATAACGTCCAAATCCAAAAAATTGTTGGCTTTCAATCAAATAAGGTTTATAAACGCACCGCGAAAAATAAATAATTGTAAGTCTTTCTATATTAACACCCAAGAACAAAATAACAAAGTAAACTAATACATCATCCGATTCCACCTTATCAACCTAAAAACTAGTCCCTCCGTGAATCATCCTACTAACTATACAACTGAAACCGAAAGAATCCATTCATTCATTCACTGACTCATTGGCGTGTTTTTTTTTTTACGGCCAAACGCGAAGGAAAATCGTCGCGGAAAAAACGCTATCCGACGTAACTCGACGAGATCTATCGGAAAATCGATATTTCGAAACCCGGAAAAGTTTCCTTCCGGGTGAAAAACCGGATTTTTGGGGTATTTTTGAGGTTTTTCGGGATTTTCTCCGAAAATCTTCCAACGATTTTCTTTAAAATTTCCCAAAATATTCTTTAATATATTACCAATCACCTCACGCAAACCGCATATCGGGGAAAATCCATTTACCGGAGTTATAGGAAAAACAAATTGTCATTTTCGCAATTTCGGCAAAAAAATTGAAATATCTCGAAAAAAGATGCGATTTCGAAAAAAAATTTATTCTTCGAAAATTGTAGAGAACGCTTTTCTCTATAATAGGACATATAAGGGGTTATTCTATTTTGAACCGTTTTTGAGTTATAACGATAAAAAACAAACATTCCTTCGCGAACGAAAAATTTATATTTTACAATTACTCAAAAACTAGCCGTTTTTTGAAAATTTCTCAAGAATCGAAATTTGTAAAGAATAGTATTTTGTATAATATATGTGGATGGGGTGATTCGATTTTGAGCGGTTTCCGATTTATAGCGCGATATCGATTTTTTAAAATAAACGCGATTGACAAAAAGTCGAAATAACTCGAAAAAAGATGCGATTTCGAAAAAAAATTTATTCTTTGAAAATTGTAGAGGATGTTTTTTTACATAATAAAAATTTTACGGGGTGGTTCCAACTTTAACGGTTGTTGAGTTACGACGAAAAACCTGCGATATTACTGGGTAAAACCGAGCTGATTGGCGCGTTTTTTTCTTACGGCCGTACGCGAAGGAAAATCGTCGCGGGAAAAACGCCATCTTTACGAATTTTGACGAGATCTATCGGAAAATCGACATTTCGAAACCCGGAAAAGTTTCCTTCCGGGTGAAAAATTCCGGATTTTTAGGGTTTTTTGCGATTTTATCGGAAACGAAGAGATCGATTTTTCTCAATCTCTCCTAAAATATTCGTCAAATTAATATCGATTATCTCACGCAAACCGCGGGAAAATCAAATTTTCTTTCGTGGAGTTATGGCAAAAATAATTTAATTATAATTAAATTCATTATTATTTACACGCTCAAATCTCGAAAACTATTAGGTGTACGATAATTTTACAAGAATACAAATTTGTTAAGCGTAGTTTTTTCCAACTAACAAAACAAATTGCATATGTTTATCTTGAACAGTTCAAAAGTTATAGGGGTAAATCTAAGTCGTGAACATGAGACTCGAGCGACTGATTTATGGTTCAAATTCGCGCAGCAAAGGGATTCCCGAAACCGTTCTCTCCGTAGAGAACAGGGACGGATCGAGAAGGAATTACTTTATGAATAAATACATTAATATCTCCGAAACGGAAGGTTTACGAAAATATTACAAAAATACAAATTTGTTAAGCGTAGTTTTTTCTAACTAACAAAACAAACCGCATATTTTTAAATTGAACTGTGCGAGGGTATTTTACTTTGAAAAGTTAGCTTGTAGCGGTCGAGAGAGGGGTGTGCAATGTGCATTAATATTTTGGCATTTTGGATTTTGGCCGAGCGATTATTAGCATTAGCATATGTTAGAAATGGGGACGGCACTGCGATGGATATTTATTTAAACCGAAAGAATTGTATCGAAAATGTATGATTCACGGAGGGACTAGTTTTTAGGTTGATAAGGTGGAATCGGATGATGTATTACTTTACTTTGTTATTTTGTTATTGGGTGTTAATAAAGAAAGACTTACAATTATTTATTTTTCGGGGTGCGCTTATAAACCTTATTTGATTTCAAGCGAACAAATTTTTGGATTTGGACGCTATTATCAAAGTTTTATTAACAATTACGGCTAATAAACTTTTGAGCTTACAATTAGTGATTTGTGATAATGAAGCAGTAGTGTATGGTTGTATAGTAGAGTGTATAATAGTGGTAGTGATTGCCTGACTAACTGACAAGACCACCAAAAGATTTAATTGCAACAATTGACGACCTGGCAACGGGTAAGTGTCCCAAGAAAGGGCGAAATCGAAATAACTCGAAAAAAGATGCGATTTCGAAAAAAAATTTATTCTTTGAAAATTGTAGAGGATATTTTTTTACATAATAAAAAGTTTACGGGGTGGTTCCAACTTTAACGGTTGTTGAGTTACGACGAAAAACCTGCGATATTGCTGGGTAAAACCGAGCTGATTGGCGTGTTTCTTTCTTACGGCCGTACGCGAAGGAAAATCGTCGCGGGAAAAACGCCATCTTTACGAATTTTGACGAGATCTATCGGAAAATCGACATTTCGAAACCCGGAAAAGTTTCCTTCCGGGTGAAAAATTCCGGATTTTTAGGGTATTTTTAGGGTTTTTTGCGATTTTATCGGAAACGAAGAGATCGATTTTTCTCAATCT
Organism: Phyllotreta cruciferae; assembly: GCA_917563865.1. Lineage (NCBI taxonomy): Eukaryota > Metazoa > Arthropoda > Insecta > Coleoptera > Chrysomelidae > Phyllotreta > Phyllotreta cruciferae. The sequence goes on along the minus strand of OU830620.1, from coordinate 4,537,939 downwards.
CTCCTAAAATATTCGTCAAATTAATATCGATTATCTCACGCAAACCGCGGGAAAATCAAAATTTCCTTCGCGGAGTTATGGCAAAAATAATTTAATTATAATTAAATTCTTTATTATTTACACGCTCAAATCTCGAAAACTATTAGGTTTACGATAATTTTACAAGAATACAAATTTGTTAAGCGTAGTTTTTTCCAACTAACAAAACAAACTGCATATGTTTATCTTGAACAGTTCAAAAGTTTTAGGGGTAAATCTAAGTCGCGAACATGAGACTCGAGCGACGGATTAATGGTTCAAATTCGCGCAGCAAAGGGATTCCCGAAACCGGTCTCTCCGTAGAGTACAGGGACGGATCGAGAAGGAATTACTTTATGAATAAATACATTATTATCTTCGAAACGGAAGGTTTACGAAAATTTTACAAGATACAGAAATTGTTTAGAAATGATTTTTCTATCGAACGGTATATTTTCCGAACCTCGCGAACAAGCCGTAACAAAAATCGTTTTTTCCGGAAAATTCAAAATCAAATATCTCCTAAGCCGTTAGATTTACGAAATTTTTTCAAACTAGGTGATTTGTAGGGATTATTTTTTTACATCGAATAGTAATTTACAAATTTTTATTCGACAATTAGTTTTTGAGTTATTAGAAAAGGTTTAATTTTAATTAGTCATAATTAAAATTATCACGCTCAAATATCGAAAACTATTAGGTTTACGAAAATATTACAAAATACAAATTTGTTAAGCGTAGTTTTTTCAAACTAACAAAACAAACCGCATATTTTTAACTTGAACCGTGAGAGGGCATTTTACTTTGAAACGTTAACTTGAAGCGGTCGAGAGTGGGGTGTGCAATGTGCATTAATATTTTGGCATTTTGGATTTTGGCCGAGCGATTATTAGCATTAGCATATGTTAGAAATGGGGACGGCACTGCGATGGATATTTATTTAAAACGAAAGAATTGTATCGAAAATGTATGATTCACGGAGGGACTAGTTTTTATGTTGATAAGGTGGAATCGGATGATGTATTACTTTACTTTGTTATTTTGTTTTTGGGTGTTAATAAAGAAAGACTTACAATTATTTATTTTTTGGGGTGCGTTTATAAACCTTATTTCATTTGAAGCGAACAAATTTTTGGATTTGGACGCTATTATCAAAGTTTTATTAACAATTACGGCTAATAAACTTTTGAGCTTACAATTAGTGATTTGTGATAATGAAGCAGTAGTGTATGGTTGTATGGTAGAGTGTATAATAGTGGTAGTAATTGCCTGACTAAGTGACAAGAGCACCAAAAGATTTAATTGCAACAATTGACAACCTGGCAACGGGTCAGTGTCCCAAGAAAGGGCGCGTTAGCGCCCTTTCCAACCATTCTGCGAGTACATTTGCGATACAATTCTTTCGTTTTAAATAAATATCCATCGCAGTGCCGTCCCCATTTCTAACATATGCTAATGCTAATAATCGCTCGGCCAAAATCCAAAATGCCAAAATATTAATGCACATTGTACACCCCTCTCTCGACCGCTACAAGCTAACGTTTCAAAGTAAAATGCCCTCGCACGGTTCAAGTTAAAAATATGCGGTTTGTTTTGTTAGTTACGAAAAACTACGCTTAACAAATTTGTTTTCTTGTAATATTTTCGTAAACCTAATAGTTTTCGATATTTGAACGTGATAATTTTAATTATGACTAATTAAAATTAAACCTTTTCTAATAACTGAAAAACTAATTGTCGAATAAAAATTTGTAAATTTCTATTCGATTTAAAAAAATATTCCCTATAAATCACCTAGTCTGAAAAAAGTTCGTAAATCTAACGGCTTAGGAGATATTTGATTTTGAATTTTCCGGAAAAAAACGATTTTTGTTACGGCTTGTTCGCGAGGTTCGGAAAATATACCGTTCGATAGAAAAAATAATTGTAAACAATTTCTGTTTCTTGTAAAATTTTCGTAAACCTTACGTTTTGGAGATATTAATGTATTTATTCATAAAGTAATTCCTTCTCGATCCGTCCCTGTTCTCTACGGAGAGAACGGTTTCGGGAATCCCTTTGCTGCGCGAATTTGAACCATAAATCCGTCGCTCGAGTCTCATGTTCACGACTTAGATTTACCCCTATAACTTTTGAACTGTTCAAGATAAACATATGCAGTTTGTTTTTAGTTGGAAAAACTGCGCTTAACAAATTTGTATTATTGTAAAATTATCGTAAACTTAATAGTTTTCGAGATTTGAGCGTGTAAATAATAATGAATTTAATTATAATTAAATTATTTTTGCCATAACTCCGCGAAGGAAATTTTGATTTTCCCGCGGTTTGCGTGAGATAATCGATATTAATTTGACGAATATTTTAAGAGAGATTGAGAAAAATCGATCTCTTCGTTTCCGATAAAATCGCAAAAAACCCTAAAAATACCCTAAAAATCCGGAATTCTTCACCCGGAAGGAAACTTTTCCGGGTTTCGAAATGTCGATTTTCCGATAGATCTCGTCAAAATTCGTAAAGATGGCGTTTTTCCCGCGACGATTTTCCTTCGCGTACAGCCGTAAGAAAAAAACGCGCCAATCAGCTCGGTTTTACCCAGTAATATCGCAGGTTTTTCGTCGTAACTCAACAACCGTTAAAGTTGGAACCACCCCGTAAAATTTTTATTATGTAAAAAAACATCCTCTACAATTTTCAAAGAATAAATTTTTTTTCGAAATCGCATCTTTTTTCGAGTTATTTCGACTTTTTGTCAATCGCGTTTATTTTAAAAAATCGATATCGCGCTATAAATCGGAAACCGCTCAAAATCGAATCACCCCATCCACATATATTATACAAAATACTATTCTTTACAAATTTCGATTCTTGAGAAATTTTCAAAAAACGGCTAGTTTTTGAGTAATTGTAAAATATAAATTTTTCGTTCGCGAAGGAATGTTTGTTTTTTATCGTTATAACTCAAAAACGGTTCAAAATAGAATAACCCCTTATATGTCCTATTATAGAGAAAAGCGTTCTCTACAATTTTCGAAGAATAAATTTTTTTTCGAAATCGCATCTTTTTTCGAGATATTTCAATTTTTTTGCCGAAATTGCGAAAATGACAATTTGTTTTTCCTATAACTCCGGTAAATGGATTTTCCCCGATATGCGGTTTGCGTGAGGTGATTGGTAATATATTAAAGAATATTTTGGAAAATTTTAAAGAAAATCGTCGGAAGATTTTCGGAGAAAATCCCGAAAAACCTCAAAAATACCCCAAAAATCCGGTTTTTTCACCCGGAAGGAAACTTTTCCGGGTTTCGAAATATCGATTTTCCGATAGATCTCGTCGAGTTACGTCGGATAGCGTTTTTTCCGCGACGATTTTCCTTCGCGTTTGGCCGTAAAAAAAAAAACACGCCAATGAGTCAGTGAATGAATGAATGAATGAATGAATGAATGGATTCTTTCGGTTTCAGTTGTATAGTTAGTAGGATTTTTATTCTTTTGGCGTTCATATGATTTTCGAAATTCCTTATTTTCAACAAAAATGTATTTATTAGTCATAAAACTTGTAGAAAACAATAAGACATATTACTTTAAACGTTAATGTTAAAAATTTAAAAAGCTTGAATGAAACAACGTCCAGTTGTATATAAATTGATTGAATTCTCTATATGAACTGCACTCATTATAATCTCATTAGAATAAGGGTCGTCGGATTAAGGGATTACTTCAATTTGCGCGCAAGTGAAGGGTACAGATTATTGCCATCAGGTAAGAAAACTTGACCGTGCGCGCAAGTGATGAATCACCAACTCCTGAACGGTTAAAGTTAAAATGATCGGGTTCATTTTTGTTAACAATAAAAAAAACGCAAAAGTATTATTGTAAAATTTTCTATTGCTTTTTTCAGAATTTTTGTTCCAGTTTTCGAGAAAAATCGAAAAAACTATAAAAAATGTTTTTCCCGTGAAAACTACCCTTAGGAAGCTTTTCCGGAAGCCGAGATGTCGATTTTCGAATTCGTGGGTCGCTTTTCCATCGGAATAGGTTTTTATCCCGTCAAAAATAGTCAACTGTGGCCGTAAAAAATAAAAATCGCCAATATATAATCCCCTCATTTATGAAGCGACTATAGCAGGCCGACGGAACATTTAAGAGCGATATACATATTCCTGGGCCGGCTAAAACGTGCTCGCTGCCGCGCCTCGACAAGTAGAAACAGTTAATTATTTTGCCTTGCATCGAAGGGAGAGAGAGCATATATGATATACATATACAGGGTGTCACAAAAAAGTTGGGACATGGCTTAACTACAGACTCCTGGGATAAAAATAAGGCGATTTAACCAAATTTACCTATATCCAAAATTGCTTAGCAAAGAAGTTATATGGTTTTGAAGTTAATAATAAAAAAGGGATTTTTTGATATTGTGCCAGAATGGCTTAACTTATTTGCGTGAAAATTTGTACACAATATCTCTGTTTGGTAACATATTTATGTGTAAATTTCTTTTTTTAAATTGTCCATCCCTCTCTGATTTACGGGGCCAACCCCCTTAAAGCCCTAATTGTTCCGCCCATGTAATTCATCTAATCGCGTTTGGCCGTAAAAAAACACGATTAAATTTTAATCTTTTCTTTCGAAAAAGACTTTTTAAAAAATTTTACAATATTTATTATAAAATTTAAAAGTTACAAACTACTTTACTGGTTGCAAGACAAACGAAGAATGAATACAAAATCTAACTAGAACAAACAAGTAATAAAATACATCAGCAAAAATAACGAACAATAATTATCGCGATCTCCGACTGCTGGTCGCCGCTCAATCTGCATTTCCTCTAAGATAAACAATTAAATCATACTTTGCGTAAATCTAATACAATAGAACCTTATAGTTTTATATAATAGAGTATTGTAGTCCGGATACGTAACTATTACCCTGAATTGATTCAAACGATCCTAGTCAGTTCTAAAATGGTTCTAGATGATTCAGAACAGTTCTAATGTGTTTTGGGTCGATTATTCAAATGAAAAGTTCTAAATAGTCATTCTAAAATGGTCCTGGATAGATCTAATTTGTCCTGGACCGTTCCAAATAGTCCTGTATTTGTTCTAAATGATTTTGTACGGTTCCAAGAGCATCCTGAACTGTTTCAAATGATTCTAGTGAATTCTAAAACGGTTCTAAATGGTTCCGGACTGGTCTAAATAATTCTGGACAGTCCTAAAATGTTCTAAGCTTATCTTGAATTGATTGGTGTTTTCCTATTCAGTTCTAAAAGGGTTCTAGATCATTCGGGACAGTTCTAGTGCGTTCTGGGTCGATTTTTCAAATGAAAAGTTCCGATTAGTAATTCTAAAATGGGTCTGGATAGTTCCAGTTTGTCCTAAACCGTTCCAAATAGTCCTGTATTTGTTCTAAATGATTTTGTACTTTGTATTTTTCACATGAAAAATTCTAATAGTCTTAAAAATTATAAATAATAATTCTGAAAGATTTCTAAAAGCTCTTGGATTTTTCTAGTTTATCCTGGACCGTTCCAAACAGTCCTGAATTAGTTCTACATTTATACTGTTCTAAATGGTTCTAAGAGCATCCTGAACTGTTTCAAATGGTTTTAGTATACTCTAAAACTGTTCTAAATGGTTCTGGACAGTCCTAACACGTTCCAAGATTATCCCGAATTGATTCAAACGATCCTAGTCAGTTCTAAAATGGTTCTAGATGATTCAGAACAGTTCTAATGTGTTTTGGGTCGATTTTTCAAATGAAAAGTTCTAAATAGTCATTCTAAAATGGTCCTGGATAGATCTAATTTGTCCTGGACCGTTCCAAATAGTCCTGTATTTGTTCTAAATGATTTTGTACGGTTCCAAGAGCATCCTGAACTGTTTCAAATGATTCTAGTGAATTCTAAAACGGTTCTAAATGGTTCCGGACTGGTCTAAATAATTCTGGACAGTCCTAAAATGTTCTAAGCTTATCTTGAATTGATTCGTGTTTTCCTATTCAGTTCTAAAAGGGTTCTAGATCATTCGGGACAGTTCTAGTGCGTTCTGGGTCGATTTTTCAAATGAAAAGTTCCAATTAGTAATTCTAAAATGGGTCTGGATAGTTCCAGTTCGTCCTAAACCGTTCCAAATAGTCCTGTATTTGTTCTAAATGATTTTGTACTTTGTATTTTTCACGTGAAAAATTCTATTAGTCTTAAAAATTATAAATAATAATTCTGAAAGATTTCTAAAAGCTCTTGGATTTTTCTAGTTTATCCTGGACCGTTCCAAACAGTCCTGAATTAGTTCTACATTTATACTGTTCTAAATGGTTCTAAGAGCATCCTGAACTGTTTCAAATGGTTTTAGTATACTCTAAAACTGTTCTAAATGGTTCTGGACTGTTCTAAATGGTTCTGGACAGTCCTAACACGTTCCAAGATTATCCTGAATTGATTCAAACGATCCTAGTCTGTTCTAAAACGGTTCTAGATGATTCAGGACAGTTCTAATGCGCTTTGGGTCGATTTTTCAAATGAAAAGTTCCAAATAGTCATTCTAAAATGGTTCCGGATAGTTTTTCCTATACCGTTCCAAATAGTATTGTATTTGTTCTAAAAAATATCGGTCAGTGCTAAATGTGGGTTTTACATTATATCTCCTCAATCTTAACAAATACCCTAATGCAATATGTAGCATGTTTTTTGCAGAGAAGTGAACTAATAGTACCAGTAGTGGTAGTAGTAGTAGTAGAGTATTTTGCAATTTCTTTAGAATATAATAAAAACTTATAGTACAGTCATCTTAGTCAAAAATAGGGGTCGAATGGTAAATCATTTAGGTGAATTCCTAGATGACTGGACTATAATTTAGCAAGAGTTATTAATCAACTAATACATTTTTTTGTTGCAGACTTGGACCTCTGAGGAACAGAAGAAACTCGAAGATTTGCTGATCAAGTATCCCCCGGAGATGATCGAACGAAGGCGATTCAAGAAAATCGCCAACGAACTTGGTAATTTCACAGCTCATATGTACAGTGTGTTTATTAAGTACTCGTATAAACTTTGAAGGATAAATCTTTTGAGTAATTTTGAGATGAAAAATTCATATGAAGTTTTGTCTGTTCATGAAAACCTTTATAACAGTTTTTAGAACAAATTTTGAATGTTCTTGGACTATTCAGAACCGTATTTGGACTGTTTTCAAGAATTTTTTAACCGTTTTTATAGATGACTGTTTTCTACCAATTTTAGAACAAATTTGGAATGTTTTTAGACTATTTAGAACTGTATTTGGACTATTTTCTTATGGAAATTATAAGCCCATTAAAGTTCGTAAAATACCGTTTACCCAATACCCTTTAAAGTACTTATTAAACACTCTGTATATATTCAATTTCGCATTTTTATAACACTCTTTATTCTTTAAAGGCAATCGTTCGTTGGCCCAAGTAACCAGCAGAATACAGAAATACTTTTTGAAACTGCACAAAGCCGGTTTGCCCATTCCCGGACGGATACCGAAAACTTTGGAAAAGAAGGTAACAACAATGTCCACACGGCAAGCTTGATTTATACGGGGTGTCGCAAAAACGTTGGGACATATGGCTTAATCACGGCCTCCTGAGACGAAAATAACCCTGTATGTTTTTGCGTTTTTAGTTTCTACACGATGAGCTGATTGCAAAAAGGGGCCATACTTAGTATATCAATCTTATAATAAAGGTTATACAGCCACTCAAAAATCACAAAATTTTGAATTTGGGTGGCTCTAACGTGTTCCAACTGTTCCAGAACGCATTAGAACTGTCCTGATTCATTTAGAACCATTTTAGAACTGACTAGGATGATTTGAATCATTTTTTCAGGATAAGCTTTTAGGACTGTCCAGAATCATTTAGAACAGTCCAGAACCATTTAGAACCATTTTAGAGTTCACTAGAACCATTTGAAACAGTTTAGGATGCTCTTAGAACCATTTAGAACAGAATAAAATCATTTAAAACTAATTCAGGACTGTTTGGAACGGTTCAGGATAAACTAGAACTATCCAAAGCCGTTTTAGAATGATTATTTAGAACTTTTCATTTAAAAAATCGACCCAGAACGCATTAGAACAGTCCTGAATCATCTAGAACCATTTTAGAACTGACTAGGATGATTTGAATCATTTTTCCAGGATAAGCTTTTAGGACTGTCCAGAATCATTTAGAACAGTCCAGAACCATTTAGAACCATTTTAGAGTTCACTAGAACCATTTGAAACAGTTTAGGATGCTCTTAGAACCATTTAGAACAGAATAAAATCATTTAAAACTAATTCAGGACTGTTTGGAACGGTTCAGGATAAACTAGAACTATCCAAAACCGTTTTAGAATGATTATTTAGAACTTTTCATTTAAAAAATCGACCCAGAACGCATTAGAACTGTCCTGAATCATCTAGAACCATTTTAGAACTGACTAGGATCATTTGAATCATTTCAGGATAAACTTGGAACATTTTAGGACTGTCCAGAATCATTTAGAAGAGTTCAAAACCATTTAGAACCATTTGAAACATTTTAGGATGCTCTTAGAACCATTTAGAGGAGCATAAAATCATTTAGAACTAATTCAGGACTGTTTGAAACGGTCCAGGATAAACTAGAACTATCTAGAAACATTTTAGAATGACTATTTAGAACTTTTCATTTGAAAAATCGGCTAATTTAGAATGCGTCTTTAGAAAGCCGTTTTTCTCGATTTTCAACTGTTTGGCTTTCAGAGCCACCTAATTCGAAATATTGCGACTTTTGAGTGGCTGTATATCCTATATTATAAGACCGAAATACCAAGTGTGACTCCTTTTTGTAATCAGCTCGTCGAGTAGAATCCAAAAACGCAAAAATATAGTATACAGTGTGTCCCATTTAAAATAAGAAAATTGCTGTTCACATGAAGTGTTATCACTGTCAAAATATTTTCGAAACACCCACCTTTATTGACTAATATACGCATACCAAATTTTAATAATATCTGAAGGGTACAGGCAAAGAAGCCGATATGTCAATTTTTGTCGAAATTAAGTTAATCTTGCCATCTATGAGATAAAGATGTAAACTTTTCCCCTAGAAACTATCTTAGCTAAAAGACGATCAGTCAGCAGTCAGTCAGTCAGCATTTGCGTTTTTTCTGCTAAAAAAAACTTAAAAACTAACTGAATGGTATTTGTAGTACAGTACCCTAATAATAATATGTAAAAATGTATCCTATGTTACTTTTATAAATTACTTTTTAGAGCTCTTAAAACCTCTTTAAAAGCGTTTTTGTCAAAACTAACTTTTTTGACATATCGCCTTTGACATATCGCTTCTTTGCCTGTACCCTTCATCTGGTAATCAGTCACCAATATACAGATGAGTTTTAACTCGTCACGAGACACCCTGTATATGTATATTTATCAATTTTTTTCCTAGAAACCTTTTTCCCACAAACACCAACGGTACAACCATTTTCTACTGAAACCCACCACGTTCTTCCCCGAATTCAACACGCCAGTGACCATGAACGAGCTGACTGAGGACTCGCCGGGGCCTTGTACCGATCAGGCGCAGCAGCCATCCACTTCCAGCAACTATCTCATGGCCATGAACTATCAATATGATACAGAAATAGCGAATAAGAGCAAAGAGGAATTGCAGTTGGATTTGCTGAAGAGGATTAAAGAGGAGAAGTTGAAGGAGAGCGATGGCAATCGGGAGGAATACCAACATTCCGGTTATAAAGTAAGGCTGGAATTCGTTTTATGAGGTGTAGATTTTAGGGGGTGAATTTGGTGTCATTAGTGACGAGCTGGATCGAATGGTAGAGACGTTGTTAGAGCGAGGAAATGGAAATTGGCCCCTAAAAAAGGGGTGTCTAAAAATAGGTCGAAAACTGAAATAATTCTCTACAAATTTTGAAGAGTAAAAAATTTCGAAAATGATCCAAATTTTCGAGATATAACGACTTTTTGTCATAATGTACAAGAAAAAAACATATTTCTATTGCAATTCATTGAAAAACCTGAATTATCTCAAAAACTAACTGAGATAGAAATACTAATTTTTCACCAATTTATTGAAAAAATAATTCTCTAGAAGTTTTGAAGAATAAAAAATTTCGAAAAAGATCCAAATTATCGAGATATTTCGTGTTTTTTTTTGTCATAATGTAGGTACATGAAAAATAAACATATTTCTAGTCCAATTCATTGAAAAACCTGAATTATCTCAAAAACTAACTGAGATAGAAATACTATTTTTTCACCAATTTATTGAAGAAATAATTCTCTAAAAGTTTTGAAAAATAGAAAATTTCGAAAAAGATCCAAATTTGGTCTGTTATTTATACAGGGTGGTCCACGCTCAACGCCACGGCGGAGTATTATGGGCGAACGGTAAGAGATTTTAAAAATTCCTTTGGGGGAAATATGTATGAGTATAGTGGCTACAATTTAAAATTATTTAGACATATACAGCTTGTCCCAATTTTGAGAAAATATACAAAATTATGTTTTTTTTTTAAATGGAACACCCTATATTTCATTGCATTTTTGGATTCTACTGGATGAGCTGATTCCAAAAAGGGGTAAGGTACTATCTAATGGTACAAAAAAAAATGTTGATAAAAAATTTGAAATTTTTCACCACCCTGTATACATTTCATATCATGTCATTAGATAGTTATTGAAAAGTTAAGATAGGGCCATGTAAGCTATTTTTCTCGATTTTCAACTGTTTGGCCTTCAGAGCCGCCTAAATTCCAAATTATGTGATTTTTGAGCGGCTGTATATCCTTTATTATGAGACCAAGATACCAAGTGTGACCCCTTTCTGGAATCAGCTCATCCAGTAGAATCCAAAAATGCAATGAAATATAGGGTGTTCCATTAAAAAAAAAACATAATTTTGTATATTTTCTGTATATGTCTAAATAATTTTAAATTGTAGCCACTATACTCATACATATTTCACCCGAAGGAATTTTTAAAATCTCTTACCGTTTGCCCATAATACTCCGTCGTGGCGTTGACGTGGACCACCCTGTATAAATAACAGACCAAATTTGGATCTTTTTCGAAATTTTCTATTTTTCAAAACTTTTAGAGAATTATTTCTTCAATAAATTGGTGAAAAAATAGTATTTCTATCTCAGTTAGTTTTTGAGATAATTCAGGTTTTTCAATGAATTGCACTAGAAATATATTTATTTTTCATGTACCTACATTATGACAAAAAAAAACACGAAATATCTCGATAATTTGGATCTTTTTCGATCTTTTTCTTTTTATTCTTCAAAACTTCTAGAGAAGCGCCTTTAACTTGACAGTTCTACATTGTTGTTATGGTGTAACAAAGGATATTGTTTACGTTAAAGTCGATCGCTAAACATGCATTTAACGTTAAAATGGGGCGCTGAATAACGCTCATTAACTTTAAAACTACCCCACCGGCGATCACAATGACATTTCATTTACAGCGTTGCCAGCGAGTCCTATGAGATATATATGTCGTTCTCTCTCCCACTCACTAACAACAATTTTAAAACCATAATAGTCCGCAATTTTAGGATATAAGATTTATCATTGTAATATTTGATCTGTTAATTATTCTAATATCTTTGGTTTTTAGTGCGATTATTGTAAATGCGAACCGATCATAGGCGGCCGATGGCATTGCTTGGTGTGTCCAGAATCGATCGATTACTGTACGGATTGTATGGTGTCCCAGATGTATTCGAGCAACGCTCATCCCATGACGCATCCGATGGCCGTTTCTCGCGGGGACGATCGGTACAATTTGCAAAGCCCACTTAAAACTTGTACGATCGTCAACGAAGAATCATCGAACGATAGTTACGGGTTAGAGTTCGCTGGGAATGAAGATTCCTGTGCGAATGAAGATAGTTTGAACGACTGAACGCTCTTGTATTGTGTAATTTGTAATATATAATTGGATTTTGTATCTATTAAATTAAATAACCATGCAGCTGTAGGAGACATTTATTTATTCATTCATTCATTCATTCCCTGGTTGGTGTGTTTTGGTTGGGAAAATCGACATTTCGAAACCCGGAAAAGTTCCGGGTGAAAACCCGGATTTTTAGGGGTTTTCCGGATTATCTCGGAATTACAATTACAGATTTTTATCAAACTTTCCTAAAATATTCTTCAATGTATTACCAATCACCTCACGCAAACCGCATATCCAGGAAAATCCATTTAGCGGAGTTATAGGAAAAATAATATTTTCCTAAACCGATATTAAATAGCGAATATCTCCGAAACCGTAAGTTTGACGAACATTTTTCAAGATATCAAAATTGTTTAACATTCTATTGTCTATCGAAAGGTCTATTTCCAACCTCTCGGAAAAGCCATATCGAAAATCGATTTATCCAGAAAATTCAATTCAAATATCTTTCATTCTTTCGAAAAGAAGGAGAGCATTTTTGTCCATCTAATAAAACAAACCGGATGTTTTTGCGATAAGTAGTTCTTGAGTTATAACGAAAAAACCGTTTTTTGCCATTTTGAAATTTTTTTTAAACATATTCACCGTCTAATCTCAGAAACTATTAGGATTTGGAAAAATTTACAAGAGTAGAAATTTGTAGAACGTACATTTTTCAAGCCAACAAGGCTATTTTCGTATTCCCATCTAATTTATTAATCGGATTATTAATATTTGTCTAATACGATGCACAGTGGAAAGGGGGCACAGCCCCCTTTTCAATCTTTCCGCATGATAATAAGTCGAATTAAAATCGTTAGATTTTTGAAAATTTTTCTTTCTAGGTAATTTGTAGGGAATATTTTTCTCCATCGAATAGTCACTTGCAGAATTTCTTCTGGTAATTAGTTTTTGAGTTATTACGGAAAATTTCATTTTAATTATTTACATTATAATTTTCACGCTGAAATCTCGAAAACTATTAGGTTTACGAAAATTTTACAAGAATACAAATTTGTTTAGCGTAGTTTTTTCTTGCTAACAAAACAAACCGGATATTTCAAGAATAAAAGCTCTGTCCCCCTCTGCCTATTATATACCTTGTACAAACCATTCCCTCAATTTGGTGGTTAATTTCGCCTGCGAACATTGTTTTCCAGCCGCAGGCTATTTTAGCTTTGTTCAAAACATATACACATTTTTTTCCGCATCGACTCATAGATGGCAAAAACTAAAGGAAGTTTGTAGTACTGTTCCAAAACAGTTCAGCGATACTAGATGGTCAGCACGATATGATGCCTTAAAAGCCTTAAACGAAAATGCTGATGCCATAAAAAATACATTAGAAAATTTCTCACAGGATTCCAATGAAAAATCGATACCTAGAAATGAAGCTTTTATTTTGTCAAGAAAAATGGATAATTTTGAGACTTTGATTTTAGCACTCGTTTGGAGCAAATTGTTGGAAAGAATAAACGCAACAAACAAAACTTTACAAGACCCAACATTAAACCTTGGTGTAGCAGTGGAACTTTTAAAATCGCTTCTAACATTTGTTGAAGAGCTAAGAGGAAAATTTGATGAGTTGAATCAGACCAAGTTATTGTCTAAAAAAGATGCACAGTATAAAGATGAGACAAGGAGAATTTTAAAAAGAAAAATGTTTGCAGATGAGTCTAAGGAAAATGAGAGGTACAATTAAAAGGCCGAGAAAATTTTAAGATAAATGTTTTTAGTTTCCTTTAGTTACGCCGGAAAAAAATTAGTTTTACACATAGCGAACACAATTTATTTGGCCAACTGTACTTAAGCTCCCTCTCAGCTGATGCAAATGAATGCGAAATTCGTTCCTGCGTGGGCAGTGTCCTCTACGAGTTGAGATAGGTCACGAGATGAATTTTGTTCTATTAGAAATTATAAAATATTTTCAATTGTAGTAAGTCATTAGAACCGTCATCAATTAGGTGTGATCAGCTGGTTAGTGAATTTGTGGAAACAATGTCTACAAACGTTGAATTAATGGATATGGTGTTAGTAACTAGGAAGAAAACTGGATTAGGAGAGCCCAAGTGAGTCCTATTTTATGGTTTAATTTTTTCATTTTTATTAACAAGTCACCTCATCATAAATTACGACATATTACATTAGCATACATTCAGCATATGCCTCGTAAAATGGCAACGCAGTCGCCGGCGTTTATCAGTAAGTTTTCTACAGTCGTCCAGTTTTCAGAGGAGTGCTAGGGGTATTTTTAAATTAGTTTTTCACTTCGGTCTTTTTCATCAAAAATCGCACTACTGGTTTTCTATGTTGCTATATTACATCCCGTTTAATTTTTTCGGATAAGTTCTGAATCACCCTGTATATGAAAATTTCTATAGGTACATTTTTTGATTATTTTAAAGGAAAAATAATGGTGTCAAATAAAACTCTAATTCAGACAAATATCAATCAATTGCTATAATTCTTTTTTTAATATAATGAACAAATGTTTTGTGATACTTATACAGTGTGTCCACTTAAGTTCGAACCATATGGGCAACTTTTTTATTGTTAATATTACGAAAAAAAGTTATTCTTCATAAAAAGTTCATAAAATGCAATCATAAGATATTAAAAATTTTCAGTCGTATACGAGGTTTGTCAAAAAATGTGATTTTTGCTTAAGAGTAAAGTACCTTTATTTTTGAAAATATCAAAAATTATTATAAAGAAAAAATATCTAGAGTTAAAAATAACTTTCAAATATACAATATTGTTTATTTATAAAAATATTTTTTTTACATTTTTTCTTGTAGTACTGGATTTCACATTTCACTTTCCAAAGTTTTCACAGAGAAATTGTAAAAAAAAATATTTTTATAAATAAACAATATTGAATATTTGAAAGATATTTTTAATTCTAAACATTTTTTCTTTATATTAATTTTTGATATTTTCAAAAATAAAGGTACTTTAGTCTTGAACAAAAATCACAATTTTTGACAAACCTCGTACACGACTGAAAATTTTTAATATCTGATGATTGCATTTTAGGTTTTGGACAATGCAGAACTTTTTATGAAGATTAACTTTTTTTCGTAATATTAACAATAAAAAAGTTTCCCATATGGTGCGAACTTAAGTGGTCACACTGTATAAAAAATAATCGCATCACTTTTGCGCCGCTTATGCCGGGTCCAGACCAAGCAGACAAAAAGTGAACACGATTTTGAGACAAAGACGCGACAAAATTGTGTCAAAAAAGACAATACAAAGACAAGACAAAATTGAGACAAACTGTCCATACCAGAAAGACAAAAGTGCAACAAGAAAGAGCAACAAGTGTTTATGAATATCAGTCTTTTAACTATGTGGCGTTTCCACCAAGTAGAGGACGACGATTTATTGCTGGCAGCCAGTAGTTTTATCTTTTTGTCATCGAATGCTGCAAAAAGAAAACGCAAACGTTTCTGGATGAGACCAAGTTTAAAAAAGCGTGATAAGTATTTCATAGATGAATTATTAGTTGACTTACGTGAGGATGATATTGGACTAAGTAGTGAAATTCGGTCGAGCTTTAAGAATTTTCTAAGAATGTCTACCGAAGATTTCGAAAATCTGATATGCCTTATTGGACCAGCCGTTTCTAAGAGACATACTAATTATAGAAACGCTATAAGTGTAACACAAAGATTAGCAATAACTTTAAGATTTCTAGCAACTGGTGATTCCTACCACAGCATAATGTATTTGTCAAAAGTACCAACTCAGTCAATATCTGTAATAATACCTGAAGTATGTGAAGCTTTAATTAATAGTCTTTGTGGTTATGTAAAGGTACGTATTACTTTTTAATTTTTTTTTTCTGTTATTGACATTTGAGACATTATTACCACTCTTTCACAGCGATAATTATTAGTTACATTCCTTTTTGCATCTGACAATAAATCTCTGTGACAAGTATTGGAAATTAACATTTTAAGAATATGTATATCTCTAAAATAAAAGACATATTTACTGTGTGAATGAAACAAATTTTTATTCAAAAGATATCATTAAGACATAAGACTAAAGAAAATAATTTTTCTAATTGTTTTCCCATTCTGAAAAATTTGAATTTCCTCATTTTTCTTGGTCTGAGTTGACACTGGTTGGACGTGAGTATAAATTTGGTGTGTTGGCGCTGGACGGATTTGAGTACGACTATGGTGTGTTGACGACGAGTGGATTTGAGTATAAATCTTGTGTGTTGAGACTGAGTGGAATTGAGTAAGCCGGTCTGTTAGCGCTGGGTGTATTGGAGAATGAAGAAACAGTAGAGCATGATGTCGGAAAGCAAATAAATTGTTCCAATTGATTTTGCGCCGTAGCTGTTGGTGGCTTGTTGGGTTGGGTTGGGTGACTGGGCATACGGTGTGCATAGACCTCTCAATATTTGAGCTGCCAATTCACCAAATATGTCAAATTTATCTGGCTGTTTCCGTGATTTTTCTTGTCGATCCTTATGTAATGATGTCACTATGTTGTACACTTCTTCAGTCCTGCGGTCCATATTTTGTGATACATCCTTCCTTTTATCAGCCTTGTTTATTTTAGTCAGAAGCTTCTTTATTGTCCTTTATTTTTGATCTTTCCTTTGCTGCCCTAGAAGACTTTAGTATGACATGACCATTCGCCACAGTATGTTCTGCTTCAATATTCTCCATTATTTCTTCTTGAGTTGTCTGTTGGCTATCAGTGGCCATATTGTCAGTGGTCATATTATCAGTGTCATTTCGTTCAGTTTCATCTACCGAAGAGTGTGAAAAGTGAGAAGAGTCAGATTCCTGAAAAAAAAACTCTAATTGAATTCGATCCAAACCTTAAAATTAAAATTAAAATTTTTAGACTCCCAAGAAAAAGGTTAGTGATGATTATGAGAAAATTTGGAATTTCCCTCACTGCCTTGGCGCCGTGGATGGCAAACACGTAGTAATAGAAGCACTCATACATAGCGGTAGTGAATTCTATAATTATAAAGGTTCATTTAGCATTGTATTGTTTGCAATCGTCGATGCAAACTATGATTTCCTCTATGCAAGTGTGGGCACTCAGGGACGTATTTCGGATGGTGGAGTATTTAAAAGCACATCATTTTATAAATTGATGGAAGAGTCTTCGTTAAATCGCCCACAAAAGTGTGCCCTACCCGGTAGGCAAACACCTGTTCCACATTTATTGGTAGCGGACGATGCCTTTCCCTTTACAATTGCTATAATGAAACCATATAGTGGCCATCAAGAAAAACATTCAAAAAAATAGGGTGTTTAATTATCGTTTAAGCCGAGCACGTAGGATACTTGAGAACGTGTTTGGTATTCTGGCTGCTATTTTTCGTGTACTTCGTAGACCAATGTTGATACAGCCAGATAAAGCAGAGAGAATAGTATTGACATGCATTTTGCTTCACAATTACTTAAGGAAAAATGTAAAAACCAGAAACAGTTACAATCCCCCTGGAACATTTGATAGGGATGACGAGGAAAATTGAAGGACGGATCCAGGTTCCTGGAGAAGAGATCCCCAACCTAATTCTTCGTTTTTACCTATTACGAACATTCCACGAAAAGCATCTATGAAGGCGTGGGCTATCAGAGGGCTACCTTTTCATCTCCCACCCTAACTACCGTAGGTGACGTAGGTGTTCCGTTTCGCACGCGTGCAGGTCGCAGGAAGCTTTAATTGTTCTTTTTGATGGGGGATGCTGTACCGAACGCCACGCCGTACTAGCCGTAGCGTTTTCAGTTTTTAAAAATTCCTGCAACCAACGCCGGGCGCCGGTTGCCGGTAAATCAATTCTTGCAGTGCAAGGATTATTTTGGTTAAATTTTGATATTTAATTGTGTAAAAGTGCTGTGATGTATACTACTACGCAGGTTAGTAACGAATTTGTTCTGTTTGTATTATTTAATTAATTGTATCAATTTAGTAATGGCGTCATTTCATTGCCAACACAAAACGGCGATTGCCACTCTTGATATTTAGTTCTGATTGTTATACTTTGAATTAGAATTATATTAGAATTATAATTTGAATAGATACAGGGTTACCCACGGTATACGACTGGTCTATATCTCATTAACGCTACATACAGGGTGGCCCAGAACTCGCGCCCCACCGGGAAAGGCCTTATGGAACCGACTATGGATATGCCAAAACTGTAGCCGAAGACATGAAAAAGTTATTCCTTTGGTAAATAAAGAGGTTTAAAATCGACCAATCCCAGTAGCTTTTCACATATGCGAAAATGACGTGAATTAGCTATACACCAATTTGACATTAATGAAAGATTGTATGTCCATTTCAAATTCAAGGTTAACAATAACTGCCAAAATCAGCTGTGACTATTAATCAACGATTTACTTTAAAATCGAACAAAAAAATCGATCATTCGATTTGAAACACTTTTGAATCAATAGCTAATTGAGCTGTAACAATTTGAAATTATTCTAAATCATTAAATCGTCATTAAATAGTAAATCCTTGATTAAGAGTCGCAGCTGATTTTGACAGCTTTTGTTAACCTTGAATGTGAAAACGACATAGAATCTCTCTAGAAGCTAATTCACGTCATTTTCGCATATGTGAAAAGCTACTGGGATTGGTCGATTTTAAACCTCTTTATTTACCAAAGGAATAAGTTTTTCACGTCTTCGGCTACAGTTTTGGCATATCCATTGTCGGTTCCATAAGGCCTTTCCCGGTGGGGCGCGAGTTCTGGGCCACCCTGTATTAAAAATTTTTTGTAAATGTAACTTTTGTGTATGTCTAATTAAAATTAAAATTAATCTAATTTAATTAAAATTAGTTTCAAGTATACAGGATGTCCCAAAAAAAAATTACATATCAAAATTATGTTTTTTTAAATAGAAAACCCCGGACATTTTTGGATTCTACTCGATGAGCTGATTCCAATAAGGGATCACACTTAGTATTTTAGTCTCATAATAAAGGATATTCAGCCACTCAAAAAACACAAAATTTTGAATTTTAGGAAGCTCTGACAGCCAAACAGTTACAGATCGAGAAGAACGGCTTACATAATCCTATCCTAATTTTTCAAGTACTATCTAATGGCATTATTTATAAAATGTATACAGGGTGATCAAAAATTTCAATTATTTTATCAAAAATTTTTTTGTACATCGAGTAGAATCCAAAAATGTCATAGTATACGGGGTTTTCCATTTAAAAAAACGTAACTTTTTTTGGGACATCCTGTATACTTGAAACTAATTTTAATTAAATTAGATTAATTTTAATTTTAATTAGACATACACAAAAGATACATTTACAAAATTTTCTTAATATGTAGCGTTAATGAGATATAGACCGAGTCGTATACCGTGAATAGTCCTGTATAATTAAAAAATCGATATACCAAATCGATTATTAATATTTAAATTTTGGTAACAAAAACAAACATTACAGGGAACCGGAGTCAGGAGAGACAGATGTTAAAAAATTTCTGGATGGGTTAGGACTGGAAAATTTAATTTCATTATTTGAAAGTAAAACTTTAATTCTTTGCTTTTTTTACTTTTGTAACGGTTTTTATTCCATTGCAGTTAATTTAATAACGAATGTTGAAGAATTGGAGCTGTTAGTTCAAGACGAAAACTATTTTAAAGAAATTTGCCCGAGCTTAGGGCATCGTTTAAAAATAAAAAAAATAAGTCAATTGAGCATTAATGTAGGTCAAACTGCATCAGAAGAGAATAAGGTTGCCTTCTTCACTGAAGGAGATATTGTTAATTTGTAAGTTATTGCGTTTTTCTCCTATTCTGCAATAAGTTTTTTTTTCGGTTTTTATATTTAGGGAGTCTGCATTTACTTTATCTTCTTCTTCATCTACTTTACAAGACCTTCGACTAACACCGTCTTCGACCACGCAAGTCTCCCAATCGTTTAAATTCTTAAATTTGGGATCATATGAAGGGTTGGAAAATTTGTTAAATGGACAAACTTTTGGAAGAGCGTTAAAGAATATACGGATGTTTCAAAAAAAGGTGACCCCCTTTCTAGGAGAGGTAGAACATGACAAAATAAGTTGAGTTTGCTCAGTAAAAAAATTTCGTAAGGGCTTCTGTTTTCAAGATACGGGGTATTGAAAAAAAATAATTTTTACACATTTTATACGATTATGTCGAAACTACTGGCTTGATTGTAATGAAATTTTGAACAAATATGTTTTAGAAGCTATTGCATCGTATAAATTTGTTTTTATATCTGCCTCTCATAGAGGGCGCTAGTTGCACGGTTCGTACTGAGTTATTTTTACAATAACTATTTTGAGGGTAAATTTTCAAGTCCAAATTTTATATGAGCTCAAACATCATTCAATTTTACACCAAAAAGGTACTCTTGGTAAAACTCGATATTATGTACCGTTTTCGAAATATTTTTATTTGAAATTGATGAAGCAATAACTGATGCTGGTATAAAGTAAGTATTTTTAAGTAACAATTGCCTATTTATTGAAAACAAAAAACAATTACATTATTCTAATGCTAAAGTTATTGATTCAAAAAAGGATAGAATTGTGTATTCATGAAAAAGGAAGACATTTTGAATACTTACTCAACTGATTTAATATTTCATGTTTTTAATCAAATTTATTTTAATTTTTTCATGTAATTCTTTTTTTAGTTAATTATTTTAGCATTAGAATAATGTAATTGTTTTTTGTTTTCAATAAATAGGCAATTGCTACTTAAAAATACTTATTTTATACCAGCATCTGTTATTGCTTCATCAATTTCAAATAAAAATATTTCGAAAACGGACACAGTATCGAGTTTTACCATGAGTACCTTTTTGGTGTAAAATTGAATTATGTTTGAGCTCACATAAAATTTGGACTTGAAAATTTACCCTCAAAAAGTTATTGTAAAAATAACTCAGTACGAACCGTGCAACTAGCGCCCTCTATGAGAGGCAGATATAAAAACAAATTTATACGATGCGATAGCTTCTAAAATATATTTGTTCAAAATTTCATTACAATCAAGCCAGTAGTTTCGACATAATCGTAAAAAATGTGTAAATTTTTTTTTTTTTTCAATACCCTGTATCTTGAAAACGGAAGCCCTTACGAAATTTTTTTACTGAGCAAACTCAACTTATTTTGTCATGTTCTACCTCTCCTAGAAAGGGGGTCACCTTTTTTTGAAACACCCTGTATATGAAAAGGATGGCGAACTAGACTCGATATGCCAAGGATTTTTATGCACAATAATAGTCTCTTATTTTTTAAACCACAAACCTTTCTTGTAAGTATATTATTGGGATTTTATATAATTACAAAATTTATTAACCATGGAATCATTTTTTAGCCGTTTAACAAACGATCATTTTGATCACATCGCTAATGAAATCCACTCTCTTTTTCCGAATGAAATGTCCGAACAAAAATGTTTATTACATTCCTCCGGTAAATAAGCGCCTTTCGAGAGTCAATACATCAGGATTTGCAAAGGGAAAACTTATATAGACAAATACAAAAACAAATTGACTTTTTTAAGGCGAGCTGACCTACTCCCAAGTTTCAGAATTTCCAGTACAAGGAAAAGTGTCAGGCAGCCAGGTAAATTGTTATAATATTTAAAGCTAAACATAAATTTTTGTCAAATTAATTCATAAATAATAATAACGGATTTTTTTAGTTCCTATCAATGCAGACACAGTGGAACAAATTACGTTTCTCAAGAATAATTGTGAACCATGGTATCTTGTTGAACAAAATTGGAACGCAGCTCGATCAAACAGAGAAAAAATTTTGTCTGACAAAAATACGAACATCGAAAACATATTTTCAACCTTTCCCATAATTTTAAACTCTCTGGGACACTTACTGGTAAGTAATAATATGTACAAATTTTAAATAAACTTATTTCTCTTTTTTATTTTATTGTAGGTACAGCTAGATTTTAAAGAAAAATTTGCAGATTGCTAATCTATATTAATTTTGACAAAGTTTATAAGTCCTTATATACGATAAAATCGAAAGTATTGAGTGCCGGGGATTCTCTAGTATATCAACAGTTGGAATCACCAAATTTAGAGCAAGGTAATTTACATTTAAGACTAAAACAAAAAATATATTTATATCTTTCAGATACAAAACATTACTTGATGGTAACCATAGACCAACCCTATAGATGCATAACTCAATGGTATAATCATAGACAAAATATAAGAGACTGTTTAAAACATAGGAGTTATTCTACAACGTCTGTTAGTTCTGGGTCCCAGTACCAGAGGCGCTGCTATCGAAAAATTAAATATATTTCGTAAATTAGATAGAGGCCCGAATGCAAACGATCGCGACTTTCGTCTTGTTTCGTTCGGCACGGTTCGGCAGCATCCTTGCCCTTGCTGTTCTTGTTAATTTTTTTGTTTGTGCCGGTAAGTTTCGTGAGTGTTTAGATGCCATTTTTGTGTATAACCTAAATTTGTGAGTATTTTTATATTTATTGGTTTTTCCTCATTCATCCAAAGAGCTGATACTATACCTCCCTATGACCTATGAGGATAGTTTTGCTGATAAACGATAAATGTTTTACTTATGTATACTTTAAAAAATACGAAGCCTGAATCAATTTATTTTTCAGTTCTACTTTAGTACTTTGCCTTATCATGGTGCATCCTGGGTAACACTAAAGGGTATTATTAATATTGTATTATTATTATTGGCACTGTTATTTTTGTCGAATGATTTTGTGTACTGTAAATAAATAATTAATGATATAATGTATTGTTTGTATATGTAATTATGTACAGTGAAGGGCAAAATTGTGGAATAAATTCATTTTTTTGAGAATAGGCGGCTTTGGCCCTTAGGGCGCGATAATGTTGCCCCTCACTGTATATAATATTGTATATGTATATGTAATTTTGAATAAATACCAACATTTCTAATTTACAAAAGTTGTAGTTCTTATTTCTTTTATTTTAAACATTTATATACAATCGAATTTGGTAATTGTGTAGCCATTTAATAGCCATTTTCCATCCTTGAGGATTAGCTATTGAATGACTACGCAATTATCAAATGCATGATATTATTTAGTTAGAAATACAAGAATAAAATTTAAATTTACCGCCTATTTTTAATTTTGAAATATAGAAGAAATCTACTTTGAAAGTCGACCTTGATATTAGTTCCTGGGTCCCCGCACCAGGGGCAGTTCCATCAACGCTAGGCCAATTTTTAGTAAAGGATCGAACTCTCTCATATTTCTTTCTCTATGGGTATAATTTTGGAGCTAAACAGCGACACCTTACAAATTCGAAGAAACTAAACACAACGTTGCCACATTGACAGACCATATGATTACTATTTTATTTAATTTGTTTCTATAATTACAGGGTGTAAATAAATGATTGAGAAAGAATTTAATGGGTTATGTCGAAAAATGAGGCCTTTTATATAAAAAAAAATGTTTGACTACGAATCACCCTTTAAATTCTTTCGCAATCATTTATTTAAACCATGTACATATTTTAAATATTTATAGGAATAGGTCGCTCAAAGATTTTTAGAAAACTAGAACGACTTAGGTATAAAATAAAAAATATTTCATTAAAATTGATTACATTTTTTTTAACAAAAATGCACTACCAATACTTAAAATCTCTATTAATTGACTATATAAATATTACGCAAAGTACTTATATTACGACAAACAAAATAAAATTAACTATAAATGCCAAATAATGACAATAATAATGAGTAATGACTAATGACACAGACGCTTTGCGATGAGGATGTGTTGCCATGTCTCTTTTCTTGGCTGTGAAAGCAACTGCAGCGCCATCTAACAAATTCGAAGAAACTAAAAATAATTTCCAAAATCGCCTATACGAGAAAAACATCTATAGGTTTGATCTATGATTAAAATATTTAAAAAAGTGAAATGGACACAGATTCGGATATTTCTACTGACTCCATGATGGCAACAAGCTCGGACGAAGAAGAAAACATAGTATTTAGAATTCGTCGTCCAAAATATTACAAAATAAGAATAAATACATTCGACGCTTGGTCGAACATTATAGATTTCGTATAAGTAAGGAAGCGGCTTTAACGGTATTGAACCATATTCGAAACCAAATTTCTTCTCGTTCCAATAGGTATTATGCAAAGACATTAGAATTAAGAGACCGAATTGTTTACATTTTTATGTGGCAAATCATTCATTTCCACCCGATATTATCGCATGTTCTGGTTTTTGCGTCGTTGTCGATTTTATCTGCCCATAATAATTATTTGAAAAAATTCTTTAAAAAAATGGAATTTGATATATCCTATAACTACAATTTTATATTATATAAATAAAACAATATGTTTTTGATCGAATTATTTCTTAAAATTTTGAATACAAGGTAAAAATTTAAAAATACTAAATCAATATTCAATTAAAGAAATATTAAGATTGGAAACATCTACGTAAATACGGCAACAAAAAATTACCACAGCGTTGCCAGTAAGTTCTAACAACTATTTTGTGTTTATGTACATTTTCATGAGAAATCTAGTCTTTTTATTTAAATTTTTTCAAAACTATAAACAATAATGGTGCATGCGTGTGTAGTGTGCCAGAAAGTGTATCATTTCAATCCAAATTTGTCCTTTTATCGGTAAGTACTTTTAGGTTAAGTTATATTGCTTTCATTTGAATCAGTGGAGTAGGGTACCGGATATTCTTTTAAATATCATCAACTTATTCTTCTTTTTCTTCTTCTTCCTTCCTGTACATGTACAATCAATGCCTGTTCCATCTTCGTCTCCATGACTAATCTCCATCAATGGTAATATCGCTCCATCATTTCCTTGGTCTTCCCATGCTTCGTACTATCCCAGAACATGTTGTTTTATTTATATAATATAAAATTGTAGTTATAATGGGTAGTTATAATATATCAAATTCCATCTGCGATAATATCGGGTGGGAATTAATGATTTACCACATGAAAATGTAAGCAATTTGGTCTGTTATTTGTATGGTCTTCGGTAACAATGCTGTTAACTTTAAAACTACCCCACTGGCGATCACATTTCATTGACACTCCGTTACAGCGTTGCCAGCGAGTCCTAAGAGATATGTCTTTCTCTCTCCCACTCACTAACAATTTTAAAACAATAATAGTCCGCAATTTTATGAGATTTATCATTGTAACATTTGGTCTCTTTATTCTAATGTCTTTGGTATTATGTGATATTTAGAATGTAAAAACAGCAATTATATAGTTTTGTTTCAGGGGTGGAGCTGTTAAACCCGAAACTAAGCTTTTATTAACTTTACGTTTTTACGCTACAGGAAACCTTCTAGTGACTGTAGCTGATTTTGTAGGAGTATCAGTAGCTTCTGCTTCTCGTATAATAAAATTAGTTACTGCTGCTATCGCTTCTTTAAGAGTGGACTTAATTAAAATGCCACAAAATAGAGAGGAAATGGCTATAGTGGCTGAGGAACTGTACACAAAGGCACGTTTTCCGCAATATTGTGGAGTATAGTAAATGAGCAATTAAAAACTTGAGTATTCAGGAACTTATGTGATTTTTTCTATAACAAAAATAATTCACTCAAAAAATGATTTGCTTCTTTTTGTTGTAGGGGGAGAAGATCCAGAAGTATATCGAAACCGTAAAGGTTATTTCTCTCTAAATGTCCAAACAGTATCCGATGCAACTTTGAAAATTAGAAATGTAGTCGCAAGATGGCCCGGCAGTTGTCATGACAAGACAATTTTTAACAATTCTAGTTTAAAATATAATTTTGAAGCCGGACAATTTGAAAACTTTCATTTAATAGGCGACAGTGGCTATACTCTTACAAAATATTTACTAACACCTCATGAAAATCCTAGTACTGAGCCAGAAAGATTATATAATGAGTCTTTAGTTAGGACTCGTAATATTGTTGAAAGGCAATATGGCGTATGGAAGCGTAGATTTCCAATTTTATCTTTGGCTGTAAAATTACATTTGCAAACGACAATGAATATTATAGTGGCAACTGCTGTATTACATAATCTAGCAATCCAAATGAATGAAGAGGTGCCAAACGATTTTGAAGTAGAGGTCCAAGATACACCAAATCATGAAATTCGAATAGACGACCCAAATGGATTACATGCTAGAGCTGTTCAATATCGCAATTTATTTATTAATGATAATTTTGATTTTGATTAATAAAAATGTATTGTAATTAAACTAAACTTTTACAAATAACAGTACAAATAAAATGTATTCTTACGAAAACACTATAATTGAACACAAAATAACATAACTACCTAATCTAATTTTGTTTTCTATACATTTCTCTGTTGTTCAATTTGTATTTGTAACAGTTCCATCTCATTATCATGTTTTTCTTGTTTTCTTTTATCTTCATTTTGTAAATTTTGCAATTTTTGTTTTAGTTCATATAGGGAATTTCTTTCACTAATCTTTGGTGCTGGTTTATTATAAGCTTTCGGTGTTTTTTTTTTCTTTTAAATTTTTAGGTGTGTAATTCTTCCACGTATTTTCCTTTTCTGGTGTTTCTTCATCCGTTTCTATAAATAATATAGATAATAACTTTTAATATAGATTATATAACTCGAATTACAAAAAGCACATGATGTTGGTTACTGTATTTAAGTATACCTTCAAGTGGTAACTCGTTAATTGCACATTCAATATTCGAACTAGTTTCCGGTAAATTTTGTTCCTCATTCTCTACAACATCATCATCATCATCATACTGATTATGTAAACCAGAGACTGTTTTTGGATTGATGATGCTTAATATCTCATCGTAAACAGGATTATCATTTGGAATAGTAGATGGACCACCTCCTGTACCGTATAAGCTCCTGTTTCTATTTCCAGCAAATTTTCGGGCACCAGTCTTCAAATTGTCGTATTTACTTTTCAATTGCGCAAGTGATCTTCGTGTATTTGAACTATTAAATGTATTCATAATTTTGATCCATGATTCTTCCTACAAAATGTTGAAAATTGCAAGTAATAACTTCTTGTATGTTCATTGTTGTAAAATTACCCGTTCTTTAGGAGATACATCGCTGGTTGCCTTACTAGCAACATTGGACCTATCACCCGATTTATAAACTGGAGTAACAAAGTTGGATTTCCAAAATTCAGGAAAGCGACCAAGTTTCAAGGACTTGTTAAAGATAATATACGTGGTGGCCATGGAAATTCGCTTCCACGACCAATCCAGCGGTGAGGAAAACGCCTATTTAAATGGGCACGCACATTATTTAAATAATGAGCCGGCGCGCCGTCTTGCATAAACCAGCAATGTTGTCTCACGTTTAGAGGGACTTCGTCCAGGAGTTCGTGGAGGTGATTTTGTAAAAAATTCAGGTACAAGTTACCATTGAGCCTAGCAGGCAATTCGAACGGACCCACCAGCCAATTTCCAATAATACCACACCAAACATTAATGGAGAACTCATGTTGAAAATGTCTTTCTTTGGGCAGGTGCGGGTTTTCGGAATCCCATGTATGTCGATTTCTCCAGTTAAAAACTCCTCGACGGGTAAAAGTAGCCTCGTCGGTGAACAGAACTTTGCCCAAAAACGTATGGTCTGCATTACAACGTTGAAGAAACATCTGAGAGAAACGTAATCTTGCTGGAAGATCAGTCGGCAATAAATTTTGTACAGGAGTGAAATGGTACGGATACAGGTGCTCTGAATGTAAAATTCTGTGAACAGACGTTTTACTCATACCGACAGCTGTAGAAAGACGACGTTCACTAATCACTGGGTTTTCCGCCACTCGAATCAGAACTTCTTCCTGGTCTTCAACGCGTAATCGCCTAGCACGTCCAGCATCAATATTATGCCGTTTGGGACGAAAAGAGCCTGATTCACCAAGTCTTCTAAAAAGATTGATAAAGAGCCTGCGATCCGGCTGTCTTCGCAAAGGATACGTCCTCAAATATCTTCTTGCCGCAGCAGCAGCAGAAAAATTTTCTTGCGCATAAATGCAAATGATATCCCTCATTTCCGAATTGGAGAATTCATTATGCCTCGGCATGATTGATGATTGACAAAACCTTTTAAGCTGACACAATTACATCTGCATTCATAACTTCATTTGCATTTTTCACGAATACTATTGATTTTGGAGACTTTCAACAAGTATACCTTTTTTCTTCAGAAACCATGTCTACATCATAATTTTTAACCAAAATAATAAAAAAATTTCCGATAAAAAAGATAAGAAATAATTTATCGATTTAATGTGGCGAAACTAGTCCGACCTAGGAGTAATTCAAGATTGAGTGCCTTATTGTGATTTGTCGTCCGCGGAAACTGGGTTTTCCAAATTTTCGATTTAATCATTCTACTACTTTGGGCGTAATTGCAGAAAATTGAAATAAAATTTTTCCACTAAACGCACTGTATCTCTTTAACGAGTAATAATTTCACTAAGGTATGTGCGGCTAAATCATATTATTTCGACCTCCGCTATCTGCTATTGAAATATTGACCATTCATTAAGGACCACCCTGTATAAAGGATGAACTAGGACGAAACTACAAAATTTAAGAATACAGGGAGGAATACCATCAGGTCCTGGTCCTTTGTTAATATTTAAATTACTCAAGTGATCATAAATCTCAGACACAGAAACATTACAATCCGAAACGTTCAACGGGCCATAGTCCAGGCAGTTCATATTGGAATAAACAGAACTAAAGTAATATAATCACTAAAACAGATTGGCCAATTCATTACCCATTGAGACATTCCTGTCATTATAATACATCTGCGCAGGCAACTCATTACATCTACTTTTTGAATTAACAAAGTTCCAGAAATATTTGAGATTGTTGGGCACCGATAATTCTGTGCATCTGATGTAATTACTGTAATCAATTTTAGATTTTACTTTACACTGAGTTCGAAATTCAGAAAACTTCAGATAACACAGAAAACACAGATAATCAGCGGCAGCACTTGTGGATTTAAACTTAAGGTGAGCCTGCTTTTCGAATCATATTTCTTTTGAGTTAAATGTTTTTTTCTTTTATTATTTGGAAAACCTGGGTTAATTTTATAATTTATCCATGATTCTAAAAATTTAGAGACCATAAAACATTAAGGTCCTAATAAATAAATTTGAATGAGATATCTTTCTTAATTCATCAATCATTATTTCTGTCGATTCTAACTTTACTCGATTTTATCGCGCGAGGGGAATTCTTATTGCTATGAATATCTGCTGTGCAGGCCCGCATTTCCAAGGTTTTTTTTTTACATTTTTGATTAATTTTTGATGAATATTTTTATGACGGTTTTGATTAAATAATCACATAATTCGGTAAGATGACCCATTGTCACTTTATCATTAAAAATTGTATGTCCAAAGGAATAAACCGCTTTTCCGGCATGTCAAAGGAAGAAATCGTCGATTACTTCGGCCGGATGAACTTCCCCGAAGACGATCGTACCATAATCACTAAATCGTTCCCGGATTCCACCAACGTTCCCGAAAGCATCGATTGGAGAGAAAAGAACGCCGTTAACCCTGTCATGGACGAAAGAGATTGCGGCGCCAGTTATACTTTCAGCGTTGTAAGTACACACTACCATCAAATATTCACCATGTATAGTTACAACCAGAGAAATAAGAGTAAGGAGAATAAGTGTAAACATGCGCGAACTGTCAGATGTAGGCGGC
Organism: Phyllotreta cruciferae; assembly: GCA_917563865.1. Taxonomy (NCBI): domain Eukaryota; kingdom Metazoa; phylum Arthropoda; class Insecta; order Coleoptera; family Chrysomelidae; genus Phyllotreta; species Phyllotreta cruciferae. The sequence continues at coordinate 4,508,235 of OU830620.1, read as the reverse complement.
CGCGGGGGGGGGGGGGGGGGGGCGCGGGGGGGGGGGGTGAACTTATACCATAGAAATGCGGTTCGCGATTTTCAGCGCCATCTTCAGTCATCAACGTTGTACTAACTGCAAAATGATATGATTTTGAATGAATTTTGAATCCTAATTATTAGACAGGAATTTTAAAATTATCATTCTTCTTTTTTCTTCCATATAGACCTCAGCATCTAGGCAATTGGGCCAAAAATTATTGTTGACTAGGTTGGACTAAGCGGTAAGCCGGCTGTGCACTTATACTATATAGAAATACGGGTGGCGAATTTGAGAGCTATCAAAAACCTAATTTTGAACGACTTTTGAATTGCGAAACTGAAATAACTCAAATAATTTCGCAATAATAAGGATGGTACAAGGTAAGATACATTATATAATCATAATATTTTAAATGTTAATTTTATGGGCTTTATATTGTTTTTATTTTGTACAGATATGCAAGCTACTTTTGGTTTAAGTTTTACTTATTATAACACTTATTTAATTATAGACGATACATCCCAGCGGACAAAAGGGTTCAGGAGATTTGAGTAACAATCCTAAATTATTCAATAAATCCTATGATTTATTTTGTTGAAGGGTTATGATATCTGTGATATTCACTTCGGAGAAGGATGTAAAATAGGAAAAAACTTAAGAAACATTCAATACCCACTTTAAATGAACCTGGTAAGATTATTTTCAATATTAAACTTAAAATTTAAAGTAAATGTTAAAATTTCTTTTTTAGTGTATACTGCAGGTCCAGACGACTCACCAGCTGAATGCTTAACCAAGACCCCTTGGACTGCAGAGCGAGAAATAGCAATCCTAACTACTCATCATTTTCCGTACCGTCAAAATATTAATGTAAAATATAATTCATCTCTAATATGTGGTTCAAATAAATTGTTTCAAACCAATCTATTCAACAATAATTTTTGGACCAATAGCCTAGTAGCTGTGGCCTAAAAGAAAGGAAAAGAAGAAGACTAATTTTAAATTCCCGCCTAAAAAATATTACCAAAAAAGGTAAATTCCTGTTTTTAATTACTTTAGTACGCCATGATAACTACAGAGGGCTTCAAATTTTCGAGAACGTGTTTTTTGTCAGAGTTGCCCGTCTTATTAGTATATTGTCTATGGGTGGCCGCCATTTTGAACCTTTGATTCCCGCGAAGTTTTAAATATCAAAACCTTAATGATCTCTAGAAAAATTTTTGACTCTAATTTAATTTAAAAAAGCATGATTTCTATAAAAATTTTGAATCTAAAGCACACGACATATTTCTAACACACAAACACCGAAATCTAAATAAATTATAATCTAAATTTAACCTTAAAATAACACAAACACAACAACCAAAGTTGACAGAATAGGCAACGGAAATCATCAGAGATACACAAAGTAGTAGGGATGAAAGATCAAAATGATGGCAATATTAGTGTTATGTTAAATTTGTATGCGCAGTCGTCGAAGCGCGTTCTCCTTACTCTTATTTCTGTGGATACAACTCGTTTTTTTGTAATAGTTAATTCGAGTTAGTGTCCATCTCTACACTTTCGTTATTCTTGTTCACTCTGAAATTTGGCTTTAAGAGCTATTTATAGAGGTTACTCGCTTTCGCTAGGAAGGGCGGGGCTGCGCTCCTTTCAACTCCCCATTCGCCGCGGCTTCCCCGACAGTTCGCTAGCAGGATCCTGGCTCGCTTCGCTCGATCGGTGTGAGTGACATTTCTTTTGAAATTGAATCATCCTGAGGATGTTAATTACATAGCGAGCCGCGAGCCCTACAGCTCGAAGACCTACGGCTTTCTACTCAAAGACAGTTACCTATCCAAAGTCTCGCTCGCTGCGCCAGTTCATTATTTGTTGTAACAATGGGCTCTGAAGCATAGACCCGCACCTCGAAGGCCTGCGCGCAAAAGACTGTTAATTACATGGGTCTCGCTCGCTCTGCGAGCTCAGCAGCTCGAAGGCCTACGGCTTTCTACTCAAAGACAGTTACCTATCCAAAGTCTCGCTCGCTGCGCCAGTTCATTATTTGTTGTAACAATGGGCTCTGAAGCATAGCGCCGCAGCTCGAAGGCCTGCTCGCAGGAGACTGTTAATTGCATGGCTCTCGCTCGACCTGCGAGCTCGACAACTCGAAGGCCTACGGCCTTCCGCGCAATGAAAGTTGCGCCTTTACGTCAGCTTTCTTTTACGTACTATCTTTATGTCTGACCTTTACGCCAGACAGGCTAGCTCACGATGACGTCACCTTTCAGACCGGCGCTCTCGAAGGACAAAACATCCTGCTAAACAACAACAGCGTGCGCCTCAGCCAGCAGGAACTGGTCGACTGCGATCACGCCAACTATGTCACTTAAGTACATAGTTGGTCACTTAAGTAGTAGTAGTAGTAGTAGTAGTAGTAGTAGTAGTAGTAGTAGTTAAAGAGGTAGTCGCTTTCACTAGGATGGGGGCTGCGCCCCCTTTCAACCCCACTTCTCCAGCGGCTTCGCCGTAGGCAATTCTCTAGCCGGATCTAGGTGTGATTGACATTTCTTTTGAAATTGAATCATTCTGAGGATGCTATCTGCAGATTCGACAGCTCGAAGGCCTACGGCCTTCTACGCAAAGACAGTTACCTATCCAAAGCTGCGCGAACTCGTGTTAATCGTTTGTTGTAACGACGGGCTCTGCCGCACAGACCCGCAGCTCGAAGGCCTGAGCGCAAAAGACTGTTAATTGCATGGGTCTCGCTCGCTCTGCGAGCTCGACAAATCGAAGACCTACGGCCTTCTACGCAAAGGCAGTTATCTTTACGTCACACAGGCTAGCTCATGATGACGTATCCTTTCAGACCGGCGCTCCCGAAGGACAAAACATCCTGCTAAACAACAGCGTGCGCCTCAGCCAGCAGGAACTGGTCGACTGCGATCACGCCAACTACAATTGCCAGGGCGGCAACCAGCCCAATTCGTACATGTACATAGTGAAAGCAGGCGGACTGAGCAGCTTCGACGATTACCCGTACAGGTACCATTCGGGCGACTGCAGGGCCGTAGCGAACAAGGCCGTTCAAATAAAGTATGCAGTCAGCGTTATGCCCTCGGAGGTGGACCTCAGGAACGCCGTCGGTGAGTACCTATATTAGATACGGGAAGTTCGCGAATAGGTGGACTGTAGAAGTAAAGTACAAGTCGGCATGAGTCGTTAGGAACCAAACTTGGAAGAGTTATGCGACTTGTAGTACCAAAAGACAGCATCTAAAAGGCCCCCTTCCAATTCTTTATTGAGTTCAATGCCTGTACTTCCCTCGTAACTCTTGTAACATATCGAATTAATTGGCACGTTGGCCTCTTTCTTTAGCTGAAATGGGCCCGATATCGGTGTCCCTCTTCGCCGATCCGATTATGGACTACGCCGGCGGCATCTACGACGGCAATTGCATAAACATGGTGGAACATTTGGACTACAGTGCCCTTCTGGTGGGCTACGAAGTCGACAACGGCACCAAAAATTGGCTGATCAGGGGGTGCTGGGGCAAGGGTTGGGGCGAAAAGGGCTATCTCAGGCTGCTGAGGGACGCCGACATGCGCGGCGTGGCGCTGCGCACTTCTTATCCCGTCATCAAGACGGCCAAGGACCTGTGAACGCTATGGGTTGGATGCTGATATAACACCGAATTTCAGAAAAAAAAATTAATTATTTTAATGACAAAATCGAGTCTATATATTTTCAATGTAAAATACAATATTCAAATTAAGAAGTCCGCTCAGAAAATTCGATTTTTTTGAGTTTTGAGTTTTTTGAGTTTGAGTCAAAAATTGGTTGATTTAAAAACCAAAAATAATTCTTAAATACTGTTTAAAATAGTTTTTTAAAAACATTTGAACAGTTAGGAAACAATTCTAAAATCTACCTAAACATTGTTTAAATCACAATTTAAAAACAATTCTAAAAAAACGAAAACATACCTATAAGAATAAAGAATTTAAAACCAGTCCAAAAACTGGTCCAAAAACAGTTCAAAATTTGTCCAAAAACAGTTTCAAATAGAGCTTATTTTTGGTTTGAACAATGGCTCTTCAATTATAAGACCTACATATCAAATTTTATAAAAATCGATCGAAGCGTCTTTGAGTTATTAAAAAAAATGAAAATTTTCTTTCAACTTTGAGGCTTCCTCAGAGGCAAACGAAGAACTTTGTGATATTGGTAATTTTGGCTCAATCGGCTTTTTTGATCCCACCAACATACAGTAGCTCTATGTACCGGGTGTCCCACTAGAAGAGGTAACCGGCTGTATATCAGAAACTAATAATCGTACAGCTTTCGGGTAAATTTTTTTTAATAAAAACGACCAAGAGAAATTGCTGGAAATTATTGTGCCACCGCTAGGGGGCACTATGTCAAAAATGCGGCTATTTTCTCATTTTTCTCGGAAATTTTAAATGTAATGATGCATTTTTTTTAATTCAGATGAAATGTGGACAAAAAAATAAGGGATCTAGTAAAAACCGCAAATCTAGGACACCCTCTAGCGGTGACAAAATGGTTTAATTTTGATATTTCGGTTATGAATCTGATTAAACGGAAAAACTCTATTACATGACGTCAGAATCATTAAAATCGGTTAAAAAACAAAAAAGTTATAGGACATTTGTTTCTAACAAGTTTGAACCTTCCCCCACCCCTAATTTGAAGAGTAGGGGCAAAAAGTGTTTAATAATTTTTTTTTGTCATCTCCTTAAGATTTCAAAAAGTGTATTTTTAGGACACCTTTATTATGTCTTTTATGGAGATAATCACAGTATAATGTTGTCGATTGTTCGTAGCACCCCCTAGCGGTCACCCTACAAGCTTAAAAATAATTTCCAGCAATTTCTCTTGGTCGTTTTTATTAAAAAAAAATTTACCCGAAAGCTGTACGATTATTAGTTTCTGATATACAGCCGGTTACCTCTTCTAGTGGGACACCCGGTACAGGGAATTTTGGGATACCCTGTATACTCGAATGTCGAATGACTTGGCACTGACGTCATCAATTGCGAGCATCAATGAAATATGCTTCGGCCAGTCTTTGAGTCAATTAGAACTCTCAATTAGAACTTAAACAAATTTAAAGATATACCAAGATCGTTAAAAAATTTATATTCGATTGTTTTGGTCCCTTTGGACTTTTGTTTGAGGGGAACCGCGAAGAACCGTTTGTTATGCCAACAATCCGGACACGATTCAAGCACCTAAGGCCAATATCATCCAAGCAATCCGTGATCTACAGCCCGAAACCATCAACAAGGCCTTGGAAAATTGGAGTGGCAGAATGGGCTACAGCGCAGCCAGCCGAGGCACCCACTTGATCGACGTTGTGTTCCACAATTAATGGGAATGTTTGCTCTTACTAATAACACCATAAAACATGGAAACAATTTAATTTTGTTCATTTTATTGCATTTTTAAAAAGAAACTTGTATTTGGTCCACTCTTTACGTTTAAATCGATGGAGGTACTACTACTACTAATTACGTGCAGGTGACCCTTTGCCGAGCCATGCTCATGCCAAGGTTCCGGCATTGAGGCCACCGACGGGCCCTTTGTGCCATTCCTGCGGCTTATGCATCCATGAAGCCCAGTCCTTCGATGAAGCACTCGATCTTTCTCAGTGAATGCCTGTTTATGTCCCCAGGGGCCAAAGCAGGGACACTGAAGATTCGCCTCGTAACACAGCCCAATAGGAACACACTAGAAGAACATGGTCCGACGTTTCATCAGCAATTCCACAACCCCTACATAGAGGATTCTCCTCTAAATCTAGGTTATAGAGGTGTTTTCTTAGACAGCAGTGCCCTGTTAGGGGCCCTGCTATCTTCCTTGGTAGTTCTAGAGCCGCCTTAGCATGTCCATCAGTCCATCCCCATAATAGGAGCTTGGACTTTCTAAGACCCTGTAAGGCGCTCCAATGAGCGAGGTGTTGGTTCCTCAACCAATCCCTCGCCTCCTGGACTGTCTGTTTTGTATGGCCGAAAGTCGGGCCCGCGCCGCTGAAGGGAGCTGCGACCCCTTCCAGAGCCAGTGTGTCCGCCCTCTTCTTGCCCTCAAAACCAGAATGCGCCGGAATCCACTCCAGCCACACTACATTCCGTCTTGCTAGGTTAGCGAGTCGTTCTCGACATTCAGCAGCAAGCCCTGGGTTGATGGTATATCCACTCAGAGCCTTGATTGTCGCCTTGCTGTCGGTGTATATGGTTATGTGTCGGTTCACATAACCTCTGTCTAGGTTTATCTGCGCACATTCCAAGATATCGTATACCTCAGACTGATATGCAGATACCCCCATACCCAGTGGAACACAAACTTGTGTCCTTGGGTTTCTGGAGTAAACTCCAGCCCCGGCTCCATCGCTGGAGCATGAGTCATCTGTGTACCAGACAATCACATGAGGCTGTGAATTTCCATTTCTCTCCCAGAATTCTCTATTCCGGATCTTAACCCTATAGGGGGTTACGAAGGAGTACCTGCGCAGGAAGCCATCAGCCGCTCTGGCCGAAACTTGGATATCCCCCAGAAACCTGAGCTTGCTGACGTGCCTGCAACCTTCCCCGCTTCGCACGTATCCCAAACGTTTCAGGCGTAGGAGCGCCTTCCCCGCCTCAGCCTCAATCACATGGTGAAGAGGCCGACGTCCAAGAGTCACTTCCAGCGCAGCAGTTGGCTCTCCTACAGGCCCAGTACGTCTTAGTCACCTTGCCTAGGCGACTATCAAGGTGTGCCTTCCATATCAGTGTCTTATCCAGAATCACTGCCAGATATTTCACTTGTTCAAATCGATGGAGGTGCCTTAAGTGTCTATTAAGAAAATGAAAACAATGTAATAATGACTAGTGAAATCGGCAGATAAGATCTTCGTTAGCATCTCAATTATGTTTTGACGATTTTTCGATTTATCGAGCATGATTTTACATTTTTTAATATCGTATTGATGCAAGCAAAACAAATAAGTAGGTAATCGAATGCATTCGACGATTTTCAAGTGTTTAATATCAATAGTAATCATTTTATTAGATAGGTATATAATATAAATATATTTGAAAACTTATGTACGAATCGTACATAATTATTTATTTCTTGGTATAGTAGAGCAATAAGATGAGTTATTAAATAATTTATTTACCCAACAATATTGGATTAATAAAAACGCTTTATTCTAGTACACAATCAGACAAAAATAATGAAACTATTTGCATTATTATTCGCCACTTTTCACTTTTACCTCGGCTGCGGGCTTCACAATTTCGGAAGACTGGAGAGAACTCTGTAGACTATGGAACTCTCGTTTTCGGCAAAATTAGCGACTTTTATACAATTATTAAAGGGTGTAACCTGTGTATAAGTTACTTCGATAATTTGTAAACAACTGTTACGCATCTACTAGTTACGCTGGAAAACCAATGAGCATGAGCAAAAGACTTTTCATCCCAGGTTCGTGAGTAGGCTTTTATTTGGGAGGGTCGCTGTGTTAAGGGTGAGGTACAGAGTTTTATGGGCGCCAGGAATTCTCTTTAACACGTCAGGAGAATTGCCTTAAACTGACAGAAGATATTGAATTAGATAATCGGAAAAGTACATAAATATGTATATTTAAGTAATATTAGTATAAAGCAAATATAAAGAAAAATCTAGAGTGACTACGTGCGGACATAAATTAAAGTATAAAGGTGAATGCGTGCGACGATACGTTAAAGTATAAATGCGAATATGTGCGACGATATTTTACAATATAAATGCGACCTCAATAGCAGGTAACATACAACATGTTCTTCAGCTCGAAACAGTACATTGAACAGTATAAACTCCAACTCGGGGACATAACCAGTTACATTAACATTGACACAGACGTGACATGTACATATCTGCGATATAACAAATTAAGAATGTTATCAAACCTGGTTTTCAACTAACGACGATTAAAGCGTCTCTACAGAACGGAGGAAGTGAATGCGTCGTCCAAGGCAGGCCTGGAGTCTTCCAGAGGTGATGGAAGATTTCAGCCAGTAGCAGAAATGACCACTAAAGGTCAGTCGACGTCCAAAGTGAAAGTGGTTAATGATTACAAGATATCAGGAAGAAACTCTGGATTCCAAAATATCAGGAAGAAAATCAATCTGACTCGTGATTCCACGATATCGGAAGAAACTCAGTCTGTGAGCGCATTTCAACTTAATGTATATCACAGATGTTCAATACGAGGTGAGAACTCAACGGGGTTCGATAACGTTCGTATTAATCAACGCATATTGGGGAATGAAGAATATATCACAATATCAATATTGGTTACCACATAATCCAAACTGAATGCAGAAGATCCGGAACCAAGGTCGTTGGTCTATCAGCATGTGATGGTGTGGTGTGGTGTAGTGAGTGCAGAATTGTTTGTGCCCTATTTTTCATGGCATGCTAATTTTTTTTGAAGATCGCATTCAGTAAAAACGGAAGTGAAGATTTAATAATATTGTTGAATGACTATTAATAACATTGAAGATTTAAATATAATATTTGGCGTTTAATAACAAACTAAACAATTTTGAGCATAAAACAGCGATAATTAGAGGCTTTTATAATAATAGGTGTGCCGAAAATATATAAAATATTTACCGTTTTGTTTTCGTTTTTTAACAATTTTCTTTTTTTACGTATATTTTAGGATAGGAAAGAGAAATCGTGATGCGGTTTTCAAAGGCTTGTTGGGCAATTCCCTGACTATCATTTGCTAAATAAAAAGTTATATTGTTGCATTTAATTTTTTTGAGAAAATCGATGTTATTTGAGGCAATGTCGGAAAACGCCCTCTTGTGGCCAAGTAAGCAATCGAAATAATATTTTACAATGTGTGAGTGATAGAGTAAGGAAAGTCCTTTTCAACGATTTCATGTTTATGAAAATCCGTTCAGGGGTTTTGAAGTTATTAACGTTTATTTGTAAACATATTCAACCATCCTCCACCACTTTATTTTAAAAGATAGAGTCAAAAATATATAGCAAAAAAGAGTCGCATTTATCTCAACTCTCAAAATAAAATATATTTTTGATACCTCTATTAAGGAAAATTTTGAAAAAAACTGCTTTTAAAAATCAAGATGGCCGATACTCCCCCTAGCGGCCATTTTAGAGACTTCAAAATTATTTCCAGCATTTTCTCTTGGCCAATTTAGTTATAACAATTTTTACCGCAAGTCTTTACGACTATTAGTTTTCGAATATGGCCGGCTACCTTTCTTATTTGGACATCCGGTACATATTGAAAGCAGACGGACTGAGCAGCTTCGACGATTACCCGTACAGGCACCGTCCGGGCGACTGCAGGGCCGTAGCGAACAAGGCCGTTCAAATAAAGTATGCAGTCAGCGTTATGCCCTCGGAGGTGGACCTCAGGAACGCTCTCGGTGAGTACCTATATTATACTATACAGGGTGTCCACAAATCCTCAGGTTCGATTCACATTATGCTCTGGATATGTGTAATGTGTAACAAGCATCAAATTGGCCTCTTTCTTTAGCTGAAGTCCGCCCGATATCGGTGTCCCTCGTCTCCGACGAGCTTACGGACTACACCGGCGGCATCGACGACGGCGGCTGCGTCAACCTGGTCCAATACTTGGATTACAGCGCCCTGCTGGTGGGGTACGGCGTCGAGAACGGCACCAAATACTGGGTGATCAAGGCCAGCTTCGACAGGGGTTGGGGCGAAAAGGGCTACCTCAGGCTGATGCGGGACGCCGACAAGTGCGGCATAGCGCTGCGCACTTCTTATCCCGTCATCAAGACGGCCAAAGACCTGTGAAGGCTTTCGGTTCGGTGGTAATGGCGTGCTAATGAAGCACCCTGTAAGCGAGAGATTGAAATAAATTCGATTTTTTTTTTGAGTTTCCGATAAGGAAAAGCGTTGTTTTTTGTTTGTTTTTTTCTCTATATACAATTCCGCTCTACTTAAAGTCGAAGGACAATAAACGCTTCCTTGTTTAACCCGCCCTACCACCTATTTGGATGGCCGGCGTCTTATGAGCGCATTGTAAAGCTGACAACACTGCTATGGCCAGGCCAGTCGAAATCGGACTTGCATCGAAGGTATAAACAAATGGATACCCGATATACGGAGATGGGACCCGAAACGAACAGTACCGACGCCGATTTGTCGCAGTCCAGTGAGACTGGCAGCAGCTACTGGATACATCTAAACGCGCCTGAAATTATACACAATGGAACAAATTATTTAACACATTTTAAATTGTTAATGTAACTTTTTTAACTTTTTTAAACATGTTTAAAGATATACCGAGATCGTTCAAAAATTTATATTTGATTGTTTCGGTATTAGAATGTTTAGAACGTAACGAAAATTGTTACTGCGAATGCTTAGCCGTTATTTAGTACCTACGATTACGTTTGAATCAATAGAGGTGCCTTGTTGTTGTTGTTATTGTTTTGCACGAACCTCAGCAGTTCTGATGCCCTTGTCTTATTTAGATCTTTGAGATCTAGTGACGTCCTTCCCCAGGTTTTATACAGGTTTTATGGAGGTGCCTTACGTCTATTAAGAAATAAAACAATTTGATAATGACTATTGAAATTCGCAGATAAGAATGTTATTACATGGCATGGCAACTATTTTAGACGATTTTGGATTTAATCGAGTATGATTTCCAATTTCTAGTATATGATAAGTAGGCAATCGAATAATGCATCAAATATTCAAGTGTTTAATCGATAACAATCGATTTTTCTATATATATATATATTAAGCACGAATCGTACGTAATTGTTTATTGATATATAGAGCAATAAGGTGAGTTATTTATAATTTATTTACCCAACAATATTGGATTATAAAAAAAAACTTTATTCTAGTACATAATCAGACAAAAATAATGAAACTATTTGCATTATTATTCGCCGTCATCGTAACGGTCGAATCCCTCACGGTACAAGACCACTGGGAGAACTTCAAGGTAAATTATATACACAATCGATTCCTGCATAAACAATTCGATACAACAATCGATTATTTACCCCGCAGTCCGAATACGGCAGGAAATACCAAAACGTCGCCGAGGAAACTCGCCGCTTCCAGATTTTCCAGGAGAAACTAAAAGACATGGAGGAACACAACGCCAAATACAATGCCGGCCTTACGAAGTACTATAAAGGAATTAACCGCTTTTCAGACATGTCAAAGGAAGAAATTGTCGATTATTTCGGCCGCATGAACTTCCCCGAAGACGATGGTACCACGATCACTAAATCGTTCCCAGATTCCACCAACGTTCCGGAAAGCATCGATTGGAGAGAGAAGAACGCCGTTACACCTGTCATGGACGAAAAAGAATGCGGCGCCAGTTATGCTTTCAGCGTTGTAAGTACACACTACCATAAAAGATTCGCCCTGAATAATTACGAGGTGTTTTTTGTAATATACTCCCGGTCATAGAAATCCGGACACTTCCCTTCACAAAAACATATAAATGTCCGAATTTTTTTGACCGGGAGTGTAGTTATTTCGGGTTAGTGTAGTATCTACAGGGTGTCCAGAAACTCTCCTGACAAACGAAGACCGGAGATTCCTGAGATGATTTTAAGACTACTTAACCCAATTAACCTAGTCCGAAAATGCTTCCTAAGGGAGCTAGAGCTCTTTGAAGATGGCGCCTTGTAATTAGTTTTTTTTAAATACCTCCAGAACGCTTCTATTTAGAAAAACGAAAACTGGTACAACAATTTAACAATAAAAAACGTAGGTTTTACTTCTGTTGAAATTTCAGAGCCAACTAGTTTAAAAAATAATAATTGAACTTTAATGACGAAAAAACGAAAAATTTTCAAATCGATTTTTCATGAAAACGGTATATTCTACCGACTTAAAGTAAGAGTACCTTTTAGTACTAGAAGACCTGAAAATTTAATAATCTAGTGTCACAAATGCCTAAAAGTTAAAGACAAAAAAGTTATGCGTTAAAATAACCGTTGACCTACCCAAAAAGGACGCCTATGACCTGCACTAGAAATTCGCAATTGATGGAATCGATTCATTTATGGACGATAAATAAGCGCACCAGTTTTCGTTTTTCTAAATAGAAGCGTTCTGGAGGTATTTAAAAAAAACTAATTACAAGACACCATCTTCAAAGAGCTCTAGCTCCCTTAGGAAGCATTTTCGGACTAGGTTAATTGGGTTAAATTGTCTTAAAATCATCTCAGGAATCTCCGGTCTTCGTTTGTCAGGAGAGTTTCTGGACACCCTGTATTTACTTTCGTTATTCTGGTTTACTCTGAAATTTGAGTTTTATGCCTGGTTGCACCAATATATCCTAGGCTACATTTTATCTAAGTCTGACTTAAATGTGTGATCTACTTAAGATAGATATGTGTTGCACCAAGTTTAAAATAGGTTAGGGTTTACCCAGGATCCATTTTAACTTTAATAACAACTGGCAACGTAGGAATATTGTTGAAAAAGTTATAAAAAATGGAGATAACTGTTATTGTAAGCGTCCAAATAACCTATTAGTTGCCGAGGCCAGTTACAAAAGAAGAAGAAGTGGTGGTTTTAGCCTCATCATATAATCTATAAATAGTAGATATAAATTAGTACCTGCATTCATAATTAAATGTTGGTATTATTTTATTGTGTTATAGGTACGTGTTTATTAATAAATTAAAATGGAAGATAAACAAAAACGTGTTAATTACACAAGTGCTCCTACAAAACGCGAGGGAAAGCAGCTACATCAAAAAAAATTATTTTGCTCAGTTGCAATTTCAAATTTCAACAGCATTTCTTGGGATATATATCACCATGTCTTTTAAACCACCAATTACTCGCGACACCTTAGCAACAATTCTTGATATTGTGGACTTATCAGCTCCTATAAAATCTTCAGTAGCTATTAGATATCCACTAGTCACAAATGTCCTTAGAGTCTATAATAGCTGTTTTCGCGGAGCAAATCCTGAACGTATTCGGGGGGAATGCGCATGCGCATGTCAAATTTGAGTGTTCGCGGAGCGAAAAAATTATGTTCAGGATGTGTTCAGGATAAAAAATCGCGTGCTCGCGGAGGACATAGTTTAAGTTCCGAACATGTTCGTAACGCATTCGATACCTCCCGGGATATTAGAAGGGATGTTTTATTCGGAATTTATTGTAACCTAAAAATGTTGTGTTTCTATGTTACTAACTTCACAAGTTCTTATTCTTTTTATTCTATTTTTGTATTTAAATTTCTATTAGTTTTCACAATTCATCAGTGTTTCTTGTTTGAACAAGCAGTATTAATAAAATCATACACTTTTTGTAAGAAAAAAACTACTATTTAGATGATGAACTTCAGTTCAAGCGACGAAGATTTAGAAGAGATTTTGGGACTTTTAAATGTTCCGAAAACGCAAATTTTTTTGAAGAAGCTTTGCCCAATTTTGTAACCAACAATTTAGGCAGTATTTCAGATCAAGTAGAGACTCAGCTGTGGCTCCTTGAGCCTTATTTTTCGAAAAAAAAAAGTAATACAAATTTTAACTAAAACACATTAACAATGCCTTCAACAAATACTTTACTTCACAAACATATTCCATGACAAAATCACATAAGATAACGTTATCATATTCTTCGTTTTTTTTTCATCAAATATCAAATAATCGTTCGCGGTGTCCTAAAATTCTGAACGCATCCTGAATTTTATTGCGCATACGTCAAGTTCAGGATTATACTCGGTATACGTTCGGGATGTATTCAGGATGTGTTCAGGATTTGCTCCGCGAAAACAACTAATATCTATTATATCTACATTATCCACAATATTTATATCTGCATATATATCCATAATTTTACTAGTGTCCTCAATTTTTTAATTTTTGAGGTTATAATTCTCGTCTCAAGTCGTAGAAATCGACGACCTAGGATCCGTGATCAATCCGTATCACAGGACAGAGATTTTTAGTTGGTGCAACAGTATAAAATTGATTTTAGACTTAAGTCTGACTTAGGATAGGAATTCGTTTTAGGATGTTTTGGTGCAACTGGGCATTAGAGCTCTTTATAGAGGTTACTCGCTTCAGCTCAGAAGGGCGGGTCTGCGCCCCTTTCAACTCCCCGTTCGCCGCGGCTTCCCCAACAGTTCGCTAGCAGGATCCTGGCTCGCTTCGCTCGCTCGGTGTGATTGACATTTCTTTTGAAAATGAATCATCCTGAGGGTGTTAACTACATGGGTGTGCTAACCTTCGACACAGAAACAGTTACCTATCCAAAGTCTCGCTCACTGCGCGAGCTCGAGTTCATCGTTTGTTGTAACAATGGGCTCTGAAGCATAGCTCGAAGGCCTGCGCGCAAGAGACTGTTAATTGCATGGGTCTCGCTCGCCCTGCGAGCTCGACAGCTCGAAGGCCTAATACGGCCTTCTGCGCGAAGACAGTTGCGCCTTTACGTCAGCTATCGTAAATCTTTTACGTACTATCTGTATGTCTGACCTTTACGCCAGACAGGCTAGCTCACGATGACGTTACCTTTCAGACCGGCGCTCTCGAAGGACAAAACATCCTGCTAAACAACAACAGCGTGCGCCTCAGCCAGCAGGAACTGGTCGACTGCGATCACGCCAACAACAATTGCCAGGGCGGCAACCAGCCCAACTCGTACATATACATAGTGAAAGCAGGCGGATTGAGCAGCTTCGACGATTACCCGTACAGGTACCATTCGGGCGACTGCAGGGCCGTAGCGAACAAGGCCGTTCAAATAAAGTATTCAGTCAGCGTTATGCCCTCGGAGGTGGACCTCAGGAACGCTCTCGGTGAGTACCGATCTTATACTGTACAGGGTGTCCACAAATCCTCAGGTCCGATTCACGCAAGGCTCTGGACCCTCTTCTGTCATTTTTTAATTTCCCGCTTTAAAAAAAATCCCAAACATGGCGTACAACTGCGCTACTTAATGTATCTAGGGACTTTATCGTTTACGAATTCGTGTAATGTGTAACAAGCATCAAACTGGCCTCTTTCTTCAGCTGAAATCGGCCCGATATCGGTGTCCCTCGTCGCCGATGAGCTTACGGACTACACCGGCGGCATCTACGAGGGGGGCTGCGCCAACCGGGCCCAATTCTTGAACTACAGCGCCCTGCTGGTGGGCTACGGCGTCGACAACGGCACCAAATACTGGCTGATTAGGACCAGCTTCGGCAGGGGTTGGGGCGAAAAGGGCTACCTCAGACTGCTGCGGGACGCCAACAAGTGCGGCATAGCGTTGCGCTCTTCCTATCCCATCATCAAGACGGCCAAGGACCTGTGAGGGCTTTAGGTTTGAGGTGATAATGGCGTGCTAATGCAGCGCCCTGTATGCGGGAGTTTGAAATAAATTCGATAAGGGAAAGCGTTTTTTTTTGTTTATTTTTTCTCGATTTAATGTTCGAAGTAAATTCGATAAACACTACATATCGAACATAAGTTAATAAAAATATTACAACGATAATTGAAAAGAATAAAAAAGAGTTCTCGAAATAATTAATAATTATTATTAATAATAGAACTGCTGGCGTCTATACAGGGTGTTATTTAATAACATGCTAATACTTAAGGGGATGATTTTTGGACCCATTTTAAGAAAAAAACTTCATATAAACCTATGTCCTAAACTTCTTAACTTTTGAGATACGGGGTATTAAAGTTTTAAGAAAAAAAAAACAATTTTTTACTGTCATTTTCATACCACTTTCGGCGGACATTTCCAACACCTGATTTAAATTATTTCTATATTTTACTTTAATTTCATAATTTCAACGTTTAAAAATTATCCGCTTAAATAAATTATTGTTCAGAGTTAGATAAATCATTTTTGCTCGTCATTCGTCCAGGGAGATGCAAATGAATGAATTTAATTTTTTTTTAGCGAAACGGTGAGTTGTACGAAAAAAAGTCAAGAAATCGAATTTGTTCTAAATTGAACGAGAAATAGAAAAATAATTTTGATTTTAAGAGATAGCAGTGGCGTATAACTTTTTTATTCAAAAATATCTAGTCTGAGTCCAGTAGGGACGCCACTGTTAGAAATAAAAAAAAGATTTTTGGGTCAAAAAATGCTCTATAATGCATAAACGCCGTACACCAAATTTCATAAAAATATTTAAAATGGTATGAAAATGACAGTAAAAAATTGTTTTTTTTTTTCTTAAAACTTTAATACCCCGTATCTCAAAAGTTAAGAAGTTTAGGACAGGTTTATATGAAGTTTTTTTCTTAAAATGGGTCCAAGAATCACCCCCTTAAGTATTAGCATGTTATTTAATAACACCCTGTATTTATCTAATATTTAGTTTGATCTATACAGTGCTTTCGAAAGTTATCGAATAAACTCATTATTTCTGAAATAGAACCCATATTTGTGACGTAATCGTTATTCGATATATGACGTCATCGACAATTTTAGAGAGTCTGGAGCGGCCATTTTAAATTATTAATGTAACTTTTTAACTTTTTTAAACATGTTTAAAGATATACCGAGATCGTTCAAAAATTTATATTTGATTGTTTCGGTATTAGAATGTTAACGTAACGAAAATTGCTACTACGAATGCTTAGCCGTCATTTAGTATCTACGTTTACGTTTGAATCGATGGAGGTGCCTTAGGCGCAATGCACACTGAACGGACGTAGGCGAAGACGTGGCAAGGACGGGACATGTGCTAATTCACATAAAAGGGACGGGGTAGTGACGATAAATTTCGGTCAGTAGCAGAAATAGCGAGGAGAAGTTTGGAGAGTCATCGTTTTGGATACAAATTTGTATAGTTGGATTTAAACATGGATTTTGCAAGTTCTGAAGATGATGAAGATATGTTGGATTTGGTCTACTTGGCTAATGTGCCAAAAACCAGACGATTTTGGGTTCATCCATTGTGGTTGAAAAAGAGGGGAACTGGTGGAACATTCGACGTTCTGCGTGAATTAAACACATATCCAGATCGGTTCCAGAATTTTTACAGGATGTCCCGTGAGTGTTTTTATAATGTATTGGCTCTTGTAAAAGACGGCCTTGGGAAGAGATCAACGAATTGGAGGGAACCAATATGTCCAGAAGAGAGGCTACTGATAACTTGAAGGTAAGTAACTGAAACGAATTAATTTAGTAATAATTTATTCATACGTCAATCAACT
Organism: Phyllotreta cruciferae; assembly: GCA_917563865.1. NCBI lineage: Eukaryota > Metazoa > Arthropoda > Insecta > Coleoptera > Chrysomelidae > Phyllotreta > Phyllotreta cruciferae. Next base: position 4,491,037 of record OU830620.1, on the reverse strand, counting down.
TCAAAAAACGGAAAAGTTATATAACACATATGTTGACCTTAAATCTAAGTGAATTATTTTGGGAGAAGCTTCAGGTAATTTCCTATATTGAAATCATTTTCCTGTTCCATTTGTGGCACGTTGAAATAATGGTCCCCGTGAGTGGCGTCGTCATTGATTGCCATCGGTGGTATGTTTTCGATGGAAGAATCTCTTGGCGGATATAGTATATTCCTCTCAATATTCCTCTTTTGAAGCGCATCTTTTGCCTATCATTCATTGCCTTCATATTTGGCAAAACACTATGCAAACGTAAAATTTGGCCACTTCAACACGTGTTCCCTACTTCCTAAATTTGACAGTTTTGTAGATTGTATTAGTTCGAATAATTTTGATATTATATGTTTAACTGAAACTTGGTTGGACGATAGGATAAGTAATGATTCTTTATTTATTCCACAATGGAGAAGACCACGATGTGAGATACGCGGATTTCGGCAAAAAATACGATTAGAAATGATTTATTAGAGCTCAAAACCGTTTTCAGTTGCTCAAAATGTAAAATTTAAAAATTTCGGGTTTTGACTCATACCTTATCAACCAATCATAAACCACTCACGTCTTGTTGGATAGTAAATAGTATGAATTTTCGAACGCAGTAACAAAGAATACACAAACGAACAAAAATCAAACTGTCATTTGTCAGATTTTTCTGAAAAATGCACAAAACAAATTACACGAATTGCAGTTTGGCACAAAACACTTGACGTTGACAAGAATGTTGCCAAATAAATTTTTCAGTACCATTATTTGTGTTTTTAACACGAAAATCGGTTACAATTTATACAGATGAAGATGTTATTTCTATATTAATATATCGAATTATCCATTAGGTAATGGAAGAAATGGATAAATCAGAAAATGTTTATTGCAAAAAATATACAAAAAACGCACATTTTGCGGACTAAAGAAGAGTAATAGGAAACGTGGCAAACTTGTTAAATGTGACTTCTCTTTGAAACTCTCGCTTTGATTGGAGCAGAGTGTATGACGATTGTATAAGCTGTGGTTTAAGTGCATAGACCAAACCTATAGATGTTTTTCTCGTATAGGCGATTTTGGAAATTATTTTTAGTTTCTTCGAATTTGTTAGATGGCGCTGCAGTTTCTTTCACAGCCAAGAAAAGAGACATGGCAACACATTCTCATCGCAAAACGTCTGTGTCATTAGTCATTACTCATTATTATTGTCATTATTTGGCATTTATAGTTAATTTTATTTTGTTTGTCGTAATATAAGTTCTTTGCGTAATATTTATATAGTTAATTAATAGAGGTTTTAAGTATTGGTAGTGTATTTTTGTTAAAAAAATGTGATAAATTTTAATGAAATATTTTTTATTTTATACCTACGTCGTCCTAGATTTCTAAAAATCTTTGAGCGACCTATTCATATAATTATTTAAAATACATGGTTTAAATAAATGGTTGTGAAAGAATTTATATAAAGGGCGATTCGTAGTCAAACATTTTTTTATATAAAAGGCCTCATTTTTCTACATAACCCATTAAATTCTTTCTCAATCATTTATTTACACCCTGTAATAACAGAAACAAATCAAATAAAAAAGTAATCATATGGTCTGTCAATGTGGCAACGTTGTGTTTAGTTTCTTCGAATTTGTAAGATGTCGCTGTTTAGCTCCAAAATTATACCATTGAGTTATGCATCTATAGGGTTGTTCTATGCTTAAGTGTAAAGAAGTGTACTAAAATATTCGTAATAGAATTTATGGCGATATTTCGACAATTTCCAATCGATATTCGACCATTTCACTGAAAAGTCGCGCCCATTCCCCGCCAAGGTGGCCATACGCCGGACAGGCTAGTTCATGATGACGTCATGATGGGAGTTTTACAAAAAATCATTTTTAACGTACTGAAACAAAAAAGAAAAAAACTTGCCGGGCCCAGGGCTCGAACTCAGAAACTATATTTAGAAACACAGTAACCCCCACGGAGATTCCTGCAGAGTAAACTTAATTTCATCAAAATGGAGCGCCGTGATTCGCGGGACTCAGTGACGTCAGTGCCAAGTGATTCTGCATTCGAGTATACATAGGTTATAGATGCTGATGGCGTGCTAATGCAGCGCTCTGTATGCGGGAGATTGAAATAAACTCGATTTTTTTTTGAGTTTCCGATAAGGAAAAGCGATTTTTTTGTTTGTTTTTTCTCGATTTAATGTTCGAAGTAAATTTAATAAAACGTACACTCCACATCGAAAATAAGTTAATAGAAATATTACAACGATAATTAAAAGGAATAAAAATAAGTTAAAAATCTAATAAACCTATCCAAATAATTAATAATAATAATAATAATAATAATAATAATAAATGTTTAATTAATATTAATAACAATCCTTATTTAGAGTATATTCGAAATTACAGTAAATGTGTAAAACGTAAATGGAAGAACGCTGTCTATAAATATACAGGGTGATCTAGTAATACCCCATTTTAATAGCGACAAAAAGAGTCGTTTATGATTAAAAAATACATTATTGTCCTATTTAAAAGAGACACCGTATAAGTGTAAAATATAAAGATGATAAATACATTTAGGAAGCGCTTACGTTAGCTCTAAAAGTTATATCGGATTAATGGATCACCCTGTATAACGAAATAATTAATAAAATAATTAATAAACAAATAATATTCGATGTTCGAAAAAAAAAGGAAACGCATTACAATTTTGGAAAAGTAGAAAATTCACTAGTATACAGGGTGACCCACGGTGGATGGCACGTTAGACGATTTGAGAGAAGTAGGAATGTTGTGAAAATTTGGTTATTTGGGTTATTCTATCGATTTAAAAAATTTGCAATGATGCGGCGTTGCCACATCTACAGAAAAGTAGCATAAACTTCTACTCGACTAATAAAGACTATACAGCTACTCAAAAGTTACAAGATTTTGAATTTGGAAGGCTCTAACATGTTTTAACTGTTCCTAAACGCGGTTGGATCAGACCAGGACAAACTAGAACTATCCAGAACCATTTTAGAATGACTATTTGGAACTTTTCATTTGAAAAATCGACTCAGAACGCATTAGAACTGTCCTAATCATCTAGAACCGTTTTAGAACAGACTATAGGATCATTTGAATCAATTCGGGATAATCTTGGAAGATTTTAGGGCAGTCCAGAATCATTTAGTACAGTCCAGAACCAATGACATGATTAGACAGTGTAAAATCATTTAGAACAAATTCGGGACTATTTGGAACGGTCCAGGATAGACTAGAACTATCCATAACCATTTTAGAATGACTATTTAGAACTTTTCATTTGAAAAATCGACCCAGAACGAATTAGAACTGTCCTGAATCTTCTAGAACCGTTTTAGAATTGACTAGGATCATTTGAATCAATTCAGAATAATCTTAGAACATTTTATGACAGTCCCGAACCAATTAGAACCGTTTTAGAGTTCTTTAGAACCATTCGAAACAGTTCAGGATGCTCTTAGAACCATTTAGAACAGTGTAAAATCATTTAGGGTGTCCCATTTAAAATATCCAAGTTATTGCTATTTTTCGGTAGAAACGGCAACGCCGCTGCGTTGAATATATTTTAAATCGATAGAGCAGAATCAATAACGTAAATAACCAAATTTTCACAACGATCCTATTCTCTCAAAACGTCTAACCTGCCACCCATCGTGGGTCAACCTGTGTTAAAGTAATTAGAAAAAAATCTACGTTTTCCAAAAAACAAAACAAAAACCGATTATTCCCAACTACATGAAAAAGAATAATAATAATAATAATAATATTAATAATAATAAAACAAAAAAAAAATTCGAGTTACAAATAATAAAAAAAAACAACCTCTTATCATCTATAAAAATTTGAAATATGAAATATATAAATATATAATATATATAATAAATATATCAATAAAGTAAGGCACTTGTTCGTTCATTTATCAATATCAATATACAGGGTGTATGTATAAAATATTACTACAATAATACAAAAAAAAAATGACACACGCACACACACGCCCTCTTACGACGTATTTACGTATAAGTAACGACGAATCTTTAATAATTAAATCTTTAATATCCATTACGAATCAAACGTTAATTATTTTAGCTCCGATCTAAAAAAACCTGCCTTGTATTTTGTTAGTTATACGACCATAAAATAAATTTACGATTTTCGATTTTCCTCCATTACAAAGGCCGCGTGAAATTGGCGGGAAACATGCCCTTCTCGCCGTTGTCCTTTACGCCCATCAGCCAGCCTTCTTCCTGTAGAATAAATTAAAATAGGAAATAAATATTTAATTAATCGCAAACATAGCGAAAACTCTAACCCCTTTAATGACCCCCCTCGCCAAGAAATTTTAGGTTCATAACTGAATAGCAAGGGGCCACATTTAATGAGTATTTATGCGAGCACTCTTGTGAGAATTCGCATAGCCCCCTTTCATTACCCACAGAGACCATTTAGGCTTATAACCGAATAGCAAGAGGCCACCTTAATGAATATTTATGCGAGCACTCTTGTGAAAATTCGCATAGCCCCCTTTTTCATCACCCCCTGAGAAAGTTTAGACTCATAACCGAATAGTAAGAGGCCACATTTAATGAGTATTTGAGCCATCGAACTCAATAAAGAATTGGAAAGGACCCGTCAACGCGCGAAGGAAGGCAAAAGTGTGACCGAGCGAGAGAATCCGATTGACGTATCCCCATTGCACTCATACGCACAATAGTTAATGGCGGAATTCAGTGTTTACTTGATTTGTGGAGAATTTTTAAGCGTTTAATTTTCGCATTGCTCGCCGTGCGTGTGAGTGCAATGGGGATACGTCAATCGGATCCTCTCGCTCAGCCTCACTTTTGCAGCGTTACGAGCCCGTTCCAATTCTTTATTGAGTTCGATGATTTGAGCGAGTACTCATGTGAGAATTCGCTTAAATCATACATAAATGGATGCCTCAATACCATAAGAACTGAATGTACGTCACGGTTCCAACATCTCCAACATGCCTTTTTCACATTATCTCCTTCTGCTTTATAGAATTTCTAATAGCTTTATCTTTGTTTTGGTCAGCTAATGGAGCATGCGCATTGAAAACTTGAACGTATGAATTAGATAACTGTTTAAATATATCTTGATGCCAGATTTATCTAGATTTATTATTAAATCAAATATTTTAACACTTTTGAATCATATCTATGTATATTCTTTATCAAAAATAATAATGTTTAAGTTCGTAAATGAAATTTTGATGTATAGATATTTTAACTTTATAATTATTAATAAAAATAGTTAATCCATTATTTATTTTTGGTACAAGATAAAAAGAGAAAAGAAATAGCTTTTAGAAATTTGGCAACGTTGCTACTTTCTACTTCCTAACCAAATCCTAATCTAACCTAACTTTTGCTAACCTCAAAACGTCATGGTTTGTTTTGATTGTTATTTCTTATTTTTTTTATATTTGAATTATTGAATATGGTTACAAAAATAAAATTCAAAGTATGAATGTTTAAATTTGGCGCTAATTCTGTATGTCAAATGTATCATAAGATGTCAGTTGACCAAAACAAAGATGGAGTTTTAAGAAACACAACTTGTTAAACAAGGATGGGTAATTAAAGTACGTCACTGATATGTTGGAACCGAGTTTTTACTTCATCGATGCATCCATTTATATATGATCTAAGAGAATTAGTAAGGAATGACTCTGCCCCTTTTTCACCAGCCAACAAATTTTAGATCTACGTATACCCGAATGGCAAGAGGCCACGTTTGTTAACTATTAACTAACCTGCTCTTCGGGATCATCGTATTCGATGACAGCGATCACCTCGCCTACTTCGAAAGACAGCTCATCTACGTCCTCCCTGTTGTATTTGTAGGTTGCCTTCACTCTGTATAGTACTCCGGGCGGTAGATTGTCGGTACTGGCGCCTGTAAAACACGTAATAAAATACTGTAAGATCAAGGTAAAATGATGCGAGTTTTTGGTAAAAAAACGCAAGTTTCTAGTAATAACTGCAAGTTTCCAATAAAGTACTTAAAGTTTCCAATAAGGTACATAAAGTTTCCAATACATAACAGCAAGTTTGCTGTAGAGTACTGCAAGCTTCCAATAAGGTACTTAAAGTTTCCAATACAAACAGCTAGTTTGCTGTAGAGTACTGCAAGTTTCCAATAAAGTACTTAAAGTTTCCAATACAAACAGCAGAGTACTGCAAGTTTCCAATAAAGTACTTTAAGTACTTAAAGTTTCCAATACATAACAGCAAGTCTGTTGTTTCTTACTGCAACTTTCCAATGTAGAGCCTAAAAGTTTCCAATACATAACAGAAAGTTTGCTGTAGAGTACTGCAAGTTTCCAATAAAGTACTTAAAGTTTCCAATACAAACAGCAAGTTTGCTGTAGAGTACTACAAGTTTCCAATAAAGTATTTTAGGTACTTAAAGTTTCCAATACATAACAGCAAGTTCGTTGTAGAATACTGCAAGTTTCCAATGTTGAACCTAAAGTTTCCAATACAAACAGCAAGTTTGCTGTAGAGTACTGCAAGTTTCCAATAAAGTACTTAAAGTTTCCAATACAAACAGCAAGTTTGCTGTAGAGTACTGCAAGTTTCCAATAAAGTACTTTAAGTACTTAATATTTCCAATACATAACAGCAAGTTTGCTGTAGAGTACAGCAAGTTTCACGAACGTAACTGCAAGTTTACTCACCGACCGGTATATCGTAGAGCTCCTGCACCATTTTAGCGTTGTTAGTGCTAGCGGCAACATCGGCGGCGGCGGCGGGGCGTTGCGGGGGCGAGGAGGCGGCGGTGGGGGGAAGCGGGGACGAGGGCGACGGGGAGCGGGGCGCGTTATCGGGCGGCGTGGCCGTCCCGTTGGCGGGCGATTTCGTCGGGCTGTCGGGCGTCGTTTTGGAGGGCGTCGAGGGCGAGGAGGATTCGGGCGTTTTGGCGGGGGGCGGGGGGAGCGGGGAGGGATCGTCGGCTGCGAAAACACACGAAAAAAACAAAATGGAGGTTCGTTAGTATTTGTTAAGGGTCGTTGTTGAAATCGATTCGAGTAAAATAAATTGGGCGCAAGTAGAAAAGATTGGGAACGAATAGGGTAAAGAAGAGTAAAGTAGGGTATGGTAAGAGTAAGAGCAACGTAAAGTACTGTGGGGTAAAATATGGGTAGAGTAGAGTAAAATAGGATAGGGTAGAGTAAGAGTAAAGCAAGAGCAAAGTAGATTAAGGCAGAGTAAATTAGGGTAAAGTAGGATAAAGGTGAATAAAGTATAGTATAGGGTAAAATCGGGTATCGAGTAAAATGGAGCAAAATAGGGTAGAGTGGGGTACAGTAGAGGAAAATAGCGTGGAGTAGAGAAGAGTAAAGTATGGTAAAGTAGAGTAGAGTAAAATATGAGAGTGGAGGAGAGTAGTTCTAAGGTAGAAAAGATTGAGGAAGAGTAGGGGAGAGTGGGGTATAATAAATTAGAACAAAGAAAGTAGACCAGAGTAAAGAAAATGAGAGTAAAGTAGAGTACCTATCTGCGCCCCATTTGCATTCGTTCAATTAATTTGTAATTATCTTATTCGTTTAGTGTTTCTAAATTTCCAAATTATCGATTTCGAAATAAAAAAATAGCATTCAGTATTATCAGTCAAAAAACAAACGTTAAAAAAATATGTAGTACAAAAAGCTTTTATTAAACATCGAATAAAATCAAACAAGTCGCGATGTCAAAACTGTCAAATCAATCAAAACTGTCAGATCTTTCAAAACTGTCAAATCAATCAAAACTGTCAAATCACTCAAAACTGTCAAATTAATCAAAACTGTCAAATCAATCAAAACTTTCAAATCTCTCAAAATATTGAATATCCGTCAAAATAGTCAACATCGAAGTTAAACATCGAATAAAATCAAACAAGTCGCGATGTCAAAACTGTCAAATCACTCAAAACTGTCAAATCAATCAAAACTGTCAAATCACTCAAAACTGTCAAATTAATCAAAACTGTCAAATCAATCAAAACTTTCAAATCTCTCAAAATATTGAATATCCGTCAAAATAGTCAACATCGAAGTTAAACATCGAATAAAATCAAACAAGTCGCGATGTCAAAACTGTCAAATCACTCAAAACTGTCAAATCAATCAAAACTGTCAAATCACTCAAAACTGTCAAATTAATCAAAACTGTCAAATCAATCAAAACTTTCAAATCTCTCAAAATATTGAATATCCGTCAAAATAGTCAACATCGAAGTTAAACATCGAATAAAATCAAACAAGTCGCGATGTCAAAACTGTCAAATCATTCAAAACTGTCAAATCTTTCAAAACTTTCAAATCTCTTAAAATATTGAATATCCGTCAAAATAGTCAACATCGAATAAAATCAAACAAGTCGCGATGACAAAACTGTCAAATTAATAAAAACGGTCAAATCTTTCAAAACTCTCAAATCAATCAAAACTGTCAAATTAATCAAAACTGTCAAATCTCTCAAAATATACAAAATCCGTCAAAATAGTCAATAAACGTCAAAGACAAGCAAACAAAAACCAAACAAAAACGAAATTGTACTCACTCCTGTTGGAATTGATGGCGTCTTCGACTGTCAGATCTTTAATTTTATTGGATAGCGCAGTAGGCCTGGGAAGACTGCCGGCGGTTGTACCGTTGGTTGTCTTTTTCAAGCTGTACGAACCCCGTTGGCTGTCCGTGGCCAATTTATCAACGATAGCTTCCAATTCCCCGAATACCTAAAATAAATAATAATAATTTTAGTATTAGTAGAAGGACTAGTAGAAGGACATGACTGTCAACAATGTCATTGTGACGTATGGACAGAGAGAAAAGGAGTGGGCGGGCTGATGGGCGGCCAATGGTAGAAAGGACGTCATTTTTGGATTGGATTTCGAATTGTAAAGTTCTTGAAGAAGTGCACAAATTTTTAATTTAGTTTGAGTTTTCAATTATAATTATTATTTTGGCCGATTTACAAATAATCCTCAATGCCTACAAGATTTCAATTTTTTGGCTATGTTGTAGTTCAAATTAACGTTTGGTAATAGTGTCGAAAAATTATGTAGATTGAAAGTGCGCAACTTCCACTGCGCATTGGAAAAATCAAGGCGTATATTTTATGAAGCGTTTAGAGTGCGCTGTTGCCGAGTATTTATTGTTTTTATAAGATTTAAGGAAAAATTTAAACAGATATAAAAGGTTGAATGTTTAAATTTAGCAATTAATGTAAATAGTTTAAAATATTCAAGGTTTAATAAATCTATATTCAATTTGACAATTATTAGCTAATTACAAATTATCAACGTCAATGCAATTAAAAAAATTGCATAATAATTACCTAGTAACCTAATATGAAGCCTCGATTCTCTCAAAGCGCAGCATAACTTGCTTTTATAACTTATAGGCTCATGTCGACTAGCAATAAAATTGCGAAAGTATTTTGCGAGAGGGACTTCCAAAAGTATGTACACTGCAGCAAGTTATTGTCTGCATGTATTTGCGAGAGGTATTTATCGTTTTCTTGCGCAAGAAATGTCGGAAGCGTATACACGCTTTTTTCTAGCATGAAAATTGAAATTTTCGATTACCTAAAATAATTCCCATCGCGAAATTAAATCGATTACTTCTTCTATCGACCGACACTTTTTTTCAGACAATGTTCTATTCTCACTAAAAATTTCCAATAACTTCCGAAAAATTGAAAGTACTATCAGACACTTTAATATAAACGTATACACGACTTGGCTACCAACTTTCCTGAAAGCGAAGGCTGCAAGAAATTTAAATTGCAAGTTCAACTCTCAGACGTGTTTCGACACGTTAAAATGGGCGCTATCGCAAAACTATCGCAAGTTACTTTCTAATCGACACGAGCCTTAATATAAATGTATACACGACTTGCCTAAAAACTTGTCTGGGTAATGTAGTCTTTTACACCCGTAAGAGTGCGCATCCTCTTCGCGCATGTCCAGCCTCCAGCCGTTTTGAACGATTTTGACAGGCGTTATTGCCGAGTATTTATTGTTTTATTTGATTTAGGGAAAAATTAAACTATATTTATTCTATTAAGAGTAATTGAAAACTAAATTGATTAGTCCTAATAGCAATATATAATAATAGTGAACATTGAAATTAAATATTTAACGTAGTTTATTAAATTGAAGTTTATTTATGTTTAATTTGGCAATTATTAGTTCATTTTAAATTATCAACGGGAATCCAATAACAAAATACATATTAATTACCTGGTAATCTAATGGCACAAATTGCATAATAAATCAAATTACACATTAACATAACCTAAAACTCAATTCTGAAGAATTTAAACATTAAACATTTGACAACAGAGCCTGTCGAAATCGTCCAAAACGGCTGGAAATGGAACATGCGCGAAGAGGATGCGCACTCTTACGGGTGTAAAAGACTGCATTACCCTTGTCTGAAACGAATTCTGCAAGAAATTTAACTTGCAGGTTCAACTCTCAGACGTGTTTCGACATGTTAATATGGACGCTAAACGTCGTCCAAACTATTTAGACTAATGTGTGAAAAGCCAGCCTGCTGCAACGTTGCCGGGTTGTACTGGAAATCCTATATTTTGCAGATTTTCAGATTATGGTTATTTGAAGGTCATGTTTATAAATTAAAAAAAGTCATAAATAGACGAATTTAAACAAGGAAAAAAAAAATCAGGAGGAGATATGAGCTTGCGAGTGTTAATATAAATGAATATTATATGATTTTTAAAATAGATAATTACTTTTAACAAATTTAACATAACCTATAAATGTCAATGTGCTGAACGCATCGCAACAACGTATCGGCATTTCAACCACGCGTCGTAAAATTCCCCTAGTCAAATGGCAGAATTAACATTGACACTAGGGAAATTTTGAACTGCGTGGAAATAACCAAATTCTGAAAATTAGTCTAAATAGTTTGGACGTCGTTTATCGCAAAAACTGTCACAAGTTACTTGTTGCGCACAGAACGCTACAAAACCGCCTCGATTCCATCAAATTCGCGAAGATTTTTCCGACAGGGGGCGCTGCAGTATATGTCAGTGGAATGGGGAAAACAAACAATATAAACAATATATTACAGTCCAAATAAGTATTTTGATACAACAAACATCACCAAACATTTTTATAAATCAAGCAAACAATAAGTAATAAAGTAATACTGGACGTACTTTAATCTCTAATGTATTTAGTCTTGGTTTGTTTTCCCCATTCAAATGATATATAATTTTGACGGTAGGTGTCGCACCCTTTGCTCGTTTTCGCGAATAGCTCAGTAGCAGTCGCGCACTGTTAACTGTTACCAACCAAATTTATAACCAAAATTTATTCCCCAAAAAAACCACTCGCAGCTGATTCCTCGTGGAACCGGTGTTGGTCAATTGGTCCCCACGGTCATTTTTGTCAGCGGGGTTCCATAATCCTACAGGATTGGTCCCCAGTTTCAAAATTTAATGGGCTAATTGGTCCGCGAGGTCAAAATATTCCTAATCCGATTAGATAAGATTTTACATTGCATGAATAACTATCATTTGGCTAACATCTTCTGGTGTACTTACACTGCTGAGAGAATTTGGACAAAATGCAGCTTTAAGTGTTAAAAAATATTTAATATCTAAGCATTAGTAATTTAAAATATATACAATTGGTACGCAATATATATTAAAAGAAAAATTCTGTACAAAAAAAGAATTATTTTAGTTTTAATATACAAACGGATTTCAAAAAATAGTTGGCAACATGTGGGAACTTTATTATTAATTTTACGAAATAGTTATTCTTCACAAAAAGTTCTGCATGAACTAAAATCCAAGATGCAACCATCAAAAATCAAATTTTAGCAATCTTATACGAGGTACGTCAAAAATGTGAATTTTGCTCAAGAGTAAAGTACTTTCATATTTTACAATATCAAAATTTGTTTTTATGAAAAGTACACCTAATATTCTATAAGTATAATGGAAGGGATGGGATTTTCCCTATATTGAAATAGAAAAAAAAGACAGAAGTCAAAAAATTTCCCCTAATCATAAAATCCTCATTAAATTGTACTACGAAATGAAAATACATAATCGAAATTTGCCAAAGAATTTTGAAATTATAAATATTCCCATCGGTCCTTTCCTAGAAACCCTTAATCCGGTATTGGGGACCAATTGACTGATAGCTTTCGAGTCGAAAAAGGATTATATTTGGGTAAATTTCACCGCGGGGACCAATTGAACTCCACCCCGTGGAACGTGTGCTCGGCGTTGAACAACGACTGCAAATTTGTGAAATTTGCACTTAAACTTGGTTCAATGCAATCACGGTTGAACTATGCATCTACAACCGTACCTAAACTAGTGAATTTATAACGTCGGTCAAGTTAGCACCACCACGAATTGAAAATTAAGAAAATCAGGAAAGAATTTATTGGAGAATTAAGAGCTTTTTAAGAGCTAATTAAGTGCCATAAAAAATTTGGAGATCTACCCCTTCCAGGGAAATCTGTGGTGTAACTTGATATCAAGTTAGCACCACAACACTAAGTAGAATAGGTAGAATAAAGAAAAACGGAAATTAAATTAATGGAGAATTAAGAGCTATTTAGGAGCTAATTAAGTGCCATAAAAAAAAATTTGGGGCCCTACCCCTTCTAGGAAAAGTGGGGTGGTGCTAGCTTGATATCATAATAACATAAATATAAAAAAAAACCGAAATTAAATCATTGAAGAGCTTTTTATGAGCTAATTAAGTGGCATTAAAATAAAAACCATATTACACCCCTTTTTAGAAAAAAACACCCCGGATATGAAAAATTAAAAAATATCCTAAAAAAATTATTGTATAATTAAGAGCTTTTTAAGAACTAAATAATTGTCTTGATAAAAAATTCGGAACAGCACCCCCTTTTTGCAAAAACTACCCTATCTACGAAATATGAAAAAATATCGTTTATTGCGCTACTTGTTTAAAAATGTAACTGCGTTCTCATGATACTTAATTTACAAAATAATTTCCTAAAAATTTCCCAATAATTTGGGTTTCTTACAAAATAATTGAACACAATAAAAAAATTATTTATAAAATTTACAGTAACATGTATAACAAATAGGTAACACAAAAAAAATGAATAAAATAAATATAAATGTTAAAACAAAAATACAAAAATATAAAATCAATATTCATCGTGTATCCACGGATGGAGTTGCCTAAAGGAGAAATTTTTTTATTATTCATTTTACGACAAAAAGTCATTCTTTATAAAAATTTTTGCTTTTTTCCAAATTAGCACAACATTGAAAAATCTTAGATTGTATCTACTGGATGTTGACAAAAGAAAAAAGTACCAATATTTTTTTTTATTTTACACAAAATTTTTATAAGAGAAAGTTGTTTATATTCTAAATTAAACGTAGGTGACGACTTTTACTCAATCGACTATCTTGATTTTTCAATTATTTAGTTCTTAAAAAGCTTTTTGTAAATTGTAAAATTTGTAAATTGTACAATAATTTTTTTAGGATATTTTTTAATTTTTCATATCTGGGGTGATTTTTTCTAAAAAGGGGTGTAATATGTTTTTATTTTAATGCCACTTAATCAGCTCATAAAAAGCTCTTAATTCTTCAATAATTTAATTTCGGTTTTTTTTTTTTATTTTATATTTATGTTATTTTGATATCAAGCTAGCACCACCCCACTTTTCCTAGAAGGGGTAGGGCCCCAAATTTTTTATGGCACTAAATTAGCTTCTAAATAGCTCTTAATTCTTCAATAATTTAATTTCGGTTTTTTTATTTTATTTTATATTTATGTTATTTTGATATCAAAATAAGCACCACCACAGATTTCCCTGGAAGGGGTAGAGCTCCAATTTTTTTTATGGCACTTAAAGTAAACTTCTCACTGAACTACAGATCAATAGTGACTGACGCCTTAGATCATATATAAATGGATGCCTCAATACCATAAAAACTGAATGTACGTCTCGGTTCCAACATTTCCAACATGCCTTTTTCACATTATCTCCTTCTGCTTTATAGAATTTCTAATAGCTTTATCTTTGTTTTGGTCAGCTAATGGAGCATGCGCATTGAAAACTTGAACGTATGAATTAGATAACTGTTTAAATATATCTTGTTGCCAGATTTATCTAGATTTATTATTAAATCAAATATTTTAACACTTTTGAATCATATCTATGTATATTCTTTATCAAAAATAATAATGTTTAAGTTCGTAAATGAAATTTTGATGTATAGATATTTTAACTTTATAATTATTAATAAAAATAGTTAATCCATTATTTATTTTTGGTACAAGATTAAAAGAGAAAAGAAATATCTCACGACGTTGCCAACTTTCTACTTCCTAACCTAATCCTAATCTAACCTAACTTTTGCTAACCTCAAAACGTCACGTGTTTGTTTTCATTGTTATTTCTTATTTTTTTATATTTGAATTATTGAATATGGTTACACAAATAAAATTCAAAGTATGAATGTTTAAATTTGGCGCTAATTCTGTATGTCAAATGTATCATAAGATGTCAGTTGACCAAAACAAAGATGGAGCGTTAAGAAACACAACGTGTTAAACAAGGATGGGTAATTAAAGTACGTCTCTGATATGTTGGAACCGAGTTTTTACTTCATCGATGCATCCATTTATATATGATCTAAGACTGACGCACTTACAACACAAATTTGCAATTAAACTCCCTTCAACGCAGAACCACAGTTGAACTACGGTTCAACTGCGGTTGAACTACGGTTCAACTGCGGTTGAACTAGCAAAATAACCAAAATTTATTCCCCAAAAAAATAATAAACTCACCTTGGCCGATTCCTCGTGGAACGTGTGCTCGGCGTTGAACAACGACTGCAAATTCGTGACCAAAAAGAGCACCCTGGAATCGTGCAGGGCCGGCAGTTCGTCGTGCAGCTCGCTGTTCAACATTTCGTACGTTCTTTTGGCCTCCTCCAGGCATTCCCTGCCCTTGGTCAGCTTCGCCTCGTCCCGTCTTTTGGCGTTCGTCTGCAAGGCCTGGAAATTGTGTCGCTGGCTGTCGTAGTCGACCAGCTTGCGACCGCGCTTGTCGATTTTTTTCTATAATAAAATTTATTAAACATTATTAATTATAAATAAAATATTAAGTAACTAAATAAATAAATGGTTCGTTTATAAATTTGGTTTTTCATGAGTATAGGAATAGTGTCCTGCGACAGTTTCCTATAGAATAAATTTATTAGTTAAAATAGATCAAGGCCACAAACTAAGTATTACAAAAAGGGGTATCACACTTGGTGTCTTGGTCTTATAAAAAAGGATATATAGCCACTCAAAAATCACGAAATTTTGAATTTGGGGGGCTCTAACATGTTCCAACTGTTCCAGAACGCATTAGAACTGTCCTGAAGCATCTAGAACAGTTTTAGAACTGACTAGGATCATTTGAAGCAATTCGGCATAATCTTGGAACATTTTAGTACTGTCCAGAATCATTTAGAACAGTCCAGAATTTAGAACCATTTTAGAGTTCACTGGAAACATTTGAAACAGTTCTATCCATAACCATTTTATAAAATCTCCTACCCTACCCTGAAACCTACTCTACCCTGAACCCTCCCCTTCCCTGAATCTACTCTGAATCTACTCCGAATGTACTCCGAATCTACTCCAAATGTACTCGGAATCTACTCCCAATCTACCCTGAATCTACTTTGAATCTACTCCAAATGTACTCGGAATCTACTCCCAATCTACTTTGAATCTACTCCGAATGTACTCTGAATATACCCTGTATATACTCTGAATCTGCTCCAAATCTACTCTGAATATACACGAAAGGTACTCCGAATCTACCCTGAATCTACTCCGAATGTACTCCGAATCTACTCCAAATGTACTCTGAATATACCCTGAATATACTCTGAATCTACTCTGAATCTACTCTGAATATAATCCGAATCTACTCCGAATCTACTCTGAATATACTCCAAATATACTCGGAATCTACTCCCAATCTACCCTGAATCTACTTTGAATCTACTCCGAATCTACTCTGAATATACCCTGAATATACTCTGAATATACTTTGAATCTACTCTGAATATAATCCGAATCTACTCCGAATCTACTCTGAATATACACGAAAGGTACTCCGAATCTACCCTGAATCTACTCCGAATGTACTCGGAATCTACTCCCAATCTACCCTTATTCTACTTTAAATCTACACTACTCTACTTAATACTTAATTGCTATATTAAGTAGAGAAAGGAAAAAGGAAACGTAACGAAATAATTATTATTTTTTCATTTATGCTATACATATGACAATAATGACAATTTTGCAATTCGACTCACCCTCATTTCGGGAAACTGCGCCTGATAGGTGTTGAGCGGCAACAGCACCTGATCGGCCATCTTGTGGCTAAAGTCCTGCCACAACATGTCCACCGATTGCGTTTGCACGTAGAGCAAATCGTGACCGGTCCATTGGCTCTCGTACGTCTCCCCCACCGCCTCCAGCAGGCTCTTCGACGCAGCCTGACACGCTATAATCATCAATCGACATATATCACAAAATTATTTGACGTATGACATATGCGACATTACTGATACATGTGACATTACTGACGTGTGACATTACTGACGTGTGACATTACTGACGTGTGACATTACTGACGTGTTACATTACTGACATGTGACAATACTGGCATGTGACATTACTGACATGTGACATTACTGACATGTGACATTACTGACATGTGACAATACTGGCATGTGACATTACTGACATGTGACATTACTGACATGTGACAATACTGGCATGTGACATTACTGACATGTGACAATTTGATAAATTTTAACCATTTTACATACAATTTGAAAAGATAAAATTTACTTAAAATTTGATTTATTAAAAAAAATGTACAATATCTTAGGTACAAAACATTTTTCCACAGTTCATGTCATTTTGCATAATTTTGATATTTTTTTGAAAATCAATGAAAATTGTTATTTTTTTGAAAATTATTGCATAATTGTGACATTTTTTTAAATTACGGCAAATATTTGATATTGTTTTGAAAATTATTGGATACTGTTGAAATTTTTTTCGAAAATATATTTATATTTTTTTGCAAATTATTGCATAATTTTGGCATTATTTGAAAATCCTTGAATATTTTTGATATTTTTTGAAAATGATTGCATATTTTTGGATATCACTGCAAATTTTTGATATTTTTTGAAAATTACTGCAAATTTTTGAAAATCAATGGAATTTTTTGATATTTTTTGAAAATTATTGCATAATTTTTGAAAATCACTGCATATTTTTCATATTTTTGAAAATTACTGCATATTTTTTAAAATTAACGAAAATTTTTGATATTTTTTGACATTTTTTTTGAAAATCACTGCAAATTTTTGATATTTTCTTAAAAATCACTGCATATTTTTTATAATTTCTTGAAAATCAATGCAAATTTTTGATATTATTTTGAAAATTATTGCATAATTTTTATATTTTTTTGAAAATCACTGCATATTTTTGATATTTTCTTGAAAATGGATTAAAATTTTTGATATTTTTTTGAAATTGCATATTTTTGATATTTTTTGAAAATTACTGCATATTTTTGAAAATCAATGAAAATTTTTGATATTCTTTGAAAATTATTGCATATTTTTGAAAACCACTGCAAATTTTTGATATTTTCATGAAAATCATTGCATAATTTTTATATTTTTTTGAAAATTATTGTATAATTTTGACATTTTTTGAAAATCACTGCAAATTTTTGATATTTTCTTGAAAATCACTGCATATTTTTTATAATTTCTTGAAAATCAATGAAAAATTTTGATATTTACGTGAAAATAAATGCAAATTTCTTATATTTTTTTGAAAATCAATGCAAATTTTTGATTTTTTTTTGAAAACTATTTCATAATTTTGATATTTTCTTGAAAATCAAAGCATGTTTTTGATATCTTTTTGAAAATCATGCATATTTTTGATATTTTCTCGAAAATCATTGAATATTTTCTTGAAAATCATTGAATTTTTTTTTTTAATTTTGAATTTTTTTTTTTTTGATATTTTCTTGAAAATCACTGCATATTTTTAATAAATCATTATATGCGCATATATTAGCATTTTTTTTTGCATATATTCCGCTCTTTACATGTGACATGACAGGTGGCAGGTGACACATGCCAGGTGATATATGACAGATGACATTATTTGATATTCGTTTTGCTTACCTCGTATGCACCTTATGTAATTGGTGAACTCCTTTTGAAGGCGATTGGCCGCGTTCTGTTGGCGATGGAAGTTCTGCAGGTGCTCGTCGAAGATCTCGTCCGCTGTTCTATCGACTTTGCCCAAATTCTGCAGCAACTGTAAGAGAGGACGATTGGAAAACAAGTGGGACGAACGGCCCAGTGCGCCGTAGAGAGACTTCTAACTAATGTAACGTTTTTTTTTTTTTTTTTTTTTTTTTTTTTTTTTTTTTTTTTTTTTTTTTTTTTTTTTTTTTTTTTTTTTTTTTTTTTTTTTTTTTTTTTTGAAACGGGAGAGGTTTTAGACTATGCTGAATCGAATGCCGTTGTCCGTTTGTCTCTATCTATAACCGTTTAGCCGCTGAAACTCGCGACAGACGGACGGACGGACGACAAAGCCAGATCATAAGACTTCGTTTTCGAAAAATTCGAAGAATTTTCCGTTGTTGGAAGTCTAAAATGTATAAAAATTAATATTAAATTATTAAATCCGCCTAAATTCGAAATTTTGTGATTTTTGAGTGGCTGTACAGCCTTTATTATGAGGCCAAGCGACCGAGTGCGAACCCTCCTTGTAATCAGCTCATCGAGTGGAATCTAATAATGCAAAAATATACAGGGCGTCCCATTTAAAATAACGGTATAAACGGAAGTCGGGCATTTTTGAAAATATTTTAGATGAATACCTTTGCGTTCGGGTCGATTTTTCAAATGAAAAGTTGTAAACAATCATTCTAAAATGGTTCTGGATAGTTCTAGTTTATCCTGGACCGTTTCAAATTGTCCTGAATTAGTTCTAAATGATTTTATACTGTTCCAAACGGTTCTAAGAGCATCCTGAACTGTTTCAATTGGTTCTAGTGAACTCTAAAACGGTTCTAAATGGTTCTGGACTGTTCTAAAATGTTCCAAGCTTATCCTTAATTGATTCAAATGATTCTATAGTCAGTTCTAAAAAGGTTCTAGATGATTCGGGACAGTTCTAATTCGTTCTGGGTCGATATTTCAAATGAAAAGTTCTAAATAGTCATTCTAAAATGGTTCTGGATAGTTCTAGTTTATCCTGGACCGTTCCAAATGTTCCTGAACTATTTCAATTGGTTCTAGTGAACTCTAAAACGGTTCTAAATGGTTCTGGACTGTTCTAAAATGTTCCAAGTTTATCCTGAATTGATTCAAATGATCCTAGTAAGTCCTAGTCAGCTCTAAAACGGTTCTAGATGATTCAGGACAGTTCTAATGCGTTCTGAATCGATTTTTCAAATGAAAAGTTCTAAATAGTCATTCTAAAATGGTTCTGGATAGTTCTAGTTTATCCTGGACCGTTCCAAACAGTCCTGAATTAGTTCTAAATGATTTTATACTGTTCTAAATGGTTCTAAAGAGCATCCTGAACTGTTTCAAATGGTTCTAGTGAACTCTAAAACGGTACTAAATGGTTCTGGACTGTTCTAAAATGTTCCAAGCTTATCCTTAATTGATTCAAATGATTCTATAGTTAGTTCTAAAAAGGTTCTAGAAGGACAGTTCTAATTCGTTCTGGGTCGATATTTCAAATGAAAAGTTCTAAATAGTCATTCTAAAATGGTTTTGGATAGTTCTACTTTGTCCTACATCGTTCCAAACAGTCCTGAATTAGTTCTAAATGATTTTATACTGTTCCAAACGGTTCTAAGAGCATCCTGAACTGTTTCAAATGGTTCTAGTGAACTCTAAAACGGTTCTAAATGGTTCTGGACTGTTCCAAAATGTTCCAAGATTATCCAGAATTGATACAAATGATCCTGATTCAAATGATTCTATAGTCAGTTCCAAAACGGTTCTAGATGATTCAGGACAGTTCTAATTCGTTCTTCATTCAGTCATTCAGATGAATTCCTTACATCCAAAAACCCCTGCAGGAGTAATCAAATTTAATTTTCAATTATACTTTCAATAGAATAAAAATGCCTTTTTTAACATTCCCTTACATCGAATAAAACAAGAAATATTCGGCAACAGCGCCGTCGAAACAATTCTTTCTAATGCGCAGTACAAGTTGCGCACTCCTGCTCGAGTTCAAACTGCATTTTACCGAAATGCATTCGGTTCAACGGAATAGACGGAATAATTCGTAGAAATACAAATCCGATTCATCGAAGCGGCCTTGACGGCACGCCTACTGCGATAACGAAAACACGTCTGTTCGTGTGTCTGTCCATCTACCTGGCCATATTCAGTATGTTCGTTAAATTATCTCGAAATATGCGTTAAAAAATGAGGAAAAAATGTCGTTGCGACGTTGCCAAAGTTATGTATTGTAATTCGAAAGGCGGGGACATCTTGATCGGAAATCGATGTATTATAGATTTCTGCGTTTTCTAATCGATGATTTATCGATATCCGCGACACGTCGGAAACGCGTGATATACTAATAATAATAATAAAAAAAGTAAACAATTATTTTTATTGTTCGATAATTGTTGTAAAAGCAATGAAAGAGAACCTTGATTGTCGATAGGAATACTCGTAAAATTATAAACAAACCCATTCGTTTTAACGATAGATCGTAGCTGTAATTAAAGGGTAATTACGAATAATTCAATTGGTAATTGCCGTTTTAATAAATACAATTAAAATTCGGTTATGTAATAGGGAGAAAAACGAATTTTTTTGACACAGCGACGTTGCCGATGCGCCTAGAAAAATCCCACAAACTAGCGAAAAACGATTCAATCGATTATCGCATAATTAAAGGGTAATGACGAATAATTCGACTAGTAATTCTCGGAATATCGGAAAATCGACATTTCGAAACCCGGAAAAGTTTCCTTCCGGGTGAAAAACCGGATTTTGAGGGTTTTTCCGGATTATCTCGGAATTACACCGATCGATTTTTCTCAAACTTTCCTAAAATATTCTTTAATATATTAACAATCACCTCTCGCTAACCGCATATCCAGGAAAATCCATTTAGCGGAGTTATAGGGAAAATAAAATTTTCCTAAACCGATATTAAATTGCGAATATCTCCGAAACCGTAATTTTGACGAAAGATTTTTAAGAGACCAATATTGTTTAAAATTCTGTTCTCTATCGATCGGTAAACTTTTTGAACCTCTTGGAAAAGCCATAACAAAAATCGAATTTTTCCGAAAAATTCAAATTCAATTATCTCGTAAACCGTAGGATTTACGAAAATTTTTCATTCTTTTTAAAAGAAGGAGAGCATTCTTTTCCATCTAATAAAACAAACCGGGTGTTTTTGCGATAAGTAGTTTTTGAGTTATAACCGTTTTTTTAGCCATTTTGAATTTTTTTAACATATTCACCGTCTAATCACGAAAAGTATTAGGATTTTCATACAAGCCTATTTTCATATTTCCATCTAAATTATTTATCGTATTATTAACGTTTATCTAATACGATACACAGTTGAAAGGGGGCGCAGCCCCCTTTATATTCCTTTCCGCGAGTTAATAAATACAATTGGTTATGTAATAGGCAAAAAAAATTCGAGCGACGTTGCCGATGCCTCGAGAAAAATCCCACAAACCAGCGAAAAACGATTCAATCGATTATCGCAGCTATCATAATTTTATTATACACACAAACTCCATTTAAAACTAACTGTTTACTCTCGGTGAGTAGTGGAAAAATAAATAGAAAATGTCTGACACACATTCTCACATATAAGCATTAACAATTCACGAATTCGAGAAAGTAGGATAAAATAAATTAGTCGTGTAGGTATTCGTTTGCTCGTTTTAATAGAGAAGAGAATACCCTCGAGGTATCTTCGATCGGTATTTTGAATTTTGTACTTTATTTTCAGCTTATTTTGCCCCATTTCTCCCACTAGCAGACGATAACGAGTGGAATTGTAATGTAATATTGCGAAATTTCTGTATTGTTAAATAGGAATCGAATCCAAACGGATAATTTGCATATTTTTCTGGTCGATGTCTCATCTATTTTTAATCCATTTCTCAGTGTATATATATATATATACGGTGAAATAAGTACACAATAATAGTCGAGTTGAATCGAGAGTGCTTCAACTCCGAAATAGAAATAGAAATAGATGAAACTTGGCAAACGAATCGTCTCCGGTGGATTTTTCGTATTCCATATTTTTTTTATTCCCAACTATTTTTTTCATTTTTAGCACAAGAAGAACTCTATTTTTGCTTGATTTTTCGCATTTTGAAAGCACCTCGAATAAACCTCCACATTTCCACAACTATTATCGCAACAAACGAACTAATTATACCAAAAACTCCTCTATTTTCGAGCAATTAACAAACCTTTTGAGCAATTTTAACCACCTCTCCTAATACAAAGTATTCTCGAATGATCAATTAAACCTAAACGAACCGTAACCCTTCACCATTATACCCCCACAATCTTAACAAACACTCTACTAACACTTCCCTACTAGTAGTAGACTACATAGAGTAGTAGTAGAACACATTCGTAAAGATTACGGAGGTATAACGAACTACCCGAGCCATTTACCAACCTTTTCTTTCGCCCTGCCGGCGTGTTTTTGCACCGATTTGGCCAACAAACTTCCCCGACTCTCCGCCATATCCTCCACAACTTATCCGGAAGGCTCTAACCAGCTGATCGGGCGGTCGATTAGTTAATCCTGGAAATAAACGAACGCACTGGAAACCATCAATTAAATGCACTATCGGCGTAACACTCGCGTCAGCTCGCTAATTACTCAACGATTAGTTAAAGGGTCGTTTAATGGAGTTGCGATTTGTGTGCGGAAAGATCTAGGTGGGCTGGTAACGGATGGATTTAGACGGCGTGTTTCGAGTGTGCTGTGCTCGATTTTCCTCGCTAATTTTACACCGAAACGGCGGCGAGAGTGTTCGTGTGGCGATCTGGAGCGGTGCGGAGCGCGTCCCGGCCCGAAACTGTGCACTGTGCTGGAACTGAATTAGAACTGGATTCGGGATCGGGCGATCGGAATTCGGAATGTTGACGTAGGAAATGTAAATTAGGATGGTAGGAGGAGAGTTGGAAAGGTGGGTAAAACAGGTAGGTAATGTCACGTGAACGTACGGAGGTAGAGCAAGGCCCAGCCTTTTTGTTTAGTGTAAATAAGTTGGAATAGATGGCATTTAAATGGTGGAAATTGGGTTACTTACGTCAATGTCACTGCGAATTTGGTGATTGCGAATAAAAGGAAAGGGTTAAAAGCCTGTTAATCGGACAAATAACGCGAAAAGTAACGTTAATTAGTCGTTTTTTACGAATTTTTTGACACAAAACTAACCTACAACAAACAAATGTCACTTGCTTGACAAGCGAAATTGACAGATCGCTCTTTATTTCATCTTTTTCTAAGCATTTATAATTTTTAATAATGAATAATTATTATATTAATAATTTGATTAAACACTCATTAGTTTATATACGATTAAAGCAAAAAAAATATATTTTTTATTGTTTAATTAAACAGACGTAAGAAATAAGAAATGAATTAACTGGATACCTAAACCAGCAACAGGCCCGATCTGTTAAAAAATAGTTACGTCAATTATGTCATAAAAATGTCATAAAATTTATCAACATACTTCCCCAAACAAAACATGTTTTTTACACATTTATTTACTTACAATTTCCACTCAACCAGATAAAATGATACCAGAAATCGAAGAAAATGTCCGCAAAAACGCCCCCTTCGCCCGATTGCCCATGCACGTCAAGCAGGTAAACCCAACTCGTATCCAATCCTATTTACGCAATAATCCCCTAACTAACACCTATTACAGATGCTGGGCAACTCGCCCAAAGAATACGACCGATTCGTCATAAACTTCAGCGTCAAAAACCAACTAAGATACCGCGGAAATTTAGGTAAATACAACCCCTTTCTCTCATTTGCCTATTCTTATGATCCCTTCGTATATTCCAGTGAGAAGCGCCTTCGGCGACGAAAAGAGGTACTACGAGAAAATGGTGAACTACAGCCGCGAGAAACTGATGTTATTCCCTTACCATTTAGCCGATATGATCGTAAAGGGTCTACGAATCACCCCTTTCAATTACTACGTATCGGTCGTAGAGAAGCTGCTTCGATCGGAGAAGAGCTACGATACACTACCTAACTTCACAGCAGCTGATTGTACGCGATTTCTACCCCTTTCTATACTATAACGTAAAGCAATACTTTTGTGTGTTTTGTAGGTTTGAGATTGCTGGGTATCGGTCGCAACGAATACATCGAATTGATGAACAAGTCCCGCTCGAACAAGGGCAGGCTGTTCGGGGGGAAGAACGTGCGAGCGCTGTTGCCGCAGGTGCCTTGCGACGTTGCCGTGGAGCCCTGGTGGAGGGCCGAAGTGGGTTTGGTGCTAGAGGATGACGTTAAAGTATATCATCATCGGGGCCCCGTTAAAGCTAAACGATTCATCGAATTGGTTTGTTTTAGATGGTGAACGATGAAGAACTGGCCGTCATCGATAAATTGATCGATTTGGGATCGCAGAATGCCGGCGATTTGCCCTACGGTATCATATTGAGTTTATATAAGTAAGAACTAGTATTCGATCGATTCGTATATGGTAGTTTATAGCGTGTTGTTGCAGGAAAGGATTGATTTATTTGGATGTTCCGGTGACGGGAGCCGATAGGGTACAAGTGCCTCCTCTACAGGGATTCGTGATGAATAGGATATTGGGGGATTACTTCGAGACGTTGCTGTATAAAATATTCGTTTCGATCGACGAACATACTACTGTCGGAGAAGTAATTTAGGCACACTTGATGCATTCATATAGATGGATAGATAAATAGATGAATAGATAGGGAGATGGGTAGAAAGAAAGATGGATAGATATATACATAGATGGATAGTTAGAAAGATGGATAGATAGATAGATGGATAGATAGATGGATAGATAGGATACAGGGTGTCCGGTAATGAATGGGCCATAATTGAACCAAATTTACCTTAGTCAAAGTTGCTTCTTTAGGAAGTTATAGAACTATGAAAATCGATTTTTTTGTCCATCCAGAGTAATTCAAGAGATATCTTTTTCAAATTTCACATATGGGGATTTTAGAGGTGTCCGATTAAGAATATGTGATCCATTTTGCGCTTAACCTAGAGGACGCCACTTCAGCACACTTTTTTTCCTATGAACTTCCATAACTTTTTTGTACATAGGAATTTGACCAAACGGGATCAATTTACAAAAACTACAACATTTTACCTTTAAAAAAGGTATTCCTGTTTTGAGTCGCTAAAATGCACCCTTTCGAAGATAAATGAGTTTGAAATTTGCGCTGCATGCTTATGTAAGTAATGAATTAGGGGTTACTAGTCATGACATTTCGTAGCCAGAGTTTCCAGACATTTTCCCAGAAATTTCAAGACAGTTTTCAGATATTTCCAAACATTTCCAGACATTTAAAGATATCCAGACATTTTCCGGGCAGTTTCCAGACATTGCAGACAGTTTACAGAAATTTTCCATTCATTTCCAGATATTTACAGTTAATTCCAGAAGAAAGCTTCGTTATTATCTTTGTTTTGTAAGCCTGCAGCACACATTTCAAACTCATTCATTTTTGAAACGGTGCATTTCAGCGACGAAAAACAGGTATACCTTTTTTAAAACTAAAGTGTTGTAGTTTTTGTAAATTGATCCCTTTTTATCAAATTCCTACGTACAAAAAAGTTATGGCCTTTCGAAGGAAAACAAAGTGTGCTGAAGTGGCGCTCTCTGGGTTAAGCGCAAAACGGATAACATATTCTTAATTGTACACCTCTAAAACCCCCATATGTGAAATTTGAAAAAGATATCTATTGAATTACTCTGGATGGATAAAAAAATCGAAATAAAAAATCGATTTTCATAGTGCCATAACTTCCTAACGAAGCAACTTTGGACTAAGGTAAATTTGGTTAAATCGTCATATTTTGACCCAAAGAACCTACCCTTAGTGTATGGCCCATTCATTACCGGCACCCTGTACAGGGTGTTTGAAAGAAAACTTGACCTTCCCCTGTAACAAGATAACCGAACAGTTCTTTTGTGAATTCGCAGAGATCCATCGATTCGTGTTCTCGGGGGAGCATTTAAGACAGTCGAGCCAACTTGATATGTTCACCACTCGGTTCTCTAGTTATAGAGGGATCAAGTTGTCGTAGAAAGACCCCATATAATAATAATCTCGGTGTAAATTTTCAGCTGGCCACCGTTTTGCAAGTGGACGTAGAACTGGTGAAGCAAGCTGTATCGCTGTATTGTCGTTTAAAATTCGCCAGGAAATTAACGTTGGATTCGAACAAGAAATGGCACCCCACCTGGTCGGACCTTCCCCATCGAACTACCACGTAAAACCACTCCATCGAGCACTCGATTAGAGCCCTACTAATTCATTTATTCATTGTAGCAACGCGGACATCGACATCACGCCTCTCACCTTCAATCTATCGGACGGGCCCCGCTCGCCCCCGTTCCACGCCAAAGCAGAGAGCCCCGTGGGGGAGGCCCCGCGGCCGCCGGCCGGCCGCCGCGCCGCCTTCCTCTTCGACTCGACGCTCACCGCCTACCTGATGATGGGCAATCTGTCGCCGGGTCTCAAGAAGCACGCGGTGACCATGTTCGAGGTGGGGAAGCTGTCCGACGAAGGGCTGGACAGCTTCCTGGGCGAGCTGGAGAAGGTGTCCGCGTTGGACGCGGAGGGCGAGGGGGAGGCCAGGAGGTTTTTTGATCACGCTGTGATTCTGAGGTCTACGGTGATGACGCTCAGGAAGTTACCGGACGAGACCGGATTGGATCTGGTTCGGTTGGAGAGCCTTCGATCGCTGGACGAGCCGACGTGCTTGAGGCTGCTTCAGAAGAAATACAAGTAAAGCGTTTACACGGTTGTTGTGCCCTTTGATATTGTACCTAGCTGTGTTATTTATATACAGATTGCTGCAGATTTACTCGGAACATGGTCAATTCAATGAGTTGAACAAGGATTATTAAATTAACAGTGGCTAGAGTGAGCAAATTGCAATAAATCTGGACAGCCCACATTTTCCTCCCCTACTCCACAAATAGTTCTAATTGGATGTGACGTCTAATGTCACATTAGACAGACCAATCAAAATTCACACTAAGGGGAAACTGAGGAGTGGGAGTCAAATTATAAGTTTTTCTTTTTCCTTTATATGACACTAATGGCATTTGTCTTTGTCGCACCCATGGACCATGTTCCGAGTAAATTTGCAGCGATCTGTAGATAAGTGCGAATTTACTCGGAACGTGGTCTATGGGTGCGACGAAGACAACTGTCATTAGTGCCGTATAAAGGAATAAGAAAGACTTACAATTTAACTCCCATTCCTCCCAGTTTCCCCTTAGTGAATTTCGATTAGTCTGTCTAATGTGACATTAGCTTTGTTCGCTGATTGCGTTCGGAATGCGAGCCGAACTACAAAATTTGCGCAATGGACTAATTCGGAATGGTTAAGAATCAGACATTCGCTTTAAGCCGATTCTAAAAGGGTTCGGTTCACGTTCCGAACAGCACATCCTGAAGCGTTCTAAATTGTTCTGGACAGTTCTAATTTACACTGAAGCGTTCTAAACTGTTCTGGACAGTTATCATTCATACCAAATCAGTGTTATATTGTTTTGAACAGTTCTAGATGAACCTGGATGGTTCTGTACTGTTCTAATTTATCCTGAAGCATTCTATACTGTCTTGGGACAGTTATATTTCATACTGAAGTGCTCTAAATTATTCTGGATAATTCTACGTATATCTTGAGCGGTTCTGTAGTGTTCTGGACAGTTGTAGGTAATCCTTGAGGATTCTGTACTGTTTAGGACAGTTTTAGTTCTTCTAGAAGGGTTCTATACTGTTCTAGACAGTTCTAATTCATACTGAAAGATTGTTAAAAATTGTTTTGAATAGTTCTATAGTTCATTTTTGAATCGTTCTTAAGTTGTCCTGGACAGTTCTAGTTCATACTGAAGTGCTTTAATTAAATTATTCTGGATAATTCTACGTTTTGTCTTGAACGGTTCTGTAGTGTTCTGGACAGTTGTAGGTAATCCTTGAGGATTCTATACTGTTTTGAACAGTTTTAGTTCATCCTGAAGGGTTCTATACTGTTCTAGACAGTTCTAATTCATACTGAAAGATTGTTAAAAATTGTTTTGAATAGTTCTATAGTTCATTTTTGAATCGTTCTTAAGTTGTCCTGGACAGTTCTAGTTCATACTGAAGTGCTTTAATTAAATTATTCTGGATAATTCTACGTTTTCTCTTGAACGGTTCTGTAGTGTTCTGGACAGTTGTAGGTAATCCTTGAGGATTCTATACTGTTTTGAACAGTTTTAGTTCATCCTGAAGGGTTCTATACTGTTCTAGACAGTTCTAATTCATACTGAAAGATTGTTAAAAATTGTTTTGAATAGTTCTATAGTTCATTTTGAATCGTTCTTAAATTGTCCTGGACAGTTCTAGTTCATACTGAAGTGCTTTAATTAAATTATTCTGGATAATTCTACGTTTTGTCTTGAACGGTTCTGTAGTGTTCTGGACAGTTGTAGGTAATCCTTGAGTATTCTATACTGTTTTGATCAGTTTTAGTTCATCCTGAAGGGTTCTATACTGTTCTAGACAGTTCTAATTCATACTGAAAGATTGTTAAAAATTGTTTTGAATAGTTCTATAGTTCATTTTTGAATCGTTCTTAAATTATCCTGGACAGTTCTAGTTCATACTGAAGTGCTTTAATTAAATTATTCTGGATAATTCAACGTTTTGTCTTGAACGGTTCTGTAGTGTTCTGGACAGTTGTAGGTAATCCTTGAGTATTCTATACTGTTTAGGACAGTTTTAGTTCATCCTGAAGGGTTCTATACTGTTCTAGACAGTTCTAATTCATACTGAAAGATTGTTAAAAATTGTTTTGAATAGTTCTATAGTTCATTTTTGAATCGTTCTTAAATTATCCTGGACAGTTCTAGTTCATACTGAAGTGCTTTAATTAAATTATTCTGGATAATTCAACGTTTTGTCTTGAACGGTTCTGTAGTGTTCTGGACAGTTGTAGGTAATCCTTGAGTATTCTATACTGTTTTGATCAGTTTTAGTTCATCCTGAAGGGTTCTATACTGTTCTAGACAGTTCTAATTCATACTGAAAGATTGTTAAAAATTGTTTTGAATAGTTCTATAGTTCATTTTTGAATCGTTCTTAAATTATCCTGGACAGTTCTAGTTCATACTGAAGTGCTTTAATTAAATTATTCTGGATAATTCAACGTTTTGTCTTGAACGGTTCTGTAGTGTTCTGGACAGTTGTAGGTAATCCTTGAGTATTCTATACTGTTTAGGACAGTTTTAGTTCATCCTGAAGGGTTCTATACTGTTCTAGACAGTTCTAATTCATACTGAAAGATTGTTAAAAATTGTTTTGAATAGTTCTATAGTTCATTTTTGAATCGTTCTTAAATTATCCTGGACAGTTCTAGTTCATACTGAAGTGCTTTAATTAAATTATTCTGGATAATTCAACGTTTTGTCTTGAACGGTTCTGTAGTGTTCTGGACAGTTGTAGGTAATCCTTGAGTATTCTATACTGTTTTGATCAGTTTTAGTTCATCCTGAAGGGTTCTATACTGTTCTAGACAGTTCTAATTCATACTGAAAGATTGTTAAAAATTGTTTTGAATAGTTCTATAGTTCATTTTTGAATCGTTCTTAAATTATCCTGGACAGTTCTAGTTCATACTGAAGTGCTTTAATTAAATTATTCTGGATAATTCAACGTTTTGTCTTGAACGGTTCTGTAGTGTTCTGGACAGTTGTAGGTAATCCTTGAGTATTCTATACTGTTTTGATCAGTTTTAGTTCATCCTGAAGGGTTCTATACTGTTCTAGACAGTTCTAATTCATACTGAAAGATTGTTAAAAATTGTTTTGAATAGTTCTATAGTTCATTTTTGAATCGTTCTTAAATTATCCTGGACAGTTCTAGTTCATACTGAAGTGCTTTAATTAAATTATTCTGGATAATTCAACGTTTTGTCTTGAACGGTTCTGTAGTGTTCTGGACAGTTGTAGGTAATCCTTGAGTATTCTATACTGTTTTGATCAGTTTTAGTTCATCCTGAAGGGTTCTATACTGTTCTAGACAGTTCTAATTCATACTGAAAGATTGTTAAAAATTGTTTTGAATAGTTCTATAGTTCATTTTTGAATCGTTCTTAAATTATCCTGGACAGTTCTAGTTCATACTGAAGTGCTTTAATTAAATTATTCTGGATAATTCAACGTTTTGTCTTGAACGGTTCTGTAGTGTTCTGGACAGTTGTAGGTAATCCTTGAGTATTCTATACTGTTTAGGACAGTTTTAGTTCATCCTGAAGGATTCTATACTGTTCTAGACAGTTCTAATTCATACTGAAAGATTGTTAAAAATTGTTTTGAATAGTTCTATAGTTCATTTTTGAATCGTTCTTAAATTATCCTGGACAGTTCTAGTTCATACTGAAGTGCTTTAATTAAATTATTCTGGATAATTCAACGTTTTGTCTTGAACGGTTCTGTAGTGTTCTGGACAGTTGTAGGTAATCCTTGAGTATTCTATACTGTTTAGGACAGTTTTAGTTCATCCTGAAGGGTTCTATACTGTTCTAGACAGTTCTAATTCATACTGAAAGATTGTTAAAAATTGTTTTGAATAGTTCTATAGTTCATTTTTGAATCGTTCTTAAATTATCCTGGACAGTTCTAGTTCATACTGAAGTGCTTTAATTAAATTATTCTGGATAATTCAACGTTTTGTCTTGAACGGTTCTGTAGTGTTCTGGACAGTTGTAGGTAATCCTTGAGTATTCTATACTGTTTAGGACAGTTTTAGTTCTTCCTGAAGGGTTCTATACTGTTCTAGACAGTTCTAATTCATACTGAAAGATTGTTAAAAATTGTTTTGAATAGTTCTATAGTTCATTTTTGAATCGTTCTTAAATTGTCCAGGACAGTTCTAGTTCATACTGAAGTGCTTTAATTAAATTATTCTGGATAATTCTACGTTTTGTCTTGAACGGTTCTGTAGTGTTCTGGACAGTTGTAGGTAATCCTTGAGGAGTCTGTACTGTTTAGGACAGTTTTAGTTCATATTGAATCGTTTTTGTATTATTTTGAAGTATTAATTCAGACTGAAGAGTGATAAACTATTCTGGAGTGTTCTAATACATGTTGAGGGGTTCTAAAATCTTCTGAAGGGTTCTAAAAAGCCACCCACGAACAATACGTCACACCCAATTAGAACTATTTTCGTGGTAGGCTGTCCAGAGTGGCTGCAACTTGCTCAGTCTAACCCACTGTTATTTGTATCTAATAATCCTTGTTCAACTCATTGAAATGACCATGTTCCGAGAAAATTTGCACTTACCTGTCCTGTATGTTATTTATATTGGTGTCTTTTTTTGATTTTGTAGGTTATTGGTGTCGATGGCGCCTCTCAGCAGGGAAGTGCGGCCGGTGACGAGCTTCCTGCCGCCTCATTTGGGGCCGGCCGTGCCGGAAGTGAACACCCTGTGGTTCAAGTTGTTTATATATCACGTGACCGGTTACGGACCGCCGACTTTGCTACTATCTAAAGGTATAAATATGGATGGTTGCTTGATGATGGATATTGTATAATATACAGGGTGTTATTTATGAAATGCGACCTGTACAAATGTGTCGAAAAAGAGCTAACTTTATCAGCAAACAACGTTCATAAAAAAGAACAACAGATTTGAAAAGATGGTTAAAAAATGAGTCGAAATGCACATTAAAGTTTCTTAAGGTGGGACTTCACCAAACTGGCATTTGCCGGCGGCAATCGCGGCCTAGCCGCCGGCAGAAAAATTGGACGGGTTCGAGTTCTCTCCCAATTTTCAAAATCTTACCTGCACGAAAAAAGGTCGTGTCCGAGTTCTCCCCCGTCTATTGTTAACGGGTAGTTGTAGCTTATAAGGGGCTAATGGAGAAGACCACGATGTGAGATATGCGGATTTCGACAAAATATACTATTAGAAATGATTTATTAGAGCTCAAAACCGTTTTCAGTTGCTCAAAAGGTGTTATAATTAAAAAGATATAGCCCTTCGAAATTTAAAAATTTCGGGTTCTGACTCATAAGTCATCAACCAATCATAAACCACTCACGTCTTGTTGTATACTAAATAATATGAATTTTCGAACGCAGTAACAAAGAATACACAAACGAACAAAAATCATACTGTCATTTGTCAGATTTTTCTGAAAAATGCACAAAACAACTTACACGAATTGCAGATCGGCACAAAACACTTTTGATAATATTGACGTTGACAAGAATGTTGCCAAATAAATTTTTCTGGATCAATATTTGTGTTTTTAACACGAAAATCGGTTACAATTTATACAGATGAAGATGTTATTTCTATATTAATATATCGAATTATCCATTAGGTAATGGAAGAAATGGATCAATCAGAAAATGTTTATTGCAATAAATATACAAAAAACGCACATTTTGCGGAGTATTGAAGAGTAATAGGAAACGTGGCAAACTTGCTAAATGTGACTTCTCTTTGCAACTCTCGCTTGGATTGGAGCCGAACGTATGACGATTGTGTGACGTTTTTCAAACTTTAAAAATTAATTGCGGCCTTATTTGGCAACAGAAAAAAATAAAAATTTCATTACGCGCCTTCTTAGAACACACGGTTTTGAAAAAAAAATAAAAAAAAAAGTCGTGGTCTTCTCCATTGCCTGATAAGGAGGATTACTGTTCCTTCCGTGAACTTATATGGGAAACTTTATTATTAATTTTACAGAACAAAGTTATTCTTCACAAAAAGTTCTGTATGATCTAAAACCCAAGATGCAACCATCAAAAATCAAATTTTATCAATCTTATACGAGGTATGTCAAAAAATGTGAATTTTGCTCAAGAGTAAAGTACCTTGATATTTTACAATATCGAAATTTGTTATTATGGAAAGTACACCTAATTTTCTAGAAGTATACTGGAAGGGATGGGATTTTCCCTATATTGAAATAGAGAAAAAAAGACAGAAGTCAAAAAATTTCCCGTAATCATAAAATCCTCATTAAATTGTACTACGAAATGAAAATACATAAGTATTTAGGGTTTCAACGAAGAAGGATTAATCGGAAATTAAATGCTACCTGCCGTACCGGGGAGAACTCGGACACCCTCGGGAGAGAACTCGACCCATAAGAATTTACCTGCTCGAATAAGGGAGAGAACTCGGATACTCCGGAAAAATTTGCGGCTTGCCGCGGCTATTCCGCGAATATAATGGAGAAGACCACGATGTGAGATACGCGGATTTCGGCAAAAGATACTGCTGCAAAAGATACTGATTAGAAATGATTTATTAGAGCTCAAAACCGTATTCAGTTGCTCAAAATGTGTTATAATTAAAAAGATATAGCCCTTTAAAATTTAAAAATTTCGGGTTTTGACTCATACCTTATCAACCAATCATAAACCACTCTTGTTGTATAGTAAATAGTACGAATTTTCGAACGCAGTAACAAAGAATACACAAACGAACAAAAATCAAACTGTCATTTGTCAGATTTTTCTGAAGAATTAACAAAACAAATTACACGAATAGACCTATTCAGTTTTACCTGTGCAGCGCGCGCATTGTGTGGATAATTAACTTGACATCTAAGCAGGTAAACGGTTCTGACAACTTCAGTTGTCAATGTTGTCATTAAAAACAAGTAAATATAACCTTTATGAACCATTTATTATGAAATCATTAAAATTTTGTGTTTACTGTCCAAAAAGGGAATTAGCCTTAATTTTTTGCAGAAATATAAGAAAGTGTAGGAAAATTAATATGAAAATGCGAGCGATGTGTGTTGTGAAAGGGAGGCGATCGATTGTTCGGATATTTTTCATATTTATGAATCGAGCTAACCTTGTTCTTCCTATGGATGGGCAAATTCGTTCTATTACCCGCAAAAGATTGTCCGTATTATTTCTTTTTCTATAACCCTAATAGGCCCTAAGTACTCTATACTAATAAATAACTATACTTAATTACTTCTAAGGGAATTTCGTCATTTTTTCGACTGAAAAGAAAATTACTGCGGCCCCGTTTACATGCAGGCTTGAGAACTCGGCTCGAGATTTACTTGAGGACCTTGAGGTATCTTTTTCTTCAAGTCAACTCGATCCGGTATCTTTTTTCTTCGTCGAGTCAATTCGATCCGTGTTTACAGATAAGTCGATCTAGGATTCAAGCCGACTTCAAGCCTGCATGTAAACGGGCAACGTTGTTGGGTCTGTCAATCAGCAATGAAAAAGGCCAAAATAGCTATCTCTCTTCCACTCATGTTTGCGCAGATTTTAAATGGATCCGCGCATTGCGCGTGAAAAGTATTTGCTTCTCTTGTTCACTTATGTTGATCTAATAACTCCATCACTCTCTTTCATGAACTGAATAGGTCTATTGCAGTTTGACACAAAACACCTTACTGATAATATTGACGTTGACAAGAATGTTGCCAAATAAATTTTTCAAGACCATTATTTGTGTTTTTAACACGAAAATCGGTTACAATTTTTCCGAATTATCCATTAGGTAATGGAAGAAATGGATAAATCAGAAAATATTTATTGCAATAAATATACAAAAAACGCACATTTTGCGGAGTAAAGAAGAGTAATAGGAAACGTGGCAAACTTGCTAAATGTGACTTCTCTTTGAAACTCTCGCTTTGATTGGAGCAGAGTGTATGACGATTGTGTGACGTTTTTCAAACTTTAAAAATTAATTGCGGCCTTATTTGGCCACAGAAATAAATTAAAATTTCATTACGCGCCTTCTTAGAACACACGGTTTTGAAAAAAAAAATTAAAAAAAAAGTCGTGGTCTTCTCCATTTCGTCTACTCCAAACTGGCTCAGCACACATCAGTTGTATTTTCACTTTTTTCTGAAATGTTCGAGGACGACGATATTCTTTTAGGCTATATTGCCTTAAAGTTAATTACAGACAAGAAACTTGAGAAAAAACGTAGGTTTTGGGTAAGGCCTAGTTTCAAAAAAAGTGCTGTCTATAGAATTAGCCTAAATGCTTTGAATGAAGATGACGTTGATCTCGCTCGTGGCCAATCAACAATTGGAAGCTCTTTCCAAATTCGTTCTGTTTTAATAAAAAAATTTATAAATAAGTTGAAAAAGTCATGCGTCATAAAAAAGTCCTTTTTATATCACTATCTAATAATTGTTATGGCAGTTTTCCATTAAACGGACGAGTTTATGTTTAGTTTTAGTTTCCTGAGACATGGAAAACAAAACTAAAACTGAAACAAAACTGAAACTTCTATATGTACAAAGGATGTCTATATGAAAAAGGATTATATTTGGATAAATTTGACCGCGGGGACCAATTGAATTCCACCCAAATTCGCACCATATGGGAAACCTTTTTATTGTTAATATTACGAAAAAAAGTTATTCATAAAAATTTCTGCATTGTGTAAAAACTAAAATACAATCATCAGATATTAAAATTTTTCAGTCGTATACGAGGTTTGTCAAAAAAATGTGATTTTTGCTCAAGTGTAAAGTACTTTTTTATGGCGTATGACTTTTTCAACTTAATTATAAATTTTTTTATTAAAACACAACGAATTTGAAAGGAGCTTCTAATTGTTGATTGGCCACGAGCGAGATCAACGTCATCTTCATTCAAAGCATTTAGGCTAATTCTATTGACGGGTGGAGTTCAATTGGTCCCCGCGGTCAAATTTACCCAAATATAATCCTTTTTCGACTCGAAAGCTATAAGTCAATTGGTCCCCAATACCGGATTAAAGGTTTCTAGGAAGGACCAATGGGAATATTTATAATTTCAAAATTCTTTGGCAAATTTCGATTATGTATTTTCATTTCGTAGTACAATTTAATGAGGATTTTATGATTACGGGAAAAATTTTTTGACTTCTGTCTTTTTTTTCTATTTCAATATAGGGAAAATCCCATCCCTTCCAGTACACTTCTAGAAAATTAGGTGTACTTTTCATAATAACAAATTTCGATATTGTAAAATATGAAGGTACTTTACTCTTGAGCAAAATTCACACTTTTTGACATACCTCGTATAAGATTGATAAAATTTGATTTTTGATGGTTGCATCTTGGATTTTAGATCATGCGGAACTTTTTGTGAAGAATAACTATTTCGTAAAATTAATAATAAAGTTTCCCATATGTTGCCAACTATTTTTTGAAATCCGTTCGTATATTAAAACTAAAACAATTTTTTTGTACAGAATTTTTCTTTTAATATATATTGTACCAATTGTATATATGTTAAATTACTAATGCTTAGATATTAAATATTTTTTCACACTAAAAGCTGCATTTTGTCCAAATTCTCTCAGCAATGTAAGTATACCAGAAGATGTTAGCCAAATGATAGTTATTCATGCAATGTAAAATCTTATCTAATCGGATTAGGAATATTTTGACCTCGCGGACCAATTAGCCCATTAAATTTTGAAACTGGGGACCAATCGACCTTTAGGATTATGGAAAGCTGCTGACAAAAATGACCGTGGGGACCAATTGACCAACACCGCAAAAAATCTCTTTAATTATTAACTTCAAAACCCTATAACTTCTTTACTAAGCAATTTTGGATATAGGTTAGTTCGGTTAAATTGCCTTATTTTTGTCTCAGCAATCTGTGGTTAAGCCATGTCCCAACCTTTTTGCGACACCCTGTATATGCGCATAATATATTAATAACTGTTGTCGTTTCAGGTACAGTCATCGACCATCTACCGAGAGTCTTCCTCGGCTTCTCCCGCCTGCTAGTGCAATCCTGGTCGCACGAACCGGCCGTCATCCCGGTCTCGAACGTTCTCTATGTCAACGCCACCTTGCAATTCTCCCCGGTTCTAATACAGGCGTACGGCGTCCACGGCCCGGCCAGGACCCGCGTGGTTCCGTTCCCGTTCGCCGGTTCCCGCCGTCGCGACGCCGGCAAGCGGCGGCCGACGGACGAGGCGCCGGCGGCGGCGTTCGCCCGCCACGGCGCCGTCGCCCGGCTGGCGGCCGCCGTCGATTTGGACCGCAATTGCGGATATTTGACGTTCGCCGATATCGGCGTGGTGGATTTCGGGAGAAGAACGGGCGAGGGGTCGGCGGCGGAGGCGGCGCCGCCTCCCGTCAGGCTAGGTAAGCTCGTCTTAGGTAACGGCTTTAATGTTAAGGACGGGTTTAGAATGATTCATTAACGTTTAAAGACAGGTTTAGAGCGACTATTTAACGTTAACGACGGGTTTAGAGTGACTCTTTAACGTTACATCTGGGTTTAGAATGATTCATTAACGTTTAAAGACAGATGTAGAGCGACTCTTTATCGTTAACGACGGGTTTAGAGCGACTCTTTAACGTTAAGGACTGGTTTAGAGTGACTCTTTAACGTTACGGATGGGTTTAGAATGATTCATTAACGTTTAAAGACAGATGTAGAGCGACTCTTTATCGTTAACGACGGGTTTAGAGTGACTCTTTAACGTTAAAGACTGGTTTAGAGTGACTCGTTAACGTTAAAGACTGGTTTAGAGTGACTCGTTAACGTTAAAGACTGGTTTAGAGTGACTCTTTAACGTTACGGATGGGTTTAGAATGATTCATTAACGTTTAAAGACAGATGTAGAGCGACTCTTTATCGTTAACGACGGGTTTAGAGCGACTCTTTAACGTTAAAGACTGGTTTAGAGTGAGTCTTTAACGTTACAGATGGGTTCAGAATGATTCATTAACGTTTAAAGACAGACGTAGAGCGACTCTTTATCGTTAACGATGGGTTTAGAGTGACTCTTTAAAGTTAAAGACTGGTTTAGAGTGACTCTTTAACGTTACAGATGGGTTTAGAATGATTCATTAACGTTTAAAGACAGATGTAGAGCGACTCTTTATCGTTAACGACGGGTTTAGAGCGACTCTTTAACGTTAAGGACTGGTTTAGAGTGACTCTTTAACGTTACAGATGGGTTTAGAATGATTCATTAACGTTTAAAGACAGATGTAGAGCGACTCTTTATCGTTAACGACGGGTTTAGAGCGACTCTTTAACGTTAAAGACTGGTTTAGAGTGAGTCTTTAACGTTACAGATGGGTTCAGAATGATTCATTAACGTTTAAAGACAGACGTAGAGCGACTCTTTATCGTTAACGATGGGTTTAGAGTGACTCTTTAAAGTTAAAGACTGGTTTAGAGTGACTCTTTAACGTTACAGATGGGTTTAGAATGATTCATTAACGTTTAAAGACAGATGTAGAGCGACTCTTTATCGTTAACGACGGGTTTAGAGCGACTCTTTAACGTTAAGGACTGGTTTAGAGTGACTCTTTAACGTTACGGATGGGTTTAGAATGATTCATTAACGTTTAAAGACAGATGTAGAGCGACTCTTTATCGTTAACGACGGGTTTAGAGCGACTCTTTAACGTTAAGGACTGGTTTAGAGTGACTCTTTAACGTTAAAGACTGGTTTAGAGTGACTCTTTAACGTTACGGATAGGTTTAAAATGATTCATTAACGTTTAAAGACAGATGTAGAGTGACTCTTTATCGTTAACGATGGGTTTAACGTTACAGATGGGTTTAGAATGATTCATTAACGTTTAAAGACAGGTTTAAAGCGACTCTTTAACGTTAACGATAGGTTTAGAGTGACTTTAAGACCTAACAAAGTCCATAGTTACTCCAATGTCAAATTGTTAGATTGACTCTTTAGAACTGTACTAGATCATTCTGGACAGTTCTGAAATAATCCATTCATTACGGAACACCCCGTATAAATTATAAACGCTTACTAATTCCAAATTACTGTTCACTTGTAGGTATCAACGATAGATGCGTCCCTAAATCGACTAATAATAATAATAATAATAACAACAACAACAAGAGCGATCCGCTGACGATATCGAACGATAATTTCGATTTTCGACGAGATGATAACGTCGATGATGATGATAAAGCGACTGAGAATCGCGATGAGAAATTGCGATCGCCATTGGAGAATCATTTCGCAGTGACGCCGGACTCGGAAAGCGGTCGGGGATCATCGCCGGCGAACGGTTTCACCAGCAAAGAGGGCTCTGATTTGTTGCGAGAGGAGCTCGATCGATTGGTAAGACAAGACAAGAGATTTTTTAACTCGTTATGTTATTTTATTAAACCTCTAACGACCATACATCAGGGTGTCTCACGACGAGTAAAAACTATCTATATACAGGGTGTTATTTAATAACATGCTAATACTTAAGGGGGTGATTCTTGGACCCATTTTAAGAAAAAAACTCCATATAAACCAATGTCCTAAACTTCTTAACTTTTGAGATAGAGGGTATTAAAGTTTTAAGAAAAAAAAACAATTTTTTACTGTCATTTTCATACCACTTTAAATATTTTTATAAAATTTGGTGTACGGCGTTTATGCATTAAAAAGCATTTTTTGACCCAAAAATCTTTTTTTTTATTTCTAACAGTGGCGTCCCTAC
Organism: Phyllotreta cruciferae; assembly: GCA_917563865.1. Taxonomy (NCBI): domain Eukaryota; kingdom Metazoa; phylum Arthropoda; class Insecta; order Coleoptera; family Chrysomelidae; genus Phyllotreta; species Phyllotreta cruciferae. The sequence continues at coordinate 4,451,131 of OU830620.1, read as the reverse complement.
TGGACCCAGACTTGATATTTTTGAATAAAAAAGTGATACGCCACTGCTATCTCTTAAAATCAAAATTATTTTTCGAATTCTCGTTCAATTTAGAACAAATTCGATTTCTTGATTTTTTTTCGTACAACTCACCGTTTCGCTAAAAAAAATTAAATTCATTCATTCGCATCTCCCTGGACGAATGACGACCAAAATCGATTTATCTAACTCTGGACAATAATTTATTTAAGCGGATAACTTTTAAACGTTGAAATTATGAAATTAAAGTAAAATAAAGAAATAATTTAAATCAGGTGTTGGAAATGTCCGCCGAAAGTGGTATGAAAATGACAGTAAAAAATTGTTTTTTTTCTTCTTAAAACTTTAATACCCCGTATCTCAAAAGTTAAGAAGTTTATGACATAGGTTTATATGAAGTTTTTTTCTTAAAATGGGTCAAAGAATCACCCCCTTAAGTATTGGCATGTTATAAAATAACACCCTGTATGGAAAACTACTTATAGTAGATTAAAGAAATTTTGTAGGTTTAGGTTTTCGAATACGCTCTTTTTAACTAAAATATTTTCAAAGATGGCCGACTTCCGTTTCTACCGGAAGTCGACAGCAGCTTTCTTATTTTAAATGGGACGTCCTGTGTATTTTAGCGTTTTTGGATTCTACTCGATGAGCTGATTATAAAAAGGGGTCACACTTGGTATCTCGGTCTCATAATAAAGACTATACAGCCACTCAAAAATCACAAAATTTTGATTTTAGGTGGCTCTGAAAGCCAAACACTTAAAAATTTTTTGATAAAAATTTCGAAATTCTTGATCACCCTGTATACATTTTATATCATGTCACTAGATAATACTTGAAAAGTTAGGATAGGACCATGTAAGCCGTTTTTCTCGATTTTCAAGTGTTTGGCCTTCAGAGCCACTTAAAATCAAAATTTTGTGATTTATGAGTGTCTGTATAACCATTATTATGAGACCGAGATACCAAGTGTGACCCCTTTTTGTAATCGGCTCATCGAGTTGAATCTAAAAATGCAAAAATATACAGTGTGTTCAGTGTACAGTTGCTGTCGATTTAAAATAAGAAAGTTGCTGTCCACTTCCGCAAGAAACGGAAGTCGGCCATCTTTGAAAATATTTTAGTTAAAAAGAGCGTATTCGAAAACCTAAACCTACAAATTTTCATTAATCTACTATAAGTACTTTTCCACATACAGATAGTTTTCACTCGTCGTGAGACACCCTGTATGGCACACTAGATATTATTAGTGTCATTTTTGACAGATTGCGTTTCATGGTATATACAGGGTGTCCCGTAAGGAATGGTTAATATTTTAATGGTAGATTCAGGACCATAAAATATGAATATTTTACTAAATAACTATGATACAGAGCGTTGAAGTTAAAATTTATTTTTCGTTTTTGCAATAATTTATTATTATTTAACGTATTGACTTGAAATTTGGAATGGTTATATTTTGAAGTTAGTAAATGGTAAAGTAAATTAAATAGATACCGTGGCTAGAATATTTTAAATGCAAAAATCTCGATATAGGCTCAATTTATGTTATTAAAACAAGTATACCTTTTTTAATAAAATTCTTAATAAAGGAACTATTGCAAAAAAACGATAAATAAATTTTTACTTTAACACCCTGTATCTTAGTAGTAGATAAAATTTGATCCAATAGTTATTTGGTAAAATATTCATATTTTGAGGTCCTCAATCTATGGCTAAAATATTTACCATTCCTTACGGGACACCCTGTATAGTGAAAACCGATTTTTTGATCTTCCAATTTTTACACTGAATACGGGCCGTTGTATACAGGGTGTCTCACGACTAGTTAAAACTATCTGTATATATTTGGAAAGTAAATTGACAAAATAAGTTGAGTTTGCTCAGTAAAAAATTTTCGTAAGGGCTTCCGTTTTCAAGATACGGGATATTGAAAAAATAATAATTTATACACATTTTTTACGATGATATCGAAAGTACTGGCTTGATTGTAATGAAATTTTGAACAAATATGTTTTAGAAGCTATCGCATCGTATAAATTTGTTTTTATATCTGCCTCTCATAGAGGGCGCTAGTTGCACGGTTCGTACTGAGTTGTTTTTACAATAACTTTTTTGAGGGTAAATTTTCAAGTCCAAATTTTATGTGAACTCAAACATCATTCAATTTTACACCAATAAGGTACTCTTGGTAAAACTCGATACTGCGTACCGTTTTCGAAATATTTTTATTTGAAATTGATGAAGCAATAACTGATGCTGGTATAAAGTAAGTATTTTTAAGTAACAATTGCCTATTTATTAAAAAACTCAAACAATTTCATTATTCTAATGCTAAAATTATTGATTCAAAAAGGGATAGAATTGTGTATTGGTGAAAACGGAGGACATTTTGAACACTTACTCAACTGATTTAATATTTCATGTTTTTAATCAAATTAATTTTAATTTTTTGATGTAATTCTTTTTTTAGTTAATTATTTTAGCATTAGAATAATGTAATTGTTTTTTGTTTTCAATAAATAGGCAATAAAAAAATACTTACTTTATACCAGCATCTGTTATTGCTTCATCATTTTCAAGCCAAAATATTTCGAAAACGGTACCCAGTATCGAGTTTTACCAAGAGTACCTTTTTGGTGTAAAATTAAATGATGTTTGAGCTCACATAAAATTTGAACTTGAAAATTTATCCTCAATAAAGTTATTGTAAAAATAACTCAATACGAACCGTGCAACTAGCGCCCTCTATGAGAGGCAGATATAAAAACAAATTTATACGATGCGATAGCTTCTAAAACATATTTGTTCAAAATTTCATTACAATCAAGCCAGTAGTTTCGACATAATCGTAAAAAATGTGTAAAAATTATTTTTTTTCAATACCCTGTATCTTGAAAACGGAAGCCCTTACGAAATTTTTTTACTGAGCAAACTCAACTTATTTTGTCATGTTCTACCTCTCCTAGAAAGGGGGTCACCTTTTTTTGAAACACCCTGTATATTAGTCAATAAGGTGAGTCTTTCAAAAATATTTTGACAGTCATAGCACTTCCGGTTGTCGGCAACTCTCTTATACGGACACCCTGTATAATTATGCATTTTTAGATTGTACTCGGTGGCTGATTAGAAAAACGGGTCATACATGGTATCTCGGTCTTATAATAAAGGCTATACAGCCACTTAAAAGTCACAAAATTTTGAATTTAGGTGGTTAAAATAGTGAATTTATTTTCGCAGGTTCTGGACGATAACGTGACGGGCCGGCTCGGTTTGGAATTGGTCGCGAAAACCGAGGAAATTATGGAAAATCGCTTTTCCTTGGACGGCTTGGCCAGTCCGGCCGACGAGAATATCAACATGTTCGATAGGGAAAGCGACAAAATCGAGCCGAAAATAGAGGAAAAATCCGACGAAAATTCCCCCGAGGTACGATAGAACTATTTTCAATCGGAAAAACCTTCCTTTAACCAAGAAAACTTCGTTAATTTACTATACTCGAATGCCGAATCACTTGGCAGTGACGTCACCGAGTCTAGCGAATCGCAGTGCTCCATTTTCTGTCAATAAGTATTACCCACCAATAATAGCTCTCTCTGAACAGTGACGTCAGTGCCAAGTGATTCGGCATTCGAGTCTAGCATATTTTATTTGCCAATTTTTGAAATTTCAATCCAAATATTGCCATATTCGGCCATATTTGGCCATTCTTCTCGACGTTCTTTTTTAAATTGAAATAATTCTCGTGAATATTTGGTAAACATTCATTTACCTACTGTCATTAATTAACAAAACTTTTAATTTTCAATTAAATTGTCTAAATAGCGCGAATTGACAATAATATTAACAATACGCGGGTTGCTTTTTCTTTTTAGAAGAGTTTTGAACCCTTCAAAATGTATTAGAACTATCCAGAACGGTTTAGAATGCTTCAGTGTAAATTAGAACTGTCCAAAACAATTTAGAACGCGAACAGTTCTAGATGAACCTGAAGGGTTCTGTACTGTTCTAAATTATCCTGAAGGATTCTATACTGTCTTGGTCAGTTCTAGTTCATACTGAAGGGCTCAATATTGTTTTGGATATTTCTGAAGTTTATCCTGAACGGTTCTGTAGTGTTTTGAACAGTTGTAGTTTATCCTGAAGGGTCCTAGACAGTTCTAATTCATACTGAAATGTTATAAATTGTTCTGAATAGTTCTACAGTTCATTTTTGAATCGTTCTTAAATTGTCCTGGACAGTTCTAGTTCATACTGAAGTGTTCTAAATTATTCTGGATAATTCTACGTTTTGTCTTGAACGGTTCTGTAGTGTCCTGGACAGTTGTAGGTAATCCTTGAGGTTTCTATACTGTTTTGAACAGTTTTAGTTCATATTGAATCGTTTTTTGTATTCATACTGAAATGTTAAAAATTGTTCTGGATAGTTCTATAGTTCATTTTGAATCGTTCTCACATCGTCCTGGACAGTTCTTCATACTAAAGTGCTCTAAATTATTCTGGATAATTCTACGTTTATCCAGAATGGTTCTGTAGTGTTCTGGACGGTTGTAGGTAATCCTTGAGGATTCTATACTGTTTTGAACCGTTGTAGTTTATCCTGAAGGGTTCTATACTGTTCTAGACAGTTCTAAACTCTAAGTGTTCTAAAGTATTCTGGATAATTCCACGTTTATCTTGAACAGTTCTGCAGTGTTATTAGATAATTAAGAAGATATTAAGTTTTTTTTTTGATTTAGGTGTGGACGCTTTTAGACTGCCATTTTGGGATTCCTTTGTTCGACGCCGACGCCAATACGCAAATCTGTGATAGCATCGTTTACGGCGGTCTAACCGAAACCGACAGGTGAGATACGGATCCCCTATATATCCTGTATATATAAACAACTAAATTCGTTAATAATTTCCAGCCTGGAAAAGTTGGTGGAATCCGGCAGAAAATTGGGATTGTCGCTGTTGGAATTCATATCGCAATGTCAGGTAATGATGTAATGGAGAAGACCACGACTTTTTTTTTAATTTTTTTTTTTCAAAACCGTGTGTTCTAAGAAGGCGCTTAATGAAATTTTTATTTTTTTCTGTTGCCAAATAAGGCCGAAATTAATTTTTAAAGTTTGAAAAACGTCACACAATCGTCATACACTCTGCTCCAATCAAAGCGAGAGTTTCAAAGAGAAGTCACATTTAGCAAGTTTGCCACGTTTCCTATTACTCTTCTTTACTCAGCAAAATGTGCGTTTTTTGTATATTTATTGCAATAAATATTTTCTGATTTATCCATTTCTTCCATTACCTAATGGATAATTCGATATATTAATATAGAAATAACATCTTCATCTGTATAAATTGTAACCGATTTTCGTGTTAAAAACACAAATAATGGTCCTGAAAAATTTATTTGGCAACATTCTTGTCAACTTCAATATTATCAGTAAAGTGTTTTGTGCCGAACTGCAATTCGTGTAATTTGTTTTGTGCAATTTTCAGAAAAATTTGATAAATGACAGTTTGATTTTTGTTCGTTTGTCTATTCTTTGTTACTGCGTTCGAAAATTCATACTATTTACTATACAACAAGACGTGAGTGGTTTATGATTGGTTGATAACCCGAAATTTTTAAATTTCAAAGGATTATATCTTTTTAATTATAACACATTTTGAGCAACTGAAAACGGTTTTGAGCTCTAATAAATCATTTCTAATCGTATCTTTTGCCGAAATCCGCATATCTCATATCGTGGTCTTCTCCATTATTTTTATTATCACGTCGACTGGGGGGTCTATACAGGGTGATTATTGGAAGAATTTCGTGAATGGCTCTGTATAAATTTATGGAATTTTGTATACAAGGGTGAAATGATATATATTCGAAAATGGTCGACTTCCGTTTATACCGGAAGTTGACCGTTACTTCGTTGATTTACATAGGACATCCTGTATAATTTTGCATTTTTAGATTCTACTCGATGAGTTGATTATAAAAAGGGGTCATAATTGGTCTCGAATAATGGCTATACAGATTAATTCTAAATTAGACGATTTTTCAAATGAACAATTTAAATAGTCATTCTAAAATGGTTCTGGATAGTTCTAGTTTATCCTGGACCGTTTCAAACCGTCCAGAATTTGTTCTAAATTATTTTATACTGTTCTAAATGGTTCTAAGAGCATTGAACTGTTTCAAATGGTTCTGGACAACTAAAAGGGTTCTAAATGGTTCTGGACAACTAAAAGGGTTCTAAATGGTTCTGGACAACTAAAAGGGTTCTAAATGGTTCTGGACTGTTCTAAATGATTCTGAAGATTCCTAAAATGTCCTAAGAATATCCTGAATTGATTCAAATGATCCTATAGTCAATTTTAAAACGGTTCTAGATGATTCTGGACAGTTCTAATGCGTTCTGGATCGATTTTTCCAATGAAAAGTTCTAAATAGTCATTCTAAAATGGTTCTGGATAGTTCTAGTTTGCGCTGGACCATTCCAAATAGTCCCGAATTTGTACTAATTGATTTTATACTGTTCTAAACAATTCTAAGAGCATCCTGAACTGTTTTAAATGGTTCTGGTGAACATAAAACGGTTCTAAATGATTATTCTATCTCTTGATAATCTTTTATCCCGAATCGATTCAAATGATTCAAATGATCCTAGTCAATTCTAAAACGGTTCTAGGTGATTTAGGACAGTTCTAATGCGTTCTGGGTGGATTTTTCAAATAAAAAGTTCTAAATAGTCATTCTAAAATGGTTTTGGATAGTTCTAGCTTATCCTGGACTGTTCCAAATAATCCTGAATTTGTCCTAAATGATTTTGTACTGTTCTAAATGGTTCTAACAGCATCCTGAACTGTTTCAAATGGTTCTAGTGAACTCTAAATGGTTCTGGACAGTCCTAAAATGTTCCAAGCTTATTCTGAATTCATTCAAATGATCCTAGTCAGTTCTAAAAACGGTTCTAGATCTAGATGATTCAGGATAGTTTTAATGCGTTCTGGAACAGTTAGAACAGGTTAGAGAGCCACCCAAATTCACAATTTTGTGATTTTTTTAAGTAGAGACTAAGATTATGAACCCTTTTTGTAATCTGGTCATCGAGTAGGATCTAAAAAAATGCAAAAATATACAGGATGTCCCATATAAAATAACGCAGTTACGGTCAACTTAAACTCTATGTATTCATACAGGTTTTCTTTTTCTAGTACCGTCCCGGCGAGAAAATGGGAATTTTGAAAAGGGGCCGACTGGTCCCGCTTCCGAAATACAATTTGGTCTTCGACAACGGTCGAGTGAGCGAATGGACTGGAAAATAAAATAAAACTGGATACAATTCCAAATATTCCAATAGAAACGTCCCGGAGAATGAGAATGTTTGTACATTAAGTTAAGTTTTAAGTATTTTTTGTAGGAAAATTTTATTTCCTGTTTTGAAAGCATTTTGTTAGAAAGGTTGACGATTTTATTTACACAAAAAAGAATAATTACTTAATACGCGTTAGTTAGTTTTAATGCTTTCATATAATTTTTTGTTTTTGTTTTTTTATTTTAATCGTACAGTATTATTAAAAAAAAACTATCATTCCCTTTTATTTGTTGTAAAATTTTAGATTTTTAATAAATTTTAATTTTCGAAATTAACGCAGCAGGCGTATTGGTTCGTTTTTATGTGTACCGAAAAGGAAATAAGACAAGTTTTACACCAAGAAGAAATATTTATAACATGTAAGATGTAAAATGTGTACACGTTTAAAGTTTTATACAACAGGATATTAAAAAATATTTCAATAGAAAAATCTTCGTACAAAAAAAAATTGTACGAGATTTACAGTTACAATATAAGAAGAAATTAGTTACAGTATAATATATACAGAGTGACCCACGGTGAATGGCAGGTTAAACGTTTTGAGAGAATAGGATAGTTGTGAAAATTTGGTTATTCTAAACCAAATAATATTTAAATTAAAAAAATGTTAAAATTTATATAATATAATTTTTTTATTTGGTAAATAATTGGTTATTTATGTTATTTATCCTGTTCTATTGATATAAAAATATTTTTAATGCTACGGCGTTGCCACTTCTACCAAAAAGTAGCATCAACTTTCATATTTTAAATGGGATAACCCGTATATTTTTGCATATTTAGATTCTACTCCATGAGCTGATTACAACAAAGTGCCACTTGATATATTGCTCTTTAAATAAAGGCTATGCAGCCACTTAAAGATTACAATATTTTGAATGTGGGCGACTCTAACATGTTCTAACCGTTCCAGAGCGCATTAGAACTGTACTGAATCATCTAGAACCGTTTTAGAACTGACTAGGATCATTTGAACCAATTCGGGATAATCTTAAAACATTTTAGAACTGTCCAGAATCATTTAGTACAGTCCCGAACCATTTAGAACCGTTTTAGAGTTCACTAGAACCAATTGAAACAGTTTAGGATGCTCTTAGAACCATTTAGAACAGTGTAAAATCATTTATAACAAATCCAGGACTGTTTGGAACGGTTCAGGATAAACTAGAACTATCCAGAGCCATTTCAGGATGACATTTTAGGACTGTCCAGAATCATTTAGAACCGTTTTAGAGTTCGCTTGAACCATTTGAAACAGTTCAGGATGCTCTTAGAACCAACAGTACAAAATCATTTAGAACAAATACAGGACCATTTGGAACGGTCTAGGACAAACTAGAACTGTCCAGAACCATTTTTAAATGATTATTTAGAACATTTGAAAAATCGACCCAGAACGCATTAGAACTGTCCTGAATCATTTAGAACCGTTTTAGAACTGACTTCTTTTGAATCAATTCGGGATAATCTTGGATCATTTTAGGGCTGTCCAGAATCATTTAGAACCGTTTAAGAGTTCGCTAGAACCATTTGAAACAGTTTAGGATGCTCTTAGAACCATTTAGAACAGTGTAAAATCATTTAGAACAAATTTAAGACGGTTTGGAGCTGTCCAGGATAAACTAGAACTATCCAGAACCACTTCAGAATGACTATTTAGAACTTTTCATTTGAAAAATCGATTAATTTAAAATTAATCTCTGTAGCCTTTATTATGAGACCAAGATACCAAGTGTGAACCCTTTTTGTAATCAGCTCATCGAGTTGAATCTAAAAATGCAAAAATATGCAGTGTGTCATTAAAAAAATCAAAGTTGTTGCTACTTTTCGCTAGAAGTGGCAACGCCGCAGCTTTAAAAATATTTTTAAGATCAGATAGAACAGGATCAATAACTTAAATGACCAATTTTCTCAACGATCCTATTCTCTCTCAAAACGTCTAACCTGCCATCCACCGGGGACCACCCTTTGTAAATAAATATATTTATATATTTATATAACATGCAAAATTTCAAGAAGAACCGCGTCTTTCGAAAGTAAAAACCTCTTACATCGGCTTCGAAATCGAAATATATTAACAAGCCTTTATTTGGTTAAATACAGAGCGTCCCAATTAATGGGAAAATGTGGGAAATCTCTCGTATCCAGATAATATATGAAAAAATAAGTTGAAAGACAAGTTCCTATAAAGTCTTTCCCTTCCTACGGGGATAAATGTCCCCGAAGAACGCCGCCTGGAAATATGCAGGTTTTCCTCTGGATCGGAGAGATTTCCCACATTTTCCGGGACACCCTGTAGAATAGAATTATCACGGATCGGCTTTAAATTGGCCACTTTTCTCCACTTAAACACCCACCATTCCGTTTCTTTCACCAAAGAAACCCAACATAACCGAATTAAACTCCCATCTCAAAGCCTACTTACTAGGTCACCGCTTTCTCGTAAGTAGGCGGCGGGGAATCCCTGATGACGTGCACGGTACTCAAATCGCTGCCGCCCCTCGGAGACAACATCACGGCAACGTGGTAAGGCGGAGGCGGCAACTCCGCGGCGACGGCGGTGTTTGCGTTTACCGTATTGTTTCTTTGTTCTGCTTCTTCGTGCTCTTGCTACAAAAAAATAAAACATTTTTGGAATTTTTTTATTCTACAAAACTTGTAGATTATTGATTTTTTGATAAAATAGTGAAAATTTGGATTTTCTATCTCAAATCAATTTCGAGATAATTCAAGTTTTTCAGAGAATAGCACTAGAAATTGTTTTGTTTCATGTACATTGTGACCAAAAAATAAGAATATTTTGGAAATTTGGTCCTTTTTCGAAATTATTTATTCTTCAATACTTGTAGAAAATTATTTTTTCGATAAAATGGTGAAAGTTTGGATTTTCTATTTCAAAAAAATTACGAGATAATTTAAGTTTTTCATGGAATAGCACTAGAAATTTGTTTTTTGTTTCACGTATATTATGACAAAAAAGTCCGAATATCTCGGAAATTTGGTCCTTTTTCGAAATTTTTTATTCTTCAATACTTGTAGAAAATTGTTTTTTCGATAAAATGGTGAAAGTTTGGATTTTCTATTTCAAAAAAATTACGAGATAATTTAAGTTTTTCATGGAATAGCACTAGAAATTTGTTTTTTGTTTCATGTATATTATGACAAAAAAGTCCGAATATCTCGGATATTTGGTCCTTTTTCGAAATTTTTTATTCTTTAAAATTTGTGGACGATGGGTTTTTCAACAAAATAGAGAAAATTTGAATTTACAATCTCAAATCAATTTCGAGATAATTCAAGTTTTTCAGAGAATAGGACTAGAAATTTGTTCTTTGTTTCATGTACATTGTGACAAAAAAATAAGAATATTTTGGAAATTTGGTCCTTTTTCGAAATTTTTTATTCTTCAATACTTGTAGAAAATTGTTTTTTCGATAAAATGGTGAAAGTTTGGATTTTCTATTTCAAAAAAATTACGAGATAATTTAAGTTTTTCATGGAATAGCACTAGAAATTTGTTTTTTATTTCATGTACATTGTGACAAAAAAATAAGAATATTTTGGAAATTTGGTCCTTTTTCGAAATTTTTTATTCTTCAATACTTGTAGAAAATTGTTTTTTCGATAAAATGGTGAAAGTTTGGATTTTCTATTTCAAAAAAATTACGAGATAATTAAAGTTTTTCATGGAATAGCACTAGAAATTTGTTTTTTGTTTCATGTATATTATGACAAAAAAGTCCGAATATCTCGGATATTTGGTCCTTTTTCGAAATTTTTTATTCTTTAAAATTTGTGGACGATGGGTTTTTCAACAAAATAGAGAAAATTTGAATTTACAATCTCAAATCAATTTCGAGATAATTCAAGTTTTTCAGAGAATAGGACTAGAAATTTGTTCTTTGTTTCATGTACATTGTGACAAAAAAATAAGAATATTTTGGAAATTTGGTCCTTTTTCGAAATTTTTTATTCTTCAATACTTGTAGAAAATTGTTTTTTCGATAAAATGGTGAAAGTTTGGATTTTCTAGTTCAAAAAAATTACGAGATAATTTAAGTTTTTCATGGAATAGCACTAGAAATTTGTTCTTTGTTTCATGTACATTGTGACAAAAAAATAAGAATATTTTGGAAATTTGGTCCTTTTTCGAAATTTTTTATTCTTCAATACTTGTAGAAAATTGTTTTTTCGATAAAATGGTGAAAGTTTGGATTTTCTATTTCAAAAAAATTACGAGATAATTTAAGTTTTTCATGGAATAGCACTAGAAATTTGTTTTTTATTTCATGTACATTGTGACAAAAAAATAAGAATATTTTGGAAATTTGGTCCTTTTTCGAAATTTTTTATCTTCAATACTTGTAGAAAATTGTTTTTTCGATAAAATGGTGAAAGTTTGGATTTTCTATTTCAAAAAAATTACGAGATAATTTAAGTTTTTCATGGAATAGCACTAGAAATTTGTTTTTTATTTCATGTACATTGTGACAAAAAAATAAGAATATTTTGGAAATTTGGTCCTTTTTCGAAATTTTTTATTCTTCAATACTTGTAGAAAATTGTTTTTTCGATAAAATGGTGAAAGTTTGGATTTTCTATTTCAAAAAAATTACGAGATAATTTAAGTTTTTCATGGAATAGCACTAGAAATTTGTTTTTTATTTCATGTACATTGTGACAAAAAAATAAGAATATTTTGGAAATTTGGTCCTTTTTCGAAATTTTTTATTCTTCAATACTTGTAGAAAATTGTTTTTTCGATAAAATGGTGAAAGTTTGGATTTTCTATTTCAAAAAAATTACGAGATAATTTAAGTTTTTCATGGAATAGCACTAGAAATTTGTTTTTTATTTCATGTACATTGTGACAAAAAAATAAGAATATTTTGGAAATTTGGTCCTTTTTCGAAATTTTTTATTCTTCAATACTTGTAGAAAATTGTTTTTTCGATAAAATGGTGAAAGTTTGGATTTTCTATTTCAAAAAAAATACGAGATAATTTAAGTTTTTCATGGAATAGCACTAGAAATTTGTTTTTTATTTCATGTACATTGTGACAAAAAAATAAGAATATTTTGGAAATTTGGTCCTTTTTCGAAATTTTTTATTCTTCAATACTTGTAGAAAATTGTTTTTTCGATAAAATGGTGAAAGTTTGGATTTTCTATTTCAAAAAAATTACGAGATAATTTAAGTTTTTCATGGAATAGCACTAGAAATTTGTTTTTTATTTCATGTACATTGTGACAAAAAAATAAGAATATTTTGGAAATTTGGTCCTTTTTCGAAATTTTTTATTCTTCAATACTTGTAGAAAATTGTTTTTTCGATAAAATGGTGAAAGTTTGGATTTTCTATTTCAAAAAAATTACGAGATAATTTAAGTTTTTCATGGAATAGCACTAGAAATTTGTTTTTTATTTCATGTACATTGTGACAAAAAAATAAGAATATTTTGGAAATTTGGTCCTTTTTCGAAATTTTTTATTCTTCAATACTTGTAGAAAATTGTTTTTTCGATAAAATGGTGAAAGTTTGGATTTTCTATTTCAAAAAAATTACGAGATAATTTAAGTTTTTCATGGAATAGCACTAGAAATTTGTTTTTTATTTCATGTACATTGTGACAAAAAAATAAGAATATTTTGGAAATTTGGTCCTTTTTCGAAATTTTTTATTCTTCAATACTTGTAGAAAATTGTTTTTTCGATAAAATGGTGAAAGTTTGGATTTTCTATTTCAAAAAAATTACGAGATAATTTAAGTTTTTCATGGAATAGCACTAGAAATTTGTTTTTTATTTCATGTACATTGTGACAAAAAAATAAGAATATTTTGGAAATTTGGTCCTTTTTCGAAATTTTTTATTCTTCAATACTTGTAGAAAATTGTTTTTTCGATAAAATGGTGAAAGTTTGGATTTTCTATTTCAAAAAAATTACGAGATAATTTAAGTTTTTCATGGAATAGCACTAGAAATTTGTTTTTTATTTCATGTACATTGTGACAAAAAAATAAGAATATTTTGGAAATTTGGTCCTTTTTCGAAATTTTTTATTCTTCAATACTTGTAGAAAATTGTTTTTTCGATAAAATGGTGAAAGTTTGGATTTTCTATTTCAAAAAAAATACGAGATAATTTAAGTTTTTCATGGAATAGCACTAGAAATTTGTTTTTTATTTCATGTACATTGTGACAAAAAAATAAGAATATTTTGGAAATTTGGTCCTTTTTCGAAATTTTTTATTCTTCAATACTTGTAGAAAATTGTTTTTTCGATAAAATGGTGAAAGTTTGGATTTTCTATTTCAAAAAAATTACGAGATAATTTAAGTTTTTCATGGAATAGCACTAGAAATTTGTTTTTTATTTCATGTACATTGTGACAAAAAAATAAGAATATTTTGGAAATTTGGTCCTTTTTCGAAATTTTTTATTCTTCAATACTTGTAGAAAATTGTTTTTTCGATAAAATGGTGAAAGTTTGGATTTTCTATTTCAAAAAAAATACGAGATAATTTAAGTTTTTCATGGAATAGCACTAGAAATTTGTTCTTTGTTTCATGTATATTGTGACAAAAAAATAAGAATATCTCGGATATTTGGTCCTTTTTCGAAATTTTTTATTCTTTAAAAGTTGTGAACGATGGTTTTTTCAACAAAATGGAGAAAATTTGAATTTTCAATCTCAAATCAATTTCGAGATAATTCATGTTTACGGTAATTAATAAATTAGATATACACGTCGGCCATGTCGGACCGCTGCAATTTAGTGAGCAGTACAGTTAATTATGTTACAATGTATCGAACAAAGAGAGCATATATGATACTCTGACGCGCTGAAGCTACGCCTGCTCTATGTTGTACTATCGAAAATATTTTCTATTCTCACTACCTTACATTTTAATTGTGAGCCTCTTAAGAGACTGTATAGTAATTACTATACAGTGTACCGACAAAAATTTTCCACTCTGTATAGGACACCAATGAGATGTATTCGATGAGATGTATTCGAGGTTACCTCTTCGATGATTCTCATGATAGGAGTGTCCGTTCGATTGGCTGGCGGCGAAAACGAGGCCACTGCTTCACACAAAGAAATCAAGCCGCCCAACATTAGAGCCACCACTAGCAAGGAGACGAACACTAGCACCTCCACGCCTATGTTGATCTACACATTAACAATTTTAGTTTAAGTAACAACTCCCATTAACAATTAGTGGGTTAAAAAAGAAGATTAAATAGATCGGGCACTGTTCCATTATACCCCTCGCAATCTTCATAAATAGTAGAAAGAAATTGCAAAATACTCTATTACTATTACTACTACTACAAGAAACTGTTTATAGGCAAGAACGCATTAGAACTGTCCTGAATTATGTAGAACCATTTTAGAACTGACTAGGATCAATTCAGGATAATCTTAGAATGTTTTGGGACTGTTCAGAATCATTTAGAACAGTACAGAACTCTTTAGAACCGCTTTAGAGTACACTGGAACCATTTGAGACAGTTCAGGAACCATTTAGAACAGTGTAAAATCATTTAGAACAAAACCAGGACTGTTTAGAACTGTCCAGGATAATCTACTATCTCGAACTACCCAGAACCATTTTAGAAAGACTATTTAGAACTTTTCATTTGAAAAATGGACCCAGAACGCATTAGAACTGCCCTGAACCATCTAGAACCGTTTTAGAACAGACTAGGATCATTTGAATCAATTTGAGATAAACTTGGAACATTTTAGGCCTATCCAGAATCATTTATAACAATACTGAACCATTTGAGAGTTCACTAGAACCATTAGAAACAATTCAAGATGCTCATAGAACTATTTAGAACAATATAAAAACATTTAGAACAAATCCAGGACTATTTGGAACGATCTAGGATTAACTAGAACTATCCAGAACCATTTTAGAATGACTACATAGAACTTTTCATTTGAGAAATAGTCCCAGAACGCATTAAAACTGTCCTGAATCATCTAGAACCGTTTTAGAACTGACTAGGAACATTTGAATCAATTCAGGATAAGTTTGGATCATTTTAGGACTGTCCAGAATCGTTTACAACAGTCCAGAACCATTTAGAACTGTTCTAGAGTTCACTAGAAACATTTGAAACCGTTCAGGTGGCTCTTAGAACCATTTGGAGCAATACAAAATCATTTAGAACAAACTGGACTATTTGGAACAGTCTAGGACAAACTAGAACTATCCAGAACCGTTTTTAAATGACTATTTAGAATTTTTCATTTGACAAATCGACCCAGAACGCTTTAGAACTGCCCTGAATCATCTAGAACTATTATAGAACTGACTAGAATCATTTGTCATCAATTCAGGACAATCATAGAACATTTTAGGACTGTCCACAATCATTTAGAACAGTCCAGAACCATTTAGAACCGTTTTAGAGTTCACTAGAACCATTTGAGAAAGTTCAGGATGCTCTTAGAACCATTTGGAACAGTATACAACCATTTAGAACAAATTCAGGACAATTTGGGACGATCCAGGATAAACTAGAACTATCCAGAACCATTTCAGAATGACTATTTAGAACTTTTTATTTGAAAACTCGACCCAGAACGCATTAGAACTGCCCTGAATCATCTAGAACCATTTTAGAACTGACTAGGATCATTTGAATCAATTGAATCAAAAATCGATTAATTTAGAAGTAATCTGTATAGTTTTTAAGCGAAGGTGGAGTAGACAAAGTAGAGTAGTAATTCCTGCTCCATATAGCCAAATACTCTACTACTACTTCTAATCTACTAATACTACTGCTAAAACTATCCTACTACTGCTACCAGAGAATATCTAACTATAAAGAAGCGAAAGTCGGCGAATTTCCTTTGATGTTTCATAGTACAAAATTTTCTGACAGCGCTTGACAGAGAATACCTTTATCACATACACTGAGAAATATAATCGAATTAATGTTGTGTAGAGAACATCGATACACTAAAAAAAGTGTAGAAATTGTTACTTTATAAAATTTATAAACGCATCAAAAATGTGTCAAGTGCAAGTCTAGACACCAAAATTGCGTTTCCTAAAACAAACACATAAATATAAAGTTAATTACGCGCGGTAGAAGGAACGTGAGAAGGCGATCTTTTTTCAAAAATATGAAAACTGCTATAATCTGCTTAGTACGACATCTATTGCATCTAATCACAATTCCTTCGTTTGACGTTAAACTCATCTACAGTGACGCATGCGCATTCAAACTTTGAACCACATAATTCGCCGAGTTTCGCTTCTTTATAGTTAGATATTCTCTGCTGCTACTACAAGCTGTTTCTTGTAGAGAAGCAAAAATAGGGCAAGTAGAGCAGATAGAGTTACCTACTCGATAGATACCTAGATAGAGTTACTGCTTTTTGCTATTTTTACTTCTCTACTTTCCCTTCTCAGCAAGAAACAGCGTGCTCTACTACATACTACTACTACTACTCTCTACTTTACTACTACTACTCC
The DNA here is from genome assembly GCA_917563865.1 of Phyllotreta cruciferae. Lineage (NCBI taxonomy): Eukaryota > Metazoa > Arthropoda > Insecta > Coleoptera > Chrysomelidae > Phyllotreta > Phyllotreta cruciferae. Next base: position 4,434,253 of record OU830620.1, on the reverse strand, counting down.
TCACTACAAGTGTTCCTAGTACACACACTATAGCTATTTCTTGAGGATTCTTGGGGGTATAATGGAACAGTAGCGAACGATTGTAATTACCCCCGTGAAAATAATATTTGGCCCCCGCTAGGAAGAACATGATCAAAGCGAAGAAAATCCACACTCCACATTTAAGCCTGTAGGTGGGCGACACGTTGTCCCGCCGGCCGGGATCCGAGTCGGGGGCCTCCCCCGATCTGGGGGCGTTCCGCAGACGATGCCCATCGGCGTTACTAAAACCACAAAAATTGTTAAAATCTCTTTCAACTCTTGGCTACATATTGAATTACTTGTAATGCACGGAGGCGGAAGGTAGCTGGGCCAACGGGGGCAGCCTGCCGTTGCATCCGGATCGTCCGTTGGCGCGCAAGCCGCCCTCGATCGACTGGAATCGGTGCACCGGAGTGACCATCGGCTTGGGATAGAAACTGCCGCACGAACCCCTCGGGCTCCTTCCGTAACCTTAAACCCCAACGGCTTCGTGTGAGGTACTGAATGGGCGATTAAAATTGTGTTCGAGTGTCTACGATACGTGTACGTGTTAATCGATTGGAGTAGGGTAATTACCTGAAAACGACGGCGGGATCTGTCGAGTGTTAAATCCACATCTTTGACTACGTTTGTCTATCCAAAAATGCATGTGTAAAAAGGGTTTGCTGTAGGTTTACTTTATACACATATACCTAAGATGTATACACATTTTTGTGCGCATTTTAAACTAAAATTAACAGGTTTCGGCGTGATTTACTAATTGTCACCCGTAGAGAATAATTTTATACCGCAATTACATGTATTTAGTTAGAAAATTGGCTTGTTTTAAGCAATAAATTAGTATTTTGTTGTTTATTTACATCGATTTGTGTAGTGTAAATTTTGACATCTGAATGACGTACGTCAAAAGTCCAACAAAAAGTGTATAAAGAGTTGTCTAACTTCAGGAATGCTTGGATCCCAGGTCGATCCTGAGAAAACACTAAACATGGATCGAGTTGATTACTCGACAAAGAAAGAAGATACCGGATCGATTTGACTCGACGAAGAAAAAATATACCGGATCCCCCGAGTCAATCCCGATCCGACCACTGGATCCCGCATGTTAAAGGGGTAATGCAGGCTTGAGAGATCGGATCCAGATTGACTTGAGGTATCTTTCTCTTCGTCGAGTCAACTCGATCCGATATCTTTTATCTTCGTCGTGTAGGCAACTCGATCCGTGTTTAGTGTTTATAGAGAGTCGATCTAGGATTCAAGCCCGCGTGTAAACGGGGTAAAAAAGTATTTTGTTGTTTATTTACATCGATTTGTGTAAATTTTGACATCTGAATGACGTACGCCAAGGGTCAATTTGACAAACTTTTAAAGTGTATACTGAGTTGCCTTATTTCAGGAATTAATTTTTCGCACATTTTATAAAAAAACAAAGTCACTTTCAAAGTTATATCTTATCGGGCACGTGGGATTACGAAAAACCGCAACGTACAAATCAAATTACTCTTTAATAGTCTTAATTCACCAGTATGGTGTAGATTTATAGTAATTTATCTAAATGAAAAATATAACAATTTAAAAAATTCACAACACATCGATTATTGTACATAAATTAAACGTTGCGAAAGCTCGAAAGGCCCCGCGAGCTCGACGACACAGGACTCGCCGAAAAATACAAAATAAAGAGGGGACATTTCGAGCTTCCTTAAGATGTAGAAATCGTTAATGATGGGTCTTTTATTTTGGCGCAAAACAGAAATTAATGATGGTAAAAAAAAACGTGAATCAGTCGCTAGTCCACTAACTTGTCGTGATTAACTGTGATTGTTCGCGCCTGCTTTGACTTTCCTCTGTCTCGGGCTGACCGGCTTGCTTTTCGGGGACTTCTGCAGTATTTCTTTGTCTAAAAATAACAATTTTTATGAAGACAAAACACATTCGTACGATTCGAAATACTCACTTAAATTAGCGAGCGTCTGCTTCGGCAACCAATCGTAATCCACGTTATTCGGATTACTGGTACCGGTTTCAACCGGAGCCGATTTTCTACTGTTGCTACTGCCGCTGCTGCTACTACTGCGCTTCTTACCCACCGAGAGAAGCGTCTGCTGGCCTATTACCAACAGCAAAACTACTCCCGCAGCCAGGAATACATACAGGAAGAACGTCTCGCCATCCAAACCTGAAAATTAATTAATATCAATGATAATACTTCCATCGAGTATAAATCAACTAACCTTCTTCCAATTCGATGATCTGCACGGTCTCGTTGAAAACGGCCTCCTGGTAGAAGTTGCCGCCGTTGTCGCGGTAATTCAGCAAAATGTTCAAGCCGAAGGGTCTTCCGGCGAACGTCTCGGACGGCAGGAAGCTGTAGTGGAAGGTGGCCTCCTGCTGGGGCTCGATGGTCTTGTAGTAGGGAATGGCCGAGAAGTTCTGTATGAAGAAATTGAAGTCCATGGGGTAGCGGAAGGAGGCTTCTAGCGTATCGACTACGAATTCCTGGTCGCCTTGGTTGCGGAACCCGACTAGGAACTCCACCGGACGGCCGGCGGGTAGTTCTAATTGCGAGGATCCGGTCAAAGTAGGCTTTACGAATAATAAAGTAGTATCAGCATAAGGTGATGTGGATGATGCGGTGTCTTCCTCATCTTCAGAGCCTGCTTGTTCTTCTATGTCCCCTTCGCCTTCTATTTCTACCTCGTCTTCTAGGGCGTCTTCTTCGGCGTATGTTACGAGTTTTCCTAAAAAAAGTAAAAGTATGTGTTAATGAACTAAATAGGTTAGTATTAGATGCGAGACTCACCGTTTTCGAATATAAATACCACCGCTGGGAGCAGCAGAAAGGCGAAGAATAAAAGTTTGTTCATTTTAGTGGGCGATTTTTAACTATCACAGGCGATTTTCACTCAAAAGAACGATGGTAACGGTTTACTTATACCTCCAGCGGAACGATGCTAGCGGCTGTTGGTTTCGACGTGGAACAAATTTCGGTCAACACATCACATTTTTACCACCACCACTTTACTTTGCGACTCCAACTCAGACCCGGTTCGACAGTGACGTTTCTACTCGCCTCTACCATCGCCATTACGCAGCTACTTAAATAATAACAATACCTTAATAAAAAAGAAGAAAAAATGTAAACCCTTCTGTTACCCCGTTTACATGTGGGATCGAAACCGGCTTGGGTCCGGCTTCGATCCCAGATCGATCCTGAGGAAACAGTAAACACGGATCGAGTTGATTACTCGACGAAGAAAGAAGATACCGGATCGAGTTGACTCGACGAAGAAAAGATATCTCGAGTCAATCCCGATCCGATCAGAAGGTAATGTTGGTTGCATACGCTCAAGTAAATATGAGCTACAGGAGCAAAATTATGAATATACGAAACATGTGCATTTCACATAAGCCATTTAATAAATTACAATAGATTCATTTCGAAGAATTGAGGAAATTCACGTGAAAATTGTCATATATTGACTTGACTTTTCGCCATCTTTAAAAAAGAAGAACTTCAACCAAAACACCATAACCTCAAAAAACATGTCGAGTTAGTATAACGAAAATAAATCCACAAAATATGAGTTTCGACGGCTACAAATCGCTAATAAAAGAAGGCGACACGGTGATAGTGTATTTAACAGCTTCACAAATCTACACAGTCGAAGCGCAACCGAAAACAACCAACAAAAAAGGCCACCGAGTAGACAACGTGTTCCAAACACCCTACGGAGCCCTAAGATGCGGCGACTTGATCGGCGCCCGTTACGGCACCAAAGTACAATTGAGCAAAGGCTGGGCCTACGCCTTACAGCCCACCCCCGAACTCTGGACTGTAACCCTACCTCATCGAACACAAATCATCTACACCCCGGACATCAGTATGATAGTACTGCAATTGGAAATCAGCCCGGGCAGCGTGGTGGTTGAAAGCGGTACAGGTAGTGGCTCCCTATCGCATGCTCTAATTCGAGCAGTGAAGCCCCACGGGCACCTCCACACGTTCGAGTTCCACGAAGGTAGGGCCTCTACGGCTCAGGAGGAATTCAAACAGCACGGTTTATCTCAATACGTGACTGTCCGGTGTAGAGATGTATGCGAGCGGGGCTTCGGTGATGAATTAAATGGTACAGCCGATGCTGTGTTTCTTGATCTTCCGCATCCATGGCTAGCCGTTCCGCACGCCATCGGGGCGCTGAAATCCACAGGCGGTAGGCTGTGCTCGTTCTCGCCTTGCATAGAGCAAGTGCAAAGGAGCTGCTCGGCGCTGCTCAAAGCCGGTTTTCAGGAGATACAGACGTTGGAGGTGCTGCAAACGCAGTTGAGTGTCCAGCAACGGAACGTGCCCGTTGTGAATTTGGAGTTCGTGAAGACCGAAAGGGGGGTAGGCGAGGGCGAGAAGAAGGAAAGGGAATGCGTGAAGACTGCGGTGGCGGTGCCTCCGGCTAGTTTGCCGGGGCATACGGGTTATCTTACGTTCGCTACGTTGCCTCCGTTGTGGGCTAGGACGTTGCAGATGTGTTTGAACGAGACGGATATGGACGCGGAAGGAGATGCGGAATGAGTTTATTGTTGCTAGTTTTAATATAAATGATTTAGGATTGTAATAAAATTATAAGGTATTTTTTAATATTGTGTACTTATACAGTAAAAGGCAAATATAATAAAAATGTTTTTTTGACGTTTATGAATTTCCTAACCTAACTTTTTTCGTTGTGAATAAGAAGGAAACTCCAGAGTAATTTTGAAAAATGTTGAAAACGAGACGAATTTGGATGCGGAATGAATTTGTTACTACTAGTTTTAATATTGAATGATTTGTAATTGTAGTACATTTTTTAATATTGTGTACTTATATAGTAAAGGGCAAATATAAAAAAAATGTTTTTTTTTGACGTTTATGAATTTTCTAACCTAACTTTTTTCTGTGTGAATAGTAAACTCGAGAATAATTTAGAATAATGTTGGAAACGAGACTGATATGGAAGCGGAATGAATTTGTTATTGCTAGTTTTAATAAATGATTAGAATTGTTATAACTGCTAATAAATAAAGAAGTACCATATATTAATATAGTAAAAGGCCATAATACATAATTTTTTGACGTTTATTAATTTTCTAACCTAACTTTTTTTGTTTTTAATTAGAGTGGTAAACTTGTAGTGAGACTAGCGAGAGATTTGGAAAAAATGTTGGAAATTCAAGATTTCATCGACTTTTCCATTACAAATTGGTACGAACAATTCGCCGACGTCACCGTGCGCACGATAATAATCGAGTTACCCGAGCAATTATTGAGGCGAATCCAGTCCGAACGAATCGAGGATCCCGAACAAGACCAAATCCCGGCCGAATTCGCCGAGCAATTCAAAAACGCCCTAAACTCTTTATCTAACAAAGCGTTCGCGAGAAACAACTGGCACGCCCCGGTCGATGCCAGAATGTTTAGCTTCGGTCACTCGTTGGAAGTGGCCACGTTAGAAGACGTCATCACGTACTTCTCCAGTTCCGGCAAGATCCAGGAGGATTTCTCTAGCGCCAAAGGCGTGCCGTTTTGCCTGGCTCTGAGGAAATGGACCAGCATTCATCCGGCTGCAGAGTTTAGATGCATCGTGATAAACAATACTTTACGAGGGATTACGCCGAGAGACTGGCCTACGTACTACGAGCACTTCAAGGAGGATGGCCCGCGGATTATTCGGGAGTTATCGGAGTTTTACGATGAACATATAAGAATCAAGTTTCCTAGGAAGAATTATGTGTTCGATGTGGTGTTCCAGCATCCCGATAGGCCTTGTATAGTCGATTTCGAGGCTTTGAATTCCAAGGCTAACTTGTACGCTTTCTGTTGGAAGGAGATTCAGCCACTTTTAGGGAAAGAGGCCAATAAAGATGTCCCGCCTGTGTTTAGGTATTTGGAAAATGATATCGGTATCATGACCAGAGTTGATGCTCTAAACACTTTCTCTAATTCGCATTGATTTGTATTTTTAAGTGTAAATAGTGAATCGACAAGTTTGTAAAACGGTGAATTGGGTATTAAAAATTTCTCTTTTAAGACATTTTATAAATAAAATAGTGTCCTACTTTTCATAATAAAAATTACCATACAGCTGTGGGAGATATTCATTCATTGATTCACTGATTGGCGTGATTTTTTATGGACAAATGCGAAGGAAAATTGTCGCGGAAAAAATGCTGTCCTGCGTAACTCGACGAGATCTATCAGAAAATCGACATTTCGAAATCCGGAAACTTTTCCTTCCGGATGAAAAACCAGATTTTTATGGTATTTTTGGGGTTATTCGAGATTTTCTCGGAAAATCCTCTAACGATTTTTCTCAAGCTTTCCTAAAATATTCTTTAATATATTACCAATCACCTCACCAAACCGCATATCCAGGAAAATCCATTTAGCGGAGTTATAGAGAAAATAAAATTTTTCTAAACCGATATTAAATTGCGAATATCTCCGAAACCAAAAGTTACACGAAAATTTTTCAAGATACCAAAAAATTGTTTAAAATTGTTTTCTCTATCGAAAGGTACTTTTCGAACCTCTCGGAAAAGCCATAACGAAAATCGATTTTTCCGGAAATTCAAATATCTCGTAAACCGTAGTATTTACGTTCTTTCGAAAAGAAGGAGAGTATTTTTGTCCATCTAATAATACAAACCGGGTGTTTTTGAGTTATGACGAAAAAACCGTTTTTTAGCCATTTTGATTTTTTTTAATATACGTCTAATCCCGACAACTATTAGGATTTGGAAAAATTTACAAGAGTAGAAATATGTAGAATGTACATTTTTCAAGCCAACAAGGCTATTTTCATATTTCCATCTAAATTATTTATCGGATTATTACCTAACATTTTTCTAATACGATGCACCGTGGAAAAAGGGATGCATTGAAAGGGGGCGCAGCCCCCTTTCCAACCTTTCCCCGTGTAAATAATACAATTAAAATCGTTAGATTTACGAACATTTTTCATTCTAGGTAATTTATAGGGATTATTTTTCTACATCGAATAGTCACTTGCAGAATTTCCTCCGGTAATTAGTTTTTGAGTTATTTTTATATAAATTTAATTTTAATTAGCGCCCTTTCACCTTTAAAAAGCGAGTTTTACAGCCATAAAATCGCTACGATTACAAAAAAAAACACGTGTCGTTGAAAAAATATTTTAATTGTAATAATCGAACTAAAAACGAAAAAAGAAAAAAAAGAGTGCTCAAACGCCGCGCCTTTTGTCCATTAAATAATTCCAATACGAATAATTTACAACACGTAGAAATTGTACTAAATTAAATTTACGTTTAATAAAAGTGTACTTAAATGACGAGTAACTCTCAAGGAATCTTCTTCGGGGACACCAAATTCGTGGCTTTCGATGAATCGATTCCCAACGCCGAAGACAGCAATCTCACTACGCTCTTCACGTCGGGATTGTCGGTTTCTGTACAAAAATAAAAAAACACATACAGGGTGTCCCATTTAAAATATCTAAGTTGCTGCAACTTTTTGTTCGAAGCGGCAACGTCGCAGCGTTGAAAATATTTCAAATGGAAAAATCTCGATATGTGCTGAATTTATGCTATAAAAACAAGTATACCTTTTTTTTAAATTACCATTTGAACCAGTTCAGGGTGCTCTTAAAACCATTTAGAACAGTATAAAATCATTTAGAACCAATCCAGGACTGTTTGGAACGGTCCAGGATAAACTAGAACTATCCAGAACCATTTTACAATGACTATTTAGAACTTTTCATTTGAAAAATCGACCCAGAACGCATCAGAACTGTCCTCAATCACCTAGAACCGTTTTAGAACTGACTAGGATCGTTTGAACCAATTCAGGATAAGCTTTGAACAATTTAGGACTGTCCAGAATCATTTAGAATAGTCCAGAACCATTTAGAACCGTTTTAGTGTTCACTAGAACCATTTGAAACAGTTCAGGATGTTCTTCGAACCATTTAGAACAGTATAAAATCATTTAGAATAAATACATGACTATTTGGAATGATGGTAGGACAAACTAGAACTATCCAGAACCATTTTAGAATGACTATTTAGAACTTTTCATTTGAAAAATCGACCCAGAAGGCATTAGAACTATTCTGAATCATCTAGAACCGATTTAGAACTGACTAGGATCATTTGAATCAATTCAGGATGTTCTTAGAACGTTTTAGGACTGTCCAGAATCATTAGAACAGTCCAGAAACATTTAGAATCGGTTTAGAGTTCACTAGAACCATTTGAAACAGTTCAGGATGCTCTTAGAACCATTTAGAACAATTCCAGGACTGTTTGGACCGGTCCAGGATAAACTAGAACTATCCAGAACCGTTTTAAAATGACTATTTAGAACTTTTCACTTGAAAAATCGACCCAGAACGCATTAGAACTATCCTGAATCATCTAGAACCGTTTTAGAACTGACTAGGATTATTTGCATCAATTCAGAATAAGCTTGGAATATTTTAGGACTGTCCAGAATCATTTAGAACTGTCCTGAACCATTTAGAACCGTTTTAGAGTTCAGCAGAACTATTGGAAACAGTATAATATAAAATCATTTAGAATAAATTCGGAACTGTCCAGAACCAATTTAGAACTTTTCATTTGAAAAATCGACTAATTCAGAATTAGTTTGTATATTCTTCAAGTACGACACCTTTTTGTAATCAGCTCATCGAGTAAAATGTAGAATCCAAAAAATACACGAATATACAGGGCGATCCTACTCCTACCCTACTACCTACCCTAAATCCATTACAATATACCACACACACTTACCATCCGTAGTAATATCCCGTTCCAATTTCAACTTTTCCTTATTCATCTCCAGCATACCTTCTTCGATGGTACCTTGGGAAACGAACCGGTAAACAGTTACCGGTTTACTCTGCCCCATCCGATGACACCTGTCCTCGGCCTGCTTGTCATTGTACGGATTAAAATCGATATCGTGGATTATAACAGTATCGGCGGACGTTAAATTGATGCCCAAGCCGCCGGCTCGAGTGGATAATAAGAATATGAAATAGCTGGAATCGTCGGTGAATTCGTTGATCAAATCCTGCCGGATGTTGACGGCCGTGCTGCCGTCCAATCTCATGTATTTGTGGCTTCTGATCTTCAGGTACTCCTCGACTATGTTCAACATGATCACGTACTGGCTGAATATTAGTACTCGGTGGCCGTTTTTCTTCAGGTCGTCCAGCATCTGGTCGAATTGCCAGAACTTGCCGGAGTTCAACATCAGACCGTTGGGTAGCAGGAAGTTTCTTAAACACTGCAAATAAAATCGCAATGGCGTTAGATATAATACTTTATGGTAATTAGTGATACAATTTCAAGTAATGGTATCTTTAAAACGTATGCCCGTATTCAGAAGAGTTGATTATAATATAACCGATTGGTTACATCGAATTTAACCAGTAGAGGTTATAAAGGCAAGTGTAAATTTGTACGTAATACGGTCTATGTATGGGTGCGACAAAGACGTTATTCTCATATAAAGGAAAAAGAAAGACTTACAATTTAACTCCCATTCCTCCCAGTTTCCCCTTAGTGAATATCGATTCGTCGGTCTAATGTGACATTTATTCTATAAGGATTCGGATCAGCACATCCTGAAGCGTTCTAGATTGTTCTGGACAGTTCAAATTTATACCAAATCATTCTTATATCGTTCTGAACAGTTCTAGATGAACCTGAAGGGTTCTTGTACTGTTCTAATTTATCCTGAAGGATTCTATACTGTCTTGGACTGTTATTGTTCATACTGAAGGGCTCTAAATTGTTTTGGATAATTCTGAAGTTTGTACTGTTCTGTTATCCGGTTGTGTTCTGGACAGTTCTAGGTTATCCTTGATGAATCTATATTGTTTTGAACAGTTTTAGTTCATCCTGGAGGGTTCTAGACAGTTCAAATTCATACTTAAATGTTATAAATTGTTCTGGATAATTCTATAGTTCATTTTTGAATCGTTCTTAAATTAACCTGGGCAGTTCTAGTTCATGTTGAAGTGCACTAAATTATTATGGATACTACTACGTTTATCTTGAACGGTTCTGTAGTGTTCTGGACAGTTGTAGGAAATCCTTGAGGATTCTATACTGTTTTGATCAGTTTTAGTTCACTCTGAAGGGTTCTACATTGTTCTAGACAGTTCAAATTCATACTTAAATGTTATAAATTGTTCTGGATAGTTCTAGTTCATTTTTGAATCGTTCTTAAATTGTCCTGGACAGTTCTAGTTCATAGTGAAGTGTTCTAAATTATTCTGGACAATTCTAGGTTGATCTTAAACTGTTATGTATTGTTCTGGACAGTTGCAGGTAATCCTTGAGGATTCTATACTTTTTAGAACAGTTCTAGTTCATCTAAAATCGTTTTTGTATTATTTGTATTATTCTAGGCTGTCCAGAGTGATTGCAACTTGCTCACTCTAACCCACTGTTATTTGTAATAATCCTTGTTCAACTCATTGAATTGACCATGTTCTGAGTAAATTTGCACTTATCTGTATAGCTATAGCCGATTGGTTACAGAAATTATTGGTTATACGAAACATCTGAATATAGACAAGAGTCTTGTAAGTTATAAAGGTGTTAATGCAATTTTATTATTTTAATGGGTGATTCTTGAGATAATTTTGAGTCGAAAAGTTCATACCTATAAATAAAGGTATGTCCTCCGGTTTTCGATATACAGGGTTGTAAAGTTTTATTTTTATTTAGGTTTTTTTTATTTGAAAAACCGTTTACGATTTTACATTGAATTCTAGGATAACATATTAAACCGATTTTTTTTATTTTAACCAGTGGCGTAGATATGAGTAGGTCCTCGTACAAATTTATCTTAAAAAGTAGTACGCCACTGTTGTTTAGAAACTTTCTTTAAAAATTATTGATAACCATTTCGTTTTAAACAAAAAATGTTTCTCGCGTTTTTGCCGTAGAACTTAACATTTTAAAGAAAATAATTAAACAATTAATTGTACATGGATTTCGGCAATTTGAGTAAATTCGTTGCATCAAATCAAGTTAGTAAGTGCCACACATTTAGTTGACTAATTAGTTTGGTTTTGTATTTCGATTTATCAAGTAAAATATTACGTTTTTACAAATTTTTGAAAAAACCTTAATAAAAATAAAACTTTACCACTATATCGAAAACCGAGCTTCGGAGGATAAACCTTTATATGAACTTTTCGACTCAAAATTAGCTCAAGAATCACCCATTAAAATAACATTGCATTAATTAACACCCTATATAGTATTCCATTGACTTTGTACTACAATAAAGTACTTACAGCGAATTCCTTTGCTAGCGTATGGATTTCGAAATCGGACATCCACGTTAAATCGTCTACAATGTATTGTACTACAGTGTCTTTATAACCCGGATCTACAGCCAACAGTTCGGCTATTTCTCGTAATTTATTAATGTCGTAATGGAATCGCATTAATAACGGGTGATTGCTCAATTTCCTCAAATCCGTCATGATGCTCATGCCGTTGTACATGCTGTCGCCGTTCTGCAAATAACCGCACAAATTAGATAAACAAATCGATTAAAAATAAGTTTTTTACCTCGTTAACAGCTTTGTAAGAGGCCACCAATCCTTCGTACTGCTGCTTTTGCGTCGGCGTCAGCGGTACTTTCATCACGTAGTCCGTTTTCTTTGGTAAATCTTGCAGCACGTCGCATTTCAATCGCCTCAACACGAACGGCTTCATTATCCTCTTGGCCTGCTCGATTTGCTCCTTTTCGAACGTCGGAAGAGTATCGGCGTCCTGCTCCTTTTTCTAAACAAATATTGCTAACTTTAATGACAAAAACCCGAAGAGTAAGAGGCCACTAGACTAACAAGGATTAACAGCACACTGTGTCCCATTTTGGTCGCGATTAGGGGGTATCAGACCTTGATAGAACATTGCGGTTTTCGAGAACCTGTACTATTTATTTGTTAAACTTGTAATGGCCTAAACACAATTATTACAACAATCCTTATTAATTTAGTCTGGCCGGCTTCTATTTATATATGTACATTGACCCGTATTCAGCGCTCCATTTTAACGTTGAATGCATGTTTTAGTGGGTATCTAAATTTGACATTTTTACATTGTTTGTTATGGAGTAACTAATATTAGGACTTCAAGTCATTCTTAATGAATCATTCTAAACCCATCTGTAACGTTAAGGAGTCACTCTAATCCCGTCTTTAAAGTTAAAGAGTCACTTTAAACCCGTCTTTAACGTTAAAGGCGGGCGCTGAATACGACACCCTGTATTTTACAACTAGGGGAATGGTTTAAAGTTAAAGTCACTCTAACAATTTGACGTTTTTACATTGTTGTTATGGAGTAACTAATGTTAGGACTTCGAGTCATTCTACACGCGTCTTTAACGTTAAAGAGTCACTTTAAACCCGTATTTACCGTTAAAGAGTCACTTTAAACCCGTCTTTAACGTTAAAGACGGGCGCTGAATACGACACCCTGTATTTTACAACTAGGGGAATGGTTTAAAGTTAAAGTCACTCTAACAATTTGACGTTTTTACATTGTTGTTATGGAGTGACTAATGTTAGGACAGAGTCGCTCTACGCGCGTCTTTGGCGTTAAAGAGGGACGCTGAAAGCGGACCAATAACTGGCACTATCGTCTACCATGTTCGGGATGTTTTTAAGCGGGAAATGGAGAAGACCACGACTTTTTAAAATTTTTTTTTTTCAAAACCGTGTGTTCTAATAAGGCGCTTAATGAAATTTTTATTTTTTTCTGTTGCCAAATAAGGCCGAAATTAATTTTTAAAGTTTGAAAAACGTCACACAATCGTCATACACTCTGCTCCAATCAAAGCGAGAGTTTCAAAGAGAAGTCACATTTAGCAAGTTTGCCACGTTTCCTATTACTCCTCTTTAGTCCGCAAAATGTGCGTTTTTTTTTGTATATTTATTGCAATAAACATTTTCTGATTTATCAATTTCTTCCATTACCTAATGGATAATTCGATATATTAATATAGAAATAACATCTTCATATGTATAAATTGTAACCGATTTTCGTGTTAAAAACACAAATAATGGTCCTGGAAAATCTATTTGGCAACATTCTTGTCAACTTCAATATTATCAGTAAAGTGTTTTGTGCCGAACTGCAATTCGTGTAATTTGTTTTGTGCATTTTTCAGAAAAATCTGACAAATGACAGTTTGATTTTTGTTCGTTTGTGTATTCTTTGTTACTGCGTTCGAAAATTCATACTATTTACTATACAACAAGACATGAGTGGTTTATGATTTGTTGATAAGGTATGAGTCAAAACCCGAAATTTTTAAATTTCAAAGGGCTATATCTTTTTAATTATAAATCCGAAATCCGCCTATCTCACATCGTGGTCTTCTCCATTCAAAAATGACGAGAGCATAATGTGAATCGAACAATTAAACAGATACGTAGTGACAGGTAATGTAAATTTTAGGTTAAATGAACCCGTTTGAAGGAGTCAAGTCTACTTCTGTCAAAATAAAACGTCAAACGGCAGCCATGTTTGGGATTTCTATATCACTTTTTCCATCTTATAGGCCTAATTAATTGCGCTATTTAATCGCCCGCATTCAGCGCCCCATTTTAACGTTAAACACATGTTTAGCGGGCCTCTTTAACGTAAACAATGTCCCTAGTTACTCCATAACAATATACAACTGTCAAGTTAAAGACGCGTGTTTAACTTATAAAAAAGAACGCTAAACAGGGGCGAATGGCTTGTATTCAGCGCCTCTCTTTAACGCTAATCAATCGTTTAGAGAGTCTCTAAATCGTTGATAAACAGTAAACAATATCCTTAGTTACTCCATAACAACAATGTATAACTGTCAAGTCAAAGACGCGTGTTTAACTTTTAAATAAGAGCGCCGAATACGGTACAAAAGATTTAAAATAAACTTACGGAATTCTTTTGAAACAAACTTTTCAGATCGTCCGTTTTCTCGGCGAATATCTTCGGCATCACGAATATCAACAGAGACATCAATTCTAACAGATTATTTTGCAATGGGGTGCCGGTTAACAATATCCTATGTTTCGCCTTAAAAAAAAATCGTTAACATAAATCGATTGTAAATCATTCGATTAAATAAGTAAATAAACTCACGTTTATTCTAATTAAATTTTCGTAGCGCTGCGTGTTCATGTTCTTCAACATGTGCGCCTCGTCGAATATGACGTAGTGCATTCTGGTTACCCGGAACATTTTCCTCTCCTCCGGACTGTTGCCCACCATTGTGTAACTAATTAACAAAAAATTAATGCGAATATTCATTTAGTTTGTTTACATGCAGAGTTGAAAGATCGAGTCGAGATTCAGTTTTTGGTAAATTGCAGCGAGTCGAGTCAATACGACTTCAACTCGATCCGCGTTTACATGAGAGTCGATCTAGGGTTCAACCCGGATTCAACTCTGTTAATATCCCGGATGCAGTATCAAATATCATCTGTCAGTTGACAGTTATCAATTCAATTACTCAACCCGCGTTTATAAGACTTCATTTCGACTCGACTCAGTCGAGCTAGGGTTGAACCCAGGTTGAACTCCGCTTGTATACGTAATAATTGTCCTTCGGTGATAAAAAAAGTGGGACTTACGTGGTTAAAATGACGTCGAAATCGGCCGACATTCCACGAGCTAAATCGAATCGGAATTGTTTGCGTTCCTCCATGCTGCCATAGTACATGAACACCCGCAATTCGGGACACCAACGGGAAAATTCGTTTTTCCAATTATCTATGTACAAAAATATGAAAAATAATTAAAAATAATCGTTAAAAACCAAAGAGAATTCAATCAAACAGATATGTAGTACTTCAAATTAATCGATTCGAATCCAGTAGGCAATAGCGTACCAGAGCTTCGAATAAGGCACTTACTAAGACTAAAAATTCGATTTGTTTAGCTTAAGATTTATACAGAGTGTCCCGTCATGAATGGGCCATACGCTAAGGTCCGGTTGTCGATGAATAGTTCAACGGTGGTTCTACGTTGAACCGAAATTAATTGTAAATTGGTGTTGTAAGTACGTCAGACGCTATTGATAGGTGGTTCAGAGAGAAGTTTACGTGAACGGTCCTTGAAGTGCGTTCAAAGGCGGTTCAAGACGGTTTTAACATTATAAATTCACTATTTTAGGTCCGGTTGTCGATGAATAGTTCAACGGTGGTTCTACGTTGAACCGAAATTAATTGTAAATTTGTGTTGTAAGTACGTCAGACGCTATTGATAGGTGGTTCAGAGAGAAGTTTACGTGAACGGTCCTTGAAGTGCGTTCAAAGGCGGTTCAAGACGGTTTTAACATTATAAATTCACTATTTTAGGTCCGGTTGTAGATGCATAGTTCAACTGTGGTTCTGCGTTGTACCGAAATTAATTGTAAATTTTCTGTTGTAAGTACGTCAGACGCTATTGATCTGTGGTTCATAGAGAAGTTTATGTGAACGGTCCTTGAAGAGAGTTCAAAGGCGGTTCAAGAAGGTTTTAACATTTGACGTCGAGTTGTTAACGCAAAAAAGTGAGGTTGAATTTCTGATATACAATTCATTGTTCAAAATGAACGTATTATTAGAAGATTTTTACAAATTTTGAATGGTTTTTTGCATCCTGTAAGACCATAAATCTTCAGAAATAGACCTGTCGTTTTAAAATATGATCCGATATTGAATTTAAATGTAGAATTTGATTAGATATTAATTATCAAGAACTTCTCAAATATAGATAGTTCCGGTCCAAATAATTCAAAATAAAGGAAATATCAAAAGTTTTCATCAATATATGAACACTGCCAAAACGTTCAAATATAAATTATAAATTTTGGCATGTGACATTGGTCGGTATTCAGCGCCCCATTTTAAAGTTAAACCCATTTTAAGCGATCGACTTTAACGTAAACAATGTCCTTAGTTACTCCATAACAACAATGTAGAACTGTCATGTTTAAGGCGCTCGGTAAACATGATTTTAACTTTAAAATGGAGCGCTGAATACGGGCCATTATATTTCAGGTGAAATTAGCGACCTGAACGACGTTTAACCAAACTAACGTTGATCTTGCACACCAAAATAAACTCGGTTCAAAGTTGACTCGCAGTTCAATTGAACTCACGTTCAACTGTGACAACTACAACCGGGTCTGAGGGTAAGGTTATTTGAGTCAAAATATGACAATTTAATAATAAATTACCTATACTCGAATGCCGTATCACTTGGCACTGACGTCACTGAGTCTAGCGAATCAAGGAGCTCCGTTTTCCGTCAATAAGTATTACCCACCAATAATAGCTCTCTCTGAAAAGTGACGTCAATGCCAAGTGATTCGGCATTCGAGTATAATATTGTAACATTGTGTCAATGGGGAGGTCTCTTATATCAAATAAATAAATAAATACCTAGCGTCGACGAAGGCACTATGACTAAATGCGTATTGGTAGCCGCTCCGGTTTGTTTCAAATGAGCGAGGAACGATATAATTTGCACGGTTTTACCCAATCCCATTTCATCGGCTAGTATACCGTTCACGCCCTGAGAATACAACACGACCAACCAATTCAGTCCCACCATTTGGTAGCTGGTCAGCTTCAAACTGGAAAAATAGACACAAATAAATTCGTCAACATAATTAGCACGAATAATTCTCCAATAAATAATACGGTGTACTTGAACTGCCATTAAACGGTAGTTTAATAACTAAAATGCCGTTGGTAGATATGACTGTTAAATGGAAATATGTTTTCAAGCACAGCCCTCCAATTGATCGCCGCTTACACTTCCCCAACCCGACCCTATGCCGATCCCACTCATCCCCTACCCTTCCTCTACCCTACGGGGATCCTACTCCTATCCTACTACCTACCCTGAATTCAATATAAGATACATCATGTCTATTAACGTCATTTCAGTAAGCTCCCGTTCAACGGCAGTTTAAGTACAATGTAAATTAATATGTTACGTACGTAGAAGACAAAATTCGAGGTTGTTCTTTGACGCCCGCCCCCGCCGCCACGGCCCTCTCCAATTGCTGCGCCAGGTTCGTGCATTTTTTCATCAAATTTTTAATGTTGTTCCGCGTGTGTAACACTTGCTGGGCCGCGTTCAACAGATCTCCGCTCAGGTTCTTATTCGTTTGCAATTTGGTCACCTAAAGAACAAAAAAATATCGAAATTATTATACGGTGTGTCTATCATAAGGACATACGCTTAACTTCAACTACAACAATTACTTAATACGTAGTTACAACCCACGTTCTGTGTCGGTTCTTATCCAGGACACCCTGTATTAGAAATGACATAGTGATCCGTATCAGCGCTTCTTTTTAAAAGTTAGAGACGCGCTACTAACTTGACAGTTGTACGTTGTTGTTATGGAGTAACTAGGGACATTGTTTACGTTTATGAACGATTTAGAGACTCTCTAAATGATTGATTAGCGTTAAAAAGTGGCGCTGAATACAAGCCCCGTATTCAGCGCTCATTTTTTAAAGTTAAACATGCGTCTTTAAATTGACAGTTATACATTGTTGTTACGGAATAACTACGGGCATTGTTTACGTTTATCAACGATTTAGAGACGCTCTAAACGATTGATTAGCGTTAAAAAGTGGCGCAGAATACAAGCCCCGTATTCAGCGCTCATTTTTAAAAGTTAAACACGCGTCTTTAAATTGACAGTTGTACATTCTTGTTATCTAGTAACTAGGGACATTGTTTACATTTTTTAACGATTTAGAGACTCTCTAAACGATTGATTAGCGTTAAAAAGTGGCGCTGAATACAAGCCCCGTATTCAGCGCTCATTTTTTAAAGTTAAACATGCGTCTTTAAATTGACAGTTATACATTGTTGTTACGGAGTAACTACGGGCATTGTTTACGTTTATCAACGATTTAGAGACGCTCTAAACGATTGATTAGCGTTAAAAAGTGGCGCAGAATACAAGCCCCGTATTCAGCGCTCATTTTTAAAAGTTAAACACGCGTCTTTAAATTGACAGTTGTACATTCTTGTTATCTAGTAACTAGGGACATTGTTTACGTTTATCAACGATTTAGAGACACTCTAAACGATCGATTAGCGTTAAAGAGAGACGCTGAATACGGGACAGGCGTGTCCCTTTACGAGTCGCTCAAACAGCCAACGTACCAAATCGATCCAGCCGGTGAACGGTCGAAGTTCCAAAATGGCCTCGGCCTTTTTCTTCGAGCACGAATTCATCAACAGCAACTCGCCGGCGTTGGCCGTCTTGAAGAATTCCAACACGCGCTTCTTGTCGCCCGTCAGATCGTCGCTGACCTCCACGTCCGAGTCTTCGTCGCTAAAATATCACCATTTTATGTACAATTAAGCCATACATAATTTTTCAAATTTATACAGTATGTGTCACGAACGGGGGTCCATTAGAAGTACGTACATATCGAAGGCTTCCTTCCGAATTACTAAGGCTAAGTGAATTATTCTAAGATACTCTAAGGCTGCTAATGATTGACCCACTCGATCTCCAGACTTGAATCCATTGGATTTCTACATTTTTAATCGATACTACTGTTCAGTATACTATTAATATCCCCTCGTCGTGGGACACATTGTATATTACTGTACACATTAAGTAACTTACCTATCAAAGACTCTTTTGTCTTTGTAATTATGGCTGCCGGTGCTATCATCGCTATCGTACGATTTCCTTTTTTTAACTAAAAATTTAATCACACGATATTTTCAAAATCCAATAACAACGAATAAATCGTATAAGAATCGTATGCAGGACAAAATTCCATTCCATTCCTATACTATTTATTCGATTGTCGATAGATACACAGGGTGGATCGTATATGGTCCATTCATTACGGGACACCCTGTATGATATACCTCTCCTCTTTTTCGTCGATTCCTCTCTCTCCCTCTTAACGGATCGCACGAACAAGGCGGCGTTGTTCATTTCGTTTCGCTTCGCATCCTCCGCCTTCTTATCGTAATCTTGCCTCCATTGGCTGTAGCCGTAGTCTACGGGTTTGTTGTAATTCCTAGACAATTCGGCGGCGGCCGCGTCCGTATTAAAACTATGTCTCGAAAGGCAGCTGTGGATTTTCTGTAACACACGTAAATCGGTTCGCTATCACCATAATCTCACAACGTACGATCCCGATAACTAGGTAGTTAATCGATTAATCATAGAGCATATACCATAGCGTCCAAATTGGGAAATATCTCCAACAGGAACTTCATTTGCTTCTCCTTCTCCAATATGGAGGGGTGCTTCTGGCTCCTCTGCGTGTACCCGTTGTATCTGTTGATGAACGCGCTGTTGCCGTTGTTGTTCGGGGCCAAGACGTGCGCCTGCTTGGATGCTTGAGCGGAGGTGCCGGAATGGTTCTGGGAGCCGTAGGCTTTGAGAGGTTGGGCGTAGTGAGAGGAGTGCCCGTTGGAGGCCGGTTTGGGGCGATACATGTGGTGGGATAGAGGGGGCGAGATGTGCTGGCTGCTGGAATGGGGCTTCGAGGCGTCGGGAGATAGGGCGTTTCGTTGGGCTTCGAGGTCGGATTCGGAGTCCGAGGACATGGTGATGATTCTTCGGCGCGCTGGGGCTGTAAATTGACGTGTGATTAGTATTTAGAGTGCCATGGAATTGGTGGATGATTTATTCGACGCGCTGGGGCTGTAAATTGACGTTTGGTTAGTAATTAGAGTGCCATGGAATTGGTGGATGATTTATTCGGCGCGCTGGGGCTGTAAATTGACGTTTGGTTAGCATTTAGAGTGCCATGGAATTGGTGGGTGATTTAGGAAGTTGGCTGTGTTAAATGAAACGAAAATTTTTGGGAGATTTTCGCGAAAATATTCGAGGTAGTGTACGCTTTTAAAGCGATAAACCGTTTGAAATTCACGTCAAAGGCGACATTGTGAATAAATACACCGTGTAATAAATATAATAATCGGCAAAATTAGAAACGTATTTTTATATTTCGCGTTTATTACGCCCGAAACTGGATTGAATATTAACGAAATAACGTGCGAAATTCATCGAAACGTAACTGGATTTGCGATATCGAGAACTTACATGCACTTAAACCATCGTGTGAGAATTGGGGTTTTTTTTGGTAACGGAAATCTCGGAGTTTTTGCAGATTGGGACTTCCTTCATCGGACATATTTCGAATCAACTCTTAACCGAGCCGAGTTATCGTAAATTCAAATATAAAATTCACAAATAAATACGATATACCGACCGATACAAACACCAATCACCCATTGAAAGTGACAGAAAAAGTGAAATATGAAATATTTGTCGTTAGGAACATTCGATTTCGATATAACTAAAGGTTGGTAATATTGTTTAAATGTCAGGCTCAGGCCTCTTCTCTTTTTCTGAATTCTCCATGTAAATTACGTAAGCAAAATAAAGAATAATAAATAAAATACAAGTTTGGATAATACCTATCACGAACCGAAGGAAAGCATTAACTAGAATATAAATAATAAAAAAAATAACAAAAAAAGTCACCGCCACCATCTTCTGTCACATAACGTCACATGTCACTTGTCAAAACTGTCACCTTTAATTTTATCAACTTGTGCATGAAGTCGATGAAATTTTGAGACTAAATAACTAAAATTAATAGATATTCAATAAGAAATGGCCGGCGTATTAGTAAAAAGTATTCGTTTTTGTACGAGGAACACGGCGAAATTAAGATCCTTATCTACGAGACCGCTCGCTGTAGCTCTAATTAGCAAATGCAATGAAAATGCCCAAACTCTTTCACAAATAAAATCCTCTTCGCTCATCCCCCAGGTACGTTATTTACATTTTTTTATTCAATTAAAAACAGCTATAAACTGTGCAATAAATTGCACATACGAATTTTCGAAATATTACAAATTTTTGTATTACATAACTTAACCTCACTTTATTGTGTCATTCGTTAATTATCTGTACCAACAGTCTAGATTCTATTCGCCGGACATAAAAAAAGTGAAACCCTCCGAAGAGGAGATCAAAGAAAGAGTGCTGAAAGTGTGCGCTTCGTACGATAAAGTAACGGCATCTAAGGTACTTAAAGAACGTTTCTTTTTCAGAGACTCGTTACACCACAAGGCCGAAGCTACAGTTCAAAGCCGCCCATGACATTGAAACTTATCTCTGAAAGGGTTCTGTTAGTATTAAAATTGTACGATAAAATTAACCCTGAAAAGGTATGGATCTGTCGCTTACCTTTGTGGTACAGTCTCTTATATCGTACGATTATTTACGGTTTAAATGATAATGGTTTTGCGTATTTTTTTTAGTTAACTCTGAATTCCCACTTCATCAACGATCTGGGATTGGATTCTTTGGATCACGTGGAGGTGATCATGGCCATGGAGGATGAATTCGGTTTCGAGATACCCGATGCGGATGCGGAGAAGTTGCTGAAGCCGGCCGATATAGTGAGGTACGTGGGAGATAAGGAGGACGTTTACGATTAGAAGTTTTGTGTACAGCTAGGTTTATTAATTGAGAATTTGTCAACTATTAGAAACGTTCTATGTTAATTTTTAAGTTTGTTTAAAATAAATTAGAAAAGGAGCTCCGGGTTTTTGAAATACCTACATAGAAATGGAAAAAAGGTAAGTACTTGAAAAGTTAGGATGCTAAAACGGTTCTAAATGGTTCTGGACTGTTCTAAATGATTCTGGAGAGTCCTGAAATGTTGTAAATTATCCTGAATTGATTCAAATGATCCTAGTCAGTTCTTAAACGGTTCTAGATGATACAGGACAGTTCTAATGCGTTGTGGGTCGATTTTTCAAATGAAAAGTTCTAAATAGTCATTTTAAAATGATTCTGGATAGTTCTAGTTTATCCTAGACCGTTCCAAATAGTCTTGCCTTTGTTCTAAATGAATTTATACTGTTTCAAATGGTTCTAGTGAACTCAAAAAGGTTTCTAAATGGTTCTGGACTGTTCTAAATGATTCTGAACAGTCCTAAAAATGTTCTAATTGTAAGATTATCCTGAATTGATTCAAATGATCCTAGTCAGTTCAAAAACGGTTCTAGATGTGTTCTAGATTCAAGGACAGTTCTAATGCGTTCTATGTCGATTTTTCAAATGAAAAGTTCTAAATAGTCATTTTAAAATGGTCCGGGATAGTTCTAGTTTATCCTGGATCGTTCCAAATTGTCCTGCATTTGTTCTAAATGATTGTAAGAGCATCCTGAACTTTCTCAAATGGTTCTAGTGAACTCTAAAACGGTTCTAAATGATTGTGAACAGTCCTAAAATGTTCTACGATTGTCCTGAATTGATGACAAATGATTCTAGTCAGTTCTATAATGGTTCTAGATGATTCAGGGCAGTTCTAAAGCGTTCTGGGTCGATTTTTCAAATGAAAAGTTCTTGAAATGTTCTAAGATTATCCTGAAATGTTTCAAATGATCCTAGTCAGTTCTAAAACGGTTCTAGAATGACTCAGGACACTTCTAAGGCGTTCTGGGTCGATTTTTCAAATGAAAGTTCTAAATAGTCATTTAAAAATGGTTCTGGATAGTTCTAGTTTGTCCTAGAACGTTCCAAATGGTCCTGTATTTGATCTAAATGATTTGTACTGTTGGTTCTAAGAGCATCCCGAGCTGTTTCAAATAGTTCTCTAAGTGAATACTAAAACGGTTCTAAATAATTCTGGACAGTCCTAAAATGTTCCAATCTTATCCTGAATTGATTCAAATGATCCTGGTCAGGTCTAAAACGGTTCTAGATGATTCAGGACAGTTCTAATGCTCCTAATGTAGTTCTAATGATTTTAATAATAAAATTTCTGAAAGATTGTAGGATGTTTCTGGAATATTTTTGGCCATTACAGGAAGGTTGGTCCTCATACTGGAAGGTTTTTGGGCATTTTAGAACCTTTAATCATTTTTGAAAATTTCTTTGGTCATTTATAGGAGTTTTTGGACGTTTACTGGTTAATTTTCTAGCGTAACTACTCTACTATACACGTTGAATACAAACTAGTAAGATGTGGATGTTCAGAGCCACCTAAAATCAAAATTTTGTGATTTTTAAGTGGCTGTATAATCTTTATTATGAGACCGAGATACCAAGTGTGACCCCTTTTTGTAATCAGCTCAACGAGTAGAACCTAAAAATTCAAAAATATACAGGGTGTCCCATTTAAAATATCATACTTGTCGCTACTTTTCGGTAGAAGTGGGTTGTTAAAAGACAAAACCTTACGATATGGCAGGATATTTCACGTATTGCCAAAATATAAAATTCATTTTTCATAGATAAATGTAAAATATTTGGCATTTCTCGTCTTTTAGTTTTGAAAACGAATGAATCGTAGTAAAGAAAATAAATATATTCTAAGATTCAACTTTGGAATATAAACGGTTATAATAATACACTGTAGCTTATCCTTATGTAAATATAACATTAGATCACATCTCATTTTTATCAATAACGTATAAGTAAATATTGTACTAAAAAAAAACTCGCAGAAATGCTAGGCTCGAATTGTCACATCTAAGTAGAGACTTCGTCAATTAATAGCACTTATCCTTCGTACTCCTCTAGCCCACGATCGCTCGCGAGCACTCCCGAATATAATGTAAAAGAGATTAGAGCCTATATTAATACCTGCAGCTAGATAGAAAACCATTCTCCATTGCCCTAGAGTTTCCTAAAAAAAAAGAAGAAACCGTTAAAATCCCTTTATTTCTATTATATACTCGAATGCCGAATCATTTTTGGCACTGAGTCTAGCCAATCACGGCGCTCTACTTTCTGTCAATAAGTATTACCCGCCAATAAGAGCTCTCTCTGAACTGTGACGTCAGTGTCAAGTGATTCGGCAAACAAAGTTTAAAAGAAAATAATATACTACACTAAAAATAATTTTTGATTTTCTATTTCAATAAAATTTCGAGATAATTCGGAAATAACTCGAAAATTTTTCGAAATTTTTTATCCTTCAAAACTTGTAGAGAATTGTTTTTTTGATATAATGGTGAAAATTTGGATTTTCTAACTCAATTCAATTTCGAGAAAATTCAAATTTTTCAAAGAACTGTTCAGAACACTAGAGAACCGTTCAGGATAAACTTCAGAATTATCCAAAACAATTTAGAGCCCTTCAGTATGAGCAATAACTGTCCAAGACAGTATAAATTATAACAGGATAAATTAAAACAGTACAGAACCCTTCAGGTTCATCTAGAACCGTTCAGAACAATATATGAACGATTTGGTGTGAATTATAACTGTCCAGAACAGTTTAGAACGCTTAAGTGTAAATTAGAACTGTCCAGAACACTACAGAACCGTCCAAGATAAAGTTCGGAATTATCTAAAACAATTTAGAGCCCTTCAGTATGAACTATAACTGTCCAAGACAGTTTAGAATACTTCAGGATAAATTAGAACAGTACAGAACAGTTCAGAACAATATAAGAACGATTTGGTGTGAATTATAACTGTCCAGAACAGTTTAGAACCCTTAAGTGTAAATTAGAACTGTCCAGAACACTACAGAACCGTCCATGATAAAGTTCGGAATTATCTAAAACAATTTAGAGCCCTTCAGTATCATCTATAACTGTCCAAGACAGTATAGAATCCTTCAGAATAAATTAGAACAGTACAAGAACCCTTCAGGTTCATCTATAACTATTCAGAACAATATAAGAACGATTTGGTATGAACTATACTGTCCAGAATAGTTTAGAACGCTTTAGTGTAAATTAGAACTGTCCAGAACAATACAGAACCGTTCAGGATAAACTTCAGAATTATCCAAAACAATTTAGAGCCCTTCAGTATGAACAATAACTGTCCAAGACAGTATAGAATCCTTCAGGATAAAATAGAACAGTACAGAACTCTTCAGGTTCATCTAGAACCGTTCAGAACAATACAGGGTGTTAGGTAAGTTGATACTTCTTTTTTAACTGTGTATGAATCTCTTAATTCTATCTCTATCTGTGTATGAATCTCTTAATTTCAAATAAACTTTTTCAATATTATGAAAAAAAAAAAAACAAAAATTTAAATTTCTTTCTTTTTTTCGAATTTCTAATAATTCCCAATACTTTATTAAATATGAAATTTATTTATTTTTCGGCATTTATTTGACAGATGACTGCCATAAATAAATTTCTTATTTAATAAAGCAGGTAAGTATTGAAAAATTTCGAAATTAAAAAAAATAATAAAATGTTCTATCTTCTTTGTTATTCAGAATATTGAAAAAGTTTATTTGAAAAAGTTGCTTAGAATTAAGAGATTAATACACAGTTAAAAAAGAAGTATCAGCTTACCTAACATCCTGTATAAGAACGATTTGGTATGAATTATAACTGTACTAGAACCCTTCAGTGTAAATTTAGAACTGTGCAAAACAATTCAGAACGCGAATAGTTCTAGGTGAACCTGAAGGGTTCTATAAACAATACACTTACTCTTCCTTCGATGATCATTCCGATGACGTACGGAGCCAAAAACCCGCACATATTCCCAGCCGTATTCGTGAATCCGTACATTGTCCCAGCATATTTGGGACTCAAAGCAATATGGTTCATTTGATTACCAGCGAATATGGCCCCGCCAAAGGCGCCCGTGATAGCCAATAGTAATTGTACCGCCAATTTATCACATCCCACATACGCCACGCCCAATAAACCCAGAGAAGGTACTATGGTAGCTAGAAGAAGACGAATTTATTAGCAATATAGTACAATTAACTTAGCCTGGACTAATGAGATAGCGATTAGATGAATGGACAAATATCGATATAGGAACTTTAGCCGGTATTCAGCGCTCCATTTTAACGTTAAAAACGGTTTTAATAAAGTAACTCTACTAACAAAGTCCATAGTTACTCGATAACAACAATGTAAAAATTCCATTTTTGTTAGCGTTACTCTAACTTTAAAATGGGGCGCTGAATATGGGCCATTATACAGGGTGTCCGGTAATGAATGGGCCATACGCTAAGGGGAGGTTCTTTGGCCAAAATATGACGATTTAACCAAATTTGCCTTAGTCAAAGTTGTTTCTTTAGAAAGTTATAGCACTGTGAAAATCGATTTTTTATTTCGATTTTTTTGGTCCATCCAGAGTAATTTAAGAGATATCTTTTTCAAATTTCGCATATGGGGGTTTTAGAGGTGCCCAATTAAGAATATGTTATCCATTTTGCGCTTAACCTAGAGGGCGCCAATTCAGCACACTTTTTTTTTCCTATGAACAGTCATAACTTTTTTGTACGTAGGAATTTGATAAAAAGGGATCAATTTTCAAAAACTACAGCACTTTACCTTTAAAAAAAGGTATACCTGTTTTTAGTCGCTGAAATGCACCGTTTCGAAGATAAATGAGTTTGAAATGCGTGCTGCAGGCTTACAAAACAAGGGTAATAACGAAGCTTCCGTCTGGAATTAACTGTAAATATCTGGAAATGAATGGAAAATTTCTGTAAACTGTCTGTAATGTCTGGAAACTGCCCGGAAAATGTCTGGATATCTTTAAATGTCTGGAAATGTTTGGAAATATCTGAAAACTGTCTTAAAATTTCTGGAAATGTCTGGAAACTCTGACTACGAAATGTCATAATTAATAACCCCTAATTCATTACCTACATAAGCATGCAGCGCAAATTTCAAACTCATTTATCTTCGAAACGGTGCATTTTAGCGACTCAAAACAGTTATACTTTTTTAAAGTTAAAATGTTGTAGTTTTTGTAAATTGATCCCGTTTGGTCAAATTCCTACGTACAAAAAAGTTATGACTGTTCATAGGAAAAAAAAATGTGCTGAATTGGCGCCCTCTAGGTTAAGCGCAAAATGGATAACATATTCTTAATTGGACACCTCTAAAACCCCCATATGCGAAATTTGAAAAAGATATCTCTTGAATTACGCTGGATGGATAAAGAAATCAAAAAAAAATTGATTTTCATAGTGCTATAACTTCCTAAAGAAGCAACTTTGGACTAAGGTAAATTTGGTTAAATCGTCATATTTTGACCCAAAGAACCTCTCCTTAGCGTATTCATTACCGGACACCCTGTATATAGATTTACCTATGGAATTAAATATTTTATACGACGTGGTAAGAGACAGGTATCCCTTGCCGAGGAGCCAATCGGCGAGCAAACTGAACAGGATCCCCGCTATCCAGCTGGTCAGGTATGGTACCGCCGATAAGATGGCGTTCTGAAATGCAATTCGATTAGATTTTAGGTTTGTTGGGTAGTGTAGGGTACAAAAAAACCTACTGCTTGTATGTTGAAATGCAGTATTTGGGCCATGTACGTCGGTAATTCCTGTAATTGGGTGTAAAACGCCCACGAATTACCGCATTGGGTGACCAATATCGCCCATAAAGGTACACATCTCATCATCTTTCGCCAAGGAATTGGAGATCGGTCTACTGTAGCCTGAAAAAATTTCCAAATTCGAAATATAGTTTGAGCAAAACGAAGTTAGAAGCACCGAAAAGTTGCAAGAACTTTGATATTTTAAATGTGACACCCTGTATAATTTTGCGTTTTTAGTTTCTACTCGGTGAGCCGATTACAAAAAGGGTCACACTTGGTATCTTGGCCTCATAATAAAGCCACTCAAAAATCACAAAATTTAGAATTTGGAACATGTTCTAACTGTTCCAGAACGCATTAGAACTGTCCTGAGTCATCTAGAACCGTTTTAGAACTGTCCAGAATCATTTAATACAGTCCGTAGCCATTCATAACCGTTTTAGAGTTCACTAGAACCATTTAAAACAGTTCAGGATGCTCTTAGAACCATTTAGAACAGTATAAAATCATTTAGAACTAATTCAGGACTATTTGGAACGGTCCAGGATAAACTGGAACTATTCAGAACCATTTTAGAATGACTATTTAGAAATTTTCATTAGAAAATTCGATCAGAACGCGTTAGAACTGCCCTGAATCATCTAGAACCGTTTTAGAACTGACTAGATCATTTGAATCAATTCAGGATAAGTTTGGAACATTATAGGACTGTCCCGAATCATTTAGAACAGTCCAGAACCATTTAGAATCGTTTTAGAGTTCACTATAACCATTTGAAACAGTTCAGGATGCTCTTTAGAACCATTTAGAACAGTATAAAATCATTTAGAACTAATTCAGGACTATTTGGAACGGTCCAGGATGAACTAGAACTATCCAGAACCATTCTAGAATGACTATTTAAAACTATTCATTTGAAAAAAGAACCCACAACGTATTAGAACTGTACTGAATCATCTAGAACCGTTTTAGAAGTGACTAGGATCATTTGAATCAATTCAGGATAAGCTTGGAACATATTAGGACTGTCCAGAATCATTTAGAACCGTTTTAGAGTTCACAAGAACCATTTGAAACAGTTCAGGATGCTCTCAAAACCATTTGAAACAGTACAAAATCATTTAGAACTAATTCAGGACCGTTTCGAACAGTCCAGAATAAACTAGAACTATCCAGAACAATTTCAGAATGACTACTTAGAACTATTCATTTGAAAAATCGACTAATTCAGAATTAATCCGTATAGCCTTCATTACGAGACCAAGATGCCAAGTACGAACCCCTTTTCGTAATCGGCTCATCAAGTAGAACGTAAAAATACAAAAATATACAGAGCGTCCCATTTAAATCGACATTCCAACTACTTTCGCCATGCCACAAACATCCACGAAGGCCTTTACCTGCGGTCCTACGCAAGCCACGATATAAGCCTTCTCCTGCGGATCGATCCGAGGATGCGAAGAGGGCGTATCGTGCACGAGCCATATCCAAAGGACGAACCACACCAATCCCAGCACTCCAAACAGGTAGAAACTCAACGGCCAACCTCCATCCAAATCCAACGAACACAGCCATCCGGATAACGGCAAAGATATGATAGTGCCTAAGTTGGCTCCTGCGTACACGTAGGCAGCAAACGTGCTCCTTTCCAGAGGCGGTATCCATCTGGCGATCATTATATGCATCGATGGAAACGTCACGCCCTACAAATCGATCGATTAGTATATATATTAGTCTGTTATATCGATTAAATTAGTGACTCGATACGCTACGCAAAGGAGACCATATAGTCATGTTATTACTTTATCCTGAAGCCCCCGAAGTAAGAGGCCTCGTAAGTAGCGAGTCGCTAATTTCGCTTGTACTCATTCGAAATCACCTCGCCCATTCCCTCCAATATCCGCACGATGATGAACAACGTGAAGTTGATTCGAGCAGCGATCGGAGTGAGTAGAGTGAACACGGAGGTTATCAAAACGCCCATCCCGTAGACTCGTTTACTTCCGAATATTTCCGCTAATCTTCCGCCGGGCATTTGGGTCAGTACGTAACCGTAGAAAAACGAGCCTAGTACTATGCTCTGCGTCTGCTCGTCCCAATTGAATTCCCCGGGTTTCTGTAACACACGGACATTGTTTACTCGTATCATTCGATAACCAGAATTCACGTTGCTTAATAAATGTGTACTTACTACAGGTTCCGTTGAGTTCGTAATGTTTGGTACAGGACATTGGTCGAACGTAGTATTGGCAGTAGGTACCGGTTGGGTACTGTTCACCATAGCTACTATAGCTACGGCTAGATTGACTCGCATGGCGTATACGTTAGCGAAGCCGAAGAAGCCCAGTAGGCCTAGAACGTGCCTCGTCTTCAGGAAATTTTTGGTGTCTTCCACTACAAAATGGCGTTATAAAAATAGTATAAAAAATAGGTATCGGGTTACCTTGAGGTGGGGCTAGAAGGGTGGCTTCGTCTTCATCGTCGTAATTGCTCTCGGGCTCGCTGTCGCTGGTATTCGCTGGGTTATCGCTGGCGGTAGACATGTTTTGGTGTTTGTGTGGTTTAGTTTAGAGGATTTCGACAAGATGGTGACTCATTACGCACGAATCGGTCGGGTGACAAAGTGCGAACGAGCTGTTTTTTTTTATTTGATTGTTTAACAAAGAAAGTGTATTGGAATTGGAGTAAGAAATGGTATCGTAATCTATTTTTGTGGGAGTTTCTGTCAATTATTATGAAATGACAGGTGTAACGTCAAAACAAAGGTTACGGTAATCGGGGGCTCGTTCTAATAAGGCGTTCGGATAGTCATTGGTTGAAATATGTCAAAAAACAAAAGAATACATTTTTCGTTTACAAAAGAAATTCGGCAAATAACGTGCTATTTCTATTTGATTGTTTAACAAAGTCAATTCAAAAATTATTGGAGAATAAAATGGTATCGTAATCGAGGTATCTTTTTGTTTGTCGAGTCAACTCGATCCGTGTTTACATGAGAGTCGATATCGGGTTGAAACCTGATTCGATTGTGCATGTAAAAAGACTAAGTAAGAGGCATATAAATATTGACAAATAAATGAATTTTTTTTACTTCTTCTTTTCTAAAAATTTTGATCGCGCCAAATTCACGTAAATTTCGTTTTGCAACCTCCATATTTTACGTTCAAGTTTTCGTTGTATCTAACTAAAAATTAAATAAATCAATAATCAATTAAAATTTTAGTGAAAAAAATCATTAATTTCTCACATCGAGTTGTCTAAATCTAGGTAAAAAACTGCTTGCTTGTAATCAGTCGTTTAATTAATTTAAACTAGCTTAATTTAATCATAAAATAAATCTAAATTTCGTTTGTTTTGTGTATTTTTTTTAAATTGTTTTCTTTTTATGTACATAACGTGCATTTCTAGGTTATGTCAGCCATGTGCCAATGCCAACTTAGACAAATACGAAACAATTGTTTGCTTTATGGACTTTATTTTTTATAGACTTACTGTTTGTCTGCGTTTTGCATGTATTTTTTTTCGTGTAAATATTATTCGTGTTGCTCGCATATCGCAACCCTCGCATGATTTTAGCAAACTGTAACAGTGACCTCTTTTTTTCCAATTCCTATACTGTCCTAGTTTCCTAAATTCTTCACTTATTTTACTCTCTTCTCCTATTCTACCGTGTCCTAATAATAATAGTACATATAGTAGGATTACTATACTATTATTCTACCGTCTCCTCTCTCTTTTGCTCCCCTTTCCTTTACATATCTCTCCTATTCTACCTATATACGCTTATACCCATACCCATATACCCATATATATGCTGTATTTACGGCCATTTTCATAATCCACTTTAAAATTACTTTATGACTTTAAGATATTAAAGCCGTCCAGTGAGTTTCATAATACCACTTTAGCCGTTAAAGTGACTTTAACTATAAAGTGAGGTTCTACGTCACTTTAAGGTATTTTAAACTACTTTAACCTATAAAATTTTGATGTTTTGCCATCCATGTTTTTCGGAACAACATAAATATTAAAATATTTAAAAAAGTATAATGGACACGACAGATTCGGATATTTCAATTGACTCCATGATGACAACAAGCTCGGTCGAACAAGAAAACATAGTGTTTAGAATTCGTCGTCCAAAAACTTACAAGATAAGAATAAATACTTTCGACGCTTGGTCTACACAAATTTTTATGAACAGCTTGAAGCATACTTTTAGCATCGAAAAATTAATTTATTCCTTAATTTCAACGTAAATATCGAAGCCCTGATAGCCCTTACTCAGATGGCAAAAAGCTCCACAATGTAATTATCTATACCTATGTATGAATATCAGTAAGGGCGGATTGAAATTTTAAACACTTGGTTTATTATAGATTTCCTTTAAGTAAGGAAGCGGCTTTAACAGTATTGACCCATATCAAAACCAAATTTCTTCTCTTTCATAAAATTTTATCAAAATTTTGACAATCAGGTTTGCCATCATGTATCACAAAAAGTAAAAACCGAACTTTACTTAAAGTAACCAAACAAGTTGATTATGAAAAAGGATGACTATTAAGTTCTTAAAGTAACTTTAGCTAAAGTGACTTTAAGGATTTTATTATGAAAATGGCCGTTAAATAAATAAAATTAGGTAATAAATAAAGTTAACGAAAGCCGTTGATACAACCTTATGCAGAATGTTTACATACTGATTTACATTATACACCCAGATATATTTTCTCAGACGGTTTTGGAGCGGTTTTGAAGCCTATTGATAGCTGCTTTAGAAATAAAAATTGGAGCGGTGTTGGAACGATTGTAGGGCTGTTTTGGAGCGGCCAGATCCATTTTTAGTTTTAGTCGGTTCACGGTTCAAAACAGTTTAGAAAGAAGAAGAAATTTTATTATTTTAATTTTAGAAGATAGTTTATTTTTATTTATTTTTGTTTTTGTACCTACTGGGTTAAATGTAAGAATAGCCATTTGGCTAAATTTCGCCCAAATAAAGTGCTATTATTATTATTATTAAACGACGTCCAAACTATTTAGACTAACTTTCAGAATTTGGTTATTTCCACGCAGTTCAAAATTTCCCTAGTGTCAATGTTAATTCTGCCATTTGACTAGGGGAATTTTACGACGCGTGGTTGAAATGCCGATACGTTGTTGCGATGCGTTCAGCACATTGACATTTATAGGTTATGTTAAATTTGTTAAAAGTAATTATCTATTTTAAAAATCATATAATATTCATTTATATTAATACTCGCAAGCTCATATCTCCACCTGATTTTTTTTTCTTGTTTAAATTCAAATATTTATGCCTTTTTTTAATTTATAAACATGACCTTCAAATAACCATAACCTGAAAATCTGCAAAAATATAGGATTTCCAGTACAACCCGGCAACGTTGCAGCAGGCTGGCTTTTCACACATTAGTCTAAATAGTTTGGACGACGTTTATTATTATATTATACAGTTCAGGACTAAGACTCGTAGAAAACGATATAAAACTGTTCTAAAACTGTTTGAAAATGTCCAAGTAAAAGTCAATCAAAGACAAAAATTCTAAAAATAGCTCCAAACTGGTTGAAAACAATACAAAGATAGTTGTAAAAATGGATAAAAAATAGTTTAAAACTGTTTGAAGACGATACGACTGTTTAAAAAGCGGTTATAAAATAGTTCAAAAACAAATCAAAACTGGTTAAAAACAAATCAAAACTGGTTAAAAACAGACCAAAGACAGTTCAAAAACTAGTTCAACACTTCGTTCCGAAGCTGGTTGAAAACCGTCCAGTATAATAGTTATAAAAAGCGGTTAAAATAGTTCAAAAACAAACCAAAACAGGTTAAAAACAGACCAAAGACCAAAGACAGTTCAAAAACAGTTATTGAAACGGTTAAAAAATAGTTCAACACTTTCTTCCGATGCCGGTTGAAAACAGTCCAATAATTGGTAGTTATAAAATTGGTTAAAAAATAGTTGAAAACTGTCAAAAACAGTTCACCAAAGGCAGTTATAAACATATGGATGAAAAATGGAAACGTGGATGAAAAAACCGTTTGAATGCTAGTCAAAAAACGGAGTTATAAAAATTTGTTGAAAACCAGTTCATTACTGTTTGAAAATAGTCCAAAAACAGTTAAAAAAATCGTTAAAATATACACTGGACAAAATTAATGCATCATCATAAATTTGCCACATTTTTTATGGTTTTTTTTTTGAACTAATGATCCGATTTGAATGATTTTTTTTGTATTATAGGTTGGTTCCTTGAAAATGTCATAATTTTCGATGTTTATGATAAAAAGTTCCTTTTCGATTTATACCGGGTGAAATAAAAATGTAATGTTTCTTTCAGAAAATTCGTATCACCCTGTGGAGTAAACTAGCAACCGAAACATATAGCAGTTGACATTAGACGGTTGGCCCATCTTTCACCAACATTTTCTTTTTTGGTTTACTTCATTATCTCTGTTATTAAAGGAGATACGCCGTTTTATAGCGTAACATGTTTTAATAGACATTATTATTCAAAACATTCATTGTTAAAATGTTTTCAAGTAGGCTATGGACCTCAAGTATGACATTTCAAGAGACATTTCAAGATTTTGTGAATATGTAATACTTTATTTGTTAACTGTATAACTGTATAATTTCTGCTCGCTTTGATAAATGAAAACAAAATTAACGAGTTACTTTATTTAATAAAGTAAAATTGAGATTAGATAAGATTGTGAATTTTTTGGAAACGAATGAAACATGAAAAGAACAAAAATCAAAATAAGATTCTTCTGCCGATAAATTTTTCAAGATTAAAATACTCGTCGGGCAACTGGGCATACGAAACGAACGTTTAATAAGCAGTTTCTGAACAGTATTTATCAGTATGGTGAATTTTATTTGATTTTTGTAACTTTAAAACTCAACATCTGTTGACACTTCGCATGAAATGTCAGAAAAGGTCCATAGCCTACTTGAAAACATTTTTGTTAAAATGAATGTTTTGAATAATAATGTTTATTAAAACATGTTCCGCTATAAAACGGCGTGTCTCCTTTAATAACAGAGATAATGAAGTAAACCAAAAAAGAAAATGTTGGCGAAAGATGGACCTACCGTTTAATGTCAACTGTTATATGTTTCGGATGCTAGTTTACTCCACAGGGTGATACGAATTTTCTGAAAAAAACATTACATTTTTATTACACCCGGTATAAATCGAAAAGGAACTTTTTATCATAAACAGCGAAAATTATGACATTATCAAGGAACCAACCTATAATACAAAAAAAAATCATTAAAATCGGATCATTAATTAAAAAAAATAGCATAAAAAAGGTGGTAAATTTACCACCGTTCATGCGTTAATTTTGTCCAGGAGTTTAGTTCAAAAACAGTCCAAAACTGCATGGTTGAATAGAAATAAAAGAAAAAAACGTTTATAAAAGTGGTTAAAAACACTTTGGGCTATTTTTGGAATCACCCGAAAAAATAGTTGAAAAACAGTTCAAAAAACAGTTATAAAAATGGTCAAATTAACAGTTCAAAACTGGTTGAAAAAAAAACCGTTCAAATCTGTTATAAAAACGGTTGAAAAATAGTTCAAAACCAATTCAAAACTGCTTGAAAACAGTACAAAGACAGTTATACAAAACGGATAAAAGATTGTTCAAAAACATTCGAAAACTGGTTGAAAAGAAATAAAAGAAAAAAACGTTTATAAAAGTTGGGACTGTTTTTGGATAGAGCCGAAAAAATTGTTCTAAAAACAGTCCAAAAACTCCAGATAAAATCGAACCAGCTATGAAATTGAACGCTAAACATATTCATTACAATTCCAAGAAATTATAAACAATCGCTTAAATAGCCACGACAAACGTCCCATAAAAAATAAAATTTCTATGCCTACTACACACACACGTACACAATAAAATATATCATCGCTTATTTAACAAACTCATTATCTAATTATCTAATTGAAACGTTATTTGTACTGAGCCAAACGAGCTACCCAAATAATTGACAATGACCGCGAGCGGTAGACGCTCAGTATTCGCGCAATTTAATCTTTCTCAGTTTAATCGATAAAGCGCTCGCAGCCGAATCGATTCTTTTCTCTCCAATCGATTAAAAAAAATTAACGATATGTGCTGATTGTGTTAATCAATTGTGGAAATTAAACGGGCGAAATGTCGGGTGAGTGTGAAATCGAGGCTACTCGTTACTGTCTCATAATAAGTTATTGAATTAATTGTTTCTTTAATATCGGCTCCACGTGAAAATGTGATGGAAGTGCTTGATTGTGACTACCTTGTGTGTGCTTTGCACGTGCCAAAACGCTAATAAACGCATATTACTATCTACTAATTAATTAAATTAATATTGTGTTATTATAACGGAATGTGCAAAAATGATATAAAAATTGTCAAAAAATAGTTGAAAAGCAGTTCCAAACTGGTTGAAAAAAAAAAAACGGTCCAAATCTGGTAATAAAATTGTTGAAAAATAGTTCAAAAAACAGTTATAGAAATGGTCATGAAATAGTTGAAAAGCAGTTCCAAACTGGTTGAAAACAAACCGATCCAAATTTGTTAAAAAAACGGTCCAAATATGTTATAAAAACGGTTAAAAAATAGTTGAAAAACAGTACAAATACAGTTATAAAAAATGTCGAAAATTAGTTGAAAACAGTTGAAAACAGCAGAAAACAGAAAACTGGTTGAAAAAAATATTTCAAATCTGTTATAAAATCGGTTAAAAAATATTTGAAAAATAATCCAAAACAGTCGAAAAAATTTTAAAATAGTCGAAAAAATTGTAAAAACATTCAAAAAAATTGAAAAAACAGTCAATAAATTTGTAAAAACAGATGAAAAATTTGCAAAAACAGTCGAAAAAATTGTAAAAAGTTCCCATACCTAAATTAAATTTCCATACTAAAAGTTAAAAAAAAAATAGTAGAAAAACAGTTCGAAACTGGTTGTAAAAAAACATTCCAAATCTGTTATAAAAACTATTAAAACTAGTTGAAAAATAATGGTGTTTTAAAGCAGTCGAAAAAATTATTCAAAAAAAAACAAAAACACCAAATTTTGTCCAAAAACAGGTCTAAATATAGTCTAAAAACATGTCTAAAAACATTTAAAAAACTTGTTCCAAAACAGTTCAAAAACAATTATAAAAACGGTCAAAAAATACTACTCGAAAAAACAACACTCCCCCTACTAAAATAAAATTTCCATACTAACGCGTACCACCCTGTATCTGTTCCAGGCGTCAAAATTTCGGAACAAAATGGCAAGGTGGCGCTCAAACGCGAGCTGGGCCTCTTCTCCGCCGTCAATTTCATCTTGGCCATCATGATCGGATCGGGGATATTCGTGTCGCCGGCCTCGGCGCTGCGGTACTCCGGCTCGGTGGGAATGTGCCTCGTCGTCTGGACGTCCTGCGGATTGATATCCTTATTAGGTAAGATGGCGCTTGCGCTTTTTATTTATTTATATATACAGGGTGTTTTTTTTAAGAAGATTCGCGAAGTGCCCGATCGTTGAGTCAGCGCATTTTTTTGCACGGTAACCGTCCATTAGAAGTATTTCGTAAATGGCCGACTTCCGTTTATACCGGAAGTTGACCGCTGCTTAGTTATTTTAAATGGGACACCCTATACAGGGTGTCCCGTAAGGAATGGTCAATATTTT
Organism: Phyllotreta cruciferae; assembly: GCA_917563865.1. Taxonomy (NCBI): domain Eukaryota; kingdom Metazoa; phylum Arthropoda; class Insecta; order Coleoptera; family Chrysomelidae; genus Phyllotreta; species Phyllotreta cruciferae. The sequence goes on along the minus strand of OU830620.1, from coordinate 4,397,168 downwards.
AACCATAGATTGAGGACCTCAAAATATGAACATTTTACTGAATAACTATGGGTCAAATGTTATCTACTACTAAGATACAGGGTGTTAAAGTTAACATTTATTTTTCGTTTCTTTTGCAACAATTCCTTTATTATTTAACGTATTGACATGAAATTTGGAATGGTTATATTTTTAAGTTAGTAAATCATGGCCATCTTATCAATTTTGAGATTAGATAAAGAGAGCGCCACATACACTTAACTGGATGAAGAAAAGTATCCATATCTTTTTAATCCTGCTCTTTTTTCCATTTTTTTCATGTTCATATGATACATCCTGTAATTTTGAAAAAATACTTTTGTTTTTATAGCATAAATTGAGCCCATATCAAGATTTTTGAATTTAAAATATTCTAGCTACGCTATTTATTTAATTTACTTTACCATATTTCAACAAAGTAGGCATGAAAACTATGAAAAAAAATGATTAATGATTAATTAATTAAAAAAAAATTATTTGTGCATAACACAAATCATATCTTATATCTCATTTCCGAATGGAGAAGACCACGATGTAAGATAAGCGGATTTCAGCAAAAGATACGATTAGAAATGATTTATTAGAGCTCAAAACCGTTTTCAGTTGCTCAAAATGTGTTATAATTAAAAAGTTATAGCCCTTCGAAATTTAAAAATTTCGGTTTTTGACTCATACCTTATCAACCAATCATAAACCACTCACGTCTTGTTGTATAGTAAATAGCATTGAGAAAGAAATACCCGAAATACTGCCCAGAATCATTTAGAACAGTCCAGAACCCACAAACACATTAGAAACAACCCACAACGCATTAGAACTGTACTGAATCATCTAGAACCGTTTTAGAACTAACTAGGATCATTTGAATCAATTCAGGATAAGCTTGGAACATATTAGGACTGTCCAGAATCATTTAGAACCGTTTTAGTGTTCACTAGAACCATTTGAAACACTACAGGATGCTCTTCGAACCATTGAGATTAGTACAAAATCGTTTAGAACAAATACAGGACTATTTGGTACGGTATAGGACAAACTAGAACCATCGCGAACCATTTTAAAATGACTATTTAGAACTTTTCATTTGAAAAATCGACCCAGAACGCATTAGAACTGTCCTGAATTAATTAGAACCCTTTTAGAACTGACTAGGATCCTTTCAATCAATGCAGGATAAACTTGGAACATTTTAGGACATTCCAGAATCATTTAGAACAGTCCAGCGAACCATTTAGAACCGTTTTAGAGTTCACTAGAACCATTTGAAAGAGTTCTGGATGCTCTTAGAACCATTTTGAACAGTACAAAATCATTTATAACAAATACTAGACTATTTGGAATGGTCTAAGACAAACTACACTGCTCAACAATTGATAAGGATCACAATTATTTTTTGACCATTTTTAATTTAAATTGATGATACAGCTTTTTATTTTTAGTTGTTGCTAGAAAAATAATCATAATATCTATTATAATATCATAATATCTATAATAAAATGTTGCTTGAAACTCTGGCTATTTCTGACTGTGATCCTTATCAATTGTTGAGCAGTGTATCCAGAACCATTTTAAAATGACTATTTAGGACTATTAATTTTAGCATTTTTAGATTCTACTCGATGAGCTGATTACAAAAAGGGGTCATACTTAGTATCTCGGTCTTATAATAAAGGCTATACAGCTACTCAAATATCAAGAATTTTGAATTTGAGTGGCTCCAACATGTTCTAACTGTTCCAGAACGCATTACAACTGTCATGAATCATCTAAAACCGTTTTAGAATTGACTAGGATCATTTGAACCAATTCAGGGTAAGCTTGGAACATTTTAGGACTGTCCAGAATCATTTATAACAGTCCAGAACCATTTAGAACCGCTTCAGAGTTCACAAGAACCATTTGAAAGAGTTTAGGATGCTCTTAAAACCATTTTGAACAGTATAAAATCATTTAGAACTAAATTCAGGACTATTTGGAACGGCCCAGGATAAACTAGGACTATCCAGAAATACACAGTACACCATAGAGAAAGAAATATGAGAGAGTTCGATCCTTTACTAAAAATTGGCCTAGCGTTGATGGAACTGCCCCTGGTGCGGGGACCCAGGAACTAATATCAAGGTCGACTTTCAAAGTAGATTTCTTCTATATTTCAAAATTAAAAATAGGCGGTAAATTTAAATTTTATTCTTGTATTTCTAACTAAATAATATCATGCATTTGATAATTGCGTAGTCATTCAATAGCTAATCCTCAAGGATGGAAAATGGCTATTAAATGGCTACACAATTACCAAATTCGATTGTATATAAATGTTTAAAATAAAAAAAATAAGAACTACAACTTTTGTAAATTAGAAATGTTGGTATTTATTCAAAATTACATATACATATACAATATTATATACAGTGAGGGGCAACATTATCGCGCCCTAAGGGCCAAAGCCGCCTATTCTCAAAAAAATGAATTTATTCCACAATTTTGCCCTTCACTGTACATAATTACATATACAAACAATACATTATATCATTAATTATTTATTTACAGTACACAAAATCATTCGACAAAAATAACAGTGCCAATAATAATAATACAATATTAATAATACCCTTTAGTGTTACCCAGGATGCACCATGATAAGGCAAAGTACTAAAGTAGAACTGAAAAATAAATTGATTCAGGCTTCGTATTTTTTAAAGTATACATAAGTAAAACATTTATCGTTTATCAGCAAAACTATCCTCATAGATCATAGGGAGGTATAGTATCAGCTCTTTGGATGAATGAGGAAAAACCAATAAATATAAAAATACTCACAAATTTAGGTTATACACAAAAATGGCATCTAAACACTCACGAAACTTACCGGCACAAACAAAAAAATTAACAAGAACAGCAAGGATGCTGCCGAACCGTGCCGAACGAAACAAGACGAAAGTCGCGATCGTTTGCATTCGGGCCTCTATCTAATTTACGAAATATATTTAATTTTTCGATAGCAGCGCCTCTGGTACTGGGACCCAGAACTAACAGACGTTGTAGAATAACTCCTATGTTTTAAACAGTCTCTTATATTTTGTCTATGCAGTACACTATATGTACAATCACTCAAAAATCGTATAAAATACCTTTTCGATCGATATAATTGTTACAGGCGCCCTGGCCTACTCGGAACTGGGCACTCTGGTGCCCCGCTCGGGCTCCGAGTACGCCTACTTCGTCGATTCCTTCGGACCTTTGCATAAATTCTGGGGCCACCTGCCGGCCTTCATCTACTCCTGGATCATGATAGCGGTGATCAGGCCGGCCGAGATAGCCATTTTGACGTTGACGTTCTCGCAGTACTTCTGCGAACCTTTGCTGGACGTTTTCTGCATCAGAGACACCCCCGCCGCCAAGGAGAACGTGATCAAATTGGTGGCGCTCGTCGCTTTAGGTGAGAATATAATCGATTAGTGTTGTTGGCACAATCGATTAGGATGGTTTGTTCAATCGAATCGATTACTATTGCATATACAATCGATTCTGATGATTTTGAATCGATTACGTTTGTATGTACAATCGATTCTGATGATTTTGAATCGATTACTATTGTATGTACAATCGATTCTGATGATTTTGAATCGATTACTATTGTATGTACAATCGATTCTGATGATTTTGAATCGATTACTATTGTACACACAACCGATTCTGATGATTTTGAATCGATTACTATTGTACGTACAATCGATTCTGATGATTTTGAATCGATTACTATTGTACACACAACCGATTCTGATGATTTTGAATCGATTACTTTTGTATATACAATCGATTCTGATGATTTTGAATCGATTACTATTGTACCCACAACCGATTCTGATGATTTTGAATCGATTACTATTGTACGCACAACCGATTCTGATGATTTTGAATCGATTACTATTGTACGCACAACCGATTCTGATGATTTTGAATCGATTACTATTGTACGTACAATCGATTCTGATGATTTTGAATCGATTACTATTTTACACTCAACCGATTCTGATGATTTTGAATCGATTACTATTGTACGTACAATCGATTCTGATGATTTTGAATCGATTACTATTTTACACTCAACCGATTCTGTTGATTTTGAATCGATTACTATTGTACGTACAATCGATTCTGATGATTTTGAATCGATTACTATTTTACACTCAACCGATTCTGATGATTTTGAATCGATTACTTTTGTATATACAATGGATTCAAAATCGATTACTTTTGTATATACAATGGATTCAAAATCGATTACTATTGTACATACAATCGATTCTGATGATTTTGAATCGATTACTATTGTACACACAACCGATTCTGATGATTTTGAATCGATTACTTTTGTATATGCAATCGATTCTGATGATTTTGAATCGATTACTTTTGTACGTACAATCGATTCTGATGATTTTGAATCGATTACTATTGTACGTACAATCGATTCTGATGATTTTGAATCGATTACTATTTTACACTCAACCGATTCTGATGATTTTGAATCGATTACTTTTGTATATACAATGGATTCAAAATCGATTACTTTTGTATATACAATGGATTCAAAATCGATTACTATTGTACATACAACCGATTCTGATGATTTTGAATCGATTACTTTTGTATATGCAATCGATTCTGATGATTTTGAATCGATTACTATTATACACACAACCGATTCTGATGATTATGAATCGATTACTTTTGTATATACAATCGATTCTGATGATTTTGAATCGATTACTATTGTACAATCTAATATGGTGGTTTTTGAATCGATTATTATTGTACATACAATCGATTCTGATGATTTTGAATCGATTACTATTGTATGTACAATCGATTCTGATGATTTTGAATCGATTACTATTGTTTGTACAATCTAATATGGTGGTTTTTGAATCGATTATTATTGTACATACAATCGATTCTGATGATTTTGAATCGATTACTATTGTACACACAACCGATTCTGATGATTTTGAATCGATTACTATTGTACGTACAATCGATTCTGATGATTTTGAACCGATTACTATTTTACATACAATCGATTCTGATGATTTTGAATCGATTACTATTGTATGTGTACAATCTAATCTGGTGGTTTTCGAATCGATTAAAAAATCGATCCCATCGATTTTCGCAGGCGTCACAACTTACATAAACGTGAGCAGCGTGAAGTTATACGTAAAGGTCCAAAACGTCTTCGGCTCCTGCAAAATCGCCGCCTGCCTTATCGTCATCTTCTGCGGCGTCTACCGCATAGCCCGAGGCGACATCGACCACCTCTCCAAGGGCTTCCGGGACACCACCACGTCCCCCAGGGACCTCGCCATGGCCTTCTACAGCGGCCTGTGGGCCTTCGACGGCTGGTGAGTCGCCACCCCCCCCCCCAACACACCCTTCTAATAAATAACCTTATTAAATTGCGCACCAGGTCGTCGGTGACGGTGGTCACGGAGGAGCTGAAGAAACCCGAAGTGTAAGCGAACCACATATCAAATTTAAGCGCGCTAGTGCATGAATTTAAACCACTTCTAGCAATATACCGAGGAGCATCTACATAGCGGTGCCCCTGGTGACGACCTTGTACGTGCTGATGAACGTCTCCTACATGGCGGTGCTGAGCTACGAGGAGATGGTGAGCGCCCCGGCGGTGGCCGTCGTCTTCGGCGAGCGCGTCCTGGGGTCCTTTTCCGCCGTCATCCCCGTGGGGGTGGCGCTCAGCACGTTCGGGTGCGCCCTCAGCCTGCAGTTCGGCGTCACCAGGTATTGTGGACGTATTCTTCAGCGGGTCATCTAATCTAAATAACCATAAAGGCGCGTTAGCGCCCTTTCCAACCTTTCTGCGAGTCTAAATAACCATACAGCTGTATGAGACATTCATTCATTGACTGACTGACTGACTGACTGACTGATTGGCGTGTTTTTTTACGGCCGTACGCGAAGGAAAATGATCGCGGAAAAAACGCTATCCTACGTAACTCGACGAGATCTATCGGAAAATCGACATTTTGAAACCCGGAAAAGTTTCCTTCCGGATTTTTAGGGTATTTTTGGGGTTTTTCTGGATTTTCTCCGAAAATCTTCCGACGATTTTCTTTAAAATTTCCTAAAATATTCTTTAATATATTACCAATCAACTCACGCATACCGCATATCCGGGAAAATCCATTAACCGGAGTTATAGGAAAAATAAATTTTCTTTTTCGCAATTTCGGCAAACAAATTGAAATATCTCGAAAAAAGATGCGATTTCAAAAAAAATTTTATTCTTTGAAAATTGTAGAGAATCTTTTTCTCTGTAATATGACATATAAGTACCTAAGGGGTTATTCTCTTTTGAACCGTTTTTGAGTTATAACGACAAAAAAGAAACTTTCCTTCGCAAACCAAAAATTTATATTTTACAATTACTCCAAAACTACCCCTTTTTTGAAAATTTCTTAAGAATCGAAATTTGTAAAGAATAGTATTTAGTATAATATATGTAGATGGGGTGATTAGATTTTGAGCGGTTTCCGATTTATAGCGCGATATCGATTTTTTATAGTAAACGGCATTGAAAAAAAGTCGAAATAACTCGAAAAAAGATGCGATTTCGAAAAAAATTGTATTCTTTGAAAATTGTAGAGGATGTTTTTTTACATAATAAAAAGTTTACGGGGTGATTCCAACTTTAACGGTTATTGAGTTACGAGGAAAAACTGCGATATTGCTGGGTGAAACCGAGCGACCGAGCGGGTATAATATATCATATCAATTTCTGTCGGCCTGTTATAGTCGATTCATAAATGAGGGGATTATATACTGGCGATTTTTAGTTTCTATGGCCACAGTAGCCTAAATTAGCGCGAAATTAGGCGACTCCAGCGATGCACTTATGGTTTAAATTCGCACAGTGAAGGGATTCACGCTACCTTTCTCTAGAGAACAGGGACGGATCGAGAACGAATTACTTTATGAATAAATGTATTTAATTCCAAATAAATTTAATTTTCACTGGCAACAGATCAGCGTCCCAAGAAAGGGCGCGTCAGCGCCCTTTCCAACCTTTTTGCCAGTCCAGTTTAATAAAGTGATTGCAGGTTGTGCTACGTGTCGGGCCAGGACGGGTTCATGTTGGAGAGCCTGTCGTTCGTGCACTACACGAAGATGACGCCTTCGCCGGCGGTTATCCTGCAGGGGTTCATTTCGTTTGTGTTCATCGCCACCGGGGAGATCTTGGAGCTGATAGAGTTCGCCAGTTTTTTGATTTGGGTCTTCTACGGGTTGGCCATGGTGTCGTTGATCGTCATGAGGAGGACTATGAAGGACGCTAAGAGGCCTTATAAAGTAAGTTCATGTTATAGTCAGTTCATAAATGAGGAATAGGCTAAGTTCAAGCCTACACAGAAATTGAAAAAAAAAATTATGTTCGTGATAATGTCTTAATGTCACTTGGATGGTTTGTCTTCTGTATTGGTTTTGCGAAGATCTTGAAGGTGAATTACTATGCCTCATTTATGAATAGACTATAAAAAGTATCGTCGGTTTCGATAAGTGTGCCGTGTACATTTTTTTGATGTATTTATAATGATAAAGTGAATGTATCACGGAAATTTGGGGATTTTTGAAAAAAATGTATTCCTTGAAAGTTGTACAGAATCGTTTTTTATACAAAATAATGAAAATTTTATTACTCCATCTCCAATAATTTTCGAATTAATTGGATATCCTTTAGAGAATTACACTAAAAATTTTATTTCTTGTTTAGCTTTCTTTAATTAAAGGATACTTTAACGTTTCATGACGATATTGACCCTTACATAACAATGTAAATATTAGATTAAAAATCAAGAAATAACATACTATCTATACTATATCTTATCTATTCATACATTGTAACAAAAGTACATGTGTTACCATCACCGCATCATATAACATACAGGTTGTCTCAGGATGAGAGAGCTGTACTGGATGAGCTAATTACAAAAAGGGGTCATGTCATACATGGTATTTTGGTCTCATAATAAAGGCTATACAGCCACTCAAAAAATCAAAGAAATTTGAATTTTGAAAGCGAAACAGTTAAAAATGGAGAAAATCGCCTTACAGGTTCCTATCCTAACTTTTCAAGTAGGTACTATTTAATGTATATAAATAATGATATAAAAAGTACACAGAGTGATAAAAAATTTCAAAATTTTGTGTACCATTAGATAGTACTTGAAAAGTTAGGACAGGACCATGTAAGCCGTTTTTCTCGATTTTTAACTGTTTAGCTTTCAGAGCCTCCGAAATTCAAAAATTTGTGATTTTTGAGTCCTTTATTATGAGACCAAAATACTAAGTGTGACCCCTTTTTGTAATCAGATCATCGAGTAGAATCTAATAATGCAAAAATATACAGGGTGTCCCATACGCATTTTTAGATTCTACTCGACGAGCTGATTACAAAAAGGGGTTCACACCCAGTTCACACCAAGATACCAATCTTGGTCTCATAACAAAGACTATACAAATTAATTCAAAATTAGTCGATTTTTCAAACGAAAAGTTCTAAATTAGTCATTCTAAAATGGTTCTGGATAGTTCTAGCTTAACGTTCCATATAGTCCTGAATTGGTTTTAAATGACTTTATACTGTTCTAATGGTTCTAAAAGGATCCTGAACTGTTTCAAATGGGTCTAGTGAACTCTAAAACGGTTCTAAATAGTTCTGGACTGGTCTAAAATGTTCTAATATTATTCTGATTTGATACAAATGATCCTAGTCAGTTCTAATATGGTTCTAGATGATTCAGGACAGTTGTAATGCGTTCCAGTTCGATTTTTCAAATAAAAAGTTCTAAATAGTCATTCTAAAATGGTTCTGGATAGTTCTAGTTTATCCTGGACCGCTCCAAATAGTCCTGAATTAGTTCTAAATGATTTTATACTGTTCTAAATGGTTTCAAGAGCATCCTGAAGTGTTTCAAATGACTCTAGTGAACTCTAAAATGATTCTAAATGTTTCTGGACTGTTCTAAATGATTCTGGACAGTCCTAAAACATTCTAAGACTGTTAATGATTTGATTCAAATGATCCTAGTCAGTTCTAAAATGGTTCTAGATGTATCAGGACAGCTCTAATGCGTTCTGGGTCGATTTTTTAAATGAAAAATTCTAAATAGTTATTCTAAAATGGTTCCGATTAGTTCTAATTAGTCCTAGACCGTTCCAAATAGTCCTGTATTTGTTCTAAATGATTTTGTACTGTTCTAAATGGTTCTAAGATCATCCTGAACTGTTTGAAATGGATCTAGTGAACTCTAAAACGGTTCTAAATGGTTCTGGACTGTCCCAAATGATTCTGGACAATCCTAAAATGCTCCTAAAAAGATTATTCCGATTTGATCCAACTGCTCCTAGTCTGTTCTAAACTGGTTCTAGATGATTCAGGGCAGTTCTAATGCGTTCTGGAAATTCAAAATTCAAATTCAATTCAAAATTCAAAATTCAGTGATTTTTTAGTGGCTGTATAATCTTTATTATAATACCGTATGACTAAGTATATACTACCGTATACAGGGTGAGTCGTGAGGAATTGTACATACTTTAACAGTGTATAGAGGCACATAAGGGTAATATCAAATCAGCATTAAAAGTTGCATCCGCCTCTTCTTTAAGGAAATACAGGGTAATTTATGAATTTTTAGGAAATTTTCTTTCGTTTATATGTTCATTGTGGTTTATTCGATTTGGTTCATTTTTTGGTAAAAGTATACATTTTGAACAAGGAGCACACTGGCATATTAAGAATTAAAAAAATCCAGGACCGTCTTCAAAAAAATGAGGTAAATTATTTAAAAATTAATATTTCACCCTGTATACACTTTTTGCAAATTTTCAATTGGTCATTGTAGAAGGTATAAGTAACTCGTAAAACCTGACATTCGGAAATTTTTGCCACACTTTTATTAAATGGTCAATTTACATTCAACTATTAAGAAAAATTACACATTTAGTATAATCGAATATTTTACATTAAAATAATATTTTCCACCATACAAATGTTAATGAAAATTAATAATAAGGACTAATTACTTGTCCCTTCCTATCAAAATGTCCAAAAATTGCAAAAAAAAAAGATTTCAAATTAACTCAATAAAAAATAATCAACACTTTAGTTATGATGTTCCCTAAAGCGTATTTATTTGTAAATTAAATACAATGATCAAAGTAGTCTATGACAAATTAACCCTTTAATTGTTTTTATAAATTAACATTAGGTTTTATTATTTTGTTAATAAGTTAGAATTGAATCGTTGTGTGTTATTAATTGATTCTTTTTGTTTATTCAAAATGCCATTCAAATATTCAATTGCTGAAGTATACAGTGTTATGTTGTAAAAGGACATCAAACACTAATTAACGTCGAATTCCTAACCTATTTTTACATCATATTTTACCTATTTTATTGACAAATATGCGTGTTAGAGGAATACATTTCCAACAGTCTAACAAGATAGTACACTTCCACAGTTTTCTATTGTGGTACGTTATCGTTTGATAAATATTTAAGGAAATCGTTGTATAGGACGTGGAGGTCCTATTCTATGGTCATCAAGATCGCTTGACTTTAATCCTGTTGACTATGTTTTTACCCAATAACTCTAAGAAAAGCTATCAGGCACATAACTGTCCGTCAAGAAAAGTGTGGAGCAAACTGGTTTCATTTTTAAAATGTTTTATAATGTAGACAACATATTTTTTATTGAATTAATTGTAGTGTTTGTCGTTATTCTCTGTACAGTTATAAATATCATGAGAATTGAATGCTTATTTTTGAATACGTGAATACGTTGAATACTTATTTTTAATGAGTTAATTTGAAATCTTTTTTTGCAATTTTTGGACATTTTGATAGGAAGGGACAAGTAATTAGTCCTTATTATTAATTTTCATTAACATTTGTATGGCGGAAAATATTATTTTAATGTAAAATATTCGATTATACTAAATGTGTAATTTTTCTTAATAGTTGAATGTAAATTGACCATTTAATAAAAGTGTGGCAAAAATTTCCGAATGTCAGGCTTTACGAGTTACTTATACCTTCTACAATGACCAATTGAAAATTTGCAGAAAGTGTATACAGGGTGAAATATTAATTTTTAAATAATTTACCTCATTTTTTTGAAGACGGTCCTGGATTTTTTTAATTCTTAATATGCCAGTGTGTTCCTTGTTCAAAATGTATACTTTTACCAAAAAATGAACTAAACCGAATTAACCACAAAGAAGATATAAACGAAAGAAAATTTCCTAAAAATTCATAAATCACCCTGTATTTCCTTAAAGAAGAGGCTGATGCAACTTTTAATGCTGATTTGATATTACTCTTATGTGTCTCTATACACTGTTAAAGTATGTACAATTCCTCACGACTCACCCTGTATACTAAGTACGACCTTTTTTAGCAATCAACTCATCGAGTAGAATCTAAAAATGCAAAAATATACAGGGTGTCCTATTTAAAATATCAAAGTTGCTGCTTCCAATATACAGATACCTAGTTCTAACTCGTCATGAAACACCCTGATGATGTATACAGGGTGTACCGATATTAATATGAACGTTTAAATCGTTTCAGGTGCCGATATTCATCCCCGTTTTGATACTACTAGTCGCTTTATATTTGAGCATAATACCCATAGTGCTCGAACCCACACCCAAATACCTCATGGCCTTGGGCTTCATGCTCGTGGGATTCCTCATTTACTATTGGTGCATTTACAAGAACAAACGACCCACGTCGTTTTTAAGTAAGCTAGAGAGTTCTGCTGGTCCAATTACTCGATTAAATTGCTATTTTTTCGCAGATAACATCACCTACTACGTTCAATTACTGCTGCAAGTCGTGCCTCCCGAAAGGGATTGAGTATAATGACTCAGGGAATCGAGAAGGCTGGTTTTTTAAATTTACTGTATAATTTATTGAATAAAAAGCTTAAGCATCAAACCATATTCAACCACTGTTTAATAACCCTGGCGTGGAATTTCCTAGCCTCCGAAACGTAATCATTATCAGCCGAGAGACGAAATATTTCGAAAATTTTGGGCCTTTTCGAAATTTTTTATTCTTCAAAACATGTAGAGAATTATTTTTTCAATAAAATGGTGAAACTTTGAATTTTCTATGTCAATTAGTTTTCGAGATAATTCAAGTTTTTCAAAGAGTAGCTCTAATTTTTTCAGGTATATTATGGCAAAAAAAAGAAATATTCCGAAAATTTGGGGCCTTTACCGAAATTTTTAATTCTTCAATACTTGTAGACATTTCTTTTTTCGATAAAATAGTGAAAATTTTGTTTTTATATCCTAATTAGTTTTCGAGATAATTCAATTTTTTCAAAGAATAGCACTATTCTTTTTAAGGTATATTATGGCAAAAAAGACGAAATATTTCGAAAATTTGGGTCTTTTTCGAAATTTTTTATTCTTCAAAACCTCAGATGAACAAGTAAACATAGATACGGTCCCGTCGATGTTTGTTTGTAACATTTTTAGACGAATTTTGACGTATTGGCCCCGGCACGTGATTGGCTCTTCTCGATTTTTTTGAATAAACGTTGCCAAATGTCTTCTGCACTTTATATGGATTATTTACTAAAACAGCTGAGGAAACAACTTAACTCTGTACATTTTTCAATTCAAGGCATTATTTTAAACCTCTGGTTAAAAATTCATATTAAAATAATTAAATTATTAAGTTTTTTCGACTAAATTCATTTTATACCCCCCTCTTAGTCTAAAATATTTTGACGGATTGGCCCCGGCACGTGATTGGTTTATTTTTGACAAGACTAGAAAACTCGGCCAATCAGAATCAAGTTAAGTGAATGAGAATGAGACGCCAATAACTTTTATTGCTTTTATTAAATTTGAAATTGGGTGAATTTACGGATTGCTAATTTATAAGTTTTATTTGATTTTTTTTCGTCGTTTGTTGATCCTTTAAAAATGCCGGTTAGATGTACCGTTTGTTGTTCAAAATTTGTTGCGGGGACTTCATTTCATCGGTAAGTATATAAAGAACATATATCTAGTATTTAGCTTTTATTTGGAATCTTTTTAATGTTTATTTGTTACTTGTAAAGGTTGTAAAAGTAAAAAAAATATGATAGGTAACAAAATTGCTAACAGGTTTCAATTCTACGGATTTGATTTTATAATGCATACTTATTCGAGAAGATTTTATGTATGTAGATACTTTTAATATGCTTTTTTACATGTTTATATGTAGGTTTCTAGCATGCCCCAGTAAAAGAGAAGCTTGTATACGCAGCCTTAAACTGGATGAGAATACTATAAAAAAGCATAGTAGAATTTGCTCAAGACATTCATCTAGTCCTCAAGGTTTTATACATGGTCAAAACTCTTTAAGAGCAGATGCTGTATCGAAGTTGCTATAGGTATATTCTGTTGCTAATTGTTTATCACTTGCAATATTTTAAACTATCCTGCAAATAAATAGTATTAACACAGTACTATTAAACTAACAAGTACCTATTAGATAATATGTTTAGTTTATGTTACAGTATATGTGGTATGTGGTGTATAATAATAAAATATGTAAAATCCTCTCTTTAATAGAGTTTAGTAAATATTTATTTAATAGTATAACATCTTTTATTTATCTTGTTTTGTTATCCTGTATCCGAGTTTCATCGTAAAACAATAATGAAACAAAAGTATAAGAACCACATGCACAATGTAAGAAAATTAAAACAATTAAATGAGCAGAGCAGACGACAGACGAGCAGCGGGCAGGGGTGAGTTTTGAAAGAAAAAGAAAAAGTCAGAAACAGAAACTGGTAAGGTAACTGCACAAACATACACCAATATGTAAACCGGGTTGCCTAAAAATAGGTAGTCACAAATATTTAATGCATAAAATAATAATTTTTTCATCTGTAAGTAAGAAATTAAAAATAAAAGTATTTAATGAATGAAAAAAATGTTTATAATCATTTTCATTGTTGTAATTTTTTCCGATAAAACTTTACCTAATTGAAAAACTGGCAACAATGCTGTCAATTCATTTGTTATTTTAGAAGTCAAACAAACCTATAGGGAAGTATAGGGAATGCCGTATCTATGTTTAGTTATTAATCTGAGTTCAAAACTTGTAAACATTTGTTTTTTCGATCAAATAGTGATAATTTCGTTTTTCTATCTCAATTAGTTTTCGAGTTTTTCAAATCGCACTATTTTTTTCAGGTATACAGGGTGGTCCAGTTTATAATGGCATAACTTTAGGAAATAATGGATAACGTTATAATAATGATAATTTCTCAATACTATTATAGCCCGGAAAGCTTTGTTTTCGAGATACAGGGTGTTGAAATTAAAAAAAAAATGTATTATTTTGAATATTGCCAAAACGTCTGCTTGGAAAAAATTTAAATTTGGCACACAGGATAAGCTAAGGATCCTTCATGATTTAGGGAATATGGTGATAAATTACAAAAACCAGTGGCGGAGATATGGGTATGCCATTGCCCTTTTTAAAAAAAATCCTATACGCCACTGACTTTTTTGCAAATAACAGTAATGTTATTCGATGCTCCATGCTTTTTAGAACAAAAAAGTATTCTTCCATTTTTTTTGAACGACGCACCGTTTTGGAGATATTTGCAATTTTCTCCGGTTATGTAGGACTGCTATCATCGCAAATATTTTGGAAGTAGGCTATGATTTATTTTCATGAAGGATCCTTAGCTTATCCTGTGTGCCAAAATTAAAATTTTTCCAAGCAGCCGTTTTGGCCATATCCAAAATAATACATATATTTTTTTTTAATTTCAACACCCTGTATCTCGAAAACAAAGCTTTCCCGGCTATATAAGTATTGAGAAATTATCATTATTTTAACGTTATCCATCATTTCCAAGTTATGCCATTATAAACTGGACCACCCTGTATGTAATATGGCAAAAAAACGATCAGCGAATCGAGAAGGCAGGTTTTTTTTTAAATTCACCGTATAATTTATTGAATAAAAAGCTTCAACATCAAACTGATCAAACCATATTCAACCACTGTTTGATAACCCTAACGTGGAATTTCCTAGCCTCCGAAACGTAATTATTATCAGCCGGATCCGCGCCCCTAAAATCCACGTGATGAGGCGCCTCCGTTATATTAAAAGCCAACACTGTAGAAGACATATTAAAAAACACCCCGCCAACCGACCAAGGATCCATCAACCCGTTACTAAACACCATATTAGAATAATACCTCAAATTCTTCCCCCCGTACGCCATCACAGCCCACTCCCTGCCCATTCCCTTCACTTTAAACCTCTCGTAGCAGGCCATGGAATGGCCTTCGTAGCTCCAGGACTTCGTCACGAACATGTCCCCTTCCAGCGAACATCTCGGCATCACCAGCTCGGTGCAACTCTGGTAACTCCAAGCTATCTCCCCCGCATCCTCGTAGGAACTGTTGAAGTTATTGCACGACTTTTTCCCAGTGTAATTGGTGTAGATCTCCAAAGCTGTGGCGAAGCGATCGATCAAACTCTTGGAGTCGTTGAAGTGGGACGTGGTGAGTTTGTCGCAGAAGACTTTCACAGGGTAGGCGGGTAGAGGGGTGACGAAATCCGTGGGGTAGTGATAGTTGAACATCGATAGGTTCTCGTAAATGGTGCTCAACCAATCTAGCAGCCTTTCGATATCGCCGGGAGTCTTCAACGGTTTGCATAGCTTCCATGAGGAAGATATGAAGTCCATATCTGGAATCCCAATAAACATTATTCACAACTTATGGTAACACGAATTTTTATAATAGATATATAATAGTAACAAACTCATATAAGAAGGTTTCGAAGTTTTATAACCTGTTGCTTTTGGTAATGATGTTTTTTAATGGTTTTATAAGGCTACTAGCAGTTACGGTTATATAACAAGGTAACAGAACTATTTCCATCACCATGTTATACAACTTTTAGTAACGGTTACTAGTGGTTTTATAAAAAGGTGACGTATGGGTTACCGTGACTTCATTTATATAACTAAAATACCCTAAGTTTTTTAATGGTGTCGTAAAATATCTTTATAAAAACTGGTAGCTGACTGGTGTAGCTGAGTGGTATTGACTATATTTGTTATAAAACTATTGGTTATATTGGTTATTATATGGAATCTTTTATAAAACTGTGCAACTATAAGATTTATATTGTTACTACCAGTCATTATAGTATTACTTTGAGTGATATTAAAGACGTCTTAAGTTATATAAGGGTATTATCGTTATTCCGCCATATTTGTATACAAAAATCCTAAAAAATATCGGAAACGAACTATAAAAAAGCTTAATAATGAACTTAATTTTTTTTAACAAATCTTAAATAAACATATTTTAGTTCATTGATGAAATATCGGAAGAGTAAATGTTAGTAATAGCTGGGAAATTACTTTTTTTTATACATTCAATGTAAAAAATTTAAACTAAAATTAATTATTAGTAGGAATTATAGTGGCCCTTATGTTTTTTCTAAGTATCTCATTAACTTGACCAATGAAATGCGATTCCCATCAAAATTTTAGGTCACCCACAATCAGTAAAGTCCTAACAGCAATATTACACAGTAACTATTATTTAGTTTTATCATGATTCTCCATTTTTGTTTCTATTGATGATGCCAAACCAGAACATAAAAATACTGTTATTATTAGAATAGAGATATAATATAAATGAATAAGTGTATCTGAGAGAGAAATAGATAGGTCTAGAAAACTGAAATGTCAATTGTCAATGTTCAAAAGTAACAAATCTCTGGTAACGGAAACATTACCAAATCTATTACAGGCAAGTTATATAGTGGTGTCTACTATATTTATGTTACTGTTACTTATACAACTATAAGTTGTTAGTGTTACCAAACAAAGGTATTCGCAACCTTTATAAATGCCCCATTTAAGCTCTTTAAGAGGTTTATAGCAGCAAGAGAAATGTTTCGGTTGCCAAATATACAACTATAAGTTTTATAAGTAAAGTATTGTAAAAGTAACAGTAACTACTATACAATCAAAAATGTTTATTGGGATGCGAGCGCAGTTTGTTCGTGTAGTGTACATGTAGGGTTAAGAGGATACAGGAGTAGGATGATGATGATGTGTCTACTAGGCTTCACAGTGCTAATACCCTGTGCCGCAAAATTAACGCATAAAATTGTAAATTTGAATATTAATTTTACCTAACGAATGGGTACCGGATAGTAGAGAGGTAGTACTGTGGGCACTGTATTTTTGATTTTCGACTTCGGTTGAAGTCGATTTGGTCTCTATTCATCTCTATTTGATCTCTATTTGGTCTCTATTTGGTATCTATTTGGTCCCTGTGTGGTCCATATTTGGTCTCTATATGGTCTCTATTTATTATCTATTTGGTCTCTATTTGGTCCCTATTTGGTCCCTATTTGGTCCCTATTTGGTCTCTATTTTGTTTCTATTTTGGTCCCTATTTTGCCCCTATTTGGTACCTATTTGATACCTACTTGGTCCCTATTTGGTCCCTATTTGGTCCCTGTTTGGTCCATATTTGGTCTCTATATGGTCTCTATTTATTATCTATTAGGTCTCTATTTGGTCTTTATTTCGTCTCTGGTTGGTCTCTTGTTGGTCTCTATTTGGTCTCTATTTGGTCTCTATTTTGTTTCTATTTTGGTCCATATTTTGCCCCTATTTGGTACCTATTTGATCCCTACTTGGTTCCTATTTGGTCCCTATTTGGTCCATGTTTGGTCTCTATTTGGGTTCTATTTGGCCCCTATTTAGTCACTATTTGATCTCCATTTTATCTCCACTTGGTTCACCCTGGTACCTTCTTTATGAGAATAATGGATTTCTTCATTATTTAAACGACTCTTTTTTATGATGGTAGTTGACTCTTTTAGATGACAACCAGTGACTCATGAGTACATGTAAATCATGGGGACTCAGAGGTAAATTGACTCATCTGAGTACCTGAATAAGACAATGAACGACTCATTCAGTCAATTAAATGATACTCTTTAAGTATTTTAAGTGGTTACTAAATGTTCATTGGTCATGGGTTCATGGGTAAAAGTCATGTTCACGACTTAAACCCTATGGAAGACTTGTGGGACGACATGGGACAACATGGGACACGTATATTAGAGATTCACAAGTACCCCTAGAAAACCTGCCACTGCGACTTTGTAGAGATATGGAATCCAATTGGCCAAGACAAAGTCAGAAACCTAATTTTAAGTATGGGGTAAGTTATGAGGTTAAAATTAAATTTGATCATTTTCGCTGGTTTTAAGAGAAGATACACCAAAAAATAACTAATAAAACTTTGAAGACAACCTGTACAAACATTTGTCAAAATTCATTGCCTTCTTTAAAAAAATAAAGATGCTAATTTTTAAAATACACATTTATGCGTTAATTTTGCGGCGCAGTATATATGTATATTTATTATACAAGTACATAAGGAAAAAGACGAAATATTTGGTAAATTTGGGGATTTTTCGAAATTTTTTTTTCTTCAAAACTTGTAAAGAAATGGTTTTTTCAATTAAATAGTGAAAATATTGTTTTTTATCTCAAGTAGTTTTCGAGATAATTCAAGTTTTTCAAAAAATAGCACTATTTTTTATTTTCATGTATATTATGGTAAAAAAGACAAAATATTTCGAAAATTTGGGTCTTTTTCGAAATTTTTTATTCTTCAAAACTTGTAGACATTGGTTTTTTTGATAAAATAGTGAAAATATTGTTTTTTATCTCAATTAGTTTTCGAGATAATTCAAGTTTTTCAAAAAATAGCACTATTTTTTATTTTCATGTATATTATGGTAAAAAAGACAAAATATTTCGAAAATTTGGGTCTTTTTCGAAATTTTTTATTCTTCAAAACTTGTAAAGAAATGGTTTTTTCAATTAAATAGTGAAAATATTGTTTTTTATCTCAATTAGTTTTCGAGATAATTCAAGTTTTTCAAAAAATAGCACTATTTTTTATTTTCATGTATATTATGGTAAAAAAGACAAAATATTTCGAAAATTTGGGTCTTTTTCGAAATTTTTTATTCTTCAAAACTTGTAAAGAAATGGTTTTTTCAATTAAATAGTGAAAATATTGTTTTTTATCTCAATTAGTTTTCGAGATAATTCAAGTTTTTCAAAAAATAGCACTATTTTTTATTTTCATGTATATTATGGTAAAAAAGACAAAATATTTCGAAAATTTGGGTCTTTTTCGAAATTTTTTATTCTTCAAAACTTGTAGACATTGGTTTTTTTGATAAAACAGTGAACATGTTGTTTTTCGATCTCATATAGTTTTCGGGATAATTCAAGTTTTTCGAAAAATAGAACTTTTTTTTCAAGTGTATTATGACAAAAAGTCGAAATATTTCGAAAATTTGGCACTTTTTCAAAAATTTTTAATTTACAAAACTTGTAGACATTGGTTTTTTGAATAAAACAGTGAAAATGTTGTTTTTCGATCTCATATAGTTTTCGGGATAATTCAAGTTTTTCGAAAAATAGAACTTTTTTTTCAAGTGTATTATGACAAAAAGTCGAAATATTTCGAAAATTTGGCACTTTTTCAAAAATTTTTAATTTTCAAAACTTGTAGAGAATCATTTTTCCAATAACCGACAAAAAAATACTTTCATACCTAGTTTAGTTTTTGATAAACTCAGCAACACATCCCAACCGAGTTTAATGGTCTCCACGCACCGCTTCCCCCCATACTTCTCGAACACCCCGGTGATCTTGGCGTTGAACGCCCCGCAATCGGTGAGCCCCGGAAAATAGAAAACCGGAGCCGAAGACGCCACCGCCCCCACCACAACATAAGGGTATTTCATGCGCAGCCAAGCAGCCAACATACCCCCGTAGGAGCCCCCGAAAGCCACGAAGGGATACGTATCATAAGATATCACGTTACCGTAGAAACTCTTCCGCAAATCCTCGATGGTGTAAGCAAAGTCCGCTAGAGCTTGAGTGGTAGTTAGATACCTAAAAATATTCCAAAAAAAATTACTTGTTATAGTGATGTTTAAAGATCGAAATACAGGGTTATTCACGGTATACCCAAAGACATTAGAATAAAGAGACCAAATGTTACAATGATAAATCTCATAAAATTGCGGACTATTATTGTTTTAAAATTGTTAGTGAGTGGGAGAGAGAAAGACATATCTCTTAGGACTCGCTGGCAACGCTGTAACAGAGTGTCAATGAAGTGTAACCATAGACCAACCCTATAGATGCATAAACGACGTCCAAACTATTTAGACTAATTTTCAGAATTTGGTTATTTCCACGCAGTTCAAAATTTCCCTAGTGTCAATGTTAATTCTGCCATTTGACTAGGGGAATTTTACGACGCGTGGTTGAAATGCCGATACGTTGTTGCGATGCGTTCAGCACATTGACATTTATAGGTTATGTTAAATTTGTTAAATATAATTATCTATTTTAAAAATCACATAATATTCATTTATATTAATACTCGCAAGCTCATATCTCCTCCTGATTCTTTTTTCTTGTTTAAATTCAACTATTAATGCTTTTTTTTAATTTATAAACATGACCTTCAAATAACCATAACCTGAAAATCTGCAAAATATAGGATTTCCAGTACAACCCGGCAACGTTGCAGCAGGCTGGCTTTTCACACATTAGTCTAAATAGTTTGGACGACGTTTAACTCAATGGTATAATTTTGGAGCTAAACAGCGACATCTTACAAATTCGAAGAAACTAAACAAAACGTTGCCACATTGACAGACCATATGATTACTTTTTTATTTGATTTGTTTCTGTAATTACAGGGTGTAAATAAATGATTGAGAAAGAATTTAATGGGTTATGTCGAAAAATGAGTCCTTTTATAAAAAAATGTTTGACTACGAATCACCCTTTATATAAATTCTTTCGCAACCATATATTTAAACCATGTATTTTAAATAATTATATAGGAATAGGTCGCCCAAAGATTTTTAGAAAACTAGGACGACGTAGGTATAAAATAAAAAATACTTCATTAAGATTGATTACATTTTTTTTAAACAAAATGCACTACCAATACTTAAAATCTCTATTAATTAACTATATAAATATTACGCAAAGTACTTATATTACGACAAACAAAATAATATTAACTATAAATGCCAAATAATGACAATAATAATGAGTAATGACTAATGACACCGACGTTTTGCGATGAGAATGTGTTGCCATGTCTCTTTTCTTGGCTGTGAAAGCAACTGCAGCGCCATCTAACAAATTCGAAGAAACTAAAAATAATTTCCAAAATCGCCAATACGAGAAAAACATCTATAGGTTTGGTCAATGAGTGTAACTATGATCGCCAGTGGGGTAGTTTTAAAGTTAACAGCATTGTAACCGAAGACCATACAAATAACAGACCAAATTGCTTACATTTTCATGTGGCAAATCATTAATTCCCACCCGATATTATCGCAGATTCGGGTCATTGCGTCATTGTCGATTTAGAAAAATGGAATTTGATATATTATAACTACAACTACAATTTTACACTACAACTACAATTTTATATTAGCTGTTTTCGCGGAGCAAATCCTGAACGTATTCGGAGGGAATGCGCATGCGCACGTCAAATTTGAGTGTTCGCGGAGCGAAAAAATTATGTTCAGGATGTGTTCAGGATAAAAAATCGCGTGTTTAAGTTCCGAACATGTTCGTAACGCATTCGATACGTCTCGGGATATTAGAAGGGATGTTTTATTCGGAATTTATTCTAACCTAAAAATGTTGTGTTTCTATATTACTAACTTCACCAGTTCTTACTCTTTTTATTCTATTTTTGTATTTAAATTTCTATTAGTTTTCACAATTCATCAGTGTTTCTTGTTTGAACAAGAAGTATTAACCAAATCAGACACTTTTTGTAAGAAAACTTAATTTTAAACTACTATTTAGATGATGAACTTCAGTTCAAGCGGCGAAGATTTAGAAGAGATTTTGGGACTTTTAAATGTTCCGAAAAATGCAAATTTTTTTGAAGAAGCTTTGCCCAATTTAGTAGCCAACAATTTAGGCAGCATTTCAGTTCAAGTAGAGACTCAGCTGTGGCTCCTTGAGCCATATTTTTCGAATAAAAAAAAATAATAAAAATTTTAACTAAAACACTTTAACAATGCCCTCAACAAATACTTTACTTCACAAATATATTCCAAGACAAAATCACCTAAGATAACATTATCATATTCTTCGTTTTTTTTTTTCGTCAAATATAAAATAATCGTTCGCGGTGTCCTAAAATTCTGAACGTATCCTGAATTTTATTGCGCATACGTCAAGTTCAGGATTATACTCGGTATATGTTCGGGATATATTCAGGATGTGTTCAGGATTTGCTCCGCGAAAACAGCTATTATATAAATAAAAAAAATATGTTCTGGGATAGTACGAAGCATGGGAAGACCAAGGAAATGATGGAGCGATGGCATGGAGACGAAGAAGGAACAGGCATTGATTGTACATGTATAGGAAGGATGAAGAAGAAAAAGAAGAATAATTTAATGATATTTTAAAGAATATCCGGTACCCTACTTCACTGATTCAAATGAACGCAATATAACTTAACCTAAAAGTACTTACCGATAAAAGGACAAATTTGGATTGAAATGATCCACTTTTTGGCACACTACACACGCACGCACCATTATTGTTTATAGTTTTGAAAAAATTTAAATAAAAAGACTAATATTACTCACGAAAATGTACATAAACACAAAATAGTTGTTAAGACTTACTGGCAACGTTGTGGTAATATTTTGTTGCCCCCTATTTACGTAGATGTTTCCAATCTTAATATTTCTTTAATTGAATATTGATTTATTTTTAAATTTTTACCTTGTATTAAAAATTTTAAGGAATAATTTGATGAAAAACGTATTGTTTTATTTATATAATCTAAAATTGTAGTTATAGGATAAATTAAATTACAGTTTTTTAAAGAATTTTTTCAAATAATTATTATAGGCAGATAAAATCGACAACGATGAAAAAACCAGAACATGCGATAATATCGGGTGGAAATGAATGATTTGCCACATAAAAATGTAAACAATTCGGTCTCCTAATTCTAATGTCTTTGAAGCTAACCTTGTTCCTTCTATAGGCAAATTCGCCCTGTTACCCGCAAAAGATTGTCCATATCTGTATATTCCGTTCTTTAGTAATTAATATAAGCTTACCTCAAGTTATCCGATGAATCGAACGAACGGTTACCGAAGGGAAGGGACACCCCGTAGTATCTGTGCTCTATGAACACCAAAAGAGCGTTGAAAATGGGGGCTATATCGAACAGGAATCCCGTATTTTTCGCGTATAAGGATATATCTCCTTCGTTTCCCGTGTATACGAAGGCCGGCCCGCCTTTTACGTGGTACTTATCGGTTAACAAGTACCTCAATTTGAAGTATCTGGGTTGCTGCGATGCCGCGAAATGATCCACCGGTACTTCTATGTACTTCGTTTCTAATGCGTATCTCCCCTCTGAACATATTTCGTGTAAAATAATTATATACAAAACCAACCACATTTCCTAAAATGACAATAGCAATGGCAAATATAAAGCTACGTTCGATTTAAAGTTGGCCGAAAAGAATTGGAATTATATACAGGGTATTTTCAATAAAATAGTGAAAAGTTTGGGGTTTTTTGAAATTTTTTATTTTGAAAATTTGTAGATAATTATTTTTTCAATAAAATGGTGAAAATTTTGTTTTTTCTATGTCTAGTCTTCGAGATAATTTAATTTTTTTAAAGTATAGCACGATTTTTTTCATGTATAATATGGCAAAAAGACGAAATATTCCGAAAATTTGGGGGTTTTTTGAAAATTTTTATTTTTGGAAATTTGTAGATAATTATTTTTTCAATAAAATGGGGAAAATTTTGTTTTTCTATGTCAATTAGTCTTCGAGATAATTCAATTTTTTTAAAATATAGCACGATTTTTTTCATGTATAATATGGCATAAAAAACGAAATATTTCGAAAATTTGGGGGTTTTTCGAATTTTTTTATTTTTGAAAATTTGTAGATAATTATTTTTTCAATAAAATGGGGAAAATTTTGTTTTTTCTATGTCTAGTCTTCGAGATAATTTAATTTTTTTAAAGTATAGCACGATTTTTTTCATGTATAATATGGCAAAAAGACGAAATATTTCGAAAATTGGGGGGTTTTTCGAAATTTTTTATTTTTGAAAATTTGTAGATAATTATTTTTTCAATAAAATGGGGAAAATTTTGTTTTTCTATGCCACTTAGTCTTCGAGATAATTCAAGTTTTTTAAAGTATAGTACAATTTTTATATAATATGGCAAAAAGACGAAATATTTCGAAAATTTGGGGGGTTTTCGAAATTTTTTATTTTTGAAAATTTGTAGATAATTATTTTTTCAATAAAATGGTGAAAATTTTGTTTTTCTATGTCAATTAGTCTTCGAGATAATTCAAGTTTTTTAAAGTATAGTACAATTTTTTTCATGTATAATATGGCATAAAAAACGAAATATTTCGAAAATTTGGGGGTTTTTCGAATTTTTTTATTTTTGAAAATTTGTAGATAATTATTTTTTCAATAAAATGGGGAAAATTTTGTTTTTTCTATGTCTAGTCTTCGAGATAATTTAATTTTTTTAAAGTATAGCACGATTTTTTTCATGTATAATATGGCAAAAAGACGAAATATTTCGAAAATTGGGGGGTTTTTCGAAATTTTTTATTTTTGAAAATTTGTAGATAATTATTTTTTCAATAAAATGGGGAAAATTTTGTTTTTCTATGCCACTTAGTCTTCGAGATAATTCAAGTTTTTTAAAGTATAGTACAATTTTTATATAATATGGCAAAAAGACGAAATATTTCGAAAATTTGGGGGGTTTTCGAAATTTTTTATTTTTGAAAATTTGTAGATAATTATTTTTTCAATAAAATGGTGAAAATTTTGTTTTTCTATGTCAATTAGTCTTCGAGATAATTCAAGTTTTTTAAAGTATAGTACAATTTTTTTCATGTATAATATGGCATAAAAAACGAAATATTTCGAAAATTTGGGGGTTTTTCGAATTTTTTTATTTTTGAAAATTTGTAGATAATTATTTTTTCAATAAAATGGGGAAAATTTTGTTTTTTCTATGTCTAGTCTTCGAGATAATTCAAGTTTTTTAAAGTATAGCACGATTTTTTTCATGCATAATATGGCAAAAAGACGAAATATTTCGAAAATTTGGGGGTTTTTTGAAATTTTTTATATTTGAAAATTTGTAGATAATTATTTTTTCAATAAAATGGAGAAAATTTTGTTTTTTCTATGTCTAGTCTTCGAGATAATTCAAGTTTTTTAAAGTATAGCACGATTTTTTTCATGCATAATATGGCAAAAAGACGAAATATTTCGAAAATTTGGGGGTTTTTCTAAATTTTTTATTTTTGAAAATTTGTTGATAATTATTTTTTCAATAAAATGGGGAAAATTTTGTTTTTCTATGCCACTTAGTCTTCGAGATAATTCAAGTTTTTTAAAGTATAGTACAATTTTTATATAATATGGCAAAAAGACGAAATATTTCGAAAATTTGGGGGGTTTTCGAAATTTTTTATTTTTGAAAATTTGTAGATAATTATTTTTTCAATAAAATGGTGAAAATTTTGTTTTTCTATGTCAATTAGTCTTCGAGATAATTCAAGTTTTTTAAAGTATAGTACAATTTTTTTCATGTATAATATGGCATAAAAAACGAAATATTTCGAAAATTTGGGGGTTTTTCGAATTTTTTTATTTTTGAAAATTTGTAGATAATTATTTTTTCAATAAAATGGGGAAAATTTTGTTTTTTCTATGTCTAGTCTTCGAGATAATTCAAGTTTTTTAAAGTATAGCACGATTTTTTTCATGCATAATATGGCAAAAAGACGAAATATTTCGAAAATTTGGGGGTTTTTTGAAATTTTTTATATTTGAAAATTTGTAGATAATTATTTTTTCAATAAAATGGAGAAAATTTTGTTTTTTCTATGTCTAGTCTTCGAGATAATTCAAGTTTTTTAAAGTATAGCACGATTTTTTTCATGCATAATATGGCAAAAAGACGAAATATTTCGAAAATTTGGGGGTTTTTCTAAATTTTTTATTTTTGAAAATTTGTTGATAATTATTTTTTCAATAAAATGGGGAAAATTTTGTTTTTCTATGTCAATTTGTCTTCGAGATAAATCAAGTTTTTTAAAGTATAGCACGATTTTTTTCTACAACTACACATTGCACGGCAATTGTTCGTAATTCAGGCACATGCCCAAATTATCCTCGGGCGATACGGCCCTGAAATTCCTCCCGAAATGCACCCCTATGACGAACGGCGTGACGGAACTCTCGATCCTACAAGGACCCTCCTCGTCGCCGGGACACAAACTCCCGCCGCAGCGCATCCTCTCGCACTGCACCAGGATCCCATCCTCCAACTCCTCGCGCTGTAAAACTCGCATGAAACACTCCTTCAGGTGTCCTTAAAACGAGTCCTTACCGGCAATAGAAGGTCCTCGGAGTCGCAGGGCACGGTGATGCCGTCCTCACAGCGGGTAGCTCCGTGGACGTCGTCTCCTGAGCCGGTTTCGGCGTCCTGCTCGTCGTTGGAAACATCCGAGTTGGCGTGGATTCGGAAGGAGTTGTCATGGCAGGGTTCATAGGCGATCGAGCAGGCGCCTTCCTCTTGGCGTACGCAGATGGCGTAGTCTTGGTCGGCCAAATGGCGGCCGTTGTCGGCGAAGTTCATCGCATAGACAAAATATAAGTATTTCTTATATTCTTATCTTCGACATATTTCTTTCTCTATGGTTGATCGTCTAGATGGTACCGGTGGTACCTACATTGAATGATACGATTTTGAGTGCTGATGTGGGAATTTAATTAATTTGGAAAAATAGCTTGGGGTTTAGTTCGTTTTTTTCGATGATTTTTTTAGAACCGTTTTTGGGCTCTTTTTGAACTGTTTTTTACCACTTTTGGATTTTTTTAGTCAAATACGTTTTTTAAAGAGGGAAACATCTGCTAAATAAATGTGGAATAGTTTGCAAAATTATTATGGAAAATCTACTTTTAGGAAAGAAGTTTCTCTGTTAAGAAAAATATGCACAGTCCAGCTGCAAAGTGAGGGTGATGTCCATTCTCATGTGGAAAGACAAAAAAAAATCTAATAGATCAACTCTCAGTGATAAACAGTACAATTACAACGATTGAATAAATACGGTTGATACATTGAATGATACGATTTTGGGTGCTGATGTGGAAATTTAATTAATTTGGAAAAATAGCTTGGGGTTTAGTTCGTTTTTTTCGAAGATTTTTTTAGAACCGTTTTTGGGTTCTTTTTGAACTGTTTTTTACCACTTTTGGATTTTTTTAGTCAAACGTTTTTTAAAGAGTGAAACATCTGCTAAATAAATGTGGAATAGTTTGCAAAATTATTATGGAAAAACTACTTTTAGGAAAGAAGTTTCTCTGTTAAGAAAAATATGCACAGTCCAGCTGCAAATAAGTGAGGGTGATGTCCATTCTCATGTGGAAAGACAAAAAAAAATCTAATAGATCAACTCTCAGTGATAAACAGTACAATTACAACGATTGAATAAATACGGTTGATACATTGAATGATACGATTTTGGGTGCTGATGTGGAAATTTAATTAATTTGGAAAAATAGCTTGGGGTTTAGTTCGTTTTTTTCGAAGATTTTTTTAGAACCGTTTTTGGGTTCTTTTTGAACTGTTTTTTACCACTTTTGGATTTTTTTAGTCAAACGTTTTTTAAAGAGTGAAACATCTGCTAAATAAATGTGGAATAGTTTGCAAAATTATTATGGAAAAACTACTTTTAGGAAAGAAGTTTCTCTGTTAAGAAAAATATGCACAGTCCAGCTGCAAATAAGTGAGGGTGATGTCCATTCTCATGTGGAAAGACAAAAAAAAATCTAATAGATCAACTCTCAGTGATAAACAGTACAATTACAACGATTGAATAAATACGGTTGATACATTGAATGATACGATTTTGGGTGCTGATGTGGAAATTTAATTAATTTGGAAAAATAGCTTGGGGTTTAGTTCGTTTTTTTCGACGATTTTTTTAGAACCGTTTTTGGGCTCTTTTTGAACTGTTTTTTACCACTTTTGGATTTTTTTAGTCAAATACGTTTTTTAAAGAGGGAAACATCTGCTAAATAAATGTGGAATATAGTGTGCAAAATTATTATGGAAAATCTACTCTTACAATTAGTAAAGAAGTTTCTCTGTTAAGAAAAATATGCACAGCCCATCTGCAAAGTGAGGGTGATATATCATTCGACAATATTATCAAATCTTCACTTCCGTTTTTACTGAATGCAATCTTCAAAAAAAATTAGCATGCCATGGAAAATAAGGCACAATATCAATATTGGTTACCACATAATCCAAACTGATTGCAGAAGATCCAGAACCAAGGTCGTTGGTCTATCAGCATGTGATGGTGTGGTGTGATGTAGTGAGTGCAGAATTGTTTGTGCTCTATTTTTCATGGCATGCTAATTTTTTTTGAAGATCGCATTCAGTATAAAAACGGAAGTGAAGATTTGATAATATTGTTGAATGATTATTAATTAGATTGAAGATTTAAATATAATATTTGGAGTTTAATAACAAACTAAATAATTTTGTGCATAAAACAACGATAATTAGAGGCTTTTATAATAATAGGTGTGCCGAAAATATCCCCGTAATCCAATTTTTTTACCGTTTTCTTATCGTTTTTAACAATTTTCTTTTTTTACGTATATTTTAGGATAGGAAAGAGATATCGTGATGCGGTTTTCAAAGGCTTGTTGGGCAATTCCCTGACTATCATTTGCTAAATAAAAAGTTATATTGTTGCATTTAATTTTTTTGAGAAAATCGATATTATTTGAGGCAATGTCGGAAAACGCCCTCTTGTGGCTAAGTAAGCGATCGAAATAATATTTTACAATGTGTGAGTGATCGACTTAGGAAAGCCCTTTTCAACGATTTCATGTTTATGAAAATCCGTTCAGGGATTTTGAAGTTATTAACGTTTATTTGTAAACATATTCAATCTTCCTCCACCACTTTATTTTAAAAGTTAGAGTCATAAATATATAGCAAAAAAGAATCGCATTTATCTCAACTCTCATAATAAAATGTATTTTTGATACCTCTACTATGGAAATTTGTGAAAAAAACGGCTTTTAAAAATCAAGATGGCGAATACTCGTACTGGTGGCCTTTTCAGAGACTTCAAAATTATTTCCAGCATTTTCTCTTGACCAATTTAGTTATAAAAATTTTTACCGCAAGTCTTTACGACTATTAGTTTTCGAGATACGGCCGGCGACCATTCTTATTTGGACACCCGGTACAATTCTTAGCGATAGATTGCGTGCTGCGCTAATACTAAGTAGCCTTACTGAAAATTTCGGCCCACTAGTGGTTGACAAATCAGCCTGATGATAAAATAACCCAAGAGTATGTTAGAGAGAAGTTATTGGAAGAAGCAGATCGACGAATTGCCAACACAATAGCTGAGGAGAAGTTACATATGGCAATGAAAATAACGAAGAAAGGTTATCCAGCAAATAAAATGAAGCACCTTACAGACAAAATCAAGGAAGAAAATGGAATGGAGTATTTTTTCTATAAGAGAAGTGGCCATCTAAAGAGAGATTGCCGAAAGTATGCAGCATTAATATAATAACTCGCAGAATGGTTGGAAAGGGCGCTAACGCGCCCTTCCTTGGGACACTGACCCGTTGCCAGGTCGTCAATTGTTGCAATTAAATCTTTTGGTGGTCTTGTCACTTAGTCAGGCAATTACTACCACTATATACACTCTACTATACAACCATACACTACTGCTTCACTATGACAAATCACTAATTGTAAGCTCAAAAGTTATTAGCCGTAATTGTTAATAACACTTTGATAATAGCGTCCAAATCCAAAAATTTGTTCGCTTCAAATCAAATAAGGTTTATTATAAACGCACCCCGAAAAATAAATAATTGTAAGTCTTTCTTTATTAACACCCAAGAACAAAGCAACAAAGTAAAGTAATACATCATCCGATTCCACCTTATCAACCTAAAAACTATTCCCTCCGTGAATCATAAAATTTCGATAAAATTCTTTCGTTTTAAATAAATATCCATCGCAGTGCCGTCCTCATTTCTAACATATGCTAATGCTAATAATCCCTCGGCCAAAATCCAAAATGCAAAAATATTAATGCACATTGCACACCCCTCTCTCGACCGCTCCAAGCTAACGTTTCAAAGTAAAATGCCCTCGCACGGTTCAAGTTAAAAATATGCGGGTTGTTTTGTTAGTTAGAAAAAACTACGCTTAACAAATTTGTATTCTTGTAATATTTTCGTAAACCTAATAGTTTTCGATATTTGAGCGTGATAATTTTTATTATGACTAATTAAAATTAAACCTTTTCTAATAACTCAAAAACTAATTGTCGAATAAAAATTTGTAAATTACTATTCGATGTAAAAAAATATTCCCTACAAATCACCTAGTTTGAAAAAATTTCGTAAATCTAACGGTTTAGGAGATATTTGATATTGAATTTTATGGAAAAAACGATTTTTGTTACGGCTTGTTCGCGAGGTTCGGAAAATATACCGTTCGATAGAAAAATCAATTCTAAACAATTTCTGTATCTTGTAAAATTTTCGTAAACCTTCCGTTTCGGAGATATTAATGTATTTATTCATAATGTAATTCCTTCTCGATCCGTCCCTGTTCTCTACGGAGAGAACGGTTTCGGGAATCCCTTTGCTGCGCGAATTTGAACCATAAATCCGTCGCTCGAGTCTCATGTTCGCAACATAGATTTACCCCTATAACTTTTGAACTGTTCAAGATAAACATATGCAGTTTGTTTTGTTAGTTGGAAAAAACTACGCTTAACAACTTTGTATTCTTGTAAAATTATCGTAAACCTAATAGTTTTCGAGATTTGAGCGTGTAAATAATAAAGAATTTAATTATAATTAAATTATTTTTGCCATAACTCCGCGAAAGAAATTTTGATTTTCCCGCGGTTTGCGTGAGATAATCGATATTAATTTGACGAATATTTTAGGAGAGATTGAGAAAAATCGATCTCTTCGTTTCCGATAAAATCGCAAAAAACCCTAAAAATACCCTAAAAATCCGGAATTTTTCACCCGGAAGGAAACTTTTCCGGGTTTCGAAATGTCGATTTTCCGATAGATCTCGTCAAAATTCGTAAAGATGGCGTTTTTCCCGCGACGATTTTCCTTCGCGTACGGCCGTAAGAAAAAAAAACGTCAATCAGCTCGGTTTTACCCAGCAATATCGCAGGTTTTTCGTCGTAACTCAACAACCGTTAAAGTTGGAACCACCCCGTAAACTTTTTATTATGTAAAAAAACATCCTCTACAATTTTCAAAGAATAATTTTTTTTTCGAAATCGCATCTTTTTTCGAGTTATTTCGACTTTTTGTCAATCGCGTTTATTTTAAAAAATCGATATCGCGCTATAAATCGGAAACCGCTCAAAATCGAATCACCCCATCTACATATATTATACAAAATACTATTCTTTACAAATTTCGATACTTGAGAAATTTTCAAAAAACGGCTAGTTTTGGAGTAATTGTAAATTATAAATTTTTCGTTCGCGAAGGAAAGTTTGTTTTTTATCGTTATAACTCAAAAACGGTTCAAAAGAGAATAACCCCTTATATGTCCTATTATAGAGAAAAACGTTCTCTACAATTTTCGAAGAATAAATTTTTTTTCGAAATCGCATCTTTTTTCGAGATATTTCAATTTTTTTGCCGAAATTGCGAAAATGACAATTTGTTTTTCCTATAACTCCGGTAAATGGATTTTCCCGGATATGCAGTTTGCATGAGGTGATTGGTAATATATTAAAGAATATTTTGGGAAATTTTAAAGAAAATCGTTGGAAGATTTTCGGAGAAAATCCCGAAAAACCCCAAAAAAACCGAAAAATACCCTAAAAATCCGTTTTCACCCGGAAGGAAAAGTTTCCGGGTTTCGAATTATCGATTTTCCGATAGATCTCGTCCAAATTCGTAAAGATGGCGTTTTTCCCGCGACGATTTTCCTTCGCGTTTGGCCGTAAAAAATAAAACACGCCAATGAGTCAGTGAATGAATGAATGAATGAATGAATGGATTCTTTCGGTTTCAGCTGTATAGTTATAGGACTCGCAGAATGGTTGGAAAGGGCGCTAACGCGCCCTTTCTTGGGACACTGACCCGTTGCCAGGTCGTCAATTGTTGCAATTAAATCTTTTGGTGGTCTTGTCACTTAGTCAGGCAATTACTACCACTATTATACACTCTACCATACAACTATACACTACTGCTTCATTATCACAAATCACTAATTGTAAGCTCAAAAGTTTATTAGCCGTAATTGTTAATAAAACTTTGATAATAGCGTCCAAATCCAAAAATTTGTTCGCTTCAAATGAAATAAGGTTTATAAACGCACCCCAAAAAATAAATAATTGTAAGTCTTTCTTTATTAACACCCAAGAACAAAATAACAAAGTAAAGTAATACATCATCCGATTCCACCTTATCAACATAAAAACTAGTCCCTCCGTGAATCATACATTTTCAATACAATTCTTTCGTTTTAAATAAATATCCATCGCAGTGCCGTCCCCATTTCTAACATATGCTAATGCTAATAATCGCTCGGCCAAAATCCAAAATGCCAAAATATTAATGCACATTGCACACCCCACTCTCGACCGCTTCAAGTTAACGTTTCAAAGTAAAATGCCCTCTCACGGTTCAAGTTAAAAATATGCGGTTTGTTTTGTTAGTTTGAAAAAACTACGCTTAACAAATTTGTATTTTGTAATATTTTCGTAAACCTAATAGTTTTCGATATTTGAGCGTGATAATTTTAATTATGACTAATTAAAATTAAACCTTTTCTAATAACTCAAAAACTAATTGTCGAATAAAAATTTGTAAATTACTATTCGATGTAAAAAAATAATCCCTACAAATCACCTAGTTTGAAAAAATTTCGTAAATCTAACGGCTTAGGAGATATTTGATTTTGAATTTTCCGGAAAAACGATTTTTGTTACGGCTTGTTCGCGAGGTTCGGAAAATATACCGTTCGATAGAAAAATCATTTCTAAACAATTTCTGTATCTTGTAAAATTTTCGTAAACCTTCCGTTTCGAAGATAATAATGTATTTATTCATAAAGTAATTCCTTCTCGATCCGTCCCTGTACTCTACGGAGAGACCGGTTTCGGGAATCCCTTTGCTGCGCGAATTTGAACCATTAATCCGTCGCTCGAGTCTCATGTTCGCGACTTAGATTTACCCCTAAAACTTTTGAACTGTTCAAGATAAACATATGCAGTTTGTTTTGTTAGTTGGAAAAAACTACGCTTAACAAATTTGTATTCTTGTAAAATTATCGTAAACCTAATAGTTTTCGAGATTTGAGCGTGTAAATAATAAAGAATTTAATTATAATTAAATTATTTTTGCCATAACTCCGCGAAGGAAATTTTGATTTTCCCGCGGTTTGCGTGAGATAATCGATATTAATTTGACGAATATTTTAGGAGAGATTGAGAAAAATCGATCTTTTCGTTTCCGATAAAATCGCAAAAAACCCTAAAAATACCCTAAAAATCCGGAATTTTTCACCCGGAAGGAAACTTTTCCGGGTTTCGAAATGTCGATTTTCCGATAGATCTCGTCAAAATTCGTAAAGATGGCGTTTTTCCCGCGACGATTTTCCTTCGCGTACGGACGTAAGAAAAAAATACGCCAATCAGCTCGGTTTTACCTAGCAATATCGCAGGTTTTTCGTCGTAACTCAACAACCGTTAAAGTTGGAACCACCCCGTAAACTTTTTATTATGTAAAAAAATATCCTCTACAATTTTCAAAGAATAAATTTTTTTTCGAAATCGCATCTTTTTTCGAGTTATTTCGACTTTTTGTCAATTGCGTTTATTTAAAAAAATCGATATCGCGCTATAAATCGGAAACCGCTCAAAATCAAATCACCCCATCCACATATATTATACAAAATACTATTCTTTACAAATTTCGATTCTTGAGAAATTTTCAAAAAACGGCTAGTTTTTGAGTAATTGTAAAATATAAATTTTTCGTTCGCGAAGGAAAGTTTGTTTTTTATCGTTATAACTCAAAAACGGTTCAAAATAGAATAACCCCTTATATGTCCTATTATAGAGAAAAACGTTCTCTACAATTTTCGAAGAATAAAATTTTTTTCGAAATCGCATCTTTTTTCGAGATATTTTAATTTTTTTGCCGAAATTGCGAAAATGACAATTTGTTTTTCCTATAACTCCGGTAAATGGATTTTCCCCGATATGCGGTTTGCGTGAGGTGATTGGTAATATATTAAAGAATATTTTGGAAAATTTTAAAGAAAATCGTTGGAAGATTTTCGGCGAAAATCCCGAAAAACCTCAAAAATACCCCAAAAATCCGGTTTTTCACCCGGAAGGAAACTTTTCCGGGTTTCGAAATATCGATTTTCCGATAGATCTCGTCGAGTTACGTCGGATAGCGTTTTTTCCGCGACGATTTTCCTTCGCGTTTGGCCGTAAAAAAAAAAACACGCCAATGAGTCAGTGAATGAATGGATTCTTTCGGTTTCAGCTTTATAGTTAGTAGGACTCGCAGAATGGTTGGAAAGGGCGCTAACGCGCCCTTTCTTGGGACACTGACCCGTTGCCAGGTCATCAATTGTTGCAATTAAATCTTTTGGTGGTCTTGTCAGTTAGTCAGGCAATCACTACCACTATATACACTCTACTATACAACCATACCCTACTGCTTCACTATCACAAATCACTAATTGTAAGCTCAAAAGTTTATTAGCCGTAATTGTTAATAAAACTTTGATAATAGCGTCCAAATCCAAAAATTTGTTCGCTTCAAATCAAATAAGGTTTATTATAAACGCACCCCGAAAAATAAATAATTGTAAGTCTTTCTTTATTAACACCCAAGAACAAAGCAACAAAGTAAAGTAATACATCATCCGATTCCACCTTATCAACCTAAAAACTAGTCCCTCCGTGAATCATACATTTTCGATACAATTCTTTCGTTTTAAATAAATATCCATCGCAGTGCCGTCCCCATTTCTAACATATGCTAATGCTAATAATCGCTCGGCCAAAATCCAAAATACCAAAATATTAATGCACATTGCACACCCCTCTCTCGACCGCTACAAGCTAACGTTTCAAAGTAAAATGCCCTCGCACGGTTCAAGTTAAAAATATGCGGGTTGTTTTGTTAGTTAGAAAAAACTACGCTTAACAAATTTGTATTCTTGTAATATTTTCGTAAACCTAATAGTTTTCGATATTTGAGCGTGATAATTTTTATTATGACTAATTAAAATTAAACCCTAGTTTCACCTAGTTTGAAAAAATTTCGTAAATCTAACGGTTTAGGAGATATTTGATTTTGAATTTTCCGGAAAAAACGATTTTTGTTACGGCTTGTTCGCGAGGTTCGGAAAATATACCGTTCGATAGAAAAAATAATTGTAAACAATTTTTGTTTCTTGTAAAATTTTCGTAAACCTTCCGTTTCGGAGATATTAATGTATTTATTCATAAAGTAATTCCTTCTCGATCCGTCCCTGTTCTCTACGGAGAGAACGGTTTCGGGAATCCGTTTGCTGCGCGAATTTGAACCATAAATCAGTCGCTCGAGTCTCATGTTCACGACTTAGATTTACCCCTATAACTTTTGAACTGTTCAAGATAAACATATGCAATTTGTTTTGTTAGTTGGAAAAAACTACGCTTAACAAATTTGTATTCTTGTAAAATTATCGTACACCTAATAGTTTTCGAGATTTGAGCGTGTAAATAATAATGAATTTAATTATAATTAAATTATTTTTGCCATAACTCCGCGAAAGAAAATTTGATTTTCCCGCGGTTTGCGTGAGATAATCGATATTAATTTGACGAATATTTTAGGAGAGATTGAGAAAAATCGATCTCTTCGTTTCCGATAAAATCGCAAAAAACCCTAAAAATACCCTAAAAATCCGGAATTTTTCACCCGGAAGGAAACTTTTCCGGGTTTCGAAATGTCGATTTTCCGATAGATCTCGTCAAAATTCGTAAAGATGGCGTTTTTCCCGCGACGATTTTCCTTCGCGTACGGCCGTAAGAAAAAAACGCGCCAATCAGCTCGGTTTTACCCAGTAATATCGCAGGTTTTTCGTCGTAACTCAACAACCGTTAAAGTTGGAACCACCCCGTAAAATTTTTATTATGTAAAAAAACATCCTCTACAATTTTCAAAGAATAAATTTTTTTTCGAAATCGCATCTTTTTTCGAGTTATTTCGACTTTTTGTCAATCGCGTTTATTTTAAAAAATCGATATCGCGCTATAAATCGGAAACCGCTCAAAATCGAATCACCCCATCCACATATATTATACAAAATACTATTCTTTACAAATTTCGATTCTTGAGAAATTTTCAAAAAACGGCTAGTTTTTGAGTAATTGTAAAATATAAATTTTTCGTTCGCGAAGGAATGTTTGTTTTTTATCGTTATAACTCAAAAACGGTTCAAAATAGAATAACCCCTTATATGTCCTATTATAGAGAAAAGCGTTCTCTACAATTTTCGAAGAATAAATTTTTTTTCGAAATCGCATCTTTTTTCGAGATATTTCAATTTTTTTGCCGAAATTGCGAAAATGACAATTTGTTTTTCCTATAACTCCGGTAAATGGATTTTCCCCGATATGCGGTTTGCGTGAGGTGATTGGTAATATATTAAAGAATATTTTGGAAAATTTTAAAGAAAATCGTCGGAAGATTTTCGGAGAAAATCCCGAAAAACCTCAAAAATACCCCAAAAATCCGGTTTTTCACCCGGAAGGAAACTTTTCCGGGTTTCGAAATATCGATTTTCCGATAGATCTCGTCGAGTTACGTCGGATAGCGTTTTTTCCGCGACGATTTTCCTTCGCGTTTGGCCGTAAAAAAAAAAACACGCCAATGAGTCAGTGAATGAATGAATGAATGAATGAATGGATTCTTTCGGTTTCAGTTGTATAGTTAGTAGGACTCGCAGAATGGTTGGAAAGGGCGCTAACGCGCCCTTTCTTGGGACACTGACCCGTTGCCAGGTCGTCAATTGTTGCAATTAAATCTTTTGGTGGTCTTGTCACTTAGTCAGGCAATTACTACCACTATTATACACTCTACCATACAACTATACACTACTGCTTCATTATCACAAATCACTAATTGTAAGCTCAAAAGTTTATTAGCTGTATTTGTTAATAAAACTTTGATAATAGCGTCCAAATCCAAAAATTTGTTCGCTTCAAATCACATAAGGTTTATAAACGCACCCCAAAAAATAAATAATTGTAAGTCTTTCTTTATTAACACCCAAGAACAAAATAACAAAGTAAAGTAATACATCATCCGATTCCACCTTATCAACCTAAAAACTATTCCCTCCGTGAATCATACATTTTCGATACAATTCTTTCGTTTTAAATAAATATCCATCGCAGTGCCGTCCCCATTTCTAACATATGCTAATGCTAATAATCGCACACACCCCTCTCTCGCACGGTTCAAGTTAAAAATATGCGGTTTGTTTTGTTAGTTTAAAAAAACTACGCTTAACAAATTTGTATTCTTGTAATATTTTCGTAAACCTAATAGTTTTCGATATTTCAGCGTGATAATTTTAATGACTAATTAAAATTAAACCTTTTCTAATAACTCAAAAACTAATTGTCGAATAAAAATTTGTAAATTACTATTCGATGTAAAAAAATAATCCCTACAAATCACCTAGTTTGAAAAAAATTCGTAAATCTAACGGCTTAGGAGATATTTGATTTTGAATTTTCCGGAAAAACGATTTTTGTTACGGCTTGTTCGCGAGGTTCGGAAAATATACCGTTCGATAGAAAAATCAATTCTAAACAATTTCTGTATCTTGTAAAATTTTCGTAAATTCGTAAACCTTCCGTTTCGGAGATATTAATGTATTTATTCACAAAGTAATTCCTTCTCGATCCGTCCCTGTTCTCTATGGAGAGACCGGTTTCGGGAATCCCTTTGCTGCGCGAATTTGAACCATAAATCCGTCGCTCGAGTCTCATGTTCGCGACTTAGATTTATCCCTATAACTTTTGAACTGTTCAAGATAAACATATGCAGTTTGTTTTGTTAGTTGGAAAAAACTACGCTTAACAAATTTGTATTCTTGTAAAATTATCGTAAACCTAATAGTTTTCGAGATTTGAGCGTGTAAATAATAAAGAATTTAATTATAATTAAATTATTTTTGCCATAACTCCACGAAAGAAAATTTGATTTTCCCGCGGTTTGCGTGAGATAATCGATATTAATTTGACGAATATTTTAGGAGAGATTGAGAAAAATCGATCTCTTCGTTTCCGATAAAATCGCAAAAAACCCTAAAAATCCGGAATTTTTCACCCGGAAGGAAACTTTTCCGGGTTTCGAAATATCGATTTTCCGATAGATCTCGTCAAAATTCGTAAAGATGGCGTTTTTCCCGCGACGATTTTCCTTCGCGTACGGCCGTAAGAAAAAAAAAAACGTCAATCAGCTCGGTTTTACCCAGCAATATCGCAGGTTTTTCGTCGTAACTCAACAACCGTTAAAGTTGGAACCACCCCGTAAACTTTTTATTATGTAAAAAAACATCCTCTACAATTTTCAAAGAATAATTTTTTTTTCGAAATCGCATCTTTTTTCGAGTAATTCCCAATACGTACCTGCTTTATTAAATAAGAAATTTATTTATGGCAGTCATCTGTCAAATAAGTGCCGAAAAATAAATAAATTTCTTATTTAATGAAGCAGGTACGTATTGGGAATTACGTATTAAAAATTATTAAAAATTATTATCTTTGTTTTTCAGAATATTCAAAAAGTTTATTTGAACAAGTTGTAAATTGATACTTCTTTTCCAACTGTGTATGAATCTCTTAATTCTAAGCAACTTGTTCAAATAAACTTTTTGAATATTCTGAAAAACAAAGATAATAATTTTTAATAATTTTTAATACGTAATTCCCAATACGTACCTGCTTCATTAAATAAGAAATTTATTTATTTTTCGGCACTTATTTGACAGATGACAGATAAATAAATTTCTTATTTAATAAAGCAGGTACATATTGGAAAATATTCGAAATTTTAAAATTTTCTATCTTCTTTGTTATTCATAATATTCAAAAAGTTTATTTGAAAAAGTTGCTTAGAATTAAGAGATTCATACACACAGTTGAAAAAGAACTATCAACTTATAATACTACTAATAATATATATACTAATATAAAACTAATATATTTTGGGGCCAAAAATAGCTCGATTGAACCTAAAATTTACCTTAGTACAAATGTGCACCGAAAAAAGTTACAGCCCTAGGAAGTTACAAATTAATAAATCGATTTTTTTCCAATTTCTCGAGAACATTTTAGTATTTTTTTATGAAAATGGACAGGTGGTTCTCTCATTGCAAAAACAAATTTCTACAAAAAAATTACGAAATCTTTGCACCCCATTAAATTTTTATGGGGTTTGTGATCCCTTCAACCTCCCCAAATTTTTGTGTACGTTACAATTAAATTATTTTTGTCACGCCATTAGTTTAACACATTATTTTGCAAACTTTTTTGCCTCTTAGTAATTTTTGCGGTTAGCCACCCAACAAGACAAATCACGTTGAATAAACGTAAAATCGACGTTTTTGTTGACGTCGGGGGTACGTAGAATGGATCAGAGAAGAAACGTCGATTCTACGTAACAATGTCAGAGTGGAAGTAACGTCGATTAACAACGTCGAAGTAACGTCGATTAACAACGTCGAAATAACGTCTAGTATCAACGTCTTAGTAACGTCGAGTATCGACGTCAAAAACGTGGAATATTTAGGTTAAAAATAAATAAAAGACTAATAAAAAAACTAATTTTTTGTAGAACAATTTTTATTGCACGCAAGTTTATTGCAAGTTTATAAAGATATAAAAATATAAAACATATATCAGTTTATTAAGAAATAATGACATTCAGTCAGAGAGAAAATATATTAATTTCAAATTTAAGATGTATCCAGAAGAGAATGATCGTTACTTCTATTCTAAATAATATTTATATATACACGTATATACATAAAAAACTACAAAAATGTTTGCACAAAATCTTGCAAACGCAAATTAACAAATAACTCATGAATGATCCGCGTTTGTTAAGAAATAATGACTTTCAGTCAAAGAGAAAATATATTAATTTCAAATTTAAGAGAATAATGTATCCAGAAGAGAACTATCGTTACTTCTGTAACTCACTATAGGTAACTTATATTAAGTATGAAGCAGTGGAAATGATACCCAGGTATCTTTCAGAGGGAATAGCATACATTTCGCATCGATCTGGTCAATTAAACAAGTTTGGTGCCTGTGACTTATATCATTTAGAACATATATATTCAGATCTTTGGAACTGTAAGGATAAGAATAAAGAGAATAATATTTTTCAAAGGTTTTTCCAACAAATACCGCATTATTTTTGTAACTTAAAATATTGATAATTTTCATAACTTTATTTTTGATAAGACAGTAGCAATTTCTTTTGCAGAATGATTCTATTGTGTACTTTACATTATTCAAAATAATTTTTTTATATTGTTTTAAGTGTGAAGTATTTTTATATTCATCTGGTAAATGGCCATCAAAGTGTTGTAAAAAATATTGGGCAGAACAGGAATAAGTTAAATTCGTAGCAGAAGCCAAAGAGGATTGATTAATTTCCAAGACTCTTTTGTAAACCTGCTCCAAAGGTTTACTATGTGAACGTACAAGTTTTTTTATTTCACCAAGGTAATTCTCAAAAGGAAAAGAAGATATATTATCTAACGGTCCATATATATCTGCTTCTTCACTTAAGTGTATTAAGGCATGAACATTGTATACTAAATACTTTGAACCGTATATAAACTTACAGTGTTTTACAAAAATATTCATTAAATTTTTTGCAATATCACTGCCAAATGTATGTAAGTGTTTTTGTGATAATAAAATACTTGATGAAAAGTGTAATAAAAGAAAATGTTCATACACAGCAATATCAGTCATATCTTTTAACACAAGGGGGCCTAAGTATAACAAGAACATCCTAAATTCTGTAGCCTTAAAACGAGCCAGCTCTGATAAACTTCTGGGCTTTCTATTAAATTCAGAAGTTATGAAAGGACTTAATGATATTAAGTGTTCTGATAGAATATTAATAGATCTACTTTGCATGCGAACCTTCAAATCTCCACTTGTCCAGGTCACTAATAATTTTCTCATTACACCTAGACAAAGGCAATGCATGTAGTCCACTGGAAACTTTGTTACCATGCCTATACCTAATTCCAATAATGGTGAAACACCTGTATGATGCTCTTCATCAGAGCAAGATCTAAATGATTCATCAGTTCGTCTATTAGCACAGATAGATGGAAAAATCATCCTTCTATCAACATAGTCCCCTTCTTCCTGGCATTTATCGCAACCTGAATATCCGGCATGTCCTTTGACACATTTAATATAAGCACGTGCTGGTGTATCACAGACAATGCTGTGAATTTTAATTTTATAAGTATTTAAATCATATTCAAAGCCTTCATTCTGTAAATGTTTTATTTCTAAAATGGTTTGCTCTAAAAAGGTATTTAAAGGCAAGGGTTTTGATTTACCACAAAAAACTCCTATTATGAATGGTTTAAACTCTACTTTTTCATTAACAATGAGACCTAAAATTGGCCATAACTGGGTGGATGAACTTTTAAATAATGACAACCCATCAATATTAAGGGATAAATGTATAAAGTTAGAATCAAATGATATATTATTTGAAACAACACGTTTTAAATAATTTTCTAAACTAAAATGAACATATGTACCTGTTTCCAGGCTTATTTTTGCATTTATATTTAAAGGAGTTTGTAACAGTGTTTTGGAACATAATGGTAACTCTGGATGTAAGGTAGATAAAATTTTCAATAACTGTGTCAGAGCTAAATGTGTCACTCTATTCTGTATAGCCCAATTTTTTAGTTTCTCATTTAAACTGGGGGATGAATCAATTAAATTCTCAGAATTAAAATCAAAATTTTTATCAAAATCAGAATCGTTTATGTCTAAGTCAGAATCGTTTATATCTAAGTACTCTAAGTCATTCGCAGCCAGTTCCATTGGATCTGTTTCAATTTCTGATAAATTATTTACATTTTTTGAAACATTATCAACATCTTCAATCACATTTTCAGTTACTTCCAATATATCACTAACATCTTCTGTTACTTTATCAATATAACTTATTTCATTATTAACTTCTATAGATGTGTTTATGTGTTCTTTCAAAAGTTTAACATTCTTTGCTATTCTACGATAGACCTGCCTATCACCCACTGCTTCTTTATAATATTTAGACATAGTAAATAAAAGGTTCTACTAATACAGAATAAACAAAATATCCAAGAATAAACTCAAAAATAAAAATAAACAGAATAATCAGTTTTCTTTTTTCGTTGCCACACGTTTTGGGGCATGTTTCAACCAATTTTTTATAGCCATCTCAATTAAATCTTTCGAAAATTGAGTCCCGACTGCGTCTAAAAATACACACAAATACTGCAAATTTTACATTTTGTGCGTGAAAATAAATCTCTTTCATGTTTGTAAAAATCCTTTGGATATTGAGTACAAAATATTTGTGAAATAATTAATAATTAACTTACCAATTACCACATTATTGATTTTCAGCTTTGAAAAGGATTTTTTCTCATTATGTCCAAAATAGTTGAAGTCTCTTGCTACACTATCAGTAATAATGCTTCTTAAAATTTTGTTCGTTTTTGGGATCACTTCATTTGCCCCCGAAACCTTCGAACATAACGTAATCTGAAAAATGTATCATTTAAAGTAATATTCATATGTACCGTTCATATATTTCTATATTAAATTATTTAGACTAAACAGTATACTTTATACTTACTAGGTTTTGCAAATGTTCCGGATCCTCATTTAAATGTGCCTCCAGCTTGTTTAAATCCTCATGATTTTTTAATGGTAGGCTCACCGGAATATTCTTCAAATGAATATGTTCAGAACGATTGGATGAATTATGTGGATTACTCCTTAAAATATTTAATATTTGTTTATTTTGTTCATGCACTTTCAAAAGAAGAGAGTAAACTGAAAATAAAAAAATAGGTCATGATTTTACCTGAGCATTCAATATTTAGATGAAAGACTATAGAAGAAACTAAAATCAATTCAATCAAGAATTCAAATAAAAGTATACATACATTCGACATTGATATTTCCTCGACCCTCAATATTATTAGTAAAATCTTGACTATTGATAGCTGCTTTTTGAGACAATGACACATTCG
Organism: Phyllotreta cruciferae; assembly: GCA_917563865.1. Classification (NCBI taxonomy): domain Eukaryota; kingdom Metazoa; phylum Arthropoda; class Insecta; order Coleoptera; family Chrysomelidae; genus Phyllotreta; species Phyllotreta cruciferae. Next base: position 4,353,509 of record OU830620.1, on the reverse strand, counting down.
ACTTGGAAGAACCTAAAAATAAATCATTAGGCTATAGAAGAAACTAATATCGATAAGAATTCAAATAAAAGGAAACGTACATTCGACATTGATATTTCCTCGACCCTCAATATTATTAGTAAAATCTTGACTATTGATAGCTGCTTTTTGAGACAATGACACATTCGACTTGGAAGAACCTAAAAATAAATCATTAGGCTATAGAAGAAACTAATATCGATAAGAATTCAAATAAAAGGAAACGTACATTCGACATTGATATTTCCTCGACTCCCAATATTAGTAGTAAAATCTTGACTATTGACAGCTGATTTTTGAGACAATGACACACTCGACTTGGAAGAAGAACCTAAAAATAAAACATTAGGCTATAGAAGAAACTAATATCGATAAGAATTCAAATAAAAGGAAACGTACATTCGACGTTGATATTTCCTCGATTCTCAATATTATTAGTAAAATCTTGACTATTGATAGCTGCTTTTTGAGACAATGACACACTCGACTTGGAAGAACCTTAAAAATAAATGATTCTCATTATAAATTCTAAAATAACCAAAACTTAAACAAACCTGTATGCACATCTACAGTAGCAATTTTTGGAGGTCTCCTAAAAGAAGAAGTAATTTCTTCTTCCTCACTATCATCAGATAGTATTACTCTTTTAGCCAATCTTCTTCTCCTCTTCCGCTCCTCTTCGTCCTCCGTCTGCAAATCTGAAGTGTATTCAGCTTTTTTCGATTTTTGTCGAGCTACATCAAAATCATCTGAAACGTTATTACTTTTTAAGGATCATAAAAATTAACATCAAATATGAAATCATTGAAATCAATTTTGAACAATAATCCGTCATCGCTATATATGTATAATTAATTAACGGTGAATAAATTATTTATTTACCTGTTTCAAAAAGTACTCTTTTAATACCATATATTTTCCAATTGGAACCAATTTCTTGAATTTCATCCGTTACAATTCTATCAAATTTCTTTTGGTCCTTAATGTGATCGGGCCAAAAGACTTCACGTTTTTTAGGTGTCAACCACGAGCTATTAACCACTGCCAAAGTGCCTCCTTCTTCCTCGCAAAATTCTACCACTGCAAACGACATATTCCCTCTGTAATACCACATAAAATAAAAGTAATTACACGTTTTTAAACAATAAATTACCTGACTAAAAGACTGTACAAGTTACACACTAATAGGAAAACGAAACGATGTAATACGCAGGCGAACACATGGGTGAAAAGGCGGCAGAAACCAAGAAACATAACCTGAATTACTCTTCTTCTTTTTTCTCAATCAAGAGATATTAACTGCAAAATTGACTCCTTAAAAAAAGTAATTAAAAGTAATAAAAGTAATTACACTTTTTTTAATAAACAAAAAATTACCTGACTAACAGAATGAACAATTTACACACACACACTAAAAGGAAAACGTAACGGATTAATAGAATCACACTGGCTAACAGCTAAACACATGGGCGAAAAATGCACAGACCACCTACCTGGCGGTAGGTGGTCAGTGGAGAAATGGCAAATGGCGGCAGAAACTCAGGAACATAACCGGAACCGGAATTACTTTTTTCATTTTTTCTTCTTTTTTTATGGTCTCGTCGTCCGACCATTAAAAGAACTCGGCTCGAAATTGACTTGAGGTATCTTTTTCTTCGTCTAGTCAACTCGATCCGTGTTTACAGAGAGTCGATCTAGGATTCAAGCCGACTTCAAGCCTGCATATCGTAAACGGGGTAAATCATTTGTCACTAAATCATTTGGTGGTATCATTTGTAAATAATTTTGTCACTTATTAAAGAGATTCGACGTTGAATTAACGTAACTTCGACTATATTTACATCAACGTCTACTCCTGACGTTGAACAAACGTGAATTCAACGAGGTTGATACCACGTCGAACCAAATCGACGTCGAATATTGGTGACGGTCACGTCGTCTACCAGATGTCTACCACAAATCGACGTATATTCGACGTGGTATTGCTGCCTGGGCAGTTTTTATATTAATTTTTTTACCATACATGGTAATCTGTGGGGAAAAAGAGAGAAATAAATATATTCCGTGGGAAATATATTCTTATATTTTGTCTATGGGGAAAACAATAGAATAAATATAAAAATAAATGAATAAAAACAACAAACACAAACAATACAACTTTGAACGTTGAGCGGTAAAGGAGTTTTGTGAAAGATGGTGCTTATTAAAATTAGTTTGGTGGACATTATTCATGGTTTATTTTCCCCATTCCAATGTCCAAATCATAGAGAAATAAATATGTCTTATATTTTGTCTATGGTCCAAATCATTTATTGTATATTCTGTGGTCCAAATTGTCCAATACAATTTTGACGGTAGGTGTGGCACCATTTACTCGTTTTCGCGAATTACAGTTTTCTTCTACTCAAATTCATTTATAATTGGCCTCTTACCAAACTGGTAAAGCGAGATTAAGTAGTCTATAAAGTGAGGTTATGTTTGGCTTTATTTAGTTTCATAATGATAACAAATATAAGAAAATTGCTTACATTTTCAGCGCAATTCTGCAATGCTACCAGAAGAAAGGCGACCAGCAGCTCAGTGGTCAACAAATTCAAAGAAAAACTCGACAAGGGCCCCGCTTTAGTCAATTTTATTCAACCAGAACACACCGATCATGGCCTACCAACCGAAGACAACCCTCCCTATTACAATCCCGACGAATTGCAAGCGAAAAGGAAAGTATATTTCGACATTTACGGTTGCCAAATGAACGTAAACGACGTAGAAATAGTCTGGTCAATAATGAAAAACAACAATTTCGAAAAAACCTCTGATCTAATAGAAGCCGATGTCGTCCTAATAATGACTTGCGCCATCAGAGACAGCGCTGAGGAGAAGATTTGGGCCCGACTAGACTACATTAGAGGCCTACGAAAACGCTCTAGAGCCACTCAAAAAGTCGGCATTTTGGGCTGCATGGCCGAGAGGTTGAAGGAAAAACTCCTCGAAACCTCCTCGATGGTAGATCTAGTAGCCGGACCGGACAGCTACAGGCATTTACCGAGATTACTTGCGCTCACTAACAACAACCAGAAGTCAGTAAACGTTCTATTATCACTGGAAGAAACCTACGCAGACATAACTCCTGTGAGATTAAACGAGAATTCGGTTACAGCCTTCGTGTCTATAATGAGAGGCTGCGATAACATGTGCACGTACTGCATAGTACCGTTTACCAGAGGTAGAGAGCGCTCCAGACCAGTGACTTCGATACTTAGCGAAGTCCAGAGATTATCCGATGAAGGAGTTAAAGAAATCACCCTGTTAGGACAGAACGTAAACAGTTACAGAGACTTATCCGAAGGCGAGAAGATCGGTAACATCACATCATTATCCAGCGGCTTTAAAACGGTTTATAAAGCGAAGAAAGGCGGTTTGAGATTCGCTGATTTGTTAGTGAAAGTAGCCGAAATCAATCCAGAGTTACGTATACGGTTCACTTCACCTCATCCGAAAGATTTCCCTGATGATGTACTAGAGGTAATCGTACATAAGAGTCTTAAAAATGCATTAATTGCTGTTTTTTTTCCAGGCAATTCGCTGTTATCCAAACATATGCAAGAATTTGCACATGCCGGCTCAATCGGGAAGCTCCAGCGTGTTAGAGCGAATGCGCAGAGGCTACACGAGAGAGGCTTACGTGGAGTTAATAGAGCATATTCGTAGTTTAATACCTAACGTAGCGCTTAGTTCTGATTTTATATGCGGATTTTGCGGTGAAACTGATAGAGAATTCGAAGATACTATATCGCTTATCGATGAGATTAAATACAACAGCGCTTTTCTTTTCCCGTACAGTATGAGGGAAAAGACTACCGCTCATCGAAGATATAAAGACGATGTACCAGTCGATGTTAAGCAAAAAAGGTATATTATCTAGGGCGAGTTTCATAAGTATATTATCATCTGTACAGGGTGATTCATTAACAATGGAAAATCCGAAAAATGGAGATACTACACGTAAAATGGTTACTATTGGCACCAACATGCCTTATCCGAATGTTTATACTTTCGGAAATACAGGGTGTTGAAAGTTAAAGTTTTAAATCGTTTTTTTGCCATTACTCTGATATTATCTAAGATAGGAACTTGAAAATTTGTGTAGTTATTGTTTTTTAGGTGACGAATAAGATGCGTATTATATTTTGAGTGGTACTCATAGAGGGCGCCATTTACACCCGTTTCACCGACTTTTACAGTTAATAAATCTTTATCCTGTATGTCTGACATGAAATTTGATTCAAAAACTGAAAGATCAATTATTTTTACATTAATTATGTATTCTTGTTTCGTTTTGATATTTCTATCCATTTTCGAGATAAATCGATTGAACGATCACTATGTTTTGATAAACGAAAAATTAAAAGCGAAACAAATTCAAGGCCATTAAAAATTTCTTGTACAAAAATACAACCAGATCTCTCATTTCATTATTTGAAAACTCCTTGTGAAGCGGCATTTTCCAAATTTTATCATAAAAAAAATTGTTAATAACGATTGGATAATTGTCAATACAAGTAAAACTAAACAAAATAATTATTCATTTGACATATTTACCGGTTTCTATGGCGAAGAAGACTATTTTCTTTTAAAAGACAGAGCCTATTTGATTTGTTTCGCTTATAATTTTTCGTGTATCATCAAAACATAGTGATCGTTCAATCGACTTTTCTCGAAAACGGATAGAAATATCGAAATGAAACACGAATACATAATTAATGTAAAAATAATTGGTCTTTCAGTTTTTGGATAAAATTTCATGTCAGACATACAGGATAAAGATTTATTAACTATAAATGTCTGTGAAACGGGTGTAAGTGGCGCCATCTATGAGCACCGCTCAAAATATAATCCGTATCTTATTCGTCACCTAAAAAACAATAACTACACAAATTTTCAATTTCCGATCTTAGATAATTTCAGAGTAATGGCAATAAAACGATTTAAAATTTTAACTTTCAACACCCTGTATTTCCGAAAGTATAAACATTCGGATAAGGCATGTTGGTGCCAATAGTCACCATTTGACGTGTAGTATTTCCAGTTTTTGGATTTCCCATTATTAATGAATCACCCTGTATATTATTTTCAGATTAGAAACTATGATAAAACATTTCCGATACCATGCGGAACGACTCAACAATTCGCAAGTGGGAAGACGGCATTTGATTCTGATCGAAGGGCTGAGTAAAAGATCAGAGAATTTCCTGCAAGGTAGAAACGATCAAAATGTCAAGGTGATCATACCTGCCGTGCCTTTACCTGGTACAAATGGATTTAATTCGAGCGAAATCGAACCCGGTGAATATGTTGTCGTACAAGTAAACAGTGCTAATTCGCAAACGTTGAAAGCTGATCCTCTGTATAAAACTAGTCTTAAAGAATACTATTCGAATGTTACAAATAGTTAGATGGATCTTAATTAGTATTATTAAAGTGTTTTATTGTTATATTCTTCCTTATCTGGCTTATGTGTAGTGAATCCCCAAATGGTAAGCAAACAATTAGTTCATTTGTACTCAAATTGCCTTTTACATAGAAAAATATCAGTTCCACTTCGAACCAACGCATTAAATCTGGCAACATTGGTAACATGAGCACTGACATCTGTCAGTTGTGACAGCACAATATGTCATATTTTTAATTTAAATATGTAGGTTAAGTCGAATCTATTTTTATTCCAGTTATATATCCCATTTTCCGACAAACCATGCAGAAAAACAGGTAACAATCGACGTTAAAAATGTCGCAGATAATGCTGATAATCGCCTCGGCGCATTTGGTCTACTGCCCGTTCACCAAAGTCGAGGAAAGCTTCAATTTGCAGGCCATTCACGATATTTTATACCACGGTTTCAACCTCACGCAGGTCAGTATACCAACTTTTCGACCGGAATTACCTTTTTTCATTGCATTATAATCATTTGCGCTGATTTGATTTTCCAGTACGATCACCTGGAGTTCCCCGGGGTTGTCCCGCGAACGTTCATCGGACCACTGTTTATCTCCATTTTGGCCTACCCTGTAGTAGCTGTCATTCAGTTTTTGAACATCAACAAGTTCTGGGCTCAGTATTTAGGTGAGTTAAATGAAACACGCATCAAGTAACCCGGTAAAAAGTTGGATAGTTTGTGGTTAGAAATGCTCGTAAAATGTATAAATTATAATTTTTAGTGAGAACCATACTTGCCACCTGCGTCGTATGCAGCTTCAACGTATTGGGAAAAACTCTGGAAAAGCAATTTGGTAACCGATGGTTGCAATGGTTCACCGCTATCACAGTCACCCAAAGCCATTTTATGTATTATCTGAGCCGTCCACTGCCCAACATCATGGCGCTTCCTTTAGGTCTCTTCCTATCCAGTCCGCTAGCAAACTCATAGTACATTTTGCTATTCTTCTTTTGCAGTTCTCCTGGCATTAGATGGTTGGATAAGGAACAACCACAAAACCTTTATACTTTACTCCGGAGCCGCCATATTGATATTCAGATCGGAGTTGGCTCTGTTTTTCGGTATTTTGCTGTTGTACGATTTGTACGAGAAGAGGATCACGGTGAAACGGTAGGTTGGCAAAAGTAAGGTGCTTTTTAATTTATTCGAGAAACGTTCGTAGAATTGCGTTTAAAGATTTTTCTCACTCGTCTGATTTTAGGTTGTTGCAAATTGGCATCCCAGGTGGCTTGGCCTTCGTGATACTCACAGTGGTGGTCGATTCGATATTCTGGCAAAGGCCGTTGTGGCCCGAAGGGGAGGTTTTTTGGTACAATACAATAATGAACAAAAGCTCAAATTGGGGTGTATCCTTTATATTGTACACTAGAGTTAGAATAGAATAGAAGAAATTTCTCCTTGACCTATCATAACAGACGTCGCCATTTTTGTGGTACTTTTATTCGGCCATACCAAGAGGCATGGCCGCCTCGATCGCTCTACTACCAATAGGTTTCCTGTGGGATAGAAGAACCAGGAAATTGGTGACCCCTTGCCTGTTGTTTGTGTTATTGTATTCGTTTCTACCACACAAAGAACTACGGTTTATTATATACGTATTCCCGTTTTTAAACGTCGCTGCAGCCACTGCATGTCACAGAATGTAAACAAATCATTTCCTCCTCAAAATAACTTATTTATATTATTTATTTTGTAGTTGGGAAAACAAAGATAAGTCTCCGATATACAATCTGCTGTCGATGGGTGTGATGGGCCATTTGGCGTTGAATGCCATATTTACAGTGTTTTTATTAAGCGTATCCAACGCTAATTATCCTGGTGGACAAGCCATTTCGCGTTTGCACAGGCTGTGCAAGGACGAACCCGATCCCGTGAGTGTACATATTGCCAATTTGGCTGCACAAACAGGAGTCTCGAGGTTCACCGAAATCAACAGCAATTGGACGTAAGCCAACCTAGTTGAGGGCCGGTGTTCACGCTATTTACATTAAACAAACGAGTGCAAATATTATTCGAATATTTGCACTTCTACACTGTCAATTTCTAATCACTTTTCTTCTATTTTCCAGGTACAGTAAGCTGGAGAATTTGAAACCTGGAGACTACGATTTGTACCATCGATACACCCATTTAATAGTGGAGGGTAAGAGTAAATTCTCGAGCAATTTGAAACCCTATTCGTCCACTCACGATGTTATTGATACCATTGAGGCGTTTCATCAGATATCTTTCGATTATTTGGCTTTGCCTCCCATGAAAATCGTGACAAAGCCGGTGCTATTTTTGCTCAAAAGGAGGAGAGACTTTGATATGTATTTGATGAAATCGAATTACGTCGATGCAGATGATGATATAGAATATAATAAGGATGAAAGGAATGAACTTAACGATGATGAATCGATTTCGAATCGAGTGGAGTTGTCGAATGAATCGATTAGTAAAGAGGATGAAAAGGGAGTTGGAATAGATGATGAATTGTCTGGAAATGCCAATGAAAGTGTGGTTGAAGATTTGGTTATTAATGAGATTAATGTGGAAATGAAATTAGATGAAGAAATTGATGAAAGGAAATCAATAGAGAGTGTGGAAGAGGATTCGAAGAAGCTCATCAAAACTAAGAAAAGTAAAGTTATTAGCGAAAATATCGAAACACCTAAAGCTGATAAAGTTGTGGTGAAGAAAGACAGTGAAGAATCTAATGTAGAAGCGAATTTGGATATAAGAATCGAAGAAAATTCGTACAAAATGGAAGGTGATGCAAATAGACAAAAATTATCCAATGGAGAGTTCAAATCAAAAAAACATCTAAGAAAAACTGAAGAAAAATCATACAAAACAGAAGGTGATGCAAATCAAAAAGAACCAAATGAAGAAGTCAAATCCAAAAAACCGTTAATAAAAATTGATGAGAATCCATACAAAATGGAAGCCAATGCAAATAGACAAAAAATACCCAAGGAAGAAGTCAAATCCAAAAAACCTTTAATAAAAACCGAAGAAAAACAAACATACAAAACAGAAGGGGATGCAAATAGACTAAAAATACAAAATGAAAAAGTCAAATCAAAAAAACCCTTAGTAAAAACTGAAGAAAACGACGATATAAAGTCTCAAAATGCCGATAACAAACAGAACGTGAAGCAGAACATCAGAAGAATCATTCAAAAATACAAACGAAGAAAGTTCGAAGAGAAAGACGCGGCGGGGAACCACCCGAAAGAAAACATCAAGAAGCTGATACAAGAGGACAAATTCAACGAAGAACGCGAAGAGATCGCCAAGATCCAACGGCAAATATTGGAAATAATCGACAACAATCCGAAGATAACGAACAAGCGATCGATAAAGTCGAAACTGGAGCAGACGTTCAACGAGGAGTTTTCGGATAAACGGCCGAAAAACAAGTCCAAAGCGAAAATCGGTGGGAAATCCCCGACGAAAATGAAGGAGGGATTCCCCGAAATGAATGGCGAATTGCTGGAAGAGGAGAAGAATGTTTTCCTTAGGAAATTCAAGGAGGCCAACGAGAAATTGGAGAATATAATGGCGATAATCGATAAAATTGTCGATACGATCGAGATAACAGACGATGTGTGATTTTAGTTTACAATTCAATTCGTTATGTTGTTTTTTACTGTGTACAATAAAAAATAATATTGTTGGGTAAGTTCAGAGTTCTATAACTCCCAATATAGTCGCCAACAATTGAGTTATGTCCTTATTGGATAAAATACCAAAAAACTCTCAATCCAATATTATTCCCTTTTAATAGGCAATATACATTACTTTAGTACACCTTATCACCTTCAGGGTGCGCTTCAAAACGTCTACGACAAGAACATAATCCCTTCTTGTTTGTGTTCTATGCTGTCAACTTACCTATCAAGTAAAACGCCAAAATTTGGTAATTAAAAAAAGAAGACACATTTAAATTGTAAAATGTCACAATTTGTTATAGTTAAATTTTTATATTAATTTATTTTATTTATTATTCACTAGCAAAAAATGGATAAAACTGCAATTTCGCCGGCAAATAACACCCAGTACGATTTATATTTACAAGAAATAGAAGGAATCGACGATTACTGGGGCCCCACTTTCAGGTACAACTCGACTATATCCGCCCACTATACATCACTATTTAGCTCATTTAATTATTTTAGAGCCATATTCGACAATAACCAGGAATTGGAATTCGAGAAGAAGCTAAACGAACGAATAAAACACCATGACAAGGACATCGAACGATTGTGCAACGTATACTACCAAGGATTCATCGAATCCGTCAGGGAACTGCTCGAAGTTAGATCTCAAGCTAACAAACTCAATGTAATTTTCTTATATAATATCATACATCGATGAAATTCGAACAGTAAATCACCAGCTATTCGAATTCACATGCTATATGAATTTGAATTACACTGATATTAAGCTAGCTTCAGATGAGACGTATTTGTATGTTGTAGAGTCAAGTAGTGAGTCTGGATAAACAAGTGCACGATGCGGCTGGGGGAATCACGAAATCCGCATCGGACTTACTCCAAGCGAGGAAAGTTCAAAACAACATTGCAGCTGTTATAGCTCAGTTGAATTTGTGTCTACCGGTGTTCACTATTTATTCGAAATTGCAAAAACAAATCGCTGACAAACGGTATGTGTTAAGTCATCATTTTATAGCTGTATTAAGTGGTAAATATCCCAAATTATATTTACTGTAATTGTTTGTTTTTTAGATACTACCCGGCTTTGAAGACTTTGGAAGAATTGGAGCATTTGCATTTACCTCATGTAGCCAATTATAGGTTTTCGAAACAGCTACAGGAAAATATACCCAAGTAAATATTAAGAAATGCTGATTAGTTAGTATTAAAATGTAATTATTTTAGATATCGAGAGAAGATCGAAGCAGCTTCGATGTCCGATTTGAAAGACTTCTTGGAAAACATAAGGAAGTTTTCACCGAAAATCGGAGAAGTAGCCATGAGACATGTAAATAATACAGTTTCTACCATTACATTTTGAACGTCAATATAAATTATTATTGTAGACGAACGAACAAATCGCCAGCGATCCAACAGTAGTGGGTAGAAAGAAGAAAAGAAACGCCCCGCAGCCTCCCGGCCACTTCTCGGACGAAGATCGAAGCGCTCAGGAGTTAATAGACTTTTCCCCTATATACAGAGGATTGCATATAGCCCATGTATTAGGCAGATCATCCACTTTCGAAGCTTATTACAGAACGGAAAGAACCAAACAAGTTAGATTGGTGTTACAACCGCCTCCTAATATGGTAATTAATTCATTTATACACACTTAAATTGTGTTACGATAATGGTTTTGTTAAAGCATGAATCCGAGGAAAGTTATAGAACCTACATTTACGCTGTATTGGGGTTCTTTATATTGGAAGATCACGTTCTGAACACCGGTAGAGGATTGATAACCAGGACTTTTTTGGATGAAATGTGGTCGATGGCACTTTCGAAAGTCGTTACGGCTCTTCAAACGAATTCAGTGAGTGCTGAAACATCGCTGTAGTCTTAATTATGCGATAATTTTTAGGCCTATTGTACTGACGCTTCGTTAATTTTGCGCATAAAAGATTTAATAATGCTGTTTTGTACGACATTGAGAAACTACGGTTATTCAGTGAAGCCGTTGTGGGAGCTTGTGAGAGAATTGAGGGATCATTATACGGAAGTTTTGATGCAGAGGTGGGTGCAGGTGTTCCGGAAGATCCTGGCCGAAGAGGACTTTCGACCGATCGAAGTAAATTTCCATATATTATCTCTCTAATTTTATTAATAAAATTGCTATACAGGTGAACAATCAAGAGGAATTGAACGATGTGATATTGTCGTTTCCTTGGGAAGGTGATCTTCCGGACGACATTGAGTACCCTTATGTATTTCCTTTTTCCAGTATGGTACCGAAGATATACAGGGAGGTGAAGGAATTCATATACGCTTGCATAAAATTCTCCGAGGACTTGAATCTCAGGTATATTTCTTTAGCTTTGTTAATTTGTAATTGGAACGGGTTTGTTGCAGTCAAGTCGAAGTCGATGAAATGATAAGAAAATCGATGAATTTGCTGTTAACGAGAACCTTCAACGGTTGCCTTACATCCACGCTAAGAAGTCCTCACGTTAATTTACAAGAGATCATACAAATTATTATAGATACTGGATATCTGGAGGAAGCTAATATTTACCTGGATCAATTTATATCTAATATTACCGGGTGAGTTGCGTTTGTATGGCACATTTAGTACGTAATATTTATTGTGTTTTTTATGTTTGTAGCGAGGAAACTCGGAGTGTAACGTCATCTCTAACTCACGGACAATCCGCCTTGTTTTCCGTATCTCGAGAAGACGCAGTCAGGCAGATTTGCGAGAAACTCAAGCAGAAACTCGACGAATTTTTCGAATTGGAAAACTACGATTGGTTGCTAGTCGAGCCCAATGGGCACGCTTCTGTTTACATATCTGATATCATAGCTTTCCTACACGCTACATTCCAAAGTTTCACTAATATTCCGGTGAGTAAACCACTATTAATTTGTAAATTGATTAAATGTCGGGTATTTTTTCAGCAAGAAGCCGCCCAAATAGCCTGCAAATCAGCCTGCGATCACATAGCAAAATCGCTTTTGGCCATGATAGTAAACGAAGAAATCAAGCAAATTTCCATGGGAGCCTTGAATCAATTGAACTTGGATTTACTGCAATGCGAACGTAAATAATTCCCTACTAGAATCTATAAAAAAGTGGTTCTCTTTGATTGAATTTGCAGTTAGATAATTAACGTTTGTTGTAGAATTTGCTGCTTCGGAACCGATTGAGGGTTTACAAGAAGGAATTTTGCTGACGTACTTTGAACATTTAAGGGAGATACTGGATTTGTTCATATCCTGGGATTGGCCGACGTATTTCCATGATTACGCTCAAGAAACTAACAAGTACAAGAAAGTTAGTCCCGACGTGGCCATTATTATTTTAGAGAAATTGAAAGAAGGAGATAAGAAAACGATGTTTACGGTATTAAAGAAGAGCGAGAGAGATAAGAAGAAACTTTTGGAGACGGTGCTCAAGCAGTTGAGGCAACTTGCTCTGATACCTGCTGGAAAGTGAGGTAATTATGGGTATTAAGTCCTTTTAATCCGAGTCCTTGAGTCCTTCCATGTTTCATTACCACAACTCTTGAGATAATATAATGCAGTATCATTGTCTATGTAGATTTAAAAATTATCTGCTATAAAACGATTTTTATTACCCCGTCGAATCCGAAAATCCATGTAATTAACACTTATTATATTACAATATTTAGATAATGGTAAGAAAACGAGTTTCTTATTCGTATCAGACAAAAGGTAAACTTTTTCGAATTCTTTTGCCTTCACGTGCGCATTCACGTGTACAATTTATTTTTTAATCCCTAATGAATCTGCTGATAAACATTTGTTGTACATAAATACACGATTTTTAATTGCGCCTCTTTCAGTAGTGTTTTGGCGGAGTTTGAAATGCGTGTTTTAGGTATAATTTTAGAATTTTCTTTTATAAATATGTATATCAAATATTGATTTGGTATGTATCTCTTGACCTGCGAAATAGTAAATTTGGCAACACCGGCCGTTTAGCCGAATAGAAAGTGACCACCGATTGACTTAATCTGTCAAAAATTACCGTTCTTGTTTGTTGATCAATATGATATGGCTGATAAGTTTCAATTTTTGAAATTAAATCGCTTTTTGCTGTAATTTGCGTCGTGTTTTTTAGTGTTTTCTTATTTCTAATTAATTGGTAAGTGTTTAATTTTTTTGGTACATTACACAGAAAATCGATTATTAATCGATAATGTTTGTTGTGAAAAAGTGAAAAGTAGAACTGAAAATGCTCGAAGAAGAATTAACGTTAACAAACGGTAAGTAATTTATTTATTGTAATTAATTTCGAATCGAAAGCGGGAATTTTGAATAACCGGTTACGATTGGCAGTACTGATTTTGGTGCGTTAAATATTTCGAATAAAAAACGTTAAACAAAAAACCGATTCTCTCACCAGCGCACACTTTTCGACGAAAACTTGGAATTGATTACAATTAGAAAAATCAATTCGTGCGATTTTCTCCCTAATAGAATGATGTCATTACGCACACGGCTCACCCCCGAGGAAAAGCGGGCCAAAGAGGAAGGAGAAATCGAGCGACATAACCTCAAAAAACGGGCGGAATCGGCGGAATCGGCGGAATCGATTCGAAAATCCCGCAGGCGATTCGTGAAGTTCACCGGAAAAATCGTCTATTTAACCGAATTCATCGACATCGCTCTATCCTGCGACGACCTCCTGGAGAAAGCGAGAAAATCTAGTGACCTGTTCGTGATCGGTTTCGACTTGGAGTGGCCTTTTTCCTTCAAGACGGGCGCGGGTAAAACAGCCACCATTCAAATCAGCCCCGATGATAAGACATGCTACATATACCATGTAAGTAAAATCAGGAGTTTGCCTAAGGGTTTGTCGGAGCTGCTCGTTCAATCGAACGTTCGTATAACTGGCAATTGCATCAAGAACGATGTGAGAAAATTGGCCAGGGATTTCCCCGGCTGGGACGTTGACAAAGCCATAGAGAATTGCGTTGATCTGAGCTGTTTGGCTAATAGAATCTTATCTACGGCGAGAAGATGGAGCTTGGAAGATTTAGTCGATGATTTGCTCGATTTGAATATGGATAAGAACAAAAAGGTGCGGATGAGTAAATAGGATATCGTGCCTTTGACTAATGAGCAGAAACGCTACGCAGCCACTGATTCTTATGTGTCTTTGGTGTTGTACGATGTGTTGAAGGGCAAGGAAAAGTTAATCGAGGAGGTATCCGATGCGGAGTGATATTTTTAAATGTCTCGATAAGTTAAATTTGACTATAATTATTCAATTATTTGATTATACAATTAAGATTATATAATATTTTTTGCACGTTTTGCGTAATAAAAGACTGGTTTTTTTATTGTATTTTGTTCGAATAAGATTTGTAATTTATTTGTTCGAGTCAATTTTATCATTCTACATATTTTTGATTGTGTCAATTAAAATTGCATTCTTTTTATACCACTAACAATGGGTAATATTTATGCTCATTATGATTAATAATGATCAGTGTATTTTTTTGTGTGCTATATTATGCATTAATTAAAAATTTTCCTGTTTATAATTGAAAAGTAAGGAAAAACAATGATAAAAAAATAACTGTTATTTAGTAACACCATAAAATCGCTTCCCAACTCTATTAACGAACTGTCATTAGTTTTATTTTCTGACAGTTAGGTTGTTTGTTTACATTTCCTATATCATCATAAGCAACTTAAAGTCCTCATGCAAAGGAAATAAAAGCAATTAACCGAATTATTCATTAAAACGAGTGCAACACCCGCTTTATCGAATCTTCGGGAATATTTTAAAGGAATTTAAAAAAGCAAGAATTATCTGCAACCATTGAAATATTTACAATATTGTTATGTATGTTCTTTTTTTTCGCACTGTATTCCGGGTAATTCCTGAGAGAGATACAATGCGAAACGTAAACATGTTATTCCTCGAAGTATTCACGGTCAATTTACGAATTATTCGCCGTACTCGCGGGTACTTATAGTACCCGCTCGCGAAATACTTTTCGTTATTTTTTCACGGGTTTCAGTCGGTGAAACGGCATGAATCTGAATCGACATGACGGTGCCGGTGAAAGGTAATTTTAATTTAATTTGTTGTGAATTTTTATTTAGCTACAGTCGATGAAAGAGTGGGATTTGAAAGGCTAATTTTTTTATGGATTTTTGGGTGGTTTCGTTGATTGTTTTTGGCGCTTAAATGTATTTTGTTTATTGATAGATTTTTGGGATTTTTTTGATGGTTTATACATTTTTTTATAGGGTTCATATTTTTTGACCAATTTGGTATCTTTACCATTGATTTTTCCATAAATTTAGTGCGCATTTTAATTTATTTTTTCATTGCGTTAATTGGGTTATTGTGCTATTATTTTCATTTAATAATTATTATAAAAACTCATTCAAATATACACTAATAGGTCAAAAAAATCCGGATACTTGAATTTTGTATCATTTTTTAAATGTATACCAAACAATGTTTTGTTGAGAAACTGAACGAAGGGTTGAGTTGCTGGGTCAAGAACCAAAAGTAGAGCCTTTTAAAGAAATTAAAAATATATACGGTGTGTCTACTTAAGTTGGAACCATATGGAAAACTTTTTTATTAGTGGTTTTATGAAAAAAAGTTATTCTTGATAAAAAGTTCTGCATGGTCCAAAAGTTAAAATGCAATCATTAGATATCAATTTTTTAAAGCAGTATACGAGGTTTGTCAAAAAATTTGAATTCTGTGTAAGAGTAAAGTACCTTTATTTTTGAAAATATCAAAAATTATTTTAAAGAAAAAATGTTTAGAATTAAAAATAATTTTCAAATATTCAATATTGTTTATTTATAAAAATATTTATTTTGGCATTTTCTCTGTGAAATCCGGTACCACTTTTAAAAAATGCCGGTGCATCCTAAATTCATTATACAATAAAGGGCAAACTTAAATTTTGAACATTTTCACAGAGATAATGTCGAAAAAAAAAATTTTTTAAATAAATAATAATGAATATTCGAAAGTTATTTTTAATTCTTAACATTTTTTCTTTATTATAATTTTCGATATTGTCAAAAAATAAGGTACTTTAGAGCAAAAATCACATTTTTAGACAAACCTCGTATAAAACTGAAAAATTTTAATATCTGATGATTGCATTTTAGGTTTTGGACCATGCAGAAATTTTTATCAAGAATACTTTTTTTTTATAAAACCACTAATAAAAAAGTTTTCCATATGGTTCAAACTTAAGTAGACACACTGTATACAAATTGGAAGTCCAGGAGTGTAGTATTAACTTTTACTCCTTTGGAAACGAATAAGCTCCATTTGTAAAAATTACCTACAATATTTTTCCATTGTACAAAAATTTGCATAATTATTTATTTAAAAACATGAATATAAACATAAAAAACTTCAAAATAAATTCTCCGCGTTGTTACATAATAATTAAAACTTATAAATATTTAAACAACAATAAAGGAAAATATTTCGTATAGTTTTCTTTTAAATGATAAGCGAAAAAATTTGCGGAATTTGTTTAAAAAATAAACCGTGTGTTACCTCCAAATGCAATTTAACGCGCTATCTCGAATGTTACATGATAATTCCAAATCAAAATTCATTCAATTAACATACACCTTTTCCGGCGTCCAATAATTCATCATTATCATTACAAGTAATTAGTATCCAATTTTACGGTTTAATAAATATTATTCCATTTTTTGTAGTACCCTATAATGTCACGGGTTTTCGCGTCCTTGCCTTTTATTACTTATTATAATAACATCTAGCATTGTTGTTAAACAATGAGATTATATAGAGTTTTATTGCATTTTTCCACGAATTTTTTATCGAAAAAAGGGGTATTTTTCGCCGGGAATTAACAACTTTTTTGTATCGTAATTGCCTTATGTAATTTATTTATTTATAAGAGTTATTAGTAGGAGGAATAAAAAAACTGAATTATTAGCATATTGCAGATAATTATACAATATGCTGTCGGTTGCAAATTAGATGATAAATGGAGAAGACCACGACTTTTTTTTTAATTTTTTTTTCAAAACCGTGTGTTCTAAGAAGGCGCGTAATGAAATTTTTATTTTTTTCTGTTGCCAAATAAGGCCGCAATTAATTTTTAAAGTTTGAAAAACGTCACACAATCGTCATACGTTCGGCTCCAATCAAAGCGAGAGTTGCAAAGAGAAGTCACATTTAGCAAGTTTGCCACGTTTCCTATTACTCTTCTATACTCCGCAAAATGTGCGTTTTTTGTATATTTATTGCAAGAAACATTTTCTGATTGATCCATTTCTTCCATTACCTAATGGATAATTCGATATATTAATATAGAAATAACATCTTCATCTGTATAAATTGTAACCGATTTTCGTGTTAAAAACACAAATAATGGTGCTGAAAAATTTATTTGGCAACATTCTTGTCAACTTCAATATTATCATTAAAGTGTTTTATGCCGAACTGCAATTCGTGTAATTTGTTTTGTGCATTTTTCGGAAAAATTTTGACAAATGACAGTTTGATTTTTGTTCGTTTGTGTATTCTTTGTTACTGCGTTCGAAAATTCATATTATTTAGTATACAACAAGACGTGAGTGGTTTATGATTGGTTGATGACTTATGAGTCAGAACCCGAAATTTTTAAATTTCGAAGGGCTATATCTTTTTAATTATAACACCTTTTGAGCAACTGAAAACGGTTTTGAGCTCTAATAAATCATTTCTAATAGTATATTTTGTCGAAATCCGCATATCTCACATCGTGGTCTTCTCCATTAGAGAATTTAGGTAATAAAGGAATAATCGAATTAGAGGTGTTTGCTTACGAAATAATCGTTATTTTTTCACTTGTAGTAAATTAATTGTAGATGAATTTTTTTAATCAATTTTAATCACATTTTTGTAGGGTTTATTTACGGTTTTTTCGACACGGTAATAAAATAACCCAAACTAGTGGGTTTCGAATTGTCCGATAACCCAAACGAGCGATAACACGACTACTATTAACTGCAATTTAAATTAAAAAAAATAAATAACTCATATAATATTCTATTACCCGTGCAGATAGAGCATTTTTAGCGCGTTAAACGCGACAATTCCGGCGGGCACGTAAGACGAAAACATACGGTATAATGACCTTTAATTGTTTTCCAAATATTCTCCCTACTTTTTCGCTTCACCCGATATATCGAACGAATTATACCCGACGATTCGTTTATGCACTAGAGCTCATTATATTCGTATAGAGTAAATAGAGAAAAAGTGATGGCCGACCGAATGGAATGGAACGCATTGGCGAATCGATAGTGTTGTAAAATAATATAGTATAAGTTTATTTGGAATTTAGAATGGACAGTGTCGTTAACCAGTCGTTACTTCGTGAGATTAGTAAGTTTTCCTTTAATAAAAATAACGCTCTGTATATATATACGCCAATGAAATTAGAAAGCTTTAATCCGAATTTTTCTACCGCTTTTTACTCTATTTTTTTCTGCACGCACACCTGCTAATTAATCCGTAAGTTAAGTACCTGCTTAACAGTAAGTTACTGGTCTGTTAACCGGCTCGTCTTCTGGTTAGATAAATTCATTGAACTTTCGAATGTCTCTAGTATAAGATTAGGTTTCGTGATCGCGTTAAAAAAAGGTCAATTCGTATATTGACTCCTTAGAAAGTGTATCAAAACGTCTCGATATACTCTCAAGGTCGATCGTTTTGAATATTTATCATTATACGCAAACGAGGTTATTGTCAATCAAATCTCTCCAGCGTATTTCTCCTTAGGGAATTTGTGGGTTAATCGGCAATACAATTTTTTTTCTACTAATATGTACAGGGTGATTCATTAACAATAGGGAATCCGAAAACTGGAGATACTACACGTCAAATGGTGACTATTGGCACCAAAACATGCCTTATCCGAATGTTTATAATTTCGGAAATACAGGGTGTTGAAATTTAAAATTTTAAATCGTTTTTTTTGCCGTTACTCTGAAATTATCTAAGATAGGAAATTGAAAATTTGTGTACTTATTGTTTTTTAGGTGACGAATAAGATACGTATTATATTTTGAGCGTTGCTCATAGAGGGCGCCACTTACACCCGTTTCACAGACATTTATAATTAATAAATCTTTATCCTGTATGTCTGACATGAAATTTGATCCAAAAACTGAAAGATCAATTATTTTTACATTAATTATGTATTCTTGTTTCATTTCGATATTTCTACTAATCAGTTTTTGAGAAAAGTACCGATTGAACGATAACTATGTTTTGATAATACACGAAAAATTAAAAGCGAAACAAATCAAATAGGCTCTGTTTTTTAAAAGAAAATAGTTTTCTTCGCCATAGAAACCGCTAAATATGTCAAATGAATAATTATTTTGTTTAGTTTTACTTGTATTGAGAATTATCCAATCGTTATTAACAATTTTTTTTATGATAAAATGTTGAAAATGCCGCTTCACAAGGAGTTTTCAAATAATGAAATGAGAGAGAGATCTGGTTGTATTTTTGTACAAGAAAATTTTAATTGCCTTGAATTTGTTTCGCTTTTAATTTTTCGTTTATCAAAACATAGTGATCGTTCAATCGATTTATCTCGAAAATGGATAGAAATATCAAAATGAAACAAGAATACATAATTAATGTAAAAATAATTGATCTTTCAGTTTTTGGATCAAATATCATGTCACACATACAGGATAAATATTTATTAACTGTAAATGTCTGTGAAACGGGTGTAACTGGCGCCCTCTATGAGGAACGCTCAAAATATAATACGTATCTTATTCGTCACCTAAAAAACAATAACTACACAAATTTTCAAGTTCCTATCTTAGATAATTTCAGAGTAATGGCAAAAAACGATTTAAAATTTTAACTTTCAACACCCTGTATTTCCGAAATAAGTATAAACATTCGGATAAGACATGTTGATGCCAATAGTCACCATTTGACGTGTAGTATCTCCAGTTTTCGGATTTTCCATTGTTAATGAATCATCCTGTATAGTTTCGAGATACCCTTTATTCTTGTAGAATTCTATTATTTAATGGTTTTAAAAGCGCTTTTTGGAACGAACATTGTTTACGTCGAAACGGGAACATTCTTTGACGAAAGTAGCCCATTAAGCTCGTTAGATAAGAAGATTACAATGGTTTGTAAAACTCGCAGGATGCGGCATTGTCGAAATTGATGAGATAAACGCTCGCTCGAAATGGATTTGACCCCGTGACTAAAGCGAGCCCCCGAAATGGAAAAGCGATTACAAGAAATAATGGATTTCCGTTCCGTTTTTCTTTTTCTCAATGGAGAAGACCACGATGTGAGATACGCGGATTTCGGCAAAAGATACGATTAGAAATGATTTATTAGTGCTCAAAACCGTTTTCAGTTGCTCAAAATGTGTTATAATTAAAAAGATATAATCCTTTGAAATTTAAAAATTTCGGGTTATCAACCAATCATAAACCACTCACGTCTTGTTGTATAGTAAATAGTATGAATTTTCGAACGCAGTAACAAAGAATACACAAACGAACAAAAATCAAACTGTCATTTGTCAGATTTTTCTGAAAAATGCACAAAACAAATTACACGAATTGCAGTTTGGCACAAAACACTTTACTGATAATATTGACGTTGACAAGAATGTTGCCAAATTCACTTTTCAGGGCCATTATTTGTGTTTTTAACACGAAAATCGGTTACAATTTATACAGATGAAGATGTTATTTCTGTATTAATATATCGAATTATCCATTAGGTAATGGAAGGAATGGATAAATCAGAAAATGTTTATTGCAATAAATATACAAAAAACGCACATTTTGCGGAGTAAAGAAGAGTAATAGGAAACGTGGCAAACTTGCTAAATGTGACTTCTCTTTGCAACTCTCACTTTGATTGGAGCAGAGTGTATGACGATTGTGTGACGTTTTTCAAACTTTAAAAATTAATTGCGGCCTTATTTGGCCACAGAAAAAAATAAAAATTTCATTACGCGCATTCTTAGAACACACGGTTTTGAAAAAAAAAATTAAAAAAAAGTCGTGGTCTTCTCCATTAGAAGTAACTGTGACGTTATATTTATCGACGCCCACCTCTAGCCCAATGCGATTGTCGCTATTCTATTGACGTTTGGTGACAATATTAGCTGGAATTAGAGGTGGGCATTTCGATAGGTCGGTGAATATTTCGCTATACTATTGGCCTCGTATAACATTTTTTTTGTTGGTTTTAAACAAATCGTTTCCACACGGTTGATTGATCGCTGGTAAATACCTTAACGGTCGATCGAACGAATCAACCTAGACCGTACCGAAAACCGGTTAACTCGCAAGGTTGTTAATTAATAATCGCATTAAGCAAAGGCCTTTTTTTATTGTCCCAGGTCCAGCTAGTAGTTCGAATATCACGCGCTTGGGTAAGAAGAGAATACCGCTGTTGAAATGGCTGCCGAACTACGACATCCAGACGTTCTCGCAGGACCTTTTGGCCGGCTTCACCGTCGGCCTGACGGAAATCCCCCAGGGTATTGCCTACGCCATTGTAGCCGGTGAGTTTTCTTGCTATTAAAATAAATACCCGGTACCCGGATGATCGTACGTTGGCTGAATAGGTTTAAAAGTAAAAGTCGCGAATTAATAATTGTTTATTTATTGCAGGTCTTCCTTCTCAATATGGACTGTACGCCGGTTTTATGGGTTGTTTCATGTACTTCTTCTTGGGTAGTTGTAAGGACATAAACATCGGACCAACGGCCATTATGGCCTTAATGATACAACCTTATGTGGCAGTTATGGGACCAGACGGTGGGATTTTGATAACGTTCCTTTCCGGTTGTATTATATTTTTGTGCGGTTTATTTAATTTAGGTTAGTATGTTCTTTGCTTTAGTGAAATTCACGTAAAGTAATGGCACCATTTGTAGTTTTATCTACTCCCATCTCTAGTCTATTACAATTTATTGCCCTAATTAAAGCCAGCCTATATTCGATAGCGAGTATAATGTACTTGCGTTTTTTAAATACAGTCGGTGCAACACAAAAATGAACGCACGTCACCATAAATTTACTACGTCACAAAGAGACAGTGTTGCCAAACTTATATGGAGTTTACAAAATCTAAGAATTCTCTAAAATTGTCATATGTCAAAATGACAAAAGCCAATTGAAAATTAGCGGTTTCTGCTTCACGTTCCTAAACTACCGATGTTTTCAGGTGCTCACTACAATTATCATAAAAATTCCTTTATCATCTGAAATGCATTTAATAGGTCGAGTGAAAAATTTTGTGTATAATTTTGTCGTTTATAAGTGTACATCGTGAAATTTCAGAGAAAACTTTCGTAAAATATGAAATATTTAGTGCTGAAATTGTGTCATTTATAACTTTTGAAAAAGATAACTACGCAAGAAATTCTTATTCGCGAAAACGAGCAAAGGGTGCGACACCTACCGTCAAAATTCTATATCATTTGAATGGGGAAAACAAACCAAGACTAAATACATTAGAGATTAGAGTACGTCCAATATTACTTTATTATTTATTGTTTGCTTGATTTATAAAAATGTTTGGTGAAGTTTGTTGTATCAAAATACTTATTTGGACTCTAATAATGACCAGCAAGTGCAAGAGATTCAAAGTTGTATTGTTTATATTGTTTGTTTTCCCCATTCCACTGACATATACTGCAGCGCCCCCTGTCGGAAAAATCTTCGCGAATTTCTTCATCATTCGGCCGAATAGTCATTAGTAGGCTAATAAACTAGAAAGAAGAAGAAGAAATGAAAAATTAAAAAGAACTGATCGGATTCGCGAAGATTTTTCCGACAGGGGGCGCTGCAGTATATGTCATTGGAATGGGGAAAACAAACAATATAAACAATACAACTTTGAATCTCTTGCACTTGCTGGTCATTATTAGAGTCCAAATAAGTATTTTGATACAACAAACTTCACCAAACATTTTTATAAATCAAGCAAACAATAAGTAATAAAGTAATATTGGACGTACTCTAATCTCTAATGTATTTATTCTTGGTTTGTTTTCCCCATTCAAATGATATAGAATTTTGACGGTAGGTGTCGCACCCTTTGCTCGTTTTCGCGAATGACAACGGCAACTATGCGACTTGACAGTCAGTGCTTATCAATATACAATAAGAAAAAATTATTTATTTTATATAAATACGTTGAATTTTTGTAATATTAATTATTCTTAGACGATTTAATTCCGTTTTTAAACATTTTCTATCATCCCTTGTTAATATTAAATTAAATTCAGCAGGTATTAAACTTAATCTGTTTTATGTATTTATTTTTAAAAGTTGGACGCAATGCTTGGCAAATGACGTCACATTAAAGACGTGCGTTCATTTTTGTGTTGCACGAACTGCATATTCGATAACGAGTATAATGTACTTGCGTTTTTTAAATATTTTTGGATATTCATAGATTGTTTACGTTTTTATTTCCAGGTTTTATCGTAGAATTTTTCTCCTATCCAGTGATAGCCGGCTTCACTACGGCGGCCGCGTTGAACATCGGCTCGTCGCAGGTGAAATCCCTGCTGGGAATCCCCGGTAAAACGGACACATTTCTGTCCGTTTGGATATCGATTTTCAAGAATATCGAAGAGACCCGATTGAGCGATAGTTTACTCGGTTTGTTTACTATCGTATTTTTGGTCATAGCTAAGGTAAATTGGATATTTTGTGATTTATATCTTGTACAGATAATGATCCCTTTACTGCGCCACACATTTGAAGTTGCTGTAATTATACAGGGTGTATTGTAAGTTGATACTTCTTTTTCAACTGTGTATGAATCTCTTAATTCTAAGCAACTTTTTCAAATAAACTTTTTGAATATTATGAATAACAAAGATAAAAATTTTTACCTTTTTTTTTCAATTTCGAATATTTTCCAATACGTACCCTGCTTTATTAAATAAGAAATTTATTTATGGCAGTCATCTGTCAAATAAATGCCAAAAAATAAATAAATTTCATATTTAATGAAGCAGGTACGTATTGGGAAATATTCGAAATTCAAAAAAAAGGTAAAAAAATTTTCTCTTTGTTTTTCAGAATATTCAAAAAGTTTATTTGAAAAAGTTGCTTAGAATTAAGAGATTCATACACAGTTGAAAAAAAAGTATCAACTTACAATACACCCTGTATTGTTTATAGCTAATTTTTATATCCTCGATAATACTTTGCATGTTCTACTTATCCTAGCAAGGAGGTTACCTTTTAAACGCCCTGTAGAGAGATAGTCTTGTAATAATTGCACGTTTCTGTATTTTTTTAAGGAAATGCGACGTTTCGGTACGTTAAAGAAACGTTCCGATTGGAGCAACAGAAGAAATATGCTGGGAATCGCCATATTTATGTTCTCGCTCGCCAGTAACGCATTTATCGTATTAATTAGCAGTATTGCCGCTTACATTTGCAAGCAGCACGGCGAAACGCCGTTTAAACTAACAGGTAATTCACTTTGGGATAATTTTCGAACGTTATATAACGAATTTGTTGTACGTTTTTAGGAAACGTAGAGGGCGGTTTGCCGCCGTTCGGGCTTCCCCCATTCCACACGACATTCAACGGTACGGATTTCAGTTTCCACGAAATGGTGAGCGAATACGGTACAGTGGTGATATTCTGCCCGTTGATAGCCGTTTTGGAGCACATCGCCATCGGAAAAGCCTTTTGTATGTACCATTAACGTCCGTACTACTCCAGCGATTGTGTACTAATTTGTACGATGCGTATTTTGCAGCCAAAGGCAAAACGTTGGACGCCACGCAGGAGATGCTGGCGCTGGGCGTCTGTAACATAATGGGTTCGTTGGTGCAATCCATGCCGGTGACGGGTTCCTTCACCAGGACGGCGGTGAACAACGCTTCGGGCGCCAAGACGCCGACGTGCGGCATCATCACCGGGGTTATGGTGCTGCTGGCGTTAAGTTTCTTGACGTCGTCGTTTCAGTATATTCCGAAGACGACGCTGGCCGGCGTCATCATCGTCGCCATGTACTATTTGTGCGATTTCGACGCTTTCAGGATACTCTGGAAGACGAAAAGTGAGTGGGGGATTCCCGGGAAATGTTCAGTGTGGGCTAAGCTTAGATTGTTTTGTGTTCATATGCTGTTTTGTTAGATTAGCAAGTGCTAATTTGTACGTATAGTTTGTACACACTGTGTCCCATTTTGGTCGCAACTGGGGGGTATCTCAGTTATTAGACTTGATAGGACATTGCGGTTTTCGCGAACCTTTTTACTACTTTTTTGTCAAACTTACAATGGCACAAACAGATTTTTTAAATCTCTTTTCATTTTTCAGTTACAGGGCGATAATGAAAATTCTGACTTATTCAGCCACCCCCGTATCTCGTTTGCTATTGAAGATATTTTAAATGTGTAAACTGATTATTACAGATACATTTACGTAGAATTCAGTGACGTACTTAGTTTTTTATGGGGGTTACGATTTCTGAAATATGACACCAACTTGTATTTTTTTTAATGGAACACCCTGTATTTTTATTGGCCATTAAATTTGTAATTTTTTTTCTCTTTTTAATGATATGGCGCATTCTATATTTTGAATTTCATTAAAACGCTCAAAAAAGAGAATAACTATTTTATTCGAAAAATGGTTAGGGGGCTATGCAGAAAAGCCAAAATAAAATACTTTTAGAACAAAAATAGTTGTTGAGAATATTAAATAAAAAATTTCTACGATTTTTTTGATTTTCCGCATAGCCCCCTAACCATTTTTATAATAAAATAGATTTACTCTTTTTTGATCGTTTTAAGAAAATTCAAAATACGGAATGTGCCATATCATTAAAAAGAGAAAAAAATTACAAATTTAATAGGCAATAAAAATATAGGGTGTCCCATTAAAAAAAATACAAGTTGGTGTCATATTTCAGAAATGGTAACCCCCATTAAAAAAAACTAAGGACGCCACTGAATTCTACGTAAAATTATCTATAATAATCAGTTTACACATTTAAAATATCTTCAATAGCAAACGAGATACGGGGGTGGCTGAATAAGTCAGAATTTTCATTATCGCCCTGTAACTCAAAAATGAAAAGAGATTTAAAAAATCTGTTTGGCCATTGTAAGTTTTGACAAAAAAGTAGTACAAGTTCGCGAAAACCGCAATGACCTATCAAGTCTAATAACCGAAATACCCCCCAGTCGCGACCAAAATGGGACACAGTGTACAAAGCAACGTTAGATGCACGTCACTAATGTCGTGATATTTGACTAGCACTGTGCTCAACTTCACTACTATACAGGGTGTCCCAAATGTACTGTGACGTGCGTCTATATTACTTTTGCACAAACTATATTTAAGAAGGTTCTTCTGTTTGTCGTAGAATTGGATCTGATACCTCTAACCATCACGTTGACGTTCTGTTTGTTGTTAAACCTGGAGTACGGGATACTGATTGGGATTGCGGTGAATATGGTGTACGTGCTGTATTCGTCGGCGAGGCCGAAAATCGAAATAGAAGACTTGAATACGAGTTTCTATATGGTGAAGTTCAAGACGGGCTTGCATTATACCGCTTCAGAGTATTTGAGGGAGTACATTTTGAGCAATTGTGCTGCAGCTAAAAGTACCGTTATTATTGATGGTGAATATATTGGGAATATCGATGCTACTGTAGCAAAGGTAAATGGTTTTATGGCTATTATTTGGTGATACGATAACGATAACCAACTGGAGTACTTATAAAGTTGTAGTTATAAAACGAATTGTTGTGTTTAAATGAAGTATTTATTGTTTTTAGAGTTTCCTGGTTTTGAGGGACGAACTCGCTATTAGAGATCAAAAATTGATATTTTGGAATTTCAAGAAATCTGTGATGGATACCTGTTTGGGAGTGAATGAGAATTTGAGAGGTAATTTTAGGGATGATGGTTTAAATGAAATAATTGGTAAGTTCGAATAGATTTATTAAAACGTTCTATTTTAATACAAAATTTTTTGTTTTTTAGTTTCTTGATTAGAAGAGGAACGATACCAGTTGTTATTACTACTTACTTTTGTGTAGATTTTGTATAAATTTCTGTTAAATAAATATAGTTTGTTGTTTTTAGATTTTTAATTGTACTTAATTATACAGTAATAGTAAAACACTGAAATTTCATAATAAATCGAAATTCGATTTACGCATACTAGTAGGTAGGCAACCAATATTTACCCCTACAAGCGACATTATAAACAGGGGGGTGGCACTTACTCTTGAAAATTTTGGCGAACGATTTTCAGCGCCATCCTTTGTCGGTGAACAACATTTTCTGTGACCGAACAACATTGGCAGTTAAGTCCACCCAAAATAAAGGAAAAGAAGAATTCCTAAACAAAATTGTTATTAGCTCTGTTTACATGAGGGATCCAAGCCGACTTCAAGTATAAACACGGATCGAGTTATGACGAAGAAAAAAGATACCGGATCGAGTTGACTCGACGAAGAAAAAGATATCTCGAGTCGATTCCTGATACCTTCATGTAAACGCGGTAATTGTTTACAGTTCGCCATTTTACATTTTAACGTTCATAGACATATGTCATGTGCATATATTATACATATTATTATCCTTTATTTATGTAATTATATTATTTTGCAGCAGTTTAATATAAATATACAACAAAAATATATTTATTTTTTATTCCTAAATCACTATGTGGCGCCATCGCCAGTTCGCGCCACCAGGCGCCGCAAGCAGCAGCTGTCACCCCGTGAAATCTTCGCTGTATCACCGCGGAGAAAGAGGCCATGAGGGATGACAACTGACAACGTCCGGCAGGACCGCATGGTTACAGCGCGGTCCCGCTCACTTCACTTGACTCTCGACTTTCAACTCGCAAGGAGTAAAAAAACCGCGACACTTTCCGCTACAACCGGAATCCAAACCGGCGTCCATTGTATTACTACTGATCACGAATAAACTCGAATAATTCTTAAGGGTATAGTGTTTCCTTTCGCACATGATCCCTTTAACTATCCCACCTGCTATATTTGAATATGTGAGAAATCCCGCCAATAAATGGTAAAATCTGATAGATTCCTGTAATAGGTTTTGTTCACCGTCAAGAGATGGCATCACATTCAAGCGGACCACTTTTTTGACAGAGTCTCCAGTCTATATATGTATTTTGTCTATGATTATAAATGGCCTGAATGGTGTAAGACAAACAGTCGCAAGGTAATTCATTAAAGGCCTTTTACTGTTTATTTAACTTGGCATCAAATCAAGTGTCAAAAATTTAAACGTCAAACAAATGTCAAAATATTAAAAGCCGATTCCCATCAACATAAAACGAACACAGATGTAGGATTTAAAAGTAATATTCTTAACTAGCAAATTCTAAATTAACATAGAAAAATGAGTAAAAGCTGTGATTACTACTCGCATTAGTTTAAAAACCGTCTCGTTTAGAAGCATGGCGTTCCTTAGGATATACAAATGGTAAGTCTTGAAAAGCATAATAACCAAACTAAACTATTTACATAACTCCATAACTGTCTAACGAGATAAATTTGAGTGTTCGGCATCTAGATGATTACATATTTACATAATTTAATCCAATGTAAACATTCCAAATGATAGTACTACAATGAGGTAATACTATCACCTGTAAGCATTTGATACAATAACTCAATTACCATTTCCAGGTCAGCACTAAACAAGCAAGTCTTTCTAGTCCTAATCGTCGGAGTCCTAGTAGGCTGGCTGCTGGCCTCTTTCTCCACCGTCAAACAGCTCAACATACTCACCGATCCCCACACCAGCAGCGATTTGGACAAACTGCACGGCCCCACCTCCGATTTGGGCCAACACAACGACAACGAAGAGTTCCACAACATGGAAGACCCCACTGTGGCCAACAAACTACGCAATTCCGTCAGGATACTCTGCTGGATCATGACCCAACCCAAAAACCACGCAAAGAAAGCCAAACACGTCAAGAACACTTGGGGCAAACGGTGCAATATATTACTATTCATGAGCTCGCAAGAAGGTACTATGCAGTAATAACTATCGAACAATAATTATAATTGTATTTCGTAGACGATTCTTTGCCATCGATAGCGCTACCAGTGAAAGAAGGCCGCGATTACCTCTGGCTGAAAACCAAAGAAGCCTTTAAATACGTATACAAGCATTATTTAGACTCAGCTGATTGGTTTCTAAAGGCAGACGACGATACGTAATATATTCTACCTAATGTATTAAACTAATTAAACTTAGGATACTCGATTGTAGGTACGTGATAACGGAGAACTTGCGGTACATGTTGCTGCCGCACAAAACCAGCGAGGCCATTTACTTCGGCTGCAGGTTCAAGCCGTACGTAAAGCAGGGCTATATGAGCGGCGGGGCCGGATACGTGCTCAGCAGGGAAGCTCTAAAAAGATTCATCGAGGTAATTTATCAGTAACCGAAGAAGCTTTAATACGTAACTTTAATTCGTATCGATTGTAGGTAGGTTTGTACAATTCCACGAACTGCTACAAGGGCTACAAAGGAGACGAGGACGTCGAAATGGGGAAGTGCATGGAGGCTGTGAACGTGACAGCCGGGGATTCCCGCGATTCTTTAGGCAGAGAACGATTCTTTCCGTTCGTTCCGGAACATCATTTGATACCCGGTCACGTGCCGAAGAATTTCTGGTTCTGGAGGTTCGTGTACTACGAACACAAGGAGGTATTATTCGCTTTATAAATTCGTGTAGTTATTAATTAATGCGTTTTGTAGGGTATGGAATGTTGTTCGGACAACGCCGTATCGTTCCATTACGTCAGCCCGAA
The DNA here is from genome assembly GCA_917563865.1 of Phyllotreta cruciferae. Classification (NCBI taxonomy): domain Eukaryota; kingdom Metazoa; phylum Arthropoda; class Insecta; order Coleoptera; family Chrysomelidae; genus Phyllotreta; species Phyllotreta cruciferae. The sequence goes on along the minus strand of OU830620.1, from coordinate 4,323,474 downwards.
TCAAATGTACGTATTAGAGTATTTAATTTACCATTTGCGACCGTACGGTATTAATTTTAACGTGGAGTTGCCGGAGGAATTGAAGTATTCGATTCAATACGAACAGCGTGGCACTACCACTGTCTAACGAGTTTAAATTTGAGTGTTCGGCATCTAGATTATTATTTATTTTAATTTTAAGAGATTTTATTAATTTGACCTATTTATGTGTGTAGTACACTGTGTCCCATTTTGGTCGCGTCTTTTTTGTCAAACTTACAATGGCACAAACAGATTTTTTAAATCTCTTTTCATTTTTCAGTTACAGGGCGATAATGAAAATTCTGACTTATTCAGCCACCCCCGTATCTCGTTTGCTATTGAAGATATTTTAAATGTGTAAACTGATTATTATAGATAATTTTACGTAGAATTCAGTGACGTACTTAGTTTTTTTTATGGGGGTTACCATTTCCGAAATATGACACCAACTTGTAATTTTTTTAATTGGACACTATATTTTTATTGCATATTAAATTTGTAATTTTTTTCTCTTTTTAATGATATGGCACATTCTGTATTTTGAATTTTCTTAAAACGCTCAAAAAAGAGAAAATCTATTTTATTCGAAAAATGGTGAAAAAAATGCGGAAATTCCTAAATGCGGAAAATCAAAAAAATCGTAGAAATGTTTTATTTAATATTCTCAACAACTATTTTTGTTCTAAAAGTATTTTATTTTGGTTTTTCTGCATAGCCCTCTAACCATTTTTCGAATAAAATAGTTTTTCTCTTTTTTGAGCGTTCTATAATGAAATTCAAAATATAGAATGCGCCATATTATTAGAAAGAGAAAAAAATTAAAAATAGGGTGTCCCATTAAAAAATTAAAAGTTGGTGTCATATTTCAGAAATGGTAACCCCCATAAAAAAAAAACTAAGGACGTCACTGAATTCTACGTAAAATTATCTATAATAATCAGTTTACACATTTAAAATATCTTCAATAGCAAACGAGATAGGGGGGTGGCTGAATAAGTCAGAATTTTCATTATCGCCCTGTAACTCAAAAATGAAAAGAAATTTAAAAAATCTGTTTGTGCCATTGTAAGTTTGACAAAAAAGTAGTACAGCGAAAACCGTAACGTCCTATCATGAAGTCTAATAACCGATATACCCCCCAGTCGCGAACAAAATGGGACACAGTGTACAAACAACGTTTTTATATTGATGCTAGTTGAGCTTTGATGATTTTAGTCTTATTTTTTTTTTAACAAAGATTATATATTTGCTCAATATGTAAGTAAAGATTAAACCTTAATTAGTTTATGGTTTAGCCGTTGAATTAATAATACAAGGAATGGATACTACCGTATTATACATATAGTGTCCGTACATTAAGCAATGCAATTATTTCGGGTTATTCGCTTTTATCTAGAGAGTAAATATCGTAATTGTACAAATGTAGGTCTTCGTAATCGTACGTTTACATTGTAAATAATTTATTCGGAGCATACAGTCGTGCCATAATTGAACAAGTTAGATTTTAGGTTGTGTTGCTGTATTAAACGAGTTGATAATTTTTAGATAAATGCTCATTATATCACACTTAAATACTCTTCTATTTGTTAGTTGAGTATTATTCGCTAAGGTACACTTTATTTATTTGAATATTGAACTATTCAAGCTAATTCGATAGTCGAACTATTTAATTTTTTTAATGTATTATTGTGTACATTTGTATTCCTAGTCGGAAATTGCCAAATATTTATAATAATTTAATTACCTAGAAATATTTTACTGTGTTGTAAAAGATTCTTAAAAATAAGCGTTCTTGATTCTATTTTTTTTTGTAATGCTGTGATTTTTATTCGAAGTAAACAAGTGAAAAAATCAATTCGTTTCAGTTTTTCGAAAATAGTATTTGATCGTAATATTAATTAGATTAAAAACTTTCAACATAAAATTAATATATCTCTATAAAATAAAATATCTATACGAAATCACATTAATATAAAAAATACTAGCTTCTATCATATCTCTTTGGAAATTACTAATTCTTCGACGCCCATGTGACCTCGGTGCCTCCAAACCCGGTAACGTGCCAAATCTTTCCTCGTCACCATTCCAATCACCTGCAAATCGTACATATTTAATTGGCGAATTACTACCAATAATTATCAATTCTTACTTCGTTAGAATCGTTAACTATAGGTAAATGTCTCAATCCCAGTCCTCTGAATAACCGGAACATCCTCGGCAGCGAAGCAGACTAAAACAATTACAATACAATTGCAGTAAATGATAATTAAATTGTTAATAATTGCTTACGTGTAATACAGTGTAAGGAGATGGATTCATAAAAGGCCTCAGGTCTAATGAGTACGTCTTTTCTTCATCGGATATGGTTAAATCCTGTAAAATAATTAGTAAATATTCGTAATGCTGTCGAGTAATAACAAAAAAAATCGTACTTCTATGGTAGGATATCTGGGATACTCGTTTCTAAAAATCGAATTGTCTATGTTATCCCAATCGTCCGACGTTTCGTTAAAAATCTTCCTCTTCAGTATCACTATAAGCTGAGACCTCAAAATCAATCCTCTTATCCTTCCGTAAGTGGTAACCTCGCTCTGGAATATTTAAAAAATGAGTTATCCACTCGATATTAAAATACCCAGCGCCGCACCTGATCCGTCAGCGGCGGATCAACCACCGGAAAACCATTGTAAGTGCTCAATTTCAACAATTCCACAATATGCCCGACGTTTTCTACGCATTTCAACGTCACAACGGGATGTGACATGACCTCGCTGGCGTAGATATTGTGCACCAACGGCGGGGGTTCCCACGGCAGGAACGGGATGCCCCACAATTGTATCAACATATCGTAAATTCCCTAAAAATCGAACAATTTTAGCTGGTGAATCGTTCGAAATGTACGCATTTTACTTCGTTAAAGAAATCCCCAGTCCATTTGGCGGCGATTAGAGTTATAATTAACGGCAAAGCGAAGGTTATATTGCCTGTTGTTTCCATTATTATCACAGTTAAACTTATAGTCATCCGGACGACTCCTCCTAGTTGGGCGGCAGCCCCTATCAAAGCGTACTTCCCGGGATGAACGATCGACTAAAATTTGAATACATATCGAATCTGCGGGTTAATTTAATCAATTAATTACCGCGTTTGGGAATATGTTGAATATTCCTATGGAGACGAGACGTCCCCAAGCAGCTCCGGTTAATAAAGTAGGTATGAACAGACCGTTCGAAGTAGACAATCCGAACGTCCACACGGCCAAAAAGAAATAGATTATAACAAAACAGGCTAATGAAGCGGCGTTGTGGGTGTTGGGTGGATCGTGGAATAACGATCTGACCGACTCTTCGGGCGTCTGAAACCATATGCTAGCCAATACGTTGTACTGCCCGTCTTCGCAATATAACTACAAGATAAACGGAGGTTATTGGGACTGAATAGGCTGCAAAGTAAAAGGCGCAATACCTGCGTGGGGTATTTAGTGGGGTCTTGACCGAACGGTTTGCAGTCATTAATCGAAAACATCATCAAGAATCCCACTGTGGCACTCACGGCTGCTACTATACAAGCCTCGACAACTTTCATCCATCTGGCCGTAATATACCTAAAAACATCATTAATTAATTACCAATTAATTTAAAGCGAATATGTATCAAAATTATAGGCCATAAATTAAGCCACATATTCTGGGGACAAAAATAGTTCGATTGAACCTAATTTAGCTTAGTACAAATGTGCACCAAAAAAAGTTACAACCCTTGGAAGTTACAAATTAAAAATCGATTTTTTCCAATTTCTCGAGAACGTTTTAGTATTTTTTTATGAAAATGGACAGGTGGTTTTCCTATTATAAGAGCAACTTTCTACAAAAAAATTACGAAATCTGTGCACCCCATCAAATTTTTATGGGGGTTGTGATCCCTTTAATCTCGCCCAATTTTTGTGTACGTTACAATTAAATTATTTTTGTCACGCCATTAGTTTAACGCATTATTTTGGAAACTTTTTTGTCTCTTAGTACTTTTTCGATTAGCCAGTTTTTATCGAGATATGGGCTTTTTTCGATTATGTTTCAAAAATTCTGAGAATAGGAAAAGTAGATTATAAGTGAATTTTTAAGTCATTCGGATGTTAAAAAAATATTTATTGAATCTAATTAAATATTTTGTGCTTTGTAAAAATGTTTTCTCAGAAGCCAATGATTTTCCAACATATTCGATTTTCCTTGATAAAACGTTGCCATAGGGGTTGAAGAAAATGGATGCCATTTTTACAAAGCACAAAATATTTAATTAGACTCACTAAATATTTTTTTAACATCCGAATGACTTGAAAATTCACTCATAATCTACTTTTCCTATTCCCAGAATGTTTGAAACATAATCGAAAAAAGCTCATATCTCGATAAAAACTGGCTAATCGAAAAAGTACTAAGAGACAAAAAAGTTTCCAAAATAATGTGTTAAACTAATGGCGTGACAAAAATAATTTAATTGTAACGTACACAAAAATTTGGCGAGATTAAAGGGATCACAACCCCCATAAAAATTTGATGGGGTGCACAGATTTCGTAATTTTTTTGTAGAAAGTTGCTCTTACTGTAGGAGAACCACATGTCCATTTTCATAAAAAAATACTGAAACGTTCTCGAGAAATTGGAAAAAATCGATTTTTAATTTGTAACTTCCAAGGGTTGTAACTTTTTTTTGGTGCACATTTGTACTAAGCTAAATTAGGTTCAATCGAACTATTTTTGTCCCCAGAATATGTGGTTTAATTTATGGCCTATAATTTTGATACACCCTGTATAACTATGTACCTCATTCGAAAGACCGTTATTTTGAAATTAATGTGATTCCACAGCGCCCCGAACAACCCGCCCAAAGCGCCCATAATCATGAATATAGGTAGCTCAAAAAATTCGTAGCCGAAATTGTCGAATTTCCCCAAATTCAACAGCCCCGGGTAGTTCAAATTGCCCGGCACGCCGTGATAAGCCGATAGGACCGCGTTGAGAGTGAACGTGGACACCACGGAGGCGAAGAATATGCGCCACGTGAGCCCCTGGTTCCAGAAACTCGTGCCCTCTTCCAAGCTGAATAGAACTCCACCTGAAGAAAGCGGCGAATTTAACGAATTGCATTCGGTATTTGAATGATTTAGTACCAACGGGGGCGCCGAAAGCGGCGGAGACTCCGGCTGCTGCTCCACCCGAAACGAAATCCCGCTTCTCGTGGTCTTCCCGAAAGTACTTGAATATATTAAAGTCTCTATTGAATGTACTGCTTTTCCCTTGGGATATTCCGGCTGCTACCACAGCGCCCGAATGTATCATAGGACCTTCCTAAAACCAATTATATTAATAAATCATCATTTTAATGCTTAAAAAAATTACTTTTCCTCCAGCCAAACCGCCTACAACCGAACATATTACACCCAAACTCTTCACTATCAGGGTTTTGATTCGAACCACTCGAGGGATTTTTACTCCGTTTAGGTAACACTTAACCTGGGGTATGCCACTACCAGAGGCAATGGGCTCCCCGTAGGCTACTAACAAGGCCCCTATCAACACTGGAACAACGTTGTAAAGCACCCACAAGCCGTACGGAATGTACAATTTCCCTTGAGTTACATATTTATCCACGTCTAAGAGAAGCTTTAAGGAAATCTCTAACGAATTATGAGTGATTTATGGTTATGTGTTGTAAGGATACTTTTGCTTAAAGATGCGTATTTGATAACGGAGAGTTCTTCTATCGATATGTCGATTACGCAGGCTATTAGAGCTGTGCACATGCCGATTAGTAAGAACACGAACCATCTTGATATGGACTTTCGAATTATGTATTTGTAACCCTTCTTTCGCTCTTCGTCTAACAGCAGATGGTTCTCGCAGGTGTCGTAATCCAAACTCTACAAGTGTAATTTAATCTTTAATATTTATGTTATTATTACTGTTGCATTGCCTACTTCGTATTTCGCTGATAACACGTTTAGTGATCCTGTTGTGATTTTTTCCGAGCTTATCTGAACTCTTCTACGTACTGAGGATAAGACATTTAAATCATCGGAATTATTGACGATTATCGCGTGTATGTCGTCCTCGCTATCTGCGTTATTTATGGATAAAACATTCTGTAAAAAATTATTATAGAATTATTATACTACGCAATTGTGATAATAGAAAATATACCCTGAATTTTGTCACTTTAACTGGTGGTGGTTCTTCGAATAAAGCAGTTGTTGAGGAGGAGTTTCCAGCGTTCATATCTGTAACCTAACTAACCTAAAACTAAAGGAAATGTACGCTAATTATTCGATATCATAATTCAATCATACTTATCGTTAGATACATGTTTTGTCTGTAATGTTTTGATGTGAAAAACATATGATTCATAATCAAAACACACAAAATAGTTTGTTAGTTCCATGTGTATATTCATAGATGGCGAAGTAATCTGATTATCGTTCTGTGGAGAATCTTCGCTGTCAACATATCTCGTGGCCTTCTCCAATTCAGTTCCACGTTTACAATTTACATAAGAAGGGAAACTGTAGCGACGTGAAATAACTCACGTAATTTATTACAATATTATTTTTTTTATAAATGATCGTAATTATACAATACAACGTTTGAAAAAAATTATGGAAAATTGAGGGCTGTCAAAAGTCGAGTGTCACTCAGTACGTCAAACTTGTCGTTAACGTCATTGTCTAAGCCGCGCATTTATAGCATTGCAGTTTAGGTTAATAAATAAATTAATGACTGCTACAAACGAATAATTATTTATACGGAAACTGAATAGAAAATTTTAAACAATCAAAATGGTAAGTAGCGATAGCAAACGACGTTTTTTTCTAAAAAAATATACCCCAGCTCATCCTTAACCTAAATTCGAATTGATGTCATTTTTGATACATTTTTCGTAAATACGTCTACAATCGAACCGTTTTCAGGACGTTTTCCTGATGATAAGACGGAAAAAACTTACCATTTTCACCGATGCGAAAGACACCACTACAGTTTTCGAACTGAAAAAAATCATCGAAGGTAAACAATGCACTTGATTGGAAAACAATTTTTCACACATGCTAACGTTCTTACCGCAGGTATATTGAAAATTCCACCCCAAAATCAACAGCTTTACAATAAGGAATACACTGTGATGGAAGATGACAGGCAGCTCCAGGATTACGGGCTAACTTCAAACACTGCAAAGGCTCAATGTCCAGCTACTGTCGGACTGGCTATACGGTAATAATATCAACTAATTACTAAATTTGCTCGTAGAGTATTTTATTAGCTTCTATTTGGTGTTTAAATCGTCAAAATCGCATGATTATTAACAAAGTTACGAACTAAATTCTATCACCAAGAGATTTCGTATTAACTGGCCTCTTACTAATTGAATGGTTAGTTAATTAATAACTTTTTTGGAATCGAGAGTATGAAGGAATATTTTCCTTACGCCTGGTAATTTTATAGTGCGTTTTAAATTTAATATTTATTTTTTAGGGACGATAACGGAGATTTCGAGCAATTGGACTTAATACCTTACTCAGCGCCCCCAGATCTACCAGACGTGATGAAGTCCCAAGAGAACAACGGTCAAGAACAAACATCTTGAACTCATGTGTGTACATAATCGTATAATAATATTATATATATTTTTTTTTAATTTAATTTTTTCTGGTTTTATTATCATACGAAAAAAAGTCACGTAATTTATGTTTTTTTTGTTGTCGATTAGTGAAGGAACAAATGGCAAAATAACTGATTTGTTTTTTCAGGCAGGTTTCTGTTAACATTTATAATCAATCAGTGCTGAGTTTGAGTAATTTATAGCGCATTCGTTTATACAGGGCGTTTAATCGTAGGGGTATAAAGAGGTAAACAGTATGATTGTGATAAAATGATTTTCTTTCTCAAAATACTTAAAAAAACATCTCATTAATAAACTATAATAAAAAAAACGCATTTACTAGACTATAACTACAAGAATGCTACTATAACTGAGCATACAAAACTCCTCATTATGAAACACCCTGTATACACTCACATGAATATTTTATATGTAAATTTAATTTCAGCTGTATTTAGAGGAACAGCTTAACTTCTTTTCTCAAATCAGCGTATACCAAATGAAAATATAGTGGTTGTAAATAAATTTTCAAAATTTTCGATTCGTTTTTCTTCACGAATGTATCGCAAAAAAGTTTATTTTAATCGCCTAAATTTCCTGCAGATTGTTTTTCGATTGCGTTTTCAGTTTCTTGGGGTTGATCACCGGTGGAGTTGCTCCTGCGCCATTTGGCCCTGCGATTTTGAAACCAAGTTTTCACCTAAAAATTCAATAAATCATTTAGAAAAAAACAAAAAATAATTTTAATTTCCCCTTTTATCAATAATAGGGAGGAATCTAATTTTTATCCCCACCAATACGCTCAACAAAAAAATTCAAACGGCCTATAACTGTTCGGATTTTCAGCCCTCGTACTATTAGCTGTAATTTACATTTTTACAGTTCGTCAACACAAAAACGAACGCGCGTCACTAATGTGACGTCATTTGCCAAGCATTGTGTCCAACTTTTAAAAATAAATACATAAAACAGATTAAGTTTAATACCTGCTGAATTTAATTTAATATTAACAAGAGATGATAGAAAATGTTTAAAGACGGAATTAATTCATCTAAGAAAAATTAATATTACAAAAATTCAACGTGTTTATATAAAATAAATAATTATTTCTTGTTGTATATTGATAGGCACTGACTGTCAATCATAGACAAAATATAATATATTTCTTTCTCTATGCTGTCAATCGCATAGTTGCCGTAGTCATCCGATCAGTTCTTTTTAATTTTTCATTTCTTCTTCTTCTTCTTCTTTCTAGTTTATTAGCCTCCACTACTAATGACTATTTGGCCGAATGATGAAGAAATTAGAATTTCTTGCGTAGTTACCTTTTTCACATGTTATAAATGACACAATTTCAGCACAAAATATTTCATATTTTACGAAAGTTTTCTCTGAAATTTCACGATGTACACTTATAAACGACAAAATTATACACAACATTTTTCACTCGGCCTATTAAATGTATTTCAGATGATAAAGGAATTTGATGATAATTGTAGTGAGCACCTGAACACGTCGGTAGTTTAGGAACGTGAAGCAGGAACCGCTAATATTCAATTTGTTTTTGTCATTTTGACATATGACAATTTTAGAGAATTCTTAGATTTTGTAAACTTTATATAAGTTCGGCAACACTGTCTCTTTGTGACGTAGTAAATTTATGATGACGTGCGTTCATTTTTGTATTGCACCGACTGTATTTACCTGTCTATCGGATAAACTCAAAGATCTCGCCAAAACCTTTCGCTCCTCCGGCGATAGATATTTATTCGAACAGAATCGCTTCTCCAGCACGTCCGTTTGGCCTGCTGTGAACCTAACTTGGCCCCCTTTTCTCTTGTTCGGGCTGTACAAATACTTGTATCCCATGGCGTAGGAGAGATAATGAGAATCGTACGAAGGCCAGGATTTGTGCCGTTGTAACGAGGAATAATCTGAAATTGGAAAATATAAGATATTAAAAAAACGGCCTCTTACGGCGTACGGGTTGTTGTGGATACTAATTTAAGTTTGCGAGGAAAGAGTGTAAAATTGGAATGTATTAGGTGTTTAAATTGGTTTTTTAAATATTTATATGTATTAATTACAAATAAATTGTAAGTAAAGTAAATAATTGTGTATGGAAATTATTAATTTGTCGCATGCACTGCTAATACAAGTATTGCGATAAGGAAGATCAAGAGCAGAGTGGCGCAGTGGAAGCGTGCTGGGCCCATAACCCAGAGGTCCGTGGATCGAAACCACGCTCTGCTAACTACTTTTTTTTTTTAATTTATTTTGGAATTAAATAAATTTATTCATAAGGTAAATGAAGCCTCCGCGGCTCCGCGCCTTAAATGCATTAAAAAATCATTGTTTTCGAAAAACCAGCACTAGATGGCGCCATAAAGGAATGCTTGCATCTCGCGCACGGTATCGTATGAGTAAAGTACTTAAGTTTGAAGGCAAAGGGCATGGCTGGCCACCCTGTAAAGGACATGTTTTCCTATAGCAGGGACAATAGGGACATTCTAATTATTTAATCTAACAACCAATGTACAACCTACCAATAAACATATTTTAAATTGAAAAAATTGAATTGGGATGGCAGGCCGGGGGGGATCGTAGGATAACACAAATATCAAAAATTACTACATTTGTTTGATTTGTTGAGAAGATTACAACAGAGAATTGTACATATTAATTAACGTGTTGATTTCATTATGAAGAGGAACGTACCCTCACCGTGGCAGAGGAGTTACTGAGCGTCATAGCTGAGCGCTTCAGCCAGCGAGCGGCCAACGGCCAACTGCCGCCAACTTGTTTATTTATAAAATTTTGCAAAATCAATGGCGCCATCTAATATTAAGGTAGAGAACTAATTTTAAAACATTTGCAGGAAACTAAACCGAATTTAATAGACAACCGAATTACATTTATCGACCGAAATTCTATTTACGGACACTAATAGATAGGCAACACAAAAAACAAATAATAAGAGTTCGATCAATCCTGTCAATCGGACGTAATTTTTAGTAATTACTTTTTGCCTGATTCGGCCAATATTTGATAAGAGATTATTACTAAAAATACGTATTAAATACCACATTAAAATCGAAAAACATTACTTATTGATTAGTTAATTAACAATGTTTTTAAATCCAATTAAACTCGCTGCAATTTAACAAATCTCTCATTCTCTCATAATTTTCACTAAATCCTCGACTCACCTGCGTCACAGAAGCTCCTGTAGTAGTTCAAATGAACCGGGTCGTAGCAAAAATGCCGGTAATTCCCCGGAGGTGATTCCTGCCGAAAATCCCGGCCGGCCATGAACTTATTCACTAAAGTCCTGTGCAAAATACTGTCCTGTGCCGGGCTCATCGAACTGTCACTTTCGCCAGCGATTTTACCGAATCGTTTCCGATCTTGCTCCGGTGCTTCCCCGGACTTTCTAGTGCTGTTCAGGATGTTTTCGATGAGAAAAGACATTTCTTTCGCTTAATTACTATTGAAATTTTCCACCAACGCTGATTGTTGTATCGATTATCGAGCGTACTACCGGTAAGTGTATTTAATAATAGTGAATAATATAATAATGTATTAAAATGTAATCTTGTTTGTGTGCGATTTTAATCTATTGTTTCGTTGTCGATAGGGGAAAAATATTAGTTGGCCGAGTATTAACGGATTAATTGCTGTGGTTTCGGTAAGGACAGGGCCGTAATGGCGATTATTAAGTTTTGCTATGGAGAAGACCACGACTTTTTTTTTAATTTTTTTTTTCAAAACCGTGTGTTCTAAGAAGGCGCGTAATGAAATTCTTATTTTTTTCTGTGGCCAAATAAGGCCGCAATTAATTTTTAAAGTTTGAAAAACGTCACACAATCGTCATATACTCTGCTCCAATCAAAGCGAGAGTTGCAAAGAGAAGTCACATTTAGCAAGTTTGCCACGTTTCCTATTACTCTTCTTTACACCTGCAAAATGTGCGTTTTTTGTATATTTATTACAATAAACATTTTCTGATTTATCCATTTCTTCCATTACCTAATGGATAATTCGATATATTAATATAGAAATAACATCTTCATCTGTATAAATTGTAACCGATTTTCGTGTTAAAAACACAAATAATGGTCCTGAAAAATTTATTTGGCAACATTCTTGTCAACGTCAATATTATCAGAAAAGTGTTTTGTGCCGATTTGCAATTCGTGTAATTTGTTTTGTGCATTTTTCAGAAAAATCTGACAAATGACAGTTTGATTTTTGTTCGTTTGTCTATTCTTTGTTACTGCGATCGAAAAATCATACTATTTACTATACAACAAGACGTGAGTGGTTTGTGATTGGTTGTTGTTAAGGTATGAGTCAAAACCCGAAATTTTTAAATTTCGAAGGGCTATATCTTTTTAATTATAACACCTTTTGAGCAACTGAAAACAGTTTTGAGTAACTCTAATAAATCATTTCTAATCGTATCTTTTGCCGAAATCCGCGTATCTCACATCGTGGCCTAAATAAAATAATGTAAGGGTACATAGATTTTCTGTTGTACCTCCTAAACTACTAAACCTAGGGACTTAAAATAGGCTTAAATTCTACATAAAAGTATAGGCGTTAATTTTGGCAATAACTAAGCCGGAGAATTAGAATAAAAAGGCCAGTCCGTCCCTGCCCTATCGGCGCCGATAACTCGATTTTGAGGCTTGGGAATTCTCTCGCAGCACCAACTGTTTCTTATCATCTTAAAATAAACGAATAAAGATTAGGAAAAACACGTCAATTTCCCTGACCGATTTCCTCTTTTGCGGTATTTTCGCTCGAACGAAATGCTAATTAATTAACGGACGATCGACCATAAAATAACCAATTAAATATGTATCAAATATATATAAATAAAACTCGGTTGTTCTTCCGGTCAATTCCCCTGAAGAACTGGAAAAGGGTTACGTCCCTTGACCCTCTCTGCTACAACCACGGCCTACGCACCCGTTTATAAATAAAATACATCGATAACAACGATTAGTAGTTTAATTAATTTCCTGTAAGCTATCGATTATCCAATATGTACAATCGATCGATTAATCGTAGTTACAAAAATTCGACGTGAATTAACGAGTTTTTCGATAATTAACAGCACTTATTAATCCGAATAATCGGTTAATTCGCATCAACGCACGTGCGCACTCTTCGCAATTTGCTCCTTTAACACCAAAATGCTGTTTCTCTGTTCAGGCGGCAACATCGCAATCTGCTCGTCGGATAATTGCAGCACTTGCATGATCAGGGCGGCCTGGAAAAGAAGACAAATACAAATATAATACAGTTCGTGCAAAACAAAAATGAAAGCACGTCACTAATGTGACGTAATTTGCCAAGCATTGTGTCCAACTTTTAAAAATAAATACATAAAACAGATTAAGTTTAATACCTGCTGAATTTAATTTAATATTAACAAGAGATGATAGAAAATGTTTAAAGACGGAATTAATTCATCTAAGAAAAATTAATATTACAAAAATTCAACGTATTTATATAAAATAAATATTTTTTTCTTGTTGTATGTTGATAGGCACTGACTGTCAAGTCGCATAGTTGCCGTTGTCATCCGATCAGTTCTTTTAATTTTTCATTTCTTCTTCTTCTTCTTTCTAGTTTATTAGCCTCCACTACTAATGACTATTTGGCCGAATGATGAAGAAATTAGAATTTCTTGTGTAGTTACCTTTTTCACATGTTATAAATGACACAATTTCAGCACTAAATATTTCATATTTTACGAAAGTTTTCTCTGAAATTTCATGATGTACACTTATAAACGACAAAATTATACACAACATTTTTCACTCGACCTATTAAATGTATTTCAGATGATAAAGGAATTTGATGATAATTGTAGTGAGCACCTGAACACATCGGTAGTTTAGGAACGTGAAGCAGAAACCGCTAATTTTCAATTTGTTTCTGTCATTTTGACATATGACAATTTTAGAGAATTCTTAGATTTTGTAAACTTTATATAAGTTCGGCAACACTGTCTCTTTGTGACGTAGTAAATTTATGGTGACGTGCGTTCATTTTTGTGTTGCACCGACTGTACAAATATAATACATAAAATAACGGACACAATGCTGTCAAATATATGACCACATTAGTGACGTGCATCTAAAATTGTTTTGCACAAACTGTAAATTAAAATACGTTACTTTTTCTTGATCAGTAGCTCCTGCCCCTCCAATTCCCGGGCTAACGTTGGCTGTTGCAGCTGATACGGATGCAGCTGCAGCTGATTGGGCGATGACGTTCTGCGCCGGTCTGACGACAGGGCCGGCTTGAGGGGGCATTATCTTGGGATTCACCGTTGGGGGTACTTGTTGGCTCGTCGGTGGTACTAAAATCGGAAATTGAGTTGATTTATGTACTTAAAAATGGCTCTAAATGACAGGATATTAACCTATATTTTTTTGACGCGGGTCCATCCTAGCTTGCCTTGGATCCGATGGGAAACTGGTGCCGCTTCGGGGATCCCTCGAAAAACTAAAAAATATACAAGGTGCATGTCACAATGTATTATTTCTACAAAGTATATGCTAATTTAACGAAAAAAATCATACTTATCCGGTTTCGAGTCTCCCGCTTTGGCAAGACTTGGCAAGAGGGAGAGAATAAAGTATTAAACTACATAGTAATTAAATATTCTTATTGATATGTCCATTAATAAATGATAAATATACCTTTCGCTAATAGTAGGCGGTAGAGGATTCTGGATAACGGCCGGCATTTGTCTCATATCCTGATCCACAATCATGGGCCTGATTCTCGGATCAGTCACATTTCCCATCGATCGCAAGTCCACATCTTGACCTAAAACCAAAATCACATACATTATACATTACTTTTCATCAATTAATGCTCTTCTTCCTTGTATTGAGGTCTCAGCTGCTTGGGCTATTCGGCCTAATTACTATACTCGAGTAACAGAGTAAATACAAAAAACCCTATATATTATACAAATTCTCTTTGTACCGGTAAACACGGGTTGTTGAACGTGATTGGGATGTACTAAGGGCGGCGGTACCGGCTGGTACTCCTGCCTGGGCGGTTGTACGGGGGCAGGGGGCTCCCGGTACTGGTTGTTTATTGGTACTTGCACGGCCACGTTCTTGTCCCCCGGCAGCAAAGTGGCCGGTACTTGGTTAACCGGGTGCAGTAGGCTCTAAAAAACCAAACCACTGGTTACTAATCGAGCTATTAAATGAGTTAATAAATGTACGTACGGCGGCCGTATGGGGATCGATAATCTTCATGACCACTTGGGCTTGTAATAAAGCGTAAGCCAGTTGGGGATTCTGCAATAGCATTTGTCTAGCCTCTGTGGGATTATTCTAAAAAATCACAAGTAATAAATAAACGAAGTTCGATGTATTATATCGAAACGGTTACTTGTATGGTAGTCTTCATTTGCTTCATGAGCTCGAACATCTGTTCGGGTGGCAGGGAAGCCACGGCCTTGCTGATGGCCTCTGGGGCCTTTTCGGCTTGAATGGGCTCCCCGTACGGGTTCTCGATGGGCGGTTGATTCAGCAGGTTTTGCATTTCCATTCGGGATTTTTCGGTACAAGCGTTGTCCACGCGCAAGTTCCTCCCGCCGATTTCGTAGCCGTTCAAGTTCCTCATGGCGCTCAAGGCGGTCTCCTGGTCTCTGTATTCGCAGAACCCGTAGCCTTTGGGCTTGCCGGTCTCTCGGTCGAAGACCAGCCTAATGAGAAGAATATTTTTAAATATTTATTCGTCCATTTGAATGCACTGATGATTGGTTAACTTACTTGAACGACAACACTTGGCCAACTTCACCGAATATGTCCTTTAGCTTTTCTTCGGTGGCTTCATAGGGGATGTTTCCCACTGGAAAATACGGGTAGAAACTGTAGTATTGCGTTTAATGTTGTTTGGGGATGCATTATAATGCGTATATAATGCATATTTAAATGTATAAATCGTTAGCTTACCGAAGACCGATCTCATCGACTTGTCCATTATGTTCGCTTCGAGATTATCCATTTTTTTTCCTTGTTTTTGGCGATTTTCAGATGTTAATTTTGCCGACGAATCGAAAACGAGGAAATTCGTTTGTTTTCCGATTGATTTGTTTGCGAATTTTCGGCGTTTCTTCGCTGTTTTTCTTCAAAAACTTATGATAAACAAATCGGTTTTGGTTATGCGACATGTGTCAAATCAGTCAAATGTCACATGTCGAATTCTTCTTATTTATAGAGGCCTTCAATTTTATAAGGTTTTATGACTAAATTACTCACCACATTTACCCCGTTTACATGCGGGATCGAAGCCGGTTTGGATCCGGCTTAGATCCCAGATCGATCCGGAGGAAACACTAAACACGGATCGAGTTGATTACTCGACGAAGAAGGAAGATACCCGATCGAGTTGACTCGACGAAGAAAAAGATACCTCGTCAATCCGGATCCGATCACTGGATCCCGCATGTAAACGAGGTAATTAATCACCACACCACACCATTACCCCGTTTACATGCGGGATCCGGATTGGATTGGATTGGATCCCAGATCGATCCGGAGGAAACACTAAACACGGATCGAGTTGATTACTCGACGAAGAAGGAAGATACCCGATCGAGTTGACTCGACGAAGAAAAAGATATCTCGAGTCAATCCCGATCCGATCACTGGATCCCGCATGTAAACGAGGTAATTAATCACCACACCACACCATTACCCCGTTTACATGCGGGATCCGGATTGGATTGGATTGGATCCCAGATCGATCCGGAGGAAACACTAAACACGGATCGAGTTGATTACTCGACGAAGAAGGAAGATACCCGATCGAGTTGACTCGACGAAGAAAAAGATACCTCGTCAATCCGGTTCCGATCACTGGATCCCGCATGTAAACGAGGTAATTAATCACCACACCACACCATTACCCCGTTTACATGCGGGATCCGGATTGGATTGGATTGGATCCCAGATCGATCCGGAGGAAACACTAAACACGGATCGAGTTGATTACTCGACGAAGAAGGAAGATACCCGATCGAGTTGACTCGACGAAGAAAAAGATATCTCGAGTCAATCCCGATCCGATCACTGGATCCCGCATGTAAACGCGGTAATTAATCACCACACCACACCATTACCCCGTTTACATGCGGGATCGAAACCGGCTTGGATCCGGATTCCAATTCATCCCAGATCGATCCTGAGGAAACACTAAACACGGATCGAGTTGATTACACGACGAAGAAAGAAGATGCAGGATCGAGTTGACTCGACGAAGAAAAGATATCTCGATCACTGGATCCCTGGATCACTAGATCCCGCATGTAAACGGGGTATATATCTATCACCAATATAGACAAAATAAACGCATTTTGTATGTATCAATTTTTATTAAAACCATTCACAAACAACAAAACAACAAAAAGAAGATATCGACAATTTCTCTCCTTTTCACCATCATCGTCATCATCATCATCACCAATTTTAATGACCCTTCTTGAATCCCCATTTCTTGTGGTCCTCGTGCCCGCCCTTCTTGCCGTACTTCGATCCGTGGTGGTAGTGATCCTCGTGCCCGCCGGCCTTCTTGTGCCCGGCCTCCTCGTGGTGGTGTCCGCCCTTCTCGTGGCTGCCCTTCTTCCCATAGTGATCCTCGTGGTGGCCGCCCTTCTTGTGGCCGCCTTTCTTGTGCCCGCCCTTCTTGTAGCCGCCCTCGTGGTGGTACCCGCCGTGCTTCTCGTGGTGGCCGCTGTCGTGGTCCTCGTCGAAGAAGTGCTTCTCTTTCTTGTATTCGTCTAGTTTGTGGACGTCGTGGCCGCCTTTGGTGCTGTGGCCCTTCTTGTAGGAGCCTTTCTCGCCGTACTTGTGGCCTTTCTCGCCCTTCTCGCCCTTGTGGTGCTCGGCGTGGTAGCCGTCGTCGTGGTGGTGGTGCTTCTTGTGGCCGCCGTGCTCGCCGTAGTTCTTCTTGTGGCCCTCCTTGTCGTGGTGGCCCTTGGAGCCTTTCTCGTGATGGTGGTGGCCTTTGTAGCCTTTGTCGCCCTTCTCGCCGTGGGAGCCGTGGTGGTCCTCGTGGTGCTCGTGGCCGCCGCCTTTCTTCCAGTGGTGGCCGTGGCCGGAGGCGGCGGCGTCCAGGTCCGCTGAGCGCTTCTCTCGGGAGTCGCTTATTTCGCTGTCATTCGAGATATCCCGGTTGCTGGATAGTTTCCTGGATTGGGTTAGGGTGATGGCTAGACAGGCTAGTAGGGCGAGGACCAGGAAGCCTTTGTAGTTGGCCATGTTTTTTGGTGATTTGTATCGATTAATAACCGATGATGTCGAGTCGGTTACTGATGAATAATGTGGTGTTTACTGGTGTATTTATAGTTAATTGTTTGGAAATATTGTATTAGTTTCTGTGGTTTGGATTGGAGACTTTCACTATTTTTTTTGGGGAAATGTTGATGTAATTTTTGTTGTGTTGGTAATAGTTTTGAATTGCGCACGGTTTGCGAGGCTTGGACTAGATTTATTTTGTTTTTTTTGGTTTAATTCAATTTTATTAGTTGCATTTTATTTACATAATTTCTGAAATTTCACGGTGTGATTTGGATTTTTCGGTTGATTTAGCAATTATTATTGCGTGAAGAAATTTATCGGGCTGGTTTTAATAGTTTCTTCATTATTTCTAAGTAGATTGATCATACAGTCGGTGCAACACAAAAATGAACGCACGTCACTATAAATTTACTACGTCACAAAGAGACAGTGTTGCCGAACTTATATAAAGTTTACAAAATCTAAGAATTCTCTAAAATTGTCATATGTCAAAATGACAAAAACAAATTGAAAATTAGCGGTTCCTGCTTCACGTTCCTAAACTACCGATGTGTTCAGGTGCTCATTACAATTATCATCAAATTTCTTTATCATCTGAAATACATTTAATAGGTCGAGTGAAAAATTTTGTGTATAATTTTGTCGTTCATAAGTGCACATCGTGAAATTTCAGAGAAAACTTTCGTAAAATATGAAATATTTAGTGCTGAAATTGTGTCATTTATAACATGTGAAAAAGATAACTACACAAGAAAATTCTTATTTCTTCATCATTCGGCCGAATAGTCATTAGTAGTGAAGGCTAATAAACTAGAAAGAAGAAGAATAAATGAAAAATTAAAATTACTGATCGGATGACAACGGCAACTATGCGACTTGACAGTCAGTGCCTATTAACATACAACAAGAAAAAATTATTTATTTTATATAAATAAGTTGAATTTTTGTAATAATAATTTTTCTTAGATGATTTAATTCCGTTTTTAAACATTTTCTATCATCCCTTGTTAATATTAAATTAAATTCAGCAGGTATTAAACTTAATCTGTTTTATGTATTTATTTTTAAATGTTGGACACAAATGACGTCACATTAATGACGTGCGTTCATTGTTTTGTTGCACGAACTGTATATAGTTTGTGCCACATAAAGTTAGAAGTACGTATCACCATAACATTATTACGTCACAAATAGACAGTGTTGCCGAACTTTTATAAAGTTACAAAACCGTTAAAAAAGTTTTCTATCAGTTTTGTTTAATAACTCGACATATTAACAAGGAAGAATGAAAAAAGCAACAACAGGACAACAACAGTGACGCGCATCTAACTTTGTTTTGCACAAACTATAGGTATATCATGTATATATTAAATTACTATATTTGGTGATATTACTAAAAATGAAAAACATTCTAAAAATTCTTTCTTTATTTCACATTTGTTCACACAAAAAACCCTTAATTTTTCCACTCATTTCGTCCTCTCTCTTCACCCCCCAATTTTCATCTTCTCTCTTTTCACCGTCCTCTCCTTAGCCTTCTCATACAACCCCACCAATTTCCCCTCCCTCGCCAATATCTTCAAAATTTCCACAATCAACGGTAAGTAATTGTGTTTCCTTCTGATGCATTCAATCTTATATCTCCTTCTCTTGTTCTCTTCTTCCGCCACCAATAATTCTAACCTGGTTATCTCCGAGCTCTGCGACGCCCCCGTTTCTTCCTCGACCTTCCTCAGGTCTTCTATTTGCTTTTCGTAGATCATTTTCCTGTCGCTGACGATCGCCATGAGATTGAAATGAATTTCTCCTTCGCTGTATCTACCAAGAGTAAAAGGCCATTATTAGGAAAGGTTACTAGATTTAGTGTACTACAAAAGTTGCTCATTTTACCTCCTAATCCTTTTCTCGATAATAGGCCTCACCAAATCCGTCCATTCCATATTCTGTAAAGCCCCCAAATCGATGGGGCCCTCTTTTAAACCGTCCAATTCGTACAATCTTCCATCGATGGGAACGTAACCCACGAAATGGAAAACATCTTCGTTTTTCTTGGATAAACTCCCGTCAAACTCGAACAATTGCTGTCTGGCGAACGAATTGTGAACGGATCTGATCACGGGGGAATTACTGATCGTTAGTCCTTTCATATTGGCGTCGAATCCTTGACAGAAATCCTTCAGTTCCGTGAGGGTGTGTCCCAGTTTTAGGTCTGGATGGCGAGTGTTTAGGAGGACACTCAGTATGGCTTGGGTGGCGCATGCGTTCTCGATGACTTGCCGGGCGAAGAAGATCCTTTCGAGGCGATTGTCCTGGACTATCGGGCCCGACGGTTCGTCGTCCTTGGTCCATTTGAACAGGAATATCAGGCCGTGGATGGGCCTGGAAAGTTATGGATAAATTGTGGGATAACTTTTGTGAGGTTATGGGGTGTTTTTTTTTTATTTTTGGGTGTTTTGTGATGCGCTTTTGGATCATTTTTACTCTACTTACTTCAGGCTTTCAAATTGTTCGCCATCCAGGCTCCACAGTTCCTCCACTTGGACGCCTTGGCAACCTGGAGAGGTTAGAAAAATATTTGTTTATTTTTATTTGTAGCGAACATTGACAAATTCTTACCGAATTCCCGTATCAATTCGGTGAAAACTCCCGGATCCGATTCGATTAAACACCAATTTCCAGCGCTTTCTGCCATTTTCCAGACAATTTATTTCGGATTTTGCCAGAAAACAATGCACATAACCTCAAAAACTCGAATAACATGAACAAGCGATTTGAATGACATTAACGACATGTGTCAAATGTCATATTTTTACGGCCGTAGTTCCATTCAGACAAGGATGACTAGTTTTTATGACTTTTACAAACGAACAAACTTCACCTCTGTCAACAACAGCGCACTCTGTGTTGTTTTTGACAGTTTTGACATTTGTTATTGTATTGTTGTTGTAGTATAGGTTAAAATTTTGTTTAACTAAAAAAGCTTCTCTATAGATCAGCGAGTTAGCAAAATCATGTCTGCTCCTCCCAGAGGAACCGCCGCAAGCGGAATTGATTTTCCTTTGGAGGCTCTAAAAGTTCACGGGCCAAATTACTTGAAGAACGCCCTAACTAGTTGTACAGACCCCTTGAAGGCAATTGAAGAGTTTCAGGTAACGTTTATTAACGTAGTAATATATTTAAAATTAATTTGTTTGTATATTTTAGGTCACCAATGGCATTCTACTACCTTCTCTCAGGCCCATGTTGCCATTACTCGACCTGCACGGAGTCAGGAGATTGGACTTTCACATGTCAGTTGTCGAGGTACCAAACGCTCTATTTCATAATAAATGTACATAATGACAAATCTCTCGTTTTAGGAACTAAGAGAGAAACTTATAAGCCATATAAACGACATCGGGAAGCAGGACGGAAAGGAACGGGACCAGAAGCTTCGAGAGCTCCTGGTGAAGAGTTTCCCCGTCATCAGAGTGAAAGCCATGCGGCCCATAGTGATGGCCATTTTGAAAAACATACCGCAAATCGACGATCACTATTTGAAAGTGATCGTTAGAGACAGGGAATTGTATTTGGACACGGACACCGAAGTGAAGAGGCAAATTTGGAAGGACAATCAATCGCTCTTCGGGGACGAGGTCTCGCCTTTGCTCAGCCAGTACATCAGCGAGAAGGAAAACGTGTTGTTTGACCACGCTAATCTAGCTACACAATTTTTTGGGCCTTCACCTAAGGTACCTTCAAATAGTAGAGAAAACACCTATTTTACTTGAATACGTAGTAAACAAGATTGATTTTTCAGGTACGAAGGCAAGGAGAGGTAGTGCAAAAGCTGGCCCACATGATAGGCAACAGCATCAAACTCTACGACATGGTGCTGCAATTTCTGAGGACGCTCTTCCTGCGAACGAGAATAGTGCACTATTGCACGCTCAGAGCCGAGCTGCTGATGGCTCTGCACGATTTAGAAGTACAAGACATAATATCGATCGATCCCTGCCACAAATTCACTTGGTGTCTGGACGCTTGCATAAGGGAGAAAAACGTGGACATAAAACGCTCGAGGGAGCTGCAGGGATTCCTGGACAACGTCAAAAGGGGACAAGAACAAGTCTTGGGGGACCTATCGATGACCCTATGCGATCCTTACGCTATAAACTTCCTAGCTACATCGGCTATTAAGATACTGCAGCATCTCATACACGTCGAAGGAATGGCTAGAGTGAGTAAATTTATATCAATAGTCCAAGCTGTCTAGCATTTTTTCATGACAAAAATAGTAGTAGCAAACCGATTGTGCGATGATATTAAAGATAATAAGCAGATTAATAGGTATGTGTTTTTCACTCGAGTTTCCGGTCATTTTGTTAGGTATTAACAATTTATTGCAAAAAAGAAGAGATTTTTTCTTTTTTTGCTTGTAACTTTGAAACTAATGGAGCAATCGGAATGCCTCAATGAAATGATTTGTAGAGAATTAAAATATCTACAGAATGAGATGAATGAGAAGAATGAGATGATCCTGGAAAATTTAGGAAAAACCGGAAAATTAGGCGTTTTTTCGAAAATTCCTAGCTCCGTCATTTTTTGAACTGGAGCGCTAAAATTTTGAGACAAAGTAGGGGTTATAATGTCCTTAATATGTGCCAAAGGTGGGAGCTATCGGATTATTAGTTTTCGCGAAATCGCTATTGAAAGTTTGAAGTGCGCTTTTTTCCAGGAGGCCTGTATGCGTTACCGTAAGTCTGATAAAAATTTCAAAAAAAGTTTTGAAAAGTTGACATCTAATTATCTAATTATCCGATTGAGACGTTCAACCTCTCATTCTGTAGATATTTTAATTCTCTACAAATCATTCCATTGAGACATTACTATTGCTCCATTAGTTTCAAAGTTACAAGCAAAAAAATAAAAAAATCTCTTCTTTTTGCAATAAATTGTTAATAACTAACAAAATGACCGGAAACTCGAATGAAAAACACATACCTATTAATCTGCTTATTATGTTTAATATCATCGCACAATCGGTTTGCTACTACTATTTTTGTCACAAGAGCGTTATTTTCAATCCCTATAGCTTGGTCTACAATACAAGTATTATTTAGCGAGTATTTTAATTGTAGGACAATACTATATTGATACTGCTACTGAGGATGCTGGCGTTGGGCCTCAGCGCTTGGGTGATGATCGATTCGCAGGATTTCAAAGAACCGAAACTGGACAGTCAGGTGGTCACCAAATTCCTGCCGGCTTTGATGTCGCTGATGGTGGACGATCAAGTGCGCCAGTTGAGCTCTAAGTTGCCTCACGATGAACGCGAAGCTGCCATTACTGTTATAGAACATTCGGGCCCCCTGCCGGATGCTGTAGAAGCTTATTTACAGGATAGCACAGTGGCTAGCGTATTGGCGATGTATTATACGTTGCATGTAGCTCGATTGAAAGATCGGGTTGGTTTGTTGAGGATATTAACGGTGCTAGCTAATTGCAAAGATGATCGATCGTTTGAAGATCCATTTTTACACTCTTTCGTAAGTTCTATACGTTATACGCAAACTCGTATATTTATCATTTATATATCTTTTAAGGTGTGTTTGTTGATACACAACGCGGACGAATTCCAAGCTGAAGATTTCTGCACGGCTCTGTTCGATGAATTTTTCTTCGCCGGTCTTTCCAGGGACAACGTGACGAGGCACCTTTTGAAATTGCTTTGGTACGTGCAACACAAATTGCCTACCAGCAGGTTGCATTCGCTGATGAAAGCTCTGCAACCGAGTCATCAGCACAGCGATAAAGTGCACAATTTGTACAAGTTGCTGCAGGATAAGATCGTGTCGCAGGAAGAGACCGTTATACCGCCCGAGATGGATATCGATATAAATTCGCCGTTGATGAACGTTCCTACTCCTGCTCCCTATCATCATACGTTGTAAATTGTTGATGAGGAGTATACAGGGTGTCCTAAAATTGGTGGATGAAACTACCCATGAAGGAAGCTATGTCCCGTTAAAGGGGGACACCTGAAGCTTTTTGACCAATAAATACACCCATTTTGGGACACCCTGTATGTTTGCGTGATACATTCATTTTAGAATGCTCTTTTGTAATTACAATTATTAATTTAGGAAATAAATTTTTACAAATATTAATTATAAAAAAGCGAAGACCTACATACAAATCCACACCAATAACTCGTCCATATTTTCATTTACTGATGACAAAAGAACTACCGTTAAATACAAAATAGAGATTAAAATAGAAACTTTACAGTAGTGAAATCATTGTGTGGTTCTCAATTCGTACACTTGTATGTAAGCTTCGGTTAGAGTGATCATTTGAGGTAAAATATCAGTTACGTGCAAATCCTGCATCTCGTACCATTGACCAGTAGACTTTTGTAAAATGTGCACCCTGTAAGTTCCTTTGTTGGGCTCTCCATCATGCACGATATTCGCCACTAAATCGTAAATGGTATGCTTGTGTTTAGCTTTGATTTCCGGTGTTAGAAATTCAGAAAAATCCACATTCCTACAAACATTTATAATTAGTTTATAGAATGTAAACGAGATATTTACAATCGTAGGCTAACCTCACTGGGAAATTTACAATAGTAGGATTTTTCTCGACGTAGAAAGTATTTTTGGTAAACCTTTTGATGTATAATATAAGGTAGGGTGGTAATCTTGTTATTTCGAACCTCTTCATGAAATTCTCCTTGTAAGTTTTGTATTCTTTTTCGGTTTGGCCGTTGAATTTCGTTAGGAGTTGATACAAATTCACCTGCAAAAGAAATGTATGTAATTACACTGTTATTATAAACATAATAATGCATACTTGAGGAATAATATTTTCTCTAAATTCATCTATAAACAACGGCGGAGGCGGTAAATCGCAAGTTAGATACAAAAACGGCGATTCTGTTTCAATCTCCTGGTACTCCTGTGTAGCCAGTAAGCTTTTCTTCTCTTTTTCGTTCAAATCCAACGAAGGTATTTTCCTCGTGTAGATTTTCATATTACCCAAAAACGATTTATAGATTATCGAACTATCCTTCTTCTTCGAACCATTCAAAGCCTTATGCAAAGCATTCAAAAACCAGGACAAAAAATCTATCGGGTCTCCTACAACAAACAATAACTCAATTATTATTAGCTAATATTATACAAACTAGCTAAAATACCTTGCTGCGTAAACTGAAATCTCTTTTTACTCCACAACACAACCGCTTGGAGCATTTCGTGAGGGGATACGTGCGCTTTAAAGTTTCTGGGATTCCACAATTTCCTCATCAGCTCACCGAACCTCTGCACGAGCAGATACGAAGAATCACCAGGTGGTCTCTTTACGTTACTGTAATTCTCTTCCCTCAAAAAATAATTCCTAAGCGGAGTAACACGAGACAGAGCCTGCAATATTACATATGTTAAATATAACCAAATCGTTCGTTTCAACTCGATTTACCTGCAACACTACATTACAATAATCGTTGGCTTTAATGTTATTCAATCCCACGATACCAGGAGCGTACAACGATCCATCTATAGCTCTGGACAACTTCGTGGAAGACTCCAAATTGGTAATATGCAGCTCAGTAAACGTAGGATTCAAAACGTACTTTATATCATCTAACGAAGAATCTACAACAAACCGTTCAATTACACGATCCGCCCACAATCGTTACACCCCTACCGATGATTTCGTAGTTGTCCGGCAAGCAGTAGAACTTGAGCGTTTGCAAATTAAGGAAAACGTGGTGGCCTTCGGCCACCGAATGGGTGTACGCGTGGGTGTTGGTGCCTCTTCCTTGGAAGTACTTCCCGCACACCAAGCAAGCGTACACGTTGATCCTGGTGAGAGACACCGAGCATAGTTTCTCGAAATCGAAATCCAAATATTGCCTGTTGATGGTGTCTAAATACGGACACAATCGTACGTTACCTGCGGAAGATAGATTTAATTGCATAAAAATGTAATATTAGTGAAGGGAGTGCTTACTCGAAGTTGTTGATTTATTTATTGGGATACTAGGTTTTTCTGAAAATTATAATCGTTAGAACTATTTATAAGTGTTTACTGTATGATATATTACCCTCTAATTTAATTAGTTTAGCCGGAGGGCCATTATCTTCACTCATTTTTATTGTTTGTATACTAAATGATTATTCTTAGGTTATGTCAACAATTGACATCTTCTTTTTTTTTAACTCCCAAATTTCACTATTTGGTTATACGTCCAAACTCTAAACAATCTGACCCACGACGGCCTTTTACTTCAAGACAATTCAGCTACTAATTAAACAATCGCTTTTACTTTAATTTTTCAAATTATTCTTTTTTTGAACAGATCGTATCAATTCCATAACATTTTTCGCCTGCTTCATGGTAGGCATATCGATCATGCTTCCCCTATATGTAAAAGCTCCCTAAAAAAAATTAAATTTACCACCATTCGTTAAATAATTCGTGCGTTTACTTTTCCTGTAGCTTGGTGCTTTTCGAAAGCATCCAGAAGACCTTGTGCCCATTCTACGGTATCAATAGAAGGCATGAATGATTCCTGAACTGTATCGATTTGATTCGGATGGATCACTTGCTTTCCTGTGTACCCCATTCGCATGCCTTCTTCGCATTGCTGTTTCAAACCAACCGGGTCTGAATTGGAAGTAAATTAGTCACAAATTAGCTACTATAAACGTTTCGTTTACCTTTATATTTAATATAAACCATATCTATAGCTTGTAGATTGAAAGCCTTGGCGTATAAAACCAGTTTTTGTCTTGCGTATAAGATTTCGTTGGAGTTTTCGGTTCTTGTGGCGCCTTTGGTAAATAATAAAGTAGTGTTTGGGTTAAATTAAATCGGGAATTTACCTATACTAGCGCAAAAATCGTCACTTCCGAATACCAGACTAGTAGGAGTGAATTTACCATTTTCCGAAAGACTAACGGCTGCTTTGCATATATCGTGTAAATTGATAAAAGCCTTAGCAGATTCGATGTAAATAATTAGATTAATCTTCTGTCCCATTTTTAACGTATAGTTTAGTTTATCGGCAACCTACAACAATCGAATGCCATCGATTGTAAACTGAATATGTTCGTTATAAGTTATAATACCCATTTTAGATGTTCGATAGATTCAACTTTGGGTAATAGCAAAGTATGAGGTAAATGCGATGCGGATAAACAAGATTTGATATCTTCTTCGCACAGCCCACTATCTATCGAATTTACTCGTACACCTACATCGTTTCGAGCAGTGGGTATAATTTCTATTAGTTTCTTGTTAATTAACTTCCTAGCATCTTCCTACAAACGATAAAAATCACCTAAAATATCTGTAGACCTGGCTTTGGTACCTTTTTGTTCAAGGCCACTCCGTCTTCGCAATCCAAAGCCACACAATCCACTTCCAGTGATCGAATTTTATCAATTTTTCTCTCATCGCTGCCGGGCACGTACATTAGAGCCCTACGGGGCTTGTAGTGTCTCACTGGAACCTTAATATAATCGTTTGGTTTAAAATTCGCTTGAAAAATCCGGTTGTTTATTAACTTTTTAAACATTTTTTTAGCTTAGATGTCAACTGTCAAAAGTTGAGCACAGACAGAACACTATTTTTTGCTTAGATATATTTGACAGATTCACATGTGTTGGAAAAGAAAGAGAATATATTTAGCGGACTTAGTTATTGCTGGTATTCAGTTACATTTCGTAAGAAATCGTCCATAAATTCAAAATCTGCTTGCGATTCCTCCGCCTCTGCTGTCCGAATGCGAACTCAATTCATCTTTGAACTTCTCCACGATGTTGCTGCTCTCGTACGGCTCGGGAACGGCGTAAAATTCGAAACCGATTTGCTGCAAACTCTTCAGTATTTCCCCGGCAAAAACAGGCGAATGCGCACCTAAAGCAATCAATTATAATTTCAAAAAAACATCTTTAATAAATTCTCACCTTCGAAACCGATCTTACCGCCACCGTCTAGATGGTATCTGGGGGCTTCTAATGTATCCCTACCGTTAATATTACCAATTAATAAAGATGTTACAATTCGCAGGGCTGTGGCTAAATTATTTGCACCGAAAACGAATCTTTTACCGCAAACATATCTCCTGTCTGTTATCAAAATCGGCGTTCTGGTGCAGATTGTGAGTTTATTTTTCACGTCTTCGAAGTACCCTAAAGAAGTCATTTCTCCGGTGCCGAAGAATTGATACAAACCCCTAAAAAAGAAAGGTCTACATGAGTAATGATGGTTGCCTAAGCGAAGGAGCTTAGGGGCCTTTTGCTCGTTTAGATGCGCAGCCATTTTTAAACAGACCATTTGCGTTTTTTGTGCAACTTACGTAACTAAAGAAACGTAAACGTCATCTGTATCCATTACGGCGACGTTGGAAATGGTCCCTTCGTGGTAGATGTAATTTTCCTGGAAATTTTCTACCAATCTCGCTACGCTAGAGATGAAATCGAAGCCGTTTACGTCTCGTTCGGTGTAATTGGATTTTCCGATTTCCCGCAGGGCTTGCTCAATCAAAATATCATCATGCGGCGCGAAAACGTTGTAATTAGCGAATTCGATTTTCTTCACGGCACTCGCGGTTAAGGAAGTTTCGTTGATTTTGTCCAGATATGAGTACAATTCTGAAAATAGGCAACACTGTCTATTTTTCTGACGTTCCTCTAACTTTGTTTTGCACAAACTATACAGTTCGTGCAACACAAAAATGAACGCACGTCACTAATGTGACGTCATTTGCCAAGCATTGTATCCAACTTTTAAAAATAAATACATAAAACAGATTAAGTTTAATACCTGCTGAATTTAATTACACAAGGGATGATGTAACACAATGTTTAAAAACGGAATTAAATCATCTAAGAAAAATTAATATTACAAAAATTCAACGTATTTATATAAAATAAATAATTTTTTCTTGTTGTATGTTGATAGGCACTGACTGTCAAGTAGCATAGTTGCCGTTTTGTCATCCGATCAGTAATTTTAATTTTACTAATGACTATTCGGCCGAATGATGAAGAAAAAAGAATTCCTTGCGTACTTATCTTTTTCAAAAGTTATAAATGACACAATTTCGGCACTAAATATTTCATATTTTACGAAAGTTTTCTCTGAAATTTCACGATGTACACTTATAAACGACAAAATTATACACATTTTTCACTCGACCTATTAAATGTATTTCAGATGATAAAGGAATTTTAATGATAATTGTAGTGAGCACCTGAACACATCGGTAGTTTAGGAACGTGAAGCAGAAACCGCTAATTTTCAATTTGTTTTTGTCATTTTAACATATGACAATTTTAGAGAATTCTTAGATTTTGTAAACTTTATATAAGTTCGGCAACACTGTCTCTTTGTGACGTAGTAAATATATGGTGACGTACGTTCATTTTTGTGTTGCACCGACTGTACCTAAAATTTTAGCTTTACCTGATTCGGTCGTATTGGCGATATCTTCTAGAGTGCGAGTTAAATTTTCTTGTTTGAATAATTGGCCGGGTTCCAATCGCCCGAATACATATTCCAATTTCGCTTCGGATATAGCTTGCGCCAACATTTTCGAGGCCAAAGCGCCCTTTCTACAAAAAATCCAATACGTACCTCAATAACCCATGCAATGAAGACCACTTAAACAATTTACCTAGCCAAAATCACCGAAGGATAAACCAGCTCACTCCAAGGCAACTTCCCGAAACGTTTGTGAGCGTAGGCCAAACCGATCACTAGACTTGGTAAATCCTTCGAATTAACAACTGTATGACTGAAATCAATCATCAAGGGCTTGACTCTCTTCTTGTGATCGTATATCAACATTTTTCCTTCACTACAACAAATTAATTAAGCCCTTTTAATCAGTCGAAACAAGTAGGGCATCTTACGCGTCTAATCCAGTGACGTGGGGCGTCGCGACGCACAAGCAAATCGACGTCGCTATGGCCGCGTCGACCGCACAGCCACCTTTCTTCAGCACGTACGTTCCGATTTTCGAGCATTCCAAGTCATCGGAGGCTACACTACCATGCGGAACGACCTACGAAAAGTGAACAGTACAAATTTTCGGTCTGGATTGCTACGGGTATTCAGCCCCTTACCTGGTAGTCGCCGTAGTAGATTTGCACGAACAAGGCCAACGTTATGATGATAGACAGGGTGCCGAAGGCTCCGCTTATGTACTTCGAACCGCCCGATTGATCCTCCGAGTGGCTGGGGCAGTACCATTTTCGCGAGGATTTGCCTTTTTTCAACGGTATGTCCTCCCTGGAGGCTCCTACAAAAAAATCAACTCGAATTAGTTAACAATTCTTGAGCTATTAAGGGTAATTAGTTTCCAATATACATATAGTTTGAACTCGTCATGAGACACCCTGTATGCACATTAATAACAAATACCTACGTTAAGTATTTAAGTGAGGAACTCCAAAGGTATGTGTAGAAATATAAAAACAACTAACCGACTGACTCAGCCATTTATGCTTGTTTCGTGAATTTCTCTTCAACTGGTAAACGTAGAGTAGTCATTATTCAACAGCGCCTACGCGGTACTCGTCTTGAAACTCGACTGAAACGGGTTCAAAGAGAATCGAAGCGTGCGCCGCATAACTGTTAATTTAATGACTCAAGCGGATTCCTTAGTACACCAGTGGCGTAACATCGGGAAACAAATGAGCGATTCACCTAACGTTTTCGACGAAAAAACATTTTATTTCTTTACAAAAAAATTAATTACAACGACTACAAATCTAAAATTCAATATTAAATCTAATTAATGCGAAATTAATGTACAAATTGGCCGGACGAATTCGCTAAAAATACAGTCTGGCATCGATCATACGGCCGTCGATTCGGGCCTTGTCTAAGTTCTTTATGGCCCTCTCGGCCTGCCAATCCGAACCGTAGGTGACCAACACGCTGCCGTGGGCCTTCTCTTCGAATCCCTGCACGTCCCCGAACTCGGAGAATTTCTCATTCAACAGCTTATAACTCGCAGTTGGAGGTAACTACAACAAAAAAAATCACGTTCAATCGGTGCAACACAAAAATTAACGCACGTCACCATAAATTTACTACGTCACAAAGAGACAGTGTTGCCGAACTTATATAAAGTTTAGAAAATCTAAGAATTCTCTAAAATTGTCATATGTCAAAATGACAAATACAAATTGAAAATTAGCGGTTTCTGCTTCACGTTCCTAAACTACCGATGTGTTCAGTGCTCACTACAATTATCATAAAAATTCCTTTATCATCTGAAATACATTTAATAGGTCGAGTGAAAAATTTTCTGTATAATTTTGTCGTTTATAAGTGTACATTGTGAAATTTCAGAGAAAACTTTCGTAAAATATGAAATATTTAATGCTGAAATTGTCTCAATTATAACTTTTGAAAAAGATAACTACGCAAGAATTTCTTATTTCTTCATCATTCGGCCGAATAGTCATTAGTAGTAGAGGCTAATAAACTAGAAAGAAGAAGAAGAAATGAAAAATTAAAAGTACTGATCGGATGACAACGGCAACTATGCGACTTGACAGTCAGTGCCTATCAACATAAAACAAGAAAAAATTAGTTATTTTATATAAATACGTTGAATTTTTGTAATATTAATTTTTCTTAGATGATTTAATTCCGTTTTTAAACATTTTCTATCATCCCTTGTTAATATTAAATTAAATTCAGCAGGTATTAAACTTAATCTGTTTTATGTATTTGTTTTTAAAAGTTGGACACAATGCTTGGCAAATGACGTCACCTTAGTGACGTGCGTTCATTTTTGTGTTGCACGAACTGTATAGTTTGTGCAAAACAAAGTTTGATTCGCGTCACTAATGTCGTCATATTTGACAAGCATTATGCACGACTGGCCTCTTGCTATTCGGTTATATCAGACCCTTTAGTAGAGATTAATACCGCACTTACGTTCGAGACGATTATTTTTTTGGAAAAACTCTTCCCTCCCGAGTTATCCGGCCGGTTAAACGTAGAACCGTTGGGAGCCATGTAGTTACCGGTAGTGTAACTGTTCGAGTTTATGCCTCCACCGCTCGAATAATTCCTGTTTACCAAGCTGCTTGTATACGAATTCTGCGACATACTCTGATTCTGCATGCTCCCATAAGAATTATCACCTAAAAAATACAAACCCAATAGAATTAATGGAAGAATTAACGAACGTAAATAGGGCGCAGATACTACAGAAACTCGAGAATTGGAGAAGACCACGATGTGAGATAGGCGGATTTCGGCAAAAGATACGATTAGAAATGATTTATTAGAGCTCAAAATCGTTTTCAGTTGCTCAAAATGTGTTATAATTAAAAAGTTATAACCCTTCGAAATTAAAAAATTTCGGGTTTTCACTCATACCTTATCAACCAATCATAAACCACTCACGTCTTGTTGTATAGTAAATAGTATGAATTTTCGAACGCAGTAATAAAGAATAGACAAACGAACAAAAATCAAACTGTCATTTGTCAGATTATTCTGAAAAATGCACAAAACAAATTACACGAATTGCAAATCGGCACAAAACACTTTACTAATAATATTGACGTTGACAAGAATGTTGCCAAATTCATTTTTCAGGGCCATTATTTGTGTTTTTAACACGAAAATCGGTTACAATTTATACAGATGAAGATGTTATTTCTATATTAATATATAATTATCCATTAGGTAATGGAAGAAATGGATAAATGAGAAAATGTTTATTGCAATAAATATACAAAAAACGCACATTTTGCAGGAGTAAAGAAGAGTAATAGGAAACGTGGCAAACTTGCTAAATGTGACTTCTCTTTGCAACTCTCACTTTGATTGGAGCAAAGTGTATGACGATTGTGTGACGTTTTTCAAACTTTAAAAATGAATTGCGGCCTTATTTGGCCACAGAAAAAAATAAAAATTCCATTACGCGCCTTCGTAGAACACAAGGTTTTGAAAAAAAAAATTAAAAAAAAAGTCGTGGTCTTCTCTACCCTACTACTTTTAGGTCTTCTCACCCGAATTCCTGCTATAGTTTCCCATATTACCGCCGCCCGAATTCTGCGTCAATTGCTGAGCCAGCTGTTGCGTCGCCGCCGCGTTCTGCGCCTGCAGGGGATTCTGAACCAGCGACGAGAGATCAGCGGCCCCCAAACCGTTTCCCAACAGCGTGCCGGCCAGTCCCGAAAAATTCGACGACTGCAACACCTGGCTGTTGAGGTTCGCCGCCAAACTGTTCACATTCGACAAACCTACAAAACAACTAATAATAATAAAAGCTGGCTGAACAACCCCATCACGTACCTGACAGAGCGCCGGCCAATTGCAGCGACCCGTTGGGCACGGCGCCCAATATCCCCGTGCCGCCGCCCCCGCCGCCCATCAGGTTGTTCCCCAGCGACGGCAGATTGTGGGGGACGTTCCGCAGCGGCTCCCCGTTGGGCCCCAAGCCCATGCCGACCGATCGGAGCCCGTCGGGTAATTTCATCGTGTCGTTGGCCCTGTCCATGCGCACCGCCAACGGCCGCTCGTTCAACACCTGGCCCTGCAGCATCGATATGGCCTGCACCGCCTCCACCGGATGATCGTACTCGATCACGGCGAAGCCGCGGATCTTGCCGTCCTTGTCCAGGGGCAGGTCGACGTTGATGACGCGCCCCGCCAGCCGGAACACCTCCTTCAGCTTCTTCTCGTCGATGTTGTAGTCCAGCTGCAATATAGACCGCAAATCGTTAATACGAAATCGATTGGTTTAGACCAAGCTGTCTAGCATTTTTGCATTACAAAAATAGTAGTAGCAAACCGATTTTGCGATGATATTAAAGATAATAAGCAGATTAATAGGTATGTCTTTTTCATTCGAGTTTCCGGTCAATTTTGTTAGTTATTAATAATTTATTGCAAAAAAGAAGAGATTTTTTTCTTTTGTTGCTTGTAACTTTGAAACTAATGGAGCAATCGGTATGCCTCAATGGAATGATTTGTAGAGAATTAAAATATCTACAAAATGAGATTTAGAACGTCTCAATCGGATAATTAGATCCTGGAAAATTTAGGAAAAACCGGAAAATTAGGCGTTTTTTCGAAAATCATTTTTTGAGCTGAAGCGCTAAAATTTTGAGACAAAGTAGGGATTATAATGTCCTTGATATGTGCCAAAAGTGGGAGCTATCGGATTATTAGTTTTCGGGAAATCGCTATTGAAAGTTTGCAGTACGCTTCTTTTCCAGAAGACCTGTATGCGTTACTGTAAGTCCGATAAAAATTTCAAAAAAAGTTTTCAAAAGTTGATATCGTGCACTACAAAACGTATATTTCAGTTTTTCGATCAGACGCCTGTAAGCATGCTAAAAACAGTCGTATAGTTCGCGAAAAACGGCTGAAAATCGAGTTTCTTGGCCCGGTCGCCGAGGTTGCTACGGCAACCTATAAGAATAATGACGTATTCACGAATTTCGGCCGTTTTTCGCGAACTTTATGATTGTTTTTAGCATGCTTCCATGCATCTGATCGAAAAACTGAAATATACGTTTTATAGTGCACGATGTCAACTTTTGAAAACTTTTTTTGAAATTTTTATCGGACTTACGGTAACGCATACAGGTCTTCTGGATAAAAAGCGCACTGCAAATTTTCAATCGCGATTTCGCGAAAACTAATGATCCGATAGCTCCCACCTTTGGCACATATCAAGAACATTATAATCCCTACTTTGTCTCAAAATTCTAGCACTCCAGCTCAAAAAATGACGGAGCTATGAATTTTCGAAAAAACAGACTAATTTTCCGGTTTTTCCTAAATTTCCCAGGAGCTAATTATCCGATTGAGACGTTCTAAATCTCATTCTGTAGATACAGGGTGTTTCCGAACTTGGGAGACAATTTTCTAGGGGTGATAGTTCGCATAAATTGAAACCGATTCGCAGATTTCGTTTTTCTAAAAAATGTATTATAAACAAAATAGAGCCATTATAAAAAAAATCAAAGAGCGAATACAACCCTGGCCGCGATAGTCAGCTGATCGGTTTCAAAAACCGATGCTAGGACGAGCAAATTTCACCCTCCGCGCGCCTCATTTCGAAAAACGTAGCCTATTGCTTTCTAGTGCGTATTGTAATGTAGGGTTGTTAACCTCACGGTCAAATAGATTTTTTTATACTGTTTTTTTAGTGATTTATTTGATGTTATTAGGTGTTCTTCTCAGTTTAGTTAGTTCTTAGTGTTCTTCACAGTTTAACAAGTTGGTGTGTACTTACAATAAGATGGTGATAAGTTTAAATAATTAATATGAATTTCAAGCCATTTTTCTACAACAAAATAGGTGAGCTAATATTTCTTTTCAGTTGAATGTTTTTTCTTTTATTATTTGGAAAACCCGGGTTAATTTTATAATTTATCCATGATTCTAAAAATTCAGAGACCATATGGATTAAATAAAGGTCCTAAAAAATAAATTTGAATGAGATATTAATTAATCAATCATTATTTTGTAGTGATTTTGTCGATTCTAATTTTACGGTGAGTTCGATCGTACCGCGCGAGTCGAGAGCGACTGCAATTGCTATGCAGGACGGTATTTCTTAGATTTTTTTTACATTTTTAATTAATTTTTGATAAATATTTTTCTTGACGGTTTTGATTAAATAATCACATAATTCGCTAGGATGACCCGTTGTCACTTCATCATTAAAAATTGTACCCCAAGTTCGGAAACACCCTGTATTTTAATTCTCTACAAATCATTCCATTGAGGCATTCCGATTGCTCCATTAGTTTCAAAGTTACAAGCAACAAAAGAAAAAAATATCTTCTTTTTTGCAATAAATTATTAATAACTAACAAAATGACCGGAAACTCCAGTGAAAAACACATACCTATTAAACTGCTTATTATCTTCAATATCATTGCACAATCAGTTTGCTACTACTATTTTTGTCACAAGAGCGTTCTTTTCAATCCCTATAGCTTGGTCTATTTGTTTTGTTAACTACAACTGGATGATGATAATCGAAAGCGTCGATTGGAATGCTTTACCTGGCCTCTTTGTACGAATATTTGTATCACCCCTGATTCATATACAAGAGAGATTATTAGAATAAAAAAAAACAATTCCTAGGATACGTATATAAAAAAAGACACTGCAATCGTAGGAGTATTTAAAAACAAAACCAATACATTTATTTTCTAACGAAAAATGGTGTTTAATGTACTCTGAGAGCAAAAAAGAATCTTGAATATTAGAGAATTCTACACTTATCAAAACACCCTATACATATTTAAAACAAAAAACGCTAAAAGACAAAAAAAAAAATAAAACGAATACTTACATTGGCCACAAACACTTTATTGTTAAGCGGTGGATCGATTTTCAAAGACTCGAGGAACTGCGGGCTCAAGCCGTACGTGTTGCCCCATTTCGAGTCGTCATTTCTAAGAGACAAACTACTACCCAAATCGCCCCGATGATGATCATCTCTAAACCTATCGCCGCCGCCGTCGCGGTGCCTGCGACCGCCGCCGCCGCCGCCGCCACCGCCGCCTCCCAACACTGAACCGAATTTGTCGCGCACGACGCCAGCGTCGTCTTTCACGACCAGCTTGCGACCCTTCACTTCGTAACGTTGCATTACCTTTAGCGCAGAAAATTAATCAGCTAATTAGTTTTCGTGTTTTCCAAAACGAAGATGCTATAAGTTTCCTCCTAATGCCTTTTCGTACGTTACCTCCCAAACTGTTATACGGGCCCCTTATGTAACAATAATGTAGCTAATGGGGAGTCTAATGTTATATCAAAATCGTTTTCATTTATACAAGGCTTCGAGTATCAAAAATGAATCTCCTCGACGAATCGATTTAATCGAGACACAAAATTCCAAGTGGCTGTAAATCCTTAGTACTTTTACTCCTTGTAGATGGGAATTCGAGAGGTAACGTACACTGTGTCCCATTTTGGTGGCGACTGGGGGGTATCTCGGTTATTAGACTTGATAGGACATTGCGGTTTTCGTGAACCTCTACTACTTTTTTTTTGTCAAACTTACAATGGTACAAACAGATTTTTTAAATCTCTTTTCATTTTTGAGTTACAGGGCGATAATGAAAATTCTGACTTATTCAGCCACCCTCGTATCTCGTTTACTATTGAAGATATTTTAAATGTGTAAACTGATTATTATACCTAGATAATTTTACGTAGAATTCAGTGACGTTCTTAGTTTTTTTATGTGGGTTACCATTTCTGAAATATGACACCAACTTGTAAATTTTTTAACGGGACACCCTGTATTTTTATTGCCTATTAAATTTGTAATTTTTTTCTCTTTTTAATGATATGGCACATTCTATATTTTGAATTTTCTTAAAACGCTCAAAAAAGAGAAAAATTATTTTATTCGAAAAATGGTTAGGGGGCTATGGAGAAAAACCAAAATAAAATACTTTTAGAACAAAAATAGTTGTTGAGAATATTAAATAAAACATTTCTACGATTTTTTTGATTTTCCGCATAGCCCCCTAACCATTTTTATAACAAAATAGATTATTTCTTTTTTGAACGTTCTAATGAAATTCAAAATAATGCGCCATATCATTAAAAAGAGAAAAAAATTACAAATTTAATGGCCAATAAAAATACAGGGTGTTCCATTAAAATAAATACAAGTTGGTGTCATATTTCAGAAATGGTAACCCCCATAAAAAACTAAGGACGTCACTGAATTCTACGTAAAATTATCTATAATAATCAGTTTACACATTTAAAATATCTTCAATAGCAAACGAGATACGGGGGTGGCTGAATAAGTCAGAATTTTCATTATCGCCCTGTAAATCAAAAATGAAAAGAGATTTAAAAATCTGTTTGTGCCATTATAAGTTTGACAAAAAAAAGTAGTAAAGGTTCGCGAAAACCGCAATGTCCTATCAAGTCTAATAACCGAGATACCCCCCAGTCGCGACCAAAATGGGACACTGTGTACACTTCGATGGGATGAGCGTAATAATAAAATTTGTGAAAAAAAAAATAAACAATAACCTCCAGACATTTCCTAACGGCTTCGGGATCCGAAAATTCGACAATGCCGCTACCTTTCATTTTGTCCTTATCGTCAACAAATAGCTCAACGAACGCAACGTCTCCTACTTTATTCCTAAATAAATCTTTGATGTCCTGCCAACGATACTCGTAGGGGATATTCGACACGAACCTAAAGGGCAAAAAATACGATATGATGAAGTACTTTTTTTTCGATTAAAAAACACAAAAAACATAAATATCAACAAACCACAACCTTCGGTAACTTGCTATTCGAATATAGTCCATTTCCTTGTTAACAATCGAGCCCCATTAACTATACATAGCTGTAATACCGCTCAATTCAAGACCATAGTCCGAGACCAACCCATCGTTATCAAGCTTTTTTGAGCCCCGTTAACTTTTCGTAGCTGTAGCACCACTAAATTCGAGACCACATGTCAATAAAAAACTTAGCCTTCCTTGATACCAATAACATTCGAGCGTCTTCGTCAAATCTGAACTGAATACAACATCAACGAGGCCCAACCCGTAGGAAGATTAACAATCAAAGCCCCTTTGGATCGAAATAAACCAACTTTCGCCGTTTTCTTTCCATTTCCTCCTAATCCGAGCGATTTCCATACTACATCGTACAAGATATTTCAATACGTACACTCTGTTTTGGGAAGATCTCATGCTGCGGGGCTCGCGGCCCCCTCCTCGGTCGTTGCTGCGGTCTCTGCTGTTTTCCATGCGGCCCCCCCGGTCCCGACGGGAGCGGTCCCGCTCGCGGCCTCTTCTGTCTTTAGGAGAATCGCCCATTATCTAAAACGTACAGTAGGTGTTAGCCATAGGCGACTTAGATGTTAGCGCTCTGTTATTTCGTTGTTTAGAATAGTTTGTTGATAACCTAGAGGTTGTAAATTTATGTTATAATGTGAAGTAAATAGGTAATGCTTACCGTTTGCTGGTCGAGAAATGTTGGTGTTTTTGTTCTTTTGGTTATATTTTGAATGAATTCTTTGAAAAAATCGAAATTTTGAATAGTTTTGTACTGCAATTGGCGTTGTTTCTTGTTTGGGCAAAACAAAATGGTAGATTACGGAAGGGTGACATGAATGACAGATCTGTGGTCTTTTTCTTTGAGGAAAAGCCGCCACTGTTTTAGGTCGGCTGTATACAAGCAACGTTAGAGGCTTGTTTTTCCTTTGAGGAAAACCAGCCATCATTACAGGTTTATTGCTTTAGCCTAATTGAGCGAATTAATTAATTGAGCAATTAAACTATCACTGTAATTTGGAAATTTGTTATAAACTTATGGGTAAGTTTCTATCGAAAAAAATATTCTCAACAACTTTACAGGCATAAAAAGTATTCCAAATTCTTAAGAATTTATTAGAATTTTACGATTTTCAAAACATTTTATTATTTTATTTTATTGCAATACGCCGTTTCGCTTGTTATACAGCAAATCGAGAGGGAGTAGGAGGTTTCCTTTAAAGGACACGCGAGTCCTGATCGAGTAGGCGTTGATTCTATGACGTCATTTCTTCGCATATGCACACAAACATATTGTTTAATGATGTCCAATAATTACGGGACTATCTCACCTATACTTAACCTAATTGAACATCCAATTACGGTGTCATCGTAAATCAATTAAAAACGAATCACGCAGTTGGCTGGAATTTCGGGTTGTTTATCAAAGACCGGTTAAAAAAAAGAGCGAAAAATGATTTTATTTATTTTTTTATTTGGGACCTTTCGCTGATTTTGTACCGAGCATTACGTCGACATTGACCTATAACCATATAAGTCGTTGAATTTAAAAGCAAGGATTTCTCTTAAGTCATCGGTGTCTGGGTTTTCTTATACGTCGACCCCGTTCTGATTACATACAGATAAAAATGCCTATCTGTGCGGTTTTACTTTAAATTTTCATCCATATGCATGTATGCAGTCTGCTCGATAAACCGCACGAATCTTCGTATAGTATGCTCTACATTTATCTAGCGGTGACGTCACGACATGAATAGTTTGAACGCATTATATGCAATTTTCTCTAGGGACATCCTGTATAATCACTTTATATAGAACAGTAGAGGACATTGATTGACAGTTTCGGTGAAGATGGTCGTTGTTAGGCTGGTTACTGCGGGGGTCAAGGGACGGAGCCCGTTGCGATAAGGTGCAATTTTTGGTCGTATTCGATCGGGAAAAAGTCGAGTTCCTATATAAACGAGGATGCCTCATTCATAAATCGACGTTTCGATGGTCGTGAAGTTCATCTTCAGTGTAAAAATTCCCAAAAAAGTTTTTCTTGCCAATAAATTAACCGATATTTGCACCACCCTGTATATATTTACCGTTGGTTTATTAACGAGCGAATTTTTTCGCAAAAGTGTGTTTGAAAAGTAGGAGAGTGAAAAGAATTAGTCGAAAAAAAAAGTGTCCCATTCCCAGTGTCTGCCCGGTTTGCAGTGGGTGTCCGGTCACTTTCGTGGGATTGACTTTACAGTGTAGAGAGTGGTACCCGCACCCACCTGTTTCGGTACCATCGTATTTTTTGGTACGCGTTCGCAATTGGTTCTTCTCAGTCTCAGTCGAACGTCGGCTTTGATGTTAGTCAGTGCATCGAATGGTACTTGACCAGTTCTGTTAGTACCCGATAGGAAGAGTTTGGTGCGCGGATTTCGCGGAAATTCGCGCTATTTCGTTCGAGCATTTTTTATTTGGTGGTTCTCGGTGGTTCCCTTGGGTGAGTTCATTTTTTTTGTTGATTTCTGTTTTTTTTTTGGATTTTTATGGTTAATTTGTGGGATTTTTTCGTGATTTTAATCGGGTTTTTTAATTGATTTATTCGAAACATTTACACTTAAAATTTCCACCATTTTTTTTGTTATTTTATATATGATTTTGGAAATTTTTATGCACATTTTCAAGCTTTTTCTAAGGCTTTAATAACTACAAATTACCAATTATTGTCAGTATAACTTTATTACTATTCCCAAACGAACCCTATACAGGGTGTTTCATACTAACATGCTAACATTTAAAGGGCTGCTTCTTGGACCCATTTTAAGAAAAAAATTAAATGCACTTCAATTTAATTTAGCAAAAAAGGATCCAAGACGCACCCCTTAAATATCAGCATATTATTAAGAAACACCCTGTATATTAGTATCAAAAACCTCACACATTAACTACACACCTAATCAGTACAAGACCACTTAAAAACGTCATTGTCACACTCAAATAACGTCAAAATGGCGAGAAACCCTACGAAAAGAGCTCGCAAAAAACCCCGTTTAACTCTAGTTAAACCCAATCAAAAGCCCAATTTTAACCAATCGCAAGTAACTAGATACCCTATAACCCCATTCGAATCGTTCAAATACCAATTCATCGACTACCAGCAGCTGGAAAACTACCTGAAATGCATGGAAACGAAATTCCCCGACAAACTCAAGCTGCACGTTTTAGGGGAATCCCGCAACGGCAGGAGCATCTACATGGCGGCCATTTCGAACGGCCGTCGAGACGACGACAAAATGGCGACGCTCGTGGAAGCCGGCTCTAACGGCTTGGACTCAATTGCGATTTCTTCTGCGCTTTTCCTCATAGATTTCCTCTCTAGAGACCGCAAACTCACCGAATTGACAGATTATTACATACTACCCTGCTCGAATCCAGACGCCTATGACACGCTCGTCAAACGTCAACTGCCTTGTAATGAATCGAAAGAGGAAGAATCGATTAGAATCGATTTGTGCAACAACTTCCCTCTGCTGCTAGGGACAGTAAATATGGATTGTGTGAGTACCAGGGAGTTTTTGGTGGCGTTGCGAACGTGGAAAAGCCACCTGGAATTCGATTCGCCTACTACGAAAGCGATTTGCAAGGCCTTCTCTTCAGATGCCTCGATAAAATTGTTCGTTTCTTTACAAGAAAACGGGAATTTTCTCACCTATCCGTTCGGTTTTTGCGCCCAAACTCTTCCAGATGAAGACGTGAAAAGGGCCAGTAAATTTCCCTTGTGCGATTTGGAGAAATTGAACCGATTGCGAACCGGTTCTGTGTACGAATTGTCCGGATTGACGTTCGGAACTGTCGTGGATTACGTTCAATTGACCTACAGTAGCGTGAAGTTTTCGTACATTTTGCATATGGGGGACAGGCGTTTGAAGTCCCTGGTAGAGGATATTTTGCCATATGGAAACGATGCACTAAAGTGCGTTAGGTATTTGGCCAGAAACGTGTTTTTGTATTATAATAAAGGGAAATTGAGGAAATTGGATTGCGGATGATTTTATATCAAATTAATGTTTTTATTATTAGGGTGTAGCCGGGAAACTTACTTTTTTGAATGGTTAATAAATACGAAAATATTGCAGATATCGGTATAATTCTTTTTTCCGCTTATAGATCATTTCATCAATTTTTTTTTCAATTTTTTTTTGGAAATTTACATCTGGTTTAGATCTGGTCTTCCTTGACCGGAGCGCTCTCCAGATTTCAGAGAGTGTATATAATAATGTATAGACAATGGCGGCCGTAATTTGAT
Organism: Phyllotreta cruciferae; assembly: GCA_917563865.1. Lineage (NCBI taxonomy): Eukaryota > Metazoa > Arthropoda > Insecta > Coleoptera > Chrysomelidae > Phyllotreta > Phyllotreta cruciferae. Next base: position 4,280,875 of record OU830620.1, on the reverse strand, counting down.
AGATAAAATTTTCGAAATTGCTCCACTTAAGTTCGCACCATATGGGAAACTTTTTTATTGCTAATATTACGAAAAAAAGTTATTCTTCATAAAAAGTTCTGCATTGTCCAAAACCTAAACTGTCATCATCAGATATTAAAAATTTTCAGCCGTATACGAGGTTTGTCAAAAAATGTGATTTTTTCTCAAGAGTAAAGTACCTTTATTTTTGACAATATCGAAAATTATTATAAAGAAAAAATGTTAAGAATTAAAAATAACTTTCAAATATTCAATATTGTTTATTTATAAAAATATTTTTTTTTACATTTTCTCTGTGAAAACTTTGGAAAGTGAAATGTGAAATCCGGTACTACTTTTAAAAAATGCCGGTGCATCCTAAATTAATTATGCAAAAAAGTACAAACTTAAATTTTCAACATTTTCACGAAATTTTTTCATGAAAAAATGTAAAAAAATATTTTTATAAATAAACAATATTGAATATTTGAGAGTTATTTTTAATTCTAAACATTTTTTCTTTATAATAATTTTTGATATTTTCAAAAATAAAGGTACTTTACAAAAATCACAATTTTTGACAAACCTCGTATACGACTGAAAATTTTTAATATCTGATGGTTGTATTTTAGTTTTTACACAATGCAGAACTTTTTATGAAGAATCACTTTTTTTCGTAACATTAACAATAAAAAAGTTTCGCATATGGTGCGAACTTAAGTGGACACACTGTATAAGGGGAAAAGAGATTTTTACCGATATCTGCAATAGTTTCGGTTTTATTGGCCTTTCAAAAAAGTAAGTTTCTCTGCCGCACACTGTACATTTAATTAAAAGTTTTTGAGAAATGGGGATGTTTTTATTTGCGAGTTAGTAGCTCAAAAATTGTAGTGGTAATTTTTATGTATACAATAAAAATTTTTAAAATACTTATTTACAATAATAACATATTAAATACTACACGAATGTCTACACGAATTCCTCGTTTGCGATTGTTTATTAGCTAAATTCCATCGATTTTTATTGATATTGTTTATTAAGAGAGCGAATTTCCCAATCAATCAATCATTTACGGGTATTATCGGTAAATCGGAAAACAATTTTTAATCCGAAAAAAATTATTTACTTCCCAAAATTCCTCTTGGTATAAGCCAAAGAAAAATCGAATGCCATTCTTTTAAATTTATTCGCGATTTTTCACAATATTATATTCATTTAATAAACAGAACAAATTATTTTAATTGATACCAACACTTATTGACCTTGTGCAATTAAACGTGATTAAAAAATTCTTCGATTAATAATTATATATTTTGTATTATAGTTTAGAAATAAAAATGGATGTATCACGAGAGGGTTACAGTTGAATTACAAAAATGAATTCTTTCGATAAATAAAAAAAATATGTATTATGTTTATGAAACACTCGGTAGATTTCGATTAAAAAAATCGAATAATGATTTTATTATCTAATCGCAATTCGAGGCTTTGACGAGAAGACATGAACTTATTAAAACACGTAATATGTTTGTTTAAAAATTCGAAGGTTATTTACGAATGAGTGTAATTTATTTTTAAACATGCATGTAATTCGATTCGACATTTAAATATGGAAATAAAGCGATTTTTGCGAATTACAAGAATATCGATAATTATTCCTTGCTATTTTCTACGATTAATCGAATTTTTCGATTCGATTTCGTGCATATGGATGATAAAAAAGTAATTCAGTTAACCTGATTGACTAAATAAGGCGTTGGGACTTATATGGTTAAGGATTACAAAAAAAATCAAGGTGATATAAATAAATAAGTAAATAAATAAATACATTTCACCTATTTAATGCCCTTATATATAAACAATATACCCTCTTGTATTTATTATGAACTGTTAATTATATATTAGAAAAATGAAGAGTGTTAAATTAATTCGATTATAATCATAAGTATTATCGCGTTCGAGGAATTAAACGATATATAATTCATAAAAGAAAATAAAAAACAACAATTTATTATTAGGACCTTGAGACTGTTAAATTGTGCACGCAAATGTTAACAAGCATTGTCACCTTCTCGATAAAAAAATTGTTCATTATACATAGATTTGTCCGAGTTCTGCCCACTTGTATACACTATGACATCATTTTCCTATTTTCACTATATATGCTTGTTTTACTCCTACTCCTTGGAATTTCTATTCAATCTTTTCCTTTCGATAAAAAATACTTCTTTCTACTAATATTTCCTTTCCTACTCAGCGTTTTTGTAGAACTAGGGATATTTAAAAAACTGATTTTTATGTATTTTTGTAGATGAAACAGCGCAGTCATGTCGACAGAAACGGCCAATCTCGCTCAAATCCAAGATGAAGATGTCCTTCGAAAGATGGTAAAAATATTAACAAATCCAAAAAACACCCTGTAGTATCTGTGTCCCATTTTGTTCGCGACTGGGGGGAATCTCGGTTATTAGACTTGATACGACATTGCGGTTTTTGCGAACCTCTACTACTTTTTTTTGTCAAACTTAGAATGGCACAAACAGATTTTTTAAATCTCTTTTAATTTTTGAGTTATAGGGCGATAATGAAAATTCTGACTTATTCAGCCACCCCCGTATCTCGTTTGCTATTGAAGATATTTTAAATGTGTAAACTGATTATTATAGATAATTTTGCATAGAATTCAGTGACGTCCTTAGTTTTTTTTATGGGGGTTACCATTTCTGAAATATGACACCAACTTGTATTATTTTTAATGGAACACCCTGTATTTTTATTGGCCATTAAATTTGTAATTTTTTTCTCTTTTTAATAATATGGCACATTCTATATTTTGAATTTCATTAGAACGCTGAAAAAAGAGAAAAACTATTTTATTCGAAAAATGGTTAGGGGGCTATGCGGAAAAACAAAAATAAAATACTTTTAGAACAAAAATAGTTGTTGAGAATATTAAATAAAACATTTCTACGATTTTTTTGTTTCTCCGCATAGCCCCCTAACCATTTTTATAACAAAATAGATTTTCTCTTTTTTGATCGTTTTATGAAAATTCAAAATATAGAATGTGCCATATCAATAAAAAGAGAAAAAATTACAAATTTAATAGGCAATAAAAATATAGGGTGTTCCATTAAAAAAATACAAGTTGGTGTCATATTTCAGAAATGGTAACCCCCATAAAAAAAAACTAAGAACGTCACTGAATTCCACGTAAAATTATCTATAATAATCAGTTTACACATTTAAAATATCTTCAATAGCAAACGAGATACGGGGGTGGCTGAATAAGTCAGAATTTTTATTATCGCCCTGTAACTCAAAAATGAAAAGAGATTTAAAAAATCTGTTTGTGCCATTGTAAGTTTGACAAAAAAAGTAGTAAAGGTTCGCGAAAACCGCAATGTCCTATCAAGTCTAATAACCGAGATACCCCCCCAGTCGCGACCAAAATGGGACACAGTGTACAATCTCCCCTATTCTGCCCCATTCACCCCTATTACAACACCAACCCTCCACTTCCCCTAGCTCCTTCATCACCAAGAACAAGACCACTTCACATTCCCACAGCCTCCTCTTCCTCTTTATACTCTTAATAATTTTCGTTTCGACACATCTAGTGGGCGGACGCCGACGACTTCGGCAGGAAGAAGGAGATCCGCACGCACATGTACAAGCTGCGCGAGGAACGCCTGAAGGAGTTCTACCGTAGCGCCGAGTCCAACGAGACCAAAACGACGTCGACGTCGTCCAAAACGACGTCCAAGACCGCCCAGCAGGACTCCTTGCACGCCGACGCGCTGCTCGACCAGAGCTTCGCCAGCTTCAAGAGCAAGGAGGTCAGGGACTCCGAATCCCCCACCAGGGACATACAATACAAACTGCCCGGTATGCTATTTCATTTCTTTATAGATTCTTTATCCTTCTGCAGCTCTCCACATCCTTCTACGTCTGTCCAAATCCTTCTGCAGCTGTTCACATCTTTCTGCAACTGTCCAAATCCTTGTGCAAATGTCCAATCCTTGTACTAGTGATGTCCAATTCCTTTTGCAACTGACCAAATTCCTTCTGCAGCTCTCCACGTCCTTCTGCAGCTCTCCAAATCCTCCTGCATCTGTCCAAATCCTTCTGCATCAATCCAAATTCCTTCTGCATCTATCCAAATTTCTTCTGCTTCTGTCCAAATCCTTCTGCATCTGTCCAAATCCTTCTGCATCTGTTCAAATCCTTCTGCATCTGTCCAAATCCTTCTGCATCTGTCCAAATCCTTCTGCATCTGTCCAAATCATCCTGCAGCTGCCCAAATCCTTCTGCATCTGTCCAAATCCTTGTGCAAATGTCCAATTCTTGTACTAGTCATGCCCAATTCCTTTTGCAAATGTCCAAATTCCTTCTGCAGCTCTCCACATCCTTCTGCATCTGTCAAAATCCTTCTGCAAATGTCCAATTCTTGTACTAGTCATGCCCAATTTCTTTTGCAACTGTCCAAATTCCTTCTGCAGCTCTCCACATCCTTCTGCATCTGTCCAAATCCTTGTGCAAATGTCCAATTCTTGTACTAGTCATGCCCAATTTCTTTTGCAACTGTCCAAATTCCTTCTGCAGCTCTCCACATCCTTCTGCATTTATCCAAATTCCTTCTGCAGCTGTCTAAATCTTTCTGCAACTGTCCAAATCCTTCTGCATCTGTCCAAATCCTTGTGCAAATGTCCAATTCTTGTACTAGTCATGCCCAATTTCTTTTGCAACTGTCCAAATTCCTTCTGCAGCTCTCCACATCCTTCGCCAGCTCTCCACATCCTTCTGCATTTATCCAAATTCCTTCCGCAGCTGTCCAAATCCTTCTGCATCTGTCCAAATCCTTCTGCATCAATCCAAATTCCTTCTGCATCTATCCAAATTTCTTCTGCTTCTGTCCAAATCCTTCTGCATCTGTCCAAATCCTTCTGCATCTGTTCAAATCCTTCTGCATCTGTCCAAATCCTTCTGCATCTGTCCAAATCCTTCTGCATCTTTCCAAATCCTACTGCAGCTGTCCAAATCTTTCTGCAACGGTCCAAATCCTTCTGCATCTGTCCAAATCATCCTGCATCTATCCAAATTTCTTCTGCATCTGTCCAAATCCTTCTGCAGCTGTTCACATTATTCCGCAGCTGTCCAAATCCTTCTGCATCTGTCCAAATCCTTCTGCATCTGTCCAAATCCTTCTGCATCTGTCCAAATCCTTCTGCATCTGTTCAAATCCTTCTGCATCTTTCCAAATCCTACTGCAGCTGTCCAAATTTCTTCTGCATCTGTCCAAATCCTTCTGCAGCTGTTCACATCTTTCTGCAACTGTCCAAATCCTTGTGCAAATGTCCAATCCTTGTACTAGTCATGCCCAATTCCTTTTGCAAATGTCCAAATTCCTTCTGCAGCTCTCCACATCCTTCTGCATCTGTCAAAATCCTTCTGCAAATGTCCAATTCTTGTACTAATCATGCCCAATTCCTTTTGCAAGTGTCCAAATTCCTTCTGCAGCTCTCCACATCCTTCTGCATTTATCCAAATTCCTTCTGCAGCTGTCTAAATCTTTCTGCAACTGTCCAAATCCTTCTGCATCTGTCCAAATCCTTGTGCAAATGTCCAATTCTTGTACTAGTCATGCCCAATTCCTTTTGCAACTGTCCAAATTCCTTCTGCAGCTCTCCACATCCTTCGCCAGCTCTCCACATCCTTCTGCATTTATCCAAATTCCTTCTGCAGCTGTCTAAATCTTTCTGCAGCTGTCCAAATCCTTCTGCATCTGTCCAAATCCTTCTGCATCTGTCCAAATCATCCTGCAGCTGCCCAAATCCTTCTGCATCTGTCCAAATCCTTGTGCAAATGTCCAATTCTTGTACTAGTCATGCCCAATTCCTTTTGCAAATGTCCAAATTCCTTCTGCAGCTCTCCACATCCTTCTGCATCTGTCAAAATCCTTCTGCAAATGTCCAATTCTTGTACTAGTCATGCCCAATTTCTTTTGCAACTGTCCAAATTCCTTCTGCAGCTCTCCACATCCTTCTGCATCTGTCCAAATCCTTGTGCAAATGTCCAATTCTTGTACTAGTCATGCCCAATTTCTTTTGCAACTGTCCAAATTCCTTCTGCAGCTCTCCACATCCTTCTGCATTTATCCAAATTCCTTCTGCAGCTGTCTAAATCTTTCTGCAACTGTCCAAATCCTTCTGCATCTGTCCAAATCCTTGTGCAAATGTCCAATTCTTGTACTAGTCATGCCCAATTTCTTTTGCAACTGTCCAAATTCCTTCTGCAGCTCTCCACATCCTTCTGCATCTGTCCAAATCCTTGTGCAAATGTCCAATTCTTGTACTAGTCATGCCCAATTTCTTTTGCAATTGTCCAAATTCCTTCTGCAGCTCTCCACATCCTTCTGCATTTATCCAAATTCCTTCTGCAGCTGTCTAAATCTTTCTGCAACTGTCCAAATCCTTCTGCATCTGTCCAAATCCTTGTGCAAATGTCCAATTCTTGTACTAGTCATGCCCAATTTCTTTTGCAACTGTCCAAATTCCTTCTGCAGCTCTCCACATCCTTCTGCATCTGTCCAAATCCTTGTGCAAATGTCCAATTCTTGTACTAGTCATGCCCAATTTCTTTTGCAATTGTCCAAATTCCTTCTGCAGCTCTCCACATCCTTCTGCATTTATCCAAATTCCTTCTGCAGCTGTCTAAATCTTTCTGCAACTGTCCAAATCCTTCTGCATCTGTCCAAATCCTTGTGCAAATGTCCAATTCTTGTACTAGTCATGCCCAATTTCTTTTGCAACTGTCCAAATTCCTTCTGCAGCTCTCCACATCCTTCTGCATCTGTCCAAATCCTTGTGCAAATGTCCAATTCTTGTACTAGTCATGCCCAATTTCTTTTGCAATTGTCCAATTTCTTTTGCAACTGTCCAAATTCCTTCTGCAGCTCTCCACATCCTTCTGCATTTATCCAAATTCCTTCCGCAGCTGTCCAAATCCTTCAGCATCTGTCCAAATCCTTCTGCATCTGTCAAAATCATCCTGCAGCTGCCCAAATCCTTCTCCAACTGGCCAAAATCTTCTGCATCTTTCCAAATCCTACTGCAGCTGTCCAAATCTTTCTACAACGGTCCAAATCCTTCTGCAGCTGTCCAAATCCTACTGCTTCTGTCCAAATCCTTCTGCAGCTGACCAAATCCTACTGCCTCTGTCCAAATCCTTCTGCAGCTGTTCACATCATCCTGCAGCTGCCCAAATCCTTCTCCAGCTGGCCAAAACCTTCTGAATCTTTCCAAAACCTGCTGCAGCTGTCCAAATCCTTGTGCAAATGTACAATCCTTGTACTAGTGATGTCCAATTCCTTCTACAAGTGGCCAAAACCTTCTGCATCTTTCCAAATCCTGCTGCAGCTGTTCACATCATCCTGCAGCTGCTCAAGTCCTTCTGCAGCTGCCCAAAACCTTCTGCATCTTTCCAAATCCTGCTGCAACTGTCCAAATCCTTCTGCATCTGTCCAAATCCTTGTGCAAATGTCCAATTCTTGTACTAGTCATGCCCAATTTCTTTTGCAACTGTCCAAATTCCTTCTGCAGCTCTCCACATCCTTCGCCAGCTCTCCACATCCTTCTGCATTTATCCAAATTCCTTCTGCAGCTGTAAAAATCCTTGTCCATATCCTTCTGCAGCTGTCAAAATCCTTCTGCAACTATCCAATCTCTCTACCATGGGTTTCTATATAACTCATCTTGTAACTTCTAGAGGCCAACGAATGGCAAACGTCCATCAGACAAGAGACCAGCAGCGATGGTAGGACCAAAATTTGCGAGGCTACGGCGGGGGTGGAGGGTACGCAGAAGATCGAAGGCGGCCAGGTGGATTTCGCAGCCAAGACCGCCCAAATGTCCTCGACCTACCGAGACGCCAACACCAAGTCCTCCACGAACGTGTACAAAGCGTCCGAGGCGGCTGTGTTGAGGAGCGAGCCGCAGGAGAAGGTGTCCACCGAGACCACCACGTTGCCCGATGGTACTGTGGTGACGACTACTAGATATAGCACGTCCGCTGGGGCTAGCAGTAAGAGCAGTAGCAGTACTAAGGTGGTGCAAAGTAGCAGTAGTAGATATGAAGAGGATGTGGGGAAAGGAGGTAGAGCTGTTGAAGATATGCGGCAGGAGAATGTGAAGAGAGGCCAGGATAGGGTGATTTTGGTGGAGGAAAATGAGGGTAACAAAATGTCGCATATCATCAGAACTTCTACAGAAGAATCAGCTATTCGTGGTAGTGAAATAGCTGAAGAAACATCTAGTAAGAGGACTACAACAAGCCAAAAGAAAGAGGAGACTAAGAGTACTCAAAAACAAGATGCTTATGCTAAAAAAAGCCAATTTTCCAGCCAGAAAACCGAGGAAATTCGTCATCAAAAAGACGACAAGACAAACGAATTCCCTGCTCAAAAGAAAACAGAAACCCCTACCAGAACCAGGAGTCCCCAAAAAGACGATTCTTACAGTAAACAAATCGAATTTTCCAGCCAGAAAACCGAAGAATTTCGTCACCAAAAAAACGACACAACCACCAGGAAAACCCCAATAAGCGAATTCCCCGCTCAAAAGAAAGAAGACACCCCTACCAGAACCAGGAGTCCCCAAAAAGACGATTCTTACACTAAGCAAATCGAATTTTCCAGCCAGAAAATCGAAGAAATTCGTCACCAACAAGACGACACAACCACCACCAGGAAAACCCCAATAAGCGAATTCCCCGCCCAAAAGAAAGAAGAAACCCCCGCCAGAACCAGGAGCCCCCAAAAAGACGACACCACCTACAGATCAGATTATACCAGCAAGAAAATCAGCGTGGAAATGAGCCCGGCCCACGACAAATTCGCCCGCTCCCTGCGCACCGTCTCCCCCGACCGCATCACCAGGAAAACCAGCGAGGCCTCCCTGCCGGAGAAGTCCAGGCACTTCTCCAGGTTCACCAGCAACGAGACCATCACCATCTCCGCCGACGTCGACGAGGAGGCGGTGAAATCCAAGAGGAAGATCACCGACAGATCTCCCTCGTCGCCTCTGGAGGCGAGGAAGCCTTCTCCGACGAGCGAGGTGAGGAGAAGCGGGAGCTTCAGGAGCCCCTCGCCGACGAAGAGGCCATTCAAGCGGACCGATACCTACGAGGAGAGGTGCAGGGAGATCTTGGGCATCGCTCAAGAGAGGAAGAGCAGCTTGGAGAGGTCCTCGGGGAAGAGGAGCTCCTTCAGAAGGCAGAGGGAGGATGCGGATAGTTTCGTTGCTGGTGATAGAGGTAAGGGAATCACCGAGTATCCCTCGCAAAGGAGGTTTGGTTCGAAGGAAAACGTTGAAGATGATGTCCAAAGACGGGAAATTACTGAGTATCCTTCGCAGAAGCACCACGATACTAAGAAGAAGGTTAATACTACTTCCAGCAGGTGCTACGAGGACTCCAAGAGCGTTGTTAGAGAGGATAAATCGCAGAAGATAACGGAGTTTCCTTCGCAAAAACGTGTTTATTCGAAGGAGAAGGTGACAGTTGATGTTGTGGATGATGTTAAAATTGTTAATAAAGATGATAAATCGAAGAAAATTACTGAATTTCCTTCGCAAAGGAAAGTTTCTAAAGAAAGGGTGAACGTAACGACATTAGAATCGATTGAGAGTATCGATGAGAAGACGCAGAAAACAATCGATTTTTCTTCGCAAAAACGATTTTCTACTAAAGAAATAGATCATAGAGAAGATAGTAGAACTACAAGTGATGTACAGAGGAAGAAAATCACCGAATTTCCTTCACAAAAGCGTGTTTCTTCCGAAGATAACGTGACCACAACTACCGTAGAGTTTGTAGATGATGTTAAAACTGTTACTAAGGATGATAAATCGAGGAAAATAAGCGAATTTCCTTCGCAAAAGCGGTTTTCTTCGAAAGAAACTGTTACTACAGAAGATGTTAAAACTACAAGCGACGTTCATAAGGGGAAAATAACCGAATTTCCTTCACAAAAGCGGTTTTCTTCGAAAGAAATTCTCACCACAACTGCATCAGAAAATGTTGATGAAGATGCCGAAACTACTAGAGATGCTCAGAGACAGAAAATAACTGATTTTCCTTCGCAAAAACGTTTTCCGGCCAAAGAAAACGTAACTGTAACCACACATGAGGTTACAGGTAACTTACAACAACAGAAAGAAACTGAAATTTCGCAGCAAAAGAGATTTTCTTCGAAGGAAAATGTAACCACAACTGAGGATAAGGGTAGAATTGGTAAGGGAATAAGCGAATTTCCTTCACAAAAGCGGTTTTCTTCGAAAGAAATTCTCACCACAACTACATCAGAAACAGTTGATGAAGATGCTGAAACTACTAGAGATATTCAGAGACAGAAAATAAATGAATTTCCTTCGCAAAAACGTTTTCCGGACAAAGAAAACGTAACTGTAACTACAGGAGACTTGCAACAACAGAAAGTAGAGGAATTTTCCCAGCAAAAGAGATTTTCATCGAAGGAAAATGTTACTGCAAGTGAGGATAAGGGTAGAATTGGTAAGGGAATAAGCGAATTTCCTTCACAAAAGCGTTTCACGCCGAAAGAAAATGTAACTGTAACTACAGGAGACTTGCAACAACAGAAAGTAGAGGAATTTTCGCAGCAAAAGAGATTTTCCTCGAAGGGAAATGTAACCACAACCGAAGATAAGGGTAGAATTGGGAAGGGAATAAGCGAATTTCCTTCACAAAAGCGGTTTTCTTCGAAAGAAATTCTCACCACAACTACATCAGAAACAGTTGATGAAGATGCTGAAACTACTAGAGATGTTCAGAGACAGAAAATAACTGAATTTCCTTCGCAAAAACGTTTTCCGGACAAAGAAAACGTAACTGTAACTACAGGAGACTTGCAACAACAGAAAGTAGAGGAATTTTCCCAGCAAAAGAGATTTTCATCGAAGGAAAATGTTACTACAAGTGAGGATAAGGGTAGAATTTGTAAGGGAATAAGCGAATTTCCTTCACAAAAGCGTTTCACGCCGAAAGAAAATGTAACTGTAACTACAGGAGACTTGCAACAACAGAAAGTAGAGGAATTTTCGCAGCAAAAGAGATTTTCCTCGAAGGGAAATGTAACCACAACTGAGGATAAGGGTAGAATTGGTAAGGGAATAAGCGAATTTCCTTCACAAAAGCGGTTTTCTTCGAAAGAAATTCTCACCACAACTACATCAGAAACAGTTGATGAAGGTGCTGAAACTACTAGAGATATTCAGAGACAGAAAATAACTGAATTTCCTTCGCAAAAACGTTTTCCGGACAAAGAAAACGTAACTGTAACTACAGGAGACTTGCAACAACAGAAGATAGAGGAATTTTCCCAGCAGAAGAGATTTTCCTCGAAGGAAAATGTTACTACAAGTGAGGATAAGGGTAGAATTGGTAAGGGAATAAGCGAATTTCCTTCACAAAAGCGTTTCACGCCGAAAGAAAATGTAACTGTAACTACAGGAGACTTGCAACAACAGAAGATAGAGGAATTTTCCCAGCAGAAGAGATTTTCCTCGAAGGAAAATGTAACCAAAACCGAAGATAAGGGTAGAATTGGGAAGGGAATAAGTGAATTTCCTTCACAAAAGCGTTTCCCTTCCAAAGAAACTCCTGAAGAAACCATAAAAAAAACTAAAAAAGAACCGACACCTTCGAAACTTTCCGAGTCCCCATCGCAAAAACCCAAAAACGCAAAACCTAAACCTGCAACGAAACGACCAGAAATAACGGAGTTTCCCTCCCAAAAACGACCCCAATCCAAGGAAACTCCCAAACCCCAAACCAACGAAACTACCACCAACAGAACCAGAACCACCAACAAATTTATAACAACAGAAAAAGGTCAATTTCCCGACCAGAAACCCACCAAAAAACCCACCACCACCACCGAAGAATTCATAAGAAAAGAACAACAATCAACCAACGAACCCCCGCCAAAAGAACCACAACTCACCACAACATACGAACCAATAAACTACTCTGGAAGAACCCCCGTAGAAGAACCCATCTGCATCAAAAGAATAATCAACACCTCATGCCCCGAAGACGAGCACCACCAGCACCACAAGAAACCCTCCAAACCGGACCAAATCATCGTGGACCTCAAACGCTCGAAATCCTCCAGGGAACCCACCCCTAACGGCGTCTACCCCGTACCCTCCTCATCAGCCCCAGACCACCAGCTGCCCAGACTCCCCGACGAAATCGTAGAACCCGACGACGATGGCATCAGAACTACCAAGTTATCCGAGGTGCCTCTTATCGAGTACGACGATAGCGATCAGATCACCGAGATCGTTGATCACCAGGTGATCACCAAGCGCGACAAAGTCGACAAAACCGACGAAAGTTTGTTCAGCTTGAACAAGAAAATCGACCTCTTCTCCAACCCCGAGCGCAAGCAGCCCGCCCAGAAGGTCCACAGGGATGTCACCAACGACCAGAAGGTTCACCAGAAGGTGGTTAAATTAGGGGTAGAAGTACCAGATCGTCCGAAGAGCCCGCGGTGCAGGTTCAACAGGGACCAGGAGAAGCCGGTTTCTCTGGAGAATTTGTACGATACCACCCCGAAAACCGGAAAGAAAACCATCCTGAGCACGGCCGGTAGGTTGAGGAGCACCGAGAGCATCAAAAGAGCTAGAGAACTCTTCGAAAACATGTCCAAAGAACGTACCGCAGACGTCAAAGCGACCAGAAGATCGAGTTGTACGAACGATAGGGAAAGGTCCAGATCCAGCTCACCTAAAAAAGTTGAAGATGCCACTCTGGATAAACAGCACAAGCATATAACAAGTAAACCAAGTCCACGTTCTCATCCAGACACTGTCAAAGATGGTGGAACTCCGCATTATATGCTACCTTTGCACAAACATAAGCATACACCAAGTGAATCAGATTCTCTTGAGCAAGATCATCATGACACTGTCAAAGATAATGAAACTCCACATTATATGCTACCTCTGGAAAAACACAAGCATACGCCTAATGAGCCAGAGTCTCATCTACGTTTTCATCATGATGCTCTTAAGGATAATGAGACTCCTCATTATATGCTCCCTCTGGACAAACAGCATAAACATACTCCAATAACTGATTTAGATTGTTGTCAACAAGTTCATCATGACACTATCAAAGATAATGAAACTCCACATTATATGCTGCCTCTGGAGAAACATAAACATACTCCAAATGAGCCACATTCTCATCTACGTTTTCATCACGATGCTCCTAAAGATAATGAAACTCCTCATTATATGCTCCCTCTGGACAAACAGCATAAACATACTCCAGTAACTGATTTAGATTCTTGTCAACATCTTCATCATGACACTATCAAAGATAATGAAACTCCTCATTATATGCTACCTCTGGAAAAACACAAGCATACGCCTAATGAGCCAGAGTCTCATCTACGTTTTCATCACGATGCTCCTAAAGATAATGAAAATCCTCATTATATGCTCCCTCTGGACAAACAGCATAAACATACTCCAATAACTGATTTAGATTGTTGTCAACAAGTTCATCATGACACTATCAAAGATAATGAAACTCCACATTATATGCTGCCTCTGGAAAAACATAAACACACACCAAATGAGCCACATTCTCATCTACGTTTTCATCACGATGCTCCTAAAGATAATGAAACACCACATTATATGCTCCCTCTGGATAAACACCAGCATACTCCAATAACAACTGTAGATTGTTGTCAACACCTTCATCATGATACTATCAAAGATAACGAAACTCCCCATTATATGCTGCCTCTGGATAAACGCCACAAGCATGACGTAGCTCCTCATCAGCATATCCCCCACAAAGATCACGAAGCTAACAAAGAAAACGAAACTCCGCATTATATGCGGCCTTTGGACAGGAGTGCTCATCATCAGAGCGAATCGAAATCGAGCAAGTTCGGAGTAACTCTCAGGAAAACTGCGCCGAAGAGTGCCAATTTGGCCAGTCCTGATGTTAGAATTTCGCTGCAAAATAGATTCGGTAATCTGGAAACTCTGGCGCAAGAGGTCATCGAGGAGATATACGAAATTGAAGTTCTGGAACAATTGGTAAGGAGTGATATAAAAGTTATTTGCGGTTTTTAGAGTGCTGTGTAAACGTATTTTATTGTGTCAAATTCGCTCTAAACCCACGTTTACACGGTAATATTAACCGGAATGTTCGAGTTGTTTCCCGTATTCGAGCAGGTAAATACTTAAGGTCGAGTTGTTTCCCGAGGGTGTCCGAGTTGTTTCCAGTATGGCAATTAATTTCCGATTAATCTTTCTTCGTTGAAAAACCCTAAATATTTATTAAAACTAAGCAACTTTTAATTTTTATTATTTCAAACTTTTTTAAATTTCAGATATTTTTTGTAGTACCTATAAAATTTCCTTTTACATACATATATAGTATGTACAATTTATTTAATATGATAAAAAGCAAATACTATTACGCAGCAGGGTAGGGTAGGGTAGGGGGGGAGGGGTTGTGTAGCTTAAATTCTCCAATATTAAAGAAGCGATTACCTTATTCTAAAACCTTGCGTTCTAAGAAGGCTCGTAATGAAATTTTTATTTTTTCTCTGGCCAAATAAGGCCGCAATTAATTTTTAAAGTTTGAAAAACGTCACACAATCGTCATACACTCTGCTCCAATCAAAGTGAGAGTTGCAAAGAGAAGTCACATTTAGCAAGTTTGCCACGTTTCCTATTACTCTTCTTTACTCCTGCAAAATGTGCGTTTTTTGTATATTTATTGCAATAAACATTTTCTGATTTATCCATTTCTTCCATTACCTAATGGATAATTCGATATATTAATATAGAAATAACATCTTCATCTGTATAAATTGTAACCGATTTTCGTGTTAAAAACACGAATAATGGTCCTGAAAAATTTATTTGGCAACATTCTTGTCAACTTCAATATTATCAGTAAAGTGTTTTGTGCCGAACTGCAATTCGTGTAATTTGTTTTGTGCATTTTTCAGAAAAATCTGTCAAATGACAGTTTGATTTTTGTTCGTTTGTGTATTCTTTGTTACTGCGTTCGAAAATTCATACTATTTACTATACAACAAGACGTGAGTAGTTTATGATTGGTTGATAAGATATGAGTCAAAACCCGAAATTTTTAAATTTCAAAGGACTATATCTTTTTAATTATAACACATTTTGAGCAACTGAAAACGGTTTTGAGTTCTAATAAATCATTTCTAATCGTATCTTTTGCCGAAATCCGCATATCTCACATCGTGGTCTTCTCCATTATACCTTGAAATACGATCATTAAAATGCGATTTAAAATTTTCAATAGGTGTTAGGAGTAATAAAAACATCCTACTCTATCTGTTAGGTATAAGGGTAAAAATTCTCATTTAACAATTAATCAAAAACAGCTCCAATTGAAAATGTCGCGAACCCGAAACATTCTTAAGTTCACGGAAGGAACAGTGCCTAATCCTCCTTATCAGGTTATTAGACCCTTATAAGCTACAAATAACCGTTAACAATAAACTGGAAACAACTCGGACACGACCTTTTTTCATACAGGTAAGATTTTTGAAAATTGGGAAACAACTCGACCCCGTCCATATTAACACTACGATTTTAATGTAATTTGATTTGCAGCTGCAAATAATCTACAATTACGAAGTACGCAAGGTGATCAGAACGCAAATTCGCCTGGTGAGGAAACTAATAACCGAGAATCGCCTGGAGATTTACATAGAAGAGAAAAGGCGATCGCGAAGCGACAAAACAACGATTAAAAAAGAAGATAAAACGAACAAAACGGTGACTTATGTGAGAAAAACCAGCCCGGAGCGAGTCGCCAGCCCTGCGAGGAATGTAGCGAAGAAAACTAAGGAAACCGAAGTGAAGAGGAGCAAGGATTGGCAAAGGAATGCGACTAAAGAGGAGAGAATGGTGATAAAAACCAGCGAGAAACAGGAGTATAAGAAAGCGAGTCGTCAAGTTGGCACTGATTCGATCACGTCTAGCTATGGAGTGGGCCCTACAGATAAAAATGGCGCTCCTTTGTTCGGCTTAAAGGCTTTGAGAAGCCAACGAGACGATATTACCACTACTAAAGGTTCGTACATTATAAGTTTCTACCGCCATTTTAGCTACTTTTTAAAAAAGAAACAATTTTTAGCAAGAGATGTTGCCTACACGTCAGGTGTAACAAGCTTTTCTAAATAAGTCTCGTAACTTCAACCGATGATTCTTTGTCTTATGACTAGCAAAAAAGTTTAATACAACATAGGTCCTAAATCAAAAAAAAAATTTAAATTGGAAAAAAATTATTATTTTTTTGTTTAAATTAATGTTGAAATGCAATTAGACGATTAAAAAAATAAAATAAAATAGTACATGAATTTTGCGGAGTATCCGAGTTCTCTCCCGTATTCGAGCAGGTAAATTCTTATGGGTTTCCCGAGGGTGTCCGAGTTCTCTCCGGTACGGCAGGTAGCATTTAATTTCCGATTAATCCTTCTTCGTTGAAACCCTAAATACTTATTAAAAGTAACCAACTTTTAATTTTAATTATTTCAAACTTTTTTAAATTTGAGATATTTTTTGTAGTTATAGCTTCACTTTATGTAATTACCTACCTATACCTACATTTTAAATATTATAATTTAAATAAAACTAAAATTTCCTTTTACATGATATACAATTTATTTAATATAAAACACAAATACTATCTAAGTATTACTCTATAAAAATAGATTAAGGGTTTCTAGGAAGGACCGATGGGAATATTTATAATTTCAAATTTCTCTGGCAAATTTCGATTATGTATTTTCATTTCGTAGTACAATTTAATGAGGATTTTATGATTAGGGGAAATTTTTTGACTTCTGTCTTTTTTTCTCTATTTCAATATAGGGAAAATCCCATCCCTTCCAGTATACTTTAGAAAATTAGGTGTACTTTCCATAATAACAAATTTCGATATTGTAAAATACAAAGGTACTTTACTCTTGAGCAAAATTCACATTTTTTGACATACCTCGTATAAGATTGATAAAATTTGATTTTTGATGGTTGCATCTTGGGTTTTAGATCATGCAGAACTTTTTGTGAAGAATAACTTTGTTCCGTAAAATTAATAATAAAGTTTCCCATAAGTTCACGGAAGGAACAGTAATCCTCCTTATCAGGCAATTAGCCCCTTATAAGCTACAACTACCCGTTAACAATAGACGGGGGAGAACTCGGACACGACCTTTTTTCGTGCAGGTAAGATTTTGAAAATTGGGAGAGAACTCGAACCCGTCCGAATTTTGTATTTTGAAGTGGTATCTTTATGCTCACATATATAAACATTAAAGTTAATTTTTTCGAAAACGGTAGGTTTTAGGACCTATGTTGTAATAAACTTTTTTGCAAGTCATAAGACATAGAATCATCGGTTGAAGTTACGAGACTTATTTAGATTCCACCTTGAATACAGGGTGATTCATTAACAATGGGAAATCCGAAAACTGGAGATACTACACGTCAAATGGTGACTATTGGCACCAAAACATGCCTTATCCGAGTGTTTATACTTTCGGAAATACAGGGTGTTGAAAGTTTAAATCTTAAATCGTTTTTTTTGCCATTACTCTGAAATTATCTAAGATAGGAAATTGAAAATTTGTGTAGTTATTGTTTTTTAGGTGACGAATAAGATGCGTATTATATTTTGAAAGTTGCTCAAAGAGGGCGCCAGTTACACCCGTTTCACAGACATTTACAGTTAATAAATCTTTATCCTGTATGTCTGACATGAAATTTGATCCAAAAACTGAAAGATCAATTATTTTTACATTAATTATATTTCTATCAGTTTTCGAGAAAAGTCGATTGAACGATCATTATGTTTTGATAAACGAAAAATTAAAAGCGAAAGAAATTCAAGGCCATAAAAATTTTCTTGTACAAAAATACAACCAGATCTCTCTCTCATTTCATTATTTGAAAACTCCTTGTGAAGCCGCATGTTCAAAATTTTATCATAAAAAAAATGTTAATAACGATTGGCTAATTGTCAATACAAGTAAAACTAAACAAAATAATTATTCATTTGACATATTTACCGGTTTCTATGGCGAAGAAAACTATTTTCTTTTAAAAGGCAGAGCCTATTTGATTTGTTTCGCTTTTAATTTTTCGTTTATCAAAACATAGTGATCGTTCCATCGATTTTTCTCGAAAACGGAAGGAAATATCAAAATGAAACAAGAATACATAATTAATGTAAAAATAATTGATCTTTCAGTTTTTGGATCAAATTTCATGTCTGACATACAGGATAAAGATTTATTAACTGTAAATGTCTGTGAAACGGGTGTAACTGGCGCCCTCTATGAGCAACGCTCAAAATATAATACGCATCTTATTCGTCACCTAAAAAACAATAACTACCCAAATTTTCAAGTTCCTATCTTAGATAATTTCAGAATAATGGCAAAAAAACGATTTAAAATTTTAACTTTCAACACCCTGTATTTCCGAAAGTATAAACATTCGGATAAGACATGTTGGTGCCAATAGTCACCATTTGACGTGTAGTATCTCCAGTTTTCAGATTTCCCATTGTTAATGAATCACCCTGTATAGATATATTTAAATCTCTGGAATCTCAAAAAAATTTAAATTTATACGGTCGTACGATCATTTTTGGCACTCTTGACAGAAGACAGAACTCAAGAAAATATGCACTGGCGCAAAACTCGTGTAGTTTTTATGTAAAACTAGAACCGCGCCAGTGCTGCACTACTCACTAGTTTTGTCAATGGAAAACGCTATAAAAAAATATATTTTTGTGTAATTAGTGTTGCATACAAATCAGGCCCCATTTTAGTTCAAGGTACTGTCGTCCGCGGCGAGTACTATTCTGAGAACGGCCAGGAACCTGTAGGACAGATAACCGTAACCGAGTACTCAAACGATCCCAAGGACCTCGGTGCTGATACACCCTCCACCAGGAACGATTTCCTCACCAGCGTCACCACTACTCAGAAATTCGGCTACGAAGACGCGCCGTCGTTGAAAAGCCTCAGCAAACAGAGCAGGAAACCGGTAAGGGCGAATATTGCGAGTTCTATAGGATCGTTCTGAACGGTTCTAAGATAGTTAACAATTATTCGGGTTTGCTCAGATGCTCTAGGGTTACTCAGAATGGTTTTAGAACGGTTCTAAGATAGTTAAGGATGAGCCGGGATTGTTCTGAATGATTCTAGAACGGTTAGGAGTGCTGAGACATAGTCCAGGATTATTCAGAACGGTTCTAAGATAGTTAACGATTATCCGTGTTTGTTCAGATGCTCTAGGATTACTCAGAAGGGGTTTAGAACGGTTCTAAGATAGTTAACGATTATCCGTGTTTGTTCAGATGCTCTAGGATTACTCAGAATGGTTTTAGAACGGTTCTAAGATAGTTAAGGATGAGCCGGGATTGTTCTGAATGATTCTAGAACGGTTAGGAGTGCTGAGACATAGTCCAGGATCGTTCTGAACGGTTCTAAGATAGTTAACAATTATTCGGGTTTGCTCAGATGCTCTAGGGTTACTCAGAATGGTTTTAGAACGGTTCTAAGATAGTTAAGGATGAGCCGGGATTGTTCTGAATGATTCTAGAACGGTTAGGAGTGCTGAGACATAGTCCAGGATTATTCAGAACGGTTCTAAGATAGTTAACAATTATCCGTGTTTGTTCAGATGCTCTAGGATTACTCAGAAGGGGTTTAGAACGGTTCTAAGATAGTTAAGGATGAGCCGGGATTGTTCTGAATGATTCTAGAACGGTTAGGAGTGCTGAGACATAGTCCAGGATTATTCAGAACGGTTCTAAGATAGTTAACGATTATCCGTGTTTGTTCAGATGCTCTAGGATTACTCAGAAGGGGTTTAGAACGGTTCTAAGATAGTTAACGATTATCCGTGTTTGTTCAGATGCTCTAGGATTACTCAGAATGGTTTTAGAACGGTTCTAAGATAGTTAAGGATGAGCCGGGATTGTTCTGAATGATTCTAGAACGGTTAGGAGTGCTGAGACATAGTCCAGGATTATTCAGAACGGTTCTAAGATAGTTAACGATTATCCGTGTTTGTTCAGATGCTCTAGGATTACTCAGAAGGGGTTTAGAACGGTTCTAAGATAGTTAACGATTATCCGTGTTTGTTCAGATGCTCTAGGATTACTCAGAAGGGGTTTAGAACGGTTCTAAGATAGTTAACGATTATCCGTGTTTGTTCAGATGCTCTAGGATTACTCAGAATGGTTTTAGAACGGTTCTAAGATAGTTAAGGATGAGCCGGGATTGTTCTGAATGATTCTAGAACGGTTAGGAGTGCTGAGACATAGTCCAGGATTATTCAGAACGGTTCTAAGATAGTTAACGATTATCCGTGTTTGTTCAGATGCTCTAGGATTACTCAGAATGGTTTTAGAACGGTTCTAAGATAGTTAAGGATGAGCCGGGATTGTTCTGAATGATTCTAGAACGGTTAGGAGTGCTGAGACATAGTCCAGGATTATTCAGAACGGTTCTAAGATAGTTAACGATTATCCGTGTTTGTTCAGATGCTCTAGGATTACTCAGAAGGGGTTTAGAACGGTTCTAAGATAGTTAACGATTATCCGTGTTTGTTCAGATGCTCTAGGATTACTCAGAATGGTTTTAGAACGGTTCTAAGATAGTTAAGGATGAGCCGGGATTGTTCTGAATGATTCTAGAACGGTTAGGAGTGCTGAGACATAGTCCAGGATTATTCAGAACGGTTCTAAGATAGTTAACGATTATCCGTGTTTGTTCAGATGCTCTAGGATTACTCAGAAGGGGTTTAGAACGGTTCTAAGATAGTTAACGATTATCCGTGTTTGTTCAGATGCTCTAGGATTACTCAGAATGGTTTTAGAACGGTTCTAAGATAGTTAAGGATGAGCCGGGATTGTTCTGAATGATTCTAGAACGGTTAGGAGTGCTGAGACATAGTCCAGGATTATTCAGAACGGTTCTAAGATAGTTAACGATTATCCGTGTTTGTTCAGATGCTCTAGGATTACTCAGAAGGGGTTTAGAACGGTTCTAAGATAGTTAACGATTATCCGTGTTTGTTCAGATGCTCTAGGATTACTCAGAATGGTTTTAGAACGGTTCTAAGATAGTTAAGGATGAGCCGGGATTGTTCTGAATGATTCTAGAACGGTTAGGAGTGCTGAGACATAGTCCAGGATTATTCAGAACGGTTCTAAGATAGTTAACGATTATCCGTGTTTGTTCAGATGCTCTAGGATTACTCAGAAGGGGTTTAGAACGGTTCTAAGATAGTTAACGATTATCCGTGTTTGTTCAGATGCTCTAGGATTACTCAGAATGGTTTTAGAACGGTTCTAAGATAGTTAAGGATGAGCCGGGATTGTTCTGAATGATTCTAGAACGGTTAGGAGTGCTGAGACATAGTCCAGGATCGTTCTGAACGGTTCTAAGATAGTTAACAATTATTCGGGTTTGCTCAGATGCTCTAGGGTTACTCAGAATGGTTTTAGAACGGTTCTAAGATAGTTAAGGATGAGCCGGGATTGTTCTGAATGATTCTAGAACGGTTAGGAGTGCTGAGACATAGTCCAGGATTATTCAGAACGGTTCTAAGATAGTTAACAATTATCCGTGTTTGTTCAGATGCTCTAGGATTACTCAGAAGGGGTTTAGAACGGTTCTAAGATAGTTAAGGATGAGCCGGGATTGTTCTGAATGATTCTAGAACGGTTAGGAGTGCTGAGACATAGTCCAGGATTATTCAGAACGGTTCTAAGATAGTTAACGATTATCCGTGTTTGTTCAGATGCTCTAGGATTACTCAGAAGGGGTTTAGAACGGTTCTAAGATAGTTAACGATTATCCGTGTTTGTTCAGATGCTCTAGGATTACTCAGAATGGTTTTAGAACGGTTCTAAGATAGTTAAGGATGAGCCGGGATTGTTCTGAATGATTCTAGAACGGTTAGGAGTGCTGAGACATAGTCCAGGATTATTCAGAACGGTTCTAAGATAGTTAACGATTATCCGTGTTTGTTCAGATGCTCTAGGATTACTCAGAAGGGGTTTAGAACGGTTCTAAGATAGTTAACGATTATCCGTGTTTGTTCAGATGCTCTAGGATTACTCAGAAGGGGTTTAGAACGGTTCTAAGATAGTTAACGATTATCCGTGTTTGTTCAGATGCTCTAGGATTACTCAGAATGGTTTTAGAACGGTTCTAAGATAGTTAAGGATGAGCCGGGATTGTTCTGAATGATTCTAGAACGGTTAGGAGTGCTGAGACATAGTCCAGGATCGTTCTGAACGGTTCTAAGATAGTTAACAATTATTCGGGTTTGCTCAGATGCTCTAGGGTTACTCAGAATGGTTTTAGAACGGTTCTAAGATAGTTAAGGATGAGCCGGGATTGTTCTGAATGATTCTAGAACGGTTAGGAGTGCTGAGACATAGTCCAGGATCGTTCTGAACGGTTCTAAGATAGTTAACAATTATTCGGGTTTGCTCAGATGCTCTAGGGTTACTCAGAATGGTTTTAGAACGGTTCTAAGATAGTTAAGGATGAGCCGGGATTGTTCTGAATGATTCTAGAACGGTTAGGAGTGCTGAGACATAGTCCAGGATTATTCAGAACGGTTCTAAGATAGTTAACGATTATCCGTGTTTGTTCAGATGCTCTAGGATTACTCAGAAGGGGTTTAGAACGGTTCTAAGATAGTTAACGATTATCCGTGTTTGTTCAGATGCTCTAGGATTACTCAGAATGGTTTTAGAACGGTTCTAAGATAGTTAAGGATGGTCGGGGATGGTTCTGAATGATTTTAGAACGGTTAGGAGTGCTCAAAGGATACTTCGGGATTATTCAGAACGGTTCTAGAACTAGTGGTAATAAGTTGGTAAATAATTGTTTGTATTTCCAGTACGGTCAGGTGGAAAGTGCCGATAAAACATTGTTGAAGGAGAGGAGGAACTCCGTGAAGGCCATTTCTCAGAAATTCATTGATTCAGCAGGTAAAAATTGTCTCATAAAAATAATTTTTGTAGCGTATAATAAACATTTTTTTGCGTAGTCGAATCCCTGAAAAGTGAAAGGCAATCGCCCTATCCGAAGGCGGGATTAATTTTGCGCACGTCCAGCTTCAAGGATTCGAAATTCGACGCGACCAAAAGCGACGCAACCGGTAAAAACGAGAAAAATCTCCCCCCTTTTTTCGTTTCTTAAACAAAAATCCTATTGCAGATGTCGCCACCAGCACCAAAACGAGCACCAGCGGCTCGTTCCTGTCCAACAAGACCGCCGTTTCCGGCGTACAGGACGTCATTTCCAGGATGAAAACGGACGAACATCGATCAGGTATATCAAAAACAGTATCAAAAGTATTGTAAACGACTCTTACCTAACGTCAATATCATATCATACAGGTGACAGCATCGAAGATGCCGAAGCTAGGAACCTGCTGAACAGATTCTTGGGATCCCAAGTACTGTTATCCGGAATGGAGAGCATGAGTACCAACTTAAAAACGTCACCGAGCGGTGTTGTCACCAGGAAAACCGTGAAAATCACCAAATCCACTAAGGTGAGTTTAACAACGGCAACACTGCCTATTTGTGACGTAGTAAATCTATGGTGACGTGCATCAAATTTTTTTTGCCTACACTATAGGGTGTCACGTAGAGGGCCCATTATACAGTATATGGAAAAGTAGTGGTACTTAAAATTTGAAAATTTGTATACAAGTATTTGTCGATACGCTTGATTCAATGAAAATATTTTCAACTATTTCTAACTTCTTGTTAAACCGGAAGTAGATTGTAAGTTTCTTATTTTAAATGGAACACCCTGTATATTTTTGCATTTTTTGATTCTACTCGATGAGCTGATTACGAAAAGGTGTCACACTTGGTATTTTGGTCTTTTAATAAAGGCTATACAGCCACTCAAAAATCATAAAATTTTGATTGTAGGTGGCTCTGAAGGCCAAACAGTTGAAAATCGAGAAAAACTGCTTACATGTTCCTATCCTAACTTTTCAAGTACTATCTATTGACATGATATAAAATCTATATAGGGTGATCAAAAATTTCGAAATTTTCATCAAAATTTTTTTTTTTTCATTAGAGAGTACTTGAAAAGTTAGAATAGGACCATGTAATCAAAATGTTGTGATTTTTGAGTGTCTGTATAACCTTTATTAAAAGACCAAAATACCAAGTGTGACACCTTTTTGTAATCAGCTCATAGAGTAGAATCTAAAATTGCAAAAATATACAGGGTGATCCATTTAAAATAAGAAAGTTACAGTCTACTTCCGGTTTAACAGGAAGTAAGAAATAGTTGAAAATATTTTCATTGAATCAAGCGTATCGACAAATACTTGTATACAAATTTTCAAATTTTAATTACTACTACTTTTCCATACAGGGTGTATTGTAAGTTGATACTTCTTTTTCAACTGTATATGAATCTTTTAATTCTAAGCAACTTTTTCAAATAAACTTTTTGAATATTCTGAAAAACAAAGATAAATTTTTTTAAAAATTTTTAGCTTTTTTTTGAGTTTCAAATATTTCCCAATACGTACCTGCTTCATTAAATATGATTTATTTTTTTATTTTTCGGCATTTATTTGACAGGTGACTGCCATAAATAAATTCTTATTTAATAAAGCAGGTACGTATTGGAAAATATTCGAAATTTTAAAATTTTCAATCTTCTTTGTTATTCATAATATTCAAAAAGTTTATTTGAAAAAGTTGCTTAGAATTAAAAGATTCATATACAGTTGAAAAAGAAGTATCAACTTACAATGCACCCTGTATACTTCTAATGGGCCCTCTACGTGACACACCCTGCATACTTTCTCATGTAAGCGGATTTAAAATTAGTGTGTAAACGTTGTCCAAATTGGAGCGTTTACACTAAAACTACGTTTACACGAGACTATTAACTCTTATTTTGGAGTTAACAGATGACTGAAAAAATGCGTTAAAGCGAGTAAATTTTTCAAATGAAAGTTGTTTTTTTTGTGATTTGCATGTTAAAAGTGAGGCGTATGTCGATTTGTTCAACTCTATATTTGGTAAAAATAAACGAATTCGAGCGAGTTCTATTCGCAAGGTTGCATTCGCCAGTTCGGAACAAAAACCGTAAAACGAAAGTCGGCTAATTTTGGACGCCGTGACGTCAATTTTAGACGCCCGATTTTCTCGAGTCAATGCGGCCAGTGGCTGTGCCTCTGCGTTCCCGATTATATCCCGTGAACTCGCGCTCGTTTCATATACTACTGAGTTTTTTTTTTCTCGTCTTTTATTTTATTATTATTGTTGTTATTTTCGCTGTTGTGGCAATCCAGCGGGAAGTTTCGTACGGGGTAAGATTGGGGTTATTTTTTTTTTTGTATTTTATGCAGTTTTTGTGGTAGTTTATAAGCGGGTTTTTTGAGATGAAATCGGGATAGTTAGGCTTTTTTTTCGATTTTCTTTAAATATTACAAGGTCATGTGTATTTTAAATATGCGCAGAGCAAAAATAAATCATTGATGCTTCTGTACTTTTATGGTTATTCTTTGTTAAATTTTACAAATTTATTATTAACGCATGGCAATCTAGAAACTCCTTATACGGATTACTTCCATTATATACTATTTAATATTTTATAGAAATATACTGAAGAATAAAAAAAATTGTAATAAATCACGTTAAGTTACTTAGAAAATCGAATTTTCTAAATTTAACCGGGCTTTGTTTATTTTACTAACGTCGCAAAATCGCGGTAAAATTTTCCGGTTGTAATGTAGAGGAAAAACTACGCGATTTACGAAATTTCCACCGGCCCATAATAAATCGGGTATTAGTTTGGTTTAGTGTACGAATTTACGGATTTAAATTTAGAAGGAACATTGAAACACGTTGTTCCGCATACTTCAGACGCATCTATAAAAGTTCAAACACAGTTCGCATTCGTAATTTTCGTATGTGTGCTGTTATTGACCCCAGGTTTATTATATACAGACAAAAAAAATCGCAATTAGTCTAATTTAATGCTATTTTTAAATTACCATAAACTAGTAGATTTTCTGGGAAAATACTTGTTTATTTTGCATTATTTGTAATTTATTACACGATTATTTTCTATAGGACGGCGACAAGACAGAAACCAAGTCTTTCGTTTTCAAAGGTCCCATCACTGAAGAGGAATTGGAGAATATCTGGGATCAAAAAACCTTAAGGCTTTTAGTAAGTTTCATTCATTGTTTAAATCTCTTACATATGTATTTACGTATTAAACTTACTAACACCCTGTACATTTGTTTTATTTCAGCTGGAACAAAGTACTGATTACGAAGAACGCCGCATCATAAGGAACAGATTGAGGAGAGTCATGGCGGAACAGGAAGGTAAAATATTCAAATTTTCCATTAATATCATTGTCACAATTGTCATAACTGTCACCAGTGTCAAATTACAACAATGGAGAAGACCACGATGTGAGACATGTGGATTTCGGCAAAAGATACGATTAGAAATGATTTATTAGAGCTCAAAACCGTTTTCAGTTGCTCAAAATGTGTTTTAATTAAAAAGATATAGCCCTTCTAAATTTAAAAATTTCGGGTTTTGACTCATACCTTATCAACCAACCATAAACCACTCACGTCTTGTTTACCCCGTTTAAGTATAGATCCAGTGATCGAATCTAGTGATCGAATCCAGTGATCGGATTGACTCGAGTTTCGACTCGTGTTTTTCCTTACACACTAGTACACAGGATTGAACGATTGACTGTTCAAATAGAGTTGAAGTGACAGCTGACAACTAATCATTAATTTTTGTTTGTGGTGGTTTGTGGTATTTCTGGTTTCTGGCAAAAGACAAAAAAACCTCAAATACCACCAAATACTACTAAATATGTATTAACTAAACTAAATAGAAAATAGAACGCAATAAATCTCATGCCAGTTGTCAACTTAACTACTCAATCCGCGTTTATGAGACCTCATTTCGACTCGAGCCAGTCTAGTATAGTCGACTCGAGTCGAGTGAACCCGGTTTTAACTCGATCCATGTTTACAGGAAAGTCCGATCGAATCGATTTGGGATCCAAGTGGGATCTAAACCGGCTTCAATCCATACTTAAACGGGGTAGTTGTATAGTAAATAGTATGAATTTTCGGACGCAGTAACAAAGAATGCACAAACGAACAAAAATCAAACTGTCATTTGTCAGATTTTTCTGAAAAATGCACAAAACAAATTACACGAATTACAGTTCGGCACAAAACACTTTACTAATAATATTGAAGTTGACAAGAATGTTGTCAAATAAATTTTTCAGGGCCATTATTTGCGTTTTTAACACGAAAATCGGTTACAATTTATACATATGAAGATGTTATTTCTATATTAATATATCGAATTATCCATTAGGTAATGGAAGAAATGGATAAATCAGAAAATGTTTATTGCAATAAATATACAAAAAACGCTCATTTTGCTGAGTAAAGATTAAGAGTAATAGGAAACGTGGCAAACTTGCTAAATGTGACTTCTCTTTGCAACTCTCACTTTGATTGGAGCAGAGTGTATGACGATTGTGTGACGTTTTTCAAACTTTAAAAATTGATTGCGGCCTTATTTGGCCACAGAAAAAAATAAAAATTTCATTACGCGCCTTCTTCTTTTTTCTCTACACACGGTTTTGAAAAAAAAAAAAAAAGATGTGGTCTTCTCCATTTCTTATTTCATGCAGTAAAACCCGTTTTAAGCATACCGTGTAAACGTATATTTTTATGTCAAATCTCCACAAAACCTACGTTTACACAAGACTATAAAATCCGCAAAATTGACATTTTTAATACAAAAAAACAACTCTAAAATGTTTATCGTTTTGCAGCCTGCGCCGAGCTGGTGCAACAGGCGAGCGAGCAGCCGTCGGCGCCGCGCCCATCCACCGAAGGTGAGTCCCTCCTGCTGCCGCTCCTGCACGGCTTGCTGCAGGACAAAGACCGCGACGCGGACCGGCGCGCCGGCCTCGTCGCCGAGGTGCAGACGGCCCTCGGCAAGCTGTCGAAGAGCCTCTGCGAGGACGAGGCGGACATGCCGGCGGACAAACGGGACTCGCTGTTGCGCCTGTGCGACAAGCTGCAGGCCGGTCTGTCCGCCGCCGTGCCCGCTCGCTGCGCCCCCAACGACACTGAAGTCGGCCGGATAACCGCCAAGAAAAAGACCAGGCAAAGCAGGCATACGGTGGGAGTGAGTAGCGAGGAATTGGCCGATGCCAGGAAGCTTATCGAGGAGATATCGGGTTGTAGATTGGTGGAGAACGCCAAACCGAAACCGTTTAATTCCGAGTTACAAGTGCGCCAGGTGAACGAACAAAAATCTCCTTCCATCGAGCCGGTCGTGGAGGATCAAGTAACCCAATTATCGGTTAATCCGATTTACACCAAACCCGAGGTAAATCGATTCAATTCGCAGCTAAAGAAGCAGAAAATGAAGCGAGCCAACACCATAGATATCCCCAAACCCTTCCAGCAGCACCAGCTCTACGACGAATCTGAGTATTCTGACGACGAGCGGTTGCGTAGCCAGAACTACTACGCTTTACGGGGCCCTGTACGCGTCGGGGATCCGGTCACCAAGCACGCGGTGCCGGAGTTTCGACCGAAAACGGTATCGGATCAGAAATTCCTCGCTTTTCTGAACAAAAACGCCGATCGAGCCGAGCGCGACAACCGCGCCAGGAGCTCCATTTGGACCGAGCAGAACAACCGGGGCTCCATATGGGGCAGCCGCTTCGGCAACATCAAGAACAAATTCGAAATCGAGCCGAAGCCGCCTTCCAGAATCGAGCTTATAAACAGCAAATTCGACGAAACTAACGCGTTTACCGGCAAACTGACGATAAAACCGGACAGGCCGATGCCGGTGAACCAATTCTCGCACGCGCCCCAGTCGGCCTTCAAGCCCATAGCGCCGTCGAAGCGCGTCGAGACGCCCGACGGCGAGCTCATCAAAACCGAAATCAAAGAGGCCGATAAATCGCTGTTCCTCTACAGCCCCAAGCCGCTCGACGACGCCCCCGCCGCCTCCGGCAAGCCCTGGTTAACTCCGAGTCATGCGGAAAGCGGGGGCGGGCGGGTGCTCAGCATGGCCGCCAAGAAATTCGAGCCGCAGCAGCGCCACCAGGACCTCCACAAAATCGTAAAACCGAGGAAACTCAGCAAGGAATTTACTGAGCCATTTGACAGGCAACCGGAGTATACCAGCCGCACCACCGTGGTGTATCAGTTGCCTCAAATCCCAGGCTACCAATCGCCTGTTGTCAAGCAACAAGTTGCTCCTACTGTTAAGAGGCAACCTGCGGAACCTATACCTGCTTTTAGGCAATTTACTACGCCTGCTGTTAGACAACCAACAACACAATTAACGTCTCCCACTATTAAACAATTAGCCCCTACATTTAGGCAACCTACAATACAACCAACGTCTCCCACTATCAAACAATTAGCCCCTACATTTAGGCAACCTACAATGCAATCAACGCAAATATCGCCTACTATTGAACCGCAATTATCACCAACTTTCAGGCAACCAACTCAGCCAATATCACAACAACAACCAGCTCAATTATCAC
Organism: Phyllotreta cruciferae; assembly: GCA_917563865.1. Lineage (NCBI taxonomy): Eukaryota > Metazoa > Arthropoda > Insecta > Coleoptera > Chrysomelidae > Phyllotreta > Phyllotreta cruciferae. The sequence goes on along the minus strand of OU830620.1, from coordinate 4,251,132 downwards.
CAACTATCAAACCACTGGCCCCGACATTTAGGCAACCAGCAACACAATTAATATCGCCTACTATTGAACCACAATTATCACCAACTTTCAGGCAACCAACTCATCCAATATCACAACAACAACCAGCTCAATTATCACCAACTATCAAACCACTGGCCCCGACATTTAGGCAACCAGCAACACAATTAATATCGCCTACTATTGAACCACAATTATCACCAACTTTCAGGCAACCAACATCACCAGCTACAAAACAACAGTCTACCCAATTATCCCCAACATTTAGGCAACCACCAATACAACAAACATCTCCTACTATCAAGTACAATACGTCGCCACAACCGCAGCAATCTTCGCCTATGGTTAACCAGCAACTTTCGGCTGTTGTTAACCAGCAATCGCCGCCTTCGCCACAGCCGCCCCCGAAATTCGAAACGCAATTATCGAACGACAGCGTGCACGAGTACACCGCCATAAGTAGCAAAGTGATGGGGGGCGCCCAGCAGGCCGTGACGGTGAAACAGGGGCCTAAAACGCGCAACGAGCATGACATGGAGGCGGCCATGACATTAAAGAACGCTCTGGTGAAGACGCCCTACTACAACGAGCCTGATGATGGCGGCAAATCGCGCCGAAACTTCCCGGGCAAACTGTCCAGCAGGAGTTTCGGTTCGAGGGACGCGAGCGATTCGAGCCGGCTGGGGGTGGTGAAGCCCATGCAGAAGGTGGAGTACGACGAGAAGGGCCGCGGGGTGGTGACCAGCAGGTTCCACATACCGGTGGTGAACGTGGAGCCGGGCTCGCCGCTCGCCAAGTCGGACTCCTGGCACCGGATGGCGGAGAAACCGGCCGCGGCGCCGGGGCGCGTGGGAGTGGTGAAATCGAAGTCGAGCCACAGCTTGGCGGTGCCGCAGAGGCAGTTCGAGGCCGGCATCACCAGGGAGGAGCTGGTGCACAAGAGGAAGGCCATGGAGGCGTACCTGTCGAGCGGCAAAAGCGCGGTTAAGACGAGCATAAATCGGATCAAGACGTCCGAGAAGCGATCGGCTTGCAGCGGGAATACAAACAAATCTTCGGGGATTTCCCGGAGTCGTACTCTACCTGACATAGTTTGTCCCGTACTGGATGAATCTAACGTCGATCAAGCCTTCGAGGATTTGTTCAAGTCCACTTGCGCCTAGGACTTCGCGGCCATTCCACTAAAGAGTGTTTATTTCGTTTAGATATTATTTTTATTATTGTTGTTTTCTATGTATATATTGCACGAATTCGATTGGACTAAAGTCGGGTGTGCGATGTGCGCGAGTCCGGTGCGCACACCACGGAACGGGATAGATAGTAGAACGCGCGCGGGAGAAAAATGGCCGATGGAGAATTTGTTGTTCCGAGACGTCGATGCGCAGACGGTGAGAGAATGCGTGTTGGTGTGCGCACCCCCTTCATTCTTAACAAATTCTCAGTAATATGAATAATTTACCCCTTTTCACTCACACACCGCCCGATACCCCCGCTGCTAAAGATGTATACACGAGATGTAAATAATTTGTTTTTTTTTTTAGATACGTTTTACTAATTTTGTCGAGTTTTTTAGACTTTGCGAAAATCATTCCTCGGTTATAACTACTTCTTTGGTTGGTTTTGTTTCATAAGATAAACAGTATTAAAGAAGTAGGAATGATTTGTTATTCAAAGCACTCTTCGAAGGATTCTAAAAAAATCCCCCGGATTTAAGACAATCGCACCAACCTTGGAGGATTAATTAATGTTCTAAATATATCGACGGTGATTTGCGAAATTTCCAGTTGCGAAATTTCGCCAATCGGTTTATTTTTAAGTGTATATTTTTACATTCGCACCAAAAAAGTCGACGTTGTTTTGTTGTTTTTGGAGCTGTAAAATTCATCGCGCTGTACACGTATATACCCTAAATTAAAAATACAACAACATGCCGCCCCTAGATCGATCGATTAATTCTTTTTCGCGGTAGATAAATAAACACATTATTTGGCTAACTTTGCTCAACTACTAATCGCTGTATAATTTATTTTATTTTTAACTAACTGTTAATTCTTTTGCGTCGTTGATGTTTATTTGTTTATTGTTCATTGCAGAAATAGTCGCCGTGGAAAAGAGCTCGCAGGAATCCCCGACAATTGCTACTAAAACGCAAGGTAAATAAAACATCTGTAAAACCAGCCAATAAAAGGCCATAAGTTTCATTAATGACAAATCTGTAAAAACCCTTAGGGGTAAATACATAAATGGATGCCTCAATTTCATAAGAACAATGTAAATACGTCTCGGTTCCAACATTTCCAACATTTCCATTTTTCACATTATCTCCTTCTGTTTTATAGAATTTCTAATAGCTTTATCTTTGTTTTGGTCAGCTAATGGAGCATGCGCATTGAAAACTTGAACGTATGAATTAGATAACTGTTTAAATATATCTTGATGCCAGATTTATCTAGATTTATTATTAATTCAAATATTTTGACACTTTTGAATTATATCTATGTATATTCTGTATCGAAAATTATAATATTTAAGTTCGTATATGAAATTTTGACGTATAGATATTTTAACTTTGTAAATATTAATAAAAATAGTTAATCCATTATTTATTTTTGGTACAAGATAAAAAGAGAAAAGAAATAGCTTTTAGAAATTTGGCAACGTTGCTATTTTCTACTTCCTAACCTAATCTTAATCTAACCTAACTTTTGCTAACCTCAAAACGTCAAGTGTATGTTTTGATTGTTATTTCTTATTTTTTTTTATATTTGAATTATTGAATATGGTTACACAAATAAAATTCAAATTATGAATGTTTAAATTTGGCGCTAATTCTGTTTGTCAAATGTATCATAAGATGCCGGTTGACCAAAACAAAGATGGAGCGTTAAGAAACACAACTTGTTAAACAAGGATGTGTAATTAAGAGGGGCCTTGAGCTCTTGTTCAGTCGTACCAATGGACCCTAGAATCTAGTAATTTTTTGCAGTTCCGTTGGTCCAACTAGATGGTGTTAGTAGTCTCAAATTTAATTTTTAGCTGGGTTTTTAACCAATAATGTTTACGATAAATTTGTAACAGGTGGCGCAACTGCAGTGGATCTAAAGAGAAAGTTTTCAAAGTAGGCGTTTTGTTATTGTTGCATTGTAAACAAAGTAAATTTACCTGAGGTAGCCGTTTTATAATCGTCTAGTCGTTTTCGACCCCGAACACTCCAGCCAATATTCTCTTTATTTTTGTAGTTGTAAGAATTTATTGAAATGAAATTCTGTTTTAGAATAATTTTATTAATTTTAATTTATTTAATTTTATTTTATTTAATTTTATTTTATTTCATGTAGGGTTGTTTATGAATATCAATCAATCACCAGTACTTATTAATAATTTAATGATTATACAGGGTGGTGCAGCCTATTCGCATCGGTCTCTATATAGGAAAAACGGATTGACTTAAGTTTTTTTGATTTTATAATATACAGAACCATTGAGGCTACAATATAGAAATATTTTGAATTATAGAGGGTATTCTGAATACTATAAAATCAAAAAAATTTTAAAAGTCAAGCCGTTTTTCCTAGAGACCGACGCGAATAGGTTGCTGCAACCTGGTTGCATCACCCTATATTATCAACTCCATGGTTGTAAATGAGCTTCTCTGTAGATTTGATTTTTGCTCCCAAATATATCATTTTTACTATTTTCATTGATACCATTTAAAATGTATTTTATGGATAAGCGGCGTATCATATTAAGGGTCGTAAAGTAATGGATTAAAATGCTGGCCACCTGATGGGATTCAACTTTTTTTCGGGAATTTCCGGTATATGGAATATTTATACCAACAAATATTAACATTCTGATTTTAATTCATGTACATAAAAATAATATGAAACACTTTGCATGTTGAACTGCTAGATTATTATAAGGGAGAAATTCCCAATTAAACCATTTATAAAATCTAAAAACAACCAGAGTTAGGTTATTTCATGATTATCCATTATGTGAATAACAATTTAATGAGTGTACATACTTCCATGAAATTTGTATAAAAATGGTATTTTCTAAATAAAATTACCTGGTTTTACCTATATATTCGAACATTATTAGGACAATTATTTCAACTTCTTTTTGAGATTTTCAATAATTCTTAAATTAGTTTTTAACTTAAAAAAATGCACCACCAATAACTCAATAGAAAAGTTTTTAAACTTTATTGATTCAAAATTAATTTTTAAATACGAGGGCAACCTGAATAGTTTCCGGAATTGTCAAGAAAACTACGATATTGATTTGTGGTTTTTGATTATTTTTCGATCTAGTCGATATAGATATTACGAATGACATGAAGAAATCCCTTCGATTGGCTTAAAGGCTGGCCAGACACTCCTTCGAAACGATCACACAACTTCGATTTTGCTCCGGTATGAGCAAACGCGGTACCCATCGAGCCGAAAGCTGCTTCATGCCTAAAATTTCGTGTAGGCTATGGCTAACGCGTTCTTCTGAGTTGACTACGGCCTCTGCTGAGTAAGATTTGACTGGTATTATGAAAAAGATTGCCCTTTCCGGACAATAAATCCACTTCATCCTTCTTGCCGATTCCGGAAACTATTCAGGTTGCTCTCGTTGTCAAATTAAACAAACAACTATCCCTACGGGAAGTTTGATTCAACAAAATGTTTGCGTAGCACTTTGTATTTATTTCCACATTTTCATAATATACATGTACTAATGAATTAATATAGCATGGGAATAGCTATATGTGTATTGTTTGTTTCGAGAGAAGTTTATTACTTCCTAGTTCTCTACTAACCTTCGATTAATTGGGTCACGAAACAATTTATACTTACATGAAATACAAATATAATATCATGTCTTACGTAAAACACGTAGTATTTAATGAATGTTAATTTTCAAACGATTAATAAGCAATAAATAATGTTGCATTGAACAATTTTCCAAGTAGAATATGTTTCGAGAACATTTCTTCGCCTTCTAGAACTCAACTAATCTTTTCATAGGATTATGCGATTTAATTTTCAATTTAAAGATATCCCTAAAAGCATTTATTGTTTTTATTTCTTCTTCAATTGCAAATATTAACTAAACATTTTGTAAAACAGTAAAACAGTACACAGGTTAACGTAAATATAACCTAAAATTCACATTGACATCTTGTCATATGTCATGTCATTCACGTCAATTTCTTTATTTTGTTGGCAACAATGACAATAAATGACAATTTTCGTGTGAATTTTCTCAATTCTTGAAAATGAATCTATTATAAATTAAAAAATGGCCTATGTGAGATGCATATATATCGTACATTCATAATTAAACCTTATTTCATGCTTCTAGAGCTCATATTTACTTGAGCGTATGCAACCACCATTACATAGATATGTCATGTTTCAATTTTCGCTATTCCCTAGCGGCAATTCGCTGAAGTTTTTTCCAAAATTCAGATTTTACTGCATACAAATCTCAAAAAATATAAAGAATTTCGTTACCAAATTTTCACAATACGTTTCTATTACCCATAGCTAGGCCATAAAGGAGTTTGGTATTCGTCCGTTAGAAAAAAAAACTGAAAAATGTCTACCTTCAAATGCTTGTAATTTCGTTATTTATGCATGGTTCTTCAAAAAAATCCTTTATGGCCTAGAGGAAGGTTCAATCTATCAGTTGCGATTCAGAATATATCTCAAAATTAAGTAAAAATTGAGATTTGTATGCAGTAAAATCATGCTTATTTTCATTGCTGCCAACTGAAATTGGGTTACCAAAACTCAACGCCCCTCTTAAAGTACGTCACTGATATGTTGGAACCGAGTTTTTACTTCATCGATGCATCCATTTATACAGGGTGTTTCAAAAAAAGGTGACCCCCTTCCTAGGAGAGGTAGAATATGACAAAATAAGTTGAATTTGCTCGGTAAAAAATTTTCGTAAGGGCTTTCGTTTTCAAGATACAGGGTATTGAAAAAAAATAGGTAATGCAGTCTTTTACACCCGTAAGAGTGCGCATCCTCTTCGCGCATGTTCCATTTCCAGCCGTTTTGAACGATTTCGACAGGCTCTGTTGTCAAATGTTTAATGTTTAAATTCTTCAGAATTGAGTTTTAGGTTATATTATTGTGTAATTTGATTTAATATGCAATTTGTGCCATTAAATTACCAGGTAATTAAGATGTATTTTGTTATTGGATTCCCCTTGATAATTTAAAATGAACTAATAATTGCCAAATTAAACATAAATAAACTTCAAGTTAATAAACTATGTTAAATATTTAATCTAAATATTCACTATTTATTATATACTGCAATTAGGAGTAATCAATTTAGTCTTCAATTAATCTCAATAGAATAAATATAGTTTAATTTTTCCCTAAATCAAATAAAACAATAAATACTCGGCAATAACGCCTGTCAAAATCGTTCAAAATGGCTGGAGGCTGGACATGCGCGAAGAGGATGCGCACTCTTACGGGTGTAAAAGACTACATTACCATGTTTTAGAAGCTAACGTATCATATAAATTGGTTTTCATATCTGCCTCTCATAGAGGGCGCTAGTTGCACTATTTTTATTCAATACTCACTACTATTCAATACTTTATTCATTCAATTATTTTTTTTTTCAATACCCTGTATCTTGAAAACGGAAGCCCATACGAAAATTTTTCACAGAGCAAACTCAACTTATTTTGTCATGTTCTACCTCTCCTAGCAAGGGGGTCACCTTTTTTTGAAACACCCTGTATATGATCTAAGCTGTAAAATCCCCATTTCTCATTTGCCTGAATGCCTTTTAAGCAAGAGACAATGATCGTGTCCACGGGGTTGCCTGGAAGTTTTACAAAATAAATTAAATTTTTGGTTTTCGATTCCAGTGACACGAGTCACCACAACACAACAGCAAGTGACTAAAAAACCGTTGTCGCCATTCGCGAAATTCCGGCAGTTGGACAAGCAAAACTCCCTCAACACCCCCCCAAGGTACGTGAAAATCATTTAATTCACCCCCCATCAAACATTATAACTCGACTATACATTACACACTCCTTTATTAACACGCATCACGGGAAAACTCCATCGAATAATCGACACTAACCATTCGATATAAACATACTATACAGCGTGTCCCACCCTAAAATATATACGCTTGTACGCTTCGACGAATTACTGGATTATTCTAACGCCTGTATTTGTATCGCGTGGTCTGCAGTACCCCCGGTACCCCAAAGACTCCTGGAAACGGCCCCCTTTTTAAATTTACCGATCCCGCTGTCAGTCAGTCTGCCAGCACCATCAAAGAACGCCTGTTGTTTTGGTGTCGAACGAAGACGAAGGAATACGAGGTATATTTGATTTTATATGGGCATATTTGTTGTTTGTCATAATCACAGTGGAAATATACGCTTATTTGTTTGTGTGAGTAATCGATTTTATGCGCTTTATTTTAATTGGCTGAACGCCTACCGAGCAATCGGCCATTGAATAAGCAGAAGAAGCTCAATGGGTAATTCACCGAATGTAAATCGCTTACGCGGCCTTTATGAATAACAATTCGTTGGTTTCGATTCGTATTAGTTGTTATTTGAACTAATAAATCGGCTGTTTTCGTACGCTTATAGTCGCTAATTCGGAGCGCGCTATCGCAGCGATATTAATGGATTATTTTAACGTGTTTTTAGAACGTTCAACTAGATAACTTTTCGACTAGCTGGTCGGACGGGCTCGCTTTCTGCGCTTTGATACACCATTTCCTGCCGGACGCCTTCGACTACCATGCATTGACGCCCAAAGATAGAAGACACAACTTCGAACTCGCCTTCAAAGTCGCCAGGTATACGCCATTTCTTTTATTATCACTCTGTATACTTCTACTATCAATCCTAGAAGGTAATACTGTGATATAGGCAACACACATTACACGTTTACAACTGGTGTTTTGTAGACACCTTGCCCCGTATTCAGCGCTCCAATTTAAATTTAAAGTCATATTTACCGATCGCCTTTAACTTGACAGTTCTACATTGTTGTTATGGAGTAACTAAGGACATTGTTTACGTTAAAGTCAATCGCTTAAAATGGGTTTAACGTTAAAATGGGGCGCTGAATACCGATCCTTGTGTATATTATCTAGTGATATACAGTTCGTGCAACACAAAAATGAACGCACGTCACTAATGTGATGTCATTTGCCAAGCATTGTGTCCAACTTTTAAAAATAAACACATAAAATAGATTAAGTTTAATACCTGTTGAATTTAATTTAATATTAACAAGGGATGATAGAAAATGTTTAAAAACTGAATTAAATCATCTAAGAAAAAGTAATATTACAAAAATTCAACGTGTTTATATAAAATAAATAATTTTTTCTTTTTGTATGTTGATATAGGCACTGACTGTCAAGTCGCATAGTTGCCGTTGTCATCCGATCAGTAATTTTAATTTTTCATTTCTTCTTCTTCTTCTTTCTAGTTTATTAGCCTCCACTACTAATGACAATTCGGCCGAATGATGAAGAAAAAAGAATTTTCTTGCGTTGTTATATTTTTCACATGTTATAAATAACACAATTTCAGCACAAAATATTTCATATTTTACGAAAGTTTTCTCTGAAATTTCACGATGTACACTTATAAACGACAAAATTATACACAAAATTTTTCACTCGACCTATTAAATGTATTTCAGATGATAAATGAATTTGATGATAATTGTAGTGAGCACCTGAACACATCGGTAGTTTAGGAACGTGAAGCAGGAACCGCTAATTTTCAATTTGTTGTTGTCATTTTGACATATGACAATTTTAGAGAATTCTTAGATTTTGTAAACTTTATATAAGTTCGGCAACACTGTCTCTTTGTGACGTAGTAAATTTATGGTGACGTGCGTTCATTTTTGTGTTGCACCGACTATAGAAGGTAATACTGTGATATAGACAACACACATTACACGTTTACAACTGGTGTTTATAGACACCCTGTGTATATTATCTAGTGATATATTAATTCTACGTATGCTATATTATAATAGTATGATGTGTGATTGTATTTAATGTTGATTATTTCAGTGATAAGGCGGATATTTTCCCTCTGTTGGACGTCGACGACATGGTGGCGGTGCGAAAGCCCGATTGGAAATGCGTGTTCACCTACGTGCAGTCCATTTACCGGCGATTTAAAGACGAAGAAATCTAAATTGTTCGCGATATGGACATTATTTTATTTGTTCGTTTTCAAAGCGTTAATTGTGTAAATTTAGTACGCTTCGACTTGCTATGTGATTATTCGGACGCATTTTTTTTACTAGATATATTTTGTAATTTTAATTCATCTGCCCAGCTAGTTAGACGATGTACCGATGTATTTTAGATTTTATATTGTCTGCTAAGCATTTACTTATATACCGCTTATTTATTTTAAACAAAAAATGTATAAGGGATGTTCGCTTTTAGTTTTACGTATTGTAATTTTATACAAGCAATTTTACCGTCGCGTTAATAACCATTTTGTTTGTTATTTAAAACTTTGAATTCAATATTTAACTATTATATTTACTTCTGTCGTTTTATTTTAGTGACATAATTACACACAAACTCATAAAAAAAGCTTTATTGATTAACAGATCACTGTACATTTCCAAGACCTTACGCCAATTATTATTCTATTCCGATAATAAAACAACTGTAGAAAAGCTCAGTCGCGGGTACATAAATATCCTAAACAAAATAGCCATCAAGACACCGCTATACAGGTCGTCCCAAAATTAGTGTTAAATTGACCACGATGTGAGATATGTGGATTTCGGCAAAAGATAAGATTAGAAATGATTTATTAGAGCTCAAAACAGTTTTCAGTTGCTCAAAATGTGTTATAATTAAAAAGATATAGCCTTTCGAAATTTAAAAATTTCGGGTTTTGACTCATACCTTATCAGCCAATCATAAACCTCTCACGTCTTGTTATATAGTAAATAGTATGAATTTTCGAACGCAGTAACAAAGAATAGACAAACGAACAAAAATCAAACTGTCATTTGTCAGATTTTTCTGAAAATTGCACAAAACAAATTACACGAATTACAGTTTGGCACAAAACACTTTACGCGCCTTCTTAGAACACACGGTTTTGGAAAAAAAATTAAAAAAAAGTCGTGATCTTCTCCAATGGAGACCAATAATTACAATCGTTCACTAATGGATATAACCACGACTTTAAAAAAAAAAATTTTTTCACAATCGGGTGATTTAAGAAGGCGCGTAATGAAATTTTTATTTTTTTCTGTGGCCAAATAAGGCCGCAATTAATTTTTAAAGTTTGAAAAACGTCACACAATCGTCATACACTCTGCTCCAATCAAAGCGAGAGTTGCAAAGAGAAGTCACATTTAGCAAGTTTGCCACGTTTCCTATTACGCTTCTTTACTCCGCAAAATGTGCGTTTTTTGTATATTTATTGCAATCAACATTTTCTGATTTATCCATTTCTTCCATTACCTAATGGATAATTCGATATATTAATATAGAAATAACATCTTCATCTGTATAAATTGTAACCGATTTTCGTGTTAAAAACACAAATAATGGTCCTGGAAAATTTATTTGACAACATTCTTGTCAACGTCGATATTATCAGTAAAGTGTTTTGTGCCGATTTGCAATTCGTGTAATTTGTTTTGTGCATTTTTCAGAAAAATCTGTCAAATGACAGTTTGATTTTTGTTCGTTTGTGTATATTCTTTGTTACTGCGTTCGAAAATTCATACTATTTACTATACAACAAGACGTGAGTGGTTTATGATTGGTTGATAAGGTATGAGTCAAAACCCGAAATTTTTAAATTTCGAAGGGCTATATCTTTTCAATTATAACACATTTTAAGTAACTGAAAACGGTTTTGAGCTCTAATTAATCATTTCTAATCGTATCTTTTGCCGAAATCCGCTTATCTCACATCGTGGTCTTCTCCATTATGGGACACCCTGTATACTATAAACAACAATACCCACCCTAATGCAAATTCGCAGTAGGTATCCACTGACTCTTCTTATGCTCCGCATCGACGGCGGCCTTCACCTGGGCGCAAATGTGCGCCACGTTCGCCCCCGCCGAGACGATGGCGCTCACCAGATGGCGATACTCCAACTCCAACTTGTGCCCGTGCTCGAACATCTCCTTGGCCGCCTTGCCCGACAACTTGTCCACGCTGTACCGCGCGTCCTTCACCTCCCTGATCTGCTTGGTGCTCTTGAACTTCACCAGCAACACCACGGGGTAGATGCGGTGCCGGTGCAGCCGCTCCACCATCGCCACGGACCCGTCCAGCATGCAATGCAACCGGCTCTGCGACACCTGCCAATCCCAAAATGGATTATACAGGGTGTTTCTGAAATATGTTGTCAAACTTTGGGAGCATGTAGAGAACCTCAAAATTTGACAAAAACTTAAATGATATTTTTTCGAAATGTCCTTGGTTGTCAGTATACAGGGTGTTAAAGATGGATTATTAAGAGTTAAGTTTATTAATAATTTCATTAATATTGGAGGTATAATGATGAAATTTGGTACACATACTAAGTAAATGAAATGTCTTATGGCAACATATAATTGGGTCAAAAAAGTTGTCCAGGGGTGGGTCAAAATGGGGGGGTCGTTGAGTAATTCTAACCTAACTTTTTTTATTTTAACCTTTTTAATTGATTTCTTTAAAGAATATGAAGAAATGAAGTTTTGTACATAAAAAAGGTATACTTGTTAAAATTCCGTTAGGAAGAAGTTAGGAAGACATTCTTACAAAAATTTGACAGTTAGTGACAATATGCTATCTTAACGGTTTTATGTGTTTCTCAGAAACGTCACTGTCAAGGACTGTTAAGTTTTTGAAAGTATGCCTTCCTACTTGATTTTTAAAGATGGCAATAGTTTTGTGCATTTTTCAGAAAAATCTGACAAATGACAGTGACGTGTACCAGAATTTTTAAAAGTTATTTTTTGAGACAACGGTTCACTTTACGGAAATTTAACAAGTGCACCTTTTTTATGTAGAAAACTTCAATTTTTCATATTCTTTAAAGAAATCAATTAAAAAGGTTAAAATAAAAAAGTTAGGTTAGAATTACCCAACGACCCCCCCATTTTGACTCACCACCGGATAACTTTTTTGACCCAATTATATGTTGCCGTAAGACATTTCATTTACTTAGTATGTGTACCAAATTTCATCATTATACCTCCAATATTAATGAAATTATTAATAAAATTAACTCTTAAGAATCCATCTTAACACCCTGTATACTGACAACCAAGGACATTTCGAAAAAATGTCATTTAAGTTTTTGTCATATTTTGAGTTTCTCTACATGCTCCCAAAGTTTGACCAGTTAATTCAGAAACACCCTGTATAATCAGAGATATCCGTAAGCGACTCACCGATCTGACGGCCGATATGGTCAGACATTCGTAGCAAGAACCCCGCCGGCGGTACTCGAGCATCGAGCCCTCGGCCAGTTCTCTGTCGAGCTGCGCCTGCGAGCACCGGTGCCTCGACTCCGTCGCCGCCCTGCTGAAGGTGTCGGGGAAGTCCTGCACCAGTTTGTCGGCCACGCATTCCGCTAGAGGGCCCAGCACGATCACCGGCCGGAAGTCCGGGTACTGAAGTCGCTCGACGCGCTGGTAGGACGAATGCGACAGGTCTTCGTGCAAAGAACCTACTAATAATCTGCGTTATGTATTTATAGTACAGGGTTGGGCAAAAGTCCGGAATAAAATTATTATCTGTTAAACCAGTAACTTAAACAAAAAAACACTGAAACACGTGAATTTATTTTACATTCGACGTAGTTGTTGTCAATATTTTGACAGTCGTAGCACTTCCGGTTGTACCGGAAATAGACTGTAAGTTTCTTATTTTAAATGGAACACCCTGTATATTTTTGTATTTTTAGATTCTACTCGATGAGCTGATTACAAAAATGTGTCATACTTGGTATTTTGGTCTCATAATAAAGATTATACAGACACTCAAAAATCACAAAATTTTGATTTTAGGTGGCTCTGAAGGCCAAACAGTTGAAAATCGAGAAAAACGGCTTAAATTTTCCTATCCTATCCTTTCCTATCCTCCTATAAAAATTTTTTGATAAAACTTTCGAAATCTTTGATCACCCTGTATACATTTTACATCATGTCACTAGATAGTACTTGAAAAGTTAGGATAGGAACATGTAAGCCGTTTTTATCGATTTTCAACTGTTTGGCCTTCAGAGCCACCTAAAATCAAAATTTTGTGATTTTTGAGTGTCTGTATAACCTTTATTATGAGACTAAAATACCAAGTATGACCCATTTTTGTAATCAGCTCATCGAGTAGAATACAAAAATACCAAAAATATATAGGGTGTCTTAAAATAAAGTTGCTGTCCACTTCCGGTACAACCGGAAGTGCTACGACTGTCAAAATATTGGCAACAACTACGTCCGGAGTATCCGAGTTCTCTCCCGTATTCGAGCAGGTAAATTCTTATGGGTCGAGTTCTCCCCCGAGGGTGTCCGAGTTCTCCCCGGTACGGCAGGTAGCATTTAATTTCCGATTAATCCTTCTTCGTTGAAACCCTAAATACTTATTAAAAGTAACCAACTTTTAATTTTTATTTCAAACTTTTTTAAATTTGAGATATTTTTTGTAGTTATAACTTCACTTTATGTAAGTACCTACCTATACCTACATTTTAAGTATTACAATTTAAATGAAACTAAAATTTCCTTTTACATGATATACAAATTATTTAATATAAAACACAAATACTATCTAAGTATTACTCTATAAAAATAGATTAAGGGTTTCTAGGAAGGACCGATGGGAATATTTATAATTTCAAAATTCTCTGGCAAATTTCGATTATGTATTTTCATTTCGTAGTACAATTTAATGAGGATTTTATGATAAGGGAAATTTTTTGACTTCTGTCTTTTTTTTTTCTATTTCAATATAGGGAAAATCCCATCCCTTCCAGTATACTTTAGAAAATTAGGTGTACTTTCCATAATAACAAATTTCGATATTGTAAAATACAAAGGTACTTTACTCTTGAGCAAAATTCACATTTTTTGACATACCTCGTATAAGATTGATAAAATTTGATTTTTGATGGTTGCATCTTGGGTTTTAGATCATGCAGAACTTTTTGTGAAGAATAACTTTGTTCCGTAAAATTAATAATAAAGTTTCCCATAAGTTCACGGAAGGAACAGTAATCCTCCTTATCAGGCAATTAGCCCCTTATAAGCTACAACTACCCGTTAACAATAGACGGGGGAGAACTCGGACACGACCTTTTTTCGTGCAGGTAAGATTTTGAAAATTGGGAGAGAACTCGAACCCGTCCACTACGTCGAATGTAAAATAAATTCACGTGTTTCAGTGTTTTTTGTTTAAGTTACTGGTTTAACAGATAATAATTTTATTCCGGACTTTCGGCCAACCCTGTATTCGTAAGTTCGTGTTGATTACCTGAATCCGAGTACCAGCCGGGCGAGAGATTACAAAAGCTGGCCAATTCCTTGGAGTCTCTGGAGGTGTTCAAGCCGGAGTTGCCGCTGCCGCTTCTTTGGTATTTCTTCCGGCGGAAGAAGCTGCGTCTGGCGGTCGCCGTCGAACGATCTGCGTTTAACAAACACAATTATATACAGGGTGTCGCAAAAAGGTTGGGACATGGCTTAACTACATACTCCTGGGACAAAAATAAGTCGATTTAACCGAATTTACCTATATCCAAAATTGCTTAGTAAAGAAGTTATAAATTGAAGTTAAGAATAAAAAAGAGATTTTTTGATATTGTGCCAGAATGGCTTAACTTTTTTTCGTGACAATTTGTACAGAATATCTCTGTTTGATGACATATTTATGTGTAAATTTTGTTTTTTAAATTATCCATCCATCTCTGATTTATGGGGGGTGGTCAATCCCCTTAAAGCTCTAATTGTTCCGCCAATGAAATTCGCCTAATTTTTGAATCGAAACTAGACTTATTGGTTTATTTATAATGATTTTTTACTATTTGTAAATTTCTATAAAACCCATATTTTCGGAGATAAATCACATTTTTAGCATTCATACGATTTTTTCAAATCCAAATTTTCAGCAAGTTATTATTAACAAAAAAATTTTCATAACACATTTTTTACAGATTAAGTTATTTTCAACAAAAATCTATTTATTCCTCATTAATGGAGACCATATTGAACCATTATTAAAATTTACAGAAATCAAATTTTTAAAAGATAATTCTTTAAAATTTTAAATGTAATGTTTTTCGGTGTAATGTGCTAAGTGGTAATTATTGAATAATAGATTATTGTTGAAAATACGTTAATCTGTTAAAAAGGTGTAATGAAAAATTTTTTTTGATAATATTGTGCTGAAAATGTTGGTTTCAAAAATCGTTTTAATGGCAAAAAGGCGATTTATCTCCAAAAATATGGGTTTTATAGAAAATTACAAAGAGCAAAAAATTTTTATAAATAAGCCAATAAATCTAGTTTCGATTCAAAAATTAGATGAATTACATGGGCGGAACAATTAGAGCAAGGGGGTTGACCACCCGCCGTAAATCAGAGAGGGATGGATAATTTAAAAAACAAAAATTACACATAAATATGTCACCAAACAGTGATATTATCTACAAATTTTCACGGAAAAAAGTTAAGCCATTCTGGCACAATATCAAAAAATCTCTTTTTAATTCTTGACTTCAAAACCCTACAACTTCTTTACTTAACAATTTTGGATATAGGAAAATTCGGTTAAATCGTCTTATTTTTGTCTCAGGAGTCTGTTTGTGCAAAACAAAGTTAGAAGTATCGGCAAACTACTCGCTTTTTAAGGGCGAAAGGGCGCTACTCAAGTTGATTAAATTTCGATGGAGAAAAATATTTCCTACAAATTAACTAGAATGATTTTTTTTATAAATCTAACGGTTTAGGAGATATGCGCGCCCTTTCTTTTTTTTCATATTAATTTAATTACCCCAACCAGATTTCACCCAGCAATTTCTCAGATTTTTCCTCGTAACTCAATAACCGTTAAAGTTGGAATTACCCCGTAAACTTTTTATTATGTAAAAAAATATTCTCTACAATTTTCAAAGAATAAATTTTTTTTCGAAATCCCATCTTTTTCCGAGATATTTCAATTTTTTGCAGAAGTGGCGAAAAAGAAATTTATTTTTCCTATAACTCCGGTAAATGGATTTTCCCGGATATGCGGTATGCGTGAGGTTATTGGTAATATATTAAAGAATATTTTAGGAAATTTTAAAGAAAATCGTCGGAAGATTTTCGGAGAAAATCCCGAGAAACCTCAAAAATACCCTAAAAATCCGGTTTTTTCACCCGAAAGGAAACTTTGCCGGGTTTCGAAATGTCGATTTTCCGATAGATCTCGTCGAGTTACGTAGGATAGCATTTTTTCCGCCATCATTTTCGTTCGCGTTTGCCAGTAAAAAACACGCCAATGAATGAATGAATGAATGAATGAATGAATGAATGAATGAATGAATGAATGAATGAATGAATGAATGAATGAATGAATGAATGAATGAATGAATGAATGAATGATTGAATGAATGAATGAATGAATGAATGAATGAATGAATGAATGAATGAATGAATGAATGAATGAATGAATGAATGAATGAATGAATGAATGAATGAATGAATGAATGAATGAATGAATGAATGAATGAATGAATGAATGAATGAATGATTGAATGAATGAATGAATGGATTATGTCGGTTTCAGTTGCATAGTTTTATGATACGTACTATCCAAAGAATCCCCGGCCCCACCGCCGCCGCCGGCAGCGCCCCGCCGCAGCAACAGCTCCTCCTCCACTTTGTATTTGCTCGGTATGACGCCGCACTGCTGCCGGCGGCCCTCGCCGTCCAATTTCCAAGCGCGCCATTTGCCCGGCGCCCCGTTGAACATCGTATTGTCCACGTAGAGGACCTCGTCCTTGGCGAAGCACAGCTCCGGCGGCTCCGTCATGTCGTTGCCCGCTCGATCGAAGCCGCAGCGCACGTACAGGCTGTCGCCCGGCTTGTCTTTTATCTCGTTGTATTCTGGAAATCGCCATTAGATTACTCGGAATTTGCGTTCTACAGTCGGTGCAACACAAAAATGAACGTACGTCACCATAAAGTTGCTACGTCACAAAGAGACAGTGTTGCCGAACTTATATAAAGTTTACAAAAATCTAAGAATTCTCTAAAATTGTCATATGTCAAAATGACAACAACAAATTGAAAATTAGCGGTTCCTGCTTCACGTTCCTAAACTACCGATGTGTTCAGGTGCTCACTATAATTATCATCAAATTCCTTTATCATCTGAAACACATTTAATAGGTCGAGTGAAAAATTTTGTGTATAATTTTGTCGTTTATAAGTGTACATCGTGAAATTTCAGAGAAAACTTTCGTAAAATATGAAATATTTAGTGCTGAAATTGTGTCATTTATAACATGTGAAAAAGATAACTATGCAAGAAATTCTTATTTCTTCATCATTCGGCCGAATAGTCATTAGTAGTGGAGGCTAATAAACTAGAAAGAAGAAGAAGAAGTGAAAAATTAAAATTACTGATCGGATGACAACGGCAACTATGCGACTTGACAGTCAGTGCCTATCAACATACAACAAGAAAAAATTATTTATTTTATATAAATACGTTGATTTTTTGTAATATTAATTTTTCTTAGATGATTTAATTCCGTTTTTAAACATTTTCTATCATCCCTTGTTAATATTAAATTAAATTCAGCAGGTATTAAACATAATCTGTTTTATGTATTTATTTTTAAAAGTTGGACACAATGCTTGGCAAATGACGTCACAATAGTGACGTGCGTTCATTTTTGTGTTGCACGAACTGTATCAGTAGTTATATTTTCCACCACCAGATGGCGTATCTATCAGTAATAGTATAACCAAAGACATTAGAATTAAGAGACCAAATGTTACAATGATAAATCTCATAAAATTGTGGACTATTATTGTTTTAAAATTGTTAGTGAGTGGGAGAGAGAAAGACATATCTCTTAGGACTCGCTGGCAACGCTGTAACGGAGTGTCAATGAAGTGTCATTATGATCGCCAGTGGGGTAGTTTTAAACTTAAAAGCATTGTAACCAAAGACCATTCAAATAATAGACCAAATTGTTTACATTTTCATGTGGCAAATCAATAATTCCCACCCGATATTCTCGCAGATTTGGGTCTTTGCGACATTGTCGGTTTAGAAAAAGGAATTTGATATATTATAACTACCCTATAACTACAATTTTATATTATATAAATAAAACAATATGTTTTGGGTAGTACGAAGGATGGAAATACCAAGGAAATGCTGGAGCGATATTACCATTGATGGAGATTAGGCATGGAGACGAAGAAAAAACAGGCATTGAGTGTATATGTATAGGAAGAAAGAAGAAGAAAAAGAATAATTTAATGATACTTAAAAGAATATCCAGTACCCTACTCCACTGATTCAAATGAATGCAATATAACTTAACCTAAAAGTACTTACCGATAAAAGGACAAATTTGGATTGAAATGATCCACTTTTTGGCACACTACACACGCATGCACCATTATTGTTTATAGTTTTGGAAAAATTTAAATAAAAAGACTAATATTACTCACGAAAATGTACATAAACACAAAATAGTAGTTAGGATTTACTGGCAACGTTGTGGTAATATTTTGTTGCCCTATTTACGTAGATATTTACAATATTAATATTTCTTTAATTGAATATTGATTTATTTTTAAATTTTTACCTTGTATTAAAAATTTTAAGGAATAATTTGATTAAAAATGTATTGTATTATTTACATAATATAAAATTGTAGTTATAGGATATATCAAATTCCATTTTTTTAAAGAATTTTTTCAAATAATTATTACAGGCAGATAAAATCGACAACGATGCAAAAACCAGATCATGCGATAATATCGGGGGAAAATGAATGATTTGCCACATAAAAATGTAAACAATTCGGTCTCTTAATTCTAATGTCTTTGAGTATAACTTACTGTCTATGCGATAATGCGCGAGCACGCTGACTTTGTCGGCGGGTTTGGCCAGTTCGTAGGCCGCCTCCTCGGCGGTGGCGGCTCTCAAATCGCTGCCGTTGTATTCCAGTATTTGATCGCCCGTTCGCAGGCCGGCGTGGTACGCCAATGAGTCCGGTTGTACCGAGTGAATGAAGATCCCCGCGGCGTTGCCGCCTACCAAAGATATACCCAGATTGGAGGTTTTCAACGTTTCGATGCACAGGTATCTCGGATCTTCGGCGGACGCTCTGTATATAACAAACAATTATTAATTTAATGGTAGTTTCTAGTAGTCAAATATTTAGACAAATGTTTGAAAAGCCGGCCTGCTGCAACGTTGCCGGGTTGTACTGGAAATCGTATATTTTGCAGATTTTCAAGTTATGGTTATTTGAAGGTCATGTTTATAAATTAAAAAAGGCATAAATAGTTGATTAAACAAGAGAAAAAATCAGGAGGAGATATGAGCTTGCGAGTATTAATACAGGGTGTTTCCGAACTTGGGGTACAATTTTTAATGATGAAGTGACAACGGGTCATCTCAGCGAATTATGTGATTATTTAATCAAGTCAAGAAAAATATTTATCAAAAATTAATTAAAAATGTAAAAAAAAATCTAAGAAATACCGTCCTGCATAACAATTACAGTCGCTCTCGACTCGCGCGGTACGATCGAACTCACCGTAAAATTAGAATCGACAAAATCACAACAAAATAATGACTGATTAATTAATATCTCATTCAAATTTATTTATTAGGACCTTTATTTAATCCATATGGTCTCTGAATTTTTAAAATCATGGATAAATTATAAAATTAACCCGGGTTTTCCAAATAATAAAAGAAAAAACATTCAACTCAAAAGAAATATTAGCTCACCTATTTCGTTATAGAAAAATGGCTTGAAATTCATAGTAATTATTCAAACTTATCACCGTCTTATTGTAAGTACACACCGACTTGTTAAACTGTGAAGAACACTAAGAACTAACTAAACTGATTGTGAGAAGAACACGAAGAACAAACTAAACTTAGAAGAACACCTAATAATATCAAATAAATCACTAAAAAACAGTATAAAAAAATCTATTTGACCGTGAGGTTAACAACCCTACATTACAATACGCACTAGAAAGCAATAGGCTACGTTTTTCGAAATGAGGCGCGCGGAGGTTGAAATTTGCTCGTCCTAGCATCGGTTTTTGAAACCGATCAGCTGATTATCGCGGCCAGGGTTGTATTCGCTCTTTGATTTTTTTTATAATGGCTCTATTTTGTTTATAATACATTTTTTAGAAAAACGAAATCTACGAATCGGTTTCAAATTATGCGAACTATCTCCCATAGAAAATTGTCTCCCAAGTTCGGAAACACCCTGTATAAATGAATATTATATGATTTTTAAAATAGATAATTACTTTTAACAAATTTAACATAACCTATAAATGTCAATGTGCTGAACGCATCGAAACAACGTATCGGCATTTTAACCACGCGTCGTAAAATTCCCCTAGACAAATGGCAGAATTAACATTAGCACTAGGGAAATTTTGAACTGCGTGGAAATAACCAAATTCTGAAAAATTGTCTAAATAGTTTGTACGTCGTTTATTACTGGTTTAGTTACCTAGAATTAGCAGTTATAACGTTCTGGGATTGTCGCTGGAGCACCCCATGGGGATGCAACGACGGTTGTTTCAACTGCAACTGCAATGAAGAACTCTTCCGAATCTCTTTAGGCGAATTACAAGGAGTAGCCTCCTCTTCTCCGTTCTCAGTTTCATCCTCCTCCTCCTCATCATCATCCTCATCCTCTTCATCGGTATCCGTATTCGAACCCGAACGATCCACGCCCAATTCGCGATACTTATCCGGGCTGTACTGCACCAGCATGGTGATGGAGTTGCCGCACTGCCTCAACACGTTCGCCGCCAAATTATAAGTGGCGTTCCGCATGTTAATCCCGCAGACTTCGAGCAGCTGGTCGCCGATCTGCAGGCCCACGCGGCTGGCCAGGCTGTTCTCGTTCACCGTCGACACGAAGATGCCGCCCGTTTGAGGGCAGTTGATCTGGATGCCCAGCGGCTCGTTGGACTTGTCGATGTGGACGCGGCGCAGCTCGCCCGGCAGCGGCTTGTGCGCCCACGGGCAAAAATCCTTCGGGTTGGGGCCGCCGGCGGGGCGGGCGAAGGCGCCCGCGTGGTCGCCCGGGCTGCTCAGCACCTCCACGTGGAAGATGGGCATGGGGCTGCCGCGCTCCGAGCCGCCGCCGCCCCCCAGCGCGCCCCCGCCGCCGCCGCCTCGCTCGATGCTGCCCGTGCTCACCTGAAACGATCGCCTAGCGTTAGATAGGGCTGAATAGCCTCAAATATAAAGGCTGAATGTACATTGTGTCCCATTTTGGTCGCTACTGGGGGGTATATCGGTTATTAGACTTGATAGGACATTGCGGTTTTCGCGAACCTCTACTTACAATGGCTTACAAATGGCTTACAAACATACAATGGCACAAACAGATTTTTTAAATCTCTTTTCATTTTTGATTTACAGGGCGATAATGAAAATTCTGACTTATTCAGCCACCCCCGTATCTCGTTTGCTATTGAAGATATTTTAAATGTGTAAACTGATTATTATAGATAATTTTACGTAGAATTCAGTGACGTTCTTAGTTTTTTTATGGGGGTTACCATTTCTGAAATATGACACCAACTTGTCATTTTTTTAATGGGACTACCTATATTTTTATTGCCAATTAAATTTGTAATTTTGTTCTCTTTTTAATGATATAGCACATTATATATTTTAAATTTTCTTAAAACGCTCAAAAAAGAGAAAAACTATTTTATTATAAAAATGGTTAGGGGGCTATGCGGAAAAACAAAAAAAATCGTAGAAATGTTTTATTTAATATTCTCAACAACTATTTTTGTTCTAAAAGTATTTTATTTTGGGTTTACTGCATAGCCATCTAAACCATTTTTCGAATAAAATAGTTTTTCTCTTTTTTGAGCGTTCCAATGAAATTCAAAATATAGATTGCGTCATATCATTAAAAAGAGAAAAAAATTACAAATTTAATGGCCAATAAAAATACAGGTTGTTCCATTAAAAAAATTACAAGTTGGTGTCATATTTCAGAAATGGTGACCCCCATAAAAAAAACTAATGACGTCACTGAATTCTACGTAAAATTATCTATAATAATCAGTTTACACATTTAAAATATCTTCAATAGCAAACGAGATACGGAGGTGGCTGAATAAGTCAGAATTTTCATTATCGCCCTGTAACTCAAAAATGAAGAGATTTAAAAAATCTGTTTGTGCCATTGTAAGTTTGACAAAAAAAGTAGTAGAGGTTCGCGAAAACCGCAATGTCCTATCAAGTCTAATGACCGAGATACCCCCCAGTCGCGACCAAAATGGGACACAGTGTACTACAGATGCATTCTTAATAAACTCTTACTTTGCTGGTGACGCTCGGGTTCGAAGGCACCCGAAACCGCTGGTTCTTCCTGGGGAACGTGCCGCCCGACTCTATAAGATCGGGTTGCCTGCGAGAGGCGGTGGTGACGTCGGCCGAGGGGCTGTGCACGTGGTGATGGAACGGCTCGAAGCTGAAACTCTCCCGCGATTGGTTCAAATGGGACACGTGCGTCTGGTAGGGGGCGTGGAAACGCGACTGCGGAGCGTACGATTGGCTCGGCTGCTGTTGGGTCCTGGCGTACGATTGGCCGCCGTCGGGGTGGTGATGGTGGTGGTGGTGGTCGCGTTCCGAATCGGAACCGTATTTCGATATAGCTACGAAGAAAAATTTGCAATTACACTCTGTTCAACGCAGAAACCACAATGGAGAAGACCACGATGTGAGATAGGCGGATTTCGGCAAAAGATAAGATTAGAAATGATTTATTAGAGCTCAAAACCGTTTTCAGTTGCTCAAAATGTGTTATAATTAAAAAGATATAGCCCTTTGAAATTTAAAAATTTCGGGTTTTGACTCATATCTTAACAACCAATCATAGACCACTGACGTCTTGTTGTATAGTAAATAGCATGAATTTTCGAACGCAGTAACAAAGAATACACAAATGAACAAAAATCAAACTGTCATTTGACAGATTTTTCTGAAAAATGCACAAAACAAATTACACGAATTGCAGTTCGGCACAAAACACTTTACTGATAATATTGAAGTTGACAAGAATGTTGCCAAATAAATTTTTTAGGACCATTATTTGTGTTTTTAACACGAAAATCGGTTACAATTTATACAGATGAAGATGTTATTTCTATATTAATATATCGAATTATCCATTAGGTAATTGAAGAAATGGATAAATCAGAAAATGTTTATTGCAATAAATATACGAAAAACGCACATTTTGCGGAGCAAAGAAGAGTAATAGGAAACGTGGCAAACTTGCTAAATGTGACTTCTCTTTGCAACTTTCACTTTGATTGGAGCATAGTGTATGACGATTGTGTGACGTTTTTCAAACTTTAAAAATTAATTGCGGCCTTATTTGGCCACAGAAAAAAATAAAAATTTCATTACGCGCCTTCTTAGAACATAAGGTTTTGAAAAGAAAATTAAAAAAAAGTCGTGGTCTTCTCCATTAATTGAACAATCGAGCCTTTCGTATTATCACAATGAACCTACCGGATCTATTAGGTTTTTTATAATACGACAATATCTCCTTATCGATGTATCTGTGCACTGGGAAATCCAAACTGTTGTCCGAATTAACGTTAGCACCGAGCCTATTGTTGGGATTATTGGCGATCTTGAGCCGCTCAAACGAATCGGTAACGGTACCGAAATGATGCGAATTATCTACGCTTTTGTACACCGAATGCCTCGAGTACATCGGCTGTACCGAAGACTGCGACATCAACGACAAAGGCACCGGCGTGGAGTTCCTGTAATTGTAGCTATCCGACGATTGGTTTGTGTTTTTAGGCGCCAGCAGAGACAACGGGGGCCGTTGTTTCGTGCGCGTCACGACGGTACCGCCGTTGGGCGTCAGCACCGGCGTCGCCCTGGCTTTGGGCCAAGTACCGCCGTTGCTTTTGTCCTCTTTCGCTTGCGAAAAATGCTTCTTCACCACTGTAACAACAAAACAACGCTTACTATACATGCTATGCATTACGATACGTTCATTACCTCCAGATTTTTTCAACGTACCGGGATGGTAACTGTCTATAACCAAATCCAATTCCGCTATGGCTTGTTCGTGCCCGTAATCAACAGGATTGGGAGAACTATTGCGATACTTCTTCTTCTCCTCTTTGGAATGTCTCCAAGGGCCCCGCATCATGTCGAATTTCTCCTTCAACCAAGCCCCGCCGTTGTTGTTGTTGTTGTTGTTGTTCTTCTCCTGTCCCTGGTACTTCGAATCGTGCGACAGCCAGTCCTCCGTCTGCGAGCTGCGGTTCTCCTTTTTGTACCTGCGCACCGGCGTGAACACGTTCGGGCACTCCGGATAGCTCATTTTCAACGTGGTGATGTTGATCACGTCGCTGGAATCGTCGTTGAGGATCCGGATGGCTTCGTGGACGCTCTCGGCGTCGTCCATCGATTTATCGTTAATCTACAAACAATACGATTAACATATCGAACGATTTATACAGGGTGATTCATTAACAAATTAACAATGGGAAATCCGAAAACTGGAGATACTACACGTCAAATGGTGACTATTGGCACACCAACATACCTTATCCGAGTGTTTATACTTTCGGAAATACAGGGTGTTGAAAGTTAAAATTTTAAATCGTTTTTTTTTTCCATTACTCTGAAATTATTTAAGATAGGAACTTGAAAATTTGTGTAGTTATTGTTTTTTAGATGACGAATAAGATACGTATTATATTTTGAGCGTTGCTCATAGAGGGCGCCAGTTACACCCGTTTCACAGACATTTACAGTTAATAAATATTTATCCTGTATGTGTGACATGAAATTTGATCCAAAAACTGAAAGATCAATTATTTTGACATTAATTATGTATTCTTGTTTCGTTTTGATATTTCTATCCATTTTCGAGATAAATCGATTGAACGATCATTATGTTTTGATAAACGAAAAATTAACAGCGAAACAAATTCAATGCCATTAAAATTTTCTTGTACAAAAATACAACCAGATCTCTCATTTCATTATTTGAAAACTCCTTTTGAAGCGGCATTTTCCAAATTTTATCATAAAAAAAATTGTTAATAACGATTGGATAATTGTCAATACAAGTAAAACTAAACAAAATAATTATTCATTTGACATATTTACCGGTTGCTATGGCGAAGAAGACTATTTTCTTTTAAAATACAGAGCCTTTTTGACTTGTTTCGCTTTTAATTTTTCATGTATCATCAAAACATAGTGATCGTTCAATCGATTTTTCTCGAAAACGGATAGAAATATCAAAATGAAACAAGAATACATAATTAATGTAAAAATAATTGATCTTTCAGTTTTTGGATCAAATTTAATGCCAGACATACAGGATAAATATTTATTAACTGTAAAAGTCGGTGAAACGGGTGTAAATGGCGCCCTCTATGAGCAACGCACAAAATATAATACGTGCCTTATTCGTCACCTAAAAAACAATAACTACACAAATTTTCAATTTCCTATCTTAGATAATTTCAGAGAAATGGTAAAAAAACGATTTAAAATTTAAACTTTCAACACCCTGTATTTCCGAAAGTATAAACATT
Source organism: Phyllotreta cruciferae (assembly GCA_917563865.1). NCBI lineage: Eukaryota > Metazoa > Arthropoda > Insecta > Coleoptera > Chrysomelidae > Phyllotreta > Phyllotreta cruciferae. The sequence continues at coordinate 4,225,260 of OU830620.1, read as the reverse complement.
CGGATAAGACATGTTGGTGCCAATAGTCACCATTTGACGTGTAGTATCTCATCTCCAGTTTTCGGATTTCCCATTGTTAATGAATCACCCTATATACTCGATAACTCACCCTAAGCACTCTATCGCCTACGGTGAGACTCTTATCTCTAGCGGCCAAACTACCATCGCTTATTCTATGGATATACACCCCCATTTTCAACGACACGCCGTGACAACCGGGCACCAATCGAGCCGTATGTATCCACTTAGTTACTTGATCCTGATTGCTGCCGTTCCTAACCGATCTATTCCGCTTCACCAGCAACCTGGCCAGCGGCATGCTGGACCTTATAGCCTCGGTGACCATCCGCAGCGAGCCCTGGCTGCAATCGATGTCGTTCACTTTCAGTATCCTGTCGTTCTGGAAGATCTTCCCGTTGGCCGACGAGCCGGTGCGCACCGAGGCCACGTACACGTGCTCGTCGCCCGACAGCTCCCGCTCGCTGGCGAACTCGAGGCCTTCTTCGTCGCCGGGCGTCAGCTCCAATTCCACCACTTCGGTGCGCGAATATCCGGGTAGATAGTCCAAGCGGCTCTCTCTGTCCAGGTGCATCTCGACGGCCTCCCGCAGGGCTTTCGTTTCCTTGGCCAGCTCGTTTCGTTGCTTTTTGACAGCGTCCGATTCTCGCAGAGACTCCGCCAACTCCGATACGGCTCGGTCGCGTTCTTTTCGCATGTTATCGCATAAAGTTCGGATGCTCTCTCGTTCGAGGACTATTTTGTCTCGTTCGCTGAACGCCCAATCTCTTCGACCTTAAATCAAAACGAAATATTACTCTAAAATGCATAAATAACGGTTATTTTGTAACGTAAGTTACAACACCTCTATACGCGATAATCAGTTCCCACCTCTATACCAAACGCCAACAATACAACTTTTTGACAGTGTTTGGATATGGCTAGTCAACCGAAATTCAGTAGTGACTACTCGACCGAAATATACGTTAAATGGAGAAGACCACGATGTGAGATATGCGGATTTTGGCAAAAGATACGATTAGAAATGATTTATTAGAGATCAAAACCATTTTCAGTTGCTCAAAATGTGTTATAATTAAAAATATATAGCCCTTCGAAATTTAAAAATTTCGGGTTTTGACTCATACCTTATCAACCAATCATAAACCACTCACGTCTTGTTGTATATTAAATATAGTATGAATTTTCGAACGCAGTAACAAAGAATACTTGCTTGCTTATTAAAGTTAACGTCTCTTTTCTGCATCTAGGCTAATTTGGACGGGACCTACAGTTTATCGTGGATTCCGAACCACGGTCATCGAATCACCTTATAACCCCGGATTATCCCTTTGTCCAGGTGATTCTACCGACTACAAGTGTGTTTCTTGTGTCACCAACCCCTATCAGTTTATCACGAGATGTCCGATCTCATCCGGCCTGGTTACCGGCGTGAATGAAAAACTGCTTATGACACTGAAACCTTTTCCACTTGCTGAAGTCTTTCTGACTTATAACCACTGAATTCCGGTAGGATTCGAACCTACCATCCGACCGTTACACCAGTGGCAAGGCTGATACCTTAACCAGCTAGGTTGCCCGGCCGGGCGTAACAAAGAATACACAAACGAACAAAAATCAAACTGCCATTTGTCAGATTTTTCTGAAAAATGCACAAAACAATTTACACAAAGTGCAGTTCGGCACAAAACACTTTACTGATAATATTGAAGTTGACAAGAATTTTATAAATAAATTTTTCAGGACCATTATTTGTGTTTTTAACACGAAAATCGGTTACAATTTATACATATGAAGATGTTATTTCTATATTAATATATCGAATTATCCATTAGGTAATTGAAGAAATGGACAAATCAGAAAATGTTTATTGCAATATACAAAAAACGCACATTTTGCTGTGTAAAGAAGAGTAATAGGAAACGTGGCAAACTTGCTAAATGTGACTTCTCTTTGCAACTCTCGCTTTGATTGGAGCAGAGTGTATGACGATTGTGTCACGTTTTTCAAACTTTAAAAATTAATTGCGACTATATTTGGCCGCAGCAAAAAATAAAAATTTCATTACGCGCCTTCTTAGAACACACGGTTTTCAAAAAAAAATAAAATAAAAGTCGTGGTCTTCTCAATTAATATGTAACCAACCTTTAGAAACTTCCGCTTCCTGTACAGCCTCGGCCAATTCGCTTTGGGCCTTGTCGAGGCACTTCCGCAGATTCTCCAGCTCCTGGTTGGCTTGATCCAAATTATCCAGCCGTTGTTTCTGGTTGATGTTGAGCACGTTCTCGCCGCGCAGGTGCTCCTTGCTGTGGCGCACGTCGCCCGGCGCTCCGGAGGTGTCGATCAAACGGCCCCGCGACTTCTTCGTCTGATCGCAGCACACCAGCAGATTGTCCGAGGTGTCGCCGAACTTCTCCCTCAAATCGTTGCACTCTTTAATGGCCTTGTCTCGTTCGTGCAGCGCGCTGGCGATCTCCCTACGCAGCGACTCCAACTGGTAGGTCAAATTGCGTTTCTCCTCTTGCAATTCCTTGTTAGACAGATCGAGCAGTTTGTACTTTTTAAGCGATTGCGCCAGATCATCGCTCAGCTTCTCCATTTCCTTGTGCACGGTATCCCTTTCGCTCATTATTAAAGTATATTCGGCCGTTGTGGCGTTTCGTTCATCCGTCAATCTTTTAATATCCTTATTGGCCTTTATTGTAACGTTAACAGCTTCATCGTATTGCTGCTGTAGCTTCTGGTGGGCCTCCCGATACTTCGCGTAATCCTTGCACAGCTTGACCAGTTGCTGTCGCAGGTTGGCCACCTCTCGTTGGGCCTGCGATCGGTCCTGGTTGAGGTCCTCGCATTCCTTCATCAAGCGGGAGTTCTCGTCCTGCGACGATTCGAGCTTGGAGAGGGCTTGCGAGTGGGATATGAAGAGGTTCTCGCGTTCGGCCAGTTCTTTGCGCAGGCTTTGGTTCTCCGATTGGAGCTGTTTGTTCTCGTTGAGGAGTTCCGAGTATTTCGTGCGAAGCGTGGCCGAATCCTGCGAGGAGACTTCCAGTTGGTTCATGACGGCTCTGTGTTGCTCACGGTAATAATCCAAATCCTATAAGTAATATTTATGTAGGCAAGAACTTAATGGAGCACCCTGTAGGTTTTTCGTACTTACACTTAACGCGTGATCGCATCTTCTTCTCGATGTGGTCAATTCATTGTTTGTTTTTTCGATTTGCTGTTTCAGAGCATCGTATTCTCTAGTGGGGAAATGTCTCGATAGGGTTCCTGGGGAAATGGAAAATTAGCAAATTGGGGGTAATATAATATGAGAGAAATAATTACCATTGCTGCCTCCTCCATTTTCTGCATTTGCTGCCATTTTTTAATGCGAGTACACGCATTAATTAACTACATTTATGAAGGTATAAAAGTATGAAAACCTGAAAATTTCAATGGTTTAATTAATACGCGAATTGTGCAAATAATAAGTACATTTTCAATGAAATAAACGCCGTGTAACTATTGGAATTTACTGAGAACGTCTTCGATTTCTATATTTTTACAGTGAAAGTAGGAATTTTTAGATGCATAATTAGCAAGTGCAAGAAACTGTGCGAAACTTACCTCCTAATTAACAATAACATTAATTACGAGTTGGTTTTTGTTGAGCATCGTTTGAGTACACAAACAAATCACTGATTTCCTTGATTTTATCAAACATATCTCTTTAATTACCTTATTATTATTCAGTATAAAAATAAAATATCATAGAAATAATAAATGGACGATTGACATATTTTGACATTTCATACTTCTTTTTTTGTAATATTGAAACATTTAGCCTACTACTTCAAAAACTGGCTGATGTCTGATGAAGTACGAGTCAATTTTTTTGACATTTTTAAAAAAATTATAGGTTATGTAGCACTTCGCTGGTGAGGTAGGTTGAGATATTGCAATATGTATTCAAAATCAATATCATGTTTATTAAACAAACCCATTTTCAGAGGATTCGTAAGTAGAATGTCGTCCAAAGCCACTATGGAACGTGTAAAACAGAACGCACAAACTGCCAAACAAACATTGCAGGAATTAACCAACGAAGTAAATCCTAAACGAATGAAATACTTTCGCACATTCTAATCGATTACTTTTCAGTTGAATATATTAAAAAGGGAATACAACGTCTTAGTCGCCAAGCAATTAAAAGACGAAAACGCCAAACTTTCGTTAGCAGTGGAAAATGCGAAAAATAAATTAGTACGGTTAGAATGCCAAAACGGCGTAAAGCAAATACAAATACCCAACAGAAGTGTGAACACTTCTCAAGAGAATGTACAAGCAAATCCGCAGGTTCAAATAGAAAAAACCGAACCCAAAAAACAAACCAAACCAGCAAAAGAACCGGAAAATAAACCCAAAAAACAGAAAAACCCTCCTAAAGAACCAACCGATGAACAACCGATCGATATAAGACGACTAGATTTAAGAGTCGGAGAACTTCTAGATGTCCAGAAGCACCCCGATGCAGACAGTTTGTACGTTTTAAAAATCAACATAGGCGAAAACACCCCTCGAACCGTATGTTCAGGATTAGTCAAGCATATCTCAATCGAAGAAATGAAATCCAAAACCACCCTAGTCATGTTATGCAACTTAAAACCCGTCAAGGTAGTAAAATACCAATATTTTACAATACACCAATCGAATAATCATCATCACGTTGTTTTAGATGAGAGGCATACTATCTGAGGCCATGGTGATGTGCGCCAGCACCGAGGAGGCCGTGGAAACGCTAATACCTCCGGCAGGGTGCGTGGCCGGCGAGGAGGTCCATTGCGAGGGGTACACCAGGCAACCCGATGCGCTGATGAATCCCAAGAAGAAGATCTTCGAAACGGTCGCTCCGGACTTACACACGGACAACGATCGAAGGGCCTGCTACAAGAACGCTCTACTTCAAGTGCCCGGGAAAGGTTGCTGCGTTGCCAAAACGTTGAAGAATGCACCTGTTAAATAGAGCGAGTAAATTCGACTTGATGTTGATTAAATAATTTCAGTAACGCACTATAAGAGAGTTTTTAATAAACATACAGTTCGTGCAACACAAAAATGAAGGCGCGTCACTAATGTGACGTCATTTGCCGAGCATTGTGTCCAACTTTTAAAAATAAATACATAAAACAGATTAAGTTTAATACCTGCTGAATTTAATTTAATATTAACAAGGGATGATAGAAAATGTTTAAAACTGAATTAATTCATTTAAGAAAAATTAATGTTACAAAAATTCAACGTATTTATATAACGGCCATTTTCATAATAAAATCCTTAACGCCACTTTAGCTAAAGTCACTTTAAAAACTTAATAGTCATCCTTTTTCATAATCAACTTGTTTGGTTACTTTAAGTAAAGTTCGGTTTTTACTTTTTGTGATACATGATGGCAAACCTGATTGTCAAAATTTTGATAAAATTTTAAGAAAGAGAAGAAATTTGGATTTGAATATGGGTCAATAATGTTAAAGCCGCTTCCTTACTTAAAGGAAATCTATAATAAACCAAGTGTTTAAA